>CM076145.1:3253999-4638999 GCA_038025085.1 Tetragonia tetragonoides
TAAGTTTAACATAAGTAGCACGAGGACGCTTCCACGTAACTCCTGTTCTCTTTTGTTTTTCATGACGTTTCTTTGAAAATACTCCTCTGGAGTCAAAGTTAGAATCACTTTGAGGTAATGCCTTTCATTCAACAAAGTTGTTTCTAACTGAAATAGCTATTTGACTTGGAATGGTTACTAAATCATCAAAAAAAAATTTATTACGTGCAAACCAAAATAAACACCAAGTGAGGATGAGAAGAACAAAATCCCATTCTTCCAATTTTCCATGAAACAAATTTAGATTATCTAAAAATGAGAGAGAGTGATCATAGTCAATGACCAGGTTCTTACCAAGAAGTTCCTGTACCTTATCCCAATTTGGAGGAAGTAAGGACACTTTAAAAAATAGATGTACTTGTCTTCAGAATGATAATTACAAAAAACACATTCCTGCGGTAAAAAAACTTTACTTCTTTGGAGGCGTTGCTTTGTAGGAAGGCCATCATGGCATAACTTCCAAAGAAAGATCTTGATTTTATTTGGTAAGCTTAAGTTCCAGATCCAACTGAAATTACAATTTGTTTTGTAATCATCTTGAATACCATGTGCTAACGAAGTGGCCGATTTATATGAAAAGATTCCATTACTAGAAAAACCCCAGTAAGACTTGCCTAGAATATCATGATATGGGATGGGGATACTATGGATAACATTAATAACTTCAGTAGGCAAAACCCGAGCTAGTAAACTAACCTCCCACGTGCCCGTGAGAGAAATAAACATACTTACGGGGATATTTTTATCAAAGAGGGGGTCATCAGAAACATTATTATAGATTTTTTCTTGAAGAGGGAAGTGAAAAGCCTAGTTATCTTGCCAGAAGTTTATACTATCACCATTACCGTCCTGCTAGCGCATACCTCTTTGGAATAAAGATCTTACCTCGAGCATTTTATTCCATTGCCAAGAAGTAGTCTTCCCTTTAGAGTATTCAAAAAAGTCCTTACCTTTAAGGTATTTTGCTTTAACCAGTTTTACCCAGAGGTTATCTGGTTCTGAAAGATGTTTCCAGACGAGTTTCATTTGCATAGCTTTATTAACCGCTTCTACTTTACGGAGCCCTAATCCACCCATGTTTTTAGGGCGACATACCTTATCCCATCCTATTAAACTTGGAGACTTAGAAGCTGGATCCTTATTCCAAAGAAAATTTCTATTAATCTGATCAAGCTTATTAAGTGTTGACGTTGGCAACATAAAACTTTGCATAGTGTATATAGGTGTTGCTGCTAAATTAGCTTGTACTAGTACAACCCTCCCTGCTTGAGACAGAGAATTTGCTTTCCATTTGGCTAGATGGTCATTTGTTCGTTCCAAGACGTCACTAAAAGTAGATGAGTTGACTCTTTCTGTAATAGTAGGACAACCTAAGTACTTATCTAATATTACTTTCCCGTTGAAGTCTACGAACTAGTACTTCAGCACAGAGGATAAAGATATACGGAGACAATGGATCTCCTTGTCTAAGACCACCAGTAGGGGAGAAGGTACTACTAGGGAATTATTAACAAGGACAGAAAAAGAAACTGTTGAAATGCATTCTTTAATCCAAGAGATCCATGTTTCATGAAAACCAAATTTTCAAAAAACATCAAGAACAAAGGTCCATTCTAGTTGGTCGTAAGCTTTTTCCATATCAAGTTTGATTGCTAGCCAACCACTCTTCCCTTGTTTTGATCTAAATGAGTGAAAAACCTCATGAGCAAGTAAAATATTATCATGGATACATCTATCTGCTATAAAGGCTCCTTGTAAAGGATGAATAAGCTTGATTATAACATGTTTGAGTCTTTGAGTAAGAATTTTAGAGATAATTTTATAAATGGTAGAGCATAAACTAATAGGTTTGAAATGATTAGTTGTAGAAGGATTCTCTATTTTAGGAATTAAAGCTAAAAAAGTCTGATTAGTCTCCTTTAATAATTTCCTAGAATTGAAAAAAGCTTTTACTACTCTACAAACGGATGGCCCAACTATATGCCGATAATTCTGAAAGAAACTAGCGGGAAAACCATCAGGTCCCGGAGATTTGTTAGGAGCTAAAAGAAATGTAGCTTCTTTAATCTCCTCATCTAGCACTTCTCTAATAAGAAAGTTATTATCATTGGTATCTAGTTCAGGGAGTATATATATCTATAAGATCATCATGTGGGATAATAAATGAATTGTTATCTCTAATAAAACGATGGGAAAAATCTTTGGTTACAATTGAAGAGATACTATCAGGCTCTGTATAACATACTCCGTCAATACCAACAAATTTAGTAATCTTTTTTCTATTATGTCGAACAGTTGCTTTGGTTTGAAAGAAGGTAGTGTTTCTATCACCAAGCAATAAAGTTTTTGATCTAGACCTTTGAAACCAATAGGATTTATTAAAATTAATTAAACATGCTTTTTTCTTAGCTTGAGCTTGCTGTTGATTAATCAATGCAATGTCATCAGGTTTAGATAATAAATCAGTTTGTATAGCAATAAGCTTGGACTCAACTATTTTCAGTTGTCTCTGAACATTGCCAAATCTAAGTTTTGTCCCTTTTTTTGAGGCCAATTTCAAGGACTTACATTTGCTTACCAACTGAAATAATAAAGAACCAGAAACTTTAGATTCCCAAGCTTTTCTGACTAAGGATTCATATTCCTTATGTTGCACCCAAGCTGACTCAAACTTGAAGGGTGGGGAGGAAAACTTAGTAGCAGCATTAGTATGCAAAATTAAAGGACAGTGATCAGAGAAATCAAAATCGTGATGAGAAACAAATGCTGTAGGAAATAAAGTGAGCCAAGTTGGTGAAACAAGGGCTCTATCAAGTCTTTCCAAAATATTATTTTGACCAAATTTTTTCTTTCTCCAAGTAAATGGAATACCTTGAAAGGGTAGTTCTAAAACATTTGCATGGAATTTTATTGAATTGAGTCTATCAAATCTAGATGAGGTAACAGGTGCACCACCTAATTTATCAAAAGTAGAGCCAATTTCATTGAGGTCACCAAAAATTACAAACGGATTTGTAAGTGATGATATATACTGTAGTAAATCTGACCAAAATTGTGCTTTGTGTGCTGGATTAGCAGGAGCATAAACAAAAATAATAATCATAGTAGAGAAAGCTTGAGAATCTGTATAAGAAACACTAATAAACCTGGAATCTTTATACAAAGTAGTAATGCTTAGCAAATGACCTTGCCAAAGCAGCCACAACCCCCCTGAATAACCAACACAGGGGATAAAATCAAAACAGTTGAACCCAAACTGAGCTACAGATTGACTAGAGGGATGATCCTGCACCTTAGTCTCCGCTACTATGAGATTAACTTGGTGAAATTTACAAAAGAGTTTAATTTCTTCACCAAGATTCTTTTTGCCTACTCCCCTCACATTCCAAAAGGCGATATTATTCATAAAAACAATTTAAAAGGAAACCAGATGCTAAGGCAGAACCTAGGATTAGGTTCTTGCCCTCTTCAGAGCAGTGGATGCTGAGTCCACGGAGTTTTCTTCAGTAGCTCTCCTCTTGGAGATCTTAGAGTGAGTGGAGCTGGTAGCAGGATCATTAGGAGCTACATCTAGCTGGGTGATTTGCCTTAAAAGTGAGTTGTTAGAGTGCATTGAGTGGAAGAGGCTTTCTTGCTCTGAATCTCCATAATCCAGCAGGTCACCAGCTTCAAAATTAGCTATCATCATACAAGGATTGGCAATAGGGTCCTCAAAGGGAATACCCGAGCCTCCACCCATAGTATCAACAGAATTTATAGGATGTATGGGCTCAATTACATAACCCTCAGCTGTGATTATGTTTATCAAACCGCCTGTAACACCAGGAGTTCGCTGACTAGGAATCTCCAAGACGGTTGTATTCAGTACACGTGGCGCAATCTCAGTGGGAGCGGGACTAGCAACCAAGATAGGATCAATTTCTGAGCCAGCAGGCTTAACAACATCAGATTCAAACATAACAGATTTTCCTTTACCCACATAATTCACACCAGCTTGCTTACTCTTGTTGTACACAGACTCATGGGTCCTAGATTCATCAATGATCAAAGGACCAGGTCTCCTGCCACCATACATAGAATCTCCATTTCTAATAGGATCATCAGATTTCTTAGAAGCAGATTTCTGAATTCTTTTCTTAGGTGGAATGGGATTCATCTTGGCTTTAGTTGGTGTTACATGAACCCATTTAGCTTGCTCAGCTGAAGGTTCATGTGTTTCCTTCACCATAAATTTCTTTAGAGTTTTCTCAATCAATTCTTGATGGTGGGGAATTTTTTCAAGAACTACTTTAACTACCTTAGAAGCAACAGACATAAGGGGGCCAACATCAATCACATGGTCCTCAGACCCACAACAAGCACATCCAATGGAAAAGTTCTCATACCATACAGAAAACCAGTCTACACCATCACTTCTAGGAACTTGAGCATAAGTTCTGAGTGGCTTAGAAATATCAACATTCACACAGAAACGAGCAAATTTCAAACCTTTCTTACTAGTGGTGAAGTCTTCACATTTAATAAAAGAGCCTAATTCATTGAATTGCAGAAAAGCAATAGCAGAATCAAAGCTAAACAACTCAGAGGGAAATTTAGGGATCCTTATCCAAAGGTTGGCTCCAGTGATTTCAACAGCATAAGGATCAAACCTAGGTTGCCACTCAAACAACACAAGTAACTCACCTTGTACATGCCAAGGGCGTTCATTCCAAACAAACAATCTATCCTCAGCATTTGCAAACCTAAACATGACCCAATGATTACCCAGGTCATAGTAATCCACCTCACCTCTAATAATTTTCCAGTCTGCCTTAGTCTTGGCGATAATTGCCTTAAAATCAACTGGATCCCCCAAAACTTTGCCGAGAAGGCACAACTCAGTGTGATCCAAAATAGAGGCTTGAACTTGGGGCAAATCCTCCATAACAAAACCCACAAGAAGGGGGGGACATGAGACTGACTAGGAGCTGGGTTAGAAGGACCAGCAATATTTTCATGAGCATTACTAGAAGAACCAGCATTAAAAGCCTCAGTAGTTTCAGTGTTGGTGTTCATAGGGTCCCCTTCAACAGGGGTTCCCTCCACCACAGCCTTTTTGAAACTCTTAGCAGTCATACTTAAGAACAACAATTTCAATTTCAATTTCAATTTCAAGAGAAAGCAATAAAGAAGAGGGATAAGGAGAAGAAGACTTGGTGTGAGAAAATACCTGACTATCACTTGGCTTAAATAGGCAGAGTAAATGCACAAGGCTTCACAATGAATCAAAGGGATTGTCTCATAAATTGCTTGCAATGAGTAATCAGAGCTACTAGCAGCTAGTAGCCCATAGCTCCACCACCCTACTGATAAGAGATGAAAGGTAGAGCCTCCAGTAGCTCCACCACCAACTGCGTTATCGCATGAAATTGCAGATGCGGTAGAAAAGCCACCATCAAATCGAGACGGCGGAAAACAGAGCGAATGATTATCCTTGAATAACCAAAAGCCCAAATAAAAATAACCCCAAAACCAGGAAACCCAGTATAGAATTATAGCTTCAATAAATGACCGCCTAAACGAACCACTAGGAATTCGGTCACTTTGCTTAACACCCACAAAATAGGGGTGCCCACAAGTAAAAGGATCTATAAACAAGCCAAAAAGGCAGTAATCTTGGATAATCGAGATACAATCTCTGCAAAGATCATTATTTCCATTGATAGAAACCCCAAGTTGCAGTCTATGGCTTGTAGCTTTTTTGGGTGAAATTAGTCGAAGAAAGGAGCTAAAGAAAATAATACTAAAAGAGAGGGCTAAAAAACGGTGGAATTTAGTAGCACAGACATGAAAAGCAGATTGAAAAGTGGTTCTAAGATTGAGAAATGGTTCAAGATTAGCTAGTAAAGGTAAAGGGTTGAGTTTCTCAAAGGTTATAGTTTCCTGTAAAGTCTTTCGTTTCTTTTTCCTCTTCTTTTTCTCTCTCATTTTACTTCGATCCCTCTTTTTTTTTTTTTAGAGGATTAGTCACTATGGTCGATGGTGGATACACTCGGCAAAACCAAAAAAAAAAGAAAAAAAGAAGTAATGCTCTTCTATCAACCACCGAAACAATTACAGATCCATCCTAGCAACTTGCATAGAACATTCTACTTCAGTTCATAGAGTATATAAAATCAAAAGTGGAGAAAGAATATCTCATGCGCCTGTATTGTTGACAGATCCGAAGGCGACAGCTCATCCAAACAATGGATCTTAAATCGACCAAACACAGCACAAATTGACAACCAGACCTCCACAGCATCATCCTGTTCTTTTCTCCTGTTCATGTTTCAACCATGCAATCCTTGTATCGGTTTTCATTGTCACCTGAAATAAAGTCAAAAGGAACATTTGGCTTAAAAGACAAAAGAATTGGTTAATGTATCAAAGCCCCAACAAAATCCCTTCCAGAGTTCCAGGGGACTAAGCCAAGAGCTCACGTCAAAAGGGGCCAAAGATCATCATTGACCTTTGTATTTGTGATGGAAGGGGTCATAGCAGTGTCACCTAATTCACCAACCATCCTTCGAATTGCAAATTAGTTCATGCGTTCAGATTCAACAATTCACTAGCGATTCAATTCACCAAAATTAACGATCCGATTCTAGCTATGGTTTTGACAAAGAATATACTTGTTCAATTGTAATGAACATATTAGAGAAGCACTATCAAATTGAAGAAGAGTATTAGCATTACTTGTTGCCACAACAAAAATAATAATAATAATAATAATATAAATTGAAGAAGAAGATTAATATGACACACGTACGCTGCGCGAGGTCATGCACCAACTGCAAAGACCACATAGTACAGAAATAGAACACACAACTGCAGTTTTACTATAAAACAAGATTCTATTATTTCTACAAACCACACCCTACATTCATTATCATGAAACATAGAACAAAAGAAAAAGCGTTGGCATACTAACAAAATTTGTGGACCGCATCCACCACATGGATCAATATTCAATATCATACAGGGAGCACTACTCGAGCTGATGTATTTGGCTTGAGAGGAACAAGAGTTTCAATATAGTTCAAAATCCCTAGAAAGTTTCCTCAGATGGATCGATAATTGGGTCAGGAAAAGAGTCCATAAATATCATGCTCTTTAATTTCATTATGGTCAAAGATGAAAGAGAACAATCGTCCATAACTATGATCGAGCTTTAAAAAAGAGTCTGACACTGTTGTGACAGGCAACCTCAGAAGAACTTCAATCTCTAATTCTTCTGGCAAACATTTTTAACCTGAGATTTACCCTTCATCTCTCTCTCTCTCTCTCTCTCTCTCTCTCTCTGAGATGATGATAAGACCAAGAGACACAGGCTAATTTATGGGATATATACTTCTGGGTTGTGACTGAGTCCTTACCCAAATGTCATTTTTATGGCGTTTCTGCTTGTGTGAACCATCAAATTTCTTGTGATTGCTGGATCAAAATAAAATCCAATCTGATTCTGGTTCACTGCATCCAAAAACCTAATGCGCGTTTGGTAAGTGGGAATACGAATTTGAGATTCTGGGATGGGGATGGGGATCGGGATCGTACGGGGATACCGGGATTTTTTTAAACTAGACCCAGTTCTTTTTATCGTTTATTTACTTACGTGTTGCGTTCTCGGTTTCGTTTCGTGTTGTATTTCATTTTGTATCCCCTTTTGTCTCATCATTTGTTTCATTATTCGTGTATTTTACTTTCGCAATTCTTCGTTAAATCCGAGAATAGATTGGGGCTATGTTTGACAAAATTACTTATAGTTGTTAAGTAACTCCATTTTTATTTTTTCTAATTGAATAGTTGAAATCTTGGTTGAACTGTTTAATTTCGATAGTATTTGTTGTTGATGATGAAATTAGATGTCCAAGACATAGTTGTGTTCAATTGCTGGGCATATTGTTTTTGGGATAGATTTTATTTCAACAAATGTCCTATAGACCCTTATCGTTGTCCATTGTGGCTATATAAGCCACCAACGTTCAAAATGGGTTGTATAGAACCCCGACGTTGTATTTTTGTCATATAGACCCTTAGATGGCCGGTAAATGAGAAAGTGATGTACACTCTCCGATGAGGCAAGTGTTATAAAGAATAGATATTAAAAAATCAAAAATCAAATCATTTATTATTTCTTATCATTTATTATTTATCCTATTAATTTCAATGAGCATATGATCCAACTATAAAATAGTTATTGTAGTATTAAAGAATAATAACACACACTAAAAATATAAAATAAATAGGTTATAGACAATCAAACACTTTTATTCCTCTTCAATATATTTGCTACTATACACTTTTTTTATTTTCATAAAAGTTTGTTCCATCTCTTACTTTGATTGTGAACTTGCCAAACTTTACACTTTTTTTATTTATACTTTTTTATCACATTTTTTTATACTTTAATTTGACCTTAACATACCAAAAATATTATTGCCTCTTGTAAAATAAAAAGTTGATCAAACTAGCAGCCAAAAAAAAAAAATCTAGTGCTAATTCTTGCATTTAATTCAAAATGAGAAAAAGTAGAGGAATTCGTTTGCATTTACAAGAAGTTAAGTTTTAACTTAAACCATTAAATTATATTTTTGTGAAACTAAATTATGTAATCGGAGAGTGTACTTCACTCTCCCCATTCTCCACCCTTCAAGGGTCTACATGGCCAAAACTGAAACGTTGGGGGTCTAAACAACCTATTTTCAATGTTGGTGGCTTGTGCATCCAAACTTGACAACGATAGAGGCTTGTGTGACCTTTGTTGATTTTATTTTAAGTTTATAATTGAACTTGTTTTAAGGAGTAGATATTACAAGCAAGAAGTTATATAGTGTAATGTATCTTTAGCATAATCTTAGTGTGCCTGCGATATTCATGTAGTGTATCTTTGGTATAATTTTGGAATATATTATGATGAAATGTGTATGCACCTTTCAACCAAATGTAATGTACCTTTAGGTGTACCTCTGATATTGCTTCAATGTGCCTTTGCATTGATATCGTTCTAGTGGGTCTTTGGTATACTTTTGGTATAATCACATGATAACTGTAATTCATCAAGGGTGTTGACCTTTTGGAATGGTTTGATTTTGTGTATTGGCCTAATCCCCAAATGCGTTTACCAGTTCTAGTTTATCTTTCGATCTATGGGGATTGAGTTTCAGATTCCGTCTGAACTTTATATGTCATTTAGAATGTGCATTGTGTTTTTGGTCAAAATCTTCGTGTTATAGCTAGGCGTTGATAGTACACTATATTCATGCTTTTTGGGGTGGTTATTGGTTGATATGACCAGATCATTATTTGTTGTAGAAAGCACAAAACCACAAGAAGATTGTAATATTGTCTGGCTATGTGTTGGGTTGTCCGGTTATTGCATTTGTAAATAGTAATGTTGCATTTTTGTTTGTTATATTCATTCTCACGTACCACGAGCTGTGCATTTTAAGTACTAAAAGAATAAAAGCTCATGAATGATGAAGCTTAGGCTTCAGATGCTTTTGTGTTTACTTGATTTGCCAGACGGATTTGAATCCTCTCCAATACCCTATTTTCCGCATTTACGCATTATATTTATGGATGCTTGACACATGTTAAGTTGATTACAAATAAAAAAAAAAGGTAAAATTACATCTTTTACACGTATCAAACATCCACAAGTTTAATGCGGAAAATAGGATATTAAAGAGGATCCAAATCCTTAACCAAGATGGGTTGGTGTAGTAGTTCAGCACTTCATCCCTTAAACAAGTGGTTGGGGGTTCGAATCGCAACTTTTGCGAATGGAAAAAATCCCTTGGCCAACCCCCTACCGCTTAGTACGCTGACAATTAGGACGAGAGGATTAGTCATTGTGATCGACGGTGAAATACCCTTGGCAAAGACAAAAAAAAAAAAAAGAAATCCAAATCCTTGCCAGACCATTCTAAATTTAAATTAAAGTTGAACTTATTCCCTTTTAAATTTTAATTGAAATATCTTGTGTATCACATGGATGTCCAAACTATTGTGATTTTAAAAGAGAGAAATTCTTACTGAACACCGTTGAGAAATGGCAACCGACGTGCACGTGTAACACCTACTGCCACGTATAAAGCACTTGTCAAGCGTATAAACGTCCCAATTTTCCCAAGCACCATGACCAACACTCGCAATTCGCATACACATACACATACACATACACATACACATACACATACACATCACATACACATACTCTTGGCCAACCCAAGCAACAATTTGTTTTGGGTTTGTTACCAGTTGAAGACTTAAAACTAGTACTATTAAAATCCTGGGTTTGATTTCCACCAAAATGTCAAGCATCCCTTTCAGTTTTAGCACTTCTACCTCATATTCATTCATCCATCTCCTCAAAAAATCCATTCCATTTTGTTCACTTGCCATCACCAAAACTCATCATAATCATGTGCATGTCCCTTCACTCTGTCTATCCCCCTACATCATTCCATGCAGAACCAAGATAAAGCCTCACAACCACTACCCTTTAGCCTCCTATGTCTCCGGCCAACCGCCGGAGATCCCTTTGAGGCGACAGCAGGAGGTGGACCCTGGCGCCACGCCACCTGAAATGCCTGTAACCCCGATCGGTTCTCCGGAAATCGATCCTTCTGCAACGCCGGACGAATTTATCCAAACACCACCGCCCGGGGAGATAGGGCCGCCCCCTCCGCCACCGGACCTGACACCCAACCCTCCTGGTCCAGGTTTTCCACAGCCGCCCATCCCCTCGCCCCCGGGACCTGATGTAGTTCCACCGCCGCTGCAGCCACCACCGGGTCCGGATGTGGTTCCCCCGGAAGTAGTTCCGCCACAACGGCCACCGCCACCGGATATAACGCCACCTGGTGGTCCAGCGATCCTCTAGAAAATTTCAAGTTTGGGATACATGGGGTCATTTCACTTTTGTCTTTGTTTGTCATTATGCAGCGCTGCTTCAACTTTGACACCTGCGGCCAAGTTTTGTTTTCCTTGTCTCACACTTAAACACTTGTCTTTACTTTGATTTTCTCTTTGAATCTTTTTCTTTGCTGTATAGTAACTTTTACTTATTGAATTGGTATTTGGTAATATGAGCCCCCTTGCAATTATCCAATTCCCATTCATAATCAGCTTGAGATGAAATCAAATGACATGTAATTGAGCAAATCCATAACAAAATAAAATGGTCATAAGCTCCCAAAGAAACAATGAACAAATATTAGTATTATTGCAGTACTATCATACAAGACCAAAACTAAGCAAGGGTACATCACAACATCAATTCTAATATTTTGACTATTATGTTCCAACCAACAATCATGGTAATTGCTAATGTACATATTACTAAACACAAATTACAGAACGAGGTTTTGGTAGTATAATAAATACAGAAACAAGACTATGATAACACAACACATAATCATTACAAGGACAACAATGGAAAAGGAAGGACCAACCTTTACCTAATTATATGACATAGCTCAATCTCTTGAGATGGAGACTCCCTTCAAGTTTCCAACCACAAAATCCACACTCAAAGCAATACGTCTGGCTCGGCCAAGCTCCCGGAATAATTCACCTTACAAGTCTCAGGGGGCTGAACTCCAGCCTCGTCGAGGCTAGCCTTAGTGATATGTGGGCAAGATCTGACATCAAGGTATTCTAGGACTTTGCAGGCACCCAAAACATAAGCTATTCCTGCAACTGTTATCTTCAGACAGTTGCTGATCTTCAGAACCTTCAGACCTGCAGCATAGTCTTCTCCGGTGCCTAGTCTCTGGAAAGCAGTATCAGTCACCTGTTCACAACATCCAATGTCAAGGGCTTCTAAGCTTTTGCAATGCGTAAGCACGCAGCTCAGGGAAGAATCAGTGATGCTCAAACACCAATCCATCCGCAGATTCTTAAGGCTGCGGTTACAGGAAACAGCTAACATTTTTATGGATTTGTCAGAGATATCTCGACAACCACCAATAATTAGGGTCTCTAGACTCTTGCAGGACTTAGCCACACTCGAGATAGCCTCATCTCCCACTTTGAAGCAATCCAACAACTTCAGAGTTCTTAATGAGGCTGAACAGGCTCCCGAGACACTAGAAATGCCACTATCTCCCAAATTAGTGCACTTGTTCAAATCTAAATACTTGAGCTGTTTGCATCCACTAACAAGAACAGTAAGCCCAGAGTCAGTTATCTTAGTGCATCCTTGCAGACCCAACTCTTCTAGATTACGACAATTTTTGGAAAGAGCTTCCAATACATTATCAGTAACAAATTTGCATCCAACAAGATGCAAGCTTCTAAGGTCATTACAACCCTCAGCCACAGCAGATAACCCCTCGTCTGTCACTTTCCTGCAATAAGATACATCCAACGACTGCATAGAGGGAAGATTGCTTGCAATTGCAACCAGCCCAGCATCTGTGATACCTGCAAATCAAACAATATATTCCCAATAAGCATTCTTCCAATGTTGCCCATCAAAGTTAGACTAAAGCCATAGATCTTGGTCCATTTTTCCAATTTATTCAATCAGAGGATTTTTCAGTGTGGAAGTACAATATTTCAACTAAAAAGACGAGTGGTCAGATGCCAATGGAACTATGCCTTATGAGAATATCAAGCTTCATTGGAGCTGAAAATTGGCCCATACATCACTTACTCAAAGGGAAACTACATAACCCACAACTGAATGGCCACTTTGAAGTTGAGGTAGTGGGTGTCAACATGATAACAATTACTCTTGGGAAACAGAAAAAAAGTTGCAATACTAGCACAAATTTACACATGTTAAAAAGCCCAAATATGCAGCATAAATATCCTCGCCCCCCCCCCCCGGAGAAACAATCCCCTGCACATTCAAAGTTACCGAAGCCCATAGAATGAAAGGGTTGCAAATGCATGAAGGAAGAGGTGCAAGTAATCAAACAATCACAGGAAGTAGCAGGCAAAACTTGTAATGTAAAAGAGCATGAACCAAGCATCAAGATCCACACTTTTTGCTACTTATAATATAGCTTGCTACTTTAAGTATACTTAGCTCAGACATTATTGAACAATGTCCACAATAAAGTTAGTTAGTTTTTTAAGCTCATACCAGAAAGCTCAATGACTTGGAGGTACTTAATGAGCTTAATTTAAATCTATAATAGACTAAAATCAACAATGCACAAATCAAACAAACAGGATAGCAGAGCAGTCACTGTCATCCAATCGTCCACAACAAAACATATCTAGTATCATCAGTGCGCAAACTCGCTGTAAAACGGCCTCACACAAGGTAACTAATTTTACCAAATTCCCAAATATACATTCTTTCCCTCCATCTTATAGTCCATCAAAATGATTCCCAAAGGGGAAAAAACAGTCCCAATCTTTCTCTCCATTTAAACATATAGTCTCAGTCAATGACAACCCATTTCAATCTAAGGCTAGAATTCAGCATTCCACTTGCAAAACTGGAAAGAAATCATAAACAATGCAAAATCAAAACGACGTAAAGTCACAATTTTGTCCTGCATTCAATCATTCCACTTGCAAAACTCGAGAAATTGAATCAGAGCATAACATAAATTCCAAATTTCCAGAAAAAAGAGGAAAAAAAAGAAGTCAGTGAAGCTCAAGCCTTTACAATAGTCTCAATGAGTGACAAGATCATTTCAATTTATGAGCATTATTCCGCATTCCACTTGCTCAAAAAACTTATCCAAAATAAGTTACATTAGCCCAAACCCTCTACCTTTATGATTAAGGAGACTTCAAAAAAAAAGTGAGAGTCTCAATCTTTCTCTACATTATAGCACAAAAGTCTCAATCAATGACAACCCCAGTTCAATATATGACTAAATTTCAGTATTCCGCAATTAAATTTTGAAAATAACAATCAAAGAGCACAATAAAAAATAAAAAATTTCAGCAAGAAACAGAAAAGTTAATTAGTTCAAACCTTTACAGTTGTGAAGATTGAGGACCCTTAAGAACGGGAAGCCATCAGCAATAACAGAGAGATCAGAATCAATGACACCAGGATAAAACGATCTATAAAGAGACTGAGAAAGATCAAGTTCATGAAGACGAGAAAACCGTGCGGCCATGCGACGAAGCATGTGGGGTCCAGCTCGAGCACAAAGTTTCTTCCTTTCAGTACTTTGAAGGTGAAGCCATCTTTTACAAACCAAACCGAAAACCTCTTTGTCTTTGTCGCTCTCTATTTTGGATAGTATTGAACGAAGCTCGTCGTCTCGAAGAATCGAGTTTATGATGCATAATTTAGTGATGTTTTCTCTCTCCTCCTCTATCGCCATTGATGGAGCTCGAAAAAAAAAAACCCAATTGTTGAGAGATTAGGGTTCGTTTAGAAAAACCCTAATCTGACTCTTTTGATTGAAGTTGTTGCTTGTTGTTGGGAAAGGGGAGCTTTATATTTAAGTTTACGCACGCCAGGCGCGCGTAATTGGATTAATTACAAATAAATAAAGATTTATGGTACGAGTAATAATTAGAGTTTTGTTTAGATTTAGTTTAATTAATCATTATTATTGAGGTTGTTGCCTCGTAATGATTTTCATCGAATGATTATCGATTGGCAATTAGACCACCATGAATCCATGATGCACGTAATCCTTTGATAAAAGTATACTCTACCTGTCTTTAGGTACCACGACCACACCACCATCATTTTGGTTGGTAATTAGAGTAACCAATCTCTATTTTTATCATTTAAGTTTGGACCAAATTAACGAATGAATCCTTTATAAATTCATTAAAATAAAAGGCATACGTAATTAATTGTCCCGATAAAAAACGAGAGAGAAAGAGAAATAGTTCATTCACAAATCACAACCATAAAATATGAGTGTGATTCTATAAATTAGTGAACTGTTTTGCAAGAAATGTTAGGTCAACCACTGAATGCAAAAGTGGTAACTAACTAGATCTAAAGTATCGGTTCACATGTGGGGACAGTAATAACTTTTGCGAGTCTAAACTTCAATTCACTCAAGCAAAGCCATATTCACAAGTGTATTTTAATGAACAATATTGACTAGCACCAAAACAAAGTGACATTAGTTGGAGTTAACTTGTTAATTCTCTTCTTTATAATTACAATGACAAATGAGCCGAGAAAATTAGAACACAAAAACTTCTATAAGACGTTCTTTTCGTAATTTTTGGGGAGACAGGGTCACTTTTCAATGAAACAATGGTCACTGCTCAGCATAAGTGATCCCTACATTTCTAAATAGTGATCCCCCTTTTCTATGAGTTGGTCTTACACAAGACTCACTAAAATTAGAAATATAGTTAATCTCCGAGGAAAGACATGAGTATTTTTTTTTATAATTTTTTCGAGTATTTTCATAACATACACTTAGATTTTCAAATAATTATTTTTGACATGAAGTTTATATTTTTTTATAATTTTTTCGAGTATTTTCATAACAAGATTATTATTATTATTATTATTATTATTATTATTATTATTACTATTATTATTATTATTATTATTATTATTATTATTATTATTATTATTATTATTATTAGTAGTAGTAGTAGTAGTAGTTGATTGTATTTTATTTTTTTTTTTTGATTGTATTAGATAAGCTAATTGAGTAATCAAAAAAGGCTGAATACTCCTTCCTTTAAAAAAAAAAGTGAATACAATGTGGAGTGGGTTGGCATTTTGGCAATCAGTCTTGGAATATCACCATATATGGATGGCTATGGACTTGGTCAATCAGGTCCAATGCGCTTTTTTCTTTGGCTGATCAGTTGATCAACCATGTACCGAAATACTTCAAAGATCAAAACTCACATTACTTGGCAATAAGCAAAACAAACAGGAATTGTTTCTCTGTCACTGATCTCTTTGCTCCTCATACATTTGGTCGCGCCTTTTGGTCACTGCTGATTTGATGTTGGATAAGAAAACACTTCCAGGTGAATTTTGTTTCGAAAACAAGCTCCATAAGCACCAGAGACTGCATAATGACTAGAGAGGAGAATAGTCTCTGACGAAAGACGTAAACATTATTTGCGAGTTGAGAGGGAGGGACGGAGATGTAGGGAAGGAAAGTAATGGGGTAGTGAGGAAACACTGAGATGGAGCTCATATTTGATTCAATGAAACAATAACTTTGTACATTGACATATGAATAGCTGGTATCAAGCCTAGGGAAAATCTTCTTTCCCCTTCTGGTTAACATCTGAAACAATCAACCTATCTAGAACCTATTAGAATTTGGGTAAAAAAAATTGTGTGAAAGAATCAATATGGGGATGGGTAGCAGCCCTTCGGCCTTCAGTTCAGACGGACCCTTTGCAACATGTTAATACACACTCTTCCAAAAAATTGGTAAGCTGAGAAGTATACAATTGTGGGTCATTCCGGAAGTGATCTACATGCGGTGTGGAGATGAAATCACAAGACCTCACCTTATGCCCAGATATTCGCTGCTGCTCTATAAATGATTCAACAGAGTGTGCCGGAATGACCCTGTCTGCAGAGCTGTATATGTATAGCTGAGGACAGCTTGGTTGTCTGGATGAGAGCATGGCCATAACATCTGATAGCCTCCTGTATTGAACAGGACATGAACGTAAGCATCTTGCCTCTATAAAAAAATGGTAGAGAAAAGTGTGCATCTAGACATCTTAAATACCACCAAAGCATAAACCTAAACATGTCGCCAGTTGAAAAAGGCAAGACCTAGTGTACAGTACCTTAGCTCTAGGTACCCAATGTATGTTGCAAAATAACACACCAGTGCATAAATGGCACCCAGCGACCAGCGTCACAATGAAAACAGACATTGTATGAATCTTATGAGCATTTTATTGTGGACAGATATGTCATATGTTTAGGTGTTATTTTATCTCGTAAATCCTGAAAAGTGAAAACTGGAGATTGTGAAACATTAACTAACCACCGTTCGCTTTGACTACTACATGATTGTCTTAAGGCTTAGAAAATGCAATAGAAATTTCACAAGAAAAAGATAGCTCTTTACCTATTCACAGCAGGAAGGTTTAATACCACTTCAAAAAACTTCTCCAAAAGTAGAAGTAATGCTGTTTCAGTCGCTGCAGGTTTCAGCTCCTCTACAGATCCCTCTTTGGCTGATTCATGTGAAGTTGTTGACCCCTTTGTTGCTACACTTTGCTTTTTCAAGAAAGCAGCAGAGAAACCTGAAGCCCACACCTGCTCAAACAAAAGGCAACATAATTAGGCAAGTTGGTTGAGGCCCTAAACCTGAAGTACTTTTCAATTTTCATGCCCAGAAAAATAGAGGTCAGGTTGCATGCAAAGAAAATGTCACAAAGGAAGATATTCAGAATATCATACGTCATAATTGACAGACAGAAATGCTGTCAATCTGATGATTTAATGTAAAAAGGTGATGACTTGAACTAGCAGGCAACAGGGCAGAGACAAGATGCTCAAAGAAACGAATATTTCCCCAAAGCACCTAGGAAAACATTTCCACTTCAGCAAAAGGAATTCACACAAAATGCTTAATGTAATCACCTGAGGATCTGGGGCTGCAACTGGAGCTGAGTCCACAACACAGCCTCTGATTCTGCCCAACAGAGAAGGATCTTGCTTCTGAAACTTCTCCAGAACAACTCCATATCTGTACAAGGCAAATATACATAATGTGAAAACTGTCCCTGTAAAGAGAGTACAAAATTTGGTGAACAAGAAAAAGAACATTGAGACTCACGTTAACCACCCCGTGTTGCTGAAGGTGTGGAAAACAATATTCTTCCCGTGTTCCTCTTCCAGCCAGTCAGCAAGATGGTTCACAAGCAACTCAACATTTTGCTCAGCTTTCCCACCAACCTGGTAGCTGAGAACTTCAGACATTGGAAAGGTGAAGGTAATGACATGAAAGCCCCTGGAGGTGTACCACTCAGCCATTTTATTCAAATGCTTTTGCTTAGCTCCCAACCATCCAAGCAAAACCACCACTGTCCTACACTTTGCAGATGAACAATCTGACTTGCAATCGACATCAATTGCTGAAGGCTCCGGCAAATGCCATCTGTACAAATCCTCAGACGGTGCACTTGGACTAGTATAAGAGTATATTTTCGGTTTTGAGGCCTTAGCCAACTCCGCGGACTGGTAGAGGTTAACCAAGGCAGGCAAAGAAGCAACAGAGTTTCCAACAAAATTTCCACTGCAACTTGGTATAGGGTAGGATGTAATATTTGGCACTGGCACCCCAATTCTAGTCACAAAAGACAATCTAGCAAGCTTGGAGACTGAAATGTGAGACACCCATGAAGACTCTGAACTTGGTGCTGCATCATGAGACTGAGAAAGTATTGTTTCTGGGGCAATGGAATGGTCAGATGACCTGGAATTTGTTACCTTGTTCGGAAGATCAGTCGAAACGGATGCTACAGCCACAGCAGCAGCTGCAAACAAAGGTCGTTGAAGGACTCCCGGCATGGTGGAACCCACGTTGCAGAATAAGCTCAAAAGTCTCATAAAACAGCAATGTCACGCAAAATCCTCATAAAAAAAACTCAAAGCAATCACCATACAGTGACACACCAACAAATTCAAGTGCTGGAGGATGTCAGATCACCTGCACGAAGTTTTGAATAGCTTATGATATGAAACCAATCCGTCGCTTAGCCCACAAAAAGAACTTTAGTAGTACCAGAGAAAAGAATGGTCTTCTCTAATATATGAGTTGGAAATGAAAGCGTCCAAGAAAAGAGGGAATTAGCAACTACAAAAAGCAAGTCAGACAGGTCATATATATAGAGGTTGTTCATGTTTACCTGGACCTTGTAGAAATTACTTTTTTGGCTTTGACCTTGTTCAAGAAACTCGGGCTGTCAATTGTGTTGACAGCCCGATTCCAACTATATATACAAACGCCTCAGCAGTCAAAGAAGTTTCCAAAACGCGGTCAAGCTCTTTGTACCTTACACATGGACAATAACAAACACGTTATTCTGTAGTTCCACACATAACATGAAACTAATTATAGTAGATTAGTAATCACATTCAGGGACAATTAAAGTCAAAATCAAGATTCACATTCTTAAAAAAAAATAGCATCTGACTAGTACAAGCAAGGGTTGGTTGGTGACATGAGGACCATATTTTTATATCCAGATGACCCACCTATTTAATAATCATCCCCAGGGCAAGTAAGCAAAATCTTCATAACACTACACATGATGTGGTGTAAACATGAGGCTAATTGCTTCTTAATTTATCCAGCCTGTTCTAATTTCATGAATAAAAATGAGAAGGGCCTCTCTTGACCTTTCCCTGACAATATAAAGGTATTTGAAAAGACATCCATTACCTCCATCCACCCAACTTCTTTTCTTTTGCTTTTTCCTATTATCTTCCTTGTGAATTGTTTTATTTTTTGGGTGGGGAAATTTAATGGGAAGTTGAAGTTGGCAGTTTATAGATATTGGCAGTGATCACTCATAAATTAATGTATCCTGTATTGGAGATAAGATAATCAACAGAAAGGACATTTAAATGATCATGTCTCATGTGATCTTCCCAAATGCCCATACTTTCACATTCAAGCAGAAGCTAACAACAAGAGCGAGCAAGCAAGCAACAGACAGATAACAAGCCAATATATCAGAGAATGACATAGCAACCAAAATGATGATGATATGAATATTGAATAAGGGCTTCTTTTTTTTTTTTGGGTGCAAAAATAAAGGGATTGAAGGTGGTCAATAGAAAGAAAAGAAGAGGGGTAAAATGAGAAAATTAAAAAAAATAAAAATAAAAATTGGTCTGGTCTTTTATTGATGGTGACAATGACATATAGAGGCAGGAGTCTTTTCCATTCAAAATTGAATGACACCCACATTACAAGTCGCGAAGTCGGTGCCTTTCCACCCAAAAACTTCAAGGTTGAGCTTTTTCAAATTAATGGAGACTCAGAATACATAATTACTGTAGCAAATAAAATAAACCCAAATTGAAACATATATGTATCTCCCTAATGCAAAATGAAATAGCAAACCTTTATTGTTGAGGATGAATGTGCAAGAAAAATCCCAGAAAGAATAAAACTTTAGAGATTGAAATGAATGAAATTCATATTGAAAACAGAAAACTAGAAACCCAGACAATGAAATCACTGGAAAAACAAATAAAACCCAGTATTTTGACTTTAGGCTTGAACAGAAAGAAAAAGAAGGAGAAATTGAGAAAATCAAGCAAGAACTCACCTGAATAGAAGAAACGAGGGAAAGGGTGTTGGTGTTTTATGTTTTTCTCTCTCTCCCTTAATCCCCAATAGAGAGAGATTGAAGACGAAACAATGAAAATGAAACGAAAGAACAAAACCTTTTTTTTTTTTTTTTTTTTTTTTTGTTGGGTGAATGCGTGTGCTTTGTTTTGCTTAGTGGAAATTGCGGCTCTTCTCTCTCTTCCCCGTCAACATTCAACTAGTACCAACAAGTTGGACCGCTGGTTCCCCCAATTGGGGATTGACAGTGGCTTGGATCCGGATCGGAGTTTCCAAATTAAATTTGATTGGGTGATAATGTGATTGGTGGTAAGGACTAAGGACTAAGGACTAAACACTGCGTATATTTAGGGACTTCATATTTTTACAAGAATCGTTTACGATTTGAATATGAAATGGGATGGGGATCATGGGAATTGGGATGGCCCATTGAGGAGCAACAGGGAATATTCTATCTTTTTTTTAAGCTTCTGTTCCTTTGTTCTGTTTTTCCCAAAACGGGAGGTTGGGTTGGGTTGGGTTCGGAATTTCGGATCCGTCATTGTTAGTTAAAGTATTTGAAGTGTTAATTTACAATAACTTATCTTGGACTTTCAAATTATGAAATCAATTTTTGTTGGTCACTTTTCAGTATGGCCGGTGATTCGTATCATGTCGGGTTCCGAGCGATATTTTCGGTTAGGTCAATTTTTGTCAGTTCACTTTTTCACATTTTTTTGTCTTCTCTAATGTATATAATTTTTTTTATAGAAAGTATCATGTGCAACCGTTGTACATTAGATTATTATCGTCCCCAAGCCTCAGGTTGTATAAGAAAAGTAACTTCATAAATCTTATAGCCAAAGTGTAAGAACTTTCCGGTTAGATCATTTTTTGTCAACTCACTTTTTTCACTTCTTTTGTCTTCTCCAATGCATATGAAGTGTTTCCCTTTTTTTATTTTATAGAAAATATCATGTGTACCTATTGTCATTAGATTATTATCGTACAAACCCTCGGGTTGTTAAGAAAGGTGACTTCATAAACCTTATAACAAAAGTGTAAGAACTAAAATGTCTATTGTACCCATGTATACAATTTATTAACCATACAAGAAATATAGATAATATCTTAACTTACAAACCAAGAAAATCATTAATTTTCATCTTCAATGGAACCATTGGCAATTATACAACCTTTTCTTTCTTACTAGTTTTAACCCGTGCGTTGCACGGGCTCATGATAATACACTTATTACTATTATTTATGTATATAGCTAGCAAACACGCATTGATTTTTTTTACCCTTTTTAATTGAACACTTCAATCTTTTTCTAATGATAATAACAAAGAGTCTTATGCTCTAAATTTAAAACTTTATCTACTACAACTTTTAATCTTAAAGAAAAATTACCCTTTTGTTATTGCATGGTATAGCATCCAACAATGGTAGAACATTCATTCTTTCCGATGTAATATGAATCTGATACTTGTATATCATGCTCCCTCCTGCCATATGTCCTCTGGACTTCATTTTCAAACTTGTAAACTGTGATAAAACGAATGTTATTGTTCGTTAAGCAAATTAAAGGATGGAAAAAGAATTTACGATTCTTGCCAAGTCAAACAATTGAGAGAAACAACTCGGGTAATCCAGAGACAAAAATTGAAAGGAAGGGGTGGTAGATATGAATGTCTAATTGTTTATGATCGATGAAAGAATAAGTGCCTTAAGAAAGGGATTAGCAAAAAAAAAAAATGTGTCTTAGAAAGAAGTTTATATGCCCTTTTCTCGTAGAGTGCAATTAGAAGTTTCTTTCAGCACGAAACGTATACATAGCAATTAGCATAGGTCCATACTCCATAGTATTCACAGTTTCACACTAAAGTTCTATTAGCTACGAAGTAGTAAGTTTTGACATTGTAAATATCTTCATTTTAATAAAGAGTGTAGGCACTAAAAATTTATTAAGTGCCTTAATTGAATTTAATTAATTATTTTGGGTTAAAATATATTTAGCTTAATTTAATTAATTAACCTCGAAGATTAATATGGGCCAAAAGCCATCAAAATGGGCTTACATTTAACCCTTGGGTCAACCCACACCTGTTGGGCCAAATAAACAGTTAAATCGGTCAAACCCACAAGAAAAGACTGTCAAGTCAAGAAATTGGGCCAGTCCATGACTACCAAGCCCGTTAGGGGATCGGAGCCCCCTGTTCCTCTCTATAAATACCGAAGTCTCCCTTCATTCCAGAGGTTGGAAATTATCTACAAGCAGAAAGCCCTGCCAGAGCATTTCCTCCACCGCCTTTGCAACTTTGATCGAGATTCAAGTCATCAAAGACCCTCGATCAAGAACATTCAAATTGAAGAAATGTGGGCACAACCTCAACGACTTACAAGTCATCACAAGGTGCACTTACATTACAAATCTTCCATTCGAGATCAAGCCTAGGCCCTCGAATCTAGATCGACGTGTTCGTCACAACTTTCGGAGGAGACGTCACAACTTTCGGAGGAGACGTCACTACTTTGCTCGAGATCAAGTCATTCGACCCTCGACTCAAAGTCAACGTGGAGACAGAATCAGAGAATTTATTTATTTGTTCATTATAACAGATTAAAAATACAGAGATTGTAAACATTCAAATCAATACAAATTATATTTGTTCAACTTATTTTTGTCTATGCATTAAACTTGTTGTCTACAAATTTTGGCACGCCCGGTGGGACATCTCTACCTCTCATCTCTGTCTTCTCAACAAATCACATCAATTTCGCTGCAGCTGACATGGCATCAAGAAAAAACATGTTTCTGCATTCCTACAATTCATTTGGATCAGCAGCACGATGGTCTACAAGTGATGTTGTTGCGCCCAACAATCAACTTGGTAAGGCTACCAGGAGCATGACAAAAGTTGCCAGCACCATTACTATTCAATCACCTTCGTTAGCTCTTAAAGGGTCTCGCGAAACATTTGTGTTCGGCGTCAAGCGTTCAAGTGAAACAAAATAATTGACTACTTCACCAACATGGGAGCAAGGTACAAAAGATGTAGTCGAGAAGATTCTCACTCACATCAACCTAACGCTCCGATTGTCGCCCCATGTGGAGGATATTTGTATCAACACAGATTGCTCCGAACCTTCATCACATGAAGCTACTCCACTCCAACAACTTGTTGATCCATCGCAATCTGTTGTCGCCTCTGTTATGGCTACGGAAGTTAAAACTGTAAAGGAGCAATTGGAAAGCATGAGACAACTCCTTGACAAAATCTCTAAGGATAGCAAGGAGAAGGACGCTCAAATCAAGCGTCAAAACAAACAAATTGCTTCCTTAACAAAGAAATTGGGTAAGAAAAAGATGGGCGAGTCTTATAAAAGTGATGGACACAGCAACAATCACGAGTCCCACACCTGCTCTCTTACTGTCGAGCAAATCAATGACATGATAGCAAGCGCTGTAAAGACTCAGCTTGGTAACGACTCACAACAAACACACCTCTACGCTAAACCATACAGCAAAATAATTGACATGTTGACAATGCCTGCTGGTTATCAACCTCCCAAATTTCAACAGTTTGATGGAAATGGTAATCCTAAGCAACATGTCGCTCACTTCGTAGAGACTTGCAACAACGCTGGAACTGATGACGACCATTTGGTGAAGCAGTTTGTTCGCTCACTCAAAAAGACAGCGTTTGACCGGTACACGGATCTGACTGCGAAATCCATCGACAGTTGAAAACAAATGGAAGGAGAGTTCCTAAATCACTTCTACAACACAAGGCGTGTCGTCAGCATGACTGAGCTGACTAACACTACGCAAGGCAAGGATGAACTCGTCGTTGACTACATAGACCGTTGGCGCGGGCTATGCCTTGAGTGTAAGGATCGTCTCACTGAGACCTCTGTGGTCGAGATGTGCATCCAAGGCATGCAATGGGACTTGGTCTATATACTCAAAGGAATAAAGCCATGAACCTTTCAAGAGTTGGCAACACGAGCTCACGATATGGAGCTCACAATCGCTAACCATGGAGGTTATACTTCTTCAAATGAAAATTATGACTTTGAGGACTTGCAGCCTATTATCGTCAACTGCGAAAGCAATTCTTCTCAAGACGAAGAAGATGAAGATAGTGATTCTACAGAGACGTCTTCGTCTGAGCCACAATCGCCATGAAAGGAGTTCACCAACCATCATCCTTCTCCCTCTGCAAAAAAAAACAATTAAAAAAAAAAAATCAAAATCTTCAAGCAACTCTAGGGGCAAGGCAAGAACCTTGGGGGGGCAAGACTTGGAGAACGCTCACAAGCACCAAGTCTATCCCAACACTTCAAACATTGAGACTTGGAGAACGCTCCCAAGCACCAAACGTCTCAAAACTTCACGCATCAAGATTTGGAGAAAGCTACAAGCACCAAGTCTAACTTAATACATCAAGCATTAAAACTTGGAGAAAGCTCCCACGCACCAAGTCCTCTCAGAACTTCACTTGGAGAAAGCTACCAAGCACCAAGTTCAACTCATATCTTCAAGACTTGGAGAATGCTCACAAGCACCAAGTCTATCGCCAACACTTGAAACATCGAGACTTGGAGAACGCTCCCAAGCACCAAACGTCTCAAAACTTCACGCATCAAGATTTGGAGAAATCTACTAAGCACCAAATCTAACTTAAAACATCAAGCATCCAAACTTGGAGAAAGCTCCCAAGCACCAAGTACTCTCAGAACTTCACTTGGAGAAAGCTACCAAGCACCAAGTTCAACTCATATCTTCAAGATTTGGAGAACGCTCACAAGCACCAAGTCTACCCCAACACTTCACATATCAATACTTGGAGAAAGTTATTAAGCACCAAGTCTACCTCAAAGCCTCAAGCATCCAAACTTGGAGAAAGCTCTCAATTACCAAGTTTATTTCAAAGTCTCAAGAGACATGGAGAAAGCTCCTAAGCACCATGTTTTCAACTCAACGCTCATACATTTTAACACCTTCGTTGTTCAGAGTGTCCCCACAAATGACGCCAACAAGGTTGTTGATGGTGAACGGCTTTGGGTAAACTTTTATCTTAACTATGAAGTCCGCATCTTCCATGCTCCTAAGCAAGAGCTTAAACTACATATGAAGTAGTTTAAAGTATTAAGACATGGAGAAAGCTCACAAGCACCAAGTCTACTTTAAAGAAAAATTAAATCATCAAGGTCTGGAGAAAGCTCTCACGCACCAGCCTACCAAATTGTTGATAAAATGGTTGCTCCTAAGCAAGAGCTAAAACTGCACATCAAAAAAAAAAAAAAAAAAATTACTCTGAGCCCACAAGAGTATAAACTGTGCACAACAAAACAAAAACAAAAACAAAAATATTTGAACTACGTGATGACTTGATCTTATGGAGTGATTGCATGCTTCTATAAGTACGTAGGCAACTTGGAAAAACATATAACCAAGTACAGTCAAACAAACAAACAAGTGTATGTGTATGTTCAACCATTGAAAGCTCGATATTACTACTTTGCCACGCTTGGTGTCAAGGGATGCTCGTCAACGCTCCACCCTTGCAATTTTGGGTGTAGAGGACACTTGTAACGGGTTGTGCTTTACAGTGTTTGGCGTCAAAGATCGCTTGTCAATACTCCAACACTACAATAAGGTATCTCAAGGGAACTGAAGGCTTATGTCTTTGGTACCCTAGAGGTGCTGGCATTGACTTAATTGGCTATGCTGACGCTGATTATGCAGGATACCTTGTAGACAGGAAGAGCACATGAGGCATGGCAACCTTTCTAGGGCCTTGCTTGATCTCTTGGGCTTCCAAAAAGCAAAATTTTGTGGCCATGTCTACTGCTGAAGCTAAGTATGTGGTAGCAGCTTCATGTTGTGCACAATTGTTGTGGGTAAGACAATAATTAAAGGATTTTGGAATTAATGCAGGTTGTATGCCAATCTTGTGTGAAAACACAAGTGCTATAAATATTTCCAAAAATCCAATGCAACATTCAAGAACAAAGTACATTGACATTAGACATCACTTTTTGAGAGACAATGTAGAGAAAAGATTCATTAAATTGAATTTTTGCAAGACGGATGATCAATTGGCAGACCACTTTACTAAACCATTGAGCAGAGAAAGGTATGAGAAACTTAGACTAGAAATAGGCATGATCAAGATTACTTAGTTGTATGTGCACCCTGTTCCCTCGATGATTGGCTAGAATGTGTCTACATGTTTTATGTGTGTATACATGTGATTTGTGTGGCCTTTAAAAGCTTTTGTATGTCTATACCAGCTCGTGTGCAATAAAATACATAACTGTATGACCTGAACTAAAGGACTCACTTTGGTCTATTGATATGTCCCTTATTGTCCTCAAAACTGTTGTTGTATGAACCTTAAAACCAATACATGGACCCTGTTCCCTCAGTCACTCTGCCTCAAGCATACTGTTTCCAACGGAAAAATTCAGACGCATTTAATTGTGTCTATTCTTCTAATTATTAGAGGCGGTTGGATTTAATTCCCTATAAATAGGGGCTAGCCGTTGTTCTTCATCATCACAACTCCAAATTAGCTCCCTAAATTCTCTCTCTCTCAAATCCTTCCCGTTAATTCTCTTTCTCTCTCAAAAATCCTCCCGTTATTCCTTCTTCCCTCAAATCTCTTCATCTTCTTCACCAGTTTTTGAAATTTCTTCCCGTTATTTCAAGAATCAATCCCTACAATCTCGCCTCTTTTCATCTCTTCTAAACCCTAATCCCAGCTATAAAATGGTGAGTGGAACCAGATCTTCAACATCCAAGAAATATCCAGTTGAGAAATCACCTTCTACCACTCTCATCAAGTCTTCTACCCCTATTATAACACCTGACATGCCTGTCAAGATGTCAGCTCGTAAGAAAACTGGACCCGTTAGTCCTTCTTCACCACCACCGACTTCATCATCACCTCCACCTCCACCTCCACCTCCACCTCTTACTACTGCCCAACTGGGGAAGGATGATGCTGAAAGAACAGGGGCTTTTTCGGCCAAAAAGAAGTCAAAGAAAAGCGTCCTAAAAGGTGCTAGCGTCTCTGAGCTAGCTGCAAAAGTTGACGCTCTTCTGGATGAAGGAGCTGCAATTGGGGCGAAGTATGTGAAGGAGAAGGGTGAGAAGGGAAAGAAAAAGAAAGAGGGTGCTGGGGAAATCAAAAGGAGAGCCTGAGGGAGAGAAAAAGGAGAGCGAAGGAGGAGAGAAGCCTGAAATAGAGAGCTCCACTGCTCAGGGGGAACAGGGGTCAGCTGAGAAACCACCTGTTCCCACAGCTGTTCCAAGAAAGCAACGAAGACCAATGCTAGGTCTTCAAAGAAACAGGGTCCATCCATCCAGAACCATGTCTCAGCAACTGTTACACCATCTCCTCACCCAAAGAAGAGGAAATCAGCAGCTACACGTGTCTTGGACATCCCGTCTGAGACAGCTGGCCCGTCTTCTAGACCAGCCAAGAAGAAGAAAACCCTGGCCTCCCCTCCCTCAACCTCTATTACTGCTTCTAAAGTCAAGAAAAAGAAACAGGACCCAGATGCCGTTGATGCCAGGACAACTCAGATTCTCTCCAGAAAAAAGCATCACTAGCAAGGTATGGTGTCTTGACTGGATGAAAGACAATGGAATTGGAAAATTTGTGTCCAATGTCTTGTCTCAGGGGTGGGGTACCGACTTAACCACTAGGACTACATTTCATGGTGCTGAGTTTAAGCAATTTTACCTAAATTGCTCTGTGAAGAATGGGGTGGTTAAGAGTGAGGTGTCTTGGGTCCCCATCACATTTAATGCCTCTGATCTGGGGAAAATCTTAGGGATCCCCTGTGAAGGGTTTGCTGAATGGGCTAGGGGTGGTGTATGGCCTGAGTATGAAGGTCTTAATCCCATCGCTATAGTAAGGAAGTATACACGGGACATGGAGGTGGATGTGGCCTCTAGGATCAAGGTTGTGGACCTTGTTCCCATGCACAAGTTGCATTTTGCCCTTGTGTTTAGGACCCTGGTCCCTAGAGAGGAAGCTAGGGAATACTGCTCTGCTTACGACCCTGGTCCTATTTATTGGGTACGTTTATCTCTAACTTTTTGAGAGTATTGTTAGTTTTTTGTTTTGTCATTCAAATGGTACTTTGGCGGATCTATTCTATCAAGAAATGGTATACGATGTCGGATCAGAGTATGTATTTAAAGCCGTAGCAGAGTTTTTCGCGAAGAGACTGTAATATGTAAAACAACGACTAACTGGAAGCCAGTCGGAATTATTTATTCTCTAATGCTACATCCCTTTTTCATTCGAAGGTATATATATTCTTATGTTTTAAATCTATTTCTTGTTGAATTAAAATCGTTCTTGTAAGTATCGTATGACTTTCAATTAATGAAATTGTTTTTCCTCCTAAGAAAAAAATAATAAATAAGATTTCATCGATCTAATTAGCGTTGGTCCAATAATGCGTTTGCCATTCTCTCTTCTCTTCGGTTCTCTATTAGTCTCTCTCTTCCTTTCTAAATTAGGCATGTCAGCTGGTGTGGCTGTGGGACACATTTCTTTACAATTATATAATTTCTATTTTGACAATTGGCAGCTGATGTACAGGGATAATAATTTTACTAGCTGTAGGTAAAGATGGCTTCGTGCCATGCCTTGTGCTTTGTACTAGTGCTGTATCGTGTCCGTGTTTATAGTTGTTGTGCTTTGTATCATGTCGTGTTGTGCCTGCTTTTTTAAAATGTAGGCCCAGATCATGCCCGTTTTCGTGCTTGTGTCGTGCCGTGTGTGCTCGTGCCTAAGCTTTTTTCAAATATTTTTAAAGTTTTCGTCGTGCCGTGCTTTGCCTGACCGTGCCCCACTGTGCTTTCTTTTCAAAATCCAAAACCGAGCTTAGGCCTAGTCATTTGTGTCCGTGCTTCCTCTATGCCCGTGCCAAACCGTGTAAAAAATATGTTCAGTCGTGTCGTGTCTCGTTCTAACCGTGCCCAGTGTCATCTGTGCGTGTGACCATGTGAGCAACTTTGTTTACCAGCTTTTAGGCATTAATTTTTATTTTGTTTTGATAGGAGCTTTTAGGCATTAATTATTGTTATGGTTGGTCGAGGGAATCTTTGGATCAAATAATGCAAATAAAATTACTGGAGAGGACAAACATATACTCGTATTAACTGTTTTGGAGCTCTATATAAATGCATGCATATTGCACTTGCCAAGCAAAGCAACGCACTTCCACTAGCATTCAAAGCCAAATATCCAATCAAATACTCATCATGGCTTCAATGTTCAACCACTACCTCACCAAGCTCGCTTTCTTTATAGCGCTCTTTGTCTGTGCAACAGGTTCACCTCTTCAACCCTATATATCCTCTCCTATTTAAGTATGATTTATTTTATTTTTCCAAATGCATGCATGCTAACAAGCAAGATTATGCTTATGATGTTGTACTGTTTATTATTCACTTTGATAATATCCAACTTTGGAATCAACTAAAACAACCAAAAGTTTAATTAAGTTGATGGTTATAGTCCCCAACTAATGTTTTAATCTTTATCACGCGCTTCACACGAATGACCATTGAACGTAATAAAGTGTATCCAGGATATCCAGTAGTACATGCCCGCTTTACCTTGTACTTAGACTCAACTATATGAGAAAGGGATTTCAGGATTTGAACTCAAGACCTCTTAGTTTTTTCGTGCTTTGATTCGTTATTTGATATTTGATTAATGTACTCTTTCTTTATCTCAAAAAAATATCTATACCGAGCCAAGTATTTGAACTGAAAGCATTAACTAATTACAAGGAGAAATAATTGACGCAATTTAGGAGCTTATATCACCCGTTTACCTTACTAGTCCTATGCCAACTTACAACCAAACATGCGTCAAGATATATAACCTCTACAATCATTTACAAATTCCTCCAGTTCTGTTGGATCCCGGTAAGAAGCCAGACCTTGCCCATAAAGGAGCCATGTATGTGACCTTCTCCCAGAGAGTCGCAGCTGAAACCCCACTGAAAACACGTGGTATCCACTTCATATATAATTTAGGTTCTATCTCTAGTATGTAGGGTTTGTTTCACATTATTTTTGTCCTGCCTTGCAGTGGTTGCTTTTTCATTTTGGCATTATTTGCCTTGCTTTTGAAGGTGTAGCTTGAACATGCTGTTAGCGATTGACATCCTGTTTGGGTAGGTTTTCAGTTTAATGTTTGAAATTTTGCATTAAAACCCATCTATGCCAGGTGCCTTGTTATCATCAATGGAAAAAAGTGTTGTTTTTATTTCTGCATTTAAAACCTCTCGAAATAAGCCCCATCTACTGAGCATGAGTCAGTTGGGGACCCTTCGAGTAGTATAGCAGCACTGGAACCCATAAGACCTTTATAAAAACTAACAATTTCTTGATGGGTCTCATCAGGTCTCGTGAGTCTTTTCCCAAATAGATCAAACAGTGAGGTTATGTGGCTCTTATGCTTTCTAACTGCCATAGAAGCAAACAAGAACTGGTATTATCATCACCCTCCTTGAGCCAATGCGCTTTGGCCTTCTATTTACAAATTTATTATTGGGCACCTACTACTTCATTCTTAAAAACCCGGTACTTCATTGTGGGTGTAGCCAAGTTGGCTCCTCTTAGGTGTAGCCAAAAATTTGCCGTAATCTTGTGTTTTTCACTTTTCTGTTTGGGGGCCAATGTTTTTAAGATGGGACCATGATTGTGATACATCAAATGTATTATACATTATTTTGGGGTAATGACGTGGATCACTAACTGAGCGACACGTGGTAACCAAAAAATCATTTTTTGCTCTTCATTTGAGAGGGAAAAGATGAGTAAATAAGGGAGAAAACAATTGACAAAAAGGGGGAAAACCCACACTAAGAAACCGCCCAAACTCCCCACAAATTCCCAAAATTGTTAATCCCAAATAATTATCCCAACCATTAGGATTGAGTGAAGAACTCTGGCCAGTTAGGGAAAAACTCTGGCCATTGAGGGAAGAACTCCGGCGAAGGTTGCCGGCGACCAAAATTTTCCGGCGAAGCTCAATTTTCTGTTTACTTTGCATGTATGTTTGAGAAGGGTTGTTTTGCCTCAACAAAACTCCGGTGACGGCAACTACGATATTATGGGCGATTTCAACTCAAATGAGTTGGAGGACGAAGAACTTATTAGGCATAGTATATTATTGCTTTAATTTTTATTCATTGTGTACTTCATTAGTTTTAGAGATCAAAACCTTAATTGTATTCATGGAAAGTGGATCTAAAAATCATTGAAAATAATTGTTATAGTAACAGGTCCATTGAAACTCCATTAATGGTGAAGCAATGTCCATAAAATTTCAATGAAGAAGATTATTGAATCACTCTTATGGCCTCAATCTTACTTAAGAATGAGAATGCCGAACCACTCATATCAACCAATGATTGGTTCACAATCTAAGTTATTATCCCTATTCCATATCCCTATTTGTAAAATACTACAACATCAATGTAGCAGAATAGCTTTACTTTTTGTGAGGGGAGTCGAACCGTAGAATACCTTTACACTATTTTTCTTTTTCTTTTAGGGTAATACATTTACACTACATTTACTAGAAATTTTATCAATAATATGTCATGCAACATCAAAAAACAATATTGAATTCAACAATAAACGGATCTAAAACATCAAAAAACATTCTAATGGAAAAAACTATCAAGCACTTGAAATAACTATTTCGGACGCCTTTTTTTATCGTTGTTTCCATAGCACGACTTTTTCGCGGAAAACTCTGTTATAGCTTTAATGAATTCACAACTCTAACGTTATAGTATGCTTCTTGAAGAATAAGATTCGCAATACCGCTGTATTTTTTTTTTTTTTTGGATGCAATTCGCAATACCACTGTATGAACGAACGCCGCAAACCATAAATAAATAAATCAAACAAAACGGAGTACTGACCTCCGAAACAAGAGTACCCAATATACACACATTTCATCTTCTGAAATAGAGCATAGAACTTGAAACTCCATTTGCAAAACCATCGGCAATTGGTTTTCGTTTTACAACATTTTGTGGGGTATATCTGTTAGAATAGGTGTACCCAAACAGATGTTTGGTCAATCCCAATGATCAACTGACAGAAACAGAACACGAAAGTAACTTGCTACGCCGTGGGATTAACCACTGCCTTAAAAGCGATTTCACCTCGATCTAGGTGCAAATCGATCACCCAGCGCTCGCTTCCCAAGGTTAACACAGCACCCTTACTCGTGTGCACTCACGAGGAAGAATTGGAACAAAACTCAACTTGCTCAAGAATAATGAGAATATAAAAGAGAGAGAAAAGAAGATGGATGAATTTCTCTTGTGTATTTTCCAGCAATATGAATAAAGCTTTTATAGCCAAAAGAGGGATGAAACTTTCCCATCAATAGGAAATCAATTAAGGCAACTAAAACCGAAACCAATGGTTTTAAGACCAAAATTTGTGTGCTTATGACTAGTCAAAACTACTTTATCAAACACCTCCACAATTTCAAATAAGTCACGTTTAGTGTAAAGCTTTGAAAATTACATATGGGAATTTATTTATTAAGCACTCTATGCGATAATTAAATAAAACCTCTAACCCCCACATGCTCCCAAAACTAATAAGCATTATTAGAAGTAATTGGGATGGGGTTAGACTTAACTTTGAGTCGATTGGTTTCCTCAATCCTCATGTGCCCAGCCAACTCCTCAAGTGTAATGTCCTTCTTCTTGTGCTTCAAATGACCACGAAAGTCATTCCAAGAATTGGGCAATTTCTCGATCAAGACATTGGCTTGCAAGATCTCACACATCTCCATGCCTTCGGACAACACATTGGCACAAAGGTTGTCATATTGGTGCAGTTGATCCATGATTGGTTTATCATCGACTATCTGGAATTCGAGCCAATTGCCAACTACGTACTTCTTCTTTCCAGCATCATCGGCACCATATTTTCTCTCAAGAGTATCCCAAATCGACTTGGCGGATTTCTCTTTAAAGAACAAGTCGAATAGGGAGTTTGTCATGTGACTTAACATATGACCACAAACAGATTTGTTTTCATTCTCGAACTTTCTTTTGAGTTTCTCATTAGCACCATTATCATCATCTTCACCAAAAATTGGTGGGTTGAATAGGACATAGTCCAATTCAAATTGTTCGAAAACGATGAGCATCTTTTGGGACCACCTCTTATAATTGTTCCCATCCAGAGGCTCAATTTTCGACATGGCGGTGATAGTCTTGTTCAACACAAGGGCTATTTGATCAAAGGGAAAAGGTAAATCGCTTTTAAATTATTAGAATAGGTGTACCCAAACTGATGTTTGGTCGATCCTAATGATCAACTGACAGAAACAGAACACGAAAGTAACTTGCTGCGCCGTGGGATTAACCACTGCCTTAAAAGCGATTTCGCCTCGATCTAGGTGCAAATCGATCACCCAGCACTCGCTTCCCAAGGTTAACAGAGCACCCTTACTCGTGTGCACTCATGAGGAAGGATTGGAACAAAACTCAACTTGCTCAAGAATAATGGGAATATAAAAGAGAGAGAAAAGAAGATGGATGAATTTCTCGTGTATTTTCCAATAATATGAACAAAGCTTTTATAGCCAAAAGAGGGATGAAACTTTCCCATCAATAGGAAATCAATTAAGGCAATTAGTGGGGAGAGAATCAAGGAAATCAATGACTTGGAGATCAAGGATATAATATCACAATAAAGATATGGTGCTGAAAATCAGGAGCTGTTATACACAAGAATAAAGGATTACATATAACAACAGAAACGGATCTCATTAATTCCGTGATTTCAGGAATTAATATCTCGCGAATCTGCACAGAATTGGATAGAACCAAACTCAGATTGGTCATAACCAAACTCCAACTCTGAGCATTGTTTCCAACAATATCCTTTCCATGTTATTCTAAAAGATACAACAACGATTCTATAGTACAATAATATATCACTAACTATGCTTTAATCAAAAGAATAAAAATAAATGACTGTCTTATGAATATCCTTGCCAAAATAATGATTACTATTCAAAGCACTTCTTTTAATTTGATCCCCCTCAACTTGCTTACTAAAAGACCTTGGTCTTAGTATCAGTGCCTGCTATCTGGACTGGAGCAGCATTTAACAGATCTCTAACAGCACTGAAAGACCAACATTGAACTTGGCAGCACAGCACAGGATCACTGACCAGAAACCTTGATGAATCATTGATCTCATGAAAACTCCAATTGTTCCGATACGAGGGGGATGAAATTCTACCACTTTCTCGACTAGGTGTCTTATCAGGAAAAACAGGTCACCATTGGATCCTGCAGCATAAACTTGTCAAGGAACCTAGTCATCCACTAGCACAGTTGCTGAGAACAATATCCAGCAAGCCGCGGTCAACCTCTTCACGCCCTAAATTCAATGTCCAAAAGCTCAAGTTCTTGAGAAGCATTATGAATAATATGGTCCTTGTCGTCTGATTCTAGGTGAATATGCGTTTGATCAATGAGCACTCTACAAGGTAACTGATTATCCTCCCCAATAATAAGAGAACAGTTCTCATACAAACCCTCCTTAGGGGATAGGTTTAACAAGCAGGATTTTGGAGCAGAAACCCGATTTCTAGTGGCAGCAAAATCTTCTTTGTTTTCAGCTGACAAAACGAGACGGTGATCACGCCCCAAGAGCTCTGAGACATAGTTCATGTCTCCTTTGCTAAGAGCATATCGAACACGTGTAGACGAGACTTGCCCTCTCTCCTTTTTATCTGGAGTGCATGAATTACCCAAGTTTTGATTCTCGTCCATGACTGAATTTATTATATACGCCTTCATCCTGTACTCATCACATAACCTTACCAGTTCTGATGCATCGCCAGCAGCTTTATATCCAAACCTGTAATTTTCACCTGCGAGGACATCTGAATTTCACATAATTGAATCCCGTGAGATAGAAGACCTTAACACAGCAGAAAGAGGGGATAGCACGAGCAAAAACTAACAACCCATGTTGATCCCTCTATGGCGAGGTCTGCAGAGGTTTAGATGTGCACAACCCTATCCCTAATAGTCGAAATTACTAGATAGGTAGTTCCCAAACAAACAACTTTAATACACCTTTAAATTTTTCGAAGATAACACCGGAGAAGAATACAAATATTGGTATAAAAACATGGAGTTAAAGAGGGGAAGAGAGCAAACATCAGCGGAAAAACCTGCCACAACTCCATGTACACCAAGCTCCTTGCACAACTTCTCTACAAATTGCCGAGGAGTGAGATGCCGAACACCTGCAAAGTCAATTAGAAACTCTTTCGGAGCAACATTCCCACAAAACGGAGCCCAGGAGGAAAGAACCCGTACTCTGTCACATTTGGCAACAATGGGAGCCCTGTTTGTAAAGCATACTGTAAGTAATAAGTCAATATACATGAGCACAACACTAGACTTCGGACAACTTTTCCAGATACCAAAATCAACTGATAAAAAAGGGTTACTAATCTCAGCACATGAATGCTTCAAATAGAACTAAAGAATCAGTGTAACCATAAAATCACCTAATTTGAATCAAACCTTACGAATTTACTTTGGATTGTTTAGCATGATCAACAAATTAGTTACATAAACACAGGATCAGAAAATCTCCAGCTCTCGAGGCCGGCATACACAGGTCAAAATTTAAATGATATGCTTTTTCATCCCCTCTTCAGATAAAGGTGTTTCATGGAGCCGAGAGTTTCACTATTGGCAAATATTCCTCTTTGGATTATGATGGACTTAAAAAAATGGCTAATAAATTTTTTTTGTTCTTCTTAGTCTTTATGAAGTAGCAGAGAGAGTAAATGAGTTTTCAAGCAAGGGTCTAAAAGGAAACTACCCCTTCGTAATTGCTAGGATTAGGCTATGAAATTTTCACTCCCCTACCCCCGCCCCCCTCAAAAGCTGGAGCCCCATGAGAGGTACTGGGGTAATGTATGGTGCAAGTATAGATGTATTTAACAAAGCAGAAACCAAAGTTGCATGGTTTTGACAAAAGTAGACACCACGTAAGTTTGCGGTTTATCACGAAGCAAAATCCATGTACAAAGACAAATTTCATGCTCATGCTCCAATTGTCCATGCACACATGGAAAAGAATTGCCAAAGAACAAAATACCGGAGATAGCACTGAAGCTTGCATGGCTAGATAAAACATACAACAACAAAAGAGGCAGACAATCTAGCAACAACAGACGAAAGTATTTATACCTAGGTGCCCAACCAAGCACTTCTGCCATCCCAACAAATGACAAAAGAAATGGAGCTCCAACTTTAGATGCTTGAATTGCAAGTTCCCGATGACCAATGTGGAGGGCGTCAAACTTTCCCAATGCTACTATTCCTCCTGTCAAATTAGAAGCAAGAACAACATGTTTTACAAAAGGATAAAAGAGAAAGAGCAACGAAAGATATTGTTTACGATGAACATGTTATATGCAAATAATCTAACCAGGTAGAGCACATGCATTACAACATGCAAATAATGAGATCATGATTTGCCAAGTCTCATCATCTTGAATTTTGATTACAGACTTGTTCTTTCGCATCAAGAGAACTACTATGGTTGTTCCGATTTTCCAAAGGTAAAAGATAAAATCAAATCATTCAGCTGTTATTTATGAGTTTAGCACAATGAAGATCATTTAATTTTGGATGAGAGCATGGATTCATCAATCCATGCAAGATGTAATCTATTGCCTGTTATATAAGAGCATAACAGGGAAAATAAATAGAGAGTGGGTTTGTACTCGAATCCGTTTGCTTATTATTCCATAGCAGCACATAAGTTATTCTTTATAGTCTAAACGCCCTAAAATGATAAACTGCTAAATAGTATAGCTTGAAGCAATCGGAATTAGTTCCGTCCTCCCCTCTATTCTGGCCAGACAGTGACAATAAAAAGTCAACTCACAGTTGACACATGTAGACAGAAGCAGGAAATCTATCTATGTGAGAAAATGCATATGATAAATATTCAGTTTTCTTCACGTCTTGCATATGAAAGACAACCTCACCACTGAACATAAAGGAAGTCTATAGTTGGATTGAATAGTGCACCTCAATGTCCTCCATATGGAGGTCAAACTCCAACCCACAATTTAGAAATATATTATTGGATTGAGTAATGAACTTGAAAGAGAGCGGCATTTAACCAAAATGTCCAATCAGAAGCAGGATTGGAAGAATGATTACAGAATTCCCATTCCATGGAAATATGCTCCGATATGACTACAGAATTCCCATCCCAAGAAAAAGAGTTTTCCAAGTTGATCAACAGGAGAGACCAACAGATGAAGAATACAGAAGATGTTGAAAAATCTAAAGAACAAACTACACCTTCCGTCCCAATTTAATTTTCCAATTTGATTTGGTTCTTTAAACATTCTGGACAATGCTCTAAACATGTTTGGCAGATAATAGTACTAGCGCCTCCAAGTATCCTTGACTGAGGCCCTAGGTAAGCAACTTACACCCATTTTCCTTGCTGGCTAAAAAACAAACAAGACATCAAGTTGCTTCCATTAATCAAAGAACCTTCAAGATGAAATTTCATATAGTATCATATTTCCAGGACTGAACACATCAACCAAATTAAAGGACAATATAGAAGCCAAAATGAACCTGCTACTGTTGACAACGCATCAGATGAAAGCTCACGATCATCTTGTCTCTGGCTTCATAGGTGACAAATTGGGAAAAAAAAAAAAAAACTTATCAGATACTAAACATGATTATGTAAAGATGTAAACGAAGAGAAGAACACCAAACATCCAGTAGATTGGAAGGCTTTATAACATGACCAGTATCAGTCATGAACCTCCATTCTATCTAAACTCTAAAGTGGATAAACAATGGACAGAAGTTTTTAAATGGTAATGACATTGTTACTAACATTAACATTAACATTACCACAGGCCTCCAAAGAGCCTCCCGCCTAGGTGGGGTAAGGAGGGATCGGTTGTACGCAGCCTTACCCCCGTGAGAACAGAGAGGCTGTTTCCATTTGACCCTTGGTCCGAAGTGCAACGACCATCGACAACTTCACAATAGATAAGAAGTGCGGACAAGTTTATCAGCCATTTCTTTATTTCCTTCGTTATTGCATGCACTCTTGCAGTCAAAAAAACTTTTTCCGCAAATGCTTTTAATAAATAAATAAATAAAAAGTTTTTGTGGGTCTTTCAGAAACAGTCTCTGTACTAGGCGGCTAATTAGGACTTAGGGGTAAGGATGCGTACATCTGGACGTCCCAAGATCCCGCCCTAGGCAGGATACTTAATGGGTTGTTGTTGTTGTTGATGCTGTTGTTGTGTTGTTGATGTTGGTTTGGTTTAGTCCATTATATTCCAAAGCCAAAAAGTAAGGCGCCACTGGAAATGGACATTGTTACTGAAAAGACAAGTTCATTCACTCAACAAAGCATGGGAAGGAACAGAAGGGGAGAAAGGAACAAATATCCAGATTAACAACATGCATTGTCATATACTTGCGGGTTAACAACAAATGAGTGTAAGTAAGCCTGAGTCCCAAATGAGTGCAAAAAGGGCTTAGAACCTGTGTGAAATATAACAGGAAAGTGAATACAGGTCTGCTTCACTTCCATCTATTTCGTATCTTAAAGGTTGGCAGTAGTGTTAAGTCAGAGTAAGAGAATTGGCATAGCCCTAACATATTCATATTGATCCAAGGCCTAACTGTTGATCACACCTCACTCCCCGTAACATGGGAATTGAGGCTGTCAGGATTTAAACCTCATGATGCCAAAGTAGTTATGTACAAGTGCAACAAACGCTAGCTGAGCTCCAAGCTCATTGGCGCTGTACTGCACTATCCTATGAACTCTTGGCACTGTACAAGGAAACGTCTTGTTACCCTACCGTGTGACTTAGTTTCAATCTCTTGTGAGCCAAAAGTTAGACCACCTACATGAGTATACTCAACTGGAGGACATTATTAAATCCACCATTGAGGAAATGTGCCAAATTGAACTCCAGGCTTGTTTAAAAGAGGAATTATTGCTGCTGCCCAATGCCCCTTACAAGATACCCATCTACTCAAACAAAAATTGTAGCATACAAAACCCCACCAGCAAACTACACATAGGAATTCAACCTAATGCAATGAAAACTTGTAACATTGCAAACAATCTAAAAACCAAACATTTCTCAGTTTCCATCAATTGAACAAACAGAATTCATATAATTAAAACCACAAAAAAAAAATAAAAAAAATAAAAAATAAATAAAAGAGTAAGGGAAGGAAAAGAAAAGAACCTGAAGGATGAATTAGAAAGGACGGGAAGTTGGCGAGGGAATTTTGATTGAAGGCAGGTGATGTAGGGAAACACAGTACCAACAGAAAAAGAAGAAAGTTTTGTTGACAATCTTGTTGTCGTGGGTCTGTTTCTAGGCAAAGGTAGAAATTTCTGAAAAAATGTGTGGTGTTGTTGGTGGGGTTTTATAAAGGAAGCAAATTGGAATGTAGAAGGCGAAGTTGAAGAAATTGCAAATCCATCCCACTCTTTTATGTGCTGTGTTATTCTACATCCACAACTCATTGTCTCTTCAGAGTTGAGAGAGAGAGAGAGAGAGAGAGAGAGAGAGAGAGAGAGATTCAGGGACACGAAGTAGAAGAGAAGTGCAATTTTTGGTGTTTTGATTAAGCAGCTGCTCTTCAATTCTCCAACTCTACTGGGTTCCTTTCTGTTTCGCCTTCGCCACACACAACTTACCAAGTTTTCACCTTTCCACGTTGCGCAGGTTTGTCTGGTAAACTAGAGCAATAACCTGAGCCAAAAAAGAAAAAAACTAGAGCGATAACCAGTTCTTCTGTTGGAGTATTTGTTTACCAAATTGATATGTGAAAGTACACAAAAACTCAAATGAAGCAGCATTGACGTGAGGTGACTCAAACAAGAATGATATTATACTTATGTCATGATTGGCTATAAAGTTGGCGAAGCGGCCTCATAAGAGACTTTTTTTTTTTTGGTGCAATCATAAGAGACATTTTGAGGTGTAGCTATGGCATCGTATGACATTGAAGATACTGGCATAAAATAAATAAAGGAGAGAAGAGAGAGAGAGAAAAAAAGATAAAAGAAAATCCGAAGGAATGTGACTATGTGAAGACACTATTCAATTAATATAAGAATTTCTCATTAGGACACAAGTGGGGATAACAAATCCGTCACAAGGACAATTTGGAACAGAGGGAGTAGATGATCTGATTTCTAGTTCTGGATATAAGCTCTTATCAGTTATCATACTTATTATACATAGTGAAGAACATATATTGTGGGAGATGACTAATCAGCCAAAGCAATTAGAAACTCAAAACAAATGCCATATTGATCGTATGAAACTCAAACAAATACCACCTCTTATAATTACAGAATAATGGAGCTTCTGTTATGTTTAGATGCACTCCAAAAATGGGGAAAATAAGGAGCAAGTAATAAGGTAGGCCGGGTGCTAAGACAATCTCACCCCGTCAGGCAACGGTCAAAGACAATAGCCATTGTCTTCCCTTCAAACTGTAACCTACTATTAAAGTGAGAAATAGAGAAAGATATGGAAAGAAAACAAAAATGATATACACATGCAGAGTACTGAGCTCCATGGCGCACTGCTGCATTCATAATTACATGAGCTATATGAACGTAAATGTAACAACCCTCACAATAGAGTGCTGCCTCGAACAAAATTCTAGCTCATCCTTGTACTGTTCCTCCTAGTCCACCATTTCCTTTTCAACTTGTCACCCGCACTCTCTTCGTTGTCAAGTTTATGCAAAATCACTTTTGTCTCTCGCAACCTTGCTCCATAATCCTTCTTCCATGCTTCAAACATCTGTTTTAGCCTCCTAAGCTCCCGGTCTGGGTTCAGAGAAGCCTCAACCTGTCCTGATTTGACCTCTACCAAGAATTTAGCATCATCTCCAAACACTTGCTTCCTCTGATCAAATTCCTCAGCCAACCGATTGATAACACTCAAACTGGCACTCATTGGTCTAGCCCCATTGCTTTCGTGGCTTGTCATAATACCCCCGGTATCACCACTGTATTCTCTATCATCACTAGCATTCACCGAGACATCAGAATTCCTGGCTGAATCATCAACTGCCAAACTCTTTTTTGCAATAGAAAGACTTGATTGTAGTGACCTCATCTGTTTCTGCCAGACTTCTTCCATGGACTTCATCTTCAACTCATACTCGGACCAACGGTTTTCATACTGACGCAACCGTTGATGAAGGATCTCATTTTCTTCTTCTTTTTCTCTGAGGGCAGCCTCAGCCTTCAGAACGCGTCGCTGCAGTTCTGCAAGATAGGAGGCCTTCACCAAAACTTCATCTGACTCATTACCCTGTTCGAGACATTTAAAAATGCATTGATTATAAGGGTAAGGCAAAGGTGTACTTCATGTGTAGATAGATGTAAAATACAAACCACAGTGCTGAGAAGTTACATTTTCACCAGTATAAATTGAATGAGATAAAAAGTCGCAGAGTGACTTAGTGTATCAGAACGTTCTAAAGCAAAAGAATAATCTCCCAAAAAAAATGAAAATATTCAGACCCGCGGTCCTAGAGTTCTAGAGTTTTCCTTCTAGTATGATACACATTCAACTGATTGAAAATAACCTCCAGACACAATGAAAATATTCCAACTCATTGTCTTGCATTAATTAAAAAAAAAATCAATCTTCAGTGTGATACTCAAATGGCTGATTGAAAATAATCTCCAGAAATAATGCAAATTTTACGCAGACTTTTTAGATGACTGGTTGATTCATATAGTTGGATCTATAGTTCCTACTGACTATCATTTATTCATTGTTTCATTTCTTCCTTTGTACTTGAACAAATAAGTTGCTATTGACAATTATTTCGACCGAGTATCTTTCTTCCTTGTCCTCTTTTTCTCCAAACAATGCCACACAACTTGTCTCTGCATCTTCCTCTATTGATATGCTTGTACTGCAAAGAATTTGGTATTCTATCTAAATATCAAGTCAAAATTGAATTGGGACATTGGACACTGAGTAGACTAATTCAATTCTTCACTTTATCGTGTATAATGCAAAGAAAAGAGGAAGAAAGATGTAGGTCTTCAGCCTAAACAAGGTCATCTTTTCCCATGCCCCATATTACTAGGTTGGCAGGGGGGGGGGGTCCTGACGTATCCTTCGAAGATCTAAGTAAGAGCTCAACAGTTACCATAGGTCCATAATTTCATACAGAGATTAAAATACACCATGTAACAAGGATAAATGGAGTTGTAAAAAGGATAGCCAGTAGTCACCTTTTTGTCTCCAAAATTTAGCAAGCCAATATTTCCAGAGCATTTTCTGACTAACCAACCACGTATAACTACAAAACATTTCAACGAAAAAGATAAAACAAAAGGGAGTTAGTTTAAACACCACACATAATGCCCATGGTAGTACTTTAAGGACAATGTGGTGTCCTTTCACACCCCTGCCCCAATCTAACCACATGGTGTAGTTGATTGTAAGAGAAATCAATAATGAATAGCAGGATTAAATATTGAAGCTACCTGACTGTATCGTTGTTGATGCATTTGTAACTTCCAAGAATCTTTTTCTTGCAATCTGGGCCTTCTTCTGTTTTTGTATGGTCACAGCAGCTCTTTGTCGTCTTAGTAAGACTGCATATTCCTTTCTAGTCTTCTCGCCACGAATGACTGCCAAAGATAATAGTAGCAATTATTCAACTTTCAAAAAATTTCAAGGTTTATGAATACTGATATTTTTGCAGCTTATTTAACACTTCCGAATACGGTGATGGCTTCATTGCCTCATTCTGATCTTACTTAAAAAACAAGCCAATGCAGGTAATCAAAATAAAGCTTACAACCAAACTAATTATAAAAAATAATAATAATACTAATCAATAAAGCTTACAACTGAACTTATTTTAGAAACAAGTTCCAGGTGGATAAAGGAATTACATGACTGAAGTGTGGAAATCCCCTTCTTAAATTCATTCAAATAGCTCCTAGCTTTGTATCCTCTGAAGCAACTTTGGACACGTAAAATGCCATGAAGTGTACGGTTTCTTGTGTCCTCAAGCACACCAACCTAAATAATAAAACATATGTTCATTAATATGGGGAACTAGTATTTAACATGTACCAAAAAATGCAATACATTATTGTTTATAAGCAAAATTGGCAAATCATGGCCCTCTAAAGATCATTCACCTCCAGAAACAAGAAGTTATATAAGCCAGTAGTTGGTAACAAAAGACTAGCAAAAAAAATAAATAAAAGGTTGGTAACAAAGGAAAATAATATTATCAACAAGAGAACGCTGACAACCCCTTCACCCGGCACCCCAACCCAAAAAAAAAATACAAAAACACCAAACAACGAGATATATTACTGTAATATTGAAATTACGCTCAAGTCTCACACATATTTTTTAAATAACATAACCCGAGAGCATCGTAGAATTATAAAGCATGAAACTATATACCTAGATAACATATGGACGGCCAAAATCCAGCTATCAGAATGAAGTGTTGCAATGGGAGTTGCACAAAATATTATACCAATAAAATAAACCTATAAATGAACATGAGACCCCCTAACTTGATGTATGCAACAACATTAGTTTTGACATGCCAACGATGATAAGAAACTAGCAAAGTGGAAAAGATTTGTAACAGCTTCTTCTATCTTTCTCCGTCTTTTTCGTCAGAACGAGATATTGCCCATCAGCGTTACTAGTAGCAATTTTTCTCAGTACTAGATTATACATTCTGAAAATAGTAATTCGTTGTAGAGTATTCAAAAAATCAACCATATTATTCCTCGTAATTTACGCAAATTTAAGACCCCCACAACATGACACAAAGCCTTATCCAGGTACTGGTATCCCTAAAAAGACTCAGCTATCATCCACCTAGACAAGAGGTTCAGAAGAATCCAGATGAATCACAAGTTTGTAAAACAAATATCAAGAGAACATCCAACTAAATGGATAGAGAGAGAATAATGAAGAAATGAATAAAGAGGCTAGTTTGAGTAAACAGATTAGGTCATATACTCATATTGCCATCTGAGTACAACCATTTACATGAGCAATTGAGTTATAACGTGTAGAAAATAGTCTTAGCTTTCATAGGGAAACACTTTTATCTTAGCTTTCATAGGCATAGCTTCCATTGGTACCCAATTGATCTACAGACAGATACTAAACATAAATGAGAAGGAACTACTGAATGAATAGGAACTAACAATGATAGTCGTAAACTTGTACTCTTGTAATAATAAGGCTACTAAAAAGTTCAAGATAACAATGAATGAAATAATTATCTTGCCTGTCCTGTTCGGAAGAACAATTTAGTGTAGCCAACTTGATACATATCAGGAAGAATATTGAACTGATGAAGAATAGCCACTGAGACACTCAGTGGATCTTGAGACGCAACAGTCTCCAGCAAAAGAAAGCCATACCTGATTCGACAAGTTAATAAGAACAAAGAATCCAAAAAACAAGTTTGAGAATTGCAATTGGACAAGTAACTGGAAATTAGCATGGAAATTGAACAGAAAATAAGCAGGTGCTTCATAGGTTCACCTCCTAGCAAACTTTTGGTGTGTCATTCTCGTTGGAAATCCAGACCTCGAAATCCTGACTACTTCTAGTACACCACAGCATCTGAGCTGTTGTAACACAAGTCCTTGCTCGTAAAATCCAGGAGACTGCAAGTTGTTGGGCTTGATACAACGGATGAAATGGGGTGTTGTGCTCTCTAGACGTTGCATTAGCTGGAATAGTTGACCCTAAAAATACAATCCACCCATTTATGTAAGTGGAGTGACCTACCAAGCAGATTCATGACGAAAAACTTGCAGCTTATGTTGTGGACACTGCCTAGAAAGAAGCTCATCTATTTCTTTTCCACAACTTCTTGGACAGAAGAGATGAGGATCCTAGGATCATATTCAACAAGAACTTCAAGATTGATGGGGCATATACCTTAAATTTTGAGGCAACACTCAACTTTTGAGAATCTGCTCCTCCTGACTTGTACAAGGGACCAACGACAGGCTTTTCTGACTGTACAAGCATGGTTGATGCAAATATCTGAGGAAGGGAACTTGTGCAAGAAGACAAAAGCTGAATAGAGTCCAAGTGCATCAAGTCTCTGTTCTTCTCCAAAAATCCAGTCGTGTCATATGTAACCTTCAATGAACCATAGTATACATCATCAAATAAAGGGAAACAAATGATGTTCTACAAGTTACAACCCGGCTTGTTATGCTAAGATCTATGCCATCTATACTTCACCGAGGGCACAAATGCTCTCAGATATGAGGGATATCACATAAATGATATCATAAAATCGCTAACAAGATAGTAATATGCCACTCTCCCACACTAAAATAATTTGTCAAACAAAGCCCTAAAAGGTGCAAACAGATTCCATTACCTCTCCTGCATAGTGAGACACAGTAAAAGCTTTCTCACGCTCTCCTGTGAAACATGGGTTGGAGTTTAAATGCTGCTTAAGCTTGTTGGCCAAAGTCAGGTCTGTGCCATTTGGAAAAGTGGATTCCTCATCAAGCAGAGACACCAATCCCAGGGGTTTCTGTAGAAAAAACAGGAATGAAATGCGGGTTAGACGGATTAGCAGAATCTTTCAGGAATGTAGGCTGGACTCTGGAGTCATATTTGCTTAGTTACTGCTACAATGTCAGCATCTCAAACTCGTATGAACAAAAACCAGATATACAAACAGTTAGAGCTCAGATGTTACCTTTTCGAAAAGATTGAGACAAGCTTGGTTGTCTTCAAAGTCAACTCTTGTCCAATCAATTCCATCCTGGATATATTCCTGGCAAGAATTCAAAAAGCTCTCACATAAACTTTCAAAGCCATAATAAATTACATGTCTAGGGTGAAGATAATTCCTTCAAAGGAAACCTGAGTAGTAACATCTTTATCCTCATCAAAACTACTGGATGGACATAGCATATTATCAAATCACACCAAACAAACTAGACTTAACCCAATTAAATCAGGTGGCTCATCAATTCTTTGCAAGCAAGCTAGCAGTGTATGAGGAACCCACATGATAAATCCTACACCCGATATTACAACATATATTCAATTGATATGACAATAAAAACTTTACAAAAATAAACAAGTCAGTTTAATAATACAAATGTGTAATTTTCATAGATAAACTTGCTAGAAAAGAAAGAGAAGTTACAAACAGCAGCCCTCAAATTATGAAAAGTTTCCCTTGATAGATTATCTAGAATATTTAAACTTCCCAAGAATACTCACCTCTTGCTCTAATTTGAAAAGGTGACGATTGAAGTGCTGCTGCAGTCTCTCATTTGCATAATTGATACAGAATTGCTCGAAGCTATTTCTCTGAAACATAAAAGACCATAAATGTTAAAAACATTGAAAGAGGGAGAAGAGAAGGGGACCGAAAGAAAGAAAAGAGAAACCAGTACAGAGAACGTACATCAAATGATTCAAAACCATAAATATCAAGAATGCTGATGGACCTTCCAGTACACCGTTTCCCGACACCAAGTGTTTTGTTGATTTGTTCAACTAGCCAATCAAATAAGCAAGAATAGATTGATTTTGCCAGTGCATCACGAGTATCTATCGCCTGAAATGGAAAGTACACTGAAGTCAACCCAAGCCCACTTTAGAAGTATCATATATGGGCCAATACTACATGAAGATGCAATTGATGGACTATGCAATTGATGGACTATGCAATTGGGACTTAGGATCAGAGTAGGATTCCATTCCATATGTAGGAAGTATTCTCATAATCATTCTTTTAGATAAGACTAGACTGAAGTGACTTGAGCCCATTCTCTAAATCTTTTTTAATATTTTCCAAGTCTTAATTCCCCATCAAGACTACACTTGCTTGCTTGACCAACTTCATACTGATTTTGGTACTAGTCCTCTATTAGCTTCTTTCCTAAATTTTCTTAGTGAAGATCTTTTGGAAACAGTCTCTTTGCTTCTCAGGGGAAAAGCTTCATATATGATAAATCTTGGCCTCCCCAAACTTCCAACAACTCCCCCGCCCCCTCTTTCAACACTATCAACACTCCATGGTTGGTTCTGGTATCTTTAGACCCTTTTGTTATCTGTCTTGCACTCCCCCGCCCCCTCTTTCAACAGAGATCTCTTATATAGTGTTGTATCCCCTTCTTACAGAACGGTATCCTTTACAGTTCTGAGTTTTACAATGCCCACCTAATACCTCATGCAGATATTTCTAACGAATCAAAACTATGGAGAAAGGAAGCAACCTGTTTTAATATGTGAAACGTCAGTGACTTGTATCAGAACCTCATTAGAGGCGACAGGGTAATGGTATAATATGGTATTATATTTTCCCTTGGAATTGGTGAGTTCTCTCATAAATGTAGCTTCAAAGTATATTCATTTCTGAAACTAACTGTATGATCATACAATCTTAAACATCTAGAATAATACCAACTTGCAAAGCAAACCAATACACAAAGCCAAGAGGCCAAATTGGAACTTAGACATGAAGTTGGACTGAGAACTAAATTAGGCTACATGAGTATCTTGATCACAAAGTATGTTCACATGAAACTGTCGGCACTTCTTATTTATTGTGAAGTTGCCGATGGTCGTCGCACTTTGGGTCTCGGGTCAAACGGAAACAGCCTCTCTGTGAGACTCTCACAGGGGTAAAGCTGCGTACAATCGACCCCCCTACCCTGCCTAGGTGGGAGCCTCTTTGGAGGCACTGGGGTAATGTTAATGTCAATGAAAGTATGTTCACATGAAACTGTTTCAATTTATATTCGGGAAGATATATGATAGTTTAGAGTGCATAAATCGAATGGGAATCATTTACCTGAGATAGCGTTAGCTTCTGAACAATAGTATCCTTTCTAACTTTCATTTTTCTCGTAGACATAGCAAGTTGTAGCTCCTCAACTTTGCAGCAAATCAATTTCGCAACAGTAAGAAGAGCTGAAAATAAAATGACAACATGAGTGGCAGGAAAGTTATAGTAAATTGAAACATCTGTGGGTACATAGAGTTGAGAAAAGAATGAATTGGTTGGGAAAAAAGATAATCTCTCTCGTTTCATGAGGATGCAAACAGGAAAGAGCCACTTTTTTAGAAGAGAAAGGCTTAGGGTGTGTTTACTTGGACTGTTTCTGGAATATTTTTCTAAGAAGACACTGATGTTGGGAGATTGTGTTCAAATGTGCAAAATTTCCAAATTTTTTCCAAGAATAATAATTTTTCCTAATTTCCAAACTTTGTGAAGGATTTAGAAAACATCACCAGATTTCTTTTCCTAATTACTCAAACTATTCAGCACTACCAATTGAATGGACACCTCCTATTGCCATCTTACCCACCTTGGAACTACCGCCGACGGTGGTCATAGGTCCAAAGGCTTCGATCTGGTGGAGCTTTGCCGAAGTCGCCACCTCGTGCAGCCGGGACTCACCACGGCCACCACCATCCAAGATCCAACATAGAAAAGGTCGATAATATCAGATATGGTGTCAGTTCTACTTAATTGCGTGTCATTTGGTGTAGATTACTAGATCGGACTTCAAAATCAGTGCTCCTCCCATTTTCTCTCTACTCAAATCACAGCAAGGCAGTCAAGGGGGTGGTCTGTGAGGTTGGTGATGGTTCGTGGGGAGGAGAAGAATAGAGAAATGGGTGGGGTGGGTCGTGCGGTGGTAGTGCAGTGGTTGGTCGTGCGGTGTTGGTTCAGTGCTCTGCCGAAAAGATTTGGGGAAGGGGGGCTGGGGTTCAGCCGTTGAGGGTGATAGAGAAAAGTGGGTAAGTGAACATGTTTTTCACTTGTTTTCTACAACTAGAAAACAAATTCTGAAGAAACATTGGGAAATGAAACGAGAAATTCTTTCCAGTAAGTAAACACACCCTTATCCTTTCCTTTTGTCTGTCTTTCTTTTCAATTCAAACGTTGAATACGCACTTGGTAGTTGGTACAATTATACTACTCAGACAGAGACAATAGAAACTTTCACGCTCGATAGCAGGTTACATGTTTATTTTTCGCGACATGTTTCGCCATCTGAATGACATTAATGGAGCTCATACAAATCTGATAAATAATGAAAGAAGTATTTATCAAGAAATGACAGGTTACCTTCATCAGCTATTGGTTCCACATGGTTTTCATTGTCAATAACAGTGAAAGAGACATTTCCTAGCCACAAGACGGCAGCAAGCATTGCAAATGCATTCTCTTGGTCTTCTTTTCTGACTTGAACAACATCCAGTGCTTCCTGAAAAACAGTAGTAAATAAAAAGAATGAAGTCCAGATGTCCATTAACAGAAGATGTAATTACATAGAAGGCAATATCTGATTACATAGAAAGAAGCAAATATTACCTTTACATTACGAAATTGTTCTGCATCATCCACACCCGTGATGGTATAGCAATTGCTCTGTTTCAGGTACTTATAGTCCTCAAGACTCCTCAAATTCAGTTTCTCTGAGTATCATTTAATTTACAAAAAAAATCAGACTTATATGCGTCTAACAAATAAAGAAACCTCTGGACATTAAAAAGTTCCATGTATAAGGAGGTAAAGGAAGGTAGAGGAAGAATAGTGGATTCTCAGCTTGAAGGTTTCTTATTATAATTTGGAAGCAAACGAAATTTGGGGATACAGTCACTACTATACAAGCGAAAAGTTGACAGATAATATTTCTTAATTTTCAGGTTTTGATTGACATTCACTGCAGGAGTTGAAGGAGTAATCTGTGTCAAAAAATTGGTGAATACTGTCCAGGAGAATCTGAATATGGGATCAGATTTTCAAATAACAATCTTCGATCATAATTTCATTTTTCTTCTTCCAAATGACCTTTAACCATTCTAACAGAACCACCAGTGCAACACACAAACTAAAACATGTTTTACAGAAAGGAAAAAAGGAAATCTTAAGAGAAAACAATAAGCTTGTAAGAAATTAAAGAAAATTATGGGAATAAACTACGGAAAAGCACTTACGTCTGAGAGCAGTTGGAGCTCCAGCACAAAGCTGATAGAATATATGGTATGAACGTTCACCTTCTGCACATTGCACCACTCTAGACTGTTCATGAATCAGATCTAATCAGAAACCAGGATATGTACGGCAACTGAATGAAGGGAAGGCGTATAAGATGAACAAACCTTTTCAAGTAGGACTGCATCATTGAAGCAAATTATGCAACCATTGAGAAACAAATAGGCACATCATTAGCTACTTAGAAATAAGTCAATAAGTTCATCAGATATCAATAAAATAAAGGGGAAGGGGGGGGCTGCAAATTCGCAATGCTACAGGTTGTTCTTACAAGTTTGGATTTTGGCCCCAGATATTTTCCCAGTTTCACTGAAGTGGATCTCAATCAGCTTTCCCTGTTCATGTTAATAATTGTTATTAACTCGCAACGGTTGTTACTTCTTATCTTAATAGTACACTTTACTTCTGGAGAATGTGAAGCCGCTCAAATCAAAAAGGAAAAAGGGCTTACAAAGCGACTTGAGTTGTCATTTCTTAATGTCTTCGCATTGCCAAAAGCTTCCAAGATGGGGTTAGTTTTTAATATTTCGTACTCTATTCCACTTCCACCTCCCAAGGCAGCCAAATATTGCATTGCTATCTTTGCCGTTTCAGTTTTTCCTGCTCCGCTCTCGCCACTGGGTACAAAAGTGAAGATGTTCAGAGTTCAGAAGCACGCCATTGGCGTTACATGTTGTGTAATAAGCAATGTCCATTCTCCTTCACAAAATGATATAATGGCAACAGAAAAGTATTATTTGCCGCTTCATTTACGGCAATGATGACAGCAAACAAGAAAGAGTTGCATGATAAGCAAACCATAATTCACAACAAACTCTGCTTGCACAGGTTAATCAGACAGACAGAATCAAAATATGCTCCTAATTGTTTCAACTTGAATAACTTTCTGGACATATTAATCAAGTTGACCAGATTTTAGAAAGGACACAGAGAAAAAAAAAACCTAATCTTATTTCAAGTTCAAGCAGCAGGAATAAATGCTGATGGATGAAATCATTTGTTCTCTACATGTACCAGTGGAAAATTCAGCCATTGTAATGTCTCTATTCCTATGACGATTTGAGCCAAAATGCAAAAAAATTTGTATCAAATATGTAGTTTGTGTAGATTTCCTAGAATAGAAGAGGTAAACAAAAACTAAATGAAATATTAGAGCTATACCAGTTAACCCCTTATAATGATGATCTATATCTTGTTTGCCAACACATCATTAAATCGCCGCCAGACACGTATTTCAAGCGAATGTGCATAAATTAAACCAAACCTCTGCCTGTTCCTCCACCTCTCAGGTTATTTAGAAAAAAAGCGACAAGAACAAGATATATAAGTCAAATGAATGAAGAATACCAAAACATCATCGAGCTGTGCATTGGGAAACCAAGTTCATAACATGTTATCAGAACATGTTACACCGTGTTTAGAAACAACCGTTCAATTGGAACACCCACCTTATGATAATTGACTGATTCACTTCATCTGTAATAGAGAAAAAGATCGTATAAATAAAAGGAACCCAAAGACTTTCTATAAACTCATTCACTTCATCTGTAATGGTGAAAGATACAGGCAAAGAAAAAAACCACTCACCTCTTTTCATTTCCCGGAGCGCTGTGTCTGCAATTGCATATACATGCGGACTCTCAATGGACTTACGCTTATATGCGTCAATATATTCATTTCCATATAGAGGAACTTTCTTGAAAGGGTTTATGGCAACCAGAACAGGCCCTGCTTTAGTCTAATACACAAAGAAGCTGTCATAAGAAAAACAGCATTACATACAAATGGTTCACATAACACCCAAAACAGTACTTACGTAAATCATATCTCGGTTATATCTGTATTGAAGATTATAGAGAACTGAAGGTTCATGTAGATAACTTAGTTGCATGAGATCATCCACGCCATCAAGGATATCAGGGTTCGCTGGTAATAAACAATCAGCTTGCACCTTCATGACCTAAAATTGATGGGCAGGAGGAAACTTAGTCAAAGAAACGCAACGGACCAAAGAACTGAAGAAGTATCTCGCCAAGGGTAGTTGAAATAAAACAAAAGACAAAACTTCCATTCATGATCATCATTTACCTTCCCCTCGGGCAGCGATATGACAGTTTCCTTCCCTGAGGTTGATAATATCTTTCCAAGTTCCCAGTTCCCATCAGGAAGTTGGTACCAAGTCTGAAGGTTCTGAAAGAGGAAATCTCAACAGTGAGGAGAAACAATCACTTGTATTACGGATCCATTGCCTTATCCGGGATATTGTTATTATCTAGTATATCAAAAAATCCTTCATGTATTTCATGCAGCAGAAAGAGGTCTGATCAGCACAACCTAATTCATGACAAAGAAAAAACACCTCCAAAATTATGTTTCACGGTGTCTCAGCTTCGTGACAAATTGAAAATGACTAATTGTTTGTAACTTACAAACCAAACAATTCGGAATGGTATAAACTTTGAGCACCTCTGACTGACTAGATTTAGATGAGAGAAAGACTCCAATATAGTGCAATTTATACACCCATTAAGGAAAGAACTATTTTATCGAAGATGGATCCAGATGACAATGCTGAGAAAAGATACCAATTGCAAATGAGGCACCATTGTAACAATACAGAATAGCTAAAACTACCCTCAAGTACCACTAAGTCTAAATGCTCGTTGCTTACATGTGAACTTTGCTCTGGTTTCCAGTGAAGTTCCAGGTAAATTTGGAAAATCATACACAAATTCTTACCAGAAAAAGGAATTGGGTCATTTAGGACAACTTCAAATTGTATGAGAGAAATTTATTTTAGGACAATAATATATTTAGAAAAAATTCTAACTTAAGACAAAGAAGTAGAAACGACAACCAAGTGAGAGAGGGAATGAACATCCAGCCAAGCAAGAGAGAGGGTGAATACCAGCAGTAATAGACATTTTCATCCGACAAATAATATAAGTAGCAGAGGCAGGATTTGGTTTATGCTGCATGAAAGATGTAGTGCTTTACTAGAACATGTTTACATTCACATTGCTTGAGAATATGTAGTTGCATCTCCACATAATAAGTTGAAACATTTTTTTTAGATCAGAATATTTTATTATCATTGAGAGCTAATTACAAGAACCCCAATTATATTGGCTGTCAGTAATTGACACACCCTTAAAAGCACCAGCTGCTTTGGCCCAAACCGAAGCCAAATACAGCACCCCGTCCCAAACTATCTCCCTTGAATGGGACACCCCTGAAAGACGCGAGAATTGCGCTCCAACCATAAGTACCAAAAGATTTTCATAAGTGCACACCACCAAAGCAACCTATTCTCCTCCCCCCTATGAAGACCAATACTACCTGAGGCCCAGACACATTAAACAAGAAGTGTGCATCCTTAGGTTAATTATTTATAATTGAATCACACATAATGAGCTCCTCCACAAGTGACTAAACATAAAGCACTGATGGAGAAAGAGTGATTTTACTTCAAACCAGTGATCATTGTTTTAAACGAGGCAATCAAGATCAAAAAAATCCACTAAGTGAAAAACAAAAAACAAACTAAATAGCATAAAAGAGTGGCTTCATATTTGGCTTCATATTGTGAAGCTTAGCAAGTTCTGTTACGAATGCAGTGAGCTAGCTCAAAGTAGGAAATTAAGATGCCATGAAGCATGCTGTACATAATGACAGTGTTACTACAAGCACAAGTCAAACAACGCAAGCAGAGTAAATAAATCTAGTGATCCATACATATAACAAAGAAGAACATCTAAATGAATAACGGTAACAACTCAAGAGCAAACACAAGAAACACTGAATGCAAAGTCGAGCATCATATGATCAAGCATACTAAGAGTGGATCCAGGAAAACCCAAGTTGAATGAGAAAAAGCCAGTAAAAAGGGGGTAATGAGTAATGACTTCATAAGATAGAATTCATACAGTACCTTTTTCTTTGCATAAGAAACTGTGTCGTTCCACTTCGATTCAGTAATGGAGGGGACCGAAGGGGAAGGCAAAGAAGTGATATCAGAGTCTTCATCCAATACGGGCAGAGCCCTCCCACCATAGGGTGAATCATCATTACCTTGATCTCCCTGTCCATCAACAAACTCAGACCCCTCTAGTTTACCATTCTTAGAAACAACCCCATTTGAATAGCCAACATCCTTAGATGACTCAGGTGAATCCGGCTCCATTAACCTAACTTCAACAGGCAATGATTTAATAGAGTTCAATGATGGAGAAACTCGGCCTTTAGGCACTCTCTTGCCGGATGACTTCCGTGATCCTGAAGACGATTGAGTCCCGACAGGCGCCATATGATATAAGAAAAGAGATCAATAATACCCCCAGAAAAGAGCCTACCTTTCTTCAGAGAAAAAAGGGACTATCAAACTTTTCCCAAAGGACCCACTTGATCACTTATCTGGTCCGCACCATGAAGAGGGGCCTATACTTACCACCTTCAAAACCCTTCAGAACTCAGCAATTGACCAAACCCCACCTTTAACAAATTGTAGCAGAAAAAAGTTGGGAATTGTATAATACACAAACTGACCCTCTTTAATATTTCTATACACCTGCTTGTGTTTGCCCCCACAGAGATCAATCTCAAAAAATCAAATGGACCCAAAAGCAATGAGGGGATTAAAATTGTACCCAACTACTCAAAAATCAATTCTTCAGCTCCCAAAAGAGGCTAAAACACTTGAATGATAAATGATTACAAATCACTGAAATCAGGTATACCAAAGTCTTCAAGTATGGTTCTATTGATCAAATACCCACCATAAAAGAATTAATCTTGCAGCAAATTAGGTCTTCAGATTGGACAAAATGTTTACAGATCGAAGATATACGCTTTACAATTCAACAATCTAAATAATCGAAAATGGTGACAGACTTGTAGAGAGAATTCAAAACAGCAACAAATTACCTGGGTTTTGTTGGGTTACACTTAAAACACAATCAATTGAACTTGGGGTTCAACAATTACCTCAAAAATCCAAACACTTGGACCCAGTAAAGCAAGAAGTAGATCGTGGGTAAATGTAATGTAAGTTTGAAAGGATTGTGACCTGAGAGTTCAAAGTAGTATCTAGAGAGAGAGAGAGAGAGATAAAAGAAAGGGTTTAGGAAAGCTGAAATCCAAGGCGTGTAGGAGTGAGCAGCTTTAAGCTCTGTGTGTCTGGTGTTTGCTTTCACCTTCTCTTTTTCAGTTTTTTCTCTTTTTTCTCTCTCCTCTGGTTTGGTGTAGGAGTAGTTGTTGTTTGTAGAAGCAGAGAAGAAATGGAGTAAGAATTTTTGTTGTGTACCGTTTCAAATCTGGAGATTCTGAGGTGCGTAAATGATGCCACTCCCTCGTCCTCTAAAATCAAATTTTCAAATTACCATGCGGTTTGTCTACTTGGTCTTGTGGACTATAAAAACTTTAAAAGTCATGTTCCTGTATTTTTGTGAGGATGATAATATGACATAACGTTATACGGTTTACCTAAGTATTTTCGGTTTTTTTCTTCTTCCCAAAACTTCTTTAAAGACGGTTTTATTGTAATTTTTGATGAGATGAGAGTTATTTTTAGTATAAAATAAGGGTCATGGCTCATATCGAGTGACCCCTACACTTCTATATAGTGACCCTTTTTTTGTGAGTTGGTCACTTACTTTTTTTTTTAAGGATTTTTAGCTTTGTTTTCACATTGTATTGGATTGTCATTATACAAAGTTCTTATATACGGTCCTTATACAATATGACAGTTTAAAAAATCATGTTTTATTCGAAAAATCACATTCGATCTATATTGTAAGTTTAGTAACCGGCATCATGTCTTATATTGATATAAGATATTTGATGTCATTTATTAGGCTTTTTCAATTATTTGTATCTAAATTTACCACGTCATTGATACATAAATATCTACTAATAAAGAGCTCATTTTTATCTATTTTTGTCTTTTTCACAAAATAAGGTTCAAACTCCCAAACTATATTTCAAAAGCTTAGATAGTTTAAATATTATTTAATCTCAGCATATGTATTGTTCTTCGACAAAAAAATAAATTGCAAAATTATCAATCTGATACAATTATATTGTGTAGTTTGAAGAGTGAAGGGACTCTTAAAAGTTATAGCTTAATTTTAATAGTCACTTATAATAGGGAGTAATACTTTTTACTTTTAAAGTAAACCTAATTTATTAAAAGTGACCACTAAATAATATCGTGACACAAAACGAATATATCATAGTCATGTTAAGAAAATTGCAACAAAAAGGGATTATGTCCCTCACAACTAATTTGTGGGAGCCTCAAAAAAATTGCGGGAGCCTTTTATTGACATTTCATGGTCAAAATTAGAGCATACTTTATTTTATTATGAATGCATAGAGCAGACTCTATTAGTGCATGGAGACTCCATCAGAGGCAATCGGATGGTGACTACTTTGACAAATTCCAAATTTATTTGCCCAATAGGGGCTAAGGGAAATAACTTTTTATTTGGTTTACGATCAAGGATATCCATTGTCGATTACAGTGACTATTTCCGTTGACCAAGGCTTATAGGCACCTCAAAGGGTGAGACAGCTAGCCAAGGAATTTAAAGCTGCTTCATGCCCAAGGTGAGATTCGAACGCTTGACCTTGGTTAAGAATGAATAAGTCCAAGCAAATGATTGTGTAGTCCACTTCAACCCTTCCTAGAAGGTGGGAAGTTTGATCTACAATTATGCTATAGCAACTAGACGCTCCTTTGCCGATTTGGCTTAATAAATTTTTCTAAGTATCAAAAAAAAAAAGAAAATAAGTGTGCTTATCTTACATTTTCTTCATGGTGGTGAATCGGGTGATAAAGCTTATAGATTGTCATCATTTTACTCCCAAATTTATTTTTAAGAGTGGTCTACTGATTTCAAACTTACTTTCAAATGATTTAGTAAGGCAAAACTATAGGTTCGATTCTCCATCTTCCATGCCTTGTGTTTATTGGTTTCTAGGAACTATACTAGCTTCTTATTGGTGCTACGTTGACGGGGTCAGTGCTTACGTTGGTTATTTATCAATTAGTCTGATACGCTCGTTGTTAAACACGAGAGTCCGAATATAACGTAGCGGCGTGGTGTGTAGATCGTCATTCACTTTTCACCTCTTTTTGATGAGGTAAAATGAAAAACATTATTTTTTTTTTCTTCAAAGAGAGGGCCAAGCTTGTTTGCAAACATACAATTCAAGTCGCACCAATGCCTAAAGTATCACACCTTAAAATAGAATTGAGAGCAAATGGTTCATTCATTCATAAGGAAATGTTCCCCCAAGGTAATACCCTCCAGCATGATTCATTCACTAACGCTCCATACCATTATTACCCGAACACCGTTTAAGCAGGGCCGTCTTCGACATTTTAGAGGCCCTGTGCAAAAGTGTGACTCGAGGCCCCTAAAAAGCAAAAAAAAAAAATTGCGGTGATAAACTTTAATTAACATTCATTTGCCTAAATGAAGTACAAAAAGTTTCTGTCAAAAATCATTAATATAGTTCAAAAAGAATGTGACATTCATCCACAAAGACCTGTAAATGTAGCTGAGAATACTTTGCATAATCTAATAACATGGTCGGTACTATTGCACCACAAAATTAAATTAAAAAACAACTAGCTTCATTTGAATAGCGACATCCTTCTAGCATTCCTTGAAGCAAAATCGTTGACTAAATCTTCACAATCAACACTTTCCAAAATATCATTCTCAATTGCTATCGTTGCTAGTCCATTAAGTCTATCTTGTGTCATTGTAGAGCGCAAATAAGACTTCAACAACTTCAACTTGGAAAAACTTCTTTCTGCGGATGCAACAGTCACGGGAACCGTCAACAATATTCTATAGGCAACAATTGCATTAGGAAAAAAATCTAAACGTTTCAAGAGTTTTAAAATATCAAATGCTCTCATCTTTTCCTCAGGCAAGCATTCCCGAAGCAACTGTAGCTCCAAATACAATTCGTTTGCATCGATATCAGAATGTTCATGATTTTTAAGTGCAAATTCTAAACAACTACAACAAGATTTTAGACTCATATGATCCAATGATTGCAACTTGTCAGAAGTAAACAAGAAACCAAAAACATTTTCATATTGTTGATATTGCTCAAACCTCCTATTAAATGAAACAATTGCTTGATCAACAATGCATACAAAATAACTAATCCTAAACAATTCCTTTGCAGATTTTTCAGCTAATGAGTCATCATTTGAATTCTCATCAAAATGTTTTTTCCTTCGAATTTGACGCCTTTGAGGAAATACTGGATTGATATCCAATTGAGAGGCAAGCTGTTCAGCAGCACTAATAGCATTATCAAAACCAGTTTGTCTATATTCTTCAAAATACAAAATCAACCCTCTTACTTTTTCAAGAGCAACATCAATGAGCATATCTTTGGATTGTAAATGCTTGCTTATTAAATTCACTGCATATAATATCTCAAACCAAATTATTAATGACACCAAAAACTCAAAGTCACCTAGCTCATTTTTTGCTAAAGATTGAGCTTCACTTCTGATTTTAGAATCATTATCAGTTTCTGCTATTTGAAGTAAAGCTTCTCTTATTTCTAAAATCTGAAATCTTATAGCTTTCACACTCTGAACACGACTTTCCCAACGAGTGGATGACAATGGCTTAAGAGTCAGCCCCGTTACATTATCTTTCAAAACTTGCCATCTCTTAGTAGAATTTGCAAATATAGTGTAGATGCGTTGTATGACTCCAAAAAAGTCCCTAGCCTTACCGGAAACATTAGCTATATCACATAACATCAAGTTAAGACTATGAGCACCACAAGGAGTATAAAAAGCTCTAGGATTTATATCTAAGAGTTTCTTTTGGACTCCTTGATGTTTTCCTTTCATATTTGACCCATTGTCATAGCTTTGTCCTCGCACATTATCTATATCTAGATCAAGCAACTTCAGTTCATTTTGTAAAACATCAAAAAGTCCCTGCCCAGTTGTATCATTCACATTCAAAAATCCTAAAAAAGATTCCTCAATCGTAACACAAGTTGAAGAAACATCCACATATCTTAATATCAAAGACATTTGTTCTTGGTGACTAGCATCGGGAGTACAATCAAGTATCACCGAGAAATACTTCTCATGCTTTATTTTTTTGATGATTTCAGATTTAATTGTAGAAGCAAGCAAAAGTATTAACTCATTTTGAATGTTATGACCAAGATAATGAACATGAATATCATCATTTCTAATGCGTTGAACATGCTCTCGAATAACTAGGTCAAACTCTGCTGACATTTCAATTAAGCCCAAAAAATTCCCATTGTTGTCTTGAAACAACTTTTCATTAATACCACGGAAAGCAAGATTACGTTTCGCCAAATATTTAACAAATGAAATAATTCTTACCAACACATTTTTCCAATGCTCTTTTTCTTTCCGAAGTTGCATTTGAGCTACTTTATCAATAGTTCGATTCTTTTGAAGCCTTAAACGCAAATCATACCAAGTGATCATATTCTTAACATGCGCTATGCTGGATTCATGCTCTCTTAGCCTATTGCTAATATGTGACCAGTCCCCAAATCCTTCATTAATTAATTGACCTTTTGCAAGGTCTTTTTTGAAAATTTTACAGCAAAAGCAAAACACTTTATCAAGCTCCTTTGAATAGACAAGCCAATCTCTATCCGACTTCTCTCCATTTGATAAAATCCTAGTATAGAATGTGGAAGAAAATCGTCTAAAATATTTATCCCTAGGACCTTTTTTAATAGACATATCTCTTTTAGGGCCCCCATTTGCCACTAAAAGATCGATCATTTTCGAATCAAGGGCATCCCAAAGCCTCGGATCAAATATATCCACCATAGGTTCAACATTATCATTAACCTCAGCATCTTTATTTACATTATCTACATCATTAATATTATCATTCTCAATCTCAATCTCAATAGGCACATCACCATTATTAGGAGCATTTTCCTCATTTATAGGCACATTAATATCATCAGCAACACCAACATCATTCTCATTTATATGCAAATTCACACCAACATCAACATTGTTCACATCTACAGGCACATCACCATTTTGGTTTTCATTTGGAACTTCTGACTCTTTGATAAAGAACTTATCAATAGCTCCTATTTGAGTCCTAGTTAACTCTATAATTTTTTTCTTTTTTTTACGCTTTTCACATCCAGAATTATACTTTCTAAACTTAGAAGACATAACCACAAAAATTAGAGCAATATAGAGAAAAATCAAGGAGCGAAAAAACCTGGGAGTTGACGGCTGATGTTTACGAATTAAACACCATCTGATCCATTTTTTTCCTTTCAGTCAAAAACCTTCAATAAAAGGTATCATCTCATCAGAAAAAGAAATAAAGAAAAGTACAATATTGGACAAATTCTTGAAAGTTATCAAAAATAAAAAAAAAAGGTATCATCTCGCTCTAGTAATACATCACATGCTTAGGTGAAAAACTGAAAATAGATAATTGTCTCATTGCAAAGTCAACTAGAACATATTTGTGGCCACCAGTAACCCAAAAGTTGTTCTGGAATACTATAGAAAAAATGCTGAGGAACACAGCACAAAAATCATTTGGTGGAATATAAGCAGCAATTTCAAAAGAACTAATTACTGCATTCTAAAAGAAAGGTGGGCAAGGACTTCAGCTTGAAAAACTAGAGGTAACTTCCTGCGGAGAAGCAAGCATGATAATCACCTTCTAGCCCCGCCTCTGATTATAAAACAACCACGCTATGATGTATTTAAGTTATTAACAACTAATTAGTTCACATCTACTATACCTTTGTATCCTAGAAGGGCTAGAACACTGGAGGAAAAAAAAGGCAGAAAATTGTTGACCAAATAATCAAATTCCTAACGCCATTCATTCTCAAAATCTCAATAAAACAATCATATATACTTAAAATTACCAAAGACAATGAATAATTTACACGAAACCAACATCAGATTGTTTAATTTAGGGGAAAGAGAGAGATTAGGGTTCGAGTAGTTTACCTCACAATTGGTTGCAAATGAATTAAGAAGAAACGAATTTTTGGGTACAACCCACTACCCAAATTCATAAACAGTATCAAGCAATTTGTAGTTCAAACCCAATTTCAGAGGAAGAAGATGAGATGAGAATAGATGAAGAAAAGAGAAGAGTAATTGGATATGATTTAATAACCCACAAAATATATACGGGAGAGAGAAGAAGAGAAGAAGGAGATCAATTATTGCCATTGAATGAGATATTGAATTGATTTGCCGTTGTAATTTTGGAATTGACAGAGGTGTGGAAAATTGAAGAAGAAGATTGGGGAAGAAGGTGAGGCGTCAATTTGGCTACTTTCCTCTTTCAATCTGCTTTTTTGCTTTCTGGCCCTTCTCCCGTGTCTTCTGTAGAAACACCAGTATTTAGTACAATTTTTTTTTTTTTTTTTTAAACCGTGGGTGGGCTTTTTTTTTGGGGCCCCTAAATTTTGGGGCCCTGTTCAGTCGCCCCACATGAACCTGTTCATAGCCGGGCCTGCGTTTAAGCACAAAGTGTACAACATGTAATTAAATTTGACTTTATCAAGAAGCCTCGTAGGGTCGCATCTGATAATTTTTTTATCTCTTTTTCATATGGTAAGAAAATCGAGCTCATTGGCCCATATATTAGGAGAACAGTAGAAGCCCGTAAACTGACAACACAAAGACCACCTACAATGCATAATGTTACCTCACTATTAAAACACATTGCAACCCTCCTAAGACTTGCCATGTGGCACATTCGAGATTGATACATGGGATGACATGTAAGCCCCAAATTCGTATGGTAATGACACGTAAGCTGCTCATGCAAGTGTGTCAAGCATTTATGTGACTTAATAAATACAAAATGACATAACTTTATCATATTGTTCAAGTTATAAAATCAAATAATTTTTGTTACGCAACTATATAAATTATAATTATTACTTCATTGGATCAGGTTCGGAAAATACTTCAAAATGAAATACATATGTCCTATATTTGACTCTATAATGTTCGGTAGAAGTTATAAAACATATACACTACACAGTTTCTTTTTGTCATGTGGCACTTCTACTAGTTATTTGTTTAATTTTTGTTACGCAACTATATAAATTATAATTATTACTTCATTGGATCAGGTTCGGAAAATACTTCAAAATGAAATACATATGTCCTATATTTGACTCTATAATGTTCGGTAGAAGTTATAAAACATATACACTACACAGTTTCTTTTTGTCATGTGGCACTTCTACTAGTTATTTGTTATGTTTGTCATGTGACATTTATATCTCCATTACATTGTCATGTGTTGTTATGTGTTGTTATGTCATTCATTGCTTTCATTGTATGATTAATATGTTAGCTAAATTGTCACCAAAATAGATAACTGAGTAACAAAACTTCTTTAATTAGAACATTTACTTACTTTCTTTAAAAAAACAGAAAAGAAAAGGCCATTAATCACATGATCATAGCATCCGTGTAATAAAGACACCTACTATAACACCTAAAAAAATAGACAACATATAAAAAAAACTAACCCGAGACATCGCCCGGGACAAAAACTAGTACATACTCAATATATAAAGTTGAGTATACACTATGTATTGTGCGGTTGTGCCACATGACATTATCCAACTTGATACATATCAATTATGGTACTAATGACTATTATGACTACATAATATAGATACAAATTAAATTTAGAATAAAATCAATAATTTATTATGTGTAATTTTATTGACGATCCTTTTCATATTAGTAATTCTATGCCTATGATTGACGATCTTTTTCACATTAGTAACTCAAAACAACACTTCCTTGTAATAAACATTTAAAAGGTTGATTACTCATTCATTGAATTATACACATCATGTCATATACAGGGTATAAACTTAAAACACATCTCATAAAAAAAAAAAAAAATCTTTTTCCGATATATAGAGTTGCTAAACAAACCTCATTTTAGTAGAATTCTCAAAACACTCTCTATGGCCAATTCCGCAATTTTAGGCTTGGTTGTTTCTATCCTCCTCCTCTTATATAGTAGCAACTTATTCCAAACTATCCATGCTACTCAAAAGCATAGAGGTTTAAGTTTTAGATTGATTCATCGACAGTCTCCCAATTCACCTCTATATCGAGAAAACCTCACAAATGATGAGAGAATGAAGGAACTTATCCAAATATCTCATGGTAGAGCTAAGTCACTCACAAACTTGAGCTTATTAGGCACAAATAATGTAAATAGATCAACCAATGCAATTGTTATTCGACCTACGATGACTAGGCAATCTTTTTTGTACTTGGTTCAAGTAGGAATTGGAACATTTGATTCTGATCCACCAATTAAAACATATTATCTGGCCTTAGATAGTGGAAGTGATCTAACATGGTTACAATGTGAAGGTTGTGAGCCTAATTATATTGTTTCACACAAACAGAACAATATTATCCAAAGAGTCAATCCAAAAGTTACCAACAATTTCCATGTAGGAGTTGCCCTCCAGACACACAATGTGATCATGGTGGATGTAGGATTAGACGATCATATGGCGATGGCTCAATTGTAGATGCTTTTGCTGCTAGAGAAACTTTTGCTTTCGAGTCCGATGGTGAGGCATATGCTGCTCTCAAAAACTTCATTTTTGGATGTGGATTTAGCATGCTCAATTTCCATGAAGGTACGAGCTTTATTATTTCATTTTCAGTTTTTTGTTGGGGTGGTTTTATCTTTTAATAAATTTTCACTTTTTAGTTTATTACTCTTAGAAACTAAAATCAGTTTTTTTTGCAAACTGTTAACAGGAGAGAAATTTAGAGAGAGAAAGAGAAGAAATTATATTGATGATGATTAATATCTACAGAAGAGCAGCGATCTTATATACAGTGAACTATGAGAGACCTAAGCTATGTGAGAGCTAACAAACTTCTAACCGCTTCTCTAACAAACTAGTTGTAACTAACTCAGTACAGTAGTTAACTAACTACAGCAGTGACTAAGTTATTCCTACACCCCCCCTCAAGTTGGAGGGTGGGAGCACACCCAACTTGCCAAGAAGCAAGTGATGTGTCTTGCCCTTGAGACTCTTTGTGAATATGTCTGCCAATTGGTCTTGTGTATGGACATAATGCAGTGTGATTAAGCCCTCTTGAAGCTTCTCCCGAACAAAGTGGCAATCCAAGTCGATATGCTTGGTGCGTTCATGAAACACAGGGTTCTTAGCAATATAAATTGCTGCTTGGCTATCACACTTCAAGGGAATTGGAAGAACATTAGGAACAGCAAACTCATGTAAGAGTCTGCTAAGCCAAGCCAATTCTGCACAGACCCGTCTCATTGACCTGTATTCAGCCTCATCAGAAGACAAAGAAATAGTAGGTTGTTTCTTTGACTTCCAGGATATAGGAGAACCCCCAAGGATAATAAAGAAACCACTTACAGACCTTCTTGTATTAGGACAGGTTGCCCAATCACTATCACAGTAAGCTTGCAAGGCAAATGAATCAGTAGCATTGAAGAACAAGCCCTCGGAAGGAGCTTTAGCAATGTATTTGAGAGTATGAAGAGCAACATCTAAATGTGGTTGTCTGGGAGCTTGCATAAACTGACTGAGATATTGTACAACAAAGGCTATGTCAGGTCTTGTGTTGGTGAGATAATTTAGCTTGCCTACTAATTCTCTGTAAAGGCCAGGTTGAGAAAGAGGGGTGCCTTCATCAGACCTTAACTTAAGATTGCATTCCAAAGGGCTAACAACTGAATTATCTGCAGTAACCTTGAACTCTGTCATCATATCTTGAGCAAATTTTCTCTGAGTCATCACTAACCCAGTCTTCTCCTGATAAACTTCCATGCCAAGGAAGTAATTCATATGTCCAAGATCCTTGATCCTGAACTGTGAGTCTAGAAATGCCTTAAGATGAGTGTTTTCAGTCTCATCATTGCCTGTGACTAATATGTCATCCACATAGACTGCCACAAACACAACAGAAGTACCATGTTTCTTGTGAAAAAGAGAATAATCATTCATGGAGGACTGATAACCCTCAGCTCTCAATGCACTAGACAACTTGGCATACCACTGCCTTGAAGCTTGTTTTAAACCATACAAGGACTTCTTAAGTAAAAAAACTTGCCATGGTTGATCAAGTTGAAGGCCAGGTGGAGGTTGCATATAGATTTCCTCATCAAGATCATCATGTAGAAAAGCATTGTTGACATCTAATTGATGTAAAATCCAACCATTCTTAACATCAACAGCAATAAGAGCTCTTATGGTGGTGATTTTGACCACTGGAGAAAATGTTTCAGTAAAATCTATACCTTCCTTTTGTGTAAATCCTCTAATAACAAGTCTTGCTTTGTATCTCTCTATGGTGCCATCTGATCTATATTTGATAGTGTACACCCACTTGCATGAAATTAGTTTCTTGCCTTTAGGTAAAGTAACAAGTTCCCAAGTTTGATTCAATAACAAGGCTTCAAATTCCTTGTTCATAGCTTGCTACAAAAGCAGGTTTAATGACTGCCACTTCATAATTTTCAGGAACATGCACAATATTCAAATTATGTAAAAGTTGCTAGGAATTGGTGGAAAGGGTTGAACAACAAAGCATTTTGGAGTTCGAACATGTGGTGGTAAGTATGTGAGGACATAGACTGGTATCAACATGGGCACAATTACAAATATAATCCTGCAAATGCACAGGAGTAGTGTGAGACCTTGAAGATCTCCTGACTGGTGGAACAATAACACCCTACTGACCAGAATTAAGTGACTGATGATTATGAGGAGAAATATGAGGAGAAGTATGTGGAGAAGGAAGAGAAGTGTCTGTAGTGGACTGAGAGGGAAAAGAATTATCAAAGGGGAAATAAGAATCAGGAAATGGAAATAAAGGAGGAAAAGAGGATTGTGTTTGAAAACGGAAAATATGTTCATGGAAAATGACATCCCTGGAAACAAAAACCTTTTTAGTTTCCAAATTCAGTAATTTGTAAGCCTTTTGTCCTGGTGGATATCCTAGAAAAATACATTGAGAAGCTCTTGGCTGAAATTTATCTCTGGATCTCTTGAGTGTAGAGGCAAAGCACAAACAACCAAATGTCCTTAGGTGGTTATATTGAGGTTCTTTGTTGAATAAAAGATGAAATGGTGTAAGGTTGTGAAGGATTTTTGTGGGGAATCTGTTTATGAGATAGGTGGCAGTGAGCACACACTCACCCCAAAATTTCACAGGTAGAGATGATTGAAAAAGAAGAGCCCTGGCTGTCTCCAACAAATGCTTGTGCTTCCTTTCCACAATGCCATTCTGTTGGGGTGTATCAACACAGCTAGTTTGATGGAAAATTCCTTTTGACAAAAAATAAGCAATAGCTTCTCTGCTTTTGCCTAATTCTAAGGCAATATCTGATCTTATTGACTGAATTTTGGTATTAAATTGTGTCTCAACCATGGTATAAAAGGCTTGTATAAGATCTAGGGCATTACTTTTGCAAGTAAGGAGATGTGTCCAAGTATTTCTGCTAAAGTCATCAACTATAGTCAGAAAATATCTATATCCATCATGAGTAGGGATGTAATAAGCTCCCCAAAGATCAATATGTATGAGCTCAAAAATATGTGATGTATGAATAGAACTATGAGGAAAAGGTAGACGATGTTGTCTAGTCTTGGGACAAACAGTACATGGAGAAAGTTTATTTTTATTGAAGTTTACATCAAGAAGAGATAAACTTTGAATTTTATCAAAAGAAAGATGATCTAACCTATTATGCCACAAGTTGGCTGAACTAGCAGTGTTACAACTTGCAATACAACTGGAATGTGTATAAGTTGAAGGAAAAGCATAATTTGTGTGAACAATAGAATTGGAGGATGATGGACATGAGGAATCAGTCAGAACTCTGGCAGCAGGATCATAATTCAGCCAATACAAGCCATCCTTGGCTTCACCTAGAACCACTGGCCTCTTCAGAGAAGGGCCCTGTAATATGATGCAAGAAGTGGGTGTAAATAACATGCATGATTGTGTTTGAGAAATTAACTTGCCAACTGAAAGCAACTTGTATTTAAAATTAGGAACATATAAAACATCATGGATGGAAATTTCTGAGGTAATAGGGATTGTTCCTCCTTGGGTAACAGGAACTGTAGAACCATTAGGCAGGGTAATATAGTAGGTTCTGGGTAAGGGTTTGATTTGGCTAAACAAAGAAAGATTATGACACATATGATCTATGACTCCTGTGTCTATAATCCAAGGCCTACTAGCAACTGATACACAATTGAAACAAGTGCATGAAAATGAACTATTATAGACTGAGCAAGACATTATACCTGCAAAATTGATGGCAGCAAAAGCTTGGTGAGCAGCACCATGACTAGTTCCCTTCTGCATGACTTGAACATTGTTGACTAACGTCATCAACTGACCAAGTTGCTCCTGTGAAAAACCAGATAAAGGATTTTGTTGATTGTTGTTGAATGAGTTAGGAGAACTCTCAAGAGCTTGTGATTCCCCAAAACCATCAGTGTTGCCTTGCACACCTGCTGCAACTCTTCTTCCCTGACCATTACCCCTCCCATTTGGAGGATTCTTGAATGTAAAGTTGGATGGAAATCCATGTATTTTATAGCATTTACTAATCAAATGACCTGGTTTCTTGCAATAATTGCAAACCGTTGTTGCTCTATTATCTTCATATTTCTGTCTATTGTCATCACCTCTCTGCTTAGTGTAAGAATTCTAAGACTGATTCTGTCTATATAAACCAGCATAAAAGGAGGCAGATTCTCCAACAAATTCAACATGAACTTTTATCTCCCTTTGCTTCTCATCCTCTAGCAAAACTGAATATGCTTGACTGATAGATGGTAGAGGTTTCATCATCAAAATGTTACCCCTAATATTCTGATAATTGCTGTTCAAACCCATCAAGAACTGAATGAGTCTTTGATCTTGTTCAACTTTCTTCCATGCCTCCATCTTCCCACATGTGCAGTCAGGTAATTGACAAACATTACTTAATTCATCCCAAGTTGATTTCATCTTAGGGAAATAGGTACTGATATCCATAGAACGCTGTCCAATTGTACTTAAATCCTTCTGTAACTGATATAAACTGTTGCCACTGGATACACCAAATCTCTCCTCTAATTCACACCATATTTCTTTGGTTGAATTAGCATATAGCACACTATCAGCAACCTCCTTTGATAGTGCATTCAGAATCCAACTAGTCACCATATCATTACATCTTTGCCATAAATTTAACAAAGCATCACCAGCAGCTGGTTTTACACAAGTACCATTGATGAAACAGACCTTATTTTTCGCAGATAAAGCAATCATCATTGCTTTTCTCCAGCTACCATAACTCGATCCATCAAAGATCTTGGATACAAGATTCATCCCTGGATGATCTGAAGGGTGAAGATATAGTGGATGAGAAGCATCAACATTAGTAGGAGGCATGATTAATCAAAGAATATGATCAGAGTAAAGAATTCTCAGCGGAAAAGAATCAAACAGTTGATCTGCACAAGAAATTGATTGAATATTAACAAATTCAATCGATTAAGATTTGCGAAACCCTAATTATCGTAGCTTGAGAGATTGATGAATCAAATCAAAATCTCGAAAAGAAGAAATCAAAGGAAATTGTGATGATAATCTGGAGCTAGATCAATTGACGAATCAAAGTCATTCAATCGAGAATCAAAGGAATCAAGAATTTTAGGTTTTCGCAATTTGAGCACTTGGCTTTGATACCATGTTAACAGGAGAGAAATTTAGAGAGAGAAAGAGAAGAAATTATATTGATGATGATTAATATTTACAGAAGAGCAGAGATCTTACATACAGTGAACTATGAGAGAGCTAAGCTATGTGAGAGCTAACAAACTTCTAACCGCTTCTCTAACAAACTAGTTGTAACTAACTCAGTACAGTAGTTAACTAACTACAGCAGTGACTAAGTTATTCCTACACAAACCACTTCTAGAGTATGACTTTAAGTTCTAATTGTCATAATTGAAAAATAATAACATTATATTTTTTTTAGCTTTATATATTAAATACTGAAAAATACAAAACAAAATTGGCACAAAATTTCAGTGATTTTAATGATTGGATGTGGTGTTAAAATTACCCTTACTTGTGCCTTGAGTGGGATTTTTATTGGAGTTTTGAAATGTTGTATTTTCAAGGGGTTGAGGAGAGTATTGTAATAGTTCACTGAAACTTCGTGAAATACAAAAGTTCGTGCCTTGCTTTACATACAAAAGTTTCCTTATAATAAAATGCAAAGATCAACATGAGATAACATACCGAAATTTTAAATGGAAACATCTTCGTGAGGCAGAGAGAATCTCTTTTACCCATAAGTTTGTTGTCACAACTCTTTAAGTATGTTAAAATTTTTACAGGTGAGACGCCAAACAACCGGATTAGCGGACTCATGGGAATGAATTACGGAGCTTATAGCTTCCTTAATCAAGCAAGGACGACAACTCAAGGACGATTCTCATATTGCCTTCAACGATTCGATAGCCAAGGTGGTTCTCCTATGTTCCTTCGTTTTGGAGATGATATATTGGGGAAATCTGGTATGCAAACCACTCCATTAATACAAGTATCAAATCGTATTCTATACTTCTTGAACCTACAGGGCTTAAGTGTAGGTGATAAGAGACTAGATATTCCTCTTGAGGTATTTTAGGTGAAGGGCGATAACACTGGAGGATGTGTTATAGACTCGGGGACGACATTGAGTTACATTGTCCTAGAAGCATACGTAATTTTCACAGATAGAGTAATAAGTTTTTTGGAAACAGAAAATCATAATGTGAGGAATATTGTACCTATACTAGGGTTCTCGTTATGTTATGAGTGATACCAGGACCCAGTACAAGTAAATCTTCCGGTGATGAAGTTTCATTTCGAGAATGCTGATTATGTAATTCAACCACTACAAGCATTTTATGTGGGTAAAACAGGTGCTGGTCTTGACATGGTATGCTTGACCATTTTTCAAGCTGATTATAAAGGTACAACCATCCTAGGAGGCTACCAACAAGTGAATCAACGGATTATATATGATACTAGCAACCGTTTGCTACAGTTTGCACCAGATGATTGCTCAGCGGCTAATTGACTAATGTTAACGCAGAAATTGTAACAAACTTATGAAGCCTCCTTAGATGACATGTGGTTCAATAATTTAATATTCCTTGGTATTTTTGTTCCCAAAAATAATCTCCTTCTACTCCAGCTTAAGAGTATTTTGTAAGAGAATATTTATTGTGTTGACTAGCTAGGGTCTGTTCTCCCCACCTTAAACCGGTTTAATTATTTCTGTTTATTTCAGCATACTTCAACAAACTTCAGCAAACTTTAGCAAACTTCAACAAAGTTAACTAAAGTTAAATAAAGTACAACGAAGTTCAACTAAGTTCGACAAAGTTCAACAAAAATAAATTTTCAGTAATAAACATAAACGTTTTTCAGTTGGGGAGAACAAACCGAAAAGAGTGCTTCATATTTGTCTAGACTCTTATTGTACATGATCTTCCCCCAATTCTTATTAGTAAAGAAGACATAAAATGCCGAAATAGAAATCAAATCCTTAAACTACAATCTCATAGTTATTGAACGATAAAAAACCCTAATTATTAAAACGTCGATTAATTAAATTGCATGACGCCATATATATGCTTGTAATTGAAATGAATCAATAATGATACTTCCTCCCCTTTGAGGATGACCACGAGTTTTTAATTTTAAGTTATTTTTTTTTCTAAACAAAAAACTAATTTTGTGAAGATTACGAGTTTTGATTTTTGAATTTCAATGGCCAGTTTTTGAAAATCAAGTAGATAAAATGAAACAAAATTCAACTTCAAAAAAAAATCTACAAGAAATTAAGAAAATTTTTAAATCAAAAACTTGCGACTCATAACTATTCCAACGTAGTGGATACACTCAATTGAAGTTATTATAAAGTTAAAAAACAAAATTCATCTTTGCTTTGATTAGTCAACTATGGTGTATAGGCAGATCAATAAACACAACTAGTAGTAAAAAAGTGGGTTTTCGCAGAGAGTTTTTGTCTCCCCTAACTATTCCAAGTTAGCAGGCTTAGATTTCCTTAGGTTTTCTTGATTGTCTCCACAGGATTGTTCCCTGTGGCTTTTCTTTTTTGCGTGAGTTTTTATTTGACCCTTCTTTTGAGGGTTCTTTTCCTGCAGGTGTTGTGTTATTAGGGTAGAGGTAGTTTCTAGGTTTTAGTAATCCATGGCAACTGAACTGGAACGGAGACTGAGAGGGATAACCTTGACCGAGGAGGAAGAGGATGTGTTGGTTTGCGAAGACGATCCTGAGGACATGACACGGGAGAAAGTTGCTCTTTGTTTTATAGGAAAACTGTATACAGAAAGTTCCTTTAGTGCTGAAGCACTCAAGAAGACGATGCGAATTGTATGGAAGACGACTAAATGACTGGTGATTCATGAGGTTGAGAACAATTTTTTATATTCCAGTTCTCTCACCCGGGAGATAGAAAGTTTGTTCTTGATCAGGGACCTTGGACATTTGATGGACATCCTTTGCTGTTGAAGGAGATGAGGTGTGGGGAACAACCGTCTGAGGTGGTCTTTGACACTATTAGATTTTGGGTCAAAGCTTATGATGTGCCCTTCACTAGGAGAAATAGGTCGGCTGCTATCCATGGCAACGAAGATGGGGAAGTACGTGGATTTTGATGACTCCGACCCGACGGGATGGGATAGGTATCTGCGGTTCCGAGTGGACTTGAATTTATCCAAAGCATTTAGGAGGGGCATGAGATTAATGGAGAATAGTGAGAGTAAATGGGTGGATTTTCGTTACGAAAAACTACCTAGCTTCTGCCATGTTTGTGGAAAGTTTGGACATGTTTATAGGCAATGCGAACTCTACGACGAGGAAGTTCCTGAGCATGAGCTTCCGTATGGTACATGGATGAAGACAACCCCGAAGCGACGGAGACGAAGGGAGGATCCAAAGTGGGAGGAGGAGACCAAACTGGTAGCTAATTTAGAGTCTGGCATTAAGGCATCTAGGGCGAGACAAAAGCTGAAATTTGGGGACATGGTCGTTCACAAGGGTATGGGTGAGAGTGATTTGAGGGAGAATGTGAGGCAGACAAAAAAAGGGGATGGGATGAGGGAGATAGGGGAGAGGGAGGGGATGAGAGGGGGAGTGGGTGCAGAGGGGGTGGCGGACAAAATTGCAAATATTGAGAGAAAGGTCAAGAGGGTGAGACAGTGCTTTAGGGGAGGAGGGACAAGGAACTGGAGAACATAATTTTGATGTACCAATGTATGATGAAGGTTATAATGTGAATGCTGATCAATCTCTTCATAACGTCTTTGTGGGGGACAGCTCGAGTTCACTTAGATCAACGATGAAGGTTGGACAAAGCCAACCCCGCCGATCCCAATGAATTGCTTAAGCTACAACTGCCGAGGGCTTGGCAATCCTCGCGCAGTTGGGAGGCTTCGAAAGTTGCTGAATAAAGAGAAACCGATGTTAGTTTTTTTAATGGAGACAAAGTTAAGTAGTCAAGAAATGTGTAGTGTAAAAGATAAACTGGGGGATTACGAGGGCCTATTTGTGGATTCAGCTGGTCGCTCCGGGGGGGGGGCTTGCTTTGTTGTGGGATGTGTCTGTGAAGGTGTCCTTTATCGCTATGTCGCTTCACCATATTGATTGCAGAGTTGTTGGCTTATTTAATGATGTAGAGTGGAGGTTGACAGGTTTTATGGATGGGCTGAGACGACTCTCAAGCATCTATCTTGGGAGCTTCTAAGGTCAATTAAACATGATGCCGACCTACCATGGATGGTAATGGGAGACTTCAATCAAATTTTGTTTCAAGATGAGAAGAGTGGAGGTCCTCCTAGAGAAAAAGCAGCCATGGAGGAATTTAGATTCGCTTTGGATTTTTGTGAACTAAAGGATATTGGTTATGAGGGGCCTACGTGGACGTGGTGGAATAAAAGCCCCGAGCCTTTTACTATTTTGGAACATTTAGACCGTGTCGTGGCGTCCACGGATTGGATCGAGTTATTCCCAATGCTCTCTGTCAAACACCTTGATCGAGATAAATCTGATCATAGAGCGATTAAGGTGTGTGATGTGGGGGCAGCTGGGCGTCGCAAGAGGAAGAAAGGGTTCAGGTTTGAGGATTTTTGGCTCACTTCTCCAAACTGTGAGCAAGTCGTTCGGGACGCCTGGAGCAGTAGCGATGGGCTAGATAACGCTGGTGAGGTTCTAACAAAGATCCGTAAGTGCTAGGATGAACTTGTGAAGTGGAGTAGGGAAGAATTTGTTAACATACAGAGAAAAATCAAGGAGACGAGAGATAAAATGGTTTTCTGTGATAGTCTGGCTCCCACTGAAAATAATGTGCAGGAGAGGTGAAAATGGTGCAATAAGCTTGATGAGCTTTTAATGCAGGAGGAAATCATGTGGCGCCAAAGGTCCCGCCAATTAATGATTACAGAGGGAGACAAAAATACAAGTTTCTTCCATATGCGAGCAAATGCTAGGCAAAGGAAAAATACTATAACCAGTATATGTGGGGAGGATGGTGTCATGGTGGAAGGAGAGGAAAAAGTAGCTAGGGTGGCCATGGATTATTTTAGGACCTTATTTACTACCTTTAATCCTCATTTATTTGATGCAGCACTTACAGGAATCCAACCCAAGATTACGGAGGCGATGAATAAGGAGCTCACTAGGCCTTTTGATCCCGGTGAGGTTGGCACAATCCTAAATCAAATGCACCCGAGCAAAGCTCCGGGCCCAGACGGTATGAATGCTAATTTTTTTCAAAAATTCTGGCATATTATTGGACCCGAAGTGTCTGAATTTGTTATTGCAATTTTAAATTGTGCTATTGAGTATTCCTCTGTTAATAAAACAAATGTTGTTCTCATCCCTAAAGTCAATAAACCCACTAACATGACGGAATTTTGGCCCATTAGCTTATGCAATGTTTTGTATAAATTGATTTCCAAAGTTTTGGCTAATAGATTGAAATTTGTCTTAGATGTGATTATCTCCCCATCCCAAAGTGCCTTTGCTCCGGGTAGATTGATTACTGATAACACACTTGTGGCCTTTGAGACTTTTCATTATATGAGTAGTGTGTGCGCTGGTAGTAAGGGTGTTATGGCGGTCAAGCTTGATATGAGTAAAGCCTATGATATGGTAGAGTGGAAATTCCTGGAGAAAATACTGATTCGTATGGGGTTTGATGGGGTTTGGGTCAATATGATGCTAATATGTGTTTCTACTGTTGTAATGTCTGTGTTGGTGAAAATGGTATGCCTACTAACAGTTTTATGCCACAGAGAGGTTTGAGGTAAGGGGATCCTTTGTCTCCATATTTTTTATCATATATGCAGAGGCTTTTTCAAGTTTGATTCAACTGGAGATAGGCAGGAAAACATTACAGGGTATAAAGGTTTATCGTGGCGCTCCGGAGATTTCACATTTATTTTTTGCAGACGATAGCATTGTCTTCTGTAGAGATAATGACAGAGATGTGGCTGCTATCCGGGGTGTTCTCAAGTCATACGAAGAGGCGTCAGGACAAACGATGAATTTCAAAAAATCTGAAGTGATATTTAGTTCTAATGTGAGTCCCCAAGCTTGGGCTCAGCTAGTTGATGCGCTAGGGGTAAAGGAGGTTGAAGGGCTTTCAAAATATTTGGGGATGCCTATGCATGTAGGTAGAACCAAGAAGAATGTTTTTGCGCCATTACGAGAACGGGTATGGAAAAAGCTCCAAGGTTGGAAGAATAAAGTCTTATCCTTTGCAGGTAGGGAAGTCCTTATTAAAGTCGCGGCTCAAGCGATACCTACTTATTTGATAAGTCTTTTCAAGCTTCCGAAGAGTGTGTGTTCCAGTATCCAAAGTGTTATAATGAGATTCTGGTGGGGATGCAAAGATGGTGCTAGAAAGATATATTGGGTAGCTTGGAACAAAATGAGTACTTCAAAGATGGAAGGGGGTCTAGGATTTAGGCATATTGAAATGTTTAACCAAGCTATGCTAGCTAAGCAATGTTGGAGGATCGTGAATAATCCTAACTCTCTAGTAGCCAAAGTGCTGAAAGCTAGATATTTTCCGAAGCAAGACTTCATGGAAGCATCTATTGGTAGCAGGCCTAGCTACGTTTGGCGCAGCCTACTGAGTGCGAGATGGATCTTGGAGAAGGGCTGCAGATGGGTGGTGGGGAACGGCAAGGACATCAGTGTATGGTCGAGTCAATGGATGTCCCGTCCATCGTCTTTCAAAGTAATATCACCAATGATCGAAGAGGTTCGAGATATGAAGGTAGCTGAGTTGATTGATTTTGATAGTGCGAGCAGGAATGAAGAGAAAATAAAATATTTGTTCCTCTCTTTTGAAGCCGAGGAGATATTGGGGATTCCTGCAGATCGACTTCGGTGGCATTTCACAAAAGATGGCCACCACTCTGTCCGTTCAGGTTATCATTTTGCGAGAGGAAAATGTAGAGACGCAAGCATTGGAGGATCTTCTGAGCCAACTCAAGAGCCAGGGAAAATATTTTGGAAGCTAGATATTCCTCCAAAGGTACACAATTTTACGTGGCGTTTGTGTGCAGGAGCTCTACCCACTAAAGTGAATATTAGGAAAAGAATTGAGGGAATGGACGAGTTGTGCAGTAGGTGTGGTCTGAGACCTGAGACAGAGCTGCATGCTCTCTGCTTTTGCCTGGTGGCTGTGGAACTGTGGGCAGCTGCGGGGATGCAACAAATTGTGGAGGAGGAAGGGGTATGTCATGCGCTGGACTGGGTCGAAGGTTGGCGTCGTGTACTCTGCAAAACTGAAATTGAGAAGCTACTTATGATTAGCTGGGCAACATGGTCGTGGCGGAACGAAGTCATACACGAGGGTGTACAGAAGGAGGCACCTATGGTGATGGATGCTGCTATGCAATTGCTTATGGCTTATCATTGTGAGCAGGTGAGAAACCGAGTGCAAGTGAGATCGGAGGAGATGATCACTAGCTGGGTTAGACCTTCCAGTGGCTCGATAAAAATTAATGTAGATGCTGGACACTTGAGAGGAGGTGGTACTGGCCTTGGAGTCGTAATTCGAGATGATCAGGGAAGCATAATTAGAACTGCAGTTCAACAGGTGACAACAAAATGGGATACCTCGTTAGCTGAAGCTCAAGCAATGAAGTTCGGAGTCCTAATGGCAGCGGCATGTCAAGTTCGCTCAGTAATTTTTGAAGGAGATAGCTTAGAAGTTATTAATTTGTTGCGTAAGAATTATCATCCTATCAGTAGTTTAGGTTTGATTCTTGAGGATATTTATAATTTGGTTCATTTATTTGATAGTATTAGTTGGAGTCATGTAAAACGGGAAGGGAACAAAGCTAAACATGAAATGGCGCACTTGAACCTGGTCTCGTTCTCGTCTAGAGTGTGGATAGATGGAGGTCCCGAAAGAGTGATGGATGTAATCGCTTCGAATTTTTGCTCTTCCGCTATTAATAATTAAGTTCAGTCTTTCATTAAAATAAAAATAAAAAAACTATTCCAACGGAATAGATCGAGTAAGTGATATACGAGTATGTTCCACCTATAGATTTATACGGACAGCCGGCAACTTATATGCTACTTCCTATAATACTTAAAACTTTTATACGAAGAGCCATGTCGTTGTCCATTCTTCAAGATATCTTCTCCAAGTCAGTCAATTATGGGCAAAATCCACCTACGACCTACCTAATTGGCCTATCACATACAGAAAAGTTTCGAGTATAATTGCATGTCAAGCCTTTTGACATGTGATGTGGGGGGTTTTTTTGTCCTTTAAAACATATGGGCATATCATGTTTGTCAAACTATAAAGTTTCTTTTTGTTGATCTTGTGATACTATTAAGTTTGGTAATATCAAGCTCATCAGGATCCATATGACTTCCCTTTCCCTCAAACATGTAGGGAATGGAACTAGAGAATGCAGGTACTCTCTCTCTCTTCTTTTTTTTACCCCGAATATTCATATGCATTTTTAGGTCTAAGGATCAAGGATGATGTTACATGATAGTTCTATAACATTTTTATACATATAAAAATAAAGTTCAAAAATTAGGGGCCTCTATTTTCTATTGTGAACTGAAGTTGGAGTAAGCTACTCTTTTTTTCAAGTATAAGTACAGTGTTCCTAAAATCCTAAGTATAATACTCCATATATCCTACAATTATATATTATTGTTTTCCTTTGAGATCCTACTATGAGTGTGTCTCTTTTGTAGTGACACTATAAAGATGCATTTTTTTTGTAGTACTTCACACAAAATTCAGACCGTGATTGAATATGAAACGTTTATCTTTTGTTACACTTCACTTGTTATATTTTTTATTGTTTCTAAAGGAAAAATACTTTGGTAGACTGTAATTGAATTTGAAACGCGTTTATCTTATACTACACTTCACTAGATATATTTTTGATTTTTCTAAAGACAAATACTTTGGAAAATAATATGAACTTAAACCTTCACTTGGACTTGAAGGGGCTTAAAACTTAAAAGAACTACCTTCACACTCTAAAGTTAAGATTTTACAATGCAATGACAGTATCGATATCTTTTTGGCCTCGAATTTATATTAAGACATATGATTTATTAGGTCTTAGGTTCAAATTCTTCCTCACCATTATTTATTTCCAGAAATAATTAAATCATCAATATACACCAAGACATTGAGCTGCACGTCATCTTTAGTGTAAGTAAACAGTGAGTAATCAGAGTAAGTCTGAAGAAAGCCAGACCCTTTCGAAGCAGTGACCAGTTTTGCAAACCAACAACGGGGTGCCTGTTTTAAGCCATATAAAGATTTGCGAAGACGACATACCACATTTGGCTCCGATGATGTGAAGCCAGGAGGCAATTTCATATAAACCTCCTCATCAAGATCACCATGGAGAAAGGCATTGTGAACATCCATTTGGTGAAGTTCTCAATTCTTGGAAGCGGCAATGGCTAAAAAGGCACGAATGGTTGCCATTTTGGCAACGGGAGCAAAGGTCTCAGAGTAACCCAAGCCTTCGATTTAATGATTTTCAAAAATAACCAAGCGAGATTTTAACTGCTCAAGATCTCCATTGGAGAAGTATTTCCTCTTATAAGCTCATTCCCAGTGCACGCTTGTCAGGTGGAAGTGGTTCGAGAGTCCAAGTACCATTATCCTCCAAGGCTTTAATTTCCTCTTGCATAGCCTTCTTCCACCCATCATCTTCCCAGGCCTCTTTAAAAGACAGAGGTTCATCTCCTGTAATTACAGCTGCAAGTAACTTGCGATATGGCATAGAAAAACTGTCACAATTAATATAGTGTGCTATAGGAAAAGGAGTACCTGAGGTATGCTATGGAGGGGAAGTAGCAGTGTTCGATGGACTCTTTTTAACAACGTTGTGAGTAAAAAAATCCCTTAGGAGCATTGAAGGGGTTTTAGTGCGCATTCCACGACCCAAAACTTGTTCGGAATCCTGATCATTTAAGCTTGCCTGTTCTTCAGTATGGTCAGACCCAGTTTGAACAGATTCGTCTACAACACTAGGTTGTTCTATTTCTATAAGGCTTGCCGGACTTGTGGTTTGGTTAGACCCAGTATTGACAGTGACAGAGGAATGAGGGTCATTGGGGATAAGAGGCACATTTAGACCCTCATCTGTTGCATCCCTAGTATTAGGGACAGTGGCAACAATAAAGTCATCCGAAAAATTCGCAAAGTCTAAATCAATATCCACATCCATATCAAAGTGATCCGTTGGTCTAATATTGCTAGCTTCCGTCTCAACAAAAGAAAAAATCTCTTCAAAGAATTTGACATCCCTTGACACAAAAAATTCATGTTTATCAAGATCATAAAGCCTCCATCCCTTTTGATTGAAAGGATACCCAACAAATATGCATTTACGGCTACGACTCGCAAGTTTATCCCCCTTTGTCTTTTGGTTGCGGGCAAAACATAAAGATCCAAACACTCGAATGGCATCATAAGATGAAGGATAGCCAAACAATTTCTCAAAAGGAGTGAGATTGTTAAGAACAGTGGAAGGAGTTCTATTGATTAAATGGGCAGTGGTTAAAACACTCTCTCCCCAAAAATAAATTGGCAAATTGGCTTGGAAGCGCAAGGCCCGGACAACATTTTAGGATGTGTTTGTGTTTTCTTTCAACTCTCCCATTTTGTTGTGGAGTTCCAGTGCATGAGGTTTGATATATTATGCCACAAGCAGTAAAATAATCAAAGGTTGATGAGGTACGACTGCAAGTACAACTAATTGTTGATTACAATATTAATTTGTCCACTTCCAATGGAGCCAAAAAATTCACTATTGTTTGTACCTTTATATATATCGTGAAGTTGCAGATGGTCGTCGCACACTGAATCAAAGGTTGTATACAACCAAACCAGCCTTACCTCGCATGGGTGGGAGCCTTAATGGAGGCACGCACTGTGGTAATGTTGATGTCAATATTAAATGCCTAGTCTCAGTGCCTCCATTTCATCATTTACTTCTTGCTTCCTGGTTAGATGGTAAATCCATCCCTTCCCTAGACAGTTTAAAATCACTTTCCTTGATCAGGCCTCAAGCAGATTAATGTTATTTCATGCTGACATAAATACAAAGCTCAACAACCAAAGCGTAAAGATCCATACCCCAACTCAATGACAAATTAGCAAGTCTCTCGCAAGGGAAAAAGACATCAAAGAGTTCACTATACCCATTTTCTCTCCCTAAATTGGAACCTCACAGCATTTATACTTATACCTGAATAATGCTTCATATCACATGCTTTCCTGTAACTTTCCTTTCCTCCATTATCACAAAATTACTTTAGTAAACTTAATGGATTCGGATTCGTAGTAACTTGACCTTAAAATTCTATAAAATGATATGGCTTACTCTACGACCGAACAATCTTCCTTATACATGGATTCTAACAATTGCCAAGAATCATCAAACTACCAAAGTGTCTATTGCATAAAAAGGAGTAAAGGGTAGTGAAAGAAATATGAGAAAATGTGCACTGCACCTCATAATACAAGCCAACTTAAGCCCTTTTCATAACCCATCCACTAATATGCTACATTCACTGGCCCCAAAAGCTGGAAATTGGTTGTTTTGAGAAGCCTAAATTAATGTTACTAGAAATAAGCTCATGTCTATTTGTCAACTCCATTTTCTATATATGTTGCTAGTGCAGTTAAAATTCAAATTACACATTAAAAACAAGTACAAACTCATAACACCAACAGTTAAATCTAAATCCATATGATCATCATAATCCAGCTCGAAATGCAAAAAGTTTAGTCAAAGAAATAGGCAACAAAGTAATGTCTTACCAGCTAATAATGGAGCCGAAGAGGAAATGCTGGACAACGGGCACCTTCTCGAGAACCTCAGCACTATACATCTTAAGCAAACCACCATTAACCTTACTCCAGTTCGGCACACCGCTAATATCATCCAAGAACGGCGAATGTTCCGCAAACGGACCCTTCTTCACCTTCCGAATAAATGCAATACAAGGTTGTGATATTCTGAGGTGTGTAAATGATGCCACTCCCTCGGAACGATTTCCTAAAAAGGGGCTCTTTTAGAAAGTGGAGTAATACCCAAATTAGGTTGGGCTAGAAAATATTTCCCATAAGGGCGTCTACGTAGGCTCTAGATTTTGCGGGGCTAGGAAGCTCTTTTTTTTTTTTTTTTTTTCCAAATCGATAGATAAGTTGCCAACACCAATGGCGACTTTTGCTGGTTAGAGTCGTTGTCCACAACAGCGACTCTTACCACTTACCAGCAAAAGTCGCCATTGTTGTTGGCGACTTTCCTGTAGTCGGTTTCCTTCGCAAGTCAGTACGAAGCAAAGGTATCAGCAAGTCGCTGACGCGGATAGCGAGTTTACTTCGTGTAAACGGCTGTTGTTGATAGCGTGTCTTTCCAAGTAAACTCGCTCTCCGAGATAGCGAGTTATATCGGTTGGCGAAAAAAAAATAGCTGAGCTTGTGCGATCCCTAACCTACGTGGACACGCTCATGGAAAATACTTTCTAATCCAGCCTAATTTAGGTATTATTTTCTAAAATCAACCTTTTTCAGAAAATCGTTCAATCCCTCGTCCTCTAAATCAAAATTTCAAATTACCATGCGCTTTGTCTACTCTTGTGGACTATAAAAACTTCAATATTCATGTTTCTGTATTTTTCTGAGGATGACATAACATTATACGGACTACCTAGAACGATTTCCTAAAAAAGGGCTATCTTAGAAGTAATACCCAAATTAGGCTGGATGCAATAATTGAATGTTCATTGTTGCTATAATTAATTTCCCAAATTCAAACATAGTTATTGTCCATAAAAGCGATCTAGATGGAGCTGCAGGATTATGGTGACAGAAGTGAAAGTTTTGGTTGAATGCCCGAAAATATTATATCATTCTTCACAGCTCATGAAATTCATTTCCAAAATTCATTATTATCAAGGAAACCTATTGGGCTGGAGTTCTCATCATAGAGGGCTGGTCTCTAATTCTTCTGGTCTTCAATTCTTCACTGACCATGGCGGCACCGCTGATTACAGGGTTGTTTTTCTTCTCTCACATAAGTCGCTACTAGCCATAGCGCCTTCTGTCTGGGAAAGTCGTCCTTGGTGAGAGCGACTTAGAGTTCCGAACCTACGTGGACATCCTCATGGGAAATATTTTCAATCCCAACCTAATTTTTGGGTATTACTTTCTAAACTACCCCTATACCAAGAAATTGCTCGACTACCTAAGCATTTTCAGTTTTTTTTTTTTTTTTTTTTTTTTTTGGTTAGGGTAAGAATTTTTAGTTTTGTTTTTCACCTTGGTATTTGGTTCTCTTTATACAAAGTTATTATAAACGGTCCTTATATGGTATGGCGGTATAAAATGTACTACTCCCTTCGCTTAAAAAAACTTTAATCTTTTCTTTTTGAAGGTCAAACTTAACAAACTTTGACCATTAATTTATGAAAATATATAAAGATTCACATAATGAAAATACTTTTGTTAGATTCATTTTTAAAAGTACTTTAAAAAAAGGTATTGCTATAATTTTTATATTCATATAATTGTAGTTATTTACGGTCAAAGTGGTGTCTTGGAGACTGTGAAAAAGCAAATGTTCAAGTTTTTTTGATACGGAGGGAGTATTACTTTTTGATCTATAAAAATCAATTTTTATTCGAAAGTCACATTCGATCTATATTATAGGTTTAACTAACATCATATCTTATATTGATATAAGATATTTGATGTCATTTATTAGGCTTTTCATTTATTTGTATCTAAATTTACCACGTTATAGATACATAAATATTTACTAATGAAGATTAGATCACACTACTTTTTTATATCTATTGTTGTTTTGTTTTTTTTTTCACAAAATAAGGTTCAAAATCTCAAATTATATATTCAAATAACTTTAATAGGTTAAATGCTATCTAATCTCGACAAATGTGATGTGTTCTTCGACCAAAAAATAATAATTCGTAAATTACCGAACTGGTATAATTGTTGTATAGTTCGACGAATGAAAGTGACTCATAATACTTTCAAAGTAACACATAAGCTACCGACAATGACTTTTAAAAGTTACCACTAAATTTTGATAGTCACATATAAAATACTCTGAAAGTAACCCTAATTTATAGAAAGTTATCTCTAAATAATATCGTGACATGAAACAGATGTATTGTATTTGTAATCTCATAATGGTTAACACTTAACAGGTGGATACCCTTACACAAAGGGATTATGTCCCTTACAACTAATTTGTGGGAACCTCAAAAAAATTGCGGGAGCCTTTTATTGACATTTCATAATCAAAATTAGAGCGGACTTTTTTCTTTGTTCTTTTGAATACATAGAGATGGAGCAGACTCTATTAGTGCACGGAGACTCCATCAGATGCAATCGGATGGTGAGTGGTGACTACTTTGACAAATTCTAATTTTATTTGCGCAATACGGGCCAAAAAAAATAAAGTCAGTGGCGGAACCAGAAAAATCTTATTTGGAGGGGCCAATACTTGTATTGAAATTTGATTTCAGGATCATAAAACTTGTATTCCTTACAAAGTTATTTTTCATTTGGCTAAAGGCTTCCAATATTTATTTAAGTTGAAATAATAATGAAATCCAACTGAAAAGACTGGAAAAAAAAGTGAGTCTATAAACAAGTAACTACACAAACTTCCTATATAAAGATTTGATTCCCAAGATTATTTCATATCAAGAAAAACAAAGCTATTCCCTCACCAAAAAGAAAAAAAACAAAAAACAAAAAACAAAAAAAAAACAAAAAATGGCGTATATGAAGAAAGCACAAAAACGGCCATCAGGATTCGAAACTCGATTTCGCGGTCGCAAAAAGCCTTGCGCTTTCACGGAAGCTCTGACCAGTTTAGCTAATTCTGTCATATGTCATCCTTGTTTCTTATTTGATATTAGAACAATGGGGGAGGCTATGGCCTACGCCCGCCCCCCCTTGGTTTCGCCCCTGTAGTATAGTGCTTATTTTACATTTTTTTCCCTACCAACAAGAGTGATTTAGTAGTTCCAATTTTATTTTCAAGTGGTTTGGTAAAGTAAGGTCATGAGTTTGATTCTCCATCCACATACCTTAAATGTTTGTTATTGAAACACGAGAGTTCGAAGATATCGTAGTAGGAGGTGTATCAATCACCATTCACTTGCACTCTCTTTTTAATGAGCATCCAAAAAGATATATATTGTTCCTGAAAGAGAGGGCCAAGCGTGTTTGCAAATATACAATTCAAATCGAACCAATGCCTAAAGTTTCACACATTAAAATAGAATTGAGAGCAAATGGTGCATTCATAAGGAAATGTTCCCCCAAAGTAAGAATGTAAGACAATGCCATACCCTCCAAAATTATTCATTCACTAACGCTCCATACCATTACTAGTTTACTACCCAAACACCCCTTAAGCACAAAGTGTATGTACAACATGTAATTAAACTTGACTTCATCAAGAGACCTCACAGGGTCGCATCTAATAATCTGACAACACGAACACAAAAACCACCTACAATGTATAATGCGTAGATTAATATAAAAAGCTAAGTATTCACTATGTATTGCGCCGCATGATATTATCCAATTTGATACATATCATTTTCGGTACTAGTTACTATTTTGACTACATAATGAATATGGATACAGATTAAATATAGAATAAAATCAATAATTTATTGTGTAATTTTATTGACGATCCTTTTCACATTAGCAATTCTATAAATAAACAAGTTTTCGACCATGTGCTATGCACAATTTCAACTATATGGTGAATAAAGTAAAGTTCAATGACCAGAATATCGATATAATTTCGTTGTATATTTTCCCCTTAAACAAGATTTATTATTCATGATTTATTTTTATGGACAAGTTTTCTCTCCAAATCCCGCCCCTACTCAAATTTTATAATGTTTACTACACTTATCATGGATATGTTTGGCAAAAGCAGCTAGCTTTTAGATTAAATATACAGCTTTCATCTTTCAGTTAGTGCTTTCACTCTCTGTTACCAAACAGTTTATTAGATTATTTTGAACTTTCAGTTCCATAAGCAGTTAACATCTGATGCTATCTATGCAAGCTTTCAGTTTCAGCTAGCAAAACAGTTACTTTGTTACCATTTAAAAAAAAAATAATTAGCAATTTTCTACCGATTTCTTACCATATTCTGACTTTTCAGCTGGCAAAAAATTTAGCAATTTTCTACTGATTTCGTACCATATGTGTATCGCATTTTAATTTATTCATAATTTCTATTTTATATGAGAAATATTAGATATAGATAAAAATCACGCAAAGAACCGATTACGCACTAGGCAACAAAACAACATGATTGATTTCCATGTAATAAGCATTTAAAAAGTTGATCTTATCCTACGAATATATTACTCATTCATTGAATTATACACACTCATTCATTGAATTATACACACATGCCATATACAGAATATAAATTAAACATAAAACACGTCTCATAAAAACAATCATTTCTCCTCTGAAGCATATGTATTATTGTATATATATAGTTGCTAAGCAAAACTTGTTTTAGTAGATCGAAATCTCAAAACACTCTCTATGACCAATTCCACATTGTTAGCCTTAATTGTTCTTGTCCTCCTCCTTTTATGTAGTAGCAAAACTATCCATGCTACTCAAAAGCATAGAGGTTTAAGTTTCAAATTGATTCATAGACACTCTTCCAATTCACCTTTTTATCGAGCAAACCTCACGAATGATGAGAGAATGAAAGAACTTATTCAAATATCTCATGCTAGAGTCAAGGCACTCACAAACTTAGGCACTGAAAATAATGTACTAAATAGCTCAAGCAATGCAGTTATTCGACCTACAATGGTTAAGCAATCTTTTTTGTTCTTAGTTGAAGTAGGAATTGGAACATTTGATTCAATGCCACCATATAAAATATATTATTTGGCCTTAGATAGTGGAAGTGATCTAACATGGTTACAATGTGAAGGTTGTGAGCCAAATTGTTTCAAACAAACAGATGAATATTATCCAAAGAGTCAATCAAAAAGTTACTATCAATTCCAATGTACGAGTTGCCCTACAGACACACTATGGTGATCATGGTGGGTGTAACTTTAGACGATCATATGCCGATGGTTCAATTGTAGATGCTGTTGCGGCTACTGAAACTTTTGCATTCCAATCCGATGGTGATTATGAATATACGGTTATCCAAGACTTCATTTTTGGATGTGGATTTAGCATGATCAATTTCAAAGAACTTAATTTATATCATTTTCAGTTTTTTTTTTCCGGGTGATTTTAACTTTTAATAAAATTGACACAAAGTTTCACTGAATTGAACAATTGCACGTGGTATTTCAATTACCCTTACTTTAAGTGCGTGGGGTTTCGACGTGGGTTTTGGATTGTTACTTTTTCCACGGGGTTTAGGAGGGTATTGTAGTCAATTCACAGAAACTTTGTGTCATACAAAAAGTTTCGGGCCTTGCTTTACATACAAAAGTTTTCTTATACTAAAATGTAAAGATTAATGTGAGATGACATACCAAAATGGTAAATGGAAAGCTTTTCGTGGAACGGAGAGAGTATGTATCTCTTACTCATAAGTTTGTCGTCATAACTCTTTGAGTATGTTAAAAACTTGTACAGGTGAAACTCCAAACAATCGGATTAGCGGACTCATGGGAATGAATTTTGGACCTTATAGCTTCCTTAATCAAGCAAAGACAACAATTCAAGGACGATTCTCATATTGCCTTCAACGATTCGATAGCCAAGGTGGTTCTCCTATGTTCCTTCGATTTGGAGATGATATATTGGGGAAACCTGATATGCAAAGCACTTCATTAATACAAGAACCAAATCGTAATCTATACTTCTTGAATCTACAAGGCTTAAGTGTAGGTGATAAGAGATTAGATATCCCTCTGAGGTTTTTCAGGTAAACATTGGCAGATCCATCCTTTGGGCTAATTTTTATTATTATTATTTTAAATATATATAAATTTTAAGAAATAATTCGTAGATCTGCCACTACAGGTGAAGGGCGATCACACTGGAGGATGTATCATAGACTCAGGGTCGACAGTAAGTTACATTGTCTCGGAAGCATACGTAGTTTTTACAGATGGTGTAATAAGTTTTTTGGAATCTGTAAATCATAATGTGAGGAATATTCAACCAATACTAGGGTTCCCCTTATGTTATGAGCGATACCAAGACCCAGTACAAGTAAATCTTCCGGTGATAACGTACCATTTTGAGAATGGTGATTATGTTATTCAACCATTACAAGCATTTTATGTGGGTAAAACAGGTGCTGGTGTTGATATGGTATGCTTGGCCATTTTTCAAGCTGATTATAAAGGTATAACCATTCTAGGAGGTTACCAACAAGTGAATCAACGGATTATATATGACATTGGCAATCGTTTGCTACAGTTTGCACCTAATGATTACTCAGTGGCTAATTGACTAATGTTAAGGCAGAAATTGTAACAATAATTTTATGAAGCTTGTTTAGATGACATGTGCTTCAATACTTTTATATTCCTTGATTTGTATTTTTGTTTCTAAAAAAAATATTCTATTTTATAAGAGAATACCATTTTCAGGGGAGTCAAACGTGTTATACTACCTTTTGACTTTGGAACATAATGGTTAATAGACTAAACTACTAAAGCGAGCTAAATGGCTCATAAATTAAAATTGTATGCACTTTGGATTTTGTGTCAAACGAAAATAGTCTTTCTGCGAGACTTTTACTGGGATAAGATTGTGTACAAACGGCCCCAATTCCTGCGTGCTTAGCCATGAATTTCTTTGAAGGCATTGATGATTTGAGGTAAGGAGAATGATACATCCACATCCACCCACCGGGTTGACAACCCACCCACCCTTTGTATCTATCTCTCTACTCTATTTTCAGATTCTCTCTCCTCTATTTCAAAAAAATGGTATATTAGGTAGGAGAGAGAAAGATACAAAGTGAAGATAGGTTGTCCACCCACTAAGTCAACCAAACATTTTTCTTTGAGGTAATGTTGATGAATGTTGATGTTGATGCTAGAAAGCTGGCAACTATGCTTCTTCCTAACTTTTATACGAAGAGCTGTCGTTGTCCATTCTTTCAACTGTCATTTTGAGTGTTGAGAAATGAAAACTAGCTACCCAACTAGGGATGGCAATGGGGAGGGACGGGCGTGAATATGGATACACCCATACCCATATATATACCATATTCACTTGGCTACTGTCAATCTGCCACCCGTTCCATCCCCACCATGTGTAAGATTTCTCAAAATCATCCCGGCCCCACTGGGTATGAGATGAGAACCATACCACCCTAATTACTCAGCGAGTATACGTACCCACCTAATACCCGTCTCAAATCCACCTGATACCCGCCTTAAAACCACATGATACCCGAATAAAGCAATTGCAGTATATTTAGCAATCAAACCCAATAAACATGCAAATTATGTCACTATTACAAACATCAAAACTAAGATACATTTGAATAAATTGTGTGAATACATTTTATATTTAGAATTCTTACACTTTTTTATTTATAGGTGGCTATGAGACGGGTATCCAATTGGTCTCTCTCTCTCCATGGCAATTTTACTTTTTCAAAACCATCCACGCCCCATCCCCACCTGACACTCCCCCATCTTCACCCCAACTGGAATAAATGCGGGGCGAAACTCACCTGTACCCGCCCCACTCCTATACCCAACCACTACCCACCGCCCTTTTCTCTTTCGATCTCATCTCCAAGTCGTTCAATTATGGGCAAAAACCACTCACCTAGTTGGCCTATCACATATAGAAAAGTTTCAAGCATAATTGCATGTTTAAGCTTTTTGACATGTGAGATGTGGAGTCTTTTTCCATTAAACCATATGGGCATATCATGTTTGTCAAACTATAAAGTTGTTTTATGTTGATGATCTTGTGAATGTTGTGATACTATCAAGCTCAGGATCCATATGACTTCTCTTTCCCTCAAACATGTAGGCAATGGCGCAATGCAGGTACTCTCTCTTCTTTTTTACCCCGACAATTCATATGCATTTATATATAGGTCTAAGGATAATGTTAGTTCTTATGATACTATATGCTAGATCCAAAACATTTTGATACATAATCTTTTTTTTAACCATTACGAACCTCTAATTTATAGTATGTCTCTTTTAGAGTGACACTAAAAATGCATTTTCTGTTGTACTCAAGACAAAAATTAGACAGTAATTGAATATGAAAAGTTTATCGTCTTAGGTTATACTTCATTATATATATATATATATATATATATATATATATATATATATATATATATATATATATATATATATATATATATATATATATATATATATATATGTTTTGATTGTTTCTAAAGACAAAATACAATGAAAAATAATATGAATGAACCTTCGAAGGGAAAAAAGAAAGAAAGTACCTTCACACGTAAGAGTTGACAATGCAATGAGGTTTTGGCCTCATGGTTAATATTAACTATTGAGACACAGATATAAATATACTATTAGGTTTCAAGTTTAAATTCTTCCTCACATAATGTATGTAAATTTATACTCTAATGCTCGTTTTGTGTGCCCCTCGAAACTAAAATACCAAGTCTTAAAATAAAGTAACATAATCGTTTTTGATATTCATAGCAATGATGTTCCGTTGTGTAATGAGGAGTGTAGATAGGGCAGTAGAGATGATATGAACCTTCAACCTTGAAACTTGTACAGTCAATATTTAGATTTTAGAAAGGGGGAGTTTAAAAGTGCAAAGTAGAAACACAAATGGAATAATGGATGCTTCCATAAATTAGCAAGCAACAGTATTTTACTAGTATGTATATTGTTGAATGGAACAACATATACTATATGTTTTACTCCAGTCTGTAGTAAACAAAGCTGTAGCCTGCAGATAACGACGTGTATATATATATATGTAAAAGGCACCAAAATAAAAGATACCTACACAAATTAATTCGTGGAATATCTAAGGTTATGCGTTAGGAGATGAGCCCAAAGAGAAAGTTCCTCTTTATCAAACCAAAAAAAAAAAAAAAAAAAACTACTAAATAAAAGGGGTCCGACAAAAGTCTCTCCAAGCCATGTCAATTGTCAGCTCACACAAGTTTTCTAGAGAGAGAGAGGGTCTGACCTCTCTCTAGAAAACCCTAGAAATTTTTTCAGCCAATATTGCTAAGTTTTCTGTCGCCACCAACCTTTGCTTTTTCCATCTAGTTTCTCACTTTCTCTTGTATTAGCCACACTCTTTGTCTAATCTAATGCTACTCTCAATTCTGTTTTGAATCTGAGATATAGTAACAGTACCTTAAGATCGTGTTTATTCGGTTTCTTGCCGTCGACGATGTAGCTCTGCCGCTTACGGCAACCATGGCCGCTTGTTTCTCTCTCTTGCGGTTGGTTTGCTAGTTTGGGTTTGGATTAAGAAGATGTCAAGGGGAATTTTAAGTTCTGGTGGTTTTCTCTCTTCTTTGGAAGGAGAGAGAATTTCAAAAACTTTTCTCCCAGTTCGATCCTGATTTAATTTTGGGATTTTGTTGTTAACCCTAGAGTTTACTTCAGCAAATTTGCTATTAGTTTAGCATTTTAAGCTTCCAATTTGAAAGGGGATTTGAAGAAAATGGTCCTCTTTGTGGTTTTGTTTTGAGCTTGCTTCATTTTCGAGCTAGATCTGTTGTTCGAAAATTGTTAGTTGGCTGACTTGTTTCATGTGTTCTTCACTATCATGATCTGAAAACCCTAGCCAAAAAAAAAAAGAAAAAAAAAAGAAAAAGAAACTAGACTTGTATCTTCGGGCTCAGCCGCCTCCCTCTTTAGTTCTTTGTGTTTATGGATATTGTTTGCTCTTTTTCTCAACCTACTAGCCACCATGGATGAGGCGTATACTGCCGATGGTGACGCTGGTGGTGGTCCTGGCGGTAGAAGGCCGGAGTATTTGCGTCTGGTTGCCACTGTGACTGGTTCTTTAACAGGATTTGAAGAAGTAGCCTTTGATGAAACATCCGTCGTCTATTTATTTGGTTTTTAGTTGTTCTTAGTAGTTTATTTTATGTTTATGTTTTGTAATCCTGTACTGAGTTTTGAGACTCTTAACCATTATTGATCGGCTTTCTTGCATTTTCAAAAATAAAAAATAAAAAAATTGTCAGCTCACATTTGTGTTTACATGAAGCAATACTATGTCATCATCAAGTCTCCGGCTTTTTAGGTTTTTAATTCTTCTTTGCTACGGTTCTTCTGGTTCTCAACATAAATAATTAGGAGCAAACACTTCTGTCATCGATGTCAGATGAGCAATTTTTTATTTTTTATTTTTTTTGGTAACAATCAAGTAATTTTTAGAAGAAATACAAAGTGCATGATGTACTTTAGTATATCAAACTTATTTTCCCAACTTAAGTTGCTTATTACACCAGGACTTCCATGTTATTCCATCTACATCACATCGACTTCAAACATGCAGGAAAAATAATACGTTCAAGAGGTACCATTCTATGTTTTGAGTGGAACAAGAACAACTAACAACAACTCATTTAAGGCAAGGGCACAGTATGATCTCTTTGAGACCATGATTATGTTTGTATCCTAGTTGCAACAGTGCTTCAGTTAGCGCTAGTCAGAATTCATGGCTTTCGGCTAGACATGTAGGGGCAAGGCACTGCACTTCCCAGAAATGCTCTCAAATTCTCAAAGACATTGTTCCAACCCATAATTAAATTTTATTTCATGCTACTGCAGGATAAGAAGCTCATTAGACCCATTACACATGTACAAACTGTTGTAGACGCCCAAAATGGAAGTAATTCAGCCAAAAAAGAAGAGAATGAATGCATACAATGCACCACTTTTCATTCCAATCAGGCAATCAACTTAAGTCATCATTCTCCATTCCACGACCCGCTACTTTGGCAAGTCATCTCCCTCTTATCAGCAGAGGTCCGAGTCAAACAGGTGCAACATATCACTCCCTGAGCAAACGAGATCAAAAATCAGAAATAAAAACAGAAACATGGAGTTAAACTATTGCTTAATCTCTTTACTTCCGGTTGTTTCAGTATAGCACTAACGAAAATTAAGGGGTATGGTTAAGCACAAACCACAAAATCGCAACTTCCAAGAAAAACGAATTTAGAACAAATTGCAAGTTCTGTACACATTATAATTGTGGCCAACATACAACACTATACCACATGTGCTACTGTACCTGCATTAAGTTGAAGATCAGATGTCTCAAGTAGGGCCATTACACAAAGCTCTGATAAAGCCTAGGGAAAGCTTTGACAAGAAAGAAAGAAAACAAAACAATCATCCACCCAGATAATCATGAAACTCAAACATCACAGCAACACAGACATTTTACCATTCTTGAGAAGGACATCGTACATTTACACATATACAAGTTCTACCACCTAATATAAAGTACTCAATCACCATCACAACCTACTAAAAGCGCAATGCAATCTCTAGAGATTAGGCTCAAATCCAAATCAAACACAGATTGAAACAATTATTGAAACTATCATTATGCTACTATAGTGGTCCAAAAGTAATGCCTCTAAAATGCAATAACAAAGTCTAGACAAGATAAAAGCATCTGTCAGATTGAAATCCTTAAAAACAGACAATTTCCTAGTAGCTTCATTCACATTTCCATGGTGACAATTCTACCTTCCTCTGCGAAGCGATAGAATAGAAGTTTAAGTCAACTGCAGTCATGGAACAGAGTTGCAGTAGCTAATCCCGTGGAAGACTGGGTTTAAACAAACAAACATGCATACAGAACAATCTACCTAAGGAGGTCTAAGATGCCTAAACTAGAAGCAGAGTTGTAGTAACTAATCCCGAGCAATAAAACATGAAATGCTGTAGACTATCCCCGACCAACAAGCAGCTAATATTCTCAGCGAATCAGACTATGCCCTTCTATTCAACTTCTTTCTTTTTCCTTCTGTTGGTTACTCACACCAGATTGCATCAAACGTTCCCAATATCAGAATCCTCCTTTCCAGCAGATTTCTGTTTCAGATTTTTACTTCGCCAACAATACAAAGATATCAGAGTGCACTGGAAAACTAACTTCACCTTCTTGGTGCCCTCGTCAAATCAAGCAACGTATACCAGCACTCTCTAATCCTTAACTGATGCTTGCTGGTGGCCATTTAAAGAAATTATAATGGTTGTGTTGAGTATTTTTTCTAGTTCGCATTATCAATAGATTCTTCCTGATCTGGCTCAATTTTGGCCCTAAATTCGACCAATTTCCATCAATAAACACTAAAATTTTTGCTGCTACAATTTGGGACAGGACTGGAGGCAATAACATAACCTATTACTTGCTCAACTTTAGGAACTCTCATGTACAGCTTAGGTATCACTATGAGGTACAACTATTTTTTTAGACAAGATAAGTAGTTTGAAGAGAAAAGAAGCAGCTGTGACTCCTAAGAGGGGAAGATATCCTCAAATGGGCACACTAACTACAGTCACCCCGGTGACAACCAATGGATGTCAATGAGGAACGACTACAAGTACAACTATTTGTTGATTCCGATATTAATTTGTCCATTTCCAATGAAGCCAAAAAATTCACTATCTTTGTACTTTTTTAATATATCGTGAAGTTGCAGATGGTCGTCAGGAATTAAATCAAAGGTTGTATATAACCAAACCAGCCCTCCCATGGGTGGAGAGGCACTAAGGTAATGTTGATGTCGATATTAAATGCCTATCTCATTACTAAATGCCTCCATTTCACCATTTACTTCTTGCTTCCTGGTTAGATGGCAGTTTTAACTTGCTTTTCTTGATCAGGCCTCGAGCACATTAATGTCACTTGATGCTGACATAAATACAAAGATCAACCAAAGCGTAAAGATCCATATCCCAACTCAATGGCAAATAGGCACAAGCCATTTTCTGTAGTTATAAGCAAATTCAGTCTCTCGCAAGGGAAAACGTTATTTCAACCATAAAGCGCCCGTGGACATAAAGTTCATAGGATAAAATTAGGTTAATTGTTGTCACAAAAATAAAATAAATTAATGGATTTACATTTCTGCAGGCATGTCCTGCAGTCTGTCAATTTCTTTCTTTTCCTGGGGATAAGGTCATACTTTCATACCACAACAAGTGCCTCTGTGCACCACCACTAATTTGGCATCATGGCTACATCCTTGCTAGCCATAACAGTAGAAATGATGATAAAGACACAAAGTTATTCAAAAGGCGACTCATGTTCATGGTTCACTGGCTCAATCAGTCAAATTCAAGTGAAGAGGAGAAAACATTCAGAAAGGGTTAGCACCTGGAAGCTCAAGAAAACGACAACCCTTCACTTGAGCATATCTCCCCCCCCCCCCACCACCACCAAAAAAAAAGATAGTCTACCTTGGAGAGCAAATAATTTGAGCAAAGACAGTTCCAACTCGCTTTCCTTGATCAGGCATTAAGTGTAACAAGAATGTCACACACAAGCACATAAATGTCATTTCATGTTGACATAAATACAAAGCTTAACAACTATAGCGTAAAGATCCATATCCCAACCCAATGACAGATAAGCAAAAGCTATTTTCTGTAATTATTAGCAAATTCAGTCCCAAGGGAAAACGTTATTTCAACCATAAAGCACCAGTGGACATAAAGTTCATAGGATAGCTTAATCGTTGTCAAAAAAGTTGAATAAATTAGTTCAATTAATAGATTTACATTTCTGCAGGCATGTCCTGCAATCTGTTATTTCAGTATTCATGGGGCTAAGGTCATTCTTTCCGTACAGCTACAAGTGCCTCTCTGCACCACCACTAATTTGGCATCATGGCTACATCCTTAATGAGCGATAACAGTAGAAAATGATGGCAAAAAGACACAAGATTATTCAAGAGGTGGCTCAAGTCCACACTTCACTGGCTCAATCAGAACAAGCTCAAGTGCCTCTCCCTAATTTGGAACCTTACAGCAGTGAATAATGCTTCATATCACATGCTTTCCTGTAACTTTCCTTCCCAATGGGAAAGTAGTTAACTTGACCTTAAAACTCTTTAAAATGATACGGCTTCCTCTATGACCAAGGGTTCCAACAATTGCCAAGAGTCATCAAACTATCAAAGTGTCTTTTAGGAGCAAAGGGTAGTGAGTAACTGAGTATTGCATAAAAAAGGAGTAAAGGATAGTGAAAGAAAGATAGGAGGGCATCAAGGACAAATCATTCTTGACTTGGGTATTGAATTGTTTAATTTCTCCCTGCATTTGTCTTGGGAGGAAAATAAGCATTCCATTCATGATCCAAGCCAACTTAAACATTTTTCATAACCCACCCAATAAGATGCTACATCAATGGCCCAAAAGCTGGAAATCTGTTGTTTTGAGAAGCATAAGTAAGTGTTACAAGAAATAAGCTCATGTTTGTTTGTCACAACAATTTCTAAACTCCTAGTTCAGTTAAACATCATAGTACACTTTAAAAGTAATTGTACAAACCAACATTAGCAACAACATTGAAATTCATATGTTCATCATAATCCAGCTCAAAAAGCAAAAAGTTCAACCAAACAAATAGGCAATAAAGTAATGTCTTACCAGCTAATAATGGAGCCAAACAAGAAATGCTGGACAACAGGAACCTTCTCGAGAACCTCAGCCCTATACATCTTAAGCAAACCACCATTAACCTTACTCCAATTAGGCACACCACTAATATCATCCAACAACGGCGAGTGTTCCGCAAACGGCCCGTTCTTAACCTTCCGAATAAACGCAATACACGACAGATAAAGATACTCCTTCGAAAAATTCTCAAGAATATCCTCATTATGAATCGATTTCGGCTTCATATACTTATGATCAATCAACTGAGCAGACCCAAACACAAAGGGCAGAAAATGATAATCATCAAGTCCCCATACACCATGAGACCCAGCAGGCTCAAGACAATAAACAAGCTGTAACCTTCTCATCAAATCCAAATACTTAACAAAAACCCTAGCCACAACAGCTTGATAATCCTCTTCCTTAATTAACCCTAACCTAGCCAAACAATATAACCACGCCGCGAAATTTGTCTCATGCCCAGTACCATAATCAATCCTACTAGCATTCCCAAAACTATCAGTAAAATAGGGAACAAGCTCAATAACCGAAACCCTAATTTCCTCATCATCATTATTAGCAGACAATATATCGAGTATAAAATTGTTAGCATTATCAATCATTTTTTCATGCCAAACCCTAAAAGAAGGGTTTCCATACCTGGATGAAATAGCAGCAGGTGGAATTTCATCAATCCAACGGTTCATCGATTCGAGGATCGTGAGTATTTTAGAAATCAGGGCGTTGGTGTTACATGGATCGGAGATTTTACGGCCACGAATGGAGTGAGAAAGCTCGGCGATAAAGCCGAGGAAATTGGTACCGGAAAAGGAGTTGATGAAGTGTTTGGCGTCATTAGGGTTTCTGATTTTTTTGATTGGGGTTTGGAAATGGAAAGGAGGAGAGAGAATTGGGATGTGTTGAGGTTGTGGGACGGGTGTAAGGATTATGGCTTGTTGAGTTCGGTGAGCTGCGTCTGGTGAGAGATTAATGGCGGGTAAACGGATTGGGATGTATGGTGGTGATATTTCGAAGGGTGGTGGGGCGAAGGTTGTAGGACCGCCGCACTTGCAACAAGTGCCTGTGGAGGGTGGTTGTTTTGATGGTGAGGATGAGTTTGAGGTGCAGTGATGATCATCTGATGGTGGTTGTGGTGGTGGTTCCATTTTTTGAGGAGAGAGAGAGAGAAGGAGGAGCTGCAATGGTTATGGAATGAAGAGTGATGATGTTAAGTGTTATAGGCTGATATGCATACATATTCAGATTTCAGAGGAAAGAGGCTCAACTCGTGCAATGTTTTTTTTTTTTTTTTTAAATAATATTATTATGTCAAAAAATTCTATAAGGCGGTCTTTTTGTAATTTTTGGTGAGACGGGGGTCACTTTTCAATGAAAACAAGGTCATTGCTCATCATAAGTGACCCCTATATTTCTGAAAAGTGACCCCAATTTTTTGTGAGTTGGTTTCACACAAAACTTACTGATTAATTTGTTCTAATTATTTACTTTATTTATTATTCACTAAGTCTCGCGTGAGTGCTAAGACGGTCTTATCGTAACACTTGGTGAGACGAGTCACTTTTTAGTGAAATAAGGGCCACGACTCATAATATGACATATGTGACCCCTATATTTCTAAATAATGACCTTATTTTTTTGTGAGTTGATCTTATACAAGACTTGCTCCGTCTACCCACAGTTATTTTTACTTCTATTTTTTTTTAATCATAATGTAAACAACAAGTCTTATGTGAGACTAACTCATAATAAAATGGGTCATAATTTAGAAATTATAGGGGTCACGGCTCACCAAAAGTGACTCCTATTTTACTAAAAAGTAAGTCCCATCTCATCAAAATTCATTAGTAATGAAAAGACAATCTCACAGAAGTTTTTGTGTAATGTAAAAGAAATTGTATGACTTGGTGCAATTGAGGATGTGATTTGTATTCAAGAGCTAAAAGATGGCAGTACAAGGGTGACTATAGAGATTGAAAAGACAATGAGTAAAAGGCCATAAGTTCTTTACTTATTTACTTGTATGTTGTGAACCAAGCAATTTCAACTGCATTGAACATAGGCTGTGAATTGTGATCAAACATTGAAACAATGTCATACAAATTGGTTTGTGCAGTATGATGGCTTTATTAACATATATAGCCAATATAGGCTATGATCACATCTTAATTTCATTCAGCTTCAAATGATATTAATCAAACTCTGGGGCTTACCAATGAAAAAATAAAAAATATAAATCTATCAGCTTACATTTGACCCTAAATACCAACAATGAGCCTATAACCTAGCTAGTTGCTTTATATTGTGAAAGGATTACCACCTTGTTTGCCGGTGCTTGATGTTGTAGTCGATCTACTATCCCATTTATCAATCACAGAAAGTGGTGATCGAGGGAGCTGTTGTTGAGTACTCAACAGTGTAGTATCATCATCTTCTGTAGGCGAAGATGGTGGCTTACTACTTTCCACAATCCCATCCTTTTTCGCCTCCTCTGCTGTCTCTAATGCTTCATAATCAGCACTCTCGATCCTCTTCAAAACCTCCAAAACTTCATTCATTGACGGCCTGAACTCCTTGTCGTGCTGCAAGCACTGGAACGCGAGCTCTGCCACCGAAGTAGTCATCCTCCTCACCTTGAAATCCCACCCAAACCCGAGTTTTGGATCCACCAGCTTGTGGAATGCATGCTGTCGGATCCTGTTCATCGCGTAGTTGGACAAGTTGATCTCGTGCCTGATCCTATTCATGTCAACTGCAGGCAAGGAGGATATAAGCTCGACAAGGACAACCCCAAAGCTGTAAACATCACTCTTAACAGTCAGCTGGTAACACTGGTGATACTCTGGGTCTAAATAGCCTGGAGTACCCTGAGGGGCAGTGGAGACATGACTCACATCGTTAGGGAAGAGTCTAGAAAGCCCAAAATCAGCTACCTTGACACCAAAGCTTCTGTCTAGGAGAATGTTGTTGGTTTTGACATCACGATGAATGATTTCAGAAGCATGGAGGTACGACAGTGCACTGGCTGTTTCTATAGCAACCCTCATACGCGCAGGCCAGGGGAGTGATCCAGATAAGGCCTTATCACCATACAGTTGATCGGCCACTGTCCCATTAGGCACGTAGTCGTAGACAAGAAGGAGTTCTCTGCAGTTGGGGGACGTGCAGCCATAGAGAGATACAAGGTTTTGGTGTCGGAGACAGGTGAGGATTTGAACTTCATTCATGAACTGTTCCACCCTTCTGTAGCTCTTTTCGTATAGGCGCTTCACTGCCACTTCCCTTCCATCTCTTAGTTTGCCTAAGATAAATGGGAAATATTTTAATTTCTGTTATAAAATTTACTCTTCATTGGTTGGAGATATCTTGTCCGAGTGGTGATATGCTGCAATTGAAAGCTTACCATAATAAACTATTCCAAATCCACCGCTGCCAAGCTCTCTGGATGGATGGAAGCTGTCAGTGGCTTCTTCAAGTTCTCTATAGGAGAAGAGTGGCACGCCAAATAAGATTCTGTCATGTTCGATGTCTGATGTACGGGAATCACTCCTCGTGACAAATTTTGAGTTACCAGATTTCAGCTTCTTGCCGCACCAGAAAGCTGCGAGTGCTATAATCATTGTACCTCCTGAAATGCCTGATGGTGGATGAAAGTCATGTGTCAGATAATTTTGGCCGCCAAACATCTAGAATTTAGTTTCCAATCCCATCATGACATTGATTTGATCCACACAAAATAAAGAGGACAAAGAAAGAAAATATGGGAAGTTGTAGTTACCTAACCACAGTAGTATTCTCAAATTTCTCTTGTCTGCAAAGGAAGAACTGCATATGATCAGTGTTTGCTTTTCTTATCTATAGACACATACAACTACATGGTTTCTACACAAATTGAGTAGTTAAAAACAAGAAAAGTGAATAACAAAGTGGGAAAGTGTGATGCTTGTGATATAAGAGTCTGTCTTGATCATATACTAGACCGTATTTAAGTTACGCAATATATGTTGTTAGTGCTAGAAGGGTAACCTCACCTGATACGGAGTAACATACAAATTTCCAATCTGGATCACCAGATGAGCCACATATGCCTTCAGAATTCCGACATTTGGAACAGGCTGTCGAGTTCTTTATGACGTACTCTACCTCAAATGGGATCTCCAAGGCTTTCTCAAGCGAGAGACTTGTATTATTCAGCTTGTCCAATACTGTCTTAAGCACCGGAACAGTAATGCTACCATTACACGGCTGATGACTGTCCTTTCTCATTTCTGATAGCTGTTTAGGATCAAAGTAATACACTGGTGTATTGGTATTGAAGGATAGGCAGTCAAAGAACTTGGTGCGGTCTCTGGACACCGAGATATTTTGGCAAGCATAGAATAAGCTGAGGCTTGTAGAATTGGTTCCCAACTTGAAGGGGGGAGCCACTTTGAGTGCTTGGCTCTCTGCGAGGCTGTGACAAGTTCTGTTATTTGGTAGCTTGACAAGCATGCTATGAGAGGATGTATTGATGCTAATTACCTCTACCGCATTGTATATAACTGCACCGCCAATAGACATAAAAGGGTTAGGGACATGATATCTGCAGCTGAGCTTGAACTCCTTCTGGCCACAATTTTCATGCCCGTCCTCCATGAATGGATAGCTGACATTTTTTATTTTGGTAGACCCACATGGCGAGTGGAGGGAAGAACATACCTGATAGTAGTTTTCGGCACTATTGCTTCCATATGAAAATGGTGTACTTACCATAATGAGGGAGGTTGCGAAGACAAAACAAAGTGAAGTTGGAACCATGTTCACAATGTTGCAGTAATCTACTGGTTCATGGAAGGAAGATTGGTATTTATATGTGCTTCTAGCAACAGGTATAACAATGAAACGAGCTAAGCGCTAGAGAGGACCGACTTTACTGGCCGGTGTAGCTCTGTCCAGTTGACTTGCCCTTTCCAAGTCTTTCCGGGTTTACTAACAATTAAACGCCACCTAAATCTCTTTCACCAATGGCCATATCTAGCTATCTGCTCTCCTGTATGTCAACTCAGTTTTCTGTTCAACTGAATATTAAGTGACTAAATTGCTTCAAAGTTGGAATTTTGTCAGCGTTTTTCTATTCAAATTCCAAATGGTCAATCCTATGACTTGTCAATGAATGAAACTTGGATGACTTTTGATCCTTCATTATCCTTTTTACTTTGAGCATCTGCAATCTAGCTAGTCCTTGCTCGTTGCCTACAACTTGGGGCCAAGGGCAAAATTTTGTTTAGTAATTCTCTTGTTTCGAGGAGGAGAAAAGAAAAGCTATCCAACGTATTTGACCATACCAAATGCAAATGGATCCACGAAAATGTTTAGTCAATCTCCTAATCGTTCAAATGGAGTCGCATTTGTTGAATTTCAACCATTTGATTTTTCTATTTTCAGTGCTATTCTAGCATCCAATTTTCATTTAAAAAAAAAAAAAACATTATTATAAATCCAATTTTTCTATAAATTTTCACGTAATTCTCCTGTAGCAAAACAAAGTTAGGTTTCTCCAATGAAATTATTATGGCGTCTTTCATGAGCCGACTGATATTAAACTTCCTCCTGATTTGGGGAAGTCATCGTCATGAATTCATGACTACAAACTCGTCCTCCAAGTAACAATGATTCCAACGAATTATAGAATCAAACGTAGGATTAACCAGATTCTGTCTTCAGACAAATTTCATACCCTGCGCATCATATGTGGGGGTGAATAGTCTGATTCATATATCACCTAGAATGTGTTCTTAAGACAGTTACCTCGCTCTGATAGTAAGCAAACTGAAGCTTCATATCCACCGTTAGATGGTGAATCGCAGGACAGCAGGATTGCAGTCGAAATCAAGCATCTGGCAAGGCAATGGTCACAAGGCACATTGGTCACTGTAATCAAATTTTATGCAAATATTTTGATTGAAACAAAAGTAATTATACTATCCAGTGCCGTGAAATCTAAACAACTTTTGCACACTTGAAAATTATCAAAGTAGATTTCCGAACATGAAAATTCCGACCCACAAAGGAAAAATGAACATGGCATCAGCTCCCAAAAATGCTATGCGGTTCATTTCAATAGATATATGCCATGTCGGTTGCAATTTTTCCAAAACAAGAGCAAAATGAGGATCGAGGTAACATACAACTACACCAACAAAACAAAAAAGAAAATGTGATAACCTAGAACAGCTACTTCTGGGAGAGATTCATAATCCAGGATACATAACTAATGCTAAAGCAGATTCTCATGAAGTTGGTGCCAGCTGCTTTAACTTGGCCTGTAATACAACTCCAGCTTCATCAGCTATGATTTTTTTCTTTGACGCAACCTGCATTTTAGAATGCCTCTTGAATGTTATTTGTTCCCGAATACAGTAGTATCATCATAGCTTAATCAATATGAGTTTGGATATAAAAAATATAACTATAAAAAAAAAAAGAGATCGCTGCGCCCTCAAATTGATAGCAGGTGAAGCACGACATAAAAAGAATTTCAGCTTGACGTAATTGAAGGGGTATTAGATTATTGTGAAGGGCTGAACTGCGCATTTACATAAGGAAGCAGGTGTTAGATTGATCAACTCTCAGTAGACTAGAGGTGCATTTTGAATAATGTTTTTTAAGAATAAAGAAGAACCTCGCTTACTATGACTCTCAAGTCTTAACATTACACTACCTATATGCACATGGAATTTTGGGCTTGCTATGCCGACTGCAGAGGTGTCAATATGAACAAACAAGATGAGAGATGATTTCATTCTATTGAATTCACAAGCACATGAAGAGCCATAAGATTAGTCATAGAAAGAGCAAATAATGGCTTAAGCTGGTACATAGACAGGACAACTTCACATTTATAACTGGAAGCAAGAATCAGTTTTTGTCCAAGACAAGCCAATTTTTTTTTGGACTACCAAGAGCAGGAAGGCACGAAGCTGACTTGACATTGGTGTCATTTAAATTAATCAGCAGATAAATGGCACCACAAACGCACAGGCCATAACTTCTGACTCCCTTCTAACCACAAGTATCTTAGGTAATATTGACGTTAAAAACATTCCATGATTGACCCTTGCCCTAAATAAAAACAATAGAAAAATTGGACAAATCAGGCCCTTTCTCATGGCATGCAAGTATGCAGTTCCCACTAAAAGGTTGGTGGAGTTCCACACTAATAGCTTTATAGGCCCAACACTCACAAAGTTGTAATACTTGGTTTAATGGAAACACTACATACAAATCCCACCTACCCGCCCCCGGCAAGAGCCTCATTAGAGGCACTAGGGTAATGGAATGGTGTGGTATTTTATACTTAATCTGTTTCACCAAGATGTTTCCACTTCATTTTTCAAGGTCAAAGTTCACAAACTTTGACCATGAATTAGTGAAAAAATACAAATATTTATAATGTTAAAATGGTATTGTTAGATTCATTTTAAAGAATACTTTTGGAAAATTATAATTTTATAATCTATATATGCATATAATTACAACTATTTACGGTTAAAGTGGTGCATTAGAGACCGTGAAAAAACAAATGTAAACATCTTCATAAAACGGAGGGAGTAGTACGGTATGGACCTTATGGTGTGGTATGCCTGTGAAGAAAGAAATCGGCATCTATGAAAATTGAAGCTTTCATTATTTCTAGGTATTCATCAGTCACCTTCATGACAATTGACCTCCCTTTTTCAGGTAGACATTCCAGGTTTCGATTTGTCAGATGCACGGTGTAGATTTTTCATATGCTTCTCCGGGCAGTACTCTGGGCAATAAGGTATGCATCTTCAGCCCTTGCCCGATTTAAAGCTTATGCGTTGAGAGAAAAAAGCTCAACAGCATATTGCAGCTTTGCAAGTGGGGATCTAAAAGCATAGTATACAAGCAAACAGCAAGGCTACTATTCCTAGGGTTCTAAATTCTAGTCCAAACTATCATTTTAGATGGAAAATACAGGATTAATCTTCAAACCATGACATCATATACAAGCCCAAGTTGCAACAAGATCAAGGAACAGTACATTAAGTGATCTTCAAACCATGATTCTCAGCCATCCAAAACATTAGGTAACTTAATTCTCAGTTGGTAATAGCATGATTCTCATCCATCCAAAACATTCTCACAATACATCATGTGATCTTCAAGGGGAAGATAAGATACGACATCAAGGCTCAAAAAAGTTGTATAACCCAAAGTGCCAGAGCATTTCCACTAATGGTCCTTCATCTTCTAAGTTCTAAGACCAATTTTTCAACAGTATCCTAATTTGGACAACAAGGGACTAGGATATTCAATAGGTTATTTTCAGCTTGTGGATTGCACAAGGTTATATCACTCTCGACTCTAGAAGTACAAGATAATAATCAGGGCACCCCATTCCATTATAGGTTATAATATTGAGAAAAAAATCCCGAAACATGGTCAAAAGACAAACATTTTCAACGCCAAACAGATTTGTCACATTTGTTCCTTCCATAAAATAACAAGGCAGCTACTAAAGCCACGCAGAATAAATGCTAGTGGCAATGTGTGATTAGGTCCAGGACCCAGGAGTAGGAGAATACATGAAGCCTAAACTACACTGAACATCCCAAGGGCACCAACCCACTACCTCCAAGACAACAAAGGTACTTGCAATCTTTGCGAGAATCTTTAACATTAGGAATAGGTAGCCACATGAGGATGGAAGGCAACAAAAATGGAGTGACGAAGTATAAGAAGGTATTCAAAATATGCAACCATATCCTTTTTGTGGTAATTTCTCATTAATCTAGAGCTAATTTTCAGTTCTCAATAAGTGGAAATCAGAAAGAGATCACTGCAACTCACCTCAAGAAGTTGATCGTAATTAGATTTAAGTAGGTTGATTTTGCGCTGACAGTAGTCCTTGCCTTCACCCATTGTTTTCTGATTCATATGAAAAGCAAAAGATATAAATAACAAGCACTGCATGTGTAACAAGGAAGCTAAGGGAGGACAAACATTGTATCAATTCTTCCAAGACAATTAGACAAAGAACTGCAGAGAGATTAAACAGCAACAGAACATATTCTAAGAAATTAGTCTCTAAGAGTTAGTTTTAAGTACAAGGTGACTTCTAGTTGTTGCACAAGTACACTCTTCAATTCCACAGTATCACCAAGGTGCGGAAACCGGAAAGTGAAAATCAAGATTAGACCAAACTGCACGGCAGTGCAAGAAGATCCACTTCAGGAGAAGAAATAGGGATTAAGAACAAACTAAGCCAAAAATGCGTAAACGATCATAAAAAGAAAGATGTAGCATATGTATGCATAATACTAGCATACATATTTTCCCTTATATTCACTAATCACAAACGAATTCTTCTCCAAAGAAACCCCCAATGTTCCGACCTAGGTCGCGTGGTAATGTTCAAAAAATTGAAACTCTTTTCATTTACTGAATTGTTGTTTTCAAAATGACATTGCTTGTGCAATTCAATTCATTGTATCAGGCAAACAAAGCAAAGCAATCCAAACACCATATATTGGATGACGAAGGGTTTAAGCATAAAAAGGTTTAAGCATAAAAATTAAACACACACACATGGAACTGTTGATGAAATTCAAAATAAACTAAAAATTGTTGTCTTAATTTTAATCAATCCGAGAGATTCAATTCATTTGCCATTTGCAATAAATGCAAAAACCTAACTTTCCACAATTTCCAGTGGAGCCAAAAACTTTTCTACTTTTTGGCTTCGGAATGTAATGGACTAAAGCAAAATGACTCATAAAAATGTCGGCACTTCTTATTTATTGTGAAGTTGCCGATGGTCATCGCACTTCGGATCTCGGGTCAAACGGAAACAGCCTCTCTGCGAGACTCTCACAGGGGTAACCCCCCTTACCCTGCCTAGGCGGGAGCCTCTTCGGAGGCACTGGGCTAATGTTAATGAAATGAATTAATGCAAAAACCTAACTTTCAGTCTTTCACCAACTAGGTTACTTAGCAACAATGAGAAAACCAGATCAAAAAATTCAATTGAAATCGAAGAGAGAGAAAATTATAGACCTCAATGAAATAACCAGTACCGACGTCAACGAGAACTTTATCAGCATCATCAAGAGTACCAGGAACGTAAAGCGACGCCGTAAGAGGCACCAACATCTTCTTACCTGTTCAATCAATCAATCAATGCAAATAGAGAGAGAGAGAGAGAGAGAGAGAGAGAGAGAGAGAGAGAGAGAGAGAGAGCATACCTTGAGGGCGAAGAGAGAGATCATTGAGAGCATTAGAAGCAAGGTCAAGACGAGTAGTAGCAGTGCGAATATTGGTTAAGCTGTCTTGAAGCAGATTGACTTCAAGATCAGATTGTTCTTTAAGCATTTTGAGTTGCTCGACACTCATTCTTTCCATCTCCGCCGCACGTACCACCGCACCTGGTGCTGGTCCTCCTCCTCGAGTCGCCATTCTCAATGTGGGTTTCTTCAACACTGTCTCTCAGTCTCTCTCTTCTTCTCCCCACTATTTCCTGCCTTTTCAATGTGGGCTGAGCGAGGTGACTTGTTGAAGGATTCTTTATTTTTAGTCCTACAAAACTGTAAACAACAAAGCCCCTATAGCTCAGTGGTAGAGCGTCAGTCTTGTAAACTGAAGGTCTGTAGTTCGATCCTGCATGGGGGCACCCAAACTCGAATTTTTGAATGTAAAGGAAACTCTAATAACTAATCCCCATTTCCTTCTCAACTTTCTTTATATCTCTCAAACCTTTTCCCACCAGGTCCACCACCACCGAAATCCCTTTGTTTCTCTATATTTTTTTTGAATTGCTAAATACCACCCCAAATTACTACCTACCGCCCCCCCCAAATTCCAATTTTGCCCTTTTTTAAATTTTCACTCATCCTCTCCCTCTCTAACTCTCACACCAATTCTCCCTCTCTACCACCCACTCTCATACCCAATTTTCATCAACATTCACTCAAGCAACGGCCGCGGATGTCTGCCGGCGAACCGTCGACGGTGGCGGAGGTAAATTTTTTTTTTGCGCATTTTTTTTGCACAGTCGTCTGCGATTTCAGACTCACCCTTGGGTGAGTCGAGATCGACAGACGACTGACCCTTGGGTGAGTCGGAAATCGCAGACGACTCACCCATGGGTGAGTCGGAAATTTCAGACGACTGTGCAAAAAAAATATTATTATTATTATTATTTATTATTATTATTATTATTATTATTATTATTATTATTATTATTATTATTATTATTATTATTATTATTATTATTTATTGTTATTATTATTATTATTATTATTATTATTATTATTATTTATTATTATTATTATTATTATTATTAATGATTATTGTTTAATTAATTAAAAATGTGAAATGATAGAGGGGAGGAGCCGGTAAATCGGTGCCGAGCTTTTCAAGCCTATGGTTTCAGGAATGGTGATGATAAGCAGTTGAAGAGCCCGTCTATGAAAATTGCATTTTGTTTTGTATGGGTAGAGCTAGGCAGCTAGCTATCTCCGACTAATGATCAGTATGAGTGTAGTTATGTACTTTTGTATGGAAGATGTATGCAAATATACATCTAAATAACATTCGATGTTCTCAAACTCTTGTGCTATATTATGCATAGTTCTTGGCAAAGTGCTAGAATCATATATTACTGTAAATTAATTTTTAAAGATGGCAGCCCAGGAAAAGATGAAAATTACTGAACTACTAAGCTCATTTCAACTAAATGAAGTGCTGCAGCAGCTACTGAACATCAAGGCAGGGTAGGGGTAGAGGTCGGTTGCACACAGTTTTACTCCCGTTAGAGTCTCGTAGAGAGGTTGTTTCCGTTTGACCCGAGATCCACAGATACCATTCGACTGCCTGAGTGCCCTTGATTCTCTCAGTGACTTTTTTTTTGCTCGATTCTCTGTGACTTCCATCCTGTTGCTCTGTGGTATCAAACTGACTCAATCTTCTAATGTAGATTTTCAGGGTAAAATCAATCCCTAACTTCCAATAAAAGTGTAGCCAATGAAGCTAATGTTTCCTCACCCCTATTAATCCCAAAGGGGAATTTTTGGATCGAACTATTCTTGTTCTGCAAATATTTAAGTGGATTACTTTTTGATTCTGCACATTCTTCACTGACTATTTGTTACCATATTGTTCTGTTTTTACACTATAAATTTGTTTCATATTCTATATTGTTAGCTCTTTTAAGCTTTTTGTATGATCTTGTCTGGCTCCATCTTGAAGTAACAAATTTCTCTCCAAGTTGTAAATGTGATTGCAAAAGAAACTCTGAACATTTTATGTTCTGACAATGATATCTTACCTGCTGAAAACAATTGAGCTTCCTGTATCTGTTTAATCTATAGTTACAGGATGCTTCTTTGGTTGGTCCTTCGTCCTCGAAAATCAAAAGTTTAAGAAATGAAAAAAAAAAGATAAATTTCAGTTGAAGTTAAACACAACATTGAAGCAAGCATCTCAGGTTAATCAGAAAATAGAACCATCGAGTCGTCACATAGAACATAAAACTTACATTTTTTTACTTAATTGTGAGTTGTCTATGCTTGATCCAACTCCATGGTGAAGCCAAGCAGTTTATGATGAATGCTAACAAACACAATAATGGTGCAAACGGTAAAGACATGTTTAACACATATGAAAGGTAGAAATCTTGTTACTGGCATGTAAATACTAACAAACAAATCTCAAGTCAAAGAAACTAATCCAGCTAAATAGGAGGACTAGTAGTTGACGTTCAAACTAACTTTTGAAATATAATAATTTTAAATTTTATTTTACACTTCGGATAAATAGTTACTGTGATCGATTGTATGGTGGATACCCTGGAGTGGACGTGCACAAATTCTTGAAGTGAACCAAAAAAATATTATTATTATTATTATTATTATTATTTATTATTATTATTATTATTATTATTATTATTATTATTTATTGTTATTATTATTATTATTATTATTTATTGTCATTATTATTATTATTATTATTATTATTATTATTATTATTATTATTATTATTATTATTATTACTGATTATTGTTTAATTAATTAAAAATGTGAAATGATAGAGGGGAGGAGCCGGTAAATCGGTGCCGAGGTTATTTAGTGAACTAGCTCGGCACCGATTTACCGGCTCCTCCCCTCTATCATTTCACATTTTTAATTAATTAAATAATAATCAGTAATAATAATAATAATAATAATAATAATAATAATAATAATAACAATAAATAATAATAATAATAATAATAATAATAATAATAATAATAATAATAATATTTTTTTTGCACAGTCGTCTGAAATTTCCGACTCACCCATGGGTTAGTCGTCTGCGATTTCCGACTCACCCAAGGGTCAGTCGTCTGTCGATCTCGACTCAACCAAGGGTGAGTCTGAAATCGCAGACGACTCACCCAAGGGTGAGTCGGAAATCGCAGACGACTCACCCATGGGTGAGTCGGAAATCGCAGACGACTCACCTATGGGTGAGTCTGAAATCGCAGACGACTGTGCAAAAAAAATGCGCAAAAAAAAAATTTACCTCCGCCACCGTCGACGGCACTTCCTGGTCGCCGGCAGACATCCGCGGCCGTTGCTTGAGTGAATGTTGATGAAGATTGGGTATGAGAGTGGGTGGTAGAGAGGGAGAATTGGTGTGAGAGTTAGAGAGGGAGAGGATGAGTAAAAATTTAAAAAATGGCAAAATTGGAATTTGGGGGGGCGGTAGGTAATAATTTAGGGGCGGTAGTTAGTAACACCCTATTTTTTCTTTCTCACTGTCAAAGAGTTCAATCACGTTTTAAAACCCCTTTCCTTCTTTCACCACCAGCTATTTAGTTCAAGTTCTTTTCAGTATTTTTCAAGTATTCTTCATCTTTAATATGTAAACACCCAGAGGAAGAAGAGAGAAAATAAGGCCTCGACATGGGTGAACACGTGAATTCAGAGATTGATAGGTGAAATTTTATGTATGTATTTTTTTTCTCCAATTCTAACTAGCCAAATTGTAATTAGTATATGAGAGTATTTGAAGATAATCTTGGTGGAGTGAAGTTTCTATAGCAACGGCTTCATGATGAAGTCCATTTTTGAACCTAGCCTTGCATGCTATTTTTTTGTAGCAACGGCTTCATGATAAAGTTCGATATAGAACCTAGCCTTTCATGCTCTTTTGTTCCTTTCTTTCCTTCTACCATTTTTTTTAGGGATTGAATTTTATAAAAGTGTCTCTTATATTCTTTTATTAATGCTCAGGTAAAGGATGGGGCAAAGAATGCAGACTCTTAGATTAATTTTAGGCATTATTATTGGTTGTTTTCTGACTTATTTTTACACATTATGGTTTTGTTATGCAGACCCAAGAATGCAGACTCTTGGTTTATAATGGTTTTTGAAGGGACTACTAGAGCACAGAAGAGTGGAAGATAATTTGGTAGTTACTCTCATCACTATACAAGACTTATGTTTGAATTTCTAAAAGCATTCTCTAATGTGATATATTGTTTTCTGTGATGTTTGATTCCACATTTTCCGTTCATTCTTATTTCGATATATTCTTTCTTATTCATTAAAGAACATTGGGTTGAAATCTTTCCTGGTGTCTACATGAATGTATCTGTATACACTATACTCCATATATATACAGAAAAATAATAGTGTTGGTGCAGCTCATTACTCTATTGAGATGTTCAAGTGCAAACTTCCTGAATCTGTTTAGTTTTGCCATTGTAAATATTTTTTACCTGAACTATTAGTTTTTTTTTTCTTTTTCGTTTTGAGAAGACTGAACTATTAGTGTTGAACTATGTTATGTTCTGACCTTGATTAAGCATTCTAAATCGATGAGAATGCTTTCCATTTAACACCCCCCCGGGAAAAAAGAGTGGTAGATTGATACCTTTTTATTTTCTTTGTTCTTTTTACAAATTGTTATTGTTGATATTTCGATATAAATGACGAGATAATAAAATATAGCTTTTCTCTTAGCAACACCATTCCTATTCAAAGAACTGATATAAAGGTGGGTGTAGTGAGGTAGTGACAGTTTGTTTGTTTTTTTTTTGTTTTTTTTCCTGAGATATATTTTGGGCGATAAATTTTCATAGCCTGCCACGTGGATATTTTAAAAGAGCAATTTTTCCTAGCTTGCAACTCTTCCCTTCAAATTAGGGTTTCTTGGAGGCAAATAAAAATCTCTGCTCTCTCATCATCTGTCGTCTGCTCTTCATCTCTTACTCCATGATGATGATAGTTATAATAAAAGGTAATTGCAATTTTATTTCATTATATTATGAATGTTGTAGTCAATTCCAATTGTGATTCCTAATGTATTATTGTTTGTGCAACTTAGAGTTCCTTCCTTTTAATAGTATTACAGATTTCTGGAATTGGTAAATTTCAATACTTTCTTGAATTGTGAAACGGTTGGGCGAAATAATCTTACTAACCTTTGGTGATATGAAGTGATATGTTCCTTCCTTTTACTTTGATGGGTTCGATCCATTGATTTGAAAAGAAAAAGAGAACACAATGGCTATCAGTCTCGAAGGTACATTTTAGTGATAATTCATTATGATTTGGGTTGTTCAATTGGTTATTTTATTTATAGGTTGGTGTAGATACATACATCTACAGGTTAGATAAGCTGGAGACGAGTTCATAGATGGCTTAACATCTTGGTTTCTGGTAACTATCTTGCTCTTTTTAGCTGTTTTTAGTCTTTTAGATACTTCAGATCAAAAGACACTTGGGTTTATCTCGTTGCTATGTCCTACTTATTAGCATAAATCTGAACCTGAATCGGAGCTATGACCTGTGATGTACGCATCTCTTCCTACTCTTGCTTTTATCTCTTTCTTATGTCCTCTGATCAAAGAAAGTCTTGATTTCTGAATATTGTTGGTTGTCTGATGAGTTTTAATGGTTGAATAAGAGCACATTTGGGTAATAGTATGCTGATTGGTGACCATGCTTGCTTCAAATCTGTTGAAGTGGTTTGGGTTATATACTCTCTACCTTGGTTGGTTGGTTGCCCAGTATGTCAGAAAGAGCATGAGTCTTTACTAATTTATATTCTTCTCGCATTCTGTAGATGGCGGAGACGGCTTCAAATGAAGAATAGTAGTTGGCACAGGAAGAAAGATATCTATATTGCTACAGCTATTGTATAGTACTACAAAGTTGGGAGATTAGGCAATTCAATTGAATCCAATGTTATTGTGGAATTTATTATAGAGCTTGATTTTGACACACTCTTGCTCATCATTGATCATAAAGTACTCTTCCTTTTTTCTTTTAGCAGGATTCATATTGTACTTCTAAAAAAAATAACGATTAATCAAATTTATTAATGGTATTAGATGAATAACCTGGTTAGCAAAAAAAAGAAGATGAATAAGCTATGATGTACACATGAATTTACATCCGGTCATATTTCCTTCTTACCCTAACAAAGTTTGCAGCAAAATCTTCAATAGTGATCGAGATGGAGTATTATTTTCTTTTCATGACGACCATTTTTGTCGCCCAAGAAGCTAATTATTTTTTACTACACATTAAAATTTTAAATGTTTAATATGAATGTTGTTTGTTACTATATTAGTTTGATTATAACCGTGCATCGCACGGGTAAACATACTAGTAACCTTAATAATGTTACCCTCTTTTTTCTTTTTTTTTTTTTCCTTCCTTGGTCATAAAAGTATACTCATGGCATTAGTGAGTTGGTGAGTATTATTCTTATATTCTAGTTTCCTGTCAAATGTCAACGGGCATCTTAGCGTTTTTTTTTGGGGGGGTGGGTGGGTTTCAAGGGAGATATAAAAGTCAGTATAATAAATTTACATACGATAGAAAAGGGGATTCAAATCTGAGACCTACCGTACCTATGCCTCAGTTTCCAGGGGAAAATATTAGATAGCTTAACTGGTGAATTGAAGGGTTGTGTTTGGGATTTTTTTTACTTAAAACTGGCAGGGCCGTCTCGATGATTTCGGAAGCCCCGTGCGAGAAATAAAATTAGACCCTTATGAGTAAATGCAAAAATTTCGACCCAAATCAAAGCGGAAGAACAAAAAACTTTATTTTAATGCAATAATGTCTCTATGCTAATCTCCACTACTCTCCATCTCTTATATACGCACAATATTAATACAAAATTGTGTAATCAATGAGCATTAACATGCAATCAAGTAAGAATCTGACCTGAGCAAAGGCTCGAAGAACAATTTGTGTGTTTTGCCTTCAAATAAATTATGAGATATGACTAGATTCAACCAATTTATGCCATTAATTGAAGCTTTGGAAAGAGATCAGTTGTTGCCTTTTTGAAAATTGAAAAGTTTTGGAAAATACAGAGGCGTAATAAGGCAAGAAGCCACTACTTTGAAGCTTTTTTTTTTAAATTTTATTAACCTCTTGGACTTGAGAAAATATTATGGGGCCCTTAAAATTCAGGGGCCCAGTTCGACCGCTTCGCATGCACGGTGTTAGGTTTCGCTCCTCACACCTTGTAATTTACAGCTTTCCTTTACTTTCTTTGCAATGTAACATGTCTCTAAGGCGCTTCCTGCGTGTTGACCCTTGGACATGTCTTTACGCTTTCTTTACGCTTTCTAGTTCCCTAGTAACATGTCTCTAATGCGCTTCCTGCGTGCTGACCCTTGGACATGTCTTTACGCTTTCTAGTTCCCTAGTAACATGTCTCTAATGCGCTTCCTCCGTGTCGACCCTTGGACATGTCTTTAAGCTTTCTAGTTCTTTTACTTTTAGGAGTAGATGCCGAGTATGAAAGTTAGGCACTCTTGATTACTCCTGTCAGAATGAATAAACCTTTTAAGACTCTTTATGGGGGAAGTAGTCCTCCATATCGATGTATTGATGTCAATGCTTATTGTTGTTAAACTGTGTTGATTGCGTGCATCATCCAACCCCTCTCTCAAACTCCGTCCCTCCCTCACTCTCTAGTGTCTACAGATACATCAAAGACGTTCCTTGTGTACGGCTGGCACTCTTGCCGCTAGGAGACAAGAGCGCGCCACACGTCCAGCAACTAGAAAAGACGGACCGTGACAGTTGGTATCAGAGCGCAGCGAGAGAAGCACGCTCAGTGAAAGGTTTCTAGATTGAATTCGAAACCATAGTGACCATGGAAGAGTTAGAGAAACTTGTGATCGGGTCGGATGCCCGGATCGATGCATTGGAAGCCCAAGTGCATGATATATCATCCGCAAGCTTGCGGGAGGAGTTTGACCACATCCACAATCAACTCCAAGCGTTGTGGGATCAGTGTGCTACGATCAACCGGGCCGTTGCTAGCGGTAGTGGTGGATCAGGGTCAAGACGGATGAAGCCCCCTCAGCTCCGAACCTACAGTGGAGCCAAAGACTCCAAGGAAGTAGACAATATTGTCTTCGACCTAGAACAATACTTCCGAGTCAGTGGACTGGAATAGGACCAGAAGGTCGACACCGCGGTCATGTACCTTGTGGATGACGCGAAATTGTGGTGGCGTTCGAAGTATGCCGAGATCGAAGCCAAAACTCTGAAAATAGACACATGGGAAGAGTTCAAGAAGGAACTCAACGACCAGTTCTACCCGAAGAACACTGAGTTCATTGCCCGAAGGAAGTTAAAGATCATCAAGCACACGGGGACCATCCGACACTATGTGAAGGAGTACTCGGCGTGCATGCTGGAGATCAGGGACATGAGCGACAAGGATCGTATGTTCAATTTCATCGATGGGCTGAAAGAGTTGGCTGAACGTGAGTTGAACAGACAAAAGCTAGATAGCTTGTTGGCTGCTATAAGCGTGGTTGAACGGCTCTTCGACAACCAGCTAGGAAAAGAGACACCACCAAGGAAAGGGCCAACAGGGCCAAGTTTAGTTGCGAACCGAGCAGGGTCAACTGGCTCTTAGACAGGCTCGAACAACTCTCAAAACTATAACGGTGGCAATAGTAGATATGGGAACGGTGAAGGTGGAGCCCCTAGACCGGCACCTTACCGGCTCCCAGGTGCGACCTCATAGTTCAATCGGACAGAGTCTTCCACGGAAAGATGGTCGTCGAAGTTAAGTTGCTTCAACTGCAAAGGGCCACACAAACACACCGAGTGCCCTCATCGAGACTTGAGTGCCCTCCAGCAGAATCTATCTAAGATGTCTGTGGAGTCTGATGGCACCAACGAAGGAGAGACAAGCAGGAACAATGAAATGGATGATGATGAAATATCACACATGGAAGCTGTTCATTAACTGGGCGCCCTGAGGGGTGATGAGACACCCCTAAAACCCAAGTTGACGGAGCTCATGTACGTCGATGTAGTGATCAATGGACGTAGTACTCGAGCAATGGTTGACACCGGTGCCACCCATAACTTTGTGGCCGGCATCGAAGCAGAGAGATTGGGACTGAAACTAGACCGCGCAGGAGGCAGCATGAAGGCCGTGAACTCGGCAACAAGACCTACCCATGAGATTTTCAAGGGATTCCTCACTCGGATAGGGGAGTGGAGTGGTTGATTGGACGTTACGGTGACTCCACTAGATGATTTCAAGATGGTATTGGGTATGGACTTCCTCCGCATGTCTAAAGCGGCACCCATGCCACATTTGAGTTCCTTATTGTTGATGGGTGACAGCCCGTGTCTGGTGAAAGCGTTGAACGTGAAGATTGAGACTAAACGGGGACAGATGCTCTCGTCGATGCAATTTGAGAAGGGACTTCGAAGATGTGAACCGTCGTTCCTGGCTACTTTGTCGATGAAGGAACACTATAACAACAAGTACCAAAGATAACAATCAAAAACTGTTGTCTAATATCAAAAAACTGTTGCCTTGAGTCTAAGGCAACAGACCTAGAGCGTTGCATTTGCCTCCGTTGCCTTTTCCTAAGGCAACAGTTCTTGCATAATAGGCAACGGTTTCTAGAGATAATCCTAAAATGTACCTTAGGCAACGGTTTTACGAAGATAATAGTCTGCTACCATTGCCACTTTTAGCAACAATCTTAAAATTGTTACCTTTACAATTAGAAACCAACAACATATAATCGTTGCAATGTAGGCAAAAAATTATGAAATAAATAAATTATACGAGGGAGAAAACAAAATAATTCACGCGTATACCAACCAACCCGTCCTTCCTCTTCCAATAACCTTTACTAGTATACACAATTAGTACCTCTTAAAGTAATGCCCATGTGGCGCTGATGGGATTTGAACCTGCAACCAAGTGTAACTACCTTCAAGAAAGGACTCCTCAACCAGCAAGCTAACTTTTGTTTCATGTCAAGTTTTTGGTATTAATTTATTTAGTACATATTTTTAACTTACAAATTTCAATTCCTTTATCTTTTTTTCTTCTTTTTGTTTTGGGTAGACTCTTATTATCTTCAAAAGTTCACTTTTTCCTCAATTTTCTTTTTAATTTGTTAACATATTTTGCAATAGGTATAACCGAGTTTTTTATTTTAATTTGTTAACATATTTTGCAACAAGTATAACCGAGTTTATTATTATTATTATTATTATTATTATTATTATTATTATTATTATTATTATTATTATTATTATTATTATTATTATTATTATTATTATTATTATTATTATTATTATTATTATTATTATTATTATTATTATTATTATTATTAGGGGGGATGATGTGAAATTCATTATACTTAAAAGTGTTATCATGCCATTTATAACAAGTTGGGGTAAAAGGTTATAAGAATTTATTTTGGCATACATCACTTTACTAGCTAAAGATAATAACGCCCATAGAGGCAACATCTTAAAATGTATTACTTATGTTGTCCAAACCATTGCCTAAACAAGCAACAAAACAATAAGTATTGTGTTATAAGGCAACAACAAATATATTGTTGCCATTAGATGCAACGTTCTCAATAATTGTTGCCTTATGCAAGAAATGGACAACATTTGTTTTAATTGTTGCCTTATCCTGTATAAAGCAACGATTTTTATAGCGTTGCAAACAAATCATGCAACGAAAGAAAACCGTCGTCTTAGATAACCAAAGGTAATGGTTGAAACATTGTTGGCATTTAATGTGTTGCCTATTCTCATTTTTGTTGTAGTAGAAGATTGTAAAGATGAGACCACTCCTCCGGAAGTAGCGAGACTGCTTGAGGGATTCAAGGACATCTTGCCTGATGACCTACCCCAAGTCCTCCCTCCTCGTCGATCATTAGATCGATCTAATCCCAGGAGCCGTGCCACCCGCTCGTAGTCCTTACAGGATGGCACCTCCCGAACTGGCTGAACTGAGAAAACAGTTGGATGGGCTCTTGATAGAAGGATTTATCCGACCGTCCAAAGCGCCCTACGGAGCTCCGATGTTGTTCCAGAAAAATCAAGATGGGACTCTCCGGCTGTGTATTGACTATCGGGCACTCAATAAGTTGACGGTGAGGAATCACTATCCTATTCCGTTGATTACTAACCTTTTCGATCAGCTCGGCGATGCGGTATACTTCACGAAGCTTGATTTGAGGTCGGGATACCATCAAGTTCGTATATCGGAAGGGGACGAGCCGAACACATCTTGTGTGACGAGATATGGAGCTTTTGAATGGTTAGTGATGCCCTTTGGACTAATGAATGCTCCTGCAACATTCCGCACCTTGATGAACCATGTCTTCCACGGGTACTTGGATAAGTTTGTGGTGGTATACCTTGATCATATTGTGATCTATAGCAAGGCCATGAGCGAACACTTGGAACACTTAAGACTGGTGTTTGAGAAGTTACGCGAGCACCACTTCTTCGTGAAGCCAGAGAAGTGCTCGTTTGAACAAGAGGAAATTAGTTTCCTTGGTCACTTTGTAGGAAAGGGGAAGATGCGCATGGATCCGAAGAAAGTCTCTGCAATCAAGGAGTGACAACCTCCGAAGAGTGTCTCTGAGCCCCGTTCCTTCCTTGGCCTTGCTAATTACTACCGGTGCTTCATTGCAGGGTATTCTGGTATTGTGGCTCCCCTCACAGACTTGCTTAAGAAGTGTGAAGGTTGGAATTGGGCCGAATCACATATTGAGGCGTTTGAAAAGTTGAAGAAGTTGGTAACCAAAGCACCGATATTGGCTCTCCCCGATGTCACAAAACCCTTTGAAGTCGAGACGGATGCCTCAGACTTCGCCCTCAGAGGAGTACTACTTCAAGAAGGGCACCCGGTTGCTTTTGAGAGCCGTAAGCTGAATGGGGTTGAGAGGCGGTATGCCGCCCAAGAGAAGGAGTTACTAGCAATTGTACATTGCTTAAGAGTCTGGAGACACTACCTTTTGGGTTCGAAGTTCCTCGTTCGCACAGACAACACTGTGGTGAGCCACTTCTTAACCCAACCAAGACTCACTGGTCGAGAAGCTCGGTGGCAGGAATCCTTGGCGGAATTTGATGTGGAGTTTACATACAGACCGGGGGTCAACAACAAGGTCGCGGATGCTCTCAGTCGTCGGGCCGACCTTGCTGCCTTGAAGCAAATGACTCACTTGTCAACAAGTCTAGTGACCACTACGATCCGCGACCAGATCAAGCAACACCTAGGTCAAGATACGATGGCGAAGACCATCCAACAGCTCATTAAAGAAGGGAAAACAAGACTGTTTTGGGTAAAAGATGGCCTTATCTTCACAAAGGGACATAGGTTGTATGTTCCCAAGGCCGAGGGCATTCGGAGGAAATTGCTGAGTGAATGTCATAACACCCTTTGGGCAGGACATCCGGGGTGGCAGCGAACCTTGAGCTTGCTAAAACAAGGGTACTTCTGGCCCCAGATGAAGGACAACATAAGGAGCTACACTCGGACGTGTCTCGTGTGTCAGCAAGACAAGCCGGATCGACTCAAGCATGGCGGCCTACTAAATCCACTCGCAGTGCCGACGAGACCATGGGAGAGTGTCTCCATGGACTTCATCAACGGGTTACCGAAGGTCGGACCCTTGTCCGCTATTATGGTGATAGTGGATCGATTCTTGAAGTATGCCACGTTCATCGCTATACCGAAAGCTACTGGAGCAGAAAAGACAGCCGTCATCTTCTTCAAATACATTGTCAAGTACTGGGGGCTACCTAGGAGCATTGTGAGTAACCGAGACCCTCGGTTCACATGTATCTTTTGGGGTGAACTCTTCAAGCTTCTTGGGTCAGAGGTGAGCATGTCTTCAGCATACCATCCCCAATAGACGGATAGACAGAAAGATTCAACGGGCTCCTCGAAGAATACCTTCGACACTTTGTGAGCGCCAACCAGAGAGAGTGGGTGAGACTACTAGATGTAGCCCAGCTCTGCTTCAATTCTCAGAAGAGCTCCTCGTCCAACAGGAGTCCCTTCGAAGTTGTCACGGGACAACAACCTCTCTTACCGCACACTGTGGATGATCATTACAAGGGCCGAAGCAAGAAGGCGTATGAGTTCACCAGAGAATGGAAGCAAAACACCGACATTGCTCGGAGTTACCTAGAAAAGGCTTCGAAGCACATGAAGAAATGGGCCGATCAGAAGAGAAAGCCACTGGAGTTCGAAGTAGGAGACCTAGTGATGGTGAAGATGAGATTCCTGAGAGGAAGCGACAAGCTGTTAGTCCGCAAATATGAAGGCCCCATCCTTATCACCAAAAAGGTGGGAAGTACGACTTACAAAGTGGAACCCCCGACTTGGATGAAAGTACACTCTGTCTTTCATGTGAGTCGCTTGAAGTTGTACCATCCGATCCAGAAGATTCCGCCCGCAACAAGTCTACTCGGGCCAACATCCGCACCAAGCCGTCCCCGACACTTGATGACTGAATCACGTCACCGAGGACGTCGACAACTTTAGTGGGGGAGAATGTTAGGTTCCGCCCCTCACACCTTGTAATTTACAGCTTTCCTTTACTTTCCTTGCAATGTAACATGTCTCTAAGGCGCTTCCTGCGTGTTGACCCTTGGACATGTCTTTACGCTTTCTAGTTCCCTAGTAACATGTCTCTAAGGCGCTTCCTGCGTGTCGACCCTTGGACATGTCTTTAAGCTTTCTAGTTCTTTTACATTTAGGAGTAGATGTCGAGTATGAAAGTTAGGCACTCTTGATGTATACTCCTGTCAGAATGAATAATCCTTTTAAGACTCTTTATGGGGGAAGTAGTCCTCCATATCGATGTATTGATGTCAATGCTTGTTGTTGTTAAAGTGTGTTGATTGCGTGCATCATCCAACCCCTCTCTCAAACTTCGTCCCTCCCTCACTCTCTTGTGTCTACGGACACATCAAAGACGTTCCTTGTGTACGGCTGGCACTCTTGCTGCTAGGAGACAAGAGCGCGTCGCACGTCCCGCAACTAGAAAAGGCGGACCGTGACACGCGGGCTAATAGCCGGCCCTGAAAACTGGTCAACATTCATCACTATTCTGCTAAAAAGGAAAAAAAATACATTTGTAGAAACTGATCCCACAATCAAGGATTTTTCTTTACTGATAATAATTTACAGTTCAATCCACTTATGTAGATATATCCCTCATACTTTTAGGCATATTTCAGTGAGGACGACCAATAAAAAGACGGTATTTTCGTAACTTTTAATGGGACGATGGTCACATTTGTAATAAATAGTGACTCCATTTTACAGTGAGTTGGTCTTATACAAAACTTGCTCTTCTCATAAGCTCTTTCCGCAAGACATCATAATCATCTCATATATAATTTTATAGGAGCTCCTCACATCAAAATGTTTGACCTTGCTCTCCTTTAATATATCCACTCCAAGTCATCTTGTCTAAATTTTTCTGATAAGGAATATAACATTAGTTAGGCCTTCACCCAAGAGCTTAAGATTTTTGATTGAGTTAGTTCCAACACATGGTATTAAATAAAACCAGTGACCAGAAGGTCCTATGTTCAAATCCTGGTAGCCTCTATTCCCTTCGTAGAATATTTCAACACATACATGGCATAAGGAGGCATGTGCGTCATCCCCACTTAAACCCAATGGGCATTCGTGTAAGGAGCGTGATAAGGAATGTAACATTAGTTGGGCCTCCAAGCATTAGGTTAAACTTTTGGTTGAGGTTTTTTTTTTTTTTTGACTATCAGGAAAGTAATCGCTCTGATACCATGTGAGATAATAGAATGCTTGTCTTCTTATTGATGTAATCGGTCCCTATTTATAGGTAGGGAGTCCTAATATTATGGAAACTCTAGATTACACAATCTTTATAATATATGCTAATCTAGAATAATATTTCTAATAGTAGTAGAATAATATTCCTAAGAGTAGTACAATAATATCCCCTAATATTTTCATCATATCCCCTATTCTTAACATTTTTCTACCCAATTCACTTTGATTGTTTGCAGAAAATGACAAGTTATATGCCTTAGTCAATGTCCCTAGCATGGAAAGTTTCCTCCGCCATCGTGACCTTCCGGACTTTTGTAGAGCTCGTGATGCTACCGACCACATTATGATTAAGAGTGTTCTAGGACAAGTCAAATAATTTCAGCAAGCTCAAGGCATCATACTCAACACATATGAAAGCTTGGATTCACCTTCACTCTCATCCATTCGCTCTCATTGTCCAAGACAACAAATCTATGCTATTGGGGCACTCCATTTGCACCTAAGGGAAAATTTGCAACTAAGAAATAATAATTCATGCAGTTTTTGGCAAGAAGACACAAGTTGCTACATGGCATGGCTTGACAAGAAATCTCCAAGATCAGTCATCTATTGTAGCTTTGGGAGTCAAGTGGTCATGACCAAAGATCAACTTATGGAGTTTTGGCATGGTTTAGTGTATAGTGGAGCTTCATTCTTATGGATTAAACGACCCGGATCTGTACTAGGGTTGGATGGCGATCATAATGTATGGGAACATCAAATCCCTAGATATTTATTTGAGGATATAAAGAAAAAGGGGTTAGTTGTCAGTTGGGCGCCACAAGAACAAGTATTAAGCCATCCGGCAATTGGAGGGTTCTTAACTCATAGTGGGTGGAACTCGACAATAGAAAGTATCGCGAAAGGAGTGCCAATGGTTTGTTGGCCCACTATGTTGATCAACTTGTGACAAGTAGGTTGACAAGTGAGATTTGAAAGATTGGAGTAGATATCAAATATACATGTGATAGAGTGACAATTAAGAGGATGGGTAATGATCTCATGGATCTGAGGAAGGATGAGCTCTTAGAAAGGGCAAGTGAGTTTGTCAACTTGGCTAGGCAATCAGTAAAAGAAGGTGGATCTTCACATTGTTCCCTAGAAACTCTAATTGATGACTTAAGATCCATTTAAGTTTCTAAAAACAAATTCAGTAACACCAAGTTAGGGGTGATTGAGATACCTAAAACATCTTCTATAATCTCTCAATTATGATTGTTACTTGTATATAATCCTGCTCAATCTTTTCCCATATATCTCTGTAATATTGTTAGTCTTCCCTTGATTCTCTCCCTTAATTTTTGTTGTCACTTATCGTAGTTTATATCCTTCCTTGTATAGCTTTCTGTAATGTGTATATAAGTGAACAATATCAATAACAATACTCAAGCTTTTCAGCACAATACTATTCTCTCTCTTCAGTTCTTATATGGTATCAGAGCACTGCTCCATTTCTCCTCCTTGTGTTTACACATCTCTGTCAACTTCCCATGGCCAATCCAGAACAAGCCCTCATCCCCAACAATGGTGAACGCTCCAAACCCTTTATCATGGTCTCTCTCTCATGTGTAATGAAACTGACACCCACCACCTATATCTCCTGGAAAAATCAACTTGAGGCGACCCTCATTGGCTCCGATCTCCAAATATTTGTTGCTGCCTTGTATAACTTTCTGTAATGTGTATATAAGTGAACAATATCAATAACAATACTCAAGCTTTTCAGCACAATACTATTCTCTCTCTTCAGTTCTTATATGGTATCAGAGCACTGATCAATTTCTCCTCCTTGTGTTTACACATCTCTGTCAACTTCCCATGGCCAATCCAGAACAAGCCCGCATCCCCAACAATGGTGAACCCTCCAAACCCTTTATCATGGTCTCTCTCTCTTATGTAATCAAACTGACACCCACCACCTATATCTCCTGGAAAAATCAACTTGAGGCTACCCTCATTGGCTACGATCTCCAAAAATTTGTTGATGGATCTCAACCCGCCCCTCCCAGCACCATCACCGCCAATAACACCACAACCACGAACCCGGCCTACACAACCTGGCTTCGCCAGGACAAACTGATCCTTGCCGCCCTCTTCGGCACTTTATCCAATTCCCTTGTACCCATCATCTCCCACTGCACCACTGCTCATGAGGCATGTCAAACTTTAGCCAAAACTTATGCAAACCCTTCCAAAGGCCATGTTAAGCAAATAAAAGACCATCTCAAGCACATCACCAAGGGCACCCGTTCTGCTACTTAATACATGTATGACATCAAAAATTGCGCCGATCAACTTGCATCTCTCGGCCGCCCTCTCGACCCCAAAGATGTCATTGAAAAAATTATTGACCAACTCCATGACTCGAACTATGACACCATTGTTCACGGTATTCATGGCCGTGAGACTCCCATTACCTTTGATGAACTCCATAAGAAACTCATCAATCATGAATTATCTCTCAAACACAAACAAACATCTCACACTACCTTCCCTGCCACAGTCAATTATGCTGCTAAGAACCAGAAACATGTCCTTGCCTGTCGCCCCTCCAACGCTGGCATTCTGCCCACGCCCACCCATGCCCAACCAACCTCCTCTAATCGGATCAAGGGTCGCTGCCAGTGGTGCCGCACCCAAGGCCACTACCTCACCCAATGCAACATCTTCAGGGCTCAATTCCCTCACATCATCCCTCCCTCACAGCCTAACAATCCTCACATCATTCCACCAAACTCCCAGACTCGTTCTGTTGTCCAAGGACATCAACAAAACCGCCCCTCGTGCCTATGCTGCAACTGCTTCTGACATTGCTCCTAAGGGTTGGCTACTTGACAGTGGCGCAACCCACCATGTCACCAACGATCTTGACAACCTTGCTCTCCAAAATCCCTATGATGGAACTGAAGAACTAATTATTGGCGATGGCTCCGGCCTCTCTATCTCAAACACTAGTTCAACCTCTCTTCTCTCTTCTCAAGCTAAATTTTATCTTCACAATATTCTTCACGCCCCTACTGTCTCCCGTAACATTATCTCTATTTCCAAATTCTGTACTGATAACAAAATCTATATTATTTTCTTACCCACTGCTTATATTGTGAAGGACCTTCGCACGGGGAAAACTCTTCTTCAAGGACCAACTAAATTTGGCATCTATGAGTGGTTTCCTTCCCGACCTGCTGCTTTTTCCGCCACTCTCACCACTACAAAGGACTGGCATCATCGACTTTGTCATCCTTCGCATTCTATTTTACGACATATCAGCAATAATTTTCAATTAGCTATTCCTAAGTCCATTTCGACTCACGGTAATGCTTGTGACTGTAATAAAATGAAGTCACAAATTACGTTTTTATAATAACACAATCTCATCCACTAGACCACTAGATGTCATTTACAGTGATGTTTGGACCTCCCCTCTCTTATCTTATGACAACTACAAATACTACATCATATTTGTTGACCACTTCTCCAAATACATCTGGTTTTACCCTTTAAAACACAAAAATGATGCTACTGTCATTTTTACTAAATTCAAACTTCAAGTTGAAAAATACTTCAACCGCTCCATCATTACAGTCTATAGTGATAATGATGGCGAATACATCGGCCTCGCTCCCGTTCTTGTGTCTCATGGCATCACTCATCTCACATCTCCACCACACACACCTGAACATAATGGTTACTCAGAACGCCGTCATCGACTCATCGGCACATAGTTGAAACCGGCTTATCCCTCCTCACATACTCCTCCATGTCTCTCACATATTGGCCCCTTGCTTTTGCAACTGCTTACTATCTCATTAACAGATTGCCTACCCCCACCCTACATCTCCAATCCCCATACTATATCCTTCATGGCCACCACCCCAACTATCTAAAACTTCAAAGTTTTGGGTGCCTTTGCTACCCTTGGCTTCGCCCCTATACCCGTCATAAACTTGAACCTCGTTCTTCCCCATGTGTGTTCGTGGGCTACTCCGCCACTCAAAGTGCTTACTATTTCCTTGATCCCTCTACTCACAAAATCTATGTCTCCAGGCATGTCAAATTTATTGAAACTAAATTTCCATACTCAGCTACACCAATCCAAGACAACCAATGTTCTACTGATGCCAATGAATGGTGCACTAACCACTTACCTATCATTCCCACTACCACTACTATACCCCCTGTCATGCCTACCTCACCTACTCCTCCCTTCCGGGAACCCTCTCCTCCTCCTACACCACCCTCCTCGCCACCCCTCACTTCACAAACAGCCAGCTCTGCCCTATCCATTTTCAATCCCACACTTCCACCTCGCCCTGTCACACGACTACAAAATAATATCCGCAATCACAAAGCTCAATCTCCACGCATCTCTTCAAACTCAACCCACTAAGCCCACCATCGCTAATCAAGCCCTCAAAATTCTAGCATAGCTTGACGCTATGAAACTTGAGTATAACGCACTTCTTAAAAACCATACTTGGGATCTTGTCCCTTCCTCACCATCCCAAAACCTTATCGGGTGTAAATGGGTATTTCGAACCAAATACAAACCGGATGGGACTATTGATCGTCATAAAGCCCGTCTTGTTGCTAAAGGCTTTCACCAACGACTCGGGGTGGACTACACTAAGACATTCAGTCCCGTTGTCAAGCCCGCCACAGTTAGAACCATACTCTCTCTTGCTCTCTCCTCGGGGTGGTCCCTTCGCCAACTAGACATAAATAATGCCTTCCTCCAAGGGTCCCTTGCGGAGGAAGTCTATGTAACCCAGCCCCCTGGCTTTGTAAATCAATCATATCCCACACATGTCTGCAAATTGCGCAAGGCTCTCTATGGTCTTAAACAAGCCCCTCGTGCGTGGTACACTGAACTTAAACAATATCTCCTCACTCTCGGGTTCAAAAACTCCATATTCGACTCTTCCTTTTTCACTCTCCGCCACACTCAAGGGGTTATTTACCTCCTCATCTATGTCGACGACATAATTGTCACTGGCTCACATCCTCCACTTCTCAACAACTTTCTCTCGAACTTTGCCTCCCGTTTCTCCCTTAAGGATCTCGGCGAGCTCTCATACTTCCTCGTGGTTGAAGTCATTCCCCACACCCATGGTCTATTCCTCAGCCAACAAAAATACATTCTAGACGTCTTAGCTAGCTCAAACATGGCCTCCGCCAATCCTGTTCCAACTCCCATGACACCTCATCCTCCCCTCTCAATGCACTCAGGAACACCTCTTAAAAATCCCACTGACTATCGTGCACTAGTTGGCAGGCTTCAATACTTATCTCTCACTCGACTTGACATATCATTCACTGTCAATTGACTCTCTCAATTCATGCACAAACCTACTGAGGATCATTGGGCAGCCCTCAAACGTCTCCTCCGCTACCTAGCTGGCACCACCTCCTATGGTCTCCTATTACGACGTGACTCCCAACCCTCTCTTCATGCGTTCTGTGATGCGAACTGGGCAGGGGACAAAGACGATTACATTTCCACCACAGCTAACATTTTATACTTGGGTCGCAACCCAATCTTCTGGAGCTCCCGCAAACAACGCACGCTTGCACGATCTTCCACCGAGGCTGAGTACAGGGCAGTGGCCGCCACTACTGCAGAAGTCGTTTGGCTTCAAAATCTCCTACGAGAGCTTGGTCACCTACCTTTCCCCAAACCTTTCATCTACTATGATAACATGGGAGCCACATATGTTGCTGCCAATCCCAAATTCCACTCAAAAATGAAACACTTAGCCCTTGATTATCATTTTGTTCGGGAACACGTTCAGAATCAAGTCCTACGTGTCTCTCACATATCAGGCAACGACCAACTTGCTAATGCTCTTACCAAGCCCCTTGCCCGAACCAGGTTCCATGAACTCATGTCCAAGATTGGTCTCACTAACCAATCGTCCATCTTGCGGGGGCATGATAGAGATACCTAAAACATCTCCTATAATCTCTCAATTATGATTGTTACTTGTATATAATCCTGCTCAATCTTTTCCCATATATCTCTGTAATATTGTTAGTCTTCCCTTGATTCTCTCCCTTAATTTCTGTTGTCACTTATCTCAGTTTATATCCTTCCTTGTATAGCTTTCTATAATGTGTATATAAGTGAACAATATCAATAACAATACTCAAGCTTTTCAGCACAATACTATTCTCTCTCTTCAGTTCTTAGGGGGTGTTTGGCCAAGCTTCTCCAAATTTCAGCTTCTCCCCTCATTTCCCTCACAATCTCCCCCATCTACCACCAAATTCAGCTTCTAAGAAGCTGAATGTTGGGATTTTTGACCCACACAACAAATCCCTCCGATTAGGACCCAAACACTCTAATATCAATTGCGGAATTAATAATAAAATATTAAAAACAACACACAAGAATCAACACCAAATATAACGTGGAAACCCCTCAATGGGGGAAAAAACCACGGGACAAACCGACAACTAATCCACTAATATCAAATCAATAGTGATTACAATGTCGATACCATCACATCTACAACAAAGGTAAACAACACAACTCCTAGTACAAGCGGCCCAGTACAATATCAATACCACCCGATTGACACTACTACCAAAATACTAGGATTGACCAAATACCTGTTGTAGGAACCCGTTGGTTTTGTGCCCGAACCAACAAATGTCATAAACGTTGGTTTTATGCCCGAACCAACAAACGCACTCACTACGGACTCTCGGCGTAATCATCCACCTAATTAGGTCTCCCCCTAATTAGGACTTCCTTCTTTATCTTGGGCGGCTCAACTTCCGAAACACTCTCCCTCTTTATCGATACCGGATTCTCCTAGCTCACGGCCTCACTGCCGTCATGGAGCTTCACATCACGGCATGACCCTTTGCGCATAACTCTTTGTCCCTTTTATAATGACCTTGTCGTCACCTAATTCTAGTAGTCTTAGGTCACTAACAAACAAAAAAGCTAAAAGCCCATTAAAATTGCCCTAAGTAATAACCGGTTACTTCTAGGACCAAATGCTTATTTTCTTCATATTTAATTTCCTTTTTTTTCCTTTTATCTTTTTGGTGTTTAACACAAATTAGGATACAACCCAACAGAAAATACCCTTTAAGGTGGTCAAAAATAGAAACTCCAAATTAAAACTTCTAGTTCTAAGCTCTTTGGGGGCTATTTTCAGTTTCTAAAAAGCTGAATTTGATGGTGAAAAGGGAAGAATGTGAGAGAAATGAGGGGAAGAAGCTGAAATTTGAAGAAGTTTGGCCAAACACCCCCTTATAAGGGGTTGATCTTTAGCACTTTACACCCGAGATAGGGGATTTGTTGCAAATTGTAACCCAAAAAGTTCACAATTGTGGCGAATCACATTAACTTGTATGATTTGTTGCAAAATGTACCATGAAGACAATCTCGGTTATAATTTTATTAATAACTTCTTTCTATCTCTTTTTTTAAAAAGATTGATTTAAGCCTATTCTGTTTTTGGAATCAATGTTTTTTCACGAGTTTTGATCATAATATTAAGATGTAGAAATTCGCAAGCCTCCCTTCATGTGCTTCCTAGCTATGCACTCTCCGTTGCAAACAGTTTGTGACTTTGCGGTGCAAAAATGAAAATTGCCTTAGATGCATTCTCGATATTATGTCTTTTTATGTCCTTATTTCGTTAAGCTAATTAGAATCCATGTAGGGAAGTGAAACTGAGTCAATATAGAACCACAAAACAAGAAGCCCACAAACTCTGTTACAATGCATTATTGTTGGGCATATGGAATATGTATTTGGTGCTATGTGAACATAAAATGAATTAGATAAACTACTACAGGGCATAATATTATTCTTTCTAATTCTCCTGTTGGTATAAATTGTATGTTGTTCTCAAAAAAATAAAAATAAATTGTATCCGGAATAAAGTTTAATGGACAACAAATACTCTAGAAAATAAAGTATTGACTATTGAGTGCAACATTTGAATAGTTGATCGCACACAACTTGAAACTGGTGTTTCTTGGTTCACAATCAAGGGTATTCACTGTCGATCACAAATTACTATATTTTTCCGCGCCTATTTGTAGGCACCTTAAAAGATTGAATAGCTGGTCAATAAATTTAAAGCTGCTGGTGGTAGAAACACCTCAAAAAGATAAGATGTTGCGGACAAGAGAAAATGACTTTTAAGCTTACCCAAAATAAAAAAAATCGGTCTAGTGAGGTACAGAGGGCAGCCCAATTTACAAAAAATAAAATTTGGTGCAAAGGTCAGCACAATTAAAAAAACAAAAATTTGGTGCAAAGGCATGCGCAATCATTATTAAAGTTGTATATAACAAGGAGAGGGGGAGTTGAACACAGAACAATTTAGGGTCTTTTTCTTTTACTTAAAGAAAATTGATGAACTGAATTTATTTGAACTGGATGATTTTTTATATTTACCCTCTAACTATTTAAAATTTGTCCAACCGAACTCTCAACATTGCTTAAGAATCAAATTTTCAACATAAAAATAAGAGTCCCGAATAACTCATACAGTGATACACCAATCACTTGTTCAATGTTGATATTCCAATCTATATTTAATGTTCCCAAAGGCAGCCATCCGGGCCATCCCCATAAGTTGACAAATGCGGAAATGCCTATCCTGCCAAGCAAGATTTATCTTTCACATGCATAATCTTGCTAACTCCAGCCGCTTAAGTTCATACTCCCCAGATTTTTGCCTGGCAGTATGTGTTCAAATTTTTAATCAAGGAGAACAGTACATGACTCTGCAAGCAATAGAAAAGCCAAAGCAGAATCTTCTTTTGAAGGCACATCTTATATGGATTGCCATCCTCTTCAATACACCATTTTCGATCCGTCCCCAATTTATGTACTCACACAATTTGTGATTACTTGTCACGTGTTAAATACTTTACTTTATATTTTTCGTTCTTACAAATACTTGGCTAAGCCTTTACAAATAGTTGGCTAAGAGCCTTAGAAACTAACCAAAACTTGCAACTTGTGAGAGATAATGGAGGCCTTTCATCCCCAAAATTTAGCACCACCACCAAAAGCTCACATATTGATATTGCCCTTACCAATACAAGGCCCTGTGAACTCCATGCTTAAATTAGCAGAGCTAATATCCATTGCTTCTAATGGTGAAATCCATATAACATTCCTCACCACCGAACATGTCCACCGCCGTCTTCTCCTCGGCGCCGGGGCCCGTTTTGAGCGGTACCCGGATTCTCCTTCCGGACATTTCCCGGCGGCCTCCCCGAGGACCACCCTCGGGGAAGCTATAAGTTCATGGAGTTGTTGGATGCAGTCAGTGGCGTATCCAGGATTCGGAAAATAGGGTGACAAAATCAAGTAAAAATCATCGATACATATTACATCAAAAAAAGTTCAATATCAAACCGTCATACAATTCCACATTACAACTAATGCGGGTAGAAAAAAAAAACAAAATAACCAAATAAAAATTACATTTGTCCTCGACGAGTCTTCATATTTTGGAACCGATGGAGCACCTCATCATTGGCTTGTTCATTAAAGACATCCTTCTCTACGAAAGTGACCAAACAATCATTCAATAATTGATCGCCCATACTATTCCGCACTTTATTCTTGACATATTTCATTGAAGAGAATACTCTCTCCACACTTGCCGTTGCCACTGGGAGAATCAACACTAGTGTTAGAAGCAAATAGACTTGATCATACACCACATGCTTCTTTGTCTCAACAAGCTTTATGGAAAGCTCGTTAAGGTTTTTCAATTCATCAAATTTCTCATCATTCCTCATATCCACAATGTAATTCTCAAGTTGAAATCCAAGTTTCATCAAAGCAACACTTGAAAATTCGTTAGGATAAAACTCGGCAAGTCTAACCAATTTTTTCTTATCAAAAGATGAAAAAGAATCAAGAGGACTTAAACAAGCCATACAAACAAGCAATTCCATGTTTACCTCGTCAAATCGGTTATTAAGCTCTTGAAGTTGGTGATCAATCACTCTATTGAAGACATCAATATGATAATGATGTTCATTTGAGATGTCACTGGAAAAACGCTTTGCTCTTCCCCGAGCAACAAATGGAGCAACCATATCTGGAATTTCAATGTCATGTTTACCACAAAATGCATCAACCTCAATTTTAAAATCTTTCCATCCATCCTCACTTAGTCTTAGGTTTTGCAATCGCTCCTTAGTAATACGAACTAGCATCATTGCATTAACAATATCTTGATCCTTCCTTTGCAAAACAACACTCAAGTCATTTGTATATCCAAATATAGTCAACATCAAGTGTGCCATGAAAATGAACTCATAAGATTCTAATGAAAACACAATGGACTGTGCTTTCACTCGATCTTCTGGATGTGAACCAGTCTTCCCCACTTGTTCAAGCACACTAAGAATGGTAGGATACAAATCAATCACATTTGCAAGTGTATCAAAATGTGTTCCCCAACGGGTATCACAAGGCCTTTTCAACCCAAGTTCTTGATTTTGACCCTTTCCAGTTTCAATTTCACCCAATTCTAATTTCTGCACAATCAACTGAGCTTGTTTCACTCAAATCATATCTCTTCTCTTACAAGAAACTCCAATTACATTCAACAAAATGGCAAGTATGTCAAATAGCCAACCACAATCATTGTTATTTTTAGCAACGACAACAAGTGTCAATTGAAGTTGATGAGCAAAACAATGAATGTAGTATGCACAAGGGGTATCTTTCATGAAAAAAGTCTTAAGACCATTGATTTCACCCTTCATGTTGCTAGCCCCATCATAACCTTGCCCACGAATCCTAGAAGGACTCAATGAATGCTCCATAAGTAATGAGTCTATTGCACTTTTGAGTGTCAAAGAGGTAGTATCACTAACATGCACAATACCAATAAATCGCTCCATTGTTTTCCCCTCCTTATTAACAAAACGCAAACAAAGAGCCAATTGTTCCTTGTGAGATACATAACTAGACTCGTCGGCTAAAATTCCAAATAAACCAACAACTTCTTCTACAATGCGCTTAGTTGTTTCATTGGCACACGCATTTATTAATTCCTTTTGAATAGATGGAGCAATCATTTGATTATTTTTAAGAGCATTTTTCAATACAACATTTGCCACATCTTCATTATTCTCGGCAAACCACATCAAAAGTTCTAGAAAGTTTCCTCTATTGCTTGAATCTTCACTTTTATTATGGCCACGAGATGCCAACCCTTGGCGCAAAAGCCATCTCAAACATTTAAGAGAGGCAAGCAAGCGAGCTTTATATGCACTTTTGATCTCAATCGATTGTTTATCAAAATGGGTTATGATGGATGCTTTAGAGTTCTTTAGTGCTAAATATTTCTCCATAGCTTGATTATGAGCACTCTTAACTAACCCAACATGAGTATCAAGTCGTTTGGGTTTATTCCAACTCCTAAATCCTCCACTAACAAAGGCCTCTCCCCCCGCGGCATGAGTTGCGGTTTCGTTCTTAATTAAGTAGCAAACAAAATAAAACGCAGCATCATTTTGAACACTATACTCAAGCTAATCATATTGTTCAAACCAAGATTTACTAAAACGACGCAAATCCCCAACTATTCTTTGCGGAAAATCATGACCCACCGGTCTACAAGGACCTCTAGATATATATGCTCCCCTCACCACATCTCGATCTTTAGGAGGATACTCCATGATACTTTTTCTTAATGCAGGATCATATGGAAGGCTATCAACATCATATTCAATTTTTTCTTCACTATTATTAACATCAAATTCAGTTTGAGTTTTATTTTGAGTTGGAGGTTGATTTACCGAAGGGGAAGAAGTCTTGTGAGACTTTACTTTGCTCCAAAAGCTTTCTAAATTTCCATCACCCAACTTCTTTTTTGATTGGTCACCCATCATCTACAAACTGAATTAACATATACACAAATTTGAATTTAATTATATGAATTATGCTCAAGGAATAAAATAGAGAAAACAAAAAATGAATAAAATCCTATACCAGTAACACTATAATTGCAGACTCCTCAATGCTCTCACAAAACACATCCTACCAAATGAAGGGACTTGCAGCAAAACAATAAAGACACATTATAATGATGGAAGCAATTACACATCCCCCTATCACTTTATCAGTTACTTTTGTTTCATGCAACAATTGCTCTTTGGTATAGCTATATCAATTACTTCTCAGTAACTGAAAATTTATTACCAATTAGCAATTAATACTAATTACGAAATTCTCCTTCTACATGTCTATAAAACCTGCTCATACATTCCAGGATTAAGATTCCAAATGCAAGTTCTACCAATTGGAAACTAAGTGACAAAAGCAAACGCCAGGTATTTACACATATTTTCTCTTTTTACAGCCTTATACATTCAGTTCTAAGTTACACAACCACCATAAGTTTGAATAGCTTTTGGTCAATTCTGACCACTTGGAAACCTGTAAAAGATATTGTTCTTACTGCCAAAGCCAGTAGGATTCCTATCAAGCCTATGTTGTACTTCTGTGAATTTGTAGCTAGAAGTTCTAGAAACAAATCAACTGTTTTCATATCGGTTTTCAAACCCTAATTTCAACTTATTTGATTCAAATAACCCCAATTACTCAAATTCATTCAATTTCTAAGTTCTAACTCAAAACCCACAAGTTATAATCTATACTAGCTATGGAGAGAGGGATTGAGAGAAAGAACTAAAGAGGTGTACATCAACAAACAAAAGAATTGATTCGCACTTTTGCAGAATTGCAATAGCCTTGGCGTCGTCGTCACCGTCAAGCTTCGTCGTCAACTCGTCAAGCCAAAACTCCGGCGCCGGTAGGCGGTAGCCCAGTAGTCCGGTACTGTCGACTGTCGAGGGGCCAGGCGAGACTGCGAGAGTTGAGAACTTGAGATGGTGAGGGGATGAGAGAGAAAGAGTTATGTCATGGGTAATGGGTTTGCTTTAGTCTACTGATTTGTTTGAGGACCTAAGTCAGTAAGTCTCACTTGCAAATTATTTTTTTTTTAAAAAAAAAAAGAAAAAGAAAAGTCACAGTTTTTTTTTTTTTTCAAAAAAGGGGTGACCACAGTTCCCTCCTGTCCCCCTTTGCATCCACCACTGTTTGCAGTGGAAGATATAAGCCACCCAATCCTAAAGGATATGTTAACTAATACAACAAGTAGTGACAAATTTGAGCCTCCAGTGTCATGTTTGATAGCAGAAGGGTTATATACTTTTGCCTTGGATGTTGGCAAAGAGGCTGGAGTTCCTGTTATATATTTTGACACCATAAGTCCTTCATGTCTTTGGGTTTATTTTTGTCTTCCAAGACTCATTCCAGCCGGTGAGATACCATTTAATGGTTATATACTATTTTTCGCATTTACGTATTGGTGATGCTTGCCATATTTATATTTTACTTTATATTTTTTATATTTGTAATCAAAAGTGACAAGCATCCACAGACCACAGGTTTAATGCTAAAAATGGTTTATTTGACAGCAGGATCCAAATCCCTTTTTTGTCAAGGGATACACAAATTTCATGATTTTCCTTGAGTGATTTTACGAGTGGAGCTACATCCAACATTGTGTGGTGGTATAGTGTTTCCATACACTTGTTTTTTATTTGTCTTTTAGTCCTTAAAGTTTTTGGTTACTTTTCCCGTTGGCTCAATAGTTATCAGTTATAACTTTATAATATAATAGACCAAATATTAATATAATAGCATATTTAATACAGTACTTGTATTTTAATAGAGTGATGCTAAGTAATTTACGAAAGAATTTAAAACACATTTATAAGTTAATTAATGACTTTTAATGGTACTAATTATCACAATCTACTACTTATACCACACATAATATGTATTTTACGGTTAAAGGTCCACCATGCTTCAAGTATAAAACATATAACTAAAGAGTTTTGACCGTTACCTGAACTTAGTTGGTAATGAATCCTCTGGTATTCTTTATACCTTCCAGATTTCTAGAGGTTGCCAATCTCAACCACCCCTTACTTAGATCAGGTACAGCACAGATCCGATTCATTTCCTATCTCGGGCCGTAGTCTTTAAGAATATTTATAGACAAGAATGATAAGGCTTAAATCAAGAACTCATATTATTTATGATATAAGGTTCAAAGGGATAACGTTCTCTTCTGAGGAAAGATTACAGAAGAAAACTGAAAGCTTACAATACTACAGAAGGGTGTCTATATACTGTTACAATCTCTTAGAGAAACTTGATTCTGAGAGAGGTTTGTGTAGCCAAATCTTTACTCTTCAGTATTCAAGAATGCCCAAGAGACTCTGCCCTTCACAATGCATCAACTCCTCTTTTTATAGAGAAAATTACATAGGGTTCCTACTGTAGAAGATGCCTTCTACTCTACCACTATTACACTCTTGACATGAAATAAAGTAAAAGCATACAATAGTGGCTAGTAGTGGATTTCTGCTGCTAATAATTCAAATACTTTTCATAATAGCATGAGATATGGGGCCTATTCTATCATCATATTTTGGATTCCTTCATCTCCAATTTGGTTCTCCCAATCAGCATAATCATCGTCATCATAATCTTCATTAATACTATCAATCATGCCCATTGAATATTCTTGATCCCAACACATATATGTTTCAAATAAGTGTTGTTTTTCTTCTTCAGATAAAAACTTTCCCGCTTCAATTTCTTCAAGATATTTGTGTAGGGAATCATTTTCTTTTTCTTGTATTTTAAAGTATTCTTCCCACTTTTGAGGGTAAATAAGAGTAGTGTTTCCATAATGAATATGTTTATATCCACTTTAAACTAAGGACCAGGTTTGTTTTGCAATTTGAAAGAAACCAACAGCTGTATCTTCAGAAGGATTTTTTATTCTTGTTTGCTTGACACTAATCCACTCAAGTTGACAAGTCGGGTAATGCCAGGGGTCAAGGAGTTTGATCAAGTAATGTGCTAGTTTGACCTTTCCTTCTTCCATCTAGATCATGGCGTTTACTACTTTAACCCATATTAATTCCTTTTGTCTAACTTGATAAATTCTCCTAAAAATAAATTGTTGGAATTTTGTAAATTTGTTAAAGAGAGGTCCATCGGGTTTAGGCACTCCTTGGAAACAATAAATCATTCCATAATCCCACGCTTTCAATAATTCGTCTTTTGCCTAGATGGTGTTGGCTGCTATTGAGAGCTGAGCTATTCCAGTATTATCCGGATAATCAATGAATCTAGTCCACGTTTCCCACATATCATAGCATGGGGTTTTTCGATTAACTATTTCGGCGTACCACTCCCGGAAGTAATTATCTTTTAAATGGTTTCATATTTTATCTTGTATATCAAGAGGACACTGAAGAATCTTAACTTGTAACTCCAAACTTAAAAATCTTTGTACCATGTAACTATTAAGTCTCAGCATTCCATCTCGTGAATGATTGGTTGCGAGATATTTTAGAATTTCTGAGAGTGATCTGCTAGAGGGTGATACCCACTCCAAATCTCTTGATATTTATGTCTTAAGGACATCTTTTTGGGCTTGTGTTAGCCCTACATAGTCCTTTTCTTCCTGATATCTGTTTCGTCTCTGATTTCTCCTCGCCATTAGCTAAGTCTCTAGTTAAACTGTCAGCTAGAGAATTTTTTGAGCCCTGTATATGTTCCACAATGAAAGAGAACTGGTTAAGCCATAATTGCCAACGCATGAGCCTCCCTTGCGCTTGCATATTAGATAAATTCTTTTTAACAAAACCAAGTATTCCTTTGCAATCAGTTCTTACTAAAAATATTTTTGGTGCCAGAAATATTTGAAAATTTTCTATTCCTCTAATGACTGCAAGAATTTCTTTTTCCATCGTAGGATAGTTGTACTCAGCTTTATTAAAACTCCCACTACAGTATTTGCAAAGTTTTTCTCATTCTTTAATTTTTAATATTGCACTCCAATATTCATTACTAGCATCTGTCTCAAGAACTAAATTATCTTCATCCGTAGGTAATGTTAATACCGGAAGATTCTTACATAACTTTTTAAAGTTTTGAATAATCTTAGAGTCATTTGCCATCCAAGTCTAACTAATTTCTTTTTAAGTTTTTGTTGTAATGACTTTCTTAATTTAGCTAGATCTTTTATAAAATCAGAAGCATATGTGAGGCATCCTAAAAATCTTTCTAACTCTTTTCTATCCTCAATTTTATCTGAAAATTTATCTATTTTTTCGAGGATGTGTTTTTGTAGTATAATTTGACCAGCCTTTATTTCTAATCCTAAAAACTCAATTTCTTGTTCAGCATAGGTGCACTTACTTTTTCCAAGGACGATTCCATGATCTAAGCATCTTTGTGTTACTGCTAATACGTCATTTTTGTGTTGCTCAATTGTTTTAGAAAATATAAGAATATCATCAATATAAACTAAGCAACAATGGTTAAGGTACTTAAAGATATTATCCATTCTTCTTTGGAATATTTGAGGTGCATTTTTTAAGCCAAAAGGCATAACTATCCACTCGTAATGTCATTGAGGAGCACTAAACGCTGTTAAGGGGATACTTTCTTTTTCCATTTTTATCTGCCAATATCCACTTTTACAATCCATTTTAGAGAACCAAGAAGCTCCTTGTATTCTATTAAAGAGAACGGTTTTGTTAGGAATATAATATCCATCAAAGACTGTATTATCATTTAATTTTTTATAATTAATAATCATTCTAGATTTACCTCTTTTTTCTTCTGCATGATTTCTTACCATGAAGGCAGGACTTGTATGAGGGCTTTTACTATCTTTTATTAATCCCTTATCTAATAATTCTTTTATCTGCTTGTCAAATTCTTTAATATCTTGATGTGTATACACCATTTGTTTTACCCGAATAATGGTGTTTGGATCTATTAAAGATATTTTAGCAAAAGTTTTATCTTTATTCCAGAATTTTAAAGGATTATCTGAGTAGAGTTCTTTACATAACTTTTCTTGTTATTGATCAATTTGGTCTTTGAATGATAACTCAAGTATTGAAATTGTTAAGGCACCTTCTCGTTGTGTAGGAGTAACCCTATCACCACGCTGGTTGTGCGTAAATTCCATTTTTTGATGAGTATATCCTTTAGTTAATTTTTTTTTAATAGGGACAGAATGGCCATTAATAGTAAATATTAATTGTTCAACTATTTGAGTGCATGGGGAGTAAAGTCTTTGGAAATTATTACCTATAATCAAATCATGAGAGGGTTGATCGGTAGCCCATAATATTGGTATTATGCATTGTACTCCACCTATTTCTATAGGTAATTTTTCTATGACTTCATTATGTTCCATAATACTATTATCTGCTATTCTTAGTTGCATTGGATATTTTGCTTTTTTCAAAAGAAAATCGGGAAACAAAACAAACTGAACACCCACTATCTATGTATGCACATAATTCATATTTATTATAATTTTCTATGCATAATTTGATAGGAATATAAATACTTTTTGGATTTGTACTGGTTAATTCAGTTGTATTGATTAATTCCATTTGTAAACTGATTTCTTCTTCATAAATAGGCTCGCTTAAAGTTCTAGTTTTATATCCTATGATTCTTCTTACGTCCATACTAGAACCATCAACACTAGCTCTTAGTGGTTCAAAACTCATTCCGCTTAAATTACTTGTTACACTTTGTATATCATCTTCTTTTTCAAGATTTTCTCTTTTGAACGATGATCCTTCTTCTCTTACACTTTGACTTCTAAATAACTGTGGCTTTATAGTGATTTTTCCTGATTCTTTAATTTTAATGACATTCTTAGATAGTTTACTAGGACTTTCAAAACTAGGAATCCATCTTTTATCTAATCTTATATCTTCGGGTCTAGTTTTTATAGGTTTTATTATTTTTCTTGGGGCTAAACATTCGAATATTTCAGCTTTCACCATAGTTAATTTTTGCTTTGGATCTATGGTATTATCTAATTTTTATTTTCCAAAACACTCGTATAGGAAATGTACCATCTTTCATGTTCATTTTGACAGTTTTTAATTTCAGGGCCAGGAAATTATGAGAATAAGCATCCTTGAGGCTTACATAATATCCTGGTCTACAATTAAACAGTACAGACCCATGGCATATATTAGTTTTTACCCCACTAATTATCTAATCTTGAAATTTATTGTGTCTGATATCACAAAGTAGTGCATAAAGATGTATGTCCTTTTCAAAATGTTGTAAAGGTGATACTTGTATTTAGACACTTCCAACATGAATATATCGATACTTCTTATTTCGGTTGTGTTTTTCTATATTTTTTCAATTGATAAGGTTTATTACTCTGGCATCAAATTCACAATCTTGTATTTCTAAATCTCCTTCCATTTGTTCACATACATATTTGCTCGTAAATTCAAATATCGATTTTCTATAAATATTATCGTTTTAGATTGTAGGAAGAATCCATTCTGATACAATCTCTCGATCTTCATCACCCACTGAAAAATCTTCACCTTTTAAACTTACTAGGGATATTTGGTTATTTTCGTCACATTCCATCATATTATTGGTTTCGTAGTCACTATTCTCTTCTATTTCTTCATCAGGATATTGTATTATTTTAACTATTCCTTTATTATTTCCTAATGCTAATTCAAGGACTTCATCTTCAGTTAATTCAACATAGTCTAAACTTCCAAGTGCTTCTATGAGTTTATTATTCTTTTTATTTTTGAATTCATTTGCATAATGACCTATTTTGGTATAACTATTATTAGAGGACTCTCCAAAATTTTCTGGTTTTGGTATTAAGTTGTTTACAAAGTTATTTTCAAATGCTTTTTCCATAACTTCTTCTCCAGCTTTATTCCTTTCTTCCTTTTTAATCATTTTTCCTATCTTTTTGTCTAATTTTCTTGTGATCTCTTCTAAAGGTAAGGTATCCATTTTCTCTAGTCTAATTAAACTCATTTGTTGGTATATGTCTTCTTCGAAACCAACATTATTGGTTTCTTCAAAACCTTCACTTAAAATTCCTTGTTTATCAGCGATTGTATCCATAATTTTATTTAATTCTTCAGGATTTTCTTTTTTATCGAATAGTTGTTCTAATTCAGTCATGCTGTACTCCTGATACTGCTCCATCGTTTTCATCTTCCGAGCTTTCTAGTTCTATTGGTAGGTCGACTATTAGAAATGGTTTTTTTTATTATTTGTAGAAGGATATGGATATATAAAAGATACAGAAGTGTTATCTTTCTTCCCTTGCTTTATTTTAATTATTATTATGTCTAATTTCGTTTACTAAACTTAGGTGTATAGTGTCAATTAACTTTTTAAAGACTTTTAATTCTACTTTGATTTTTTCGATTTCCTGCTTAAATTCTAATAGAGAATCTGTTATATAATTTAGATGTGAAGCCAAATTATTAGATCCTTCTGGACTATGTACTATATGAGGGTAAGTTGGAAACTTACAACTACTTGAAGGATCCAGATTTTAACTACTTGGCTCTGATACCAATTCAATACACTAAACACGCAATAGAGCTTCTAATGCTATAACAGAGTTTTTATGTAAATAACAGTGCTTTAAATAATAAATACGAACAACAAAATTTATAACAGTATTTTAAATATTATAACAGAAATATTTCTATACTTACTTTTTTGGGAATAGCCTATTTTTATGCGGGGTAAGATTTTAATTTTTTATAACTTTTGGGTCAAAATTGCAAAAAATTTATGATGGGGTCCACCGGTGTGGGATTTACTGTTTACCCACACCGTGTTGGATATAGAATTGCTCGTGATTTTACTCATCTTGAAAAATCTACACTGAGCCAAATGAATACTCCCTCCGTTTCAATATGAGCTTCCTGTTTGACTTTGCACAGTTTACGAGACAACACTTTAACCATCAATAACTATAATTATACAAATATCAAGATTATCAAAAGTTGATATTATGAAAGTACAATTAAAAACGAATCTATTGGTAGTATATTGATGCTGAAATCTTCATATTTTTCTCACAAATTCATAGTCAAATTTTGTAAAGTTTCTGTATAGATACAATTAGGAAGCTCATTGTGGAACGGAGTGAGTATGATTTTTTTGCTTGGCAAATGAATATGAATTTAATTGTTGCAGAAAATGAGGATTTGGAAGGACTCATCAGTTTCCCTGGGATGGGAAATCTCCTAAGACGACGTGACCTTCCAGACTTTTGTCGTGCGAACAATCCATTTACCAACTTCATGTTCAAACGAGTTTCAGATCAAACCAAGCAATTTAAGAAAGCTCAGGGTATCATTCTAAACACATTTGAGGACTTAGAAGCACCTTTGCTCTCTTACATTCGCTCTTATTGCTCAAACGTTTATGTTGTTGGTCCAATTTATCTACACCTTAAGGAAAGAATTATGCAAAATGAACTTATGTCAAGGCTACCAAATTCGCATTATTCGAATAGTCTCTTGCTTGAAGAGAGGAATTATATGGAATGGCTCGACCAACAATCACCGCGATCTGTAATCTTTGGTAGCTTTGGAACCCAAGTGGTTATTACAAAGGATCAACTCGTGGAGTTTTGGTATGGTTTGGTGAATAGTGAGACTTGATTTCTATGGATTAAACGACCAGGATCTGTTATCGGAATGGAAGATGATGGTGATCATAATTGGCATTGTCAAGTCCCTAAGGATCTTTTGAAGGGTATGGAGGACAATGCATTTGTTGCGAGTTGGGTTCCACAAGAAGAGGTTCTAAGCCATCATTCTATCGGAGGTTTCTTGACACATAGTGGATGGAACTCGACTATAGAGAGTATGACGGCTGGTGTGCCTATGATATGTTGGCCTCACTATGTGGACCAACTTGTCAATAGTAGGCATGTAAGTGATGTTTGGAGGGTCGGTGTAGATATAAAGGATACTTGCAACAGAGGCATAATTGAGAAAACGGTTAGAGATGTCATGAAGTGTAGGAGGGATGTGTTCTCAACAGAGGCAGATCGACTAGCTAAGCTAGCCAAAGATTCAGTAGGTAAAAATGGATCTTCTTATTCCTCTTTGGATAAACTAGTTGATGACATGAAGTCATTTAGGTTGTCGGAGTCATGTTTGTAAGCACAAAAATGTAAGATGGTTTTCTCAAAAATTTGGAATTGAAAGGGATCACATGATGATTTATTAACCCATTTTATAGAGTAGTTGTTCTTTTTTATCTTTTATGAAGAATTCCATAGGAGTAGATATATCCGAAGCTAATTAAGCTTTTTCTTGAAAGTTTGACCAGGTTGCTTTCAATATTAGAGCCCTCCGACCCCTTGGACAATCTCTTGGCTACACTGAGTAGCGAATTTGGCTACACCCACACAATCCACCTACCTTTTCAATGAAATTTGTAGGTTAGTAATAATGATCTTAACCAAGTACATTTAAACAAAAAAAAACTATTTGAAACAATGAAACTTACACCTAGGTGTAGTCCATAAACAACAAATTTATAAAAACAGAGCATAAACTCGTCATCACCGTTTGAAATCATTTTCTTGATCAACTTCATCGTCCTACCCTAATTTAGAGTCTTATTATACAACAAAGAATAGCACTTATTTTGCCTAGTTAGCACAGGTAGTGGACATTCTTAGGAACTTCAAACTTAAACCATCTTAGGAGTTGGAGTAGTTTCGTTACCAAATTGAACAATTTTGAATTTATTTATTTATTATTTTTTTTCCAATGCTAATCAAAGTCAAACCATCAGTCCAGACTCTAGAGTCCACCACTAAAACACAAATTCACCAAGCTAATGAGGTCTTCGACTCTTCGCCTATGGAAAATATTAAGGTTCAGGATATATTAGGTCACAGGTTTGAATACCCCTTTTTTTGTTGGATGTAAATTTAATGTATTGGCCTCTATGCCTTCTTTGGACCCGTAAAAAAAAGAAAAGAAAAGAACCAATTCACCACTCAGGCTCCGTTTGTTTCACCTAATCTAACTAAATTGATTTTTTAAACATGATCATAAACCAATTTAAAACTCGTTCAAACATATTCACTATTGGTCTCAACTGAAAATTTGCTTTGACATCTTTTCCATAACATAGGCTCTGTTTGATTCACCTTAATTTTACTTAAATTCAGTTCAGTTCAGTCCAGTTCAGTTCAGTTCATGTGTAACTTTATCACTCATGTAACTTTTTATTCCGAAATAATTTCATGATGATAATTATGCCATCGGAAAGATCTCAAAGCATACTTTCAAATGAGTCCAATATTGACTATGTTTGAACGAATTTTTAATGGTTAACGGTCAAGTTTAAAAAATCAATTCAATTCAGTTCAGTTCAATTCAGTTTTATCCACATGAATCAAACGGAGCCATAGTTATCATCATGATTTTTTTTTCAAAATAAAAAATTATTTGATGATTAATTTACATATAAACGGAACTTAACTAAAGTGAATTGAAGTGAAATTAAATTGGGGCGCAAATAGAGCTCAATGTTTGTTTTCGTTTTCACAAACTTTTGACGGAAAAAAAAAAAAAAAAAAACTTCACCTACTCATGCTCTGTTTGATTCACCTTAATTTTACTTAAATTCAGTTCAGTTCAGTCCAGTTCAGTTCGTTCATGTGTAACTTTATCACTCATATAACCTTTTGTTCCAAAATAATTTCATGATGATAATTATGTCATCGAAAAGATCTCAAATCATACTTTCAAATGAGTCCAATATTGACTATGTTTGGATGAATTTTAAATGTTTAAAGTCAAGTTTAAAAAATCAATTCAGTTCAGATCAGTTCAGTTCTGATCAGTTTTATCCAGTAAATCAAACGGAGCCTCATTGTGGTTTGTTGATTTTTTTTAGTGTAACCACAAGTTAGAACTAACAGCTATGCAAGCACCTGAACTTTGCATTTTTGAAGGTCGAAGGACCTCAACTTTTTTTTTTGGAGGTCTAAAGACCTATGACCAGTTTTCCGATGGATAAAAATAGAAAATGGCCAAAAAGTTTTTATAAAAAGGAAGAAAAACGAATTAATAAAAATCTAAATACTGAAACAGAAAAACTAATTTGAAACCTCAAAACTACCCCTCTTTTTGGTTTCCTTAATTGAACCCAAAAGAAACTCCCAAATTCATAACTTTCACCATGAAAGCTCAAGCTCGTAATACTAAATTCCAATCCTAGCCACCATTCTTCCAAAAATACTCCTTTTTAGTTCTCATCGAATAAATTCCCATTCGCACCAACATTGACCGTTCAATACCAGAACTTGGTGGCCTCTTTCTTCAGATTCCTCTACTCCTTGCTATTAATTCTTTTTACTGCAAGCTAATTTTCTGGAAATTGGTAGTTTTGGGTTTTACCCTTTTGGTTGTGAAATCTCAATCGTAGGGAGAAAAAAAAAGAAGCAATTCGAGATGAGGGGCTTTGAAAATGGAAAGGTTGAGTATTGGGTTTCATTTGGGGTTTATAGCGTGGGGTTTTGGGGGTTTGATGATGATGATGATGATGATATTATTTGGTGGAAGTTTAATGAGTAGGAAAAAGGAGAGAGAAAGAGAGACATGGGTTGTAATAGATGAAGAAATTGGGTATGAGTTTCTGAATAGTGGGTATTTGCAGAGAATTGGGGATTTGGGAAGGAGAGAGAATTTGGTTTGGGTGGAGATGATAGGGATCTGAATAAATAACCCGGGTGCAATTTTAATTTTTACAATATGCGGATGAATGTTTGCAGATGAATGTTTGATGTACTTTTTGATCTTAATTGTTTGTCTTGATCGCAATTTGCTGTTCTTTTAGGTAGTTGTGGAGGTATGGGGAATTGGAGGAGAGAGGAGAAGAAAAAGAAGGACGATGGATAGAGATTGGGTTTGTTTGATTATCCATTTTTTTATTTTTAATTTCTTTTTGTTGTGTGCAATGTTTTAAATTGAGGGTTATTTGGTCAATTTGTATTTTTCACTATAAAAAAAAAGGCCCAACATTTTTTTAATATTTTATTATAATTGATTAACTTGCCACGTCATATTTCCGGTTACTTTTGGCTGGAAAAATGGTCATAGGTCATTGGACCTCCAAAAAAAAAAGTTGAGGTTTTTGGACCTTCAAAAATGCAAAGTTCAGGTCCTTGCATAGCTGTTAGTTCCTATAAGTTAACCTAAATTCTTTGCGATAAGACTAATCTTATTCGTACCGAGTCGGCCCACGAAAAGGTCAAGTGATCCCATTATGGTCCGTTGATGTTAAATAGGCCACTTCGCAGGTAGTTTAAAACCCCATAAGGCTTTCCCCCGCCCCTCTCTGTGGCTCGCTCTCTCTCTCTCTCTCTCTCTCTCTCTCTCTCTCTCTCTCCCCTTCACGCAGGATTTTTGTCACTCTGACCCTGACTCAGATTCTGTCTCTTCTCAATTCTCATACAGGTCAGGGTTCATACTCTGTCTCTTTAAATTTGTTATACTTTCCTTTGATTTTTCAATTTAGAAATCAGATTAGCTCATCATCAATTCTTCAATTTACTTCCCTTTAATTGTACTTGAGCAACTTTTGAGTTAGGAGAATACCTACTTGCTGAATATTGTTCTTTTTTGCATTCTGTATTTTCTTCTTAATATTTTTGTCTTTCTAGATTCTACTGTTGTCTTGCATTACAAGACTTATTGCCTTTCCGTGGATTAAAATTTCTTACTTTGAACGAGTTTAAACCATGCTGAAACTGTAAATTTATGGAATTATTTTTCTGGGTTTGGTGGTGAAATGGTGATTGTATATTTTATAGATATTTTGAGATTTGTATGGATTTGCTGGAATGTTAATTTTGAACCCAAAAGACCAAATGCATCTCTAATATTTGATAATGGAGTTCTCTTTCTAACTTGTATCAAAGCCATCAACTTCAAACCAGAAAGTCGATATCCAAAGCCTCACAGCTTCGTGCTTATGAATTCTTTCACAAAGACGGACCCGATCACGACTATGTCGTAAAATTTTATGTGTCCAAGACCCTTGTTGATGTCAAGATGGTAGTAATTTCCGTCAAACAGAAAGATTATTGCCCTTTCAAGGATTGAATATTGTTGATCTCTTTCTAATTCAAGCTTCCAATGGCGAATTCCTCAAGTTCGTGGTTGAATCCTCTACTATTTACCCTGCACTATTGGAAATATAGTGTTTCTTATTTGTGGGAGCTTGGTCCTTTCTGCTTGTTTTAATCTCCAAGTTCCTAACTTGTTGTTCTGATGGGGCTTAAGATGATATTCCAGTTGTAGAGGATGGTGTTACTCAACCAATTTTTTAGTTAAGGGGTAAGGCTGCGTACATTTAGACCTCCCGAAACCCCGCCCTTGGCGGGATACTTACTGGTTGGTGGTAGTTGTTGTTGTTGTGATTTGGTTGAAGTGAGATATATTCGGATAGTGGCTGATCCTTTAAGTGAGTTACACAATGAACAATTGAATCAAGGGAACTGGACTAAACCTTCTAAAAATTCCTCCAGTCATCCCTTAAGTGCAGTACTGAGAGACAACTTTTGTGCCAAACCAAAAGATTCAGCAAGCCTTGATCTTGAAGTTACTAACATTCTTGGGCATTGTGAAAAAGTTAAAGAGACTTGTTTTTGTGAATTGTTCAAATGGTACTGTCAATTTGTTGTTACTCCCTTGCTTAAGATGTCAAGATTGGGGGAATGGGTGGGTGGGTGGTTGTGATGTGCAAACATAACTAGCCAGGAGTTTATCTTTAACTTGATTTGGGTGATGGAGCACTTTCCATGCTTCTCTTTTTCCTCCCTTCCTCTCTCTCTGTTACATATTTCTGATACGAGTGTAACAAGCAACTCAACTACTCAACTACTCAACTGAGCACAAGGAAGAAAGCATGGACGCTAATCAACTCTTTGCCAGCATTAGCACCATTGGTTATGTAGAGGCTCTTAAGGATAATCCTAGCTGTTCTAAGGGTTATACCTTAATTACTTTGCTTAATTAGTCCTTAATTACGCTTGTAATAATGCTTAGGCGTAGCTATAGTTTCTGCATTTTGTTTTGTTAAATATGCGTACTAATTAGGCCGTACAAAAGGAGTTTGTTCCTTGGCTTAGTAGTTGATAAAAATAGCTTGAAAATAGCATGGAGTGGGCAGCAAGCAGCAACAGATGAAGATAAAAGGTACAACAGCACCCACTAGTGGATTCGTACAAAGCAGGCGCTCCAAATTGTACTATCCGAGTACACTTGTGAGCTGGCGCCAGGACCACAAAAACGACTCCTTTTGAGAGCCTTATCTCATTGTGCCACCTTAGCTTGTTTCTAGAATGATCCTCTAGGGTTCTCAACTTATAAATAGTATCCTTATCCTTGTAAGAAAGCATATTTGAGGAATGAAAACACAAGATAGAGCACTGCCTCTGTTCACAAGCTATGCTTGGGTATTTACGCTTCTACTAATTCTTTCTTAGTGCTTGATTGCTTAGGAGAGATTAGCAAGGGTGGGGATCCTCTTAGGCAACTAAACTTGTGCTTAATTGTTGGTTTTTGGAGTTAAGAGTTAATTGCTTTATTCATTTAAACACAAAAAAACAAAAAGAAGTTACTCTGTTTCTTTCCAACGAGCTTGCTGCTTGTTTCGTATCAATTTGGTATCAGAGCTTTGGTTATTAAGCTCGTTTCTTCTGGGATTCTTGTTATTTGGTCTGTTATCTTTCTTCTCGTGGTGGTTTCAAGTGGAAAGGAGGAGTCTTGGACCTTCAAATAGCTCATTATTTTTCATCGCTCTCGTTGGACGAGCGTCTGGAGCAGTTTTGGTATTTTTCTTATATCTGAAGATCTAGAGGTAAAGTTTGTGACTTTCTTAGTTCTTTGGATTCCTAAGACATAGATCTACAAAACTTTCTTGGTGGAATTTTGATTTTGTCTTAGAAAGTCGTGAGATAATTCATGTTATTTGGCTCTGTTTTATATGCGTTTGAGCTGAAGCTAGTTGTTTGTGGTTGGAAAGTTATTTGCTGGTTATGTTGTGATTATTTGGGTGATATAAGCTTGTAATCTTCTTGTCTTAACCTTTCTCTTCTTAGTCTATATTTCTATCTCTCTCTCTTTTTCTATTGAAGCAAGAAGATCACACCCTCATTTCTCTAAACATTTACATTGAACGTATTGAAATCTTAGGGGCTCATTTGTGATTTGTTTCCCAAAACACAATACCTTCTATTTCTGTCTAAACCAGCCACAAAACAAACCCTTAAGCCAAATATTTTGACAACACCACAAAGAACCTAGCTACAAAATGGCCGGAGGTTTTCAAAGGAGCATGACTTTCGAACAAGCTCAACTCTCGGGCCGCCTTAGGGCTCTTGAGGATAAGTTCGATCGTGTCCTTGCATTTACGGAGAGACAAGAAGCAGGAGGGAATCCTTTTCACAATAGAGGTGGCCCTCCCAGTGAGAGTGGAGACTCTAGCTCATCCCATGGCGAGTCTAGTGAGCGCTCTCGTTCTCGTTCTCCTCGGAGAAGAAGGGGACACAATGATGATTTGAGGGACCTCAAGCTGGAGGTTTCGGACTTTGAGGGTACTCTTGACCCTAGTGACTTCCTTGAGTGGCTATGCAACATTGAGAGGCTTTTTGAAGCCAAGGGCTATGATAATGAGAAATGCTTCAAGGTGGCATCACTTAAGATGAAGAAGTATGCTTCTCTTTGGCTCGACAATATGCAGCAACAACGAGCAAGAGAGGGCAAAAGCAAGGTCAAGATATGGAGTAAGCTCAAAACCTTGTTGACAAGGAGGTTTGTGCCCGAAAGTTACAAGCAAGACCTATACCTCCAACTCACTCAACTATCTCAAGGGGCTATGGAGGTGAAAGAATATGTCCAAGAGTTTGAGAAGCTTGTGATGTCTACCGGTGTCATTGAAGCTCACGAACACACCATAGCACGGTTTGTTCATGGCCTAAACCCTAGCATTAGGGAGAGGGTCGAGCTACAACAATTGTGGACCTTAGAAGATGTCATCGAGTTGTCTCTCAAGGTGGCCAAGCAACAAAAGGAAAAGAGGTCTTATCCTAAGCTCTTTCCTAAGACCCCAACTACCTATTCTAAGGGTAGTACAAGTGGCACTAAGGACTCTAGTGTCAAGCAAGAAAAGAAGCCCGAGGCAAGCAAGCCTCCCTCTATGGAGAAAAGATGCTACAAGTGCCATGGTTTTGGCCATTATAAGGCAGATTGCCCTAACAAGAAGGCCTTGACAGCCAAGGAGGCCGAAGAAATACCCACGGATATTGAGTCCGAGGGTGAACCATTGAGTGATCCTCACTATGTTGATTATGAAGAGTATGTGGAGGCGGATAGAGGTGAACTTCTAGTCACAAGGAGAGTCCTCCATGCCGAGGAGACTCCTAAAGATCGGGCTCAAAGGGAAAACATCTTCCATACTCGTTGCACTATACAAGGGAAAGTTTGTCAACTCATCATTGATGGTGGTAGTTGTGCAAATGCCACTTCTACACTCCTTGTAGATAAGCTTGGCTTGCCTACCTCCAAGCACACTAGCCCTTACAAGCTTCAATGACTTAACAAGGGCGAAGAAGTCAAGTTAACTCGACAAGTTTCTATTCCTTTTTCCATTGGTACTACATATAAAGATGATGTGCTTTGTGATGTGATTCCTATGGATGCTTGCCATGTTTTGTTGGGTAGACCGTGGTGTTTGATAGGCATGTATGGCATAATGAAATGGCTTATACTTATTCCTTGTTCTTGGGTGAAAAAAAGATTATTTTAGCTCCTTTGTTACCATGTGATATTGTTAATGATGAAAATGCTAAGCATGGGAAGGGCTTGTTCATGAGTATGTCCGAGGTTGAAAAGGAGTTGTTTGATAATGTTATTGTGTGTGCTTTGCTTGTTGTTGAAGAAGGAGAGTCCTTGGTTGGTTGTGATGTTCCTATGTTGGTGAAACCTTTGCTTGAGTCTTATTGTGATGAACTTGAGTGTGATGCAAGTGGAATTGGCATTGGGGCTGTTTTGATTCGAGAGAAGAGGCCGATTGCTTTCTTTAGTGAGAAACTGAGTGGTCCTAAGCTCAATTACAGCACCTATGACAAAGAATTCTATGCTCTTGTTCGTGCTATTGATCATTGGGCGCACTACCTCAAGCCTAAACAATTTGTGCTCTATCGTGATCATGAGACCTTGAAGTACATCAATGGCCAACTTAAGCTCAATCCACGGCATGCCAAGTGGGTAGAGTTCTTGCAATCATTCTCCTTTGTGTCCAAACACAAGGAAGGTAAGACTAACGTAGTGGCCGATGCTTTATCAAGAAGGTACTCAATGCTCTCTATTTTGGAGGCTCGGGTACTTGGTTTTTCTTTCATTAAAGACCTCTACCTAGAGGATGATTTCTTTGCTCCTATTGTCAAACGAGAGGCCCCCGATCCTCCTAAGAAGCAATACACCATGCAAGAAGGGTTCTTATTTAAGAACAACAAGCTTTGTGTCCCTAAGAACTTTATAAGGGACTTGTTGATCAAGGAGGCACATGGAGGTGGTCTAGCTGATCATTTTGGCTACACCAAGACTTATGAGATCTTATGTGAGCATTTCTATTGGCCATGCATGCTTGGTGATGTTCAAGCGGTTGTGGCTTGTTGCTCTTCTTGCCAACAAGCCAAGGCTCATTTTCACAAAGGCCTTTAGACGCCTCTCTTGGATCCTAATGGTCCTTGGGAAGATTTGAGCATGGATTTCATTATGGCTCTTCCTAGGACACAACGAGGCAAGAACAAGCTCATACCTAGGGCTGATGGTCCATTCAAGGTGCTTGAACGAATTGGAGACAATGCCTACAAGGTTGAGCGTTTCTAGTACTTTCAATGTTGGAGATCTTATGCCATACTTGGAAGATGAGTACTTGGACGACTTGAGGACAAGTCCAAATCAAAAAGGGGAGAATGATACGAGTGTAACAAGCAACTCAACTACTCAACTGAGCACAAGGAAGAAAGCATGGACGCTAATCAACTCTTTGCAAGCATTAGCACCATTGGTTATGTAGAGGCTCTTAAGGATAATCCTAGCTGTTTTAAGGGTTATACCTTAATTACTTTGCTTAATTAGTCCTTAATTACGCTTGTAATAATGCTTAGGCGTAGCTATAATTTCTGCATTTTGTTTTGTTAAATATGCGTACTAATTAGGCCGTACAAAAGGAGTTTGTTCCTTGGCTTAGTAGTTGATAAAAATAGCTTGAAAATAGCATGGAGTGGGCAGCAAGGCAGCAACAAATGAAGATAAAAGGTACAACAGCACCCACTAGTGGATTCGTACAAAGCAGGCGCTCCAAATTGTATTATCCGAGTACACTTGTGAGCTGGCGCCGGGACCACAAAAACGGCTCCTTTTGAGAGCCTTATCTCATTGTGCCACCTTAGCTTGTTTCTAGAATGATCTTCTAGGGTTCTCAGCTTATAAATAGTATCCTTATCCTTGTAAGAAAGCAGATTTGATGAATGAAAACACAAGATAGAGTACTGCCTCTGTTCACAAGCTATGCTTGGGTATTTACGCTTCTACTAATTCTTTCTTAGTGCTTGATTGCTTAGGAGAGATTAGCAAGGGTGGGGATCCTCTTAGGCGACTAAACGTGTGCTTAATTGCTGGTTTTTGGAGTTAAGAGTTAATTGCTTTATTCATTTAAACACAAAAACACAAAAAGAAGTTACTCTGTTTCTTTCCAACGAGCTTGCTGTTTGTTTCGTATCAATTTCGCACGTGTAAGCAGTTCTTCTCAAATACTGAGAAGCAAGGCGAAGTCAACAAGTTTAGGCATGTTCTTTAAGGTGATGTGAAGCATACCCACTATAGGGCCCATCTAATTCCTTCAGGCACTTCTATTTGTACCCAATTCTAGAACAGGACAGGAACATATTCTTTTGTTCTGGTGCCTTCTGGTAACACTGAAAACTGATGACTCTGCTGTATGGTCACATTGAAAGCTGCTAGTTTGAGTTGAATCTCATAATAGATCTAGTTGTCTTGTTGTGCAGTTTCATGTGGAACTTGGTTGCCATGGACTTGAACTAATTAACCTATCATCACATGTTTGAGAGTATTTGCAATCTTTTTTTCGATAAGAAGTGTATTTGCAATCTTGCTGGGGCTTCACGAGGAGTGTCAGTAGTTCAAAGCATGAAATAGGTCCTTTTAGAGCTGCAGCCTGAGAGAGATATTCTAAGTGAGATCAACCTTCAAGATGCTACCCTTCTTATGTTTTTAGTGCCTTATAATAAATCTGGAACATGCCAAGAAAGTGAGATCAATTGCTTGCTATCCATAGCTATGTTCCATGTAAACCGGACTCCCTTCATTTGGCACTCTGAATGAAGTTCAGAACTCACAACAGGGGTTACTGCAATTCTAGTTTTCTGGAAAGTTGCTATTGAATATCTTCATATCTGCAGAAATAAACAACTTGCTTCATCTGCATTGTTTTTTTGCCAAATTCCTGTCAAAATGATATTGTCTCTGCTTCCTCTTGCTATTTGCTTACACTTGAATTAACCGTGCTTTTTAATTTGATCTTCTTTTAAATGCAGAAGCTACCTGTTGTTCGTAGAAAGGCAATATCCTACAAATAATGTTCCTTTCTGAAACAAAGGCCTCATTGCTTTGAGACTCAGGAGTTTTTGCTGTTATCTGAAGCTCAAGTGCAACCACAGCCTTATTTCGAGATGGATTCGGTTGAGGCAGCAGATTCTCATAATCATTTTATGGAGCTAGCAATACAGGAAGCAAAACTTGCTTTGCAGAGACTTGAAGTGCCAGTTGGTTGTGTGATTCTTGAGAACAAGAAGGTAATTGCATCAGGAAGTAATCGTACTAATGAAACACGAAATGCCACAAGACATGCTGAGATAGAAGCTATTGATAGCCTTCTAGAACAGTGGCAGAGAGAAGGACTTTTACAATCTGATGTTGCTAAAAGGCTTTCCGATTGTGTCCTCTATGTTACATGTGAGCCTTGCATAATGTGTGCAGCTGCCTTGTCATTCCTTGGATTAAAGGAAGTGTACTATGGGTGTCCTAATGATAAATTTGGGGGATGTGGTTCCATTCTTTCACTACATTCAACCAATTCGGAACAGTACGACATTGCTGGAACGAAGGGTTTCAAATGTACTGGAGGAATAATGGCATCCGAAGCAGTTTCTCTTTTCCAAACCTTTTATGAACGTGGAAATCCTAATGCACCTAAACCTCACCGGGCAGTAGTTCAACCCTAAATATCTTTTCCTTGGTTGTTGTGTTGTGTTTTCGTGAAGGACTATCTTCACTGTTTCCAGATTTAACATGGAAATCAGGATATGAGTAGTAATTGTGAGGACAAATGTATTTGGGGGTGAATGTAGGACGGCGGTCACTGTCTAATCTACATGTGAGGATTTGTGCAAGAAGAGCTGGAAAATTTGTGTCTACATGTTCCATATTTCAGGATTCATAAATTAATTCCCTGGTCCTCTGATTGTTGAATCTCTGTACAAGGATTCTTCCTCAAATGGACATAGTATTAAGGTATATGCTTGATTTTTGGCCAAATTAATCTTGTTGCACTGGACATGGATCTTTTGTGTTCTTGTTATTGTTGGTAGCTTGTGGCATCTGGTGTAGATTTCTTACGGTCTATGTTACTGAGGCTCTTCATTCTAACAAAAGTATCTGTGTCTTATGCAATAGGATATGATATGGCAGTTAAACATTTCAAATTAACCCCAGAACAAAGAAAATCCTTTGAATAGACTAGTCCAATACTCAGATTAGCAATCGAATCAACCCTTGCCTCAGAGTGCAAGCCGGGGTGTTTGGGTTGGTTGCCAGAATCAAGAAGCACTGGCACATACACCAGCTTTAGTAGGTAGTTCATTTTACCATGCAGTAACGGTTGAATATGGGACCTGAATCTTTGTTGGTGACATATCTTCTAGAGTGGCATATTGCAGTTTGCCTTTTTTACGAGTTCCTTAATTGATCCTCCTCTGAATGCTCGTGTCTGGGGCACTTGTTCCTGTTTTCTAAGGGGGTTTGGGAAAAGGGAAAGGAGCATTATTTATTGTTTTTGGCGTCTATTTGGGTGTACATAATCTCTACCTTCAGATTTTTGATAACTTAATGGATGTTGGGAAGGGGTAGCTAAGTAAAGTTGATCATGTTTCAGGATCTGAAAATTCTTGCCATTTTTAACACTTGGGATTATTCCAATGAAACAAAGTGATGCATATTAATAGCTCCTTGCTCCTCGAGCCTATATAGCTGAATCTACTGAATTATAGTATAGGCTGCAGTATTTGTAGGTTTCAATCAATCCAGACTGGTGCTGTTCATAGATTGCTGCTACCTGTGCTGTAATAGATGCAAATTCATGCACTACTCCCACTTATTAGGTGTACCATTTATTACCACCAGATATACTTCTATATCAAGTGGCAGGACATCCGTAAACCATTAGCAACAGAGGATCTGATGAGTTGATCTTCTATTAATCAGGAGCAGCATTCTGTCTGTAGGATTCAAAATATTTCCAGCTGCACAGCAAAAAGAGGGGCGGATCCGGGGCGGATCAGCGGATCAGGATCACTCTGCTCACTCCCACCTTCTTGTACGTTGAAACTTTTATTGTGCACACCTTGTCAGTAAATTGATGGTGCTATTGTCGTATGTGCCTTATTTCGGGTGTCTTCTTTTGTGCCTGCTGATATTTGTGGGTTCATCAGGTGCTTCACTGCTTCTATGATTGTTTCATATATTTGTTTATACTTGTTGCTTCTATAAGAAGTTTATAGTACTCTAGTAAAAGTAAACTCTATGAGCCTAATGCCTCAATTATTGCCATTGTTACTTGATAATCTACTTTATTAATTACGTCGTTTTCTGACATGTAGCTAATTATGTGGGGTAAAGGAAGGGCATCAGGTCTTGCATTTGGAAAATTACCTTTTAAAGGGGAAAGGTAGAAGAATCAAAACTTGAAAGATACCTTAGTTGCCTTATATTTCCTTAGTGGTTCTGGATGGAACCGCAGTTATGTGATTACAGCTCTTTTTGCCTAATTGTACCTTCACTTATGTTATGTTCACTTACTTGCTTTGCTTTCCCAAAAAGAGATATGCTGATATGCATGACAGCAATATAAAATCTAATCTTATACTAGTATGAAGAAAGTTTGACTGTCCCATGCAAAGCAAGCTAGTTGATATCCTGTCTTCTTTTTTTTTTCTCATTAGTTGTATCGCAAAGTTTGTTCATCATTGCACCACTTTGATTTACCTGAACACGACATAACAGTTTAGCCATACAAGTTCTCACCTACTTGATTCTCCACTCTTAAGATTATAAAAAAAAGTTAGAAAGACAAGGATTATACTTTACTACCTAGTCTACCTGTCAAATTAGTTCACACAAGGAAGAAAATCTAACAAACAAAGATTGGACCACCCTCCAGCTCACATACACATAAGGGTAGACAAATTCCGGTCCACACTTGAATTTGGACCAGCCCGCCCGGACCGAACCTGGACAAGGTGGAATTGGTCCATGAATTTTTCAATTTTGGGGTCCAAAATTTATTACATTTTCATTCAGTAGCTAATTTATTATTTATGTTGAATGTAACACTATTAGCCTTAATTCATATTTAGTAGTTTTAATGATATATGGTTTAGTACATTTTAGATTTTTGCATAGAAGTTTTTTAAAATCGAAATAAATTTATGTGAAAAAATTGCATAAAAATATTGCTAGTCTGGTCCAGTCTGGTCCGGTCTATGAATTTTCAGGTCCGTTCAGTTTGAGGCTTGAATATTACGGTTCGGTCCGAGTTTCCAAAATTTCCTGAATTCAGGTCTTGGCCCGATCCAGTTTTGAACGTATGTGCCGCCTTATTCAAAAAAAAAAAGGTGGGAAAATGCATGTTCTAGTTCGAACCATTTTAATTAGTGTAAAATTGCTGGTAGTTGTGGATGCCTTGGAGAAAGTTACTGTGTTTTGAAAATTACTTTAAATTTCATGTCAAAGGGAAAAGCAAAACCACCTACCTGAAGTCATTATGTCCTGGCCAGGAAGCTAATTGCTCATAACACGTTTACTAATAAGTTGAATCTCTGATCTCCAAATTATCCTTCACCTTTTTCTAGAAGTGGCGAGCACACAGTTTGTTAATTGGAGGTGGGGGTTGACAAAAATGTTTCCAGAACATGACATAAATGGATATCATGAAGTGCACTCATTGTGACTAGTGGGTGTTTGTTCCCATTTGTGAGCTAAATGAAATTGGAGTTGCTGCTCACTTACCTTGTATCCCACTTATTATGGACATAGATTAAACCACATGATTTACTACTGTTACTTCTCTTTCCCTTTATTTATTTATTTGATAGGCAAAGAATTCGGACTCTTAGGCCCATTACTTGGGGGGAGGTGGTGGCCTAGCAAAGGCTCATTCATAACAATAATATCACTTTCAATAATGAAAGCGAGAGCCATGAGTCTCGAACCCCCAACCTTGAGTTTGGAGGCGTAGGAGCTGTACCACTTGAGCTCCCACCTTTTGCTCATATTTCTCTTTTCCCTGAACAAAGTATATTCCTCTTACAATTGGCTTCTCTTGACCAAGGAGATAGTTCTATAATTTCACACTAAAATCCTACACGCACTTTTGCATTTTGCTTATGAGAATTGCTTGTGTCATATTTGGCAGTTATTTGCTCTTCCCTATATATTGATGATATTCTTGCCATGATAGGATTTTTTGTCAATAGGAAGCCAGGTTTAGATTTGGGTGTTACAGATACTATAATTGGACCAACTCTAATGCTCTATGCTTATCAAGTTATAGACATAGCACTATTAGGAATAATCATCACAAAGTAGACATTAGCGGTAAATGTAGGAAAAGATGCATATGGAATAAATTCTCTTATCTTCTTTCAAAACTAAAAATATATTTGTGGTGCCTCCGATAGTGGGATGCAAAAGAATAATTGTGTTCTGGTGGCTGGAAATCAGGACATCCATAATGTTGGATGCTCTTTGCGTTTGTCGGTAATTTTTCTCTTAAGCATCTTTATCTTGATTCCTCTTTTGTCACACATGATTTACTGCGTTTCTGTCGCTAAAACATAGTCTTTGAATGTCTGCTTGCTTATGGTTCTCTGTGTTCAAAGAGGGCTGTTGGACATATTAGAAAGTTCCTGTGACTGATGATGCTGGACAGACCTGATCTGCTTGCTTCCTGTGCATGTTTAATGTGGCTATAATGGCCCTGTAGTATAGGGTAACTGGATGTAGAGCATAACCTGGACAGTTGCAGCATAGGGATTTATTTTTTATTCTTTTTCTGGTTGTCATTCTGCACAAACAATTCTTTATGGTTGAAGGCCAATGTCCAAGTACTTTTAAAATTTGTTTTTGAATACTTCATCTGCTTAAAGGGGAAAATATTAGATTTGGCTCGAAGCATTGTTCAAACAGTACTTACCTAAAGAAGAATATTGAATGCCCCTGGTGACAGAATTACTTTTCGGGGCTATGGGTGACTTTCAGAGTCTAAGACCAGTACAATACAGATGACAACGGAGGGAATCAAACTTGGGACCTAATTTATCCAGAGGCTCAGTATACCACGAGGCCAATAACTCATTGACAGCTGTATTGTAACCTTGTAAGTGACCAAATTCTTGACCATGTGTGTGTTGGTTTGTTTAAATGCTGAACTTTTGTATCTAAGACTCATTAATTAGAAGAATTAGCCTGAGGACTCATCTGAAAATTGTATACGAGAATCATGTGAACCTTACTATATATGACTGTTTCATTTTTGGGATCTTGGTTGTCAGTTATGCATACGATTGTGTCCCTGTGCTGTTGTATGGCATAATTCTGCAAAGAATTCAATCATGTAGGAAGTACACCTGCATAAGCTTGAGCCTAGTACCATCTTCTTCAATAATACGGGATAAACATGAGGTAGGATGCCTTGAATTAGCTCAGATTACAAATCTGATACAGGATATAATTTCTCGATAAATAAACCCTGTTCTAATTTGATGTGGCTATCCGTTAGTCTTGAACCTAGAAGAATTATGCTCATAATCTTCACTTAATGAGGATTAGACCTTGAACTCAACCTGCTTGGGTAATGTGGAGTTTTAGCTTTAGGGAATAGAAACAGATTATCAGCTTTTGGATATGTTTTAAGCATCACTTATCATATATTTTGCTTCTCAGCCAAACTGAGTAGTGTGTTTTCTGTTTCTGCAGATAATAAATTTTACAGCAAAAAAGCTATCAGAAAAGATCGGAAGTTTGCCCCCTTCTTATTGCTCATCAGCTGGAATATACAAAGACTACATACAGTGGGAGTTGCTACATGTTCTAGCTAGTATAATCTTTCCTTGAACCATAAAGAAAAATAGTCCACCAAGCTCACTACAAGAGTCTACAACTGCAAGGTGGGTATCTACATCAAAATTGCATAGCGCATGCTGTCACTTACCATAAGATGATCAATCTCGGATGTTCTCACCATTTCTCCGGTGACCCACATCCCATCAACTCCGTTCCCATGGTGGTGAGAGAAGCAGGAAAGGAGCGAGACGGGTATCCGAACAATTGCGTAGATGACTGAAAACCCGTTCCAAGCGTGCCTTCCTCTGTTGATCTCATGTGCATATATCGGCATGCCAGCCCCATCTATGTTGCTGAACATGGTCTCATCAGCAACCTTTGGGCTCTTCCTTTTGGTAAGAATGTGTTGCGTCAAAGCTGTGAGTGTACGCAACATTTTTTTGTTAGAAAGCAGAAGAACCTAATAAGACTAGATTCTCACTAAATGGATGATGGTTCTTTTAGTTTTTGCAAAGGATGTCTAAGAGAGAGTTGTGTTTTGAGTTTGTGGGATGGAAAGATGGGGGGGAATGGTTCCTTCTTTTTAAATGTGGCCTTCTCTTTCTTATTTGTCTTGTAATGGCAAGTTGGTGGTTGGCCTTTTGCTTACTTCCTTAGTGCTTGTGACTGTCAAATGAGGTATGGACCTACCTCTTATATAATAGAATTGTGCTCACTAAACTATTGAGATTATGTATCACATTAGTGAACTATGGATCTAGAAATTGAAAATTATAGGCCAAGGGGGACTCACCTTATCATCTTCATGTACTCGCTAGGTTATTGGTAACTTTCTTAGGTTTTACTTATGGACTATTGAGTTTTCTTTTTCTTCTTTTCGTTTTTAATTAGGTTAGAGTAGCCTCATCCGACCCATTTCATCTCGGATTGGGTGAGCAGGGTAGTTAAAAGGTCTTCCAAATCTCCTCCCCTCTCCGCAAACCAGAGCATACCTGTTATCATCCCCCATAATTCATTCACCAAAACAAAATCCGGGAGTTACAACGCTTGAAATTGGGAAATTAAGGATAAAAGGCGGTTGGATGTACTTGCCTCTTGCTTATTTAAGGTTGCTTATTAAATTGTTGTGTGTATTTATCGTGAATTAGTAGGAGTGAGTATGGGTTCTGGGTACCTGGTCTTAGAATTGGTTTGGACCTGGTGGGTCTGGACTTGAAACTGGTCCAGCCAATTCCAATTCTGGGTCAAAAATTCAGACTTACTTGGAAGCAATTCCAATTTCGGGTATCATTTTTCTGGACTCAGGACCCAGTGGGTACCTGGTGGAACCAATTCCAAGAACTGGGTACCTAGTGGACCAATTCCAATAACTGAGTACCTGGTAGGTCCAATTTACAATGCCTACCAATGCTAGTACTACTTCAGTTTTTCTATTGCATATGTTACAATTTTGATCTTTTCGATGTTGTAATATTTTTTTATGGAATCGTCGCACAATCGTGACTCATAGTATTTGGATAGTACTCCACTATTCCCATTAAAATTCTACAAGACAAGATGTCAAGCAATTTTTCTCAGTGAGGGATGATGGGAACTGGGTACCTGGTATTGGAATTGGACCTGTCAATTTCTAGTATGGGTATCAGTTTCGAGGAACCGCTCTAACCAATTCCAATTTTGGGTCCCAAATTTGAGGAACTGCTCTAACCAATTCTAATACCAAATCCTAAGATTTCAAGTGGGTACCTGCTTGCGCTCACCCCTATGAATTAGTGAGCTTTCTATGCATTTTGTTAAAGTGAGTGAGTACTAAACTACTATTATTGCACATCAGAAGAATTGAGGTTGAAACGTCAACATATAAGTCAAGTGAGTTATTCTTGTTAGAGTTAGTCTTTACAACAAAGAGAAATTGGAGAATGGAGAAGACCCACATTGGTGGGGAAAGAGAAAGTTGGTCACTTTATAAGGTGTAGTGTATTTTCATAAGTTTGAATTAAAATTATGGAGAAAACTATGCACATGTACTAAGTGTGTACTAAGTGTGATATATTATTTATATTAAAAAGCCCTTAGCACTTTGCGGTTATGTTATTTATATTAAAAAGCACTTAGCACGTGCGCGTGACTAATTGTCGTTTAACATGCCTTAATGTTTTATTTTCTGCTGTTATGTTTATTTAATTATTTTAATTAAATGAATCCGTAATTATCCTTATTGACAGTTTTGTAAACGGTTGGTAACCGCCTCTTATTTTGCGTATAAATAGGGGATTAAGGCACTGGTTCACATCATCCAATCTTTCCTCCTTCTTCAACCATGGCAATGTTTATAGGAAAATTCGTAGTAATGTTGTGTATAGAATTTCGTAATTAGAGTAATCCTGGGGGTGAATTAGCCGTAACCCTACATCAACTAGTTTAATATTGGGGGCTAATATTACCTTAAGGACAGTGATCCTTAATCACGACTCTAATAATATCCCCGTTTAGTATAGATTTCTAACAATTATTCCTATTGTCAATAAGTTTTAGGATGAACCCTCATTTAACTTGTATATGGCATTGTTAGTTTAATACATTTCATGTTCAATTTATGGATTTAATTGAAATAACTTCTCTACTTAAATACATAAGGTTGAATCGTTTTCTCTCTTCCTCATTTAGGGATGGAAAGTGAATGAAGAGTAATAGTAGTCAATCTACCCTCCTCCTAGGTTAGCTATTCCCTCTTTTTCTCTTAGTTTTCTCTTTGATTCAACAAGTTGCAGTGCTCCCAATCACCTTCGCATTTCCGTTTTACTATTTAATTTACTCCATTATTCCATATATTACCCTCATTCCAAACTTTGCCCTAAATATGTCCAACGAAAATATTAGGAACGATCCTGACGAGTTCCCTAAATAGTTTCATCTACACCCCTTTCCTATGTGTTTGTGGGGTTTGTTTACATGCCACCATCCCGACAAAGGCGCCTAATCATAGTTGTAAAATACACTGCTTTTCTAATCAATTTTAAAGCTTTAAACTTTCTGTTGTTTGTAACACTGGATGCTATTCAACTTTATCCCTCTCTGTAGATGAACTAAGAACTTTTTCGAGGACAGGGAGCTAAGAAAGCTTTTACAAATTCTTATGAAGAAAAAGTTTGCACCAATTAGAGTGGATTTTTTTTTTGCCCCAACGAGTGTTTATATAAGTTCAGTGACTGACAAGAATTGATGTTTTTTTCCCCCTTTCTTCAATTACGTAATATTTTTGCTTTCTTTTTTTTTTTTTTTTTCTTCTTGAAGACACTAATACATCTATATATTGATCTCCTCCCTTCGCCGCTACGACTTAACTTCCCCTTGCGCGCCATTAGCTATTGTGCGTTTCTCCTTCACTGGTGTGTTCTTTTGCACTAATTTGAGAATCGATTCGGTTTGATTAATTATTATTAGTTCACCAACATTTAATTCCGTTCGGTTATATGTTCAGTTCAACTCAGTAGAAAATAACACACCCAAGTCCCCTACTTACTATGCCACCAATATACCTCCTTTCTCTGCCCCCCCCCCCCCCCCTCCCCCTAATAAAAAGAATCACATAACTTGTTGGGAGTTAAGATCCTCTATTGTTATTGCCTCTGATGTTCTTCTCTTCTCTCTATTTCTTTTCTCCAACCACCCAAACACCCCCTGCAATCCAATGATCAAAAAAAGAGAGAGATCAATCCTAAGGTGAGATAGAGACACTACAAGGAAAAAAGACTTTGAGGCACAAAAACATTCGTCGCCCAAGAGCCAAAATTCACCGTCCAAAGAGAACACCTCTATTATTTCTTTGAGAACTGCAGATGATCCAAGCCCACTTATTGAACATCATAGGTGATCATCTAAACCATCTTAACCACTTTCTCGTGTCTACATTTTCAGGCATTATGTTGAAATGAAATTCCCTTTACAAACATCTTACAATTTCAATCATTTTATTATTTGGTTGATAAATTAGAAAAAACTACATTAAATTGAAATTATATTCTTATAACCTTGAAAAGCCAACTAAACTAAGCAAAGGAAGATCCACTTATGTCAGAATAATGGATTAATTGGCTCATCCAACTAGGAGTCCTTGCGCGTATATTTATAGACAAACATAAACATTACATATTTACAGTTTGAGTCCTACTGATACTCTATTACGTCCCCGCAAGCTGATCGGAAGGACGCACGAACAGATTGGACTTAAGAAAATGAAACTGTTGTGGAGACAGAGCTTTGGTAAGTATATCAGCAAGCTGAAACCTAGTGGGAATATATTTTGCAACTAGATCACCTTGAGAAAGACGCTCTCGGACAAAATGATAGTTCACTTTGATATGCTTGCTACGATCATGTAGAATTGGATTCGCTGTAAGATAAGTTGCTCTGATACCATATTAAATCTTCAATGTGCCTACCGCTTGCAGGCCCACACGTGGAGGAGAGTAGACTGCACATAAGCCCAGTGGGGTTCCATCCTAAAACCAACTGGTGTTAGGTGGAGTAACCGACTAACTTATATACTAGTCTCCTCTCTCCCATTATTCTTTCGATGTGAGACATTCACATGTGGGTTATTCTCTTAACACTCCCCCTCACATGTGAGTCCTTTTTAATTTGGCAATCTGGAGGTAGGTCAAGACTCTCAATATGAGACATGCCCTTCTTGGGCTACCCTTAAGATGGGTACATACTGTTAGGCCTTCTTGACTCCACACAACAAATCAAATCTTCCTCTAGTTACTTGATGAATGGGCCCCCTTCTGGGGCAAATAATGGGCCAGGATCTTCAACCATGGGCTATGATACCATATGAAAGAATAATGAATTAATTGACTCACCCAACTGGGAGTAGGGGTGGCAAAATGGTCGCGTCGTGTCATGTTCGTGTTCGTGTCGAGAATAAACGTGTCAGAAATCTCTCAACTCTAACCCAACCAGTTTAATAATCGTGTCGAAATTTTCAACACTAACCCAACCCGTTTAATAATCGTGTCACTGTCATGTCGACCTGTTTAACCTGTTTGACCAATTTAACTAATTTTTTCTTTCAAAAATTACAAAAAAAACACAAAAAAACACTTGAATAAATAAATAATTACTGCTAGAAGATATTTCAAAACGGATTCATATAAACTTTTATGGTAAATAGATATAAAGTAAGGTAAATGTATATTTTCACTTTAATTTTGTAGTAATATTAGTTTAATCGTGTTAAAGCGTGTCAGTTACGTGTTTGAAATCTCAACCTGAACCTAACCCATTTAGTTAAGTGTGTCAGCCGTGTTCGACCCATTTAGTTAAACGTGTCGGAAACCCTTGACACTAACCCACTACTTTCGTGTTCAGTTCGTGTCGTGTTGTCGTGTCGTGTCAGCTTTTGTCAGCCCTAACTGGGAACCCTGACGCATATATTTATAGACAAACGTAAACATTACATATTTACAGTTTGAGTCCTATTGATACTCTATTACCCCTATCCAAAAATGAAGAACCAGTGTCACAGGCTTCTACAAGAAAGTACAAACAAGTAGTGCACTACGGAGAGTAGTACAATATTGGGTTGGTGCAATACTCGTACAAGGGCTTTGTTAGTGGAATTATATTAGGTTTGACAACGATCTTCCCAAATCATCATGCTTTGTATTGCCTCCATCATTACCCATCAATCTGTTCTCTTTGCTTGTAACCAAATTTCTTACCTTTTAAATGATATCTTTTTTTTCATCAAATGAATACATAAATACAGTAGAACTTTATTTAGATATATAAACAATGGTTTGACCAACTAGGATGTTTATATAATTAAATTGACGTCGGCAGTTAATTAATAGAGAACATTATAATTATTATCCAACTTTATAATTTTATTGTTCTTCTAGTTTTGTCTCATTTTTATAATTATCCAACTTGTGTTGTGTTGAATGTTTGCGTCAACACAAGGAATCTCCTTATCAAAGAAAAGAAAGAAAACACAAGGAATCTTCTACTAGAGAAAACATAAAAACGTAGCTCCTTACTTCTATTTTGAAAAACATAGTATTTTTTTTTAGTTAGTAACCCCTCAAAGTACTTGTATAGGGCCCTCCTAAAAATAAAAAGAAAAAAGAAAGAAAGAGAGAGATAAAAATAGTCAGTTGTTTGCACCATTCATTGTAATCACCATTATTGCTTAACTTTCTGTCATGCAAAGATTATTGCTTTACATAGTGTAATCAACCTCATTTTTCCCGTGATCTCTCTCCTCCCTTGCTTCTTTTCACACCTCAAATTTACTGATTACTCTATAAAATGATTACATTATTTGCATTACTAGTAAGTAAATGAGTCCCAAAAGTCTCTATTTTGATCAAAATGTTAATAGTATAATCACTAATTTGCCCTCATATCATGCCATAAATAAAATTAGGTCATGTGCAACATGCATAAGAGCAAATTAGTCACTTTACCTCACAATTTTGATTGAGAAATAGACTTTGAGGTTTCTGTCATGGCCTCATAGAAAGTGATCTTATTAATTAGGGGGGTTCTGTCAAATTTTTTTTATACAGGGGTTCCTCGCAAAACGTGTATATAAAGGAGGCATTTGTTATTGTGCTTCTGTATCTATCATAAATGAATCTTTATTTAATATTTTGCGTAATGAAAATCTAATTATAAAAACTCGTATGAGGCGACTTTAAGGTAAAACCACTTACATAAATATGTTGTCGTTATGACGTCATACTTAATTAAAGAGGTGGCATCACTTTGAGCCGGCCTCATAAGAGACTTTGAAATTTAATAATCATTTTTCACAAAAATTAGTATGAAGCAGCCTCAAGGTGAGACCCTCTTTAACGAGCATGACGTCATGCTTATGTCATGCTTGGCTATAAAAAGAGTCTCACCTTGAAGCGGCCTTATAGGTAGGGATGGCAGTGGGGCGGGTACAGGTGAATACCGCCCCACATCCGCCCCGGTTGAGATGGGGATGGGGAGCGCTAGGTGGGGATGGGGCGGGGATGATTTTGATAAAGCAAAACTGCCGCGGGGATGGGGTGGAGGTGGTTTTCCTTCTTGCCCCGGTGGATACTCGTCGGAGCCCCACCCCACCTTATACCCGCTGACCCACCCCGCCTCATACTGATCTGCCCCGTCTCATACCCACATAAAAATAAAATAAAAAATGTAATATAAATACATAAAACCTTATTTTACCAAATATATAAAAATGTCTATTGCTATTGCTTATCAAAAGCTCAAAATTTTTCCTTGCAAATTATCTTAGGGTGAATTTAAGGTAGATCCAGATGTGGGATTCGTTTGTTTTTGGGCGGGTATAAAGCGGATATGGATACCTTCCCGATAAATGGAGCGGAGGTGGATACCCGCAGGGTAAGTGGAGCGAAGGTGGATTTGGGATCTCCGACCTGTGGCGGGGATGGGGCGAGTGGAGGAATCAAAATATCCAAACGGGTATGGGGATGGATCTACCTATATCTACCACCGTCCCGCTCCATTACCATCCCTACTCATAGGAGACCTTTTGATCATTTTTAGTAGAAACTTTTAGGGTTATGATCCTTTTTTTAGGATAAAGTTGGTCATTGCAAAAACTATTTCAGGTATTGTTGTCACACAAAAAATTGTATAGAGATTAGGACGGACCTGTAGAATAAGGCTTTTCACATGTCTCCCTCCCCTCTTTCTTTCTTTCTTCGCTCTCTCCCACACCTCATGATATTAGTCCGCTCCACGCAACACTTATTATTGTTCTGAAATAGAAATTTTTACCCCGAGTTAAAAGGAAAATGCCTTTATCTAAGTCTGTTAATATTCTATTACATCCTTGATTAGTCTTTGTTATCTTCGGCATTCTAATAAGTGTTTGTTATCTTCACCCATTAGAAAGATAATGTATGTTGCATGCGCAACAATGTGATATTGTATTATATAGTTGTACGACATATAAGCAAGATATATAGTGAGACAACACTTTACTGATAATGATATATAATTTGCTTGCAAGCCAAACCAAGCTCGTCAAAGTCAGATATGGTTAGTCAAAAGACTTTTGCAATAGTGGAAACAAAAATCTTATAGGTATAGGATTGTGAGGTTTGCCATATTAGGATATGCAAGTGTGATATGATGTTAATTGTTATGGCACCACTACTCTTCTTAAGTACCTGTCAAGAGATAATGATCATTTTGGTCATGCAATTTCTAGATTTTTTGCTTTTCCCTTGTGTAGTTGTGTTCAACATTGAAAACATACTTAACAACCAGCATAAGTCTTGAACCCGTTAACGTATCACTATCAAGGGGCAAGTATATATTTCCTAAAAACCGGCAGATAAAAGACACAAGGGGACGGAAAATCGAACCCATTATCTTACCTTACTAAACCACTTGAAATTAAGTTTTAAACCACTTACTTAACCACTTGAAATTAAGTTTTAAACCACTTACTTGTCACCCTTACGTTCATTCACTTTTTAGACCTAAGCAACAAGCTAGCAACGGGGCGTCATCAAGGACCGCTTCTGCAATACAAAAACTTGTGTTGATTTCGTCCATGGTAAACCAATGAACTAAATCGTTTTAAATATACCCTCTGTCCCTGTCCACGGCGGACTACATCCGCACAACACAAGACATGCTAGCTTCTGCAATGCTCGAGTCAGGAACATCAAACAAATAGTCTCAACTGGGCATTTGAGCCCAGACCTAAGGAGGCCATCTTATAATTGGCATGGACTATTAGAAATACTGTAAAAATGGGCTTAGGTCTGTGCATGGTTGCCAGTTAGTTAGTATCACTATAGAGAGATCCCTGCACTAGGCTCAAGCTCCTATTTAGCCCAAACCTAAGGCTTTATTGTTGCAACTTGCAACTAAGGAGTACATGTTCGACCCAGGGAGCTCGAACTTGTTCTCTCAAAGACTTGTTAACTTCCTATCCGGGAAAAAAAAAAAAAAAAACAAAAACAAAAACAAAAAAAAAAAAAAAAAAAAAAAACATGTTAACTGCTTTTGCATGCATCTTTGGCTGAGGCAAATATAAGGGACTATATATTTAAAAAAGTAAAGAGTCAAGACTATTACCAAAATTATAGTCCATGCTTTGTAAGATTTTCAAAGTTCACAAAATTTTGATAACTGTCCTAAAGATTTTGACGTTCTGCAGTTGCTCAACAATGTCAGAATTCTTCCAAGTCTGCAAAACAGAAAAATTATTGACTTGAATTGAACAGCAGAGACATTGATGGTTGATGAAATTCTGCCAGTTTCACCACATATATCTGTTATGCTACCGTGATAATGGAATCAGTATCACCCTAACAATGGCTTCAATGATGCGTGCAGGTGCAGTATAATAAGCCAACAACTACCATGGTTCAAAATGGCCAGCTGAGTTTCTACAATGACTTTCTGAAGTTCCTAGAAGCTTCAACACGTACAGAAAATAGCAAGACTTCGCATAGCATCATGAAAGATCAATTCTTGGGGTAATCTACCAACAGAACTTTAAGCTGCAACTGCTTCACGAACTCAAAGATCATGTAAGAGGTTGTTCTAGTTCAGGCCCTGCACACAAAGCACTAGAGGTAAGTTTGATGTCAGTATTTCGTACAACTCGAAAGATAATATCCCAGATCCAAAACTCAGAACTGGAAGGGAAATTGTAAAAGACAATTTAAAACATTTCATCTCTGATGTTCAGCAGCAAATCTAGTAATCTCGTATAGGAGGTAAAGCTTGTGACCAAAATCTGTCAACCCAATCACAATTGTTTCCATTAGCAAACAATATTCCACAAAACACAACACTAATTGACACTTTGATGTGTAACCTCTAAACAGGACATTTTGCTTTTCATTCCTTTTTCTGTTTTGGGTAGGAAGGGAGTAGAGGGGGGTAAGTTTAAGTTTAATTCAAAAAGCCAAAAAACTTTAAATCACTGATAAAATGTCTGTAAAGAAGAATACCAAGCCCCATGAACCTCAGTGTATCACAGTAGCAGGCTAGCAGCTATAATGAAGCCATTGATTTCTGGTATTTAGGTATCCACTAGACCACTAGAGAGAAGCCAAAATCCCTGAGAAGTAGAGAGCATGGTACAAAAAATGTTTGAATACTTCCCCAGCAAGTCAGCAACATACAAAATCCAAACTAGATCCCTATGTGGTAAACAAGACAATGGAAGGCAATTAACTTGAGCATCCCGTGAAGCTAAACGGCTGGAACTGAAAATTTGAGCAATGTGAATGAGAATCAAAATCAAAAGCTAGATATATAACGGCTTTGAATTGATTGTGAATGCTTGTACTAAAAGACAAGTGCTACAAAATAAATAAGCCAGTCTATATCCACACTCAAAAAACGAGTTTGTATGTTAGTGCTTTCTCTATCAATGGCTTACCAAAAAAAAAAAGCTTACATGAAACTTGATTTACAAGATTTAACAGTCAGGTAAAGAGACTGGTACAACAAATGTTTGAATACTTCCCCAGCAAGTCAGCAACATACAAGTTTCCCACTAGATCCCTCTGCAGTAAACAAGACTATCTAAGGCTAACTTGAGTATCCCGGCAAGCTAAAGGGCTGGAAGTGAAAATTTGAGCAATAAGGATGAGATTTAAAATCATAAACAAGATATATATAAAGGCTTAGGATTCATTATGAATGCTTGTACTGAAAGACAAGTGCTACAAAATAAAGAAGCCAGTTTATATCCCCAGTCAAAATAACAAGTTTGATAGTGCTTTCTCTATCAGTGGCTTACAAAAAAATGATGCTAACTAATTATGAAACTTGATTTACAAGATTTAACAGTCAGGTATATTGATAACAAGCAATAGCCACGGTATTTCCAGTATTGTAACATGATCAGCTAAGGCTTTCCAATTTAATGATCTGCATATATAATAGATACTCCTATATGTTACCCAAGCTTCGCCAAAAATCAACGCAAAAAGTATCACAGATAGGACCGGATGTCCAGACTGATAGAATTCTAATAAAAACGATACAGATCAATCAAATGACCACTAATTTGTTGAAGGGCTATCATAGTATACTAATAATCACAGGCATAACAGCACAGTTTTCTCAGTTACTCTATCTATGGACCATGCAATGACTAGCAGTATATAACTGACAAGTGGTTTCTTCTATATCATTCCATTTATGATTTCTCAATGCTTTAGCAAGAATGCTACGGATTGCGTGATAACAGGAGCAAACAACATCAATATTGGGGAAAAATTTTCTAAGTAGATGAGATCAGCAGAAAACAAGTGTGTCACTATTGCACATTCAGAATACCTGAGTTTCAGCTCATTGAAAAACACCCGGCATAAGGGAAAAGTTTGTGTCACATGGCAGAAAGTTGGAGGAATACATCCCAAGGACATCCACTTCTTCGAGTACCCCGGTTTTTGGATCGTAAAAATGCAAGACCACAACCGCAAGTGATTATTATTTGTCCATTATCCATTCTCAGCAAAGGCACGAAAGTGTAGAAATCTGGGTTTTCCTGTATGACAAATTGCCTAACCCAAGAATCTTTCACACCATACTCCTTCATGAGCCAAACCTCGGCCCGATGACCACAGCCAAGAGAAACATAGTAAAAGGTGAGGCAAGAATCAAAAACCGTCACTTTAAAGTAATGACCAGAAATGCCTTCATCAGGAGTTGGAATATGCAGAAATCGTTCGGCCCCAAAATGAAATGAACATAAGCAATTTTTTTTGTAATCATACCAGTGAAGAGAACCATATCAGAAATGGTCCGTTTTGGTAATAAGATGTGGTTACAAAATCAATACTTCTCCATGTATTAGTGCCCATAGTTAGTACCTCAACCGCATATTCATTCGCCTTTTGAGTTCTAAGGAATGAGATGACCTTAAATTGGTTGGTCATGGCACAAAACCCCAATCCATAGCCCTTAATCTTCTCGATATGTTTGCGAAATTGCCCAACCGTATCATATTGGCTTGTCAACAGATTGCAAATGTAATGATTATCCCATTGAGACTTCATAAGAACAAGCCCATTACACACATTAACAACACTGAGTGTTTCAAGGGGCAGACTGAAATCTAACTTGAATTTAAGCACACCATCAGTGATAAACTTAATATTTTTGTGACCCATTTCATCCACATTATCAGAACTCATGTCCAACTCCAGCAACATGAGATCTTTCCAATGCAAAAGTAGGGATAAACAACCAGGAGAAATAAGAATTGCGCAACTCATTAAAACAAGGACTAATGATGATATTGTACCAATCTTTGCAAACTAGCTTACATGTTAAACATGTCTTAATTGGTAGCCTACCCAAAATCTGCAAAAGAACTTCGGATGGTATTTTGTCCAAAAGAGATCGATTATTGCAGACTTGTACTCTTTTCATTCTAAAAACTAATTTCTAATAATTGAATTCGATAATGAGAAATTGAAGCTATAATCAGTAACCCATTTCTAGAAGTTGAACAGGACGTAGAAAAAGGAACGATTTTGTTAAGACTGAAGTGCAAAAGATGAAATTTTGAAAGCGAGAGAGAAAACCTTGAGGTTCCTTGGCCTGCAATGAAGATTGCAGCTGCAATCCTTTGAGTCAGCTAACTGAAAGTCCTCAAGCGAGGGCAAAAGAATTGCACAGGTTAGACGTTTGCAGACTCTGTAGAGATTCTAGAGAATAGAGAGGGTTTTAGGCTCAACTGCTCAAGTTAAAAGAGGGAGATTTCGATTCAAGTTAAAAGGCTTCTTGAGGAAGGAGTTGAAGAAGAAACGAAACCTTATTTTAACCCAAAGTCATCAAGCAGTGTCACTCACCGCGGCGGAGTAGTGCCCGTAGACCTGGCAAACGGGTCGGGTTCGATTTGGAGCACTTCGGGTTCCGGTCATAAGCGGGTTGGATATTCGGGACAAACATCAAACATCTCTGTCTTTACAAGTTTCGGGTCTCGGGACGGGTATCAGCAGGTCGGGTTATTAGCAGGTCAACCTTTCAGGTCGGATTTTTAATCGCGTCTTAAGTAAGTCGGATTCGGGTCGGGTCAAGTTTTGCAAGCTCGAAGCGGAGGGCAAAAGAAACGCACTAATTAAACGTTTATAGACTATGGAGATTAGAGAATGTTTTAAGCTCAACGGCTCAAGTTTTTATTTTTTTAGAATTTGGTACGAGAAACCCACATCCACTTCTTTTAGAGTGTCCATGAATAAATTCTAAGTGTATGTAATAGAGTGTGCATGGATAAATGTGTGCAACAGTGGGAAATTACATTAATTGGGTTTGGGGTGTAGTGGGCGGGGCAACAAGGATACATCTAGTAATGTTTTATCAGATCACTCAAGAAAAATAATGTTTTACGTACTAGAAACCTTGTACCTCTTTGCACATACGTTTTGTTCCCTCATGCTCCTTAACCTCTAGCATGGCGTTGGTGTCAAAACCAACGACATTGTGCCTCGACTTCACCGACCTCAATTTCTCAAGCAATGCATTGATTACCATAACCAGGGCCGTTTTCTAAGGGTAGGCCTTAGGGGCGACCGCCTAAGGCCCAGTCTTAGAAGGGGCCCAAAGAAAAAAAAACTCACAGAAATAACGTATATATTATATAAGCTGCACTAAAAAAACATGAATGTAATGTTGGTTCTCTGGTTTGTGGTTTGTGTGCCATAAAAAGGAGCTAGTTTTCTTTTACCTAATTAATTCTAGCTTGTTTTTGGCTAATTTTTGCAAACAAATGCATGTACTTGCACATACCCTTGACTTGAGTTCCAAATCTATTGGGCCTCAATTTAATACTTCTTTAAAAAAAAAATTCATTCCTAATTTTAGTTTCTGTACGTAGGATGCAAGCAGGTCAAGCACTTACCAAGTTTGCAACTTTGGGTGGCATTCGACTAAAATGTTGTCACTTGCTCTATTTATTTCAAAGTTTATAATTAACCTTTAATTTGGAAAAAATTATAAATGTTGAAATATCTCGTTAGTTTCATTAATATTGCTTTTTAAAAATCATCTTTTAAAGATTTATTCGTACATCGTAATTATTTACAATAAAAGTAATGTATTGGACTTGACAACATTTTATTGGTTAACCATATGTGTTCGTAAATAAAAAATTTTAATTACAAATTGGAGCGAACATAAGTCACTACCTTTTTCTTGGCTTTTACTTCAAATATTTTTATTTTATTCTCTTTTAAATTCAAGGAAGTCTCTCTTTTTGAAGGATATAGGGTTATTTTTGACATATACTACCTTAACTTTTAAAATAAAAAAAATTAGATTGAGAGTTAGGTTGAACATCACCAACTGCCCTTGTTTTTCCATTTCTCACATTTTTTGTGCAGTAAAATCGATTATTCGTTATTTAGGGCCCTTTATTTTTATTTCGTCCTAGGGCTTCTAAAACCTTAAGAATGGGCCTGACCATAACTCGTTCCGAATCCGTGATTCTCTTGTCCAGCAGCAGCCCATCATCTTGACTAGCCATCAGGTTTTTGGAATTCCGTGTTTGTGTTCCTCCAGACTCAACAACTTAACCCGAGTTCTTGTGGGATCGGTTTTTAGGATGAACTCGGCTGAGCAAAGCCAATTGGTGCACTTGAGGTAGAACCTGAACACTTTGATGCTGCCTAAGTATGACTGGCCAAAGACTTGTTCCTTGTTGGCATTATTGAACTTGGTCCCCTCGTGCGTGTAGTAGTTACCGCATGTGTTACATCTTACAATCATGGGGAGCATTGTACGGCTTTATATTTGTTCAAGGATTTTCGTTCTGCCATGGCACTAATTTTCAATTCAAATCAAATTTAACGAAACAAACAAAAGTTGGAAATGCAACTTGTGATTTGATTTGTGGAGAAATTTTTACTCCGTATTTTGTTTCTTAATGGGGATAGGAAGGAGATGGTATGCGAGTTTGCAGAATAATAATCCAACTCGGACTTAGGTTCTCCTCTCCTTAATATTAGTTATGCTTAGTAAATTTCGTTCAATCTCGTTCATCCATAATGATACATGTGTTGTTGAAAAGATTCCAATGCATACATTTAAATACACCCAACAATGAAACGGAACCCATTTTGTTTGCTTTCGAACACAGAGGCTAAAAGCAGCTTCAACAAAGCTGCTTTGTTCCAGAATCCAACATTGATCAAGCTACGTACCTTGTTGATCTTGGCATGCGAACCCGCTCCCAAGAGATCAGAACTCTTCTAGGAACCAGGTTTTATCCTGTCCTCTACAAGCCGATAAGATGAAAATGCCTTCAGAAGATTAAATATGAAGACTACGTTTAAGACCAACATCCAACATGTGATCCTATTTCACACCTTAACAACCAGCAGTTCACATTTTAAACTGAAACCTACATCTCACCTGTTTCCTTCTTTTGTCTGTCTCACCTCTTATTAACTACAAATAGAAGTTCACTAATTACATGATTTTCCTTATCATTCTGATATTCTACGGTTTAGCATCAATGCCAGAATTCTTCAAGAAACACAACATTTGGTGGAAATTGTCTTCTTGTCAGGGAAGAAACAATGGAACAATAATGTTATACTATGGGAACGATAACCATGGCGCAACTCAGTGAAACTAGGACTAATGATGATTTGATACCATTATTCTTTGCAAACAAGCTTACAGTTTAAGCATGTCTTAATAGGTAGCCTACACAAAATCTGCCAAAGAATTTCAGATGGTAGGTTTGAAAAGGATCTATTATAAAGTAGAAGCTTGTTCATTGCTATTTGCTGCTGAAGAGAACATAGAGAATCAAATATGAGGAATTGCTCAAAAGGGCAGATTTTAATTGCTCAACTGAGTTTGAAGATTGTAGGAACCTGATCATGTAAATTATTTATTTCTTTGCTGTAAATAGTGATATGCTGTAATTAGTAGTCGGTTAGGCACTTGCCACCTAAGATAAGTTGTTAGAAAAAGTTTGTTACAGATTAGTTAGAACAACACTATTCTGTTTGCTAAGGTAGGCTATTATATAAGCTTAAGGCACTGTACAGAGAAAGATCAGAATTCATTAATACAATTGATCTCAAGATCAATTTTCTCTCTCTATCTTCTTATTCTCTTTTCTCTGTTTTTTCTGCCATTACAGAACCTTCATCTTGAGGTTTTAACATGGTATCAGAGCTATGGAGCTCGATACTAAATCTCTAGAATTCTTTGATCATTTCTTCTTCGTACAATCGGATTGATTCTTCAATTGTACATCAGCTCAATACATTCTCCTTTCGAGAATAATTCAATGTTCATTTCATTTTCAATTGATTGGAATTGATTTCTTCAATCAATTAAGCTCACAATTAGAGATTCGGTAACTTTTTTTTTTTCAATTCAATCACACTTTTCTTGATTGAATTTGTTCTGTTCTTGATTTGATATGTTGTGCAATTCTGTTTCTGATTGATCAAAATGCCTGATGATCAAGTTCCTCCACCAACAGTTGATGCTCAAAGTGAGCTTTACATTCACCATGGAGATACATCTAGTGGTTTCTTGCTTGCAACTCAGAAGCTAAACGGAGACAATTATGCTGAATGGAAGAGATCACCAGAAATATCTTTGAGTGCTAAGAATAAACTAGGTTTTGTGAAAGCAAGGGACGTGTGCTAAACCTACTCAAAATTCACCATTGCTGAATTACTGGGAGCGTTGCAATAACGTGGTTCTTTCTTGGCTAATTCATTATGTTGAACCTGAGATTGCTAGAAGCATACTTTATTATGATTCTGCTGCAGAAGTTTGGAGTGAGCTCAATGAGAGGTATGCCAGTTCTAATGCACCTCGCAAATTTCAAGTTCATAAGCATATTAGTGGAATCAGTCAGGGTAATAAATCTGTTGCAAGCTATTATACTGAGCTGAAAACTTTTTGGGATGAATATATGTCTCTTCTTGCTTTGCCTGTTTGTACATGTGGCTCTGGAAACTCTTTCTTGGCTATCCTTAAAGAACAGGAAGTTCTGCAATTTCTATTAAACCTGAATGATGATTATAAATCTGTTAGAGAAAACATTTTAATGATGCAGCCACTGCCTAGTCTAAGCCAAGCCTACAGATTCATACTCCAGGAAGAAAAGCAAAGAGAAAGTGGTGATTCTTTTTCTATTAGCAGTGACTCTACTGCAGTTGTTGCGCCTTTTAATAGGAATTTTGGTAGAAAAAATTCTCAGGCAAATCGTCCTTACAATCAGAAGTGGAGTAATGGTTCTAATTCAGGCAATAATTCAAGCATCTACAGTCAGGGAAATACAACGGGATATAATTCTCAGGGTGTTGTTTTTGGTGTTGCCCCAAATGGAAAAAGGTCTAAATTCTTTTGTGATCATTGCAAGATTTATGGTCATAGTATTGACAGATGCTTCAAGGTGCATGGTCCTCCAAAGGACAAAGCAAAAAGAGCTGCTAATCTTGCTCAGTGTGATACTGGAGAAGTGCAGCAGGATTCTATGCCAGATTATGGTCCTAATGAATCAAATTTTGCCTCTGCTATGCTAACACAGGAGCAATACAGCCAGTTAATCAACCTTCTTAAGCAGTAGCATGTGAGTTCTCCAGGGACCAATTCTTCTCCAGGAGCTGTTTCAGGCACTCCTTTCAGTGGCTCTACAAGCTTCATGGCAGGTAAATTCATTTGTCTTATTTCTAATAGTGATACTCCAAATTGGATCATTGATAGTGGAGCCACAGATCATGTAACACCACATCTTCATATGTTTGCCACCTATAAATCTATGCCTCCTACTTGTTCTATGATCATGCCTAATGGTCGTGAAGTACCTGTTAAGAATATTGGTTCTGTGAAACTTAATTCAGGCTTAATATTGCAAAATGTGCTTCATGTTCCTGATTTTCACTTCAATCTCATTCTGTTAAAATATTAAACAAGCAATTTCGTGCTCATACACTTTTCACTGAAACTGAGTGTTTTCTTCAGGTGCCCTCAATGAGGCAACATCTGGTCCTTGGTAAAGAGAGAGCAGACTTATATTTTGTAGACAAAGCTGTGAAGAACATAAATGACTCTTGTTTGTCCTCTAATGATGGTTTTGCATCTTCTTTTCTCTATCAAAGACATGCTAATCATGTTGTCAAAAATCCTTCTCAATTGTGGCATTGTAGACTTGGCCATCTTCCTTTCAAAAAAATCAAATGTATAGATTCTATTTCTTGTTCTTCTTCTTCATCTGATGTAATCTGTGATGTTTGTCCTAAAGGCCAAGATGCCTCGTTGTTCTTTTCCTATTAGTCAAATAAAGACTCAAGAAGCTTTTGAGTTAATTCATGTTGATCTATGGGGTCCATATACTCATTCTACCTATAATGGTTTTAGATTTTTCCTAACCATTTTAGATGATTTCTCTAGAGCTACTTGGATACATTTGCTTGCTTGTAAAAGTGGAGCTTTTCCTACTTTAACTTCCTTCATTAGCCTTATTGAGCTTCAATTCTCAGCCAAATTGAAAGTCATAAGATCAGATAATAGCATAGAATTCAAAGATAATCAGGCCCTTTCATTTTATGCTAAAAAAGGGATCATTCACCAAACTAGTTGTAATGACACACCTCAACAAAATGGGGTGGTTGAGAGAAAACATAGACACCTTCTTGATACAACTAGAGCCCTTTACTATCAAGCTAATATTCCCATCAGATACTGGGGTGAGTGTCTCTTAACAGCTTCATATCTCATAAATAGATTCCTAGACCCTGCTTATTTAATATCCCTCTTGTAAATGATTCCTAGTTTTGAATAATTTCGCATACTTTAATTTAATTTAATTTAATTTGTTAATCAATAATGTTAATTTCAGATTTTGATAGTCTCTCATAGCCTGACATATAGGACAAACTTCACGAGAAAATAGGAACTCCAGATTGTCCAAGCATAATACATATTGACAAACAAAAGGATCTTTGATGTGCAGTTCTTATGCTTCAGACAAATATGAGAACAAACGTGTTACAGAGGTATATTTGCTGGCACTAAGGTTTTTTCTTCTAGCAAACTGTTATTTTGGATATGTACCATTTTGGGAGTTTTTATTTCTAGTCTAGAGTGAATAGAATATCTGATTCTAACAGAGCAACTTCTTTGCAAGATCTAGAAACCACATTTATGTGGATGCAGTGCCACTGGTTTTGTATCTATTAGATAATAAACTTGATTATTATCATGTTAGCAACCTTTCATATAAAAATCAGTCTTATTCCATCTTTGATAATAACAGATTAAATTTCTAGTAATATGCTAATATAATATGTTTATGCTCTCTCCAGCTAAATCAAAGGTTCACTGCTGAATATATGGAAAAAATGCAGCTTGATATCAATCCAAGTATGAGGGGAATTCTGGTTTATTGGCTTGTTGAGGTTAGTGTATGTAATTACAAACATTAATGTTCATTAAACTTGCATTTCAATGCTCGAACAACTTATCAACTATGAAACCATTCATTTTCTGCCAAGTACTATAAGAAAGGAAAAAGTACAACTTGTATCCACTTCAAAATGGGGACTGAATTCCCTTGTGTGTCAGCTATATATTCTCGTATCATGGTGAAGCATGAAAGTATAACATGATCGTTTACCAGTGTTCAACAATCTGCTTGCTGTTGCTGATTGCTGTAAAATGTTGTTGCTGATTACTGTAATTGCTGCTACTTGTAGTTTGCTGTAATTGCTGTTGTGTTTTGCTGTATTTCTACTGCTCTTTTTTGTAAAATGCGGGGTTTGTTTGCTGTAGCTGTTGTTGTTGTTGTCTGCTGTTAAATGTTGTTCCTGTTTGTTAATGCTACTTGCTGGTTGTTGGTATTGTATCTGCTTGTTGCTGATTATACTGCTGGTTGCTACTTGTGGCTTGATTGCAGAAGTTTTGTTGGGTTTTTTTTTTTATTGTCGTTGGGCTTGATTATTGCAGCAGTTTTGATTGGACAACATTATTTTCTGATTTAATGGAATTATATAAGGCTATGCTTTAGTACCTTTTATATATTTAAGTGAGATTTTAAAGCCTATTAGCTCAAATGGTAGAGCAATTGTGCTATTGCTCAAAAGACGTGGGTTCGAATTTCACATAGGCTGATTTAATGGGATTTTAATTTTTTGCCAAAAAAAAAAAAAGAAAAAAAAGAAGAGAATGTGTGACGGCTCATGTCAACAACCGTCACCCATAATCAAAGTATGTGTGACGGTTCATTTAAAACAACCACCACACAAAGTAGGAATGTGTGACGGCTGGTTACTTGAACCGTCACACAAAACAGGAATGTGTGACGGCTGTTCACTTCAACCGTCACACTTACTCGAAGAATGTGTGGCGGTTCTTGATAATAACCGCCACACATTCTTTTTCTGTGGCGGTCGATCAACCGTCGCACATTCTCTGCGACAATGTGTGACCCCCCGGTTTGTGGCGGTCGATAACCGTCACACATTAGTGTTTTGAACCGCCACACATGACCATTTTGCATTAGTGTTATCATGTTATGTCTGGTTTATTGTATAATTTGCATTGAATGTTATGATTCTTACAGCTGATTTGCTCAGAATGAGTAGAGTTAGAGGTCGGGGTTATCCATATCCTAATCCTGCTAGAGGTAAATACCGAACTAGGCCAGGTCGTGTAGGGCCTGAACTCATTGTACAGTTAGGTTCGAGGAACCAAGACTGCAGCATGGATGAAGATGCTAGAGATGCTAGAGAAAGTACTGCTAACACGCATCCACGTACTCCTTCCATTGCTACCAATGTTCAAGATACTCAGAGTCTATGGCTTGGGGAGTGCTGCGAATCTGTACTATGAAAAGCGTTCACCTGCTACTGCCAAGAGGCCACGCCAATCCAAAGTACAACAAATGGAGGTGAGGATTAAAGAGTTAGAGGACGATAAGGTCTGACAACAACAACAACATTGGGAGGCCATAATTAAAGAGTTAGAAGACGATAGGGTGAGTCAACAACAACAATATGATGCAAATGTCCAAGGCCAACTCGCTTTCTAGAAAAAAATGCTAAGATTTCTCTCAAGCCATTAGAGATGTTGGGTACACTGATATCCCAACCCCTCCCTTCTCACCTTTCTAACTTGTTTGGATGTTGCTTGACTTCTTTTTTAGGTAGTGGGTATTTGCCAACCCCTCCCTTCTCACCTTTCTAATTTGTTTGGATGTTTCTTGACTTCTTTTTTAGGTAGTGGGTATTTGCATATTTTTGGGCAAAACTTTAGAGGATACTAAAGTGCGCATCTAACCTTTTGAGTTTAGTTAGAGTCGCAAATATGTACATTTTGCCTAACCTAAGATTGGTAGTACTTACAGGTTGGATATGTAAATTTTGTGGAGCCTAGTTTGGTGTACATTTTTGCTAACTTAAAGTTGCTAGGTGGCCATTGCTTGAATGAAAGTGACAAATTCAGAAGTTGTATTTGAATGTTTGTAATATTTTGATCTTTAATATATGAATGTTTTTATTATCTTCTCACCGTAAAAATAATTTGTAATGGGAAAAAAGAAGAATTTGTATCATTAAAAACATTTTTAAAATTAGTAGATTATTTTTTTTATTCAACTTAGCAACGGAATAAGTTTCATTCTATTGCTACGATCACATAAGTAAAATTAGAGCTCAACAACGAATTGCATAGAAATCTGTTGCAGAGCTTAGCAACAGATAAGGCCCAATCTGTTGTTGGCCTTAACAACGGATTCTAAGAGAGAGAGAGAGAGAGAGAGAGAGAGAGAGAGAGAGAGAGAGAGAATGGAAATACGAGTAAGTGAAGTTGCGTCAAGGTCTCATACTCTCATCAGTCTCCTACTAGTTTAGTGTGCAACAGGTACATTTTTATTTAAGTTTGCTGAATTTAATTCCCTTACTATCTGATAGATAATGTCATTTGTATTCTCAAGTAAATGTAAATCTACCAAGCAATTTATGTTTTTCTTATACTAATATAAGATTGCAAAAACTTATTTAAGACAGTGTTATTGTAAATTTTAGTAAAACGATGATCACTTTTTAGTGGAATAATGTTCAGTATTCATGATAAATGATCCATTAATAATGATTCTAATTTTTTGTGAAGTGGTTTTATACAAGCCTTGCTCATATAATAAGATTGTTTTTGCTGCCTAGAAACCTTCAGATGACGTTTGATAAATTGAACAAAGTAATGAACAAGAGAAGAAAGTTACAAGTAAAATTTTAAATTAAAAAAAAAAAAAAACTGTTTCTAACCTTTTGCTTTTCTGGTTTATATATTCACTTTGGAAATCTTTTTTCTTTTTCACACAATATCTGATGTATGGAATCTAATACTACGAAATAATTATGGCAATTTCAAGTTGATATAGGAAATTTGATAATAGAAAAAAAAAAAACTTTGATTTAGGCAGTTGTATTTTAAAGAGTTTGAAAAAGGAAATGAATTTTGGTGAGAATCCTAAGGGGCAAAACTATTTTAATGAAAGAGTTTGATTTAAATTCATATTCCTAAACTAAAACCCTACCATTTCAAATCTCCCCTATATAAATAAACAGAGTCATTCCATTTAATTAGGTGCTAAAACCCATACGAAAGAAAGAAAGAAAGAGAAGAGGGGTGATCGTTCTTCCACGCTCATATATATTTTCTAACTGCCCCTCTCTCTCTCTCTGTGTTTAATTTGCAGGTTATAATTGTATTTGGTGATTTTGGAGCTATGGCACCTAAAAACTATAGTATTGGTATGAATTTTCTCCCTTTCAGTAGTTCATAGTACAGTTTCTTTGTGTTAATTTTTTGGTTTTTTGAGTGAAGTTTCTTTGTGTTTGTGTTACGTATTACTCTAAGCATGATTTAGTATATATGGTTGAGATAAGATATACTGATTAAAGCATATTAATAATCCTTATGAGTTGAGAGAGCACATCTATCAATTTGGGTCAATTTCCTGATTTACACAAAAACTTCTATAAAGGTACGGTCTTTCCGTAATTGTTATTTTTGGTGAGACCGTATCACTTTTGCTTGAGTTGGTCTCACACAAGACTTGTTTTATGGATGAATCTTATATGCTTGTTTGATTATTTAGGTTCATTCAAGTTGAAGTGTTCGGCTCTAATCTTTAGTCTTGTTCTAAAACTTTACTCTCTTAATTGCTCGAAAAAGTTAAAAAAAAAAACTTTGCTCTTTTAGCCATCTCTAGTTGCACCATTTTTTTTGGAGGAATATATTGTTGTCTCTTTAAACATGGGATTTTCCATAGCTTATGAGTATCCTAATCCTAATCAAAAACTAGAATTGGTTTTGGATTCTTGTATGTAATCCTTGTCTGCGTTAATGATAGGAAATTGCTAGTTTGAGTATTAAGACTGCCATTTCAGTGCAGTCGATCCGTATACTCTATAGTTCAACACTAGACTATCGTTTTTTTTTTTTTGGTGAGACACTACTAGAGTATCGTTTGAGTGACCTGTTGCCAAAAGTTTGACGGACAGGGGTTTATATATGACCTTTATTCTAAAAATAAAAATGTGAAGTTAGTCATTAAAAAACTACAAATTTGACATTTTCTTTTGTTATTTACCTTTTTGTGGAGTAAATATTATTATTATTATTACTTTATTTAAGTCTATTTATTCTTCTAAAATTCAAATTTTTTAATTTGTTTCATTTATGTATATTTTTACTTTCTTTTTTCTAATTAATTGCATAATATAATGAAGTTTAGAAAATGTTGTAAGAAAATTATTTTTACTTTATTGAAGTTTTAGATTCTAATTTCCAAAACCTCTAGAACAAGTTTTCCATTTTAGAAGTGTTTGAAACCTCTAGAAACTTTATGGGTTTTTCTATTGTGTGTCCTAAGAGCATATGATAAGAAGTATTTAATATGACCCACTTTTTTAGATTAGACAATCTAATTTACACATTGTATTGAAAATACAAACTTAATTAAATGCATTTTTCTCTCTTCCTTCCTGTCACTTATTACCTAGTCACTTTTGCTTTGCCCATTTTCTCTTGCATTTTTCCCTTTTCTCACATCCGTTCTAACTAGCAAAATCAATTAAATATGTCAACGTACATTATTACCCATAGAAAATAAATAAACAACGTAACTCACTAATCATCATCAAATATCCAGGAAGAGTAATATTTGAGTCGAAATTGCCACACTAAGAACATATATAACAAGTTGACTAGCAAAAAAAAGAAGAACATATATAATAAGCAATAATATAATGTCATAGTCCACTAGTCCAACATATAAAAACAATGCATTCTCAAATCAACAAAGAAAGTCAATAAAATAATTTTTTTGTATGTGATAAGAAGTGTACCTGCGATTTCTTTCTTCTCCAAATACTTGAAGAAACTCATTAGCTTCCATTGCCACAAGAAACAAATATGACAAAAATTGCTATTTTTATAATCAATAAATCATGGGAGAATGAAGATGGAGACAAAAGAATACAAAGACAGAGAAAACAAGATGAACAGAGGAAAGAAAGGAGTATCCAAAAGTGAGAAAAAAAAAATGTCCATTACCTTTTACCGGGAGAAAGAAGTCAGGAGGGTGAAATAATAAGTGAAAGGAAGAGAAAGAAAAAGTGCATTTAATTAAACTTGTATTTTCAATACAATGTGTAAATTAGATTGCCTAATTCAAGAAAGTGGATCATATTAAATGCTTCTTATCATATGCCCTTAGGGCACACAATAGAAAAACCCTTATTTTATTTAGAAAAAGTTGGCCAAAATTGTTAGGAAATATTATTCTAGTACTCTCACGAATATTATTCGTATAATCTAGAGTTTTATAACACTAGGACTCCCTACTTATAAATAGGAATCGATTACATCAATAATGATCGAGCATTCTATTATCTCACATGGTATCAGAGCGGCTACTTTCCTGCTAGCCTAAAAAAAAATCATTTTGTCCGCCACCGGACCAATTTTCCTTCACCATTGATCATCATCCCACCGTACTCCTTCAACCTCCTTATTTCCACTTTAACATTCCACTTTTATTTAATTAAAAGTCCACACCTTTTCCGTTTCCATTTCCAATTTTCATCTATGCCAACGTTAGGTTCTAGCATATGGTTTTAGCAGGTTTGCTTGTGATTATGAAACTCGTTCATCCAAGCATATGGTGATAATTATTCTCATATAACTCATCCTCTCAAATCAGCCTCTGTCTCATCTTCTCCAGTGTTGTCAAGTGCAATACGGTGGTCCGTTGTGTGTGCTGTGGTGGCCTACTCCTACCTTGGTTTTTTTTGCCGTGAATTACCTTCTCCTTCTCCCACTTCCTCTCTCTCATCTCATGGCCTCACGACAGCAACCAAGTAGTCTTCTCTATCTATCTCTCTTCCTCTATCTTTGAGTCTATTGTAGTCCTGCCGCACATCGGTCGTCAGTATCACATCGGCCTCCTTTCTCCAAGTACCCTGTTTTGTTTCCACTGCTAGACCACTCTTCTCTCTCTCCTGCTTGGCTATGCAGCGGTGAGTACAAGCTCCGGTAACAACACGAGAGCTTCATGACAGCTACAATAATTATTCATGCTTGTTTGCGTTGTAAGATTTTCATATATTTATTCTAGTTATTTTTAATTATTTCTTTTGTAACTCCAATCGTAGCGCTCGTTCATCTATCGCTACGATTGCGAGGGAGTGTTAGGGAATATTATTCTAGTACTCTTAGGCATATTATTCTAGTCCTCTTAGGCATATTATTTGTGTAATCTAGAGTTTCTATGACACTAGGACTCCCTACCTATAAATAGGAATCGATTACATCAATAATGATCGAGCATTCTATTATCTCACAAAAATAACACAAGCTTTCACTCTGATGCAATTAAAAACACAAATCTTCACCAGTTGCGTTTTTACCAGGAATTTATTTTTTCCTCGATTAAATAGCATCCCTCTCCTATGAGGCCAAAAATTTTCCAGTCAATGAATTGGCAATCCAGTTTGGCGGAAAAATTATTTCGTACTAAAAATGCAAGCGGTGAAAATTTGTGTTATTAATCTCAACTGAGTGGAAATTTTTGTTATTTTCACCATTTTTGCCTTTTATTTATGTAAACAAGTATGAGATGAAACATCATCTCAAAATGATTACTCAAAGCTAATCCAATTACATTCAAAAAGTCATCCTAAAATAGCGTGAAAATATTTTGTTGGTCCCAAATTAGCTAATGGATATGCAATTAAATTAAAAGACAATATTAAAAAGAGACAAGACACAACGATATATAGTGGTTCGGTGTTACCCTACGTCTACTATCTCCGGGACTTATCCGAAGGATTTTTAACCTGCAAAACTTTTATTAAGTGTTAGTCGATTATAAAATAATACTACCCAAGTATTACAACCTTCCAAGTCAACCTATGACTAAGGTTTAACGAGTTGACCCACAACCCAAAATCGACCTAACAATAATAAAAGATTACACCTTAAACAATAATATAGATGTTGACAAATGAGTAAATTAAACACAAGAGATGGAGTATAGGATTGAACAATCAAATCGGATCTCTTGCACGCTTTGGATGCTTTAATGAATATTACAGTCCTTGTCTAGCACCCTTTTGAGAAACGTGTGTTCCTAAAACAGATCAAAAGATTAACCACTCACAAAAACAACGTTTGTATTGAGCACTTGATCTTTTACACACAATAATATAAAAATTATGAGCTCTTAAAAGTGTGTAACAATACTCAATAAATATTTGCAAGTATGTGCTCCGCCACTTTTGATCAAGTAGAACCATTATATATACCAAGAGAGATCAACTAGCCGTTACATATTAGCAACCACCATTTTGGCACATAATCAAGGTCAATATCATATGAGCCTTGTAAAAAGTAATATGAAGATCCTTGCCTATTGCAGAGTGTGCCAAATAAGGTAAAGCATCAATCATGTGTGATATAAAGATATGACGAGCCAGTAAATAAAAAAGTACAGAATACTTCCAAACTAATAAGCATGAAGTTGCTGAGATTTCATAAAGAATCTTGTATTACCAAGGATACTATCCTAGATAGAGAATATATGCATACATGAAGCATATCAAATACTCAATATATTCGGAAAGTAATTTGAGTAAAAGTGTAATCACAATATTCTAGTCATTTTGTCTTACATCATAAAAACTTAATAAGAAATAAAGCCAACAATCTCCCCTTTTTAATGTAAGACAAAATCGGATAAAAATAAATAAATCAATTAAGTTTTAACTTACCATGACTTACCTTTGACGAGCATACTAACCTTGTATATACTAATTTTTCTTCCCCTTTTTGACTTACATCAAAAAATGATGAGAAGAACCACAAATGTAATATGTGTGCTCTCAAACTTTTAGAACAAATAAATCATGAAAAAAAATGTACGATAAGTAAAAATTAGAATATCTAAATTACAACGCCTGCACATTCAAGTAAACTCATTAGTATTAAGAGAGGGCTCCCGCTCAATTCATGCATATGGAGGGTGTTCTAGGTTTGGTGGCCTAGTCCCCTTAGGTACCCAAACTTGCCTTATTTTTCTAATTTTAGCTAAATAACAATAGTTAGCCAAATGTCCAATTTTCATGCAATAGTGACACTTATAGATCCTTTTTGGTCTAGCCGATGATGAACTTTCTTTCACAAAAATGAGATTGGTTTTCTTGTTTTGAGAAATACCAGTATAATCATTTTGAGGAGCCTCATACCCTAAACCTTCCTTAAGGAAAAAGTTTTTTTGAGATCCTAAAACCATATCCAAATTTTGTTGTCCTTTAGTAAAAACCGAGGCAGCTCTTTCAAGTTGGGTAATACGCTCAACAAATTTGTTTTTCTCAATTTCGAAATCACAGTTTGAGGAACCCTGCTTCCTTAAAAGTGAGGCAATTTCATTTTTCGATTTTTCGAACTTACTTTTTATGAAAGAATTTTCGGTTTTTAAAACTTGAAGCTCATTTTGAAATTTCTCAACTATTGAGGTGGAGACTCTTGCTTCATCGGCTAGTTTCCATAAAGCAACTATAAGTTTTTTCTTATAGAATGATAATAACGGGGACTTCCTTACCTCTTCTTCTAACTCATCCTCATCGAATTCTTCCTCGAAGTCACTATGATTGGCCATGAGACATTGATGTTCTTGTTCATATGTAGCCAAGAGGTTGTCCCACAAAAATTTGGCTGTATCACAAGCACAAAAGATGTTAAATACTTTAAGATCTAAACCACAAAACAGAACATACTTGGACTTGGAATTTTTTGAGAGCTTCTCATAGTCAAATGATGTATGTTCTTCCTTTGGCTTGTTTGGAACAAAAGGACCATATTTGATGATGTTCCATAACTCAAAGTCCAGGGATTGAATATATAGCTGCATCATAATTTTCCAATAAAAAAAGTTAGAACCATCAAAAAAAGGAGGACAATCAATTGCATATGAACTAGGTATGGGATCTTGTCCTATGGACGGTTAAGTCTTAAGAAATAGGACCCGCTCTAATACCAATTGTTGGTCCCAAATTAGCTAATGGATATGCAATTAAATTAAAAGACAATATTAAAAAGCGACAAGACACAACGATATATAGTGGTTCGGTGTTACCCTACGTCCACTACCTCCGGGACATACCCGAAGGATTTTTAACCTGCAAAACTTTTATTAAGTGTTACTCGATTACAAAATAATACTACCCAAGTATTACAACCTTCCAAGTCAACCTATGACTAAGGTTTAATGAGTTGACCCACAACCCGAAATCGACCTAACAATAATAAAAGATTACACCTTAAACAATAATATAGATGTTGACAAATGAGTAAATTAAACACAAGAGATGGAGTATAGGATTGAACAATCAAATCGGATCTCTTGCACGGTTTGGATGCTTTAATGAATATTACAGTCCTTGTCTAGCACCCTTTTGAGAAACGTGTGTTCCTGAAACAGATCAGAAGATTAACCACTCACAAGAACAATGTTAGTATTGAGCACTTGATCTTTTACACACAATAATATGAAAATTATGAGCTCTTAAAAGTGTGTAACAATACTCAATAAATATTTGCAAGTATGTGCTCTGCCACTTTTGATCAAGTAGAATCATTATATATACCAAGAGAGATCAACTAGCCGTTACATGTTAGCAACCACCATTTTGGCACATAATCAAGGTCAATATCATATGAGCCTTGTAAAAAGTAATATGAATATCCTTGCCTATTGCAGAGTGTGCCAAATAAGGTAAAGCATCAATCATGTGTGATATAAAGATATGACGAGCCAGTAAATAAAAAAGTACAGGATACTTCCAAACTAATAAGCATGAAGTTGCTGAGATTTCATAAAGAATCTTGTATTACCAAGGATACTATCCTAGATAGAAAATATATGCATACATGAAGCATATCAAATACTCCATATATTCGGAAAGTAATTTGAGTAAAAGTATAATCACAATATTCTAGTCTTTTTGTCTTACATCAAAAAAACTTAATAAGAAATAATGCCAACATATTTCAATCAGTTCTTTAGCATTCTAAATTTCTAATGATAGTTGTCCATTATTATTTGTGTCTATGCTTGGCAGAGAGGTTTTGGAGGAAATTTATTTTAGGCAGTTAAAAGCATATGTAACACAATCCATACTAGAATTGAAATTTTATGTTTGTGAATCTGAAATATTCTGTTCGATTTTGGGTTAAATTGGGTAAATACGATTTGGGCCACATTTGAGTTTGTTGCCAAAATACAGTACTTATTAGCGCAATTTGGTGAAAACCACCTGAAAAGTTACACCTTTTGTTCAGTACCCCCTGAAAAGTTGCTATTTGTTCAGTACCACCTATAATGTTACAAACGCCGTGGAAGTCACACCTTAAGTGAAATTCCGACCAAATCCAAAATTTTTCTGACCATTTTACCCTCACGTGACTTTTAAGTGATTTGACCAAATAATTAAATAAATAAAAAATAAAAATATAAATAACTAACCTAAAACTAATTAATTTCACTCAAACCCAACCCCATCATCCCATCCTCTCTCTTCCTAAACCCAACCCCTCGATCTCCATCTCCATCTCCGTGCGCTCTCTGTCTCTCTCTCTCTCTCTCTCTCTCTCTCTCTCTCTCTCTCTCTCTCTCTCTCAAGCTCGTCATTAATGGCGACAACGAAGCCATGGCCGCGATGAAGTTTCTGTGCTCTCTCTCTCTCTCTCTCTCTCTCTCTCTCTCTCTCTCTCTCTCTCTCTCTCTCTCTCTCTCTCTCTCTCTCAAGCTCGTACCCATCTCCATCTCTCTCTCAAGCTCTGAAGATCGTCATTAATGGCGACAAGAACTCAGCGAAGCCATGGCCGCGATGAAGTTAAAGGTTGTCGACCACCATTTTTGTCCGGCGACCACATATCGAGCTCTCAAGCCACCGATTTGTGGTTTTCGGCCATGAACCATGGTCGGCGACATTTCTGATTAATCTCGAGCGAGCTTCAATGGCCATGCATGAGCTTTAGAAGCTCCGATCTGCCGATTCCAAGCTAAGCTTCTCCTTCTTTCTTTTTAATTTTTTCCCTTTTTGTCTTAATTTTCGGTTTTGTTTCAGAATTTCTCGTTTGAATGTCAAGATGTGGATCTCGATTCTGAGAATTTCGAGCTCCTAAGGAATCAAAATTTGAGCTTGATTTTGAAGGTTTTGAGATGTAACAATTGATACCAACATCTGCTTCTTCTACGTTTTTATGAGGAGATTTAATGGACTGTTGTTGTTGTTGTTGTTGTTGTTGTTGTTGTTGTTGTTGTTGTTGTTGTTGTTGTTGTTGTTGTTGTTGTTCAACGGGGAGTTTTTCAACAATCGTGGAGCTCATCGTGTTTGTTACAGTTATGGTTGCCGGAGTGAAGAGAGAGAGAGAGAGAGAGAGAGAGAGAGAGAGAGAGAGAGAGAGAGAGAGAGAGAGAGAGAGAGAGAGAGAGAGAGCTGTTCTGTTTGTGTTATGGTTACAGTTATGGTTGTTGTTGTTGTTGTTAGAGAGAGAGAGAGAGAGAGAGAGCTGTTCTGTTTGCCAGAGTTATGGTTACAGTTATGGTTGTTGTTCTGTTTCGCCACGAAAACAGGGGAAGAGAGAGAGTGAGAGAGAGAGAGAGAGAGAGAGAGAGAGAGAGAGAGAGAGAGATGAGCGAGAGAATGGGAAGAAATTTTTTTTGTCAAATTAGTTTAGTTAGTTAGTTTAATTAATTAGTTTAGTTAGTTTAATTAATTTAGTTAGTTTAATTACTTTAATTAATTATTTCGTAAAATTAATTACAAGTCACAGGTTAGACACGTGAGGGTAAAATGGTCAGAAAATTTTTGGATTTGGTCGGAATTTCACTTAAGGTGTGACTTCCACGGCGTTTGTAACATTATAGGTGGTACTGAACAAATAGCAACTTTTCAGGGGGTACTGAACAAAAAGTGTAACTTTTCTGATGGTTTTCACCAAATTGCGCTACTTATTATGGTTCTTTGAATGTATGAATGAAAAAGTTCATATCGGTTTGGATCAAGACTATTTAGGTTCCTGTCAAGTTCGGATTAGTTGTGTCACCAATTGGGTTGAGTTTATTGAGGTCGAGAGAATTTGATCGGGTCGCCTTTGTCTCTAGTCAAAAGTTCCGAAATTTATTGTTTAGACAGACAAACATTTTAGAAGAGTTTTTAACTTTGGCCAAAAACTGATTTTTTTGAAAGTTATGTTGAATAACTTTCAACAAAAGTTTAAGTGCGGATAGCTATAGTTATTGACACACAATTGGAGCTACATGAAGAAAAGGTAGATTATCCTAGCTACACCAACCAAAAAAAAAAGTGTAAACATTGTAAAGGAGGAAATGTTTTCCCTTTTTGTTTATTCACTTATTTTATTTAACGTATTCAAAATTTAAAAATCTTTTCCTCTATCAAATTTAAAAATTATTTTCCCCATTTCAATTTCTTTGACTCAATTTGCTTTTTATGCATTTATATTTTGGCCTTGTTCTTTCAAACTGTTGCGTTTAGTACTCTCTTTATGTCACTTCTAGTTACAAATCCTTTTCTTTTATAAATCAATGCAAATTTTCTTAAGCTAAAATCTTCACGAATTAAGGCTCTGGTTGATTCACCTGGATAAAATTGATCTGAACTGAACTGAATTGATTTTTTTAAACTTGGCCGTTAACCATTTAAAATTCGTCCAAACATAGTCAATATTGGACTCATTTGAAAGTATGCTTTGGGATCTTTCCGATGATATAATTATCATCACGAAATTATTTCGGAATAAAAAGTTACATGAGTGATAAAGTTACACATGAACTGAACTGAACTGACCTGAATTTAAGTAAAATTAAGATGAATCAAACAGAGCCTAAGTCCCTTCTTAATTTTACTAACCTAATTAAGAAAAAAATTAATCCATGACCATGAGTAATGTTCCTACAAGTCCTTAGCATGGTGCTAAACTGCTAATGTATAAAATTTCTCAGTTGGTGGGTAGTGGTGTAAAAGAGAACAAAGAACCAACAAGAATCAGGGAGATGTGAGTATGAGGGCTGCTAGCTGCAGCCTCACCCTCACAAGCTGATATGTGTAAAAACTCCTTAAAAGTTGTGACTTTTTACAATAAACTCACTCTCGTCTCTCCATAAGCATGTTTATTTGACTGAAATTTGATTAATTATTATTACCGGCGACTATCACCATTAATTTCGACGGCTTCGCCAATGAAATTTTACAAAATAAAACCCTAAGATGGGAATGGTGAACCCCAAAACTCCAAAAACCCAAAAAGAAAACCCTAAGATAGGAAGGGTGAATCCCAAAATCCCCAAAAACCCCAAAAGAAAACCCTAAGATGAGAAGGGTGAACCCCAAAACCACCAAAATAAAAAAGAAAACCCTAAGATGGGAAAAATAAACCCTAAAACCCCCCCCCCCAAAAAAAAAAAAAAAAAAAAAAAACTATGATAAAAAGAATGAACTCCATAACCCCAAAAGAAAACACTAAGATGGAAAGAGTGAACCTTAAAAGGAGAGAGTGAACCCCATAACATGTGTCAGTTTGTAGAAGTGAGGCTGCAGCTAGCATCATTCTGTGAGCATACATGATATGGCGGTATGGCCTCTTAAAAGCTTACATGAATAAGGCTTCAATCAGGGAGATGTGAGAATACTTTAGTTTGGATCAGTAAAATCAAGTACAATTTTACTCTTTAATATTACAAGTTCAATAAAAGAAAGTATATTTTGATGAATTTTAATTCAATTCAATTTTGAATAAAAAAGTTTTATATCAAGAAGGTGAAACGGTGTTATCATAACTTAGGTCAATGTGCTCATGTGTAAAATGCAGGCGAGTGTTGTTTTATATTGGTTGATACAAAATTATTGGATAAAATGAGACAAAATTTAGTAAAGGAGGGATTGGACAAACGACCCACTATTAAGAGCTCTCGTCCTTTTTTAGCAGTTTTGTACCTCTTTCCTATCGAGAACATAGCCTTTGTTTTGTGGGAATAGGGATGGGAACAAAAGGGGGTAAGGTATGGGGATTAGATGGTCTCTATTATATAAGGGAGCTACTTGGTAATTAGATGTGCGAATATAATTAACTAGCCAAGTTACCATCATACTCAGTGAAATGACTGCAAATTTTATATCTTTTTTTTTTAAAATGACATAGTGATAAGTTAACTTTATAATTTTCAATCTAATCCAAATCTAATGCCTACATAATAAATAAGTGAGTGATTTTCTATCCTGCAAGACAAATTTCATTACCATTCCAAAATCTCAAATTCTCATTCCTACCTCCTAAACGCCTTGGCTTACGTATCTCTGTTGAATTATCATTGTCGTTGTTTATGTATGGTGTTTTCGTAAAACTATTCCATCTAGTTGTGAAGGAAACTTATGATGAGCTCGATTCATGGCATCGATTATGTGAAGGAAACTTATGGAAGGGTCCTCGCTACTTCTATTGTGACCACTGTTGGATATTCAGACATCATGAGCTCGGATTTGTTGATATACAAAGGGGAAGGAAACAAAATTGATGGCAATTACAAATATGCCAAAGATCAAGAATTGTAGAGGGGTAACATGGCTTTAAAGAATAGCATCAAAGAAAGAAACAATTTTAGGGTTGTTCGAGGTGTAAAACCTAAAGGAGTGGAGGGGACCATTTACGTGTATGATGGGCTATACAGGGTTGAGGATTATACGGAAGAACAATCTTCTGATCGAATAATCTTTATGTTTAAGCTTCAAAGGTGTGTTGGTCAAAAACCTATAGTGTGGGAAAAGTATAAGTAGCTAAATTGGGTGTCTTTGATATATTAGAACTTAGGGTAGAGATGTGGTGACATTATATATATCAGCTTTTTTTCCATGTAGAACAACTAATGGCCTTTTCTCCTCAACTTCCCCTGAAGAATTCAGTAAAATTCAGTTCAGTTCAGTAATATTCAGATCAATTCAGTAACAATATGTTCAGTTCAGAAAAATTCAGTAGAGTTCAGTAAACCAAAGAACAAATTTACTCTTTGTGATTGTAGATTCAGTAAAAATAAGTTTAGTTCAGTTCAATAAATTTCAGTTCGGTTCAGTATTGTGCAGATAAGTTCAGTAAAAAGAAGGTGAAGAGAACATGCCCTAATTGAATATGATTGGTTGTTAATTCAAACGTTGTTAGCTATTCTCTCGCTGATAGGTTTATATGGTGACCTTATGGATATTTCGATTTTCATATATGGATTGATCAAGTTTCTGAATGTAAAATTTTGCATTATGTTTGATGGCAATGCTAGATGCAGATTTCGTGGAAATTCTTTTGGCTAAGAATGAATCTTCGTTGTAAATTGTTTGGATTAGCCTACGTGGGAATACTAAGGCTACAATTAGCTTGTTTGTCAAATTATTTTCAATTTGCATTAATATTCATAGTTATAACTAATTTGGGTTTTTCTAAGGGCATATGATAAGAGTCAATAAATGATATGGTAATTAACAATTAACCATTATTATGAACTGTATTATTAATTGCTTTCACACTCATCAATGCTATTTCCCCAATTTGTCCTCCACTAACCTTTCCACTTCATCTCTCTCCTCATTGAAATCACGTTCCCCTTCTCCATTTTTCTCCCAAACCCATACCAGGCCACATATCCATTCTTTTCCATTCACTTATTATTTTTTTTTTATCTTCAACATTCTTTTTCTATTTCCCTAAATAATTGTTAATCTCTTTCTCTCATCTACCTATTTATCTATTTCTCCCAAAGCACCATTGCTCACCACCATCGATTTGCCATCCCCACCGCCACCGCCACCGCCACCGCCACCGCCATCGATATGCCTTCGTTGCGACCCAATCTACAACTGTCTTCCATTGTCATATGCTTGTCGTCGACTCCATCTCTGTATGCCCATCTCCATCCCGCTGCCTCTTCTCTCGAATTCACCATCTTCTAGAATTAAATCCGAAATCCGTCGCCGGAATAAAATGAGGGTTGATAAATATTTTAGGGTCTATGGGTTCACTATTTTCCTCTAACTAACCATATTTTTCTGGATTTCTCTAGTATCAGACGAGTCGACGATGAAGCCACCACAATCACTTATCGGAAAAAATGGGGTGGACGAACATCGTGAATAATGGTTAATTTCACTTATCGTGAAAAAATGGGGTGGTTGATTTCACTTTTTTTTTCTTTTTCTTTTTTAATAATGGTTAATTTAGCTTTCAGTGCAGAAAAGGGCATTTTTGTCAATGAGAATGTGGTATTAAAGGTGTGAACAATTCCCAACTATAAACAAAGGTTAATGTGGCACATATTTTAGAATATAGCCCTAATTAATGACTCTTATCATATGCTCTTAGAAAAACCCTAACTAATTTGGTAAAGTTTTTGATATGTGTACTAGCTTTCACTTGTAGGTACAATTATAAATAGTTTATTACCTTTTCGTATCAATTTTCAATTTTTCAACTATTTTGTATCAATTTCTTTCCTCTTTTAACGTCTTATATCGTCAACCAATTTTGCCAAACATAACCTAAGGTGTAATAGTAGTCTACTATGTGCCAAATTATAAGTGAGATATCATTAAAACCATAAAATAATTAGTTAGTTAAGATTGACTTAACCCACAAAGCCATGAATATTGCTTCTAGTTAGTTATTTATTATTGCTTTTGCAATCAAGATTGATTTTGTGGTCTATGTGAAATTGCTGAGTCAAAAGTCACAAAAAATCAATAAAGAAGAATAAGAAAGAAAGTATGAATAACTCATTCATGGCAATGTCAATTAAAAGTTTAAAGCCATTCTCAAACTATCAAACAACCTAAGTGTCACTTTATTTACTTTGTCCCATTATTTTGTGAATTTGTGGGTTAAACTATCAACACTAGTACTCCTAGTATTATTTAGGGTTTCATAAACATAGGACAAGATACACTTCCTCACACATGTCACAATCTAATTTTCCGCCACTTTCGTGCCTTCATCAATCTTAGTGCTTTGGGGCACGAAGATTAATTTGAAGTTTGTGTTTCTTAGTTAGCCGCCTAGAAGTTATGTTAATAACTTTGTGCTTCTTGGCTCCCTGCGTTAGGATTCAGAAACAAATAAAGTGCAACTATCTACAAGACTTGGCAAAGTGATTTTTGTAGGAAGAAGTGCATGAAGCGTCATGTTTAATACTAAAACCATCACGTTTTCCGCAAATTGATCAAAGGTTATGGCCATTACCCATCCCACGTACTTCATATTGTTGTTTTTAATTTGCTCAAGCTTGTAACAGCGGGTTTGGAATCAGAACTAAGTTGACAGATTTAAATATGGCTCTCTAACAGCAATCGGTACCAACCAATTCAAATTTTGATTCCTAACTCTTTTGAAACATAACTGATTGAGTACCCAATGTAAAAAAGTCTGTAAGACATTTTTAATTGCTGAATTGGAAACAACGATGATGATTTTCTTGTAATATTAGTGATTTACAACATTACATTTGTAACTTTATATAATAATTGTATATGTAATATTGATGTTTTAATGAGTGTAATCGTTATTTATATTTGGATGCATTCAATTTCAATTCCTAAAAATATGAATTGGTGACAACTAAATTCAAATCTCACTTGCAAAGAATTAGAAATCAGTTGATATAATTTCCATTCCATATAGTGAAATACTACTCGTTGAGTACCCCATTACATTCACCCTGGTGATATGACGTTTAGATTGTCAAGATTGGCGTATATATTGGGTGATGGGCTCAAGGTTAAGCTTGTAAAATGCACAATTACTTCTTTTTTCAATGTTTTCACTTCTCCCGCCCACTCTAAAAAATAGCCCTACTCGCCATTCGCCATTCGCCATTCGCCATTCGCCATTCGCCATTCGCTACTTTGCAGTTTTTACCTACAAGCCAGAAACTGGAACGCCATGACACCTTACGGTCTTTACCCAAAGGAAATCCTGACTATTGATCTTCACAATGCAACAAAATCCTCTTTTCCCTGAACTAATCCCTTTACTCCCTTTCATTTATTCATTTCATCAAACACTTACTAAGCATTCTCTCTCTCTCTCTCTCTCTCTCTCTCTCTCTCTCTCTCTTATCTTCTGTTCTGATATCTCTATTTCTTTCACAGTTTAGTGTCCATCAATGGAAACCCATGACTATGGCTCCCCTCACAACTACAACCACTCCAAATGTGACCATTCTCCTCCACAAGGACAACAATGGTCAACAAAATACTACAATGGCGATGGCGAGTTTGATGTAACGAGGAGAGAGAAACCCATTTCTCAGCACAATCATTTGGAACCTGGGAAGTGTCTTAATGACGAAAAAGATGACAATTTTAACAAATTGGAGCTTCATAATGAGCAAACCAAGAGCCCATTTAGTAAGAAATGCAGTTCATTTGAAGTGGGTGAAAATTTTGTGGGTTGTAATGGTGATACTGGTAATACTCGCCAACTGTTTGAGGAAATGTCTGAGAGAGAGAAACTACAGAACACACCCAAGAAGAAGAGGGTTAGAGTTGTGTCGCCTAATAACAATTATGGAGATGAGAATGATGGTGAAATGGAAAAAAATAATTTGGGGTTGGGAGCCAAAAATGATAATGATGCCCATGAAAAAACTGAGCAAAACAAGGATGATGATGATGATGATGAGAAAAAGAAGCAGCTTCGTTTGTTAAGGGTGATGATTGAGTTACTGAAAAAAGAAGATGGTGGCAAACCATCTAATAGGGTTGATCTTGAGGCATGGAAAGTGCTTAATCAAAGTGGGAAACTACCCAAATTGCCTTGCTCTTTTGGGCCTGTTAAGGGTGTTAATGTAGGAGATAAGTTCGATTTAAGGGTCGATCTCGTGATCGTTGGCCTTCACTCTCATCCATTGAAAGGTATAGATTATGTATCAATGCCCGATGGTCGAGTATTGGCAACTTCAGTTGTTGCTACAGAAGGGTACTTAGACATTCTGGTGAGGCCAGATGTGGTGATATATGCTGGTGAAGGAGGTAACTTTAAGGGGAAGGTGAAGGGTGACAAAGATCAGGAGATGAAAAAGGGTAATTTGGCCTTAAAGAATAGCATCCAAGAAGGGAATTTTGTTAGGTTGGTTAGAGGTATTAAGCCTGGATTAGGGAATGTGAATGCCAAGGGTGGAACTAAGAGGACCATTTTTGTGTATGATGGGTTGTATAATGTGGTTAATTGTGACAAGATTATGGGACCTTATGGTAAAAAAATGTATCAGTTTGAGCTTAAGAGGTGCCATGGACAGGAGACCATTGTGTGGGAAAACTACAAGTAATAGGTATATATTCATCATGGACAGGAGACCCCTTTTTGTGCAGGAAGTAGAAACTAATTTGGGTACTCAAGTTACTAGCTTAAATTGCGGAGGTGCCTGGGTGGCGATTCATTTGCACTCTCTTTTTGTTTAGCAAGAAAAAAAATAGTTTCAAATATTTACAATGTTTCTCTGGTATGTGATGATGGACTTGGGAGAGTGAAGAATTGGTTGTGGCATATATTGGGTTGATCAACTTTTTTGCATGTAGTTATAGAATGTTTATCTTTGTTAACTTGATTTAACAGAAATGAGTAGCTTATAGATAGTTACAACTTTACAATGATGATAGTGAAGTATATTTTTGTAGTTTGGCTGGTGCTCGTGGATTAATAGCCAATTGGTTCAAATTCGTTCAATGATTATCAATTCACTAATCTACACTCTTCCATCTTATTATCTAGTTCGGTGAAATTGAGTTTAACTCAGTTCAGTGAAAAACAACTTGAGGATAACTTTGAACTATTTACTAATGTGGTTTAGAACATTTATTTATTTATTTTTAAATTTAGGCTCTTTTTTTTCAGGTGAAAAATACTAAACAACACTTAACTGAATTGATTTTTTTACTTGATTTTTAACCATTTAAAAATCCTCCAAACATATTCAGATTTTGACTCATTCGAAAAATGTTTTGAAATCTTTCAAGTGACATATATAGTTATCATCATGAATTTAGTTCGAAGTAAAAAAATTATTTAAATAATAAAATTACACTGAAATAAATTGAACTAAATTGAAGTTAAGTAAAATTAAACCGATGACAACAGAGCCTTAGTTATGACTTCTAAAAACTGATAGTTGACTTGAAATAGTTTATAGCTCTATAGGATTATATAATGTAGATGACTTCACAGTTCACACCGACTCTCGCTCAGGTCTCATCACAAAACAAATGAATTTCATTGGATAGCTATATTGTGTACGGGTAAACATATGATCAAGCCTTTGAGATTTTACCCCCTAAAAAATGACAATTATACTCGACCCGACGCTTCACACCTTCGGGCTAATTTTTGAATATTTTTTCTTACATTTAATAAAACATATTCCCTCTATTTTACCAAGATGTTTACACTTTATTTTCTAAGGTACATAAATTGATGAAAAAATACAAAGATTTATAGTGTAAAAATGCTATTGTTAGATTCATTTTAAAGAATATTTTCAAAAACTTATAATTTTATATATATATATATATATATATATATATATATATATATATATATATATACAATTATGTAAGTTCAAAGTGATGCATTGAAGACCGCAAAAAAATAAATGTAAATATCTTCATAAAACGAAGCAAGTAATAATTTAAAATCTACCTAACTTTTGAAGTTGTACGCAATCAGGATAGAAGACTTTCAATTCTTTGTCCATAAGAATAAAAAAGAAAATATCAGTTTGCATTGGGTTTAACACAAGATGAATTTCAAATTACCTTTAATGATCCTCTCAACTTAATGGGGAAGTAAAGCTTCACAAAGTAAGTACCCCACCTCACAAGAGAATATATGAACTTCTCCATCAAGAAAAGGATCCAGTGCTAGCTTCTCAAATTGCAACTTGCAACTAGTAACCGCTTTAAATACAAAAAATTATTAGGAGGTCTTATTAAATAAGCGCCGATTTCATAACTGCGTAATTTTGTTTTTTTTTACTGAACTAAATTCGATAATTGAAAAAAAAAAACAAACAAACATAAATGAACCTCTCCATCAAAGAAAATGAACCAATATTCCAAATTTCCAATGCTTTTCTAATTACAAATTGTCACTTAAAATCGCTATAAAGACGAGAAATTATTAGGTGGCCTCGAAACCAAGCAATGTATGCCCAAAATTTCAGTAGTTATCCTTCCATGCAAATACTTACTCGTGGCGCTACTCTTAATTAAGTGCCATATTACAGTATTACTGTACTCGCCAGTCCGCCACACAGTAAAAACATGTCAGTCGCATGCCTCTTTAGTTTCCGGCTACAAGAAGTTACCCGAAGGCTCTACACAATTCAATTAATAAAAACAAAATCAAAATCCTTTTACCCTCTTTCACTTTGGCATTATAAGCCAACAGTTTGTAAGTATTTTCATTTCTCAACTTCTCTCTCTAATTCTCTGTTTAAAACTCCTCTGTTTTGTACTTTTGTTCCGTAGTTTGTTGTCCATCAATGGACACCAATATTCAATCAGATGGCAAGTCGAGTGTCACTAGGAGAGAGAAACCCATTTCTCAGAGCTCTGGGAATGGTGGCAGAATCAATTACTGGGGCAAATTTCGGAAACCGGCTGTGAGAACTGACCCTACCCGCCAAGTGTTTGATGAAATGCCTGAGAGAGTAAAAAAGGAGAACAAACCCAAGCAGAGTTTTATCTCCACTAAGCTTCAAATTTATGAAGATGGGTTTGATCCTAAAATGGCAAAAAGTGATCATGGTCATGAAATAATCAACGAAAAGGATAAGAAAAACAGGTTGCTCCAATTGTTCAGGGCAAGGTATAAGTTACTGAGAAAACAAGGGGATTATTCTAGAGTTGATATTCTTGCATGGAAGGAGCTAAGAAAAAGTGGGAAACTTCCACAATTTCCCCGCTCTTTTGGGCCAGTAGAGGGTGTGGATATCGGAGATGAGTTTCAACTTCGGGTCGAGCTCGTGATCGTTGGCCTTCACTCTCGGATTGCAAATGGCATCGACTATGATTTGTCAAATGGCCAAGTATTGGCTACTTGTGTTGTTGCAACTGAGGGGTATTTGGACAAAATGGTGAGACCAGATGTGTTGATGTATATAGGGGAAGGTGGTAATTTAGAGGGGAAAGGTAAGGATGCTAACGACCAGGAGCTTACAAGGGGTAACTTGGCCTTAAATAATAGCATCAAAAGAGAGAATTTTGTTAGGGTGGTTCGAGGTATTAAGACTGGGTTTGGGAATGTGAATGCTAAGGGTGGAATTAAGAGGACCATTTTTGTGTATGATGGGTTGTATCAGGTGTTTGGTTGTGAGAAAATTATGGGACCTTATGGCAAAGTAATGTTTCAGTTTGAGCTTAGGAGGTGCCATGGTCAAGAAGCTGTTATGTGGGAAAAATACAAGTAGATTGTTGGGGACTTGGGTGTGTATTAAAGAATTTCTCACTCAAGTGCTCATTTTGTAGAATAGGTATATAACAAAGTTTTTTTTTTTTTTTTTGGAGGGAAGGTATATAAAAGTTAAATCATGATCACTTTACGTGCCTCGGTCGCGATTCACTTACACTTTTGTATAGGACATAGAACAACTTTTTGGGTACCAAACTAGCTAGCTTTGATAGTTTGAAGTTGTAGCTATGTTTCCTTTTGTATGCTATGGACATGGGTGGGTAGGTTTTGGATGTTTTGGTTGTGACATATATGGGGTTGATAATGTTTTATGTATGTAATATTGTATTTACATTATGCTGATCTTTGTTAACTTGATCAAACAGAAAAATGAAAGAAAGTTGTACCTTTTGATTGATAGTAGAAGTATGCTCTTATTTCTGGTAACTTTCATTGGTTAAAGTCATTTCTTGCTAGTGATTAGGGTGGTTTACTAATCGGTCTAGATTGAGGTTTTTCAACCGAATCGGACTCTTTGGGTCTGTCTTTTGAATTGGACAAATTGAGTTTCACTCGGGTTTAACAGGTGAAGTGAGAAGGCAAGCAAATAGTCTCTGTCTCATCATTTAGAAACCGGTTCGGTTCAAGACCGGTCATTTTGTGATGAATGCCTGTCCAATCAACCAATTACATTCGAGTACCAAATCATAAATTGTTGACCAGATTTTGGAAGTATAAAGTATCTTCATATGTCCATTTCTGATGGTGAAACCATACTATCTACTATGGTGAAACAAGCTCTCTGCCACCCTTGATTTGCAAAGATCGTCCCCATTATTTTACCCCTTTCCTCTTTCGGGTCGAGGGCGCGGGAGTAGAAATGTAAAGAAACATATATGACTTGCATGAGAGTGGTAGATACTTTCAAATAGCTTTTGTCTTGTTATTTCTGTTTGGCATTCTTAAAATTTTCAAGTTTTTATAAAGATAGTAACTATAATACATAATACATAATCACTTAGGGATTATTCTTGCGATTTGTTGGTATCATTTGACTAGTAGTGAAGAATAAATAAAGCAACATATTAGGATAACTAGTCATTTTACAATTCTAATAATAATCATACCTCTAATGTTACATCACTAATATAATTTTCCCATAATACATGCGAGCAAGTTTCATTTTACGTCATGTTATTTTAGCAAAACAATTAACAATCATGCTCATAAATGTGATAATATGAAGTAAGGATCATCAATGTGTTTTTGCATGACACATGGATACCCTAGGATAATTAATGACTTAGAAAACCACTTTGGAGAATGTTTGGTTGATTATGTGGATTAATAATAGAGTCAATTTGTGGGTGTTTCTTACACAATCACCCCATAAAAGCGTGGTGGTTGCTAGCCCATTTGGTTAACCAAATATTTTGCACCAATTAACTGAATTGGCCGGTAATATGTGAAATAAAAAGTATGCCGCTGAATAGACTGAACACCACTGAATTGAATCAATGGTGTGTTCTTCCACTTACTCAGTATTTAGTTCGATTGATCTACTCTTTCTGTCATAAATTACTATTCAATTCAATCATCTTCAGTAAAAAAGAACACATCCTGAACGGTTAGATAGATTAGTGGAAAAAACAAAAAATAAACCGTATTGATTAGTCAATTTGGATAACCATTTACCTCAAACAAGAAGCAACAAGAAATGGCTTAACTCTTAGGGAAGTAATAAGAAATGACTTAACCCTTAGAGATCATTTACTTAAGAGTAATGCAATGCAATCATTTTATAGATTGAGTAAATGTAAGGTGAAAAGTGGAAGAGTGGGAGAAAAGGGATGGGAAAAGTGAGATTAACTACAACATCAAATGTAATTTGTAATCAATCTCACTTTTCTCATATCCTTTCCCGCCTCCTTCCTTTTCCACACCTCATTTACCCTCTCGGTTCTAATGATAATTACAAGGCAATTCATCATTTTGTTGAGCAACTGTGAGTTGGAGAGTGAAAGGGAGTGTGAAATTGATTGTATCATACAATATAATCGCAATTTTAACTATAACCATATAAATATGATTAAATTGGATAATGTAATCACATCAACTCTCTCCTCCCTTACGTTTATTTTCATCCCACCATTATTATTATTTAAAATGGTGCATTATATTGTAATCACCAATGATACCAAATAATGTCACCCGAAATCGATAAAAGTTTCAAGAATATACTTCGATACAACTATCATCCATAACTTACAACTTATAACTATCATAATTTTCTCGATCAATTGAAGTTGACAAGTCAACATTGATTTGCTTACTTTGATTTACATTTTTTTTATGATGGTAAGAATGGACCCCTACTCCCACCCCATCTGGGCCAAGGTCCAACTTTTAATATCACCCCTATATATTCATCAATCACATGAAGTATATGGTCCCAAGCAGCTTCTATTCGTTGGATCTGCGTCCAGCCAACATGGCTGGACCCAGCCCAGTCATAGCTTTGACACGCGCAATTCCACCGCTCACTTGAATCGGCCCAAATCGCACGCGGCCTTATTCAGTTAAATAAGTTACGTTGAACTATTTTGGTGGAGTGGGGGAGCGAATTCTGATAGAGGAGTTTACTGGGCTAGTTGGAAGAGCATGGCGGTATCTAAAGGGGGAGGTGGGATGGGCTTTAGAAGCCTCCGGGAATTCAATTGGGCTCTACTTGCTAAGCAAGGTTGGAGAATATTAAGAAATCCCAATAGCCTTCTTGCACGGGTGCTAAAGGCAAAATATTTTAAAAATACAGATTTTCTGAGCGCAAATCTTGGTCGTAGACCTAGTTTCACTTGGCAAAGTATATGGAATGCCAGGTTTGTGATTGAGGGAGGGTCAAGATGCAGGGTTGGAAATGGTAAATCTCTTCGAGTATGGGAGGATAGATGGATTCCAAGTCATGGTACTTTTCGGTTAATCTCTCCAAAGTTCCTAGATGTCCATGACATGCATGTTAATCAACTTATTAATAATAACACTCATTGTCGGGATATAGAATTGCTCTCTTTGTTGTTCATTCAAGATGATATTGATGCTATTTTACGAATACCCTTGCCAACTGTTGACACCGAAGACACATTAATGTGGCACTATACCAAAGATGGAGAATACTCGGTAAAAAGTGGTTACCATGTTGCTATGGAGGCCTCGCTTAGAAGTATGACTTCGTCGTCTTCATACGTAAGCACTCTCTGGAACAAAATTTGGTCTCTAGATATTCCACAGAAAGCTAAGGTATTCTTTTGGTGACTTTGTAAAAGGTTTATCCCCATCAAAGTGAAGTTGAGTAGGCGAGGATGGAAAGGTGATATGTCATGCCCCTTTTGTGGAGAGGAGGAGGAGTCTTTAGAACATTGTTTTCGTGATTGTTTACATACGAGAAAAACGTGGTTTGCTAGTGTATTGGGCTGCCGCAATATTAATGTTTCACAATCCCTCACCGATTGGATAAATGTTTTATACATGTGCTGTTTTTGTTATGATATTTTGGGCAATTTGGTATTTCATGAATGATTTGGTGTGGCGAGGTAAGATGTGGGATCCCATGAATGGCCCTGTATTAATAGGTGATTTGCTGCCACGGTATTGGGCGATTACCGGCAAGCATGCAGGGACACCAAAAACAGAGATGACAAGCATGGTGAACGCCCGATTGTTGAGGATCGACTTCATTGGTGTCCACCTGCTTCTAATGTTTTAAAAATAAATATTGATGCTGCTGTTTTCGAACAAGAGAGAGTTGTTGGGCTTGCTGGTTGCAAGAGGGCACTCTGCTAATTTTGTGGGTGCAGCTGTTTGGAGTAGAAGTGGATTGTTTGCTCCACATCTTGCCGAAGTTAGCGCATTTCGGGCTGCTGCATTTTAGGCTAAAGAGAAGGGGTGGGATCGAGTTGTTTTTGAAACTGATTGTTTGAAGTTAGCTAATGATTGGCGAGCTACAAAAGCAACAAACTCTGAATTTTCCGGAATCTTGAACGACTGTAAAATCATTCTTCAGGACATGGTTTTTGTAGACGTGGTACATGTGAAAAGGCAATGTAATGAAGTTGCGAATCGTCTAGCTAGAGCTGCAAGACTATTTCATAGTGATGTGTATTGGGAAGAAGATCCTCCTCCTATATTATGTGATGTATTATTGGATGACAGTTCTCGTAATATTAATTAACACAAGTTATTCTTCAAAAAAACAGTTACGTTGAACTGATTTTTAAAGGGGAAGAGAGAGAAAGAATATCTTGCGAGCATTCAGCCAAAGCAAAGCGCATGGGACAAGCAACTAAACATCATCATGTTTTGGTTTATTTACAACTTCGCCACCAAGGTCCATCTAACTTTGCTGGACGCAGGTCCACATAAAAATTTACCGTCCCTCATCTTAAATCTGGAACCTCCAAATTAAAAGATGAGAGGATAACCATTGAGACAATTGCCTCTTAGTTGTTTACTTTGATTTACATACTCCTTCCAAAAGTCTGATCAAACCCATATATTTCCATCATACAAAACCGACCCACTGAAGTCCATATCATACAGAAGGAACACATCTAAAATTGAAACTAAACTATTCGTACTAGTAAGTAGTCAAACTAGTTTCTATTTCATACAAAAGCTTAATGTGATCTACACACGTCCAAAAGTGTTCTCAACCCATATGGCTATATATGCCATCACCAAAACGTAACCACCCAAGTCCATCTCAATAAGACGAAATCATGTGGCCAGAATTTCGTCTTCTTTTCAACTTGCCGGAGTAAATAAAGGCTCATCGGAGTAAACAAGGCTCATCGGAGTAAACAAGACTCGTCGGAGTAAACAAGGCCTAACAAAATTTCACTCCTCAACTCGCCGGAGAAATAAGGGTCTCGTTGGAGAAATAATGCTCTCGCCGGAAAAATAATGATTTGTTAAATTTTTAATTCCCCCTATTTTTAGTGAGTTTTGGCTCCAACTTTCCCCCCATTTCTGAAATTTGGGCTACAAATTCCCCCCCCATTTCTGAAATTTTTCCCCTCCTCTTTCACTTAGTTTTCCCCCAAAAACATATTTCAGCTGCCACGTGTCAACATCTAATTGGGGGGACACACCTGTATATTATACACAGGATGTATCGCTAACCCCTTCCAGTTTCTATTTCATACAAAAGCTTAATGTGATCTACACACGTCCAAAAGTGTTCTCAACCCCATATGGCCATATATGCCATCACCAAAACGTAACCACCCAAGTCCATATCATACAAAAGGACCACATCTAAAAACTGAACTATTGAACTATCCAAAGTAGTAACTTGACTAGTCAAACTAGTTTCTATTTCCTACCCAAAAAAAGGTCATTTTTTTTTATTTTTATTTTTTTTTATTTTTTTTTTGCTAATCACAAAAAATGTTCAATTGGGTCAAGTATTTACTCTACAAAATGATACCTTGAGGCAGATTCTTCACTCTTCAATAGTCTTCATTGGTGGCGGATGCACATATAAGAAATGTGCTACAACACTTGAATAGATTCCTAAATTCGCCACTCCTCTTCATGCACCAGTAAAACTACTTGTACTTCTCCCATACAACAGTTTCCTGACCATGACACCTCTTAAGCTCAAACTGAAACATCAAATTACCAAAATCACCCTTAATTTTCTCACAATTAACCACCTTATACAACCCATCATACACAAAAATGGTCTTCTTTGTTCTCAAATTAGCTTTCACATTCCAAAACCCAGGTTTAATACCTCTAATCACCCTCACACAAAACCCTGATTTGAAGCTATTTTTCAAGGCCAAATTACCCTTTTTCAACTCTTGGTCTTTCTTTTTTCTACCTTCCCCAACATACATCAACGCATCTGACTTCACCATGATATCTGAATACCCTTCAGTTGCAACAACAGAAGTTGCCAATACTCGTCCATCTGGTATCTGTACATAGTCTATCCCATTCAAGGTGCGAGAATGGAGCCCTACGATCACGAGCTCGACTCGAAGTTTGAACTCATCTCCGATATCCACACCCTTCACTATCCCAAATGTGCGGGAAAATTCAGGCAACAACCCATTGTTTCTTAATTCCATCCATGCATCCATGTCGAGCCTTGGCTTACATCTTGAATGCTTTTTCATTGACTGATACTTTTCCCTGAACAATTGGATTAGCTTGTTTTTCTCTTCTTTACCATACCCATCTTCATAATTGTCAACATTATTGGATATAATAAAGCTGCTCTTTTTGGGTTTCTTGTACCCCTGTTTCTCTCTCCTCTGATCCATTGCGTCGAACACTTGGCGGCCATCGACATTATCTCCATTAGAAGCCATGAAATTTTTGCCCCTATTTACCGAAGTGCAACTTCTGGTAATTGGGTTTCTCTTGGTTTTCTCAGTTCTCAGAAATGTCGTTTTTCGTACTTTACCGATGTGATTTAGACGACCCATCTTGACATCACCATTGTTAACCATGAGAAAATTCCCAGAATTCCAAGAAATGGGTTTCTTTTTCTCTCTCCTCTTGTAGGGGGAATGAATTTTTGGATGGGTATCCATTGATGGACACCAAACTGTGGAACAAAGACAAACAGATAAAGAGAAACAAGATTGGCTATCAAGTGTTTGATGAATTGCCTAAGCGAAAGAGGGTAAAGAGAGTCGTTTGGAATGTGTAGAAGTGTAGAACCTTTGGGTTAATTTAGGTAACTGAAAAGACGGAAACTGTAGAGACGTGGGAGTGACAGGCTTTTTACTGTGAGGCAGAGTGGTAAGAGAGACGAGTTCAGTTAATATGGCAGTTGCAGAGTTCTACTATTCCACGATTTCTGTGATTAGTTTTAACTACTACTGAATTTGAATTTGAATGACAAAGGTGGAATCTCCCTTTTACAGTTTTACCCCCTTTTTTCACTAGGGAAAATGGTAACAAAATGAAAGAATGAGAGTCAAAATTGTTTCTCAATTTCAAGATATTATAGTGGAATCTTCTAAAAGAAAAGAAAAAACAGTGAAAGAGTTTTTCGGTAAGGTTTTTGTTTTGTTGTTTTTGTTATGGGATTCCTGCAAATTTAAGTGTAGAAATCGAAGAAAAAGAATTTTAAGAAGTTATTATTAGAAGCAAAAATATTCCAATAGAATTAGCTAGAAAAAGAAAGGCGTGAGAGGAAGATTGTAAAAGCATAATCTATATCATCATATATATATATATATATATATATATATATATATATATATATATATATATATATATATATATATTGTCTTGAAATAATAAGAGAGATAAAGAGTACAGAGTGAAGAAGAGCAAGAGATGTCTGTATTATTCACATGAGGGATATATATAGTACAAGAGAAGCTAGGGTTTTGCTTGCAGAGCAAGAACTCTAGTACAAGATATGGTAAGTATATAGCTATAGTATCTCTACAGTATATTGTACATCCACATATAATATATTTCATAACACTTCCCCTTAGATGTACACTACTAAAGAATATGCTTCGTTAAAACCTTACTAGGAAAATCCACTGGAATAAAACCTAGTGAAGGAAAAAGAGTACATAATTCTTCAATACGCCTGAGCTGCTGCCTCATTAAAAACCTTGCCTGGAAAATCCAGTGGGACAAAATCATGACTAAGGGAAAAAGAGTGCAGCGCGTAGTTTCTCCCCTTCATGACAATATCTGTCTAGATCTTCAAGTTGATGCAATTGTGATCTTCAGTAGGAAATTTCTTCGTAATGGATAAGAAACTTCAGTGTAACATATCACAATCTTCATGAATTCCTGCATGTTTAGAAAATATGCTTCCAACAGATTTCATATTTCCCTTGAATAAGGTGTACACAGTACATACCTTTCATTCATATCAATATCATTCCAAGCAATTGTTTATCCAACAAATAAAGTGAGACATTAGAACGGAACTCCCAAAATTCCATAATATCTTTGTCATGCTGCCTCGAACTAAAAACCTTGTTAGGTAAAACCCAATGGGATAAAAACCTCAACGAAGGAAAAAAGAGTACAACCACTACTTCTTCAAAACCTTTGCTAGGAAAACCCGAAGGGAAAAACCTACGCAATAGGAGAAAAACGTGAAGTGCGTAAAGTCTCATCCTTTAATAGTAATTTCACAATATATGAGCAATTTCCACTATTCCAAACCATTTAACATAAACCTTCTTCGGGAGGTCTTTAGTAAAACAGATATAATCCTCCTACCCGAGGTCAATATCTTTCACTGCTCATATTTTTCATATCATCATGAAATATTTGTAATTTAGAAATGAGAGTAAATATTTTATGGTACTTCAGGATCATAAGAATCACCTATTTCATAATCATGGTACTTCAGGACCATAACAATTTAATATTTAAAATCACCATTAAGTTATCATAAATGTGATCTTCACATCAACTCTCTACCTTTGAGAATTTTCTAATGATTTTGTGATTGATAATCTCATATGCCCAAATTTCTGGTTGAGACAATAATCAATTTATTCAAAACTCTCTTAAAGAGATTTTGTATCTTGCATCACGTCATATCCAAATCGTGAATGCTTTCCAACAATATATCTTGTCTCATTCTCATTCAACTTATTTAAGACAAATAACTCATGTATGTCATTGATTCATGGACTTTTGTAACTTTGAGTATCAGATGTTCATATAATTTCAATATAAGCTCTTCAGGAGCTTTTCACTTATTCAAAGGTCCATGTATGTCGTTACACATATCCAACAAGCAAGGCATTTAAAGTATTTCAACGACTATATATTCAATCCTTCAGGGATTGACATACCATAGGAGTACACATCTCCTTTTATAGGTTTTCGCCTGTAAAATATGTAGTAACTTACACAACTACATTTCAATGAAAATGTGTGCATGCATTATGAGATAAAATTAATAAATTAGTAAATATTAAATAAATAGAAATAAGGTATTAAATATAGTGACATGCATGATGTATGACTTATAATCTATATGCACACAATGTATGACTTGATAATGTAAACTGTACAGTTTGTATCAAATCCATAATTTAATTGGACTGCAGGTCCATGAGCTCATTTTCTATTTCCAATCAATAATATGTCGATAATTAGATGGACTTTACATATGTGATCCCCATTCATATGTCCATCGTATATTACATATGCATATCGGTTCCTTCATATACCGGTATCAAAGTATTAAACGTTTAAATCTCATAATCAACTTTATTTATCCATCAGTACTGGTAAATAATATCTGAATATATTTCTTGGGTACCTTTTCCTTTTTCATATAGGCCATCTATTTGTGATTCAGATATTCATACCTCTTCAGGGGTATTTATAAGCTAAATAGCCTGTTTATATATCATAACTCTTCAAGAGTATCAACCAAAATGCACGATCTTGCCATTTTTGTATAATAAACTTTCATTAGGAACCGATCTCAATTACTTTTATTTGAATGAAAGTAAAACTCAATATACTACACTTCAGGTGTATCAATTCAAATATATTTGGCAAGATATCTCAATGCTCAAAGCATGTATCTTTGTAACAAATCATAGAGTTTCATGCTTGAACATATAGAGGTTGAAATAAAGCTGGTATATATGTATACGTGTATGAGCCTCAAATTTATATCATGTCCTGAACTTCTGGTTCAGACGGGGATCAACATTATACATACTTGATGTATGTCTTTGTTTTCTTCAGCTTTCCTCTATTATTCTCCCCCTAAGCTGGAAAAACTATCTCTAATGGACAGTTATAAATGGGCATTTCATTGTATTTAAATCCAGCTTAAATCCACCACTTTCTCATCTGCTCTCGATGAGTTTCACTTTATTAGTTCTCTGGTGGAGAAAATTAATTTTAGGGAGTCATATAACTGGCAGTTGGTTATATATGTGCTTATTTAAGTTGCCCCATACAAGAGATAAAAATATTGATAAAAACGCTCATAATATACTTTATAACGAACTTGCATAATGCAATGCAACTCATCTTTTAAGTGATCTTTTGGCCACTTAATCTCAATTATACAAGTTGCTATCAATATCTCTTGTCTCTTTTTGAATCAAACTATTTTATTGTTCGAAACTATATATATACTCCATCTCGCTGTTAGTCTTGTCTTTAAACATCATAGTAATAAAACACGAGAGAGTATGAGCACATTATCATATATTCATCCAAGAGAAACTTCAGGTTCTTAGAACGGGTGTCTTCATACCCGGATGGCCTAAACTGTCACATCAACAAAATATTTCACGTAACTAACTTCTGATTAGTTTTTGCTCAATAATAATCAACTTTGACATACTCAATTATACGTGATTCTGGCCAGATGTATGATGTGACAAAGACATAACTTATGTCTCTTTAATAATGGCAAGACTATCTCATTGATTCTTTCGGGGAAGATAATTGATGTTCTTCTAGAGCATATCCACAACTTATTCATATAAATCTCCATGGACATATCTATCGATAGATTTTCTTTAATTATGCATAAGTCCATTGTCATTGCAAAAGGCATATGACCTTATTTATCTCATATGCAAATATAATTACAATTCACATTTTATCGATCACCCCCTTTTCCGTATATTCGTAGTAGGAAAAAATAATCCAAAATACAATCAAGTTAGTGTCCCAATAATAATTATATAGGGGTACAAGTTTTGAACTTGTAAGCATACAAAAATATACGCATTTGTCCACTTAGTTTTGGACATCGCCAATTACTTGATTCATCATTGTATCATCCAAATTGGACTTGCAACTTTCGGAGACTTTTGGCCCCAAGTTATACAAATTATTGACTTAAGTGGGTAAGATGTCAATCTGTAATCATGAACTTCAGGTCATGATAATTGTTCCATCAAATAATTTATCCTTTATAGAGATACCCCTTTAGTGATATTTGGGATCACTATCAATAATTTATTTGCTCATATCAATGTCCATAGACATATATTTTGCAAATCAACTTTGGACTTCAGGCCAAAGAATTATTTCGTCATTGTCAATATTTATGAAACCTGACACATTTTCTTTATGAGACTTCTAACCCAAAATTTCATAAATAACTGGATGAAATATTCAATATAACACCAATATAATCATGAAATTCAGGTCATGATTGTGTCATTTTTCAATTTCTATCTCATTGGAAATACCTCTTTTTGTGATCTGCATGATCACTACAAATAATGTCCATCATATATGGAGTTTGACTTTATATGAGGGTCTTGTACCTTGTAGACCATGCTTATAATGTCTCATAATTGTTTCCCTGCAATCCTAATGTATAAGTCTTCAAAGCTTTATTGTATGTAAACTTATCTTCAAAATAAGTATATTGGGTTACTAGTCTGCAGGACTATACATAGAGAGTTAATACCTCTAAAATTACAACATTTAATCCTTTCACACAATGAGAATATCAAATTTAGTTACTTTACATTCAAACAAAATCAATCTCGAATACTCTTATACCATATGAGATTAATCTCAAAAATAAAATAAAATAAAATAAAATAAAATAAATTGTGTGAGCTTACCTTTTCTTGAATGTGGGTGTTAGGAATGGTCAAGGTTCAACAAATTATGAACCATCATTAATCAAAGCACATAGTATACTTCTCCAAAATATATAGCAAGAAATTGATCACCATCATATAATCAATATGACAAAGTAAGATACGTAATGTTGAGTAGAGGTGGCAATCAGGTGGATGGGGTCAGGTTTGGTTCGGGTGCTTTCGATTTTGGGTCATTACGGGTTCGGGTAATATCGGGTTGGAAGAGTGATTGGGTCGGGTTGGGTCGAGTCAGATTAATTCGGGTTTATGCTGATGTCGGGTTACGGGCCAACTCGGATCGGGTTAGTTCGAATTTCGATTAAGTCGGATTCGGTTTAGTCCGGTCTTCGGGTCACACCAGGTCAAATTTAATTCTTGTTTCATAGCATATAAAATCGAAAATAATATGAAAAACATAATTTATATGAAAATTTTCAATAATAAGGTCTACATGTATGTTCAGTTAGTGCTTTTTCAATCATTTTGAATATTATGTCAATACGAATCGGATATATTCGGGGTTCGGGTAGAGTCCGTTCGGGTTCATTTCGGTTTTGGGTAACTTCGGGTCGAGTGTTATCGATTTCGGGTCAATTCGGACAACGGGTGTTGCCGGGTGTCGGATTGGATCAGGTCGGGTCGGGTCGATTTCGAATCATGATAATTATTACCTTTTTGGGTGTCGGGCGGGTCTAATATCGGGCAAATCGGATCGGTTATCTCGGGTCGGGTCGGGTTTTGTCAGCTCTAATGTTGAGTAACTAATTCATCAATTGCCCCATATAAATTTCATATGACTTTTATTGCCACCTAACATCAAACAAACCCAACATTTAGAGAGGCCCAATTGCTAGCCACACTAACGAAACAAGAACTACTAAATTAAACTTATGGCTACAAGACATAGGATGTCAATCTCAAACGGCTACATGGGTTTATAGACATTGTTAGCATATAGTGGCAGAATAGGAACGATAGTACACTTTAAAGAATCATGCTACTTTGTAACAATTGTGATAGATCTGATTTACTGGTCACATAAAGACTTGATGCACAAACTATTGTGCAGCCTATAACCATACAAGATAAAGACGGCTTTACTATATGCACCCATGGGACAAGATAAAAATAAGATAGGTAAAACATTGACCATATCAAAGTGAAAAAGAATAAGCATGGGATATATCTGGTGATAGATCAATGGAATAAAAGAGAATAAAAGCAAGGGGCTGATCTTGTGTGCATAATAAGATAATTAAACTTATCAAGTTTAGCACATCATCATTATGCATATATACCTCTAAATTTCAGATCGATATAAAATCAACAAAGGTCATAGAGAACCCTAACGTTGTATGCTTCGGCCACAAAGGCCCTCGACGTTGAAATTTGGTCATACAAACCCCTAAGATTGTATTTTTGGCCATATAAACCCCTAGATGACCGGAAGTTAAGAGAGTGACTTACACACTCCGATTATGCAAGTGGGCAAAGAAATAATATAAAAGAAACAAGTTTGAAGTAGAATTAAAATAACCACATACTTCACGTTTAACCAACAATATTTGCCTTACCAAATCAGAGTGCATAGCACACACAATCAATACAAGTGTACAAATAACTTCCATATTATAACTCCTCACAACAAAAAAAGAAAGAAAGAGAGAAGCCTTCATCATAAGATCAAATTGCATAGCAGACAACTAACGTCCATCTTCAAATTCCTAAGAAAAAATAAAAAAATACATCCTAGAAGATACCATACATTGTTGCTCATACCATACATTGTTGCACATCAAATGAAAGCCAGTGCCAAATGAAAAGAGAGAACCAACTCCATAGTACATCACAATGCACACGATACTTCTTCATGGGTGATGTAAAGGTCAAAAATCAACATAGCAACCTTTCAAATTTTGCCTTTTCTTCCCATACATCAGGTTGCTTACAAAAATAATGATCAAATCTCCCAAGTAACAAAAAATAAGGATTCATCACATTGAGTAAATAACAAATTCCTCCAAAAAAGAAGACAAGTTTAAATTTGTCTATCACTAAAGTGTAGCAAAATGATTCATCACATTGATTATCAAACTTCAATTTCCTTCTTGTGTTGCTGATGCTCTCTTCCTTTTCAATGCACTGGTTTTGGCCTAGCAAAATAATGCAATATCACTGATGAATGGAACTAAAGAGTTTTAATAAGTACAAGTAATTAGTATTGAGCAGGATTTTTTTCTCCCAAATTTACCTAAAATATGGTGAAACATACCTGTTCACGTTTTGAGCAACTCTTGCAACTATGCCCAAGTTGGCCACATCTAGAACATTTTTGTGTGAGACCGGATATTGACACTTTCTTTCTATCACCCTTTTGCATTGGAGCCTTTTTCCTTGCTTTCTTTGGTCTACCTGGCATTTTTCGAATGGGGGGAGGCCTTACTTCAACGTTGTTTGTTCTCTTCCAAAGATGCTCCCCATTAATAGGCAGAACAAAGTGAGAATATATCCTAAGTTGTGTGGCAGGTGAAAAGGACTCATGAACATATTGATATGGCTTCTCTTTTGCCAACCTTATCGCTGAACAAGCATGCACACAAGGAATTCCACTAAGTTGCCGTTTTCCGCAGCCACATGTCCTTTCTCTTAAACTTACAGCACATGAATATGTGTACCTCCTCACTTGATACTCCTCATTTCCATTTGCAAATTCATCATATTTGTCAGTTCCTTCCACCGCTTCATTAACCCTCTGTTGTATTTTGGGCATTATTTGTGCTTGGCACTTGAGGGCTGCCTTTCTTTGCACATCTATCCTGCTCACAACGTATAATCTAATATCCTCTAGCATACTAATGATCGGTTTTTCTCTACCATCAATGATTTTCCTATTAAATGTCTCAACGATATTGTTTTCATATGCATCACACTTGACATTGCATGAGACTAAAGCTCTGCACCAATGCTTTGGATCAATTTTTAACGTGTCATCGGCAGCTTGTGCATTATATGTCTTTAGATCAGCCATGGCATCACCCAAAAGCCTATTAGAAGTCGCTTTGACACATTTCCAAAAGGCAAATCGCAAGTTTTCTCCTTTGTGCTTTTTGCTCCAGTTTCCATATATATGTACCGCACAAAATCTATGTTCTGCACTTCGTAATATTTCAGATATGACAGTACACAACCCCTAGTAAACAACACAAAAGGTACAAGATAAATTAAATTATATGATAAAACTACGATCGTACTCGTTGTAAATTATAGTCTAAATGAAAATAAAGAATCAAAAGAGCATTACCTTTTGTTGATCACTAATAATGGTGTATCCACTTCCGTCTCCTAGTGCAAGATCATCTGACAGCAATGAAACAAACCAATTCCAGGTTTCAGTGTTCTCAACCTCAACTACACTCCAAGCGATTGGGTACATTTGATCATTGGTGTCTCTTCCAACAGCTAACAGGAGCATCCCTGTATTGAATCCTTTCAGAAAACAACCATCCAAACATAGAACACGTCTAAAACCATTACGAAAGCCATCTTTCAAGGCTTTTAGGCAAACATAGAACCTCTTGAATTGTGGAGGTTGATTTGCTACGGTATAATCAAGTACCATTTTTACAGTAGACCCGGGATTGCTTCTTCTAAGCTCTTCTGCATAGTCCCAAAGCATATTATATTGACTCACAAAAGACCCTTGAATTTCTTCAATGGCTAGCTTCTTTGTTCTCTTAGCTTGACTATGAGATATGTCTACACCTAAAAAGTCTTTAGTTAAGGATACCACCTCCCTAACTTTCATTTTAGGGTTAATTTTAAGGTAAAGTTTTTTTGCTAACCACTTATGGTCTATGTTTTTGTGAACAGTGACAGGGTGGCAATCTCTATCTTCATCACACACAGTTTTGATTTGCCATGAGTCTTCTGTACCCATTGGAGCGACCCATATATACCATGGGCAACCTTCCATGCACTTTGCTTGAAGCCTTATTTTTTCGCTTTTTGTAATCTCTATCCCACGCTTGCTAGCTGCCATAATTGACAGTATTAACATCCCTAGCCTCTTCTCTTGATCCAAACTTTGTCCCTGCATCTAGAATAAGATCTTTTGTTGGGATTTTTGGATTGTGAGTGGGGTACATATCGAGATCTAACTCTTTGAATCTTCTAAGAGCTTTTCTTCTTTCCATTCCACTTTCTAATTCATCATCAACATCACTCACGACCCTACTGTCAATCCTAGTATTTCCCACTCCCAACTCATCATCAGTATCAATTTGGTCATCCCATACATATTCACCACCCACGATATGCCCACAGGAAGCACTATTATTGAGCTGGTTATCAATTTCATCATCACCTATATTATTCTCAAACATTTCATGGTCACCAGTAGCTTTTTCCTCAAAACACCTGCTACCTTTCTCATTCTTTCCTTTCTTTACAACATCATGGCCAACAAAAACACCCTCAATACTAGGTGTACCACCAGTATTAGTAGCATTGTTTTGCAGCAAAATCTCATCTACACCTAAAGATGTACATGAGCTTACTTGAGAATGCATAGTTATTTGAGACCTTAATTTAGTTTGATTGTCAACTTGGCCATCTTGGTTGATCATGGAAGCCATAAAGGCATCATCATCCATAAGATATGTCTTTATATTACCCCAAGTTTCATCACCATGTTCTGCATATATCTCAATGAAGCCACTGTTTTTTGCTTGACTAGACATTTCATTCACATCTTTATCCGCATCCAAAATCCTTAAACTGCTGGCCAGTGCAAGATTTGGTAATCTGTAATATAGCTTATTAATCTTTTCTTTGCAACCCAACTCTTGCAAATAGGTCTCGAATTCAGGAATCGAAAACACATCAGGATCAACATTTTCTTTGACATCTACTCTACCACCTATATATTGAATAGTTGGCTGCTTGATCAATTGACCGCTATGATAAAAGTTTATCCTAATAAATCTGGTCATTTTCCCTGTACATTTATCATAATATGCAGGTTAGGATCATATTTAACAAAATTTTCATCAAAAACTAATCTTCCAATTCTAATATATCCTAGAAATTTGCTAACTTATATATTCACCATCAAAGACATCTGATATAACAACTGGGAAAAGAAGCAATAATGAAAAATCTATAAACTAGCTAACTTAATAAAGCTTCAATTTCCTTCCTAAGAAAAGAAAAAAGAAAAGAATATTACTACCTTGCTAAATCAAACGCCACTCATAGTTCAAAAGAGAGAGAATGGAATTGACTAACTTGATTCATATAGGACAAAAATAAGTAATGCCTCAAATTGCAAAAATCATCACTCAATTGTCAATTATTCTCAAGAGCATAAATAGCAGTAACAAGGTATAAATTATTTCAAAGTCATCAACATCCAAATATTAAAATAGGAGGGGGATATTAAGAGTTTTACTTGCCTCAAAATGCCGCAAATTGGCTTCCAATTATGTTATCTCTATCATGCAGCTTGATCTGAGGAGGAACCTCTAGTGGAAATTAGAGGTGGAAGCAAACCCTAGGTTTGTGAAAGAGAAACAGAGGAAGAGGAAGAGTCTGCAGTACGAGTGGAAACAAGAGGGAAAAAGCGGGAAATAGAGGAAAGATATTAAAAAAAAAACAAAAAAAAAAAACGTGATATTTGTACGGCGCGTGTTGGTAGTCTCCGGCCACAAGTGGTCTATACGGCCAATATTGCAACGTTGGGGGTTTATATGGCCCATTTTCAACGTTAGGGGTTTATATGACTAAAGTGTGCAACGTTAGGAGTCTGTATGACCTTTCCTAATATAAAATAACCATAATATAAGATTTTTTTTTTTTTTTTTTTTTTCATATTGTAAAAGAAGCGTACCTTAGCAATTTTCATTCTCTGGTCATCTCACCTTAATTGTCTAGTAAAGGCACTAAGTAACTTAACTTATAACACCATCAAAACAATTTGATACAGTATATCATATATTAGTTAGCCATTGATTGGATAGATATAAAATGAGGCGGTGAACACACAAATTATTAGTAATTGATGCTTGAATAAGACAAAGGTGCATGATAAAATAAATTAGCCCACTATCATGATAAAATAAGATGCGGCGAGATGATTGTATAAATTAAGAAAAGATGAGATGAGAACCAGGATTGAAGTAGACCGAAGAATAATGCACCGGGGGTCAAAGACAGTAGCATGTAACCCATACTGCTAGGCAGTAGCAGACTATTGATGGGATTAAGATCTGCAAATTAAATAAAGATATTAGATAACGTGTTGTGAAATAATAAGAAAGATAGAGAGCAGAACGTAAAGGGGAGTAAGAGATGTCTGTATTATTCACATGAGGGATATATATAGTACAAGAGAGACAAGAGTTTTACTTGCAGAGCAAGAACCCTTGTACAAGATATGATAAGTATCTAACTATAGTATCTCTACAGTATATTGTACATCCACATATAATATATTTCATAACATGAAAGCGTTTTTCGGTAAGGTTTTTGTCTTGTTGTTTTTGTTTGGGATTTTTGCAAATTTAAGTGTAGAAATCGAAGAAAAAGAATTTTAAGAAGTTATTATTAGAAGCAAAAATATTCCAATAGAATTAAGCTAGAAAAAGAAAGGCGTGAGAGGAAGATTGTAAAAGCATAATATATATATATATATATATATATATATATATATATATATATATACTTTCTCCGTCCCACACTAATGTTATCACTTTTTTCGGGCACGGAGACTAACGAAAAATGAAAATGGTGCAAAGTTCTCTCATTTACCCTTAGTTGAGTTTTTTTTTTTTTTTTTTTTTTTTTTTTTTTTTTTTTTTTTTCAATGGAGGGCAAAAGCCCTAAAAGTTTATAAATTAATCAACAATAACAAAACGTGGCTTAGAACCTCCAACAAGATCAAAGTACAAAGTATCATGCGCCTCTGGAGGAGGGCTATGGAAACTAGTGAAATTATTACTACACTTAAAACTGAAATTAGCAAACCAATCTGCAGCTGAGTTTGCTTCACGGAGGACATGGCAAACTCGGACTTCCCAAGCTGGATCAACAAGGAGGGCACGACATTGGAGAATATGAGATAATAGTGCGGGTTACATGGCGCGGGGTCTTGGCGAAGGGCTAGGAGCACCACTTCTGAATCAACTTCCAACACGAGTTTAGGAATTTGCAGGTCCTTAGCAAGTATGAGGGCTTTGAGGGCAGCAAGGAGTTCTGCCTTAACTGAAGTTAGTAGCCACACTTGAGCGAGAAAGCAAAGGTAAACTCGCCAAAGTTATTGCGAATTAACCCTCCTCCCCCAGCGAGCCCTGGGTTTCCTTTCGAAGCTCCATCAGTGTTAAGCTTCGACCATCCTTCTGGTGGTGCCTCCCAACTTATGTTAACCTCCTCTGTTTTTCTCTTGCCTATGGTATCAGCAGGGCATCTCTGGCTGGCAGCTAGTTCATATTCATTGCATCTGTCAATGATGAATTTCAGTCGATCAAAGGGTATATCCTCCGGATGGCCAAAAGAACGGGCATTACGCCACCTCCAAATCCACCAGAAAGCCATCGCAAATTTGTCAGCCCAAGCACTAGGCGTAGCAAGGTTTATTTTAATCCATTCTAAAAGTGCGGGTGAGAAGTATTCAACATAGCTGAGCGGAGGATTGAGAGTTCCCCACACTTCCCATGCTTTCGAGCAGTCCCTAAGGTCATGAGCACACGTCTCTTCTGGTTCTCCACACGCAGAGCACATGGGAGAACTAGCAATATTGCGTTTGAAGCGGTTTGCATTGCAAAGAAAGCTCTCGTGAAGAGCTAGCCAAAGAATAACTCGGCACTTTTGGGGTACATTAGTACGCCAAATACTCTTCCAAACTTGCTTATTTGGTGAGACTCCAACCTCACGAACAATATTCATGGCAGAGCTCGCAGAGAATTGCCCGGAGCTGGTACCCCTCCAGTAAAATTGGTCTCGACCACCATTAGGAGTAACTTGGTGTGAAGCAATCTTCTCAAGGGAGGTAGAGGGGAGGAGATGGGAAAATAAATCCCATCTCCAACCATCTTGGCCCCAAAGTTCCGCAACTGTGAGGTCTTCATATCTTCGGTGAAAGGGGCTAATGCCAGTTCCGCAAGCGGGGTGTCTTCAGCCCATGAGTGGTACCAAAACAAAGTCGAGTTACCATCTCCAATTGACATTTTAAGTCCCATTCGAAGGGTGGGAGCTCTATGGATAATGCCTCTCCAAGTATGAGAGCTTTCTCTAGCGGATTGGAACATATCAATATCATTCTTGTCATGGCAATACTTGTGTCTAATAACTCGTGACCACAAGCTAGATGGTTCATTCATCACCCTCCAGCCAAGTTTCGAGAGAAACGCTGCATTTGCTTGTCTTGTGGATCGAATGCCCAACCCACCATTCTCCTTTGGATGTGTTACTTTATCCCACCTGACTAGGTGGATCTTTCTCTGCTCGTCAGTGCTTCCCAAATATATATATATATATAAACTGGGTCCTTCTTCATGTGGTGCCGACACGTGGGACGCCACATAGGCGAGCCACGTCGTGTAGGCATGACACGTAAGCCGACACTTAAGCACAAACTTGCCACGTAACATGCCACATCATCCACAATTAATTCTTATCATTAGTTGACTTAATTACAAATTTATTAACATATTTTCAAATTACACAATAAAATAACTTTAGTTACGTATGTCAAAAAATTAAAAATCTGACTCCGCTGGATAGGATTTGAAAAATGCTTCAAAATGAGATATATATGTATATGTATCCTATGAAAGTTTGGATCATTTACGTGCGGTGATGAGACGTAGGAAATCACATAAGAGGCAATGTTCCTGTGAAGATGACACGTAGATGCCACATGTGCATAACTTTGTCATATAGTTTTAGTTGTGCGGTATAAAACAAGTATGAAATATCAAGTTTTGGTGCACATATACCATTAATGCAGAATGAGTTTATTCATGAATTGAATTACTTTTTAGAATTAGTGTACATATATTATTTTATTCTCTATCTAAATTCAATCCAATCTTATTACAAGTGCGTGGTATGAAATATCTTTTTCAAGAATTATCATGCATTCCTATGGATAGAAATCTTTGCAAAAATGAAATAAAATGTATTTTATCAATAATATCAATAAATATCACTTCAAATTGTTTAAGCATTATATTATTGAATATATTCATAAAATTATTTTACGAGCCCGTTGCCAGTGTTGTGATAAAGTGTAGTGAAACTAATGGAGGCCTACGGGAAACTAGATGTGCATATGAAAAGGAGGCCCATATAGGATTTGAGATTAATTAGTTACCAGATCGAATACAGTAGGAGGCTTAGAGTGAATGAGTGATAGAGTTCTCGCTCGGTGCATCGTCTTGATGTAAGCTTAATTATAATTAGCACATGAATGATGTGGTACGTGACCTTATCGATAATTGATTCATACAATGAGTAATAATCAAATAAAAGATTGCTTCATTTTAAATTCCACTGGCATTTAGGGGCTTTTTTTCACCTGTTTTTTACTGAACTTATTTGAACAATACTGAACTGAAATAAACTTAATTTTTCTGAACAGCAATTATTTTTACTGAATTTACATTTACAAAGAGTAAATTTGTACCTCGATTTTACTGAACTGAACTAAAAATTACTGAATAATTCATGGAGAAGTTTAAGAGAACGGGCCCTCAAATAATATGTATCGATAGTTAATGACCGATGAGAACGTCTTGGTTGGTGGACTTGAAATTATTTCCCCCTCTAGCATTACATTTCACCCTAATAATTAGTTGTTATATTTATCTTGATTAATTAGTTAATTGCGATTGATAGTTGGAGGGATTTTTTTTGAAGGCATTAATGTAGCGAAGATTAAAACTATGAATATCTAAGTTGTTTTCATGCAAAGCGCATATGATAAGTTATGTCCAAGTAGGCAAGAGTTTAAACATATATATTATTGTAAAGACCCACATATAAGGAGATTGTGGAAAATTTTAAAAAAGTAATATCAAGAAATAAGAACTCATATTAGAATAAAAGAAACTAGAGAGAGAGTTTTGAACGATGTATCTATCCTATTTTAGCTTTACCCCAATTTCTAAGCTAACATTGAGTGTAATTGAATGTGAACCTTGGAGTCCTGTTTAATGTAGATTATGTATTTAAAAGGAGTTGTACATCATGGAGTCATTAACCATCCACAAGAACTAGGGGAGTTACTTGGACAGTTTATAAACTTTGGAGTCCTATTGAGTGTAGGTTTTGTAGTTAAAAGAAGTTGTATATCAAAATTGCCTATTAACGACCAAATGAATCTAGGAGATTACTAGCAATTGTATCATATTTATTAAACGTGCCATTTATCTATAGCGGCATGTCAATCTATAACATATCGCAAAATCACAACAATATAAGTTTAGTTGTGTCCAGTTCAGTTTTGTAGTATTTATTTTAGTAATGTTGAATTTAATTTAGTTCAATTATGGTAAGTTCAGCTCTAACAAACGCACCCTAAATATAGTAGAATTTATATAGAATTATTTCAATCCCTTCACTATGACATAGAAATTTATCACTAACCCATGTATCGCACGGGCTTGACAACTATGAATATTAAGATACATGCATTTTACTCAACCCGTGCAACGCACGGGCTTTAAAACTAGTCTATATGATAATTAGATTAAAACACAATGATTAAACCAAAACTCGGCATATCAGCCGCTAAATTGCCAAATGATGTGTCAATTTTACTTATAATATGTCATGTGACTCATTGCCAGTAAAGAAAAAAAGAAAAAAAGAAAGAAAATAACAACAATCAGACGTTACAACAACATAATGGAGTTCAATGACTCATTCATCCCCTTCCTTTTATTCACACAAGTTGTCAAATGTTACAAATCCAAGAAATTGAATAGTAGCTAATTTCTCTCACATATTGATGAGCCAAAAAAAAAAAAAAAAAAACTAATTCCCCTCTCATGAATAGATGATGGAAACACACACACCATCAATTCATCTCCTACCTTCCCATATGTTCAACGTTCGTATCTGGATCTCATTGTCGTCTTCTGTCATCTTTCCGGGATCGTGTACTACCAAATCCCCATTGAGGTAAGGTTCATCCTATTTTCTTTGCGATTGCTAATAGGCATTCGGTATCTACACCTTCTATCTTTGCAAGATAACTCATCCAACTTCATTAAGCCTAGTACCATACTACCATATATTGTTTTACATTGTTTTCTCTGAATAGTTATACTAAGTTGAATGTTTAAAACTATTTAACATAATTTTCAATTAAGAAGTTATGCTGAAAAATAGAAAAAATATCAAAAAAAATATTAGAAATCGCTTAAAAAAAATTGGGAAAAATTATGAGACCTCATTATAATAGTAGAGAGGGTGTGGGGGTAGGTTTGGTGGCACGAGATGGTGAGGAGCAATGTTCGGTACCCAAAAATCGTGGAGTAGACAAGCCCAATGCATAACTTTCATAATGGCAGGCGTTTCATGTCGTGTCGCTTGCCTTCCTTCGCCTACAAGCCCTCTCTCACGCAACTACCGACTAAAGAGTCTTATTAGGTTTAGTGGTTCTAATAACAAGGTAGGCATGCCCAATACATATTTTTCGTACTGGAATTTTGAAAGTTTGGAGAATTATCTTCCAAAAGTCTCACCTCAAACTATTCAAGTATACAGTATTATTAAGTTACGGAAAAATAATTTTTTTTTCCACATACTGTAGCTATTTAATTTAATTTTTATTTAAAAGACCCAGTGTTTTCGGGTATCGAGCATGGCTTCCCACCACCTCGTGCTGCAAAACCTACCACCAAATCCTCTCTAATATAATAGTGAGGTCTGATAATTTCTTCCAATTTTATTGAAGTGAAGCCTACTAAGGACCCGAAAACCTACCCCGTGGGTCTCACATGTCCCCTACGGGTGTCCCGTGCGATATGGAGCAAAAATATCCACCTTCGTTTTGGGCCACCCGCAAGCTCAAAAAACGTAGATTATAGCCTTCGTTTTCGGCTTTCAAGGGTTCGGGTGTCATTTTTTCCCAAACTTCTCCGGAGGGTCTACCATGACCCCAGAGGACCCTCGGTGCCCCGGGAGGTTCATCCGGATCCCTGAACTTCGATATCACCCATGCCTTTGTTGTTTCGATTTTTACACCAGTGTCCCGTAAAACACCCTTCCAAGTTTATCAGGGAACATATAAGCGACCTCAAAGGCCTCCCATGTCCTCTAGGGGTGTTCCGTGCAATATGGTGAAAAAATATACACATTCGTTCCAGGGCCTCCTGGAAGTCCAAAAAATGTGGATTATAGCCTTAGTTTTCAGCTTCCCGGGGCCTGGGTGTCACTTTAGCCCAAAATTTTTCGGGGGCGTCTATCATGACCCTAGAGTATCCTCGTTACCCACGGGAGGGTCATCCGGATCCCCGAACTTTGATATCATCTATGCCTTTGGTGTTCCAACTCTTACACCACAGTGTGCCGTAAAACGCACTTTCAAGCCTATCAGGGACCAGATAAGCGACCTCGAGGGCTTCCCATGTCCCCTAGGGATGTTGGGTGTGATGTGGTGCGAAATTATCCACCTTCGTTTCCGGAGCCTCTCGGAAGCCCAAAAAAGGTGGATTATAGCCTTCGTTCGGCTTACAGGGGCCCGAGTGTCATTTTTGCTCAAATTTATCCGGGGGATCTATCATGATAGTAGAGGATCATCGGTGCCCCGGGAGGATCATACGGATCCCCGAACTTTGATATCACCCATGCCTTCGGTGTTCTGTCCCTTACATTGGTACTCCGTAAAAACGCTCTTACAAGCCTGTCAGAGACCTGATAACGGACCTCATAGGCCTCTTATATTCCCTAAGGGTGTCCTGTGGGATGTGGGCGAAAATACCCACCTTCATTCTGACCCTCCCGTAAGCCCAAAAAACGTGGATTAAATAGCATTCATTTTCTGCTTCTGTGGGCGCAAGTGTCATTTTTGCCCAAACTTATCCGGGGAATGTATCACGACCCTAGAGGACCATCGGTATCCCAGGAAGGTCATCCAAATCCTCGAATTTCGATATCACCCATGTATTCGGTGTTCCGACTCTTACATTGGTGTCCCGTAAAAACGCCCTTACGGTAAGGACCCGTTGACGGATCCTGGGATTTCTTATGCTCCCTAAGGGTGTCCCGTGCGATGTGGTGCGAAAATATCCACCTTCATTTTGGGGCATTCCGAAAGCGCAAAAAAGGTGTAGTATAGCCTTTAATTTTTGTCATCCCGGGGCCCGGTTTCCTGAAATGCCTAGACCTAGATGACATCTTTCGGCTTTCCCGAGACCCAGATAACATTTTTCAGCTTTCCCGAGACGCGGATGACATTTACACTAATTCATAGTTTCGAATTAATAAGCTACAATGAAATCTTATTTGTACCTGTAACAACTCTGTTCAATTATAATGAAAGGATATTTAGTCACTATAATTCATCAGTAATTACAAAATGCACCAATTATATCCATATTTCTGTTTGGCTTCAAGAAATAATATATGCATGCATGAGTTACAAGAGTTTGCTTGAAACTCCAAAATGATCACAAAAGAAGCATGTTTAATGTTACAATTTTACATGCTTTCTTTTACAAAATATGTGCTTCATTTGCCATAATCTAAACCTCGCTTGGGGAATTTTCATGTTGTATGTATGTCATATCCTTCTCTGCTTGTTTCCATAACGAAATCATGGTCAGTTGTGGAAAGGTGTCATATCCTTCTCTGCTTGTTTCCATAACGAAATCATGGTCAGTTGTGGAAGGTGTGGTCTTGCACTGTCATGTTGCAAGACCTATTTGCTTTGGTTCAAGAGTTGGAATGACAGACAAATCAACATCTTTCCTTGGTCTGCCGTACTGCCGACTTCCAATTAAGTTGTGCTTGACATTTATGACAACGTTGGAGTTTAATTGAGGCTTGGCCAGATTCCAAAGAGTGCTAATGGTTTGTCTAGAACAACCATACTCTTTTACAATTTCAGAGATGTGATGATGACATGGTTTAAAGTTTAAACCAACCCTCTCAACCCCTGACAAGAAGAGTTTGAGCCTATTATTTGTCAAATCAAAGATGACTCATCTTTAACTTAATAAATAATAGGTTCAAATTCTCATTGTCCACTAGTGAGGCCCATTTTATGATTTAACAATAGAAACGGACACTTGAGATATCTTGACGTTGGGCGAAAACTTAAGCATTATCCCATTTTTTTTGCCCAATTCAGTTACTTATAAAGGTTAATTAATATAATTTAATTATGGGTAATATCAAAAGTGACTGCCATAACTAACTATTGTGATGATATTTATTTTGTAATGGGCAGACAGGTCAAGTAAAGAAGGAGACCCTTCTTTCAAAGAAAGGTAGAGGAGTTTTTATTCTCCCTACGTGGATGAAGATTTGAATCTCTAATCACTGAATTGTGAGAGTTGGCACTTAACACTTATGCTCCCACCTTATCTTCTCGTGACTGTTTTAGGTGCCCCTTGGAATAAATACTTATTCTCTTCCCTCATTTTAATCCAAGGCAAAAGCCAGGAATTGTTGTATCTTGTATCCCAAAAGAATTTTTCTCGCTCTGTAGGGGGCAATAATCTCATAATGGAGAAATCTCCCAATTCGAGCGGCAAAGCAACTCAGGCTTTTGGAAGCTCAGATGCAGCACAAGGAATCAAATGGGTTGAATTTTTGCAAGCAAGTAGAGCAAAGTAGAGCAATTGTCTGCCTATGTTTATCTGTTACCTAACATGAGTGATGACTCAACGTGGAAATTCCAGAGCCTCAAAGACTGTCACCTGATTCTTCCAAGGAGATGCCAAACTGATACAAGGACAAAAGTGAAAGTACTGCTCAGCGACAGAGAACACAACACACATTCAAGCACAGTAACAGTACACTCCTGGTACTTTGTCACAGAGCAATTCTTTCTTGCAGTCCCATGAACTTACTCCTGCACCAAATGTACAACTACTCCATATTTAACTTGGTGTTCAGGGACAGAGAACACAAAACACATTGACACAGCCATGCAATTTTTTCACATGAACTTTTTACTACTTTTAACTCTTGGTATTTTTTTTTAAGTAATAGTGCAGAATTAAAATTGCAAACGAAATTAGGTTACAACACCTCTAGCAAATTCCGTTCTTTTGTTGTTTAGATGCGCTTGAAAAAGACGCTCTCGGGACTTTTAACTCTTGTATACTGTAAAATTCCATCTTATTCAAAAATCCACGCATTCCTTCTTAAATATGAAACCAACACATTCACAAACAGATACAGGTAGTTATTATATTAGTTCTGCTCCCAAAAGATTACCAGTATTGTCTAACTCTAGTATACTACAGTCTACAAGTCTGAAATCCATCTTAAGACTAAAATTTCACATTCTGAAATCCATCTTAAGACTAAAATTTCACATTCTGAAATCAAACAAAAACATTCCCAATACAGCAGTATCAGGATTTTTTTTTTTATTTTTATTCTTTACAAGTATCTGACATTGAGAGACCCTGTCTCAATATCCTCTAATGAAATAAACCCAGGCCCATGAGCAATAGCAGGAAAATCCATAGTCTCCACAATCCTAAACCACCTTTCCTTGACATTATAAGCAAGCACATACTTATGACCACATAGCATCAAAACCTCACCATTCTTCAGAACTTGGATCACCAGTATCCACCTGTATGGATCCCACCAATCGATGGCGGGGTCGCGGATCGACAACCTTCGTACCCACGACCCCGCCACGCCGTACTCCTCCATAACCCAAACCTGAACATCTGGCCGGAAAATCTTCGCGTCTATTGCACATACCGATAAACAACTTCCCCCTAATATCCCCAAATTAGACCAATGATGACTCTTAGTCTCCATTCTCCTCTTATCAAAAATTGGCGGTCCAGGAACAAACCCAAATTTCTCCTCAACAAAATCAAAGCAACAAATCAACTCAACCCCATGTTCAACAATCCAATGCAAACAACCTTCAACATAAAAACCCGGAATTCGAGACGGTATCTCGAAAGGAGCTACCCCAATCTCTCTCCAGTTATTGTTATTATTGTTTACTCCACCACCAAGATCATATACTTGTGTCTTCAAATTCTGAAGTATCCTTAACACCTTATACTTGTACGTCCTACCGCAGTACCCAAACCCGGAAACGACCTTTTCATAATTAGGATCTGCCCCGGGTTTGGGTACAGGTAGGACTACAAATTGACCCAAGATCGGGTTCCAGACGAGTTTCGGCTCTCGCGTGTTGATCTCTCTTAAGCAGATCAACCCGTGGCACCCGTTACCTAGCTGGAACCTGAAATTATAACTTGGGTCAAGACGACTTACGATGTTAGCTTGCTTTTTCCGAAACGCATCTTGATTTCTAGACATTGAGACGAGGATCTGGCGGGAAAACGACGACCCCGTGGTGCCGGATTCTTCGACTAGGTGGATGCTGTTGAGAGAGGAGAGAGAAGAGCCTTTGATCCGAAGGATAAGAGTGGTAGGAGAGTGGATAGAGAAAAGTCTTTGAAAGTATGGCTCTGATAAGAGGTTTCTCCATGATTTGCATAGATGGGTGCATTGAATTAGTGGTCTGATTGGTAAACGTGACAGGATTTCAATCACTAAACTATATGGTAGATCTGATAAATTTTGTGATGAAGATGATGCTTCTTGTTCATGGGTTATATGGGGATTGTTGGTAGATGATGAGGAGAGAGATGATGGGGTTAATTGGGTTTGATTTGGGTGATCAGAAATTGAATCCATGGTGGTTGATTTTTTAAGTCTTTTTGTTTTGATTTTGAGTTTGTGGTTGTGATCCATGAACAGGCTGGGAGAGGTCAAGAGAGAGAGAGAGAGGGGAGAAACAGGGGGAGAAGAGAGAGAGAGAAATGGGTTTTGTTTTTATTTTATTTATTTATTGAAATATAAGAAGGGGATATTTATTGAAGGCAGTAATAGTGTACAGAGTATCTACCAAAGAAAAATTAAAGTACTCAGTAGAGTCAGTACAGAGTATGTTTTCAGTTTAATGGTTGAAGTCATCTTCTACTACAATTTTAGTATTTTTTTTTTTATATTCAAAGTCAAAAATTGTTTGGACTTCTATCTCTCATTCTCAAATTTCAATTGGTTTTGCTTAGGTAAGAAGAGCATGCTAAGGGCTTTGACAACCAAGAATGCGTTTTTTTCCACTTATTTTCACTGATTCTCACTGACTGAATAAGGTCTTGTCATTGATTTTCATTGATTGAGTAAGGTTCTGTCGCTGATTTCTACTGATTCAGTAAGTTCATTCCACTGATTCAGTAAGTTCATTCCACTGATTCTCACTAATTAAATAAGGGATGACACTGATTCTGTGAGTAGGAATGTGGATCCTACCACTGATTTTCACTGATTGAGTAAGGTCTTGCCATTAATTCTCACTGATTCAATAAGGTCTAGCCACTGATTCCCACTGATTGGATAAGGTCCTGCCACTTATTTTCACTGATTGAGTAATGTCCAATAAGTGAAAAAGAACACACCCTAAGAATTAGCTAATATGCCAACTTGCAATAGACTGAAAAGATATTTTATATTTATGCTAATAAGCCTCACTTAGCTCATCAAAGCAATGGGGAAAAAAAAAATTAAAAAGGTCGAAAAATATGTCCATTGCCCTATTGTAGTGTGGTTTAGTTTAGTTTAGTTCACTAGTTTTTTATTTCAAAATCAATTGATGATGATATATGTGTCATTGTAAAGACTTCAATACGTACTTCTAAATGAAGGTGTGTTATTTTCTACTAACTCTATCTAATTTAATTTTATTGTATAGTAAATACTACTGATTCAATAAGGTTCCTCTACTGATTGATATTTATGCAATACTGATCTGAATAAAAGTAATATGTCTTGATTTCGAGTAGAGCTGATCATGGACGAGACAACCCGAAAAGACCGGCCCTACCAGTCCACAATTTGGGCGGATATGGACAAGATTTTTGAGAAAAAAATTATTTATTGGGCGGGTTTAGCCCAGCCCGTTTAAATAAGTGGGCGGACAAGGTCAACACAAAATGGCCCATGGGCGGGCCCGCCTGACCCGTTTAATATTTTCCATATAAAAACTTGTGGTTTTTATAGTTTGTTTGTTTGTTATTAAGACTTATTTTGGATGAGAAAATTTCAAAATCATAATTATATTGAGTATTACGCTTGATTTTGGAGTTAAATTACATATTACTAGTAAGATTACTTATTCAAAACAAAGAAAAATTCTTAAAATTTATTTAAAAATTAATTTTTTAAAAGTCCAGTTAGCCAATGGGAAAGCCGGACCCGTTAATAGGGCGGGTCGTGGCAACAATTTTGAGCCATGATGGGTGGATAAGGACAACAAATTTTAGTCTTGTTGGACAATTTTTTCATTAAACGCCCGTCCCGTGTCCAGCCCGAACCCGCAAATGATCACCTCTAATTCCGAGGGAGTTATAGATTGGCAAAAAAAGAGGTAAAGAAGGCAGTTTCAGAAGCCAAAAGTAAAGCGCATGAGAACCTGTATCAGAAACTAGAAACTAACGATGGAGAAAATGACATTTTTAAGGGGGCTAGAGCCAGGGAGAGGAAAACGAGAGACTTGGATCAAGTTCGTTGTATCAAGGATGAAGTAGGGCGTGTGCTGGTGGATGAAGTCGACATTAAGAAAAGGTGGCAGAGATACTTCCATGAGCTCTTTAATGTAGCCTCAGACAACAACATTTCATTAGGAGAGCTTAGTACATCCGAGCAGCATCGTAACTACACCTTTTGTCGTCGTATCTCAAAGGAAGAAGTTAAAGGCGCATTGAGGACAATGAAGAGTAGGAGGGCAGTGGGGACAGACGAAGTTCTCGTAGAGGTGTGGAAATGCTTAGGAGAAGGAGGCCTTAGTTGGTTAGTAAAGCTTTTCAACGTGATCCTTAAGTCGACTAAGATGCCAGATGAGTGGAGATTCAGCACAATGATCCCCTTATACAAGAATAAAGGCGACATACAAAGTTGTAATAATTATAGAGGCATCAAACTTCTCAGCCATACCAAGAAGTTATTGGAAAGGGTCATTGAGAAAAGGATGAGGAAAGGAACATCTATCTCCGAAAACCAGTTCGGGTTCATGCCAAGGCGATCCACAACGGAGGCAATAATTCATTTGCTTAGACGCTCGATGGAGTATTATAGAGAGATACAGAGGGATCTACACATGGTATTCATTGATTTAGAGAAGGCATATGATCGGGTTCCTAGAGAGGTATTGTAGAGATATCTGGAAGTTAAGGAAGTCCCGGTTGCCTATATTCGAGTTATTAAGGACATGTATGAAGGTGTGAGAACTAGAGTGAGGACGATGGGAGGCGATACAGACCATTTTGAGCCTTTCTTATTTGCACTAGTTATGGATGAACTCACTAAGAGTATTCAAGGAGATGTGCCTTGGTGCATGATGTTTGCTGACGACATAGTTTTGATGGATGAAACAAAAGAAGGTGTTAACAACAAGTTAGAAATATGGAGGGATACTCTGGAAGCAAAGGGTTTTAGATTGAGTAGGACAAAAACAGAGTATTTGGGATGTAGCTTCACGAGGGGAGGGGTTGTCTCTGACTTGGAGATTAGGATTGACACCGCAGTGGTACCAAGGAAAGAGAGTTTCAAGTATTTGGGGTCGATCATTCAAAGTAACGGAGAAATTGAAGAAGACGTAGCCCACCGTATCAAGGAAGGGTGGCTAAAATGGAGAAGTGCTTCGGGTGTCCTTTGCGACGACAAGATACCACTCAAATTAAAAGCTAAATTTTACCGCATAGCTATTAGGCCAGCTATGCTCTATGGTGCAGAGTGTTGGCAGATTAAACAAGCGCATGTTCAAAAGATGAAGGTGACTGAGATGAGGATACTCCGTTGGATGTGCAACCTCACTAGGAGAGATAAGGTCAGGAATGAGGTGAAGCGTGGCAAGGTGAGGGTGGCATACATTGAGGGGAAAATGCGTGAGACGAGACTCAGGTGATTCGGACATGTTATGAGGAGACACCCAGACGCTCCCGTGAGACGGTGTGAGAAGATTATACTTATGGACTGTAAGAGAAGAAGAGGGAGGCCTAAGAAGAATTGGGGTGAGGTGATTAGGAAGGATTTAGCCCTTCTAGAGCTTACCGAGGATCTGGCCCTTAATTGGAAACTTTGGCGTAGTAGAATACACATAGATGAGAGTCATTGCACTACTTAGAGGATGCGTTGCACCGTCCAGATTTATTAGGTGCTTTTACTTTAGAGGTGTAGCATTTGTCTTTTTAGTGCATGTTGGTTGCCCCTTTACTAATTGGTGCTCATCCCCTCCCTCTCTATTATTATGCTAGTATAGTCTTTAATTGGTTACTGTTTATGTACTACTTCTAGATTTTCATTCCCCTACATTTGCATCCACCCCTTCATTCATTTTTTTCCTGTTTGTATTCATTTCATTAATTGCAAACTGTTTTCTAAAATTCAAAACTGTTTTCTATAATTCAAAACTGTTTTCGTGAATCTTTTGGAAACCAATCTCTCTACTAGGCGACTAGTCAGGAATAAGGCTGCGTACATCTGGACCTCCCCATACCCGCCCTCGGCGGAATACCTACTGGACGGTTGTTGTTGTTGTTGTTGTTGTTGTTGTTGTTGTTGTTGTTGTTGTTGTTGTTGTTGTTGTTGTTGTCGTCGTCGTCTTGATTCAATAAGTATGATTTATGAATAACTATCATGATCAAATCAAAAATATACAAAAACTTCTATAAGATGATCTTTTCATAAATCTTGGTGAGACGAAGGTTACTTTTTAATGAAATAAGGGTCACTACTTACTACAAGTAACCCCTAGCTTTGTAAAAGTGATCCCTTTTATTTGTGAGTTGGTCTTACACAAAAATCGCTGTCAAAAATAACATATTTGAGATATACTACTACTCGAATATAATCTCAAATATATTATTTTGATGTGAGAATTATTTCCAATTATCTTTAATATATATTCATGAAATTATGGATGCGTACTTTAGAGCTTACACGGTCAGTTTAGTTTAGTTTAGGTGTCAATTAAGTGATTTTCAGTTCAGTGATGCTGAGTTCAAAAGCATACTTTTCGTCACACATATCAAGTTGTGTTAAATTCAATTCAGTGGCGTCCAGTTTAGTTCAGTTCAGTGGTGTTGAATTCAGTTCAATTCAGTTCTGGTAAGTTCAACTCTAAAGAACCCACCCTATATCCCATATATAGGAAAGTATAATAGGTTAGAATTACAAATGTTGGACTCAATCCAAACCAATTGCATCTCTATATATAAGGATTTTTCCTTATTATCAATACAAGGATCTAAGCCATAATATTATTCCGCTCTCATATTTTAAAAGCATGTACTGATTCAGTAAGTATTGATAAGTATATTGGTCGGATTATAAGTAGGCCTCTAATGATTCTATAATTTATACAACTGATTTAACAATTAAGGCAGTGGCGGATCCACTCTTCACTGAGTGGATTCCGCCGAACCCGCTTGAATTTTTTTTGTTAAAAAATTCTTTATAAATTAAAATTTTTCAATACAATAATTAAAAATTGTCCTATGTATTACAAAGGGTGAACCCACTTGACTTGATTTGTGCATCCGCTACTGAATTAAGGTTCAATAAGTGAAAAATAACACACCTTAAGTCTAATATTAAATATTATTAAACGAGTTTTAATTGGTAAAAAGTCAAAAACGAACCTTAAGTGAACTGGTATGATTTGATCATTGTTAGGACGTATGCCAAATATTGAAGTATTTTGAATAGTACGAGTAGTACGACTACTCGTAGTAGTAGCAAGTCATTGCTCAACAAAATGCAAAATTCACAATTTGGCTGCGTTTAATTCACTTGGAAAAAAGTAAACTGAATTGAAGTCAACTGAATTGAACTGGATTGATTTTTGTAACTTGACTGTTAACTATTTAAAATTCGTCCAAACATATTCAATATTCGACTCATTTGAAAGTATGCTTTGAGATCTTCTCGATGACATAGGGTATGTTCTCCCCGAGAACGGATCCTCTAGAGTTCTTTCTCTAGAGTTCGGATCCTCTAGAGTTCTTTCTCTAGAGTTCCTTTTTCTCTCACCATTGGATTAGAGGGGGTTTTGGAACCATTGAATTAGAGAGGTAACTTTTGGAAAATAAGTAGTTAGAGGAGAGAGATAGACACAAAAAAAGAACTCCACAGGAACTTTAGAGAAGAAAACTCTAGAGGATCTAAACATGTTCTCCCCACCTTATTTCTGTTTATTTCAGCAAACTTTAACATACTTCAGCAAACTTCAACAAAATTCAGCAAAATTCAGCAAACTTCAACAAAGTTAAATAAAGTTAAACAAAATTCAGCAAAGTTAAACAAACCAATATACAAACTAGTTATAAAAAACACTTAAATCAACAAGATCAGTAAACTTCAACAACCTTCAGCAAACTTCAACAAAGTTAAATAAAGTTAAATAAATTTAAACAAAATTCAACAAAGTTAAACAAACCAATATACAAACTAGTTATAAATAAAAAACACTTAAACCAACAAGATTCAACAAAAATAAACAAAGTTCAACGAAGTTCAATAAAGTTAAATAAAGTTCAACAAAAATAAATTTTCAGTAATAAATATAAACGTTTTTCAGTTAGGGAAAACATACTCATAGTTATCTATCCTCATGAATATATTTCAAAATAAAAACTTATCTAAATGATAAAGTTACACATGAATCGAACTAAATTTAAGTAAAATTAAATTGAATAAAACATAGTCTTTTTAAGACTTTTAAACATAGCCAAACAAAAACATTCCCAATACATCAGTATCGGGTCTTTTTTATTCTTTATTTACAACTTACAAGTATTAGACATTGAGAGACCCTGTCCCAATCCCTTATAACACCTTCTAATGAGATAAACCCAGGCACATGAGCAATAGCAAGAAAATCCATAGTCCCCACTATCCTAAACGACCTTTTCTTGTCATTATAAGCAAGCACTTTATCATGACTACACAGCATCAAAATCTCACCATTCTTCAGAACCTTAATCACCTGAATCTGCTTATATGGATTACACCAATCGACGATGGGATCGCGTATCGACAACCTCAAAACCCACGAACCCGCCACTCCGTACTCCTCCATAACCCATACTTGAACATCAGGTCGGAAAATCTTCGCGTCTATTGCACATACCGATAAACAATTTCCCCCTAGTATACCCAAATTAGACCAATAATATTAGTCTTCACTCTCTTCTTAAGAAAAATAGGTGGTCCAGGAACAAATCCAAACTTCTCCTCGACAAAATCAAAATAACAAATTAACTCCAACCCATGTTCAACAATCCAATGCAAACAACTGTTAACATAAAAACCCGGAATTTGAGACGGTATCTTGAAAGGTGCAAACCCTATGTCTCTCCAATTATTACTATTACTATTATTATTACTATGACCGAGAACATATACTTGTGTCTTCAGGTTCGATAGTATTCTTGTTGGAGTATCCCTCCTATATGGAGGAAGAGCCCAAATTAATTTGGGTTATATTTGCTTACCATATGGGTTATCCATATGATGTTTAAGAGAAGGGCAATTTCGTATATTCACTCCCAAGTGGCTTCCCTTATAAGCCAAAAGGTTAGAAGGGATGAGAACAAGAGAGAGAAAGCCTAGACACAAAATCAGGAGAAAAGTCTAGAAGTGAAGATGAGAGAGAGAAGAGGAGCCATCCACGAATTTTGGTGCTAGCAGCCCAGAAATCCGCCCGGATCGATGACCAAACGAATTCCGATCGTCGCGAGATTTTAGCACGTTGTTCCTGACATCCCCCTCTTCAAATCCAACGGTCAGAATTTCATTTGGAGCTCTCTAAGTCAGTTTTCTAAATTCAGCTCTTATTTTATATGAAATTGTATTTCCACTCTTTTGGGTGATGATTTGGGAGACTTGTTGTGCCAAGGTTGATCCTTGATGATTGTGAATACCTCTAGTTGATCTAGGGAAGAACTATTGTTGTACCCACTTGTTAATTTGTTGATTAGTAGAGAGGTTTTGGTACCGTTTGTTTACGATCCCGTGGTTTTTTCCCCACATCGGGGTTTCCACGTAAATCCTTGCGTCTCCTTGTTTATTTACTGTTTTTTGGGCTGATTTATAGTTCCATTTGCTGCTGTCATTTTGGTTCAATATTGTTTGGTTGCTTGAATTGGTTATTGCTCATCTTTGCATCACAACCGGGGAAAAAAGTCTTTGTTGCTTCCGCTTGTGTATTGTGTGCTTTCCCCAACAATTCTTAACACCTTATATTTGTAAGTCCTACCACAGTACCCGAACCCAGAAACGACCTTGTCAAATTTAGGAACTGTCCCGGGTTCGGGTTACAGGTAAGATTACAACCTGATTCAATATCGGATTCCAGACCAGTTTCGGCTCTCGCGTGCTGATCCCTCTTAGACAGATCAAACCGTGGCAGCTGTTCACCAGCTGGAACTTGAAATCATAATTTCGGTTACTAGGATTATTATTAGTTACTACGATTTGGCGGGAAAACGAGGAACCCGTGGTTGCGGGTTCTTCGACGAGGCCGAGGTTGGTGAAAGAGGAGAGAGAAGAGCATTCGATGCTAAGGAAGAGAGTGGAAGGAGAGCGGAGAGAGAAAAGATGATGGAAGTATGGGTCAGATATGAGGTTTTTCCATGATTTGCAAAGATGGGTGCTTTGGATTAAGGTTTTTATCGGTAAACGTGACAGGATATCTGTCACTATACTATTTGGTAGACCAGAACAATTTTGTGATTCATCATCATCTTGATATTGGGTTTGGATGAGATCCATGAACAGAGAAAGAGGAGTAGACACTAGAGAGGCAAGGGAAGAGAAAGGGAGAGAGGAGAGAGAATCGGTTTATATAAGAAAGGGATTTTTTTCTTTTTGCTAGTCATATAAGAAAGGGATAATGTGCAGAGTATCTACCAAATAAATTGTATAGAGAGAGTCCAAGTCAATGCGTTAAGATTTCGATCTAGAAGTTACCTATATGGATCTTAATTTCTAGTTTTGTTCAAAAAGGTAAATAGAATATTTTTTCTACAATACCCTTAACAAATCTCTCACCCCTTTCTCTCTCTCCCTTCCTTTCTCTCTCCATCAACTCCCTCTATCAGTAAAACCCATGGTGGTTGTTTGGGTGGGAACAAAGCCAAGTTTTTGATGGATGAAAGTATGATACCATCGAAATGGTGTCGATTGCCTATCAGGGTCATCAATAGGATTGCTATTTGGATGGGGATTGACGTCGCCGGCGGCTGTGGTACCTCGGGATGGCGATGGGTGGCCACCACCCGAATGGCATCTTAAAGCCATACTGTTAGTACTCAATTACTAACAAATTGTCTATGCTTAGATATCTAGCCACTACACTCAGCCAGCCCATCCATTGCTGCACTTCCGCCACAAGTGCAGCCCACCGTCCACCCCGCCGCGTAGCAACTTTGCATGAACCCTAAACAATCGATAAGTAAAAATAAATAAATTTTAAGTCTATTGTTACCTTAATACCACCAGTACTTGTATCAAAAATATCGTTCCAATCAAATGAATCATTATGGTGAATTAGTGGACTCGAATTAGTGACCAAAAGCTAATTTTTTTTGCTCGTTAGTGACCAAAAGATAATAGAGACTGGAATTTTAGAGAAAAAGAGAGAGGAAGGAAGCTACTAATAAAAAGGTATATTGGAAAGTATTGGGTCAAAAATATTTGCGTTTAGTAATTCAAAATTTACGTTAAGCAATTCCGTTTTTTTTTAGTAATTTTCGTTGAGATGAGATCACATTTAAGTGAAAAAAGGGTTACAATTTGTAAAAAGTGACCCCATTTTATTGTGATTAAGTTTCACACAAGACTTAGGCCCTGTTCTCTTCAACGAAATAGTGGGGGACGGTGAGGAAGGGAACGGACGGCGCGGATAATTCAAAAAAATGTGAGACAAAATGAAGTACAAAATGCGGAACGGAACGAAACGGAATGCATCATGAAAACGACGAAAAGAACAGGGCCTTACTCATTATAAAATTATAATTTTTCGAAAGCACTATTTAAAAATGAGTCCAACAATGATATTTTTTACATTATAAATCTTTATATCTTTTGACTTTATTAATATAAAAGATTGTAAAGTTTAACCTTTAAAAAATTAGTGTGAACATATTCACGAACAGAGGAAGTAATACTGAAGGACACATGAACACAACGGAATTGCGCAAAATAAATTTCTTTGACTAGCTTCCTAGCATAAAAATTACAAGCCATCATCACTATATGAGAGTTCAGTACATAGTACTCCCTCCGTTTCAAATTGAACTTCTTGTTGGACTTTTTGAGTCAAACTTTACAAAATTTGACTTTTGATTTGTCAAAGAAATATGAAGATTTACAATATCAAAATAGTATTCTTTAAATTCATTTTTAATTGTACTTTCACAATATCAACTTTTTATAATTTGGATATTAATATAATTATAGTTATTGATGGTCAAAGTGTTGTCTCGTAGACCGCGTAAACAAAAACAGAAAGCTCAATTTGAAACGGAGGAAGTACTACTATTTAGATATTATGATCTAAGACATGCATAGGGTGAAATATTCCCCATGATTGTTGGCTTAACATTGGAGCATTGTGAAATGGCCTTCATGCCTTTCTTCCCAATGTATTTCAAGTCAATGTCACTTAGCTTCAAGTCCTCACAAGGCCTCCCTTCGCTGCACATAAGCTGCATCAATCGCCATTTGCGTCGGAGATGTGCCCTTTATATTTTTGAACTCGACATCCCTAATTTTAATTTTCGATGGAATCTAATATAAAGATCATGTGAAAAAAATTAACAACATTATTAGACGTACAATAATGTTAATTAGTTGCTCAAACAAACTTAATTACGTATGTATATAAGTATATAGACACTTACCGAGATTTTGCAAAGATTACTAGGACAATAATCTTGATCAATAAGGATAGGATTGCTAACATTGTTCATGATAATATCTTCAAATAAATTGCAAGCCAGTAGCTAGTCCATTGAAAGAACTAGGCCAAGTTTTTATTCTAACGCCGTTCATAGTGTATGCAAGGGTGCAATTCCTAATGGTGATTCCAACCACCGGTTCCTTAGGTAAGAAGAGCATGTCAATCGCCAATTGCTAATGCCAAGGGCTTTAACTAAAGTGACAACTAAGAATACTCAAGAGGTGTAGGCTCACTGCTGGGAAATAAGTTGCAACTTGTACACCAGGTTATGAGTTTAAATATCATGGGGAGCACTTACACGAATTAATTCGTGGAATACCCGAGGCCGTGCGTTACGAGGTGCCCTTCAGCCACGCCCAAAAAGAAAGTTTCTCTTTGCCAAACCAAAAAAAAAAGAAGTGACAACTAAGAATTAGCTAATGACTGCACCAAAAAAAAAAAAATTAGCTAATGTGCCAACTAGTAATAGATTGAAGAGATATATACTCCCCCTTTTTTGAACTTTCTACATGCTTTTGAGGTTGTATTTAATAAATTTCGATCATAAATATATAAAAGAAACTGTATGAGTTATTATTAGTAGTTATTATTTGAAAATAAATGTATTAGACTCCTTTTAAAATAAGTATTTTTCAATATATCAAATTTCGATAAATTTTACTTGTATATATTTAGAGATATTAAGGGTCAAAATACAACATTGAAAATCATGAAAAAAACAAGTAGAAAGTTTAAAGAGATAGGAGAAAATTAAATAAACCTCACTTGGCTGGGTAATCAAAGCAATGAGAAAAAGATATAAAAAGGTTGAAAAATATGTGATGGAGACATGGAGTAGGCTCTATATCTCCTAGGGCTCATTTTAGTTAAGTTGATTGTAGTTTAGTTTAGTTCAGTTTGATTCAATTAAATTTAGTTTAGCTTGGACTTTATGACTCAACTAATTTTTTATTCCAAAATAAATTCATGTTGATATATGTGTTATTGGAAAGATCTCAACGCATACTTTTAGATGAGGTCGATATTAATATGTTTGGATGAGTTTAATTGATTAAAGTCAAAGTGCAAAAATTCATTGAGTTAACTTTGGTTAAAATAACTTAGTTCCATATTTTCAGGCGAAAAAAATGAAACTTAAGTAAACTAATATACTTTCATCACATTTAGGAGGTATGCTAGATATTGAAGTATTTTGTATACTACTCCCTCCGATCCATGGAAATCATGACATTTGGTGAATATGATTAATATTAAGGAAAACACACTTTAGCATAAAAATTTCAAATTTACCCTTAAAAGAGCACATGAGGTATTAAGAGAGAGAAAATAATATTATAGTGGGTATTGATTGCTTTCCTTACTTTTGTAGCTAGTGGCGTGAGATTTTTTTTTTTTTTTTTATTTCCTTGCACATGGGGTTGAGAAGGTGAGAGGGGTAAAATAGTAAAGGATGCTCAAATACATTACCATATATGGAAACGTAAAGATTTCCATGGTCCAAACATAAGTGGAAAGCGTAAAGATTTCCGTGAACCGGAGGGAGTAATACTTAGGGCCTTAGGGGTTTAAACGAGGCGAGTCGAATTGAGTATCTTTGTGGACATGCTCGCCTCGTTTCTTAAACGAATATCAAATTGGTGCTCGTGTTTGGCTCGTTTATTATCAACTGAATTTCGATCGAGTATTTTCACGAGCAGAACGCGAGTATACTAGTTTGTAAGGTAGTATAACCTATAATAATATAAACGAGTCGTGCTCATACTCAGCTCATTTATTTTCGAGAGAGTTTTGATCGAATATGTTAGCAAGCACCTCACGAGTAGGGCTACAATCCGGTCTTGGACCGGACCGAAATTTTTAAAAAAGTGCACAATACCGGTTTAATACTTTTGGCATAATCTCACATCCGGTACAGACCTGTCCGATCCGGTCTGAAACCCAGTCTGAACAGGCTAAAAGCAGGTTCGGTCTCAACCATCGGTCCGGTTTTAGTCAGGCCGATCCGATTCGAACCGGATCATGAACAACGCTACTCACGAGTACTCTGACTCGTTTACATCACTACTATATTACACTATCTATCAGTCGTAGTATACAGTATAGTACACATACTACACAAGGCATTACTTAACACTATGCAGAATTAAATCTTTTAGACTTTTAAACATCCATATTCTTTTTTCTGTTTTTTTTTTGGGTAATCCAGGTCAAGCAATATATTAAGGCTAATCAAAGGATTACACTGGGGATGACACCCAAGTGGGTAATGCATCAGGGTATATACAACTTTCGAACCATGAGGCTAGCGCACGAGACGTAAAAATAATAGTTATGTTAAGTGTAATTTTAGCTACTGCAATATCCACCAAAATGTGCGATGAACGCCAAGGAAATGGAGAACCTCCCTCCAAATTATCAACCACCACCTTTGCATCACTAAAAATAATACCGTCACGTAATTTGTCGTCGTTCATAGCTGTAAGTGCAGCACGTATAGCTGAGGCTTCCACCAACATCCATATTCTTAAATCAAACAAAAACCTTCCCAATACAACAGTACAGTATCAGGTCTTTTTAATTCTTTACAGTATCTGACATCAAGAGACCCTGTCCCAAGATCACCCCTTAAAACATTCTCTAATGAGATAAACCCAGGTACATGAGCAATAGCAAGAAAATCCATAGTCCCCACTATCCTAAACGACCTTTTCTTGTCATTATAAGCAAGCACTTTATTATGACACAGCATCAAAATCTCACCATTCTTCAGAACCTTAATCACCTGAATATGCCTATACGGATTACACCAATCGACGACAGGGTCGCGAATCGACAACCTCAAAACCCACGATCCCGCCACACCGTACTCCTCCATAACCCACACTTGAACATCAGGCCGGAAAGTCTTCGCGTCTGTTGCACATACCGATAAACAACTTCCCCCTAATATCCCCAAATTAGACCAATGATGACTCTTAGTCTCCACTCTCTTATCAGAAATTGGCGGTCTAGGGACAAACCCAAACTTCTCCTCAACAAAATCAAAGCAACAAATCAACTCAACCCCATTTTCAATAATCCAATGCAAACAGCTATTAACATAAAAACCCGGATTTCGAGACTCTATCTCGAAAGGTGCAACCCCAATCTCTCTCCAATTATTATTATTATTATTATTATTATTATTATTATTATTATTATTATTATTATTATTATTATTATTATTATTATTATTATTATTATTATTTCCACGACCACCAAGATCGTATACTTGTGTCTTCAAGTTCCGTAGTATTCTTAACACCTTATACTTGTTAGTCCTACGGCAGTACCCGAACCCGGAAACGATCTTTTGATAATAAAAAGAATCTGCCCTAGGTTCGGGTACAGGTACAGGTAGGACTACCAACTGACCCAATATAGGGTTCCATACGAGTTTCGGCTCTCGCGTGTTTTTCTCCCTTAGACAGATCAACCCGTGGCAGCCGTTCACCTGTTCGAACTTGAAATCATAATTTGGGTTCACATCCACAATGTTTCTTTTCCGAATACTATTAGATACTACGATTTTGCCGGAAAAGAAGGACCCCGCCGTGGTTGCGGGTTCTTCGACGAGGCGATGGTGGGTGAGAGAGGAGAGAGAAGAGAATTCGATGCCAAGGAAGAGAGTGGAGAGAGAATAGACGATGGAAGTATGGTTCAGATATGAGGTTTTTCCATGATTTGCAAAGATGGGTGCTTTGGATTAAGGTTTTTATACTATACTATTTGGTAAATCAAATAAATTTTGTGGTGGTGACCATGATGATGATGATTCATGGTCTTCATATTGATATTGGGTTTTGATGAGATCCATGAACAGAGAAAGTAGAGAGGCAGGGGAAAGAGAAAGAGACAGAGGAGAGAGAATCGCGGTTTATATAAGAAAGGGAAAGGAAATTGTACAGAGAATACGAAACAGAGTATATTTTCTGCTTTTATTTTGATTTTGTTCCTTTTATTATTCAAGGTCAATGCGTTAAGATTTCGGTCTAGAAGTTGCCTACATGGAGCTTAATTTCTTCTGTACTATTGCTCAAAAAAGTAAATCAAAATAAAATTAATTACACAAAAACTTTTTTTAGATGGTTTTACTGAACGAGGGTCACTATTTAATGAAATAAGAGTCATGGACACGGCTAACGTTACTAAACATTGGTAAAGAAAAATAATTCACCATTGCTAAGGCGTATAATTCTCTCTTTGAAAAAAAAAATATACGCAGTACATACAAGAACATATAAACGGAATAGAATGATACAGTACAAATTAAGTTTCTTTGACTAGCTCCCTAGCATCAAAATTACAAGTGATCACCATATGAGAGTTAGTGAATAGTAGTGTACTACTATTTAATTTTTAAGATCTAAGACATGCATAGGGTGAAAGATTCCCCATTATTGTTGGTTTAACATTGGAGCATTGTGAAATAGCCCTCATGCCATTCTTCCCCATGAACTTCAAGTCAATGTCACTTAGCTTCACGTCCTCACAAGGCATCCCTTTGCTGCACATAAATTGCATCGCCATTTGTGTCGCGGAAGTGCCCTTTATATTTTTCAACATAACATCCTTAATTTTGATTTTCGATGGAACCTAACATAAAGATCATGTGAAAAAATGAACAACGTTATCAGACAATAGAGTTAATTAGTTGCTCAAACGAACACTTACCGAGATTTTGCAAAGATTACTAGGACAATAATCCTGATCAATGAGAATAGGATTGCTGACATTGTTCATGATTATATCTTCAAAGTACAAGCCAGTGGCTTGTCCATTGAAAGAACTAGGCCAAATTTTTATTCTAAGACCCCCCTTCTGTGAATAGGAAGAACAAATGCCAAAGAATCTGCCAGGAAGTTATTTCCATGGTAATAAACCATCACAGATCACCCGTGCTGGAAGACATGAGCTCAAGGGCAACAATAACATGAAAATTTGTTGAATAATTCCGAACGAAGTGCTAAGTTAATGTGGTTGCATTTCTTGTGTGGTTCCTGCAGGTGAAGAGCTTTGCATATGTTACATTGATGCAAGTATGGATCACGATGCTCGACAAAACATCCTTTTGAGAGGATTTGGTTTCAAGTGCTCTTGTCATTGCTGCTTGTCAGGTGAATAGTTAATCGCCTGCCAACAAATCTGATATCAGTGTTTTTCTCCTTGTTTTGTGTTCATTCTTGCCTAGGCTAGGCTACCATAATCATTAAGCTAGAAATTCAAGATTCAAGTCAGAGTTGCACCATGCCATCATCTACAAATATTATACTGTACTGTATTTTGTTCACACAAAAGTGCCAGGCTAGAAGTTTTCTTAATGTACATGTAGTGTGGGAGTATTAAGAAGGCCGTGGACTAATTCAGCATTCAGCACGAAAGCTCCGTTTTGGATCAATACAAATCCAGTTGGCTGGTCCAGTTTTCACTCATCTGTTTCTCAAATCACATATCAAAGGGTCCAGTTGCACCAAAATACTCCAACAACACCTTCCCTTGGCCATCAAATGTTCCACCTCCTAAGAGAGTTAATCGATTGATATACACGAAAACTATCCATCTATCTTTCGACTTGAACGCGTCCAAGGACAATGGAGCACGGAGAGTACCTTGAACTCTCACGGTTACTGCTGCTTTGCATGGTCCCTTTAAGTTTATTGGACCTAACATGTAGTTCCCTGATGGGATTACCATTGAATCAAATACGAAGTATGTATATATGTAAAGAGAAGAGATTAGAAATAGCCTGGGTTGAAGCACGCTGGGCGCTTTCCTTAGAGAGGAAACGCCTCCACTGCACTGGAAAATTAATCAAGTGTGTTTCTCCCCCAAGATACGACAACCCGTCGGATTTCTTCGGTGCAGCAAGGAGAAATCCCCAAACCCACAATCACCCAATGCTCACTAGTAATAATAATAGTAATATATTGTTGTAATAATAATAAACTATTAAGTATATGAAGTTGTATTGCTGAAAGTATGTAAAGAAGGAATCAAATATTTCTCTTGGGGAAAAACTTGGGGCTAACTCACGATTTCTTTTCCACCTTCCACTGGCAGCATTGCCACACAAATATATAGAGCCATTTCTCATTTGCAACGTACAAAACATAAATGCTCTCATAAAAACCAAGATTAGTGGAAGATCCACTAAAGACAAAAATAGCTAGTAGATGTTAATGGACAATCTCCATTACTCACCTTAAAGAATAAGAATCTTTTAAATAATGCTATTTAGTAGCAAATACCTCACTATGTACAAAGATGAGCAAGGAACCGTTACTTGCTAAAACTATTTACTCTCCATGACAAAAGACAACGGTTTCGAATTAAATCAGTAAAGGTAATTAAATAAATTTTAATTTAGTAATAAATATAGATTAAAATTTTAAAGCACAAATAATATTTCAACAATCCCCCACATAATTTAAAATTTAAATTATTTTAATAAAAGTTTCAACAAAACAATTTTGTGAAAATAAATAAAAATATAATATACTAGTGAGCATATAATACTGTGCAATAGGCATAGGTACCTTTTGAGTTTGAACCTACACTTAGTGTGAATGAGCTTACACCCGAAAGAGTCGAAGTAACATAAATGTTTTGAACTTGACCCTTTATATCAGATTTGGACTCACCACACAAATAATATGGGCATTTTGTCAGGTTCTATCGATGGGGCGCATTACGGTCATGCGCACGATATCTTGTCTCATGTGTGTCATTAGGGAATAGCCCAACTCCCACAGTGGCGACCCCACCACCACACATCACTAGTTGAATCCTCCAAGAGTAGTATGTGACCACTACCCCGCAAACAAATATGCCTTTGGATTCATTAAGAGCTAAAACTCACCCTTAAATTGTCACATCCATCAAGAGCACTTCGCCATAGGAATGGGACCCGGAAATTCTCCGCTAAATAATTTGTAGTGCTCTTTTTAGTTCACTCATCAGTTTCGTTATTACCCGTTGAACTTCATTCATGGGATCGCCATACCTCTGAAGACGAGTTTCCACTGTGGTGACTAATTTATGGGCTTCAGTCCCATTTCCCTCGACGATTCAAGTACTTGTTGGCGCGCCAAACCCTTTGTAAGCGGATCCGCAACATTCTTTTCAGACCTGACAAAATCCAAACAAATCACACCGTGAGATATCAAGTGTCTTAAAGACTTATGTCTCACTATCAGATGTCTCCTTTTCTCATTAAACTTCTTACTATTCACTTTTGCTATAGAAGCTTGGCTATCACAGTGAAGAGAAATAGGAGGTATAGGCTGAGTTAATATAGGAATATTAGTTAATAAACTTTTCAACCACTCAGCTTCAGCACTAGCAGTATCTAAAGCTACTATTTCAGCTTCCATGGTGGAACGAGAGATAATAGTCTGCTTTACAGACTTCCAAGAAACTGCACCTCCACCCAAACTAAATACATAACCACTAGTAGCTTTAATATCATGACAATCAGTTATCCAATTTGCATCACAATATCCTTCAAGCACTGCAGGGTAACACCTATCATGAATAGCATAATCAATCGTACCCTTTAAATATTTAAATAACATTTCTAAAGCCGTTCAATGTGCAGTGCCAGGATTGTGAGTATATCTAGCCAACTTACCGACCACAAATGCAATGTCGGGTCTAGTATAATTTGTAAGATGCAACAACGATCCAACAATTTGAGAATACTTATATTGGAAAATAGTTTCCCCCACATTTTTCTTCAATTTAAAAGTTGGATCAAAAGGAGAATACACAGGACTCACATCAAAGAAACCAAACTTTTTCATCAACTTCTCAATATAGTGAGATTGGGTCAATGCAAATCCATCATGCTTCTTAATTAATTTAATACCCAAAATCACATCAACCGGACCAAGGTCCTTCATCTCAAAAATTTTAGACAAGAACTTTTTCGACATTAATAACATGAATATCAGTACTCAATATCAAAATATCATCAACATATAAACAAAGAATGACACAAGTACCATCAACTTGCTTAATATAAAGACATTTATCACCACCATTTATTTGAAAACCATTTGAAATCATAACTTGATCAAACTTTTCATGCCATTGCATTGGAGCTTGTTTCAAACCATAAAGCGACTTTACAAGCTTGCAAACTTTTTTCTCTTCGCCAGGAACAACAAAACCTTCCAGTTGTTCCATGTAAATCTCCTCCTCCAAATCACCATTTAGAAAAGCAGTTTTCACATCCATCTGATGAATTTCTAATTTATAGATAGGCAATGGCAATTAAAACTCTAATAGTAGAAATTTTTAAAACTGGAGAATACGTATCAAAGAAATCTATACCTTTCACTTGTTTGAAACCTTGGACTACAAGTCTAGCTTTAAATTTTTCAATAGAACCGTCGGGTCGCAATTTCTTTTTAAAAATTGTAGCATAAAGTTTTACAACCAGGTGGAAGGTCAGTTAAAATCCAAGTTTTATTTTGTAAAATAGAATCTACCTCACTTTGGATGGCTTCTTTCCAAAACGGAGCGTCAACAGACGTCATTGCTTCACTAAAAGTTTTTGGATCATCTTCAAGTAAAAATGTAACAAAATTGGGACCAAAACTTTTAGCTCTTTTAGCCCTTGTACTCTGTCTAGGGACAATTGGCTCAATTGGCTCCTGAATAAAACCACTAGAAGATGAAGGCTCACTAAAATTCAAAAAAGAAGGCTCAGAAACAAATTTTAGAATTTTAGTTTTCACTGGAAAAACATTTTCAAAGAAAACAACATCACGAGATTCAATAATAGTATTAATAGCAATTTCAGGAACTTCAGAAGTCAACACCAAACATCTATAAGTAGTACTATGTAAAGAATAACCAATAAAAGCACAATCAACTGTTTTTGGACCAATCTTCCTTTTCTTTGTAGTAGGTATATTTACCTTGGCTAAACACCCCCACACTTTGATATATTTCAAAGTCGGCTTTTTATTTTTCCACAACTCATAGGGGGTCTTATCAACATTTTTATATGGCACTCTATTCAACACATAGCAAGCAACATATAAAGCTTCACCCCACAAATTATTAGGCAAGCCAGAACTAAGTAACATTACATTAATCATGTCCAACAAGGTACGGTTTTTCCTTTCTGCAACCCCATTAGATTGAGGTGCACGAGGAGGCGAAACCTGATGTATAACACCATGTTCTTCACAAAATTGAATCATCTCAGTAGGAGCATACTCACCTCCTCTATCGGAACGAAGAATCTTAATTTTCTTTTCCAATTGATTTTCAACTTCAGCTTTATAAGCTTTAAATCTATCAAACAAATCACTCTTGGCACTAACCAAATAAACATAGCAATACTTGGAATAATCATCAATAAAGGTAATAAAATACCTTTTTCCACCACAAGTCAAAATATTTTCACTATCACAAAGATCGCTATGAATTAACTCTAACAAGCTAGTATCTTTTTCAACCGACTTAAAAGGTTTTCTAGGTTGTTTAGCTTGCACACATAATTCACATCTTTCTTTAGCATCAACACTAGATTTAGGAATAAGGTCTAAATGCATCATACGTCTAATAGTTTGCAAATTGTCACATGACCAAGCCTAGCATGCCAAATATTAGAAATTTCAACATTTGCAGCACACAAAGAATTACCAGAAATAGTATTCACCTCTTTGGGCACAACATTAAGTTTAAATAATCCATTACATATATAACCTTTGCAAATAAAATTACCATACTTTGTAATCACAATTGCATTAGATTCAAGAATAACTTTATAGCCACATTGTACCAACAAGGAAGCACTAATAAGATTTTTTCTAACATCGGGAACATGATATACTTGATCTAAATCAAGAGACTTTCCAAATGAAAATTTTAATTTAACAAGACCTTCACCAAGGATGGAAGAAGTAACACCATTACCCATACTAACCGTTTTTGCATATGACTCAACATAAGTAGAAAATAGACTCTTATTAATACAAACATGAACATTAGCACCGGAGTCTACAAACCAATCATTCATATTATATACCATATTTATAACCGGGTTAGAAACAACCCCCGCATTGACCATAGCCATAATTTCGTAAATAAGGCAAAGTCAAATATAACCAAAAATAGCAACCAAAAGTCGTACACAAGATAATGACTAATCACAGAGTAAAGCAAATTTATATGTACTATATATATAATATACAGTTCTACACTTTACTCTAAGCACAAGTATAAAAGTAGACAAAAGTGGTGCTTAAATATCGAAAGAGAATACTTGAACCTTAAAACCAACGACAGGACTTGACCGAAACAATTTACAATGATACTCAATAGACCTTTGTACTTGATTAACCAATTTACCCACAAAGAACAATCCAATATATTAGTCTAACAAGATGCTTCAACAAAAACCAACATATAGGTAAATATGCATCAAACGGGCGGCGACAATAGAAAACAAAGTTTTTTTTTCTTATTTTTTTTTCTTTTCCTTTTTCTCTTACAGCATACTCCAACACATTTAAGTGACAAACTAGTCTTGGAACATATAAAAATCGTTTTCTCTCTAAGACTGTTGGAAAAATATTGAATCAAATACGAAGTATGTATATATGTAAAAAGAAGAGATTAGAAATAGCCTGGGTTGAAGCACGCTGGGCGCTTTTCTCAGAGAGGAAACGCCCTCACTGCACTGGAAAATTAATCAAGTGCGTTCCTTCCCCAAGATACGACAATCCGGTCGGATTTCTTCGGTGCAGCAAGGAGAAATCCCCGAACCAACAATCACCCAATGCTCACTAGTAATAATAATAGTAATATATTGTTGTAATAATAATAAACTATTAAGTATATGAAGTTGTATTGCTGAAGGTATGTAAAGAAGGAATCAAATATTTCTCTTGGGGAAAAACTTGGGGCTAACTCACGATTTCTTTTCCACCTTCCACTGGCAGCATTGCCACACAAATATATAGAGCCATTTCTCATTTGCAACGTATAAAACATAAATGCTCTCATAAAAAAGACAAAAATAGCTAGTAGATGTTAATGGACAATCTCCATTACTCACCTTAAAGAATAAGAATCTTTTAAATAATGCTATTTAGTAGCAAATACCTTACTATGTACAAAGATGAGCAAGGAACCGTTACTTGCTAAAACTATTTACTCTCCATGACAAAAGACAACGGTTTCGAATTAAATCAGTAAAGGTAATTAAATAAATTTTAATTTAATAATAAATATAGATTAAATTTTAAAGCACAAACAATATTTCAAGAATTAAATGTTCCACCTCCTAAGAGAGTTAATCGATCGATATACTCGAAAACTATCCATCTATCTTTCGACTTGAACGCGTCCAAGGACAACGGAGCACGGAGAGTACCTTGAACTCTCACGGTTACTGCTGCTTTGCATGGTCCCTTTAAGTTTACTGGACCTAACATGTAGTTCCCTGATGGGATTACCATTGTGCTAGGTGTAGTTGATTTGCACGCTTGTTCCCAAGCACTCAAACTAGCCCGAGTAGAAATAATGTGAGTTTACGAACATTTAAGATCAGGCTTGTAAATTTGTAAACTTTGACAAAAAGTCAAATGGAAAGAAAATTTTTGAAGGACGGATCAGTACCTTACTATTGTCCGTGTTGCCATCACACCTTGCCCCATTATCCATCACACTAAATTCGGAAATGGCACCAAAGCCATTGGATATACATGCAGAAAACAATGTCAACAAGAAAACAGCACCAACTACGAACTCCGAACTCATCTTAGCTTGTTATTCTGCTTTCTTGTGTTTGTAAGAAATGGTTTACAAATTCTTATTCGCAAGTTAATCAACCCTTCTGGTTAACCGACAACAATTGTAAAAATGAGGCTCGTCATTACAAATAACGATGTAGAAGAAGCTAAGCTAAAAACCCAAAACTATACTTTTGAAAATTTGAACCTAACATTAGGTACAAGAGTACATTGTTTGAGGTGATTAATGAGTCTACGACGACAGTAGATAGCGTTAGGAGCTCAAGTGCTTATTTGGCCATAGCCATGCACATGCACAAAATCTATATGCTTGCTGGTTTCGTGTGACGAAATTCTTAGAGCTAGGCGGCTATTTCATTCACAAACGTGATTGTTTTGATTTTGGCCCCTCTGACTGCTGAGATCCTACTTGCAGGAAACTAAATCAAACAAGGAGTAGTACATAGTACAATATATCCAGTTTAGGTATCTCTATTCAGACAAGCAATTAGCATGTAGTTCAGCGAGGAAAAAACATTTGTTTGATCATGATTGTGGCTGCTCTTCGGCCTCATAACCGACCCTATATCCACACATTATGTATAATCCAAGGAAACTTTCATGAAATTAAACACGGTGTCTTCATACACAAAAACTTATATACGACGGTTTCACAGTGCGTGTGAGACGATATTACATTTTGAATAGAAAGTGTTACAAACTTTTGATTGTCTTACCATGCAACAGTCTTGCACGACGCATTTTGTTCCTTCATATTCGTATAATGAAATTTGCAATTAACAAACTTGGGCCATCTCATCACCAAAAGAACAGAACATCTAAGAAGTTCAGTTGCTGTGATCAATATATCAGCAAATTATCATGTATCATCAGACAAAATTTGCATTGCAAAGACATGAAAGTTCATCATCAAAGCTGGGCAAACTTTACTAAGTCATTGGTATAGAAATCATTTTATTTGTCAAAAAGGTGTATAAAAAATTGGGCGGAATAACATCAATCCGTATACATTGTCCTCTTATTGAGAGGTTTTCTAACTGTCAATAAAATTCAGATCAGATGCCGATTGTTCACCAGGTGTAGTTGCAAATATCAGAATGAGGTTCTATCCTCAATAGCCGTCTTAGTTCTGCAGGTAAAATCATCTACTGACATGGTGCCCAATTCACCCCCAAATCTAGATCTGATGGTAAGGGATTCGGTCTCAACCTCTCTGGGGCCCACAACGGCCATTAATGGGATTCTCTGCTTCTCAGCATTTCTGATGAGCTTTGGCAGGCGCTCGCCATGGCAAACTTCAGCTCGGATCCCATTTGCCTTGAGTTTGTTCATGACCTCGTAACAGTATGCCAGCTGCAGAAATGCACATTGCGATTTGGTAAGATGTCAACTTTTACTTACAAAGAAACACAACAAATACTATTATTTTTTCGGTTGCCCGGGAATCTAATGGAACCGTAGTAGTTAGCAAAACATGATTCCAAAGAAGATACAAAAAATTCCTTTCCCTTGAAGATAAGATACAAATAACTCCGAAGATACCCTTATCCTCAAAGAAGCAGCATTTTGAGATGGAATGTTGATGCATGAACTTCGATGGTGGTGTATCTATGAAGATTGTTGTCGATTGGAATGATGACCTACTTGTTTTGAAGAGCATATTATTTATTATTATTATTAGTGGAGCTCAGTCAGCTCACAGAGGTCATCACATTCCAGCATCATTGGCTCATTGCAAATTTGCCAGATAAAGCATTGCAAATTTGCCAGATAGAGTTATTACAGATACTATGATGGCATGTTCCCTATTGTTGAAATTAGCATCTCACACATAGTAGATTTGATCATCATGACATCTACAACTGTACAACATTGCGACTTAGTTGGAAAGGGCAGTTCTGCAGGGTAAGCAAATTACTAATGGAAGTATCTAGGGAGCTGGAGAGCTTGAAATCTAGCAATAATTATGATGGATGTAGGCTAAAGAAAGGCTTTATGACTGCATAAGCTTCGACTGCATAGGGCTTTCTTCTAGGTTTTCGGTGGGTCTTGGTTTGGATTTGGGTAGTTCCTCTCCTTGAGGACGACCCATTTTTGTATCTTTTCCTCTCCTTAATAAAATTCTTTTTCTTATCTAAGTAAAACTATTGGAAGTATCTAGGAGAAGAAAGTTTTGCTGAGTAAAGGCTTTCGAACGAAACTTGGCTCTGTCTAGACTCACAGAGAATGATTTTAGAGCAATAGCAATATAGCAAACAATTGAGTAAAGATTGATAGAGTTAAAAGAACCAGCAAAACCAGGGATGATTTTGTAGCAATTTGGGAATAAAAACTGTTTTGAAAGAATGAAAGAAAGATCCTGCATAGACGCCTAAGAGGAGATTCAGGCTTCTTAACTCATCAAACTTGTGTATAATGCAAAAGTCGAGCAGAAGGGTCAGATGAGAGCTACTGAATATGCTACTGTATTACCGTCACTAGAGAGCGAACTCTAACAGTCTAACCATTTCGAGAGAGCTTGGGATTATGCCTAGATTTAGTGAATTTGAAATTTCGTCCAAAGAAATCGAGCATGCTAACATGTTAAGCTCATCTATAAATTTTACCACTCATAAAGATGCTTTGTTGGCAAAGAACCACATCCCATTCCCTTGAGGTTAGTTAATTTATACGAAGAAAGTTCGAAGGTTTATTCTGACATTCATGCAATGGATCAACTTCTCTACTTTTAGCTTTCATTTTCCTACATCGTTAGATGACTCGAGCACGAGTTTTATTCAACTGGAGGAGTATAATAGATTAATCAGAGTTCAATTTAGAAATTCATAGAATAATCTCTTCAAGGGTTTATTCTGACAAAATTCATGCAATGGATCAAGTTCTCTACTTTTAGCTTCCATTTTCCTACATCGTTAGATAACTCGAGCACGAGTTTTATTCAACTGGAGGAGTATAATAAATTAATCAGAGTTCAATTAGAAACTTGAGCACGAGTTTTATTCAACTGGAGGAGTATAATAGATTAGTCAAGAGTTCAATTAGAAACTCCTATCCCTTCTCTTCAATTTCCCTCTTTCCTAATTGTTCTCTCTATCCTCTCTTAACTTACTCCTCTTTTCCCAATCTCTATCATTAAAATGAAAGCCAGATCTGACAGGAGCAAAAGACGTGAATGCCATCTTTTACTTACCTACTACTCGAGGGTGCCTCGGTCGCCATTCACTTGCACCCACCCTCCTTTTGATGAAAAAAAGAAATTTGACTACTACTCACCCCACCAGAACAGCCAAACGGACACAAGGGAAAAAGCAGTACAGAATGGTTAGCAATCATTTTCTCTGTAGACCACTCAGCACTCAGCACCGTGCAATTTCTTCTTCAACATAACAGGACAATTTAATATCTACATTGTAAAAGTGTGATGGATCCTGCTGCCAAATTTATCAACTCATAGGAATCTAATAACATATAGTTATCAATAAGTTACTAACCTGAGTGTCAGTCACTGGTAGGACTCGAGCCTGTACAGGAGAGAGCCATAATGGGAAATCCCCTGCATAATGCTCTATAAGAACTCCAAAAAATCTTTCCAAGGATCCAAGTACAGCTCTGTGGATCATGATAGGTCGTTTCTTCTCTGAATTCGAGTCCACATATGTGATGTCAAATCGCTCCGGCAAATTGAAATCAACCTGGGCAAAGCAAAACCGGTTCATATTTCAGTCAGTTGATCCAATCACTTAATGCAACTTCCATATGCAAATTGAATTCTACTGTTTATCTTAAATCTAACATATATAACCCTCCTGTGCCAGGAAAAGGCTGTGAGCATGGTAATAGTTCCCTTTTCCATTACTGCGTTATAGGCCATAAATTTTTTATTCAAAGATCAACCAATTTGCTTGATTTACCTGTATTGTTGAACACTGCCACTTCCTTCCAAGTGCATCTTCAATTTTGAGATCAATCTTTGGGCCATAAAAGGCACCACCACCTTCATCAACTTCATAACTCCATCCTTTATCATCTAAAGCATCTTTAAGAGCAGATGTGGCCTTCTCCCATATACCATCACCTCCGACAGCCTTCTCCGGCCTTGTAGATAGATTCACCTTATATTGGTGGAAACCAAATTGAAGCAGTATTTTCTCTGTAAGATCCAGAACCCCCCTGATTTCATCTTTGATTTGATCCTCTAAACAAAATATATGAGCATCATCCTGAAACAGTTATAGAAGAATTATTCACGAATTTGAAGAATGCAAGATAAATCCAGCTGATGAAACTTTTTAGCTCATCTCCTTTCCTCTTTTAAAGACCATATATTACACAAAAGGATAAGAGGCGAACATCTAGATGAACAAAGAACACAGCATCCTCCGCCTGGGTGCGCTAAACCATTTCAAGAAAGACACGACAAGGATGGAGTGAACCGAGAAACTATTACATGGTCAAGCGCATCAGGGTTTGAATCCCTTATCTTGTCAAGTACCCTATTTATACAATACAATTTCAGTTACACAGTGCCATTCAAAAGCCTCTCATTCAATAAAAATGTACTTCATCACAAGAAATAAGAAGCAGAATATACTTTAAAAAGACATTTGATTTAGTCCATTGCAATCCAAAGATCAATAATCATCTAAATTTGCAACATTATATAATAGTTTTACTAGTAGAAGTAGAATCTTCATTTGGAGGAAAGAGAAAAGCATTCTTGTCATCCATAAAAAATGGTTTTCTCATACAACGGTAATCAAAAGTTAATTGCCCCTAAAGTGAAAGGATAGTCTCAGATTGTGGAAGAGCTTTCAGTAACATAAAAGAATACATTTTCTAAACAATGTTAAAAGAAAAAGGAAAATTGACTACAATAATCCAAACGTTGCCGATATGTGCAAAATAATTTCACCCTAGTATTTGCACACTACAATCCAAGCGTGAAAACTAAACCAGAGACTCATTTTCGGCCTGTTGGCTTTATAAATCAGAGACTCATTTTTGACCTGTTGGCTTTATAAAAAAGGACTTTAGATGTCAATTACTGGGAGAATTGTTGTTCATATAGAGGAAAAGTTTCCCCTAAGTTTCTTTGAGTTTCCAACTAGGGTGGTTTCCAGAGTTTCTGACATAGGAAACGTAACCTCATCAGAGTTTCCGTGCATCAACCTATTACTAACAATTAGTATTTGGGAGAAGCTAAAGGCCTCCTAATTCCTAGGATATACGCAATTACAGCCATTTTGTAAAAATTAGAAAATCTAATTTTTTTGTAATAGGTCTCATTTTTCAACACTTGTTGAGAATCGTCGTCATTATAGCAAGCTTGGATCTGAGAAACTCGAATCGATCTCTTGATAGGTCCTTAGGGAAAATATCTGCGAGCTGATATTCTGATGGGTAGTACATCAACGTCACTAGTTCACTTATTTTTATTGCTCAGCATTTCTAACTCCATGGAATTTGACCTTCATTTGTTTTGTTTTTCCATGAAAACTGGATTTTTCGCTATAGAAAGAGCCTACTTGTTATCAACTAAATATCAGTATCTTGTACTTGCTTGTACACCATGTCAACTACAACAACAAAACAACAACCCAGTAAGTGTCCCGCCTAGGGCGGGGTCTGGGGAGGTCCAAATGTACGCAGTCTTACCCCTAACTAGTCGCTTAGAAGAGAGACTTGCTTTTTTGAGATCCATGAGAATACTGCAGAACCAAGTGTAAAGAATAACCAGAGATACTCTTCATGTCATCAACTCAACCTCTCCAGTCGCTGTCAGAATATGCAACTCACATCTTGACAAAGCTGATAAAACACACCGTTATCTGATTTGCCTCTCAAGCATGGAATTAAATAGCGGCCGCTACGCGACGCGACGGCCGCTATGTAAAGGATTTTGAGCTCGCCGCGACGCATTTTACCGCGTTGCGAAGTTGAGAAGTCATTCACGCCGCGACAGCCGCTACGGCCGTTACATTACGCGAAAGCGGGGCTTTTTACCGTTACTTTTCCGATATGATCATTAAATTATTATCATTTTACTTTATAAATCTCTTACTAGTTTCTTCTAACTAATATTATCTATTTTACAATGAATTTGAATACATATTATGTTCGAATTATGATGGTAAAACAAAGTTTCCGAAATGCAATTAGAAGTGTAAATATTCCTTTATGTGATTCATTCACGCCGCGATTGCCGCAATTCGCTACGCGATACCCGCAGCAGTACGTTTCCGCGATAGCGCGACCGTTACCGCATTCGCGATCGCGACCGCTATTTAATTCCCTGCTCTCAAGTACCTTGGGACTCCATTGGCTGTCCCCCTGTGACCTTCACTTGGTTCATTCATGAGCCTTGAAAATAATCTTGCAGCATACATCAAAACTGGTCTAGTTGCTGCAATATACAACAAACTACCCACCACGGGCAGTAGCGAGTATTCTGCCTCTCGGTTATACATTCACACTTGGTTCTGGAGTGTTCTCATGGATCTTAAAAAAGCAAGACGGCGTTGCTCAATCAACGGTAGAAGCAAAATATGTTGCAGCTTCAACAGCAGTTAATCAAGCTATATGGCTAAGGCCTAAGGAAGATACTAGCTGACAACCGGTACATGCAAATGATGCAAGCTCAAGCTATTGAAGTTTTACTATAACAAGTCAGCTATCATATTGCAAAAAAAATTCATTTTTCGATGGAAAGAAGGTCATATTAAATGCAGTTAGAGATGTTGAGCAAGAAAAAGGACGTGAAGCCGACTTACTGTCCATCAGAGTATCATGGACAATGAATAAGCCTCTCAGTAGGGCCTGAGTGAAATGTCTGCAAGCTGAAAGATGAAACAGCGCACCAGAAACTCACTATTGCAAAAAATCCAGATTCTTAAGAGGCCCTATCGCTATTGTAAAAATCAAGTTTTCCATGGAAAAACAAAACACATGCAGGTTAAATTCCATATAGTTAGGAATGCTGACCAAGAAAAGGAAGTAAAGCTGATTTACTGCCCATCACAATATCAACTAGCAGGAATTTTCACTAAGGCCCTACCAAGAGGCATATTCAGGTTTCTCAGATCCAAGCTTGGTATAATTATTTTTTTTGATAAAGAAGTTTTATTAAAATATCAAATGGTAAACAGTTAAAAGTATGAGGACAAGGAGTCCTCAAAAGGAAACAAACTGGGAAAAAAATTACAAATCGCCCCAACGACGTTGCACGTCGCTAAGAGGCACCCCTCTAAAAGCCCCCGAAGCTTTCGCCCAAAGAGAGGCCAAATACACCACCCGATCCCAAACAAAGTTTAAAGGCTTAGAGGCCCCGTCAAAAGTCCGGGAGTTCCTTTCCAGCCATACGCACCAAAAGATGGCAAAAAAAGCACACCGCCATCACATCCTATTCTCCTTGCCCCTTCCAAGGCCAAGAGAACGAGCCTGGATCAGCTCAGTGATCAAGGGGGGCAAATGAAGCATTTCCCACCAACACTAAAAAGTCTTCTCCAAAATATTGTGTAAAACGACAATGCAGGAATAAGTGCACAGAAGTCTCGCTAGCCTCATTACAAAGCACACACACATCTGGGACAAGGACCAGCAAGGCCTCCTCCGCTGAATCATATCATGAGTGTTCACCTTACCTAGTGCCATAGTCCACACAAAAGCGCGCACTTTAAGGGGAGCCTTAGACTTCCAAATGAAATTGGCTAAAGGAAAAGGGGGGTTGTGAGAAGGGGGGCTAAGATGATATAAGAAGGATTTGCAAGAGAAGACCCCTGAGGGGTCTCCAATCCAAACCCGAGAGTCTCTAACGGAGTCAAAATGAATGGTATCCAAAAAGCAGAGCAGTGAGGTCAGTTCCCCCAATTCCCAATCAAAAGGAGCTCTCCGTAAATGTAGGTCTCATGCACCAGTGCTCACCGAAAACTGGTGTGTCATGAAGGGTGGACATCTGGAAAACCCGAGGATACTTGGAAGAGAACGAGGAGTCTCCATTCCATGTATCCTCCCAGAACCTAACCCGAAGTCCGTTACCCACTCTATACCTGACCAGAGGAAAGAAAAAAGAAGATACCTGTGAGATGAATTTACAGGGACAATAATTGTGACAAGTCTCAAAGAGGAGTGTTGAAAAATGAGACCCCACAAATTTAATAAGATTTTTTACTTGACTACTTTTTGTCTTTGGAATATAATGGACTAAATCAAAATGGCTCATAACACTGGCAGCACTTCTTATTTATTGTGGAGTTGCCGATAGCCGTCGCACTTCAGTTCAAGGGTCAAACGAAAACAGTGAAAACAGTCTCTCTGTTCTCACAGGGCTAAGGCTGCGTACATCCAACCCCCCCACCCTGCCTAGGAGGGAGCCTCTTTGGAGGCACTGGGGTAATGCTGATGTTGATGTACAAGGAATTGGGAGGCCCTTAGTTTCTCCTAAATACTAGTTGTTAAATATGCCCTGCAGCATGGTTTGTGGTAAGCAATACAAATTGTGCTCCACAAATAAATTAATATACAAACTCATCTTCTCTGTCCTAATTCTTCTCTTTCTCCGTGTATACAACATTTATAAAGCCAACAAGTGGTATCAAAGATTTAGAGGATCTTAGGTGCCACATAAAACAAATAGCTTCAACCTCTGGCTCACCAATTTCTATACCCGCGCCACCATTTTTTGGAGTAGAAAATTAGAACTTTTGGGCAGTAAAGATGATGATTTATGGGAGATTGTAGAAAATGGTTTTGGAGCCTAAAAAAGAAGAGGCTCAATATACGGAAGCTGATTGAATGAACTAAAGGAGGATGAGATCAAAGATGTGAAAGCATTGTCTCACATCCATAATGCTCTTAGTGATTCAAAATCACCAAGAATCATTAATGTCTCAACATCAAAAGAATGTTGAGATGTCCTCCAAGAAGACGTCCAAGGAACCGCGCAAGTAAGACTCATCAAACTCAACATTTTGAAAAAGCTTTGAACTTTCCAAAAAGAAGGGTGATGAGAGTATAAGAGATTACTCTTCTGGAGTTATGGAAGTTGTAACCCAAATGAAAATATGCGATATCAATCCCGATGGAAGAATAGTACAAAAAGTACTTGCCACCTTGTTGAACCGTTTTAACACAATTAGCTCTACTACCATGTTAGAAATAGGCATAACGTACATGTAGTAACATTCTCCCCCTCATAAAATATACACATATTTTTGAGCAGTGATTACTATCTTGTTTTTCATGTTGGATCCCCTACACATCCGTTGTGCCGATTTCTAACATCTACATAACATTGATATGATGTTAAGTTTACTTTTGAATTTTTCTACATCTAACAGAGAACAAAATTGAGGAAACAAATTACTACTTATTTTTAACACCAATTTCTGTAAGTTTCAAGTAAACATCAAAGAAGCACTCCTTGCATCACTTCTATCTCTCGCACGCATGCACACGCGCGTGCGCGACACACACATTCTCTGTCTCTCGCACGTGCGCCATGCACACGCACAAAAAGGCCAAAAGTTAGCCAAAAGGTTCTTAACGTGCGTAAAACCTCTAACATGGAAAAGCCATAAAGGCCACAATTTCAGAGTGAAAGTTAGCCAAAAGGTTCTCATACCTGCGTAAAACCTCTAACACGGAAAAGGCCATGCAAACTTCCAGACAGCTCATATCTGTATACTGTTCCCAGCTCTGCCACTCTGATAGGAAAATCTCGATAAGAGTGCATCTTCCTTTTGTAAACTAGGATATGGTAAGGGCAATTCATCGGCCGTAGTTGATAAAGCTCATCCTCAATATTTATTTGTTCATACATATTCTCCTTGTAAAAATCAAGGTGCCCACTTATCTTCCATAGATCTGCTTTTGCAACATGGGGAGTGTACAGCAGATCATATCCACGTTCAATGTGTATTTTTTTCCATGTATCTTCAATGATGTGCCTAACAATAGCGCCTTTGGGATGCCAGAAAACCAACCCTCCGCCAGCTTCCTCCTGCACGTGTCACACAATGATAGTCGAATCTTACATTCAAAAGGGTTACTCACATCACATGCAAATAGGTGCAGATCTGCCGGTTCTACATAATTGTAGGACAATTAATCTCCCATTATCTACAAACACGTTGAGTTTGGGAAACATCCTTAATCATTATCATAAGGTGGGAATTGCATAGTGATAAAGCGGAAGAGAATGAACCTCAGAAATTGTATTGTACAGAGAATTTATGCATTACATATATGGTGAATTTTATCTTATTCAGAAAATTCACAATTTAAAGCATCATTATTGGCAACCAATCCTCCGCCAGCTTCCAAATGGCCAATATATTTATCCTGTGTTTCTTTTTTTTTTTTTTGTGTATACCAAAGTACCAAATCTGAGTTAACTCACGCAAACCTCAGGTTAATAGGAATAACCATCAACCACCTTTTTGGATGGGTGCCTAACTGAAAATCCCACAAGCCTTGTAGCCAGTTATATAAAAGCTCAAAGATCTTCTGTTTCCTACTATTTAGTTTTTGTGGCTTAGCAAACTTTAATCTTGCACCAATTACGGACTTGAGATGGTTAAAAGTAAGAGAGGCCAATAACAGCTTGTGTTGGGAGAAACAATGGTTCCTTTGGCCCCAGATCATATAAAGATATGGACCATGGCAGCTGCACATGCGTAATATAGTCTTTGCAATCTGCATACCTTGAGCCTTCCCAGCCAACAAGGCCACAGCCAGAAGTTATCAGGCCAACTCCAATCCATAGCAGCAATTTATTATGGGCTTCTTATTTGTTGTCAAGCTTTGTTTTTTCTTTTCGCATTCTTTCTTTCAACCTTATTGTTGGAAAGTAGGGAAATCCGGAAAGGCATGTACATCTCTGATCCGTCAATCGAGCCCTAGGTGGGAGCTGTTTGAATTTTGAAGGGCACTAGTACAATGGCATTGTATGTTTCAAAAAGGAGTAATCACACGAGTTTCATTTGTAATATTCCAATTAGGGACTTGGTTCAACCTTTCCTCAAGTCCAGCAAGCTCTCGGGAAGCACCTTAGCAAGAAAACCTCCAGCCAAACCATACTGAAACCACAAAGCTCAAGAAGCTAATTGATTCATAACTATGTCCATTCCGTCAAAAAATTCTCGTAGATCAATGAAGAAAACTTTGAGAAAAATATAAAAAAATTAAAAAGCTGTAAATTTTCCATAACTATCTGCACAAAAGAAGCAAAGCGTAGTAGCATGAGGTACCTGAATAGAAAATAGGTCAAGATCTTGACCAAGACGCCTATGATCCCGACGTAGAGCTTCCACTTTGAAATGAAGGTATGCTTTCAGCTGTTCTTCATTTTCCCAGGCCGTGCCATAAATCCTCTGGAGCATTGGCTTATTCACATCCCCTCTCCAGTAAGCACCGGCAACAGATTCAAGTTCAACAGCTTTGCTGTTAATATTTCCAGTAGATTCAACATGAGGCCCAGCACAAAGATCCCACCACTCATCCCCTACAAGTATATAAAATGAAAACACTGTAAGGCAACAGAACAACAAGAGATCACTGAAGCATGAACTTCATCGTAATGAATCAATATAAACACAAAGAGACTAAGCAGTAAGCAGTCTATCAAATAATAACTTATGGCTAGCTAGATAAACATGATAGCTTAATAAATGAATACAATGATTGGTACGACAAGAAAAATTAAAAAGTCATCAAGTTAGCTCTAAACTATCCTCCTCGACACCACCACGACAAAGAACACATTTTGCATGATAAAATTAGTTCCCAAATAACATCATGCAGGACAGCAGGAGTCATTTGCTGCTTCAATGTATGCCATTTGGAACAAGAGAATTGTTGGAGAATTTCATGAGGCTGATTTGATTATTCAAACAAACACATGGCAGAGATCAAAAAGCTTCAAGTAGTAACGTCAGAAACTGTTACTGGATATATTGACTGGAGATTGCCCTAGGTTGATTATTTTGTAATCTGTTGTGCTGATCGGTTGTGAACATGTGATAGAACCATGGCCCACCGCCCATGTTGCTTGAATTACTTTATTTTCTTTCCAGACACCCTTCCAGGAAAAGAAAATAATAACAATATAAGATAGAGAGAGAAAGCTCCTGAATCTATTTTCCATGCTCTAAGCTGACAAGAGCATGCCTGCACTCAAAACACAGGAAATTCAAATTTAAAAAAAAAAAAGAAGAAAAAGACGAGAGGCTATAGAAAAAGATTGCGAATAACTACAACGAAAAGCTCCCACTCTAGGCAGACGTCCATGAAAATTTGAATTCTATTTTTTCCAAATTCAGCAGGGGCCATAGCATCTTTTACCTATCTTAGTAACAGTTCTGTATGGGGCCTTTATGGGACCTTCATTTTATGTTCCATATTCATCTTACCAATATAGACAAGGATCAAGTTCCCGGGAACCTAAGAGTGATGGTATTTTAATGGTTAGTAACACAAAATGGGGATTTTGTATGGATTGGAACGGACTCCAAAAGCAGGAGCTAGAAGTGAGACAGATCTTTGGATTCAGTTTGCTTTAATTGGTTAGTACTTCCATATGAGAACTCAGTTTTTATGGATTGGAAGGAACTTCAAAAGGAGGAGCTGGAAATGAATACAGATCTTCTGATTCAGTATATTCTTGCTACAACGGTCGACCAGTTGACTATAGTTGATGAGATACTCTCTCTTAGTATCTCATGCTTTATTTGGCATGCATGTAGGTTGAAAGCCACACATCAACTCTTTGATATACAACATAATAATTCACACACCACGTGTAGGATATGACATTTACACGTTATTACTACCACAACGAAGTGCACTGCCAGTGAAACAGATACAAGTCCAGAACAAATAATATGATATCTGCCTAATATGACACAGTTACTTATCTTGAGGAGATTATACAACATTGTTTAACAACAGATCAAATCATCTACCCAAATTATCATTAAATACATGATTAACCAACAAGATAGAATTCTACAACCGGGAAATGTCACAAAATATATTGCACAGTCTATGCCAGCAGACTAGTTCCTTATATCTAAGACCTAAGTAATTAACGTGAAGAAGAAAAGAAAAAGAACAAGGTAAATGACCACAAGAAAGGCATGCCATGCTGCTATCAGCTTTGCCTTGACATCTAGCACAAAAGTAGAACAGTCAATATGCCTACACAAATTGGTCAATATTCACAGGACAATGGTCAATATTCACAGGACAATGGTCAATATTCACAGGACAATGGTCAATATGCATTACAGGTTTCTCTGTTGGTGTGGGGGAGATTGAGATCACCGATTAGGATGTAAGCTATTCAAAATTATAGCCAGTCCTACCAAAACAAACCAACTTAGTAGGTCTTGATTTCTGGTTAGATTTTTGGACTGGGATTAGATTTGGAGTCAATTTTCATTGTACTTGGACTTGGACTAGACTCTAAAGCATAACCGACTCTTTTATCCAAAATTGCATAGCCGAATCTTGGATCTTTCAAAATAGGCTATCGATGTACTTCGTACAAAAGATGTTTACATTTTATGCATGTCTTTATCTTAGCACCAATGGGCTTCTCCAACTTATTTTAGGATTAGACTCAATGCAAAACCAATATTTTGAACCTTTTGGATTTCAATTGTGGGCAAGACCAAGCATTGACTGGCTTACATTTTACATCCCCCATACCGACGGGGGGCAGTCCAAAAACAATAAAAAGCACCTTTAAACTAGAATCTGAGCACCATGCACGGTATTTAAAGCAAAGACAGCTACAGTTACAAACATGCAACCATTATAAGCGAACATGATGGAATTTCGCTTCATGTGCTAGATTCTCCGAAAAAAATTGAAAGAGAGAGAGATCAGTTAGCTCTGGAAGCAAATATAATAATGTACAAGTCAGTGTGCAAGCACAAACTTTCCGGAAAATCCTTACCAACGTGATAGATAGTAATGGGTTCTTCTTTTATGCTTTCCAAAATCTCCAATTTGTAAGGTTCATTTTGGGCCTGTATTCTCCTCTGGGCTTCGTCTCTGGAAACTTCTTCTCTAACAAGTGGTAAATTTCGACTAATAATGCGGTCCTACAGATGATGTAAGAAATGAATTCTGTACCCAGAAACCATTAACTAATAAATACTTTACCCACCTAACACAGTTCCACAAACAAAAAAAAAATGAATCAGGAACTGTTCTCAACTGACCATCTCCTTCTTAATTCTCTTCAAGTCTTTGTCAGTTAATGGATCCATATCAAAATCGTAATAAAATCCATTATCTATCCATGGTCCAATTGTCACTTTGGCATTTGGATACAGCTTCTGAACAGCCATGGCCATCACATGTGCACACTGCAAAAGTACATATTAACCTGATTTAGATTGACTTCAACAAAAAAAGGTACTGAGGCAATCTCCAGTATCAACAGATTTGTTTTGAATTGGCTACAGTTACCGGTGTGGGCAAAATAAGAGAGGAGAACCTCTTGTTTCCAACCCAGTGATCACCAATCTAAAGCCAACAAAATTCACAGCTGGGAATTTATAGTTATTAAGTTCATGGTACCACTATAAATACCATGAAGCTACTCCAATCTCCATAAGGCTCTTGACCATGGAGTAATGTGCAAAAGGTAACATACACAATCTAATTCTAATTCCCCACCCCAATGAATGCAAAGAGTTTTACCATACAACATGATGTAACAAGGGATAGGTGGCATAAACAACCCGGATTGAGCTCTAAAAGTGTCCATAATCATTCATCTAATTTTGAATTGTAGTCAAATTGAGCCTTGCACTTTTATGTCAGGACTCAGAATCAAATTTCTTTATTGCGCTTTGTTCAGTTTTAAACAAACAAGCACACGCTTGTTCACACACTTCAATAATTCCTTAAAAAAATTTAGTTGAAAAGTTTTAAAGAAACGGTAAGTATAGGGGAGAAAATATGTTTAAATAATCTAAAGTCTAAACATCAAGTACATAACATTTAACAACTGGGGTACATACAGATTAGAGAGCATAGACTTCAAGATATATAATCATGTAAGTTGCATACAAACTACATAACCAAAATGTCAACAAGCTGAACACTACAGTGATCAAGCACGTAATTTGAAAAGTCAAAGAGCTTTTGTGTCTGTTTATTTTGATAATAAACAGACTTTCACTGGTGATAAAAAAAAAAAGAAAAAAACAGACTTTCACTGAGTTTCGACTATGTACGCGTCGTTCATGCACGAATTGATTCATTTCCAACGTAAGTAATATAAAATATTGATGAACACAGCCCGAGATCTGAACGACAAGAACAACCCCCTCATATATGTTCAATCTGTTGGATTTAGGCATTTAGCTGGGTAGAAGCAAAGAACCCCACATTGAAAAACTGAGACATCTAAAAATAATGAGCTCCTAGAAATGAAATAGATTTCAACACACATGGGTCAAAACTCAAAGGCAAATATTAAAGGCACTACTTATGTCTGGTTTTATCTTTTCAGTCCTCGGTTAACAAATAGCAACAACAACAACAACCCAGGAAGTATCCCGCAGAGGGTGAGATCTAGGGAGGTCCAAATGTACACGGTCTTAGCCCTAGCTAGTTGCCTAGTAGAAATAGACCCACAAAAACAATTTTGGATTTTCAGCCACATCTGCATTCTCCCCACTATGAACCCACAACAATTTGTCCCGGACAGTTATGAATTCATCTTAGTACCAAACATGTAAACCACTGCAAACTCACCAATCCCATTGCAATTTATTATCCAAAATTCAAAAAACATGCTACTACAAGTTTTCAGAAAAATAACAGGTGAGAATGCCATGCTAAATGGCACCAGAATTTCTTGCTCAAAACCTACTGCTACGGTATTTCTCCTATTCCTATATACACCAGGTTAGACAAAACGTCCCTCTTGCCAAGAATCTATAATCATGTCAAGTTTGCATATTTCCTTCACTAATTTCATCAGTCGGGCAACCAGAAGTCAATTAACATTCCTAATACACTATTTTATGCCTTCCAAAACAAAGAACCACATGCACCAATTTTAAGTCTATCTCATGTTCAGTAATTCCATTAAATTGGGTATCCAATATCAAAATAGCAATCCGAATAATACCTTTCCAACGTTCAAGAACAATGAATGAGAGGTACCCACCTCAAGTCCCCATCTTTCCTCACAAATTTCATCCAATATCAACCTTCAAGAACAATGAAAAAACAGTTGTACCCAGTTCAAGTTCTCATCTTTCCTTGACAAATTTCACTCAATTGGGTATCCACAACTCGAGAAACAATCAGCCTATACAATATCAGCCTTCAAAAACAAATTTTTTTGTACCCAGTTCAAATTTCAATCTTTCATTGATAACTTTCATCCAATGGGGTATCCAACCCAATTAACAATCAGAATATACAAATTCAGCCTTTAAAAGTTGTACCCACTTCAAGTTCACATCTTTCATTGACAAATTTTATCAATTGAGCATCCAAAACATAAAATACCAATGCAAACACACCATTTCAACCTTCCAAAGAATCGTAAAACATCTAAAAAATCAATGAAAAACTCACCGTGTGACGAATTTTCAAAAGGGAACTAGATGAATCATTGGTGGGCAATTTTATTTTAACTTCAGGAACATTTTTCTCCTCCAATTTCTTCTCTTCTGCATCAACTGCAATATCTGTCAATTTAGGACTTGCAACACATAATATATTACCATTTCGCTTATTGTATGAAGCAAAACCACTGAGTTCTCTACGAGAAATATTGGTTGAAGCTGAAAAACAATGTCTTAAAGAAGAAGAGAGAGGATAAGATGAAGAGGATTTAGAAAGAAGGCGAAGAGAGTGGGAGAAGAGAGAGAAAGTTATGGTTGTGGTGGTAGCCATCCTTTGGATGACAAACATGGTGGTGGTGGCTTTAGCTTCTTATACCCAAAAAAATTACCAAACTGGAATCTGATTGCGACTTCTCTGTTTGATAGTTTGGTTAGTGAGAACTTGAGAAATGCAGAAAGTCCAAAGAGTAGACTTCTTGTGTGTGGTGGAGGATTTTGTGTGTTTAATGAGCAGTGAATCTTAAACCTGTTAGGAGGTTTTATTTTCTTACCTTACTTTTCCTTTTTCTTACCAATTTCTTTTAATAAAACACCCACTACACAAAATCTCATATGAGGCAGGCGGCCGTGACTATGCTCCAACTCTCCTTCTCTCTCCTCAGTCCCACCCTAAATTTTAGTCCACTCTTTTTTCTTTTTTCTTTTTTCTTTTTTCTTTTTTCTTGTAGGGTCCTTTCAGAAATTCTAGACGGCCAAGGTCAAGCACAGGCCGAGGAGGGGGTTTGCAAATAGTTTTCAATCAGCAATTAACGCACCTCGGTTATTACCTCACTAGCTGCATTATTGCCCCAAGCGCAAAGATAATTTTAGTCCACTCTACAACTTCCTCGACACTGTCTCCTTCTCTCTCCTCAGTCCCACCCTAAATTTAACTTCGATATGGAGGACGACTGCATCCATGGCAGCGGTGACTATGCTCCAGCCACCTTGCTCCGGTGACTTGCTTCAACTCCCCTCTGACTCTTCGAATAATTTATGTCTCGTGCTCTTGCCAGATTAGGGGCTCGTTTTTTTTAACTGGAACTGGTAATTGGGAGACACTGGGCAAAACTGATGAAAACTGATGAAAACTGGAAAGTTTAACTGGTAACTAGTGAAAACTGGGAGAAACTGGGTCAAACTGGTGAAAATTGGAAAAAACTGGGGAAAACTGGGACAAACTGAAATTTTTTTATTTTTAATTGTTTTCTTAATAATAATAATAATAATAATAATAATAATAATAATAATAATAATAATAATAATAATAATAATAACACCAGTTAGAATAATAAGAGTATAATAATAGCAAAATAATAATAGTAATAATATTAATAATAAAAAACAATAATAATATTATTTTTATTTTTATTTTTATTTTTTTTATTGTTATTTATTATTATTATTATTATTATTATTATTATTATTATTATTATTATTATTATTATTATTATTATTATTATTACTACTACTAGGTCTACTACTACTATAATTATGTTTAATAATTTTATGCATATATTTATTTTTATATTTTGATTTAAAATATTTTATATTTAAGTATTGTGTTTAATATGTCAAAATATCAAAACTAGACTACACTGGTAGAAACTGGGCAAAATTGAGTCAAACTGGAAAAAAATTGGGGAAAACTGGAGAAAACTGTATTTTGTAACTGTTAACGGGTGAAAACTGGGGAAAACTGGACAAAACTGAACAAAACTGAAAACCAGTTGAAAAGAACATGCCCTAGTTCGTCACTTATGAGTTCTAGATCACGTACAGAGGTGTTTTGGGGCGTCTGCGAACAGCGAATCAGTACGGACATTCTAGTTCGTAGATCGCTGGGGGGTGAGCGAATTTGGCAACCCTATGTTGGACGTTACATCCAACACCAACACCTCTAAAAATTAAAAAACCTGAAAATGGGTGTTACCCTCTATTCAACACTAATCAATGGGTGTTGGACGAAACATCCAACTCCCTCCAACATCCAACACCCTTATTGTCTTGTTAATATCCATGGAGTAAGTTAGGAAACCAAATGAAGAGAGAGAAAATGAGAATATGGACAGGAAGAGGAAAACTAAAAACAAGGGTAATTGTGACAAACTCATGACAACTATTGGTGGTATTTAGTTAAATGGGTGGGGTATTTAGTACCACTCTTTTTTTTTTAATAAACCACTAGTATGAGATCTCGTATGCAAAATTATCAATGTAAAAACAAATGGATTATTTCCAATAAACCCTTAAAATGAAACACATGACAATCACACCTCAAAAAAAAAAAAAAAAAAAACACATGACAATCAATAAATTTACAATAAAAAGTAAATTTTTTATGAGTCATTTCTAATTTAAAATAAATTTTATTTTTGGTGTGACATCAATTCACAATCTTGATTTAGTTTTCGATAAATACGAGTGATGTTGTACTCTTGGAAAGCGTGTCAAATATTTTATTAAATTTATAATCATTCAAGAAATTGTATTTCGCCACTTAATGCTTTAAAACTAGAGTAAGCATGGCCGGGCACCCGTCTAAAATATCTGAAACTGGTACTGAAACTGGTTAACACGGATCCTAAAATCTGGGAACTGGTACTGAAACAGGTTAACACGGATCCTGAAATCTGGGAACTGGTACTGAAACTGGCGGGTACCGGTTCCGTGACCAAGTACCCATTTCCACTTTTTCATAGACTTTTTTGTTCTCTTTTTTCTCCAAAACTTAATATTATCTTATACAACTCTCTTTAATAAACCATCTATTACTAAATTTTACCTAATATCATAATATTATCACCCAAAAACGAAAATACAAAAACAATAATTAATAAAACTCAATGCCACATCAAAGTATGAAACTCATAAACTGGTTTTTGGAACTGGACCTGTCGGGTACCCGACGGATACCTGGTCCCAAAAATTGGTACCCGTAACTGGTACTGGTTCCAACCAGTTCCGAAATTCTGAAGCCAGAACTGATCCCTGTGAAACTTGTTCCAAGTCTGGACCCGCCAGATCCTGATCGATTCTGGATCCAGAACCAGGTACTTGGTCCCATTGCTCACCTCTATTGAAAACCATAATGTTATCTTGTTCGTAATGAAGATGTCAAAAGAAAAGTTCATTTGTTGCCTTGTTGTTTTTTATGCAACCATATCAGATGTTCGATAAATGCTAAGACTGTCGTTAGTTTAGAATCGCTTACATAAAATAGAAATAGAGATCAAAAATAAGTTTATGATAATATATACTAGTCATGAAGCCCGTGCGTTGCACGGTTTTGGGTTAATATACTTTTTTTTTTAATTATTAAAATATAATTTTATAGAATACACGTTAATTTTCTGATACTACAAAATTTTAGATTTTGTTTAATAAATTGTTAATAGATTCTGATAACCAAAAGGATGTCAAGATCGATAAAAATCATGTACACTTTGATTACTCTATTACTTACATACGTTAATTTTATATCCAGCAAAGTTATTACTCGTATGTGGTTGTACATGAAATCACTGGTCATAAACTCACAAGTCAAAGTGTAAAAGTCATTTTAGGTTTCACAAAAATTCATATGGGGCGATCTCATACATGAGATGTGATACCTATGAGCAAAAAAGTGATACCAGCACACATAAAAAGTGATATTTTTAGAAAAAAAAAGTGATACTTTTAGACAAAAAAAGTGATACCTCATACATGAGGCCGCTTATAAGAAAGTTTTGGTTAATGTTTTGGTCAAATTGTTTACTTTGAATTTTATTTAACGAAAATTATGCTTAGATGCATGTAAATGTACATGTAATAATTACTGGTTAATTTAGCAAAGTACCTCGTTTCACTTATATAATATGTAAAAAAGATAAGGATACATAAACATTATTATTATATCAACCCATGTATACTAATCCATGGAATATCATCTTTGTCGAAAAAGATCTCGACTACTTGTATAGATTCGTTGAAATAGAAAATTTTAAAACTCTTAAAATAGAAGAGACTAAAAATTACATACAAAGAAATAGAACTACTCCCACAAACAGAGAGATAAACTTAGGCTCCCGTTTGATTCACCTGGAAAAATATTGAATTGAAATGAATTGAACAAAATTGATTTTTTGAACCTCATCGTTAACCATTTAAATTTCATCCAAATATATTCAATTTTGGACTCATATGAAAGTATGCTTTGAGATGATGACATAATTATCATCATGATTTTTTTGGAATAAAAAGTTATATGAATGATAAAATTACACATAAACTAAACTGAACTGAATTGGACTGAACTTAAGTGAAATTAAGTTGAGGCAAACATAGCCTTATTATAACTAAACAAAAACATCAAAATCTAAGCAAACAACAAAGAAAAGCAATAAAATAATTATTGCAGGTCGAAAATGGTCAAAATTCAACTATTCTCGACCTGAAAAATACTCTTATGATAGAGGTTAGGATTTTGAGAGAGAAAATAAGCAATAAGCCTACTTTGCCGCAAGAGTAATTAAACAAATAAATTAGTAATTCTAAATATAAGGGCATCTCTGCGAGGATTGCTATTTGGTCCCTTTTAATGACTTTCATTGATTTTTATTTTTTCTGATTTTGTAACTGGTAACTGGTAACTGGGAAGTTGAGGGGGAGGGGATCGTGATGTTCATGGCGTGTTTATTGTGGGGAGAAGTAAATTTTCAATGAGTAGATATATAAGGTACCTAATACTGGTTGAAATTGAATCGATTTGACTAATCCAGTTTTGATTCTCAAAAATAGGTTTCGATACCAACCAATTCCAAATGCGATTTCTGACTTTCGAAACGGGTCCTCTCATGAATGTCACTTTCATCTGATAAGTTTAAGATAAATTGATATACTTTCTTTCCCATAAAAGATAAATTGATATAACTTTGGCTCCGTTCTCCTGCTTTAATATTCTAATCTCCTCTTTTAATATTGATACATTTAAACTACACTACATATATTTTTTTTTGACCTCAACTGAACTTATTTATTTGGAATTGAATTTGAGTTTACTTGTTTGACCTTTAATCATTACAAATTTGTTCAAACATATTCAATATTGGACAAAAAATATGTTAAAAATCTTTTCATTGACACAGATTTAATCATTAACTTTGTTAGTAATATTTATTTTTTTTTGGGGGAAAAATGCCCACATTAACTAAACTACTAAATTAAATTGGATTGAATTTGACCGAATTTGACTAAACTCGGTTAATACTTCGTATAAGTTTGTTGCATTCTATTTGATTAGCCATGCATAACTTACACATAGTAAACTGATGAAGATTGACATAATATTTGAAAGCATTAGGTGAACCAAATAAACAAATTAGCATTCCTCTCGGTCTAAAGAACAAAAAAAAAAAAAAAAAAAAAAAGGAAAAAAAATGCCTCGAAAAAAGCTAATACAAAAATCACGTAAAGGGAAAAACTATGCATTCAAGTAGTCACTTTAACAAAGCAGCAGTCCGAAGCCTAAATGGAAAGCTGAACTAAGCAATTTATAGTGAAAATGCAGAACTGGGTAGGAAGATCCTAGAAGATAGCTTTCATTTTTCAAGATGTACAATGTCCTGGCAATATGGAGCTTAGAAATCAAACAAAGAGAAGTTGGATAAAGCATCCTGGGAAGAGATTCATTTATGATATTGTCTGTAAACTATAATATTAATTACTAACAATAATGATGTTATATTGTTATTATCTTGCTAATCGAACAAATCAACAGATGTCTCGAGAGATAATGACTTGTCCCAAGAAGATGAAAGGGTGCTCTGGAATAAAGCAATAAAATAAATCACCATCTTCTTTGCAAAATTATAAAATCATTACTCATCCATTAATCAAAATTGGATGATCTTTATGTTATTCATGCTTGAATTGGTAGAACCAAAATTTACACATAATTAGAGAGGGAGTATTAAACATGAGATCTAATATACAGATATACTCTGTGCCTCATTATTTAAATCCTTATTTTAAAATCCAAAAACCTGCATATATAAAGATGATTCATTAGTAAAAGTTTACTTATCTACTACATTAGCAAACAAAGTATATGTAAGCTTGGATGTTTAATAAGTTAAGATCGAGGACAACATTATTTCACAAAAGTTGTAAAGAAGAGTACATTTATATATAACTTATAAGGTCAAAGTTTGAAGTTGAAAACACAATTCGCTCCTACCTATCAATAGCAAAGGTAAATGGTACACAATAATAATTACACAATAAGGATATTTGAATTACCTCTTTCTCTGTTTGTTTTGAAAGAATCATGAAGACGACGTTGATAGAAATCAAATTATCAATCTCACTATTGGAGGACAAAATCCTAAATTAAATAACCATTAGAGTACATCTAGATTCAATGAAATTTCTCTTGTAACACAAAGAATTTGAAAATAGCAAAAAATATGTATTTGATTTGATATTTTTTAAAAAAAAGCAATATGATTCACGTCTAAGTATACCTTTTTTGTGGTACCAAACTTCAATTCCGAGCATAATCAACAATCTGTAAGTAGTGAAAAATATTAAATTAATTAAGATATATGTAGAGAGCAGAGTAGATGAACTATATGAATACATAGGGGTAGCCGAGATGGGAGTTTTGAAGGCTAATACTATCATATGTAAGACTGAAGTAGGGACAGCATGTTAATTTATGTTTATATATGTAAATTATATCAACTGAATGATTCATTGATTTGCATCATATCAAGTAATGGAATGATACAAAGAAATCCATCGTTAAAGTTACATCATAGGAAACAAATAAAAACCATGCATGTTTTTTATATAAAATTATTGATTTCTTTCCAAACACTTGAATATTATTTGATACTATTGTTGCCCAAACACCCACCTAGCCGGCTGAACCTCCTCTATCTTCTCGTGTTCTATGCCTTTTTTTTTTTCCTTTTCTTTTGAATATTAAACATATCCTAACTTTCTAATCTCAAGTTTCCTAATTCTTTATAAGATTTCTCTTAAACTTCCTAACAATAATCTAAAAAATGATATACAGGGAAAAAGTAACTTTAAATGAAATCTTTTGTATCTTTAATTTTTTTATTTTTTTATTTTATTTTAATAATCTTGCTTAGGTGGACGCCTCCAATGCTGTCAGAAAATGCCTCTAATATATAGATATATTATGATTATGATTATTAAAGTATGGTTGTCTTTCCAACAAAAAAAAAAAAAAGAGTAAGAAAAGTAAGGTTGTCTAACAATCCTTGGTTATAATGGAAAAATTAGTTTTAGTTACAAACATGTTTTATGTTTAGACCCTTAGTAAATAATAAAATTAAGTTAAATGGTATTTTTTGCCACAATAAAATAAGTTTTTACCAGGGTAATGAAATGTCACTATAAAACTCAGATGATACACTCAATTTATCACCAATTCATTACGAGATTTTCAATTTACCACCTTGATCTCTTGTGTTGTGACAAAATGTTAACCATAGTCCTAAAAGGCCAAATTAAAAAAGTTTGCTCCTAAAGGCCAAATTGGAGAAAATATTAGTCCTCAAGAAGTCAAGAGAGGTGTTAACTCCAATTGATGTTTATTTTGTACCAACCTGTGATGGTAGAAATTAATCCTTCCCAAAATAAAATTCCGATCTGCGAACTTTTTCTTCAACGGGATGAACAAGTAATTGGCCAGTGGCCACCAGCCCACCAGGCGCCTCTTGACAAAAATGACCAACAATTTAGTCGCATACTGACAAATGCCAGGGATAACTGCAGTAAATTATGTCCAAAATGCAAATCTTTTCTGGTGAAAATGTGGCGAATGTACACAAGAATACAGGACTATCGAAGAGCAAAACAGTACAGTAATTTGAGTGCCTTTTGCCAGGAACCGACCCATTCAGCAATATATATCAAGTGTTAAGAAGTTGTAGTACAAGAACATATTAACACCAGGAAAATCGATCTGTATAGGTGAGTTAGAGAGCAGTAGATTTGCCTCACTAGTGTTTATGTCTCTTCTCCTTTTTCTTCTTTCTCTTGTCCCTTGACTTCTCTTTCGAGGTATGCTTTCTAGAGTGTTTCTTCTTTGACCCTCCTGAGCTAACCTTCTTTGCTCTCTTTCGCTTATGTTCATCAGATGACTCGTCGGAAGACTCACAAGGCTTCCAAGAGGAAGATTTTTGTGGACCAATGACAGCTCGATGACGCCCCTCGTCCTTGTTAGGATCATCGGTAGCAAACAACCCATCCTGCAATTCTGAAGATTTGGGAAGATAAGGGCCATTTTCATCCATTCTTGACCCTATGGAACCCCTACCACGTTTAACCCTGCCATCAGTGAATAACCATGGTCAATTATCTGAAATAAGAGCCCAGCCAAAGCAAATAGCTAATCAAAAGTCCTTCACATCAAAACAAATGCCTTACTTTTCTAATAGCGTGAATTTTGAGCACAGAATTAAGCATGAGAAAGTCGGTTGAAACAAGAACATCCCCCCCCCCCCCCCCCAAAAAAAAAAAATTCTGACAAAGAATTCACCATAGAGATAGTGGGCTGTACAATCATTGTATGACAAAATATCTGGGACATTGTATATGAATTTGGAAGAGTTAGTATTTAACAAGAGGAATCGATTGTTATAGTCACCATGCATCGTGGTGTGCAGGAACTGGTTGTCATAGTCACCATCACCATGCAACATGACGTCACATGTGTAAAGATAAAACTTAAGTTTGTGAAACCATAGATGAAGAAAGCGAATCATAGAGGATACCTTGATTGTAAGAACTTCTCGATCTCTTCATCCCTCAAACCTTCATCCTCCCTAGAATGATCATCCTCATATAATCTTTTGCTTGATGAGCACGAGGCATCAGAATCCTGTCTCTTGCTTCTGCTTCGAGACAACTCTCTATCTCCCTCTCTGCTAACATGGCCGCCCTCATCCATCGATCGACCTTTATTCTTATCGTCCAGCTCAAGTTCTTTCTGCCGAGCTCGCCACATTTCATTCACCTCTACAGCTCGATTTGCTGCAAGGAAAACAATGATGTTTATTAGCAGACTGCTGAAACATTGTTTTCATAATTAGCAGACAGCTGAAACTTAAGACAACAGAAAAGCCAACGAAGATAAGAGCAATGTTGGTCTTTGCCGTAGGGTAACTCTAGCCACAAGTTAAATTGTGCAGAAACAATTGCTTATTGAAATCTGCCGGATGTTCAGACACCATCACATGCCACTTCTAACCCAGTTCCAAGACAACTTTCTAGAAAGTTTCTAATACAAAAAGGAACTTGATGCTTCAAGTCCCTCATTGCAAGATTTGACCTTCCAGCTGAAAACACATAAATAATTTTTTTTATTTTATTTTAGATAACATGGGTGTTCAAGCTTTGCTTTGACTAATCTCATGGGCCCTGAATTTATTGACCAGGAAAACCTCCAGTGGCCCTGAGGGGACTCGAACCTGAAAATACAAAAATAATAATGCTACTTCACTAAAGATTAGGGTGAGCTAGACTACAAACTGCAGAAGCATAAACACAGATGAATTCAATTACATCAAACATAGGCTGGGAAGGGCAAGGAAGTACCCTACTTGAACTAGCCAACTTGGGTATCATGATTCCAGTCATTCCACTGCCTTTCCAGTACATGCAGTATTTTTTCTGGCTGGCCAGCATGTTAAGGCCATCAGCATAACATCTCTCGGTGATCCACTTAGGGAGGGGGTCTACTTACCTAGTTCAACAGGGCAATTTCCTACAGCAATTTGTACAGTTCATCATCTAGCTTTCAGCAATTTCTCACTTGAGTTCAGTACTTTTTTTTAGATTATACCCACTCGAGTTTAGTAATAAGATTTAAGTCCCAAAAGTATTAATATGATGAATGTTCTGAGCACCCTTGCGCCTTGGCACAGTGCAGCTTGTGAAAAAACTGATAGCATATTTTCATCTTTCATCGCTACGGGCTCAAGTTGCCCGCTGACTGTTTTTTAACGCTTTAAAGGAAATAACTGAACAATCGCCAGTTGGAACCAAGCTATTCTAAAGCACACTCTACGGAAGTTGCCAGCTTCCAGGCTTTTAGTATGCAAACTAAATAAGCACAGAAACAAATATTGTTCAGTCTTTCATCTTCTCTAGCTACTGGCTTTCCTTCTAAAAAGTGAGGTAATAAAAGCATGCAAGTTCAAGTTAAGAGCAGTACTCAGAGTGGCTAGAGCACTTATTGTTTAAAAATTAAAAGGGTGCTACTTGTGTACCGCAGTTTTGCCGAGGTTCAACATCACAATATGCGATCTGATTAGTCATATCTATGTAAAGAAGTCAGCCCCGCCAACAAGTCCTCTTCCTCACCCCCCGGAAAAAATAAAATAAAATGAAAAAAAGGCAATAAAAGGAAAGGAAAAAAGAAGAACAAAGGGAAAGAAAGAAAGAAACAGAGGAAGAAAAAGAGTGATCGCTCATCTCAAACCTTTTTTCCAAAGGCAAATGACCAACTTTGCAGGGACCAATCACCAATCACTGTGTGGAAAGGAAAGAGGGAAAGGCAAACAAGGACATATCAGGCCACATACAAAAGCATTTGCATACAGAAACAACCATTCTCCCATATAGGAGAGTTGGTGACAGTTTAGTAAGCAAATTGCCAGTTCTTTGAGTACTGAAGCTACAGGGAATTTGAAAGAAACAAGAATTTGCAGGTAATACAAAATAACCAATTAGGGTCACCATATTTTGACTTCCCATTGCATTATAAAACTACGGGATCAAAATCATAAAGAATAGTCCAAGATATGATGCACCCTGCTCTACAGTTTCATCAACCACGACTAGAAAACATGAGAGTGCCTAGAGGTTAATGCTAAACACCAAAGCAGCAACCTCAGGGGTTGTTTTTTTGTGAAAACTTGGGTCTTTTGCATCTCTCTCTTCTTCTTTTATCTTTTTTTTTTTGAGTTCTTTAGAAAAAGTGTTCAAAACGAAAATCAAAGCGTTTGGAAATGAAACCAAAAATGATGTTTCCAAAATTTCAGTTACAAATAGGGGGAAAAAAAATTCCATAGAAATCTATCATCACGTCTTCACCTCTCCCTCCCCCCAAAAACACCGTAGCAATTAGCAACCATCTCGCCCACCTGAAGTCAGGTTGCATCCATAAGACTTCCTTCAAAACTCTTGGGTCATGTAGAGTTTTTAGTTATGCCCACCCCTGAGTGGGTAGCTCAGTTGGTAAGACCACTAAGATATGCTCCAGAGGTCCCAAGTTCGAGTCTCCTCAGGGCTACTGGAGCTGGAGTTCTTCCAGGTCATTAACTTTAGGGCCTGTGGGATTAGTCCAACAAAGCCCACATGCCAAATGTTATCTGACAAAAAAGAAATATTTCAGTTAGGCCCTATAGTTTAACAAATGCACCCTCACCATTTCAAAGCCATATGAATCGTGTTTACAAGCAATTTCTCAAAAAGTTTGTCTTGGTATTCTCGACGACATTTTGGTTTACAGCCCTACATCTGAAGCCCATACTCAGTAAGTCAGTACCTTTCTCTGGAATCTTAACAGTAAACGGCAGCATTCACTAGAGGCTAAATCAGTAAAAGCACTTCTGGAGTTCAGCAGATTTCCTTATCCCTTTTATTTCTACATAGGGTGTTTCAACTATCAACAGATCAATGGAAAATCAAAGCTCATTCCTGACTTATTCCTATATTTCTAAAACAGCTTAGAAGCTTCCTAGATCACACAGCCCTCTAATTCTAGCTCATCCTAATTTCAATAAACTCTGTATTCTAGAGACACATGCATCTGACATTGGTACTGGTTCTTATGCAAGATTGCCATCCCACTGCACATCAAAACCTTGTCTCCTCCACATCTTACCCTTCCTACTTTCTTTACAAATATTATATGTCTGAGGAAGGGGGAACCCAGTATATACCCCCTTAATCCCTTATCCCTTTCCCCTTCCTCTCAAGTGCATTGGCAGTAGTTACCTGGGTTGAAACTAGTAAATTACTTCAGAGGAAAGGGGGAGGGGATAAGGGAGTAAAAGGTATATATAATCTGAGTTTCCCTTCTCCCAATGTATTAAAAGGCGCGAGGCGCAATGAGGCGATAGAGGTCCATAGAGCCTAGGCGCAAGGCGCAAGGCGAAGGCGCGCGCCTCAGTGAGGTGAGGCGCACTAGTATATGACAGAAAAAATGCTATAAAATAAACGTTTTTTCCATCAAAATCTATCTCAGATGCTCCTCAGGTGCGCCTCAAATGCGCCTCGGGGCGCCTCAAGTGCGCCTCGGAGCGCCTCAATGAAATCGCCTTGCCTCACCCTCAAAAAGCGATGGGAGGCGCACGCGCCTGAGGCGCGCTTTTTAATACATTGCCTTGTCCGCACTGCGCAAAGGTGGGGGGACACAAAATTTAACATCAAAAGCACTATTAGCCCTGGTCATAGTTAGATAGTGTAATAAACCTACCAAACTTTTATAATCAGAGGGTCAGCAAGTAGCTCCCTATCCTACTGAGACAATGTAATAAGAGAGACAAGTGAAGAGCGCACAGTTCGGTAGTATGCAAGTGAAATTTGGTCAACCAGTCCTGAACATATTTTAAAATCCTTAAGGGCGAGCGTACTACCTGAATGCCAAGAAGATAGTGTAGGTCCCCAAGAGCCTTCATGGAAAATATAGGGAAATCATTATCCCAAAAGATTCACTACTTTTTGGCTTCAGAATATAATGGACTAAATCAAAATGGCTAATAAAAAAGTCGGCACTTCTTATTTATTGTGAAGTTGCTGATAGTAGTCGCACTTCGGATCAAGGGTCAAATGGAAACAACCTCTCTGTGAGACTCTCTTCTTACAGGGGTAAGGCTGCGACCGCTGCGTACAACCGACCCCCCTTACCCTGCCTAGGCGGGAGTCTCTTTGGAGGCACTGGGGTAATGTTAATTTAATGTATTATCCCCAAAGGCCTCTAGTGGGATTAGTTCATTTAAATTGCAAACAAATTTGCAATAGTTTGGATGTGATAATCTTTTTGTTTGGATTTGGGAGTATATGAACTTTGGACTGCTTGCGGACAATTTGTGATTGAGTAGCACCTTTCATCTACAAATTACAGTTCCTGAGTCCTGACCTTCAATTGTTGCAGCCTTGCAGGCTATAGTCGCCCTCCAGGACAGTGACTTCCATGAGGTAAAATTGTTGTTGCTGAAAGCGAGTTTCGAGTGGATCAGAAGAAACAAAAAAAGGAAAAAAGATAGAGTGGTTCGTGATCGTCCAATCCTACGTGGACAGCTTGGTGAGAATTATCTGACCAAGCCTAAATTAAGAAACTTTTGGTAAAATAGGCCTATCATAGGAATTGTTTCAGTCGAGAATAAAAAAAAGGTGCAGATAACAAAGCAGCTTATACATTATCCAAGCTTCAAGATGAGGAGCTTTGCTAATGGCTTTGTTAACACATTCCTCTCTCTTATGGCTTTGTCAACTTGACACTCCTCTCTTACACTCGATCAAGAAACACTAACAGCAAGATACATCTATGAAAACACTGATCCTAGATATTCAACACAATCCTATTTTGCAGTCTGTACCCTATTTATACATGGCAGAATGAACTAAGAACAAAAGAAATATAGTAGTTGGTGTATCGAGTATCTTGAGATAAAATCTCGACCCCTTCGTTTCATGGCGAACCTCTAAATGTAGGTATTGTAGGATTCCTAAAATCCAAATGGAAAGATGTTTCTCTAGTTGTTATTGCCAGAATCAGGAACTGCGGGCATTTTTTGGCACTTGCCCATACATTCAACACCCCTTTATGTAGCACCGGTTTTCATGGACAACTTCATAGATTTCTGTTGCTGGCAGAGATCAAGTTGGTACCTTCCATACTGAATTGTTGATATTCAAAAAACTGGCCGGCTACTACCAATAGGTTACTAACCCTACATGGATGGGTAAACAGGTGTTTGGAATCTTACCATAGATGCATGCATGTTAAAACACTGTCTACATGGGCTCCCACAGTCCCACTATATCAAAGGGTTTGATAACTCCATACAAAAGACTCCTCTCGAGATATTATATGTTTAATGCTAAGCACCACCTCTTCATTCCTTCATCCCACGGGAAGTAGAGTCAGAGCATTGCTGCAAGGAGAAAACCCTTTCCTATACTTAATTTCTACCTACAAAGACAACCGAACCACATGAAATAGTAGATTCAGACAGGAAGGAGTGAAAGAGTATTGGAGTTTGAGCTACTAAAAACTCCTCATCAGAGAATTTTTTTTGTTGAGCTAGAGCTACTGAGTACTGACAAGTCGGTAGCTAGACAGCTTTCTATTGAGAAAAGCCTAACCGCAAGATAAAAGCTGGGTACTTTGTTCCTACAAAGTTCTTGCCAAGTTCCAAAGGTGCCTAATTGCTCCCTCTTGAATCACAAACACAATAAACACCCCATCTTGCATGTTGCCTCTTTCTAAGAAACATCATCTCCTTCTCCACTTTTTCCTATCATAGCCCCTGATCATACTGCTACAAAAGTTCCAGTGGCTGTAGCCTGTAACTACAACCACGAAAATTCAGTTAACAGTTAAGGCTGTCACCCATTTGCTCACTAAATGGTCAAATACTCTTGCTCGGGAAGAAACATAGGAAAGTGCTGCTGAAATTGAATTGTTGTAACATGATTCTGATCCTTGAGGACAAGGATGAAGTTCAAGAAGGGGGACATGAAGCAATTTATGAGGTGCATGCAGGCAATACCAGCTGAGGCTGATTTGGGGACCGGCTGACATGGCAAGGAGAAATCTATGTAATAAGGCTTTGTAATTGATGGAGGAATCATAAGTGAAAAATCCCGAAATCATTCTCTCGATCCCAATTTTATTTTCTTCTCCAAACTTACCCTTCCTTAAGCTCATTTCTTCACAAACCATCTTCTAGAAGATCTATTTGTGTTGGTTAATCAAATCTGATTCATTCAATTTCTAATTTTAGTTGCTCATGAGTTCAAAAGACGCAATTCAATTTAGATCACCAAATAATATATAATGAAGATCCTACATTCATGATTAATGTCATCCTTCTCTTCCATTAAACAAGACTAGTTATGTTAATCACTTAGTTAAGAAAAAGAACAAAGTGCCAAATATCCACATTCAACACATAAAGGACAAAAATGAACAATGGCATAACTGGACAAACATAATTCCCAATGTATGACGTGCTATATATTGCACAACTCTACCTTCTACATATATCAGTGCAACATCAACATCAATATTACCCCAGCGCCTCCAAAGAGGCTCCCGCCTAGGCAGGGTAGGGGGGTCAGTTGTTGGTAGCCTTACCCCTGTGAGAATCTCACAGATAGGCCGTTTGACCCAAATAAACATATATCAGTGCAAGTGAAAGAGAATATGTGCTGACCTTGTTGTACCCCACGAACGGTTGCAGTAAGAAAGCGAGAATTCGGCCGACCCCTAACAGTAGGCTTCCGAAGATAAGCAAGCACACCTTCCTGCTGAGCTTGTCGGCGTAATTCTGCAGCTTCTCTCAAAAGAGCTGCAGCTATTCTATTCTCAGTCTCCAGATCCATTTCTACCAAAACCTGCCCAACATCATAAGATTAATCCAAAACATACAGCAATTAAGGCTGCTTGCTGTGCAAATTTTTTGAGTTATCCATCTCCAGTTTTCTAGGATTCTCGAAACAATTTCCTCTTTGAAGAAAGCAGTAGAAAGTCGAGGAATTATGTTTGAAACTTCTCACAATCATCAAGTATTTATATGCGGAAAACATGTTCATATGCAACCAAATCAACAGTAATCTGTATCTTGCTGTTTCACTTCTTCTTTTTTTTACAAAACAGTGAGTCAAATACAGCAGTAAGCTCAACAGGCACATCAGCTTAATAAAAACAATATACAGACCCAAAGATCAGACACACATATCAGTCCCTACTTCTTACAACCATCTGCACCTAATTATTCATGCCAATAACTTACATTACTTAATCACCATTCGAAACCAACTCACTCTTTTATTCTTCATAATTACATCCTCATAAAGTTTAAAAATCAAAATCCTAATTCAAAATGGGCTAAAATTAAAAAAACATATCATTCAAAGGGGAAATGTGCATGATGAACAAATTAAAGAACAGAAAAGGACCATGCTTATTCACAAATGGCAAAAGAAATTTCTTAACTGTCATTCAATTACCAATTAACAGCAAAGACCCAAGTTGAAACAACATAAAAATTATTCAATTTTTGTTTGGGTTAAGCCAATTAGGGTTCCTTTTGATAAACCCTAGAACCCCAAGGATGAATGAACAAATTAAGTTAATGTCCAAATTGGGTACTGCAAAGTGCAAACAGTAGATTTAGACGCTCTAAGATTAAGTATGATGTGTGTTCCCTGAATCTTTGATGGACAATTAAATTATATTTATCAATAATGGACGAATTAAAATACAAGAAATGCACAAAGAGATCATCAGTATAAGGGGTCGTGAGAGAGAGAGAGAGAGAGAGAGAGAGAGAGAGAATCGTACCTGGGTGAGCTTGGAGAAGAAGATGAAAGTCTGGAGAAAAAAGATGAATGAGGAGAGAGACCGTCGTTTGCTAGTAGTGAGCTTCCTGTTTTTACAATTCGGCAAATTGAGAATGTTTGGCAAACTGTAAATCACGAGCTGTTGAAAAACTTCATGGAATTTTTTCCTTGCTAGTTTTTTTTTTTTTTTTTTTGGTAGCTCCAATCTTAATAATTGTTTTTTTCTCAAAAATAGCAACGAAACCAGTTTTTCCACCACGCAACCGGGTATTCATTGGTTATTGCACTATCCAAAATCGGGAATTTGATCTACGGGAGAAATTGGAATTGGAATTAATTAAACTCGTTCCTAATTCTTATGAATTGGAATTGGATTAATCGGGTAGCCACCGATTCCTGGGTACCTAAGTTCGTTATGAAATCCAAATTTAGTATTTTTCAAAATATAACAATATAAACACTGAGCCTATTTATACTATTTTTTTATGTGTAACAAATACATGTAAATTCACCAAGTATAATCAATTTAGTTTGAGTCGTGCATCTTGCGTGGTTTCCGTTGTACAACTTCATGATACATCTATAATTATCATTATTTTATTTTATTTTTTTTGGCAACTGGAAATACATTTCATATATTAATAAAGGATACATTAGAGCTAGCTTGTTTTGCTAACGAATGAGCAATACAGTTTAAATTACGCGGAATGAAACTTACATAGCAACAACTAAAATTATTACATAAGGATCTAATATGAGAAACTCTAGATTCTATACTAAATGAAGGTTCAGAAATCCCATTTATAGCATTTACTAATCCCTTTGCATCAGAAAAGATTTTCACATATCTAAAGTTACTGTTCTTGGCCATAGAAAGTGCAGCAAGTATCCCTTGTGCCTCTGAAATTTCTGCAGAATTAGAGATGCATTTCTCAACTCCTTTGTTAGTAATAATACCACTGTATTCATCAGTAGCAATCCATTCATATGCTCCCCATGCAGCTTCTTTTTTCCATGCACCATCCGTGTAGATAACAGAATGCAACCTGGTGCAAGAAGGTTCAGGATCTTCATCGTTATCTACATCTTGACACCTTGCCGCTATCACTTTTGAGAGGTCATTTTGTTTATAGGATTCTGCTTGTCCCATTTCTGTAAATAAGTTGTTGATGAGCTTGATAACATCATCAATGGAATGATGATAATTGCGGAAAACTGCATCATTTCTGGTAAGCCACAAAACCCATAATACAGTGATAAAATACATCAGGCCATTAAACTCTTTGTCTTGTTTCTTTAGGAGAAAAGCAATCCAGTTTTCAATCCATTGTGAAATAGGGATGCACCAACTACCATGGACTAAAATGCCAATGCGACTTATTGCCCACACACGATTTGCAAAGTCACAATCTCTAAAAATGTGATCAAGGCATTCACTCTGTTCAGGGGCAGAATTACAAAGAAGACAATTGTTGTGTCTTTCCATCTGTCTTCTTGAGAACTCCTCACCAATCGGGAGGGCGTCATTATGGATTTTGCATAGGAAAATTTCCCATTTGGGAATGATTTCTATTCCCCAGAATCTTTTTCAAGTTATTGAATCCCTAGGGGATCTGAAGCTCCCTGTAGGGAAGCTTTTAAAGATAGCTGACATATAGCCATTTTTAACCTTGTATTTCCCCGAAGCGTGATTATGCCAAATTAGAGAGTCTTCCTGTTGACATGTTGGAATGAAAATGGTGAGGATTTTCATTGTCCATTCCTGATTGAAAAATGTGAAGATAATCTTTTCATTCCAATTGTTGTTGTCAATAAGTTCACTGACAGTGCAAGGAGGCTGAGGACCTGCTTGTAATCCAACTAATAAGGAATTAGGTGAAGGAGGGATTTCACCTAGAACCCAGGGATGAGTCCAAATACTAATTTGCTTTCCATTACCAACTTTCCAAGAGACATTTCCTGCAAGAACTTGGAGACCCCAAAACAGGCTTCTCCATCCCCAAGAGCAAGCAGACGTATTCTTGACAACCCCACTCATATACGATTTTGCATTAAGATTGTATTTAACTGCAATAGTCCTTGCAATGAGAAGTTGTGGATTATTAATTAATCTCCAACATTGTTTAGCCAATAAAGCTTGATTGAAGAACATAATATCACGAATACCCAAGCCTCCAATTCCCCTTGGCTTTGAAAGAACTTTCCAACTCCGCCAATGTAGAGTTTTGCATTGCTTAGTTCCTCCCCAGAAAAGTTTCGCCATTAATGAATTCATTTTTGAAGCAATAGAACATGGAATTCTGAATACAGAAAGCACATATGTAGCCAGTGAGGATAGTATTGCAGAAATTCATTGTTTATGTGACTAGGCATTTTTTAGGGGTTGATAACTCGTATTTTATGTTATTCATGTGGCATTCATGTCATTTCACCAGTGGGATTGTTAAGTCATCGCGTATATTGGGTACTCAACCAATTCCGGTTCACAAAACTCAATAATTGGATTTGGAATTCGTTGTAGCCGTTTCCTATTTTTGAGATTTGAGATTAGTTAGACCGGTTCCGATATCACCAGTTTCCAAACCGAATTATTATCTGCTCACCCCTAGTTCACAACCCTTAAAAAAAAATTATTATTTGGTTGATCGTAAATTCACTTTAATATATATATATATATATATATATATATATATATATATATATATATATATATATATATATATATATATATATATATATATATATATATATATATATATATATATATATATATATATATATATATATATATATATATATTGTACGCCCAACTTTGATAGTAGATCGAAAACTAGTCAATGAATGATTTTCTATTTAATAAATGTGAATAAGTGTAAACTCAATATCTAAATCAAATAAGGTTAGATTAATTGAATCTTTCCAATCTTTAATTTCATAACTTGGGATTTCCATACTCCAAAGTCCAAACCATTTTCATTTAGTAAACTAATTTTGAATGCATAAGTGAAGATAGTTATATTAATTTTAATTAAATTAAAAGGATTATGCTCCATTTAAGGGTTCCGTGAGCTTTGCCCTTAGTCCTCATAGAGAATGATTATACTTCAAAGTATAATGATTTTCAATATGTTAAATTTTCTTAGAGTTTAAATTGTTATGAGTTATGATGGATTGTGTCTTAAAGTCACATTCCTTACAATTATATTACAAACCATCAATCAACATGTTATATTTCATCTAATTTTTCATTCAAAATAATGCTCTGTGAAATTATAGTTGTTGGTCATAAACAATAGTGTTATCCGCCACCATGTTTAAGTTGCATGGTGTGCAGGAGTAGTGATTATTCTATAAGCTCCATATTTCTCATTTACGAAATCAAAAGATGAATGAACTTTTTTTTTCCTCGTTAAAAAAGAAGGTGCAAGTGAATGGCGATCGAATCACTCCTCGATACGTCATGTTCGGACTCTCGTGCTCAATAGCGAACATATTAGACTGGCTGGACAACCAACGCACGCACTGACCCCGTCAACGTAGCACCAACAATGGGCTAGTATAGTTTCTATAAGCCAGAAGACACAAGACATGGGGGAATGGGGATTCAAACCAATTGGGAGTAAGTTTGGAACCACTAAACCACCACCCTTGTTGGTAAAATAAATAAATAATGAATGAACTAACTCATGGAACATGATAAAAAAAAAAAGATATTAAAATATTTTTCGAGGTGGGGGACATATTTTTCGAGGTGGGGGACATATTTTTCGGGTACATTTTTTTCATGTGGGAAAAGTAAACAAAAAAGAGGGAAAAAAAGAAGAGGTAAGACACGTGAAAAAAATGCGAGTGGTGGAAGAAATCTAAAGAAGGAAGTTGAAAAATGACGGATACGTAAGAAAATGCATGTAGGAAAGCGCGCATTGCAATGCATAGGATTTCCATTCACCTTTGATAAATGGGAAACAGAGGAGAGAGAGAGAAAGAGAGAGAGAGAATCTACAATATTCCATCTTCAATCTTAACAAAACAATTTTCATGTATTCCAAATAATTGACCCCAGCGATAAAGAAAATCTAGAACGAGAAAAATATGAAGGGATTGTTCAAGTCAAAGTCCCGGGCACCGGTTGAGCTCGTTCGCCACCTACGAGAGCTTCTTATTTCCATTAATCGAAATCAAGATGTTCGTCAAAGCAAGCAGAAAGAAAGAGTTAATCCTCCTTTTGCCCAAATTTCATAATCCTATTATTAATTTGTTTTGTTTTCCAGTATTGTTGGTTTTCATTTTGAAGATAATTTTGTTAAATTTGATGGCACATCTTCGGTTTGTTGTTTTTTTATGGTCATGGCATTAACATTTGTTTATGCATATCATCATTTTGCAATATTTCATCCCTTTTCTCAATTGAGTTAATTCATAATTTGGGAATTTTATATGCAACTTTGATATTCAAAACATTCGCATGGATTTGGAGGGGGGCATGATGTTCTTTGCATATGAGACATCTAAAATGAGATAATGTCACATCCTACATATTGAATTGAACATGGTTATATATCGAATGGGTCTCATTTCAAGCGAATAATGTTATGGCAATATCACAAATGTAGTTTTTACTTTTTAAAGCTGGATATATAATTTGAGGTAATACTAGAAAATTGTGACATGGGATGGTATCATGCATAAGCTCACACTACAATTCTACCTATGTATTTGATCCCCTAAAATTGAAAAGTCGTGTAAATTAATTAATCAAAATATTTTACGACCAATGTAGGCATAGTAAAGAAGTGACATTTCCTTTTCGCTTTGATATTTGTCAATAGTCATGCTAGTATGTAGTTACTTTGCATATATAACAATGTTATTTTGAAGAGTAGCGTAGTTTAAGTGATTAACTAGTATGTATCGCTCATAGATGGGTGCTTAATATACTTACAGGTATTCATCTAATTTTCGGATATGTTTGTGCTTTGTAGATGACTGACTTGGGCAAAGACTTGTTGGAGTTAAGATTAGTCCTTTATGGCATTGATGGAGCAGAGCCACATTTAGAGGCTTGTGGACAAGTGACCCAAGAATTTTTTAAAGATGATACATTTCGAATCTTGGTTATGTTTCTTCCTAAAATGGAAGTTGGGGTAAGCTAGAAGCGTAAAATAATCATCTATGTCATTTTCCCTCTTTTTTAACATGTAAATAATATATTTTCTAAGCCATAAATTATATTTGAAAGAAGTTATGTTATGTTCCATTTTTTTTATCTAGACTTGATAAGGATCTAAAATTTACAGGCCCGACAAGATGTTATTCACGTGCTTGCAAATTTACAAAGACAACGAGTCAATTCACAGCTGATTTCTTGCGAGTACCTTGAAAATAATTTGGATCTTATGGACATTTTGGTAGCTGGGTAAGCAATATGCATAAAGAGTTCTCAATTAGGTACTTTATAAATATTTGTTATATGAAATTCGATACTTATGAATATTTTAACTCTAATAATTCATTCAATTTCTATGTTGATGTTGTAGAGGAAAATAAAGTATAGATTGTGTACATGGAATCATATAATATTTGTGTTATGTCTTATTTAGTTTGTACTTATACAAATTATACATTGAGGCTCATAAACTTCTTTGTTATGTAAGGTAATAATGGAAAAACTTAAACTGGAGTAGCATTGTTTTTCACTTATACTTGTTAAAGAGAATTCGAGTTCTGCTTCAACCCTCAACACTCAATTCGAAAATAGACTTGTTTACTTTATTGAGCCCCCCCCCCCCCAACTCGAGCTCAACTTAGTAGATTTACCTTTTTTCACAAGTTTCTTGTGGGGTCTTAACATATCTACAAACATAAGAAATTGGAAGAAGACGGACTAAATTATCACATCAACATTTATAGAAAGTATATTTTAGTTATCACACAACTCAAACTCAACTCTAAGCCATGAGCAAAGTTTAAACTTTGATTTAGTTTGACTGAATTGGAGCTTAGTTTGAGCTCGGAAAAGTAGAGCGAGCCATTTAGGATAGCTCATCACTCAATCTGACTCATTGTCACAACTTTTATGCATTCTAAAAGATAGTCTACTCCATTATGGCATGAACATTTGCTTATTGTGCACATAATATATACTTTTGTTTGGTTTAATTTATATCAAATTATCTTTACACTATTTGTAATTTTGTATCATTTACACATTTGATTGTTTATAGTTATGAAGATGAAGAAATGGGATTAACTTATGGTTCCATCTTGCGTGGGTGTATTCGTCACCAAGTGGTTGCAAGGTGAGTAAAATTGATGTGAATATTTTCCATCCATGTCTTCCTTATCATAGTGTTTCTCTTAATTTTTCATGTCATTCAGAAGTTTTCGCAGTGGTTATAGTGTTACTTTAACTTGAGAGGTTTTGGGCTTATGATGGAAATTGGCATTTATAGAGACCGGCATGTTAACTTAGAAAATATGTGTCTTATAAGTAATCAAATGCAACTGATCATATAGGCACAAATACAACACTGATTTAAGGTTTAAGTGAAATGTAATTTTTCAGCATTTTATGTTGTTCGTGGGTTATTTTTTAGTGATACCTTAACATTTGAAATTGACAATACCAAATATCACTTATTCATGTTTAACAATCACTGAATTTTTTGTTTTGCACTTAAATAGGTAAGTTATTATGATTACCTATTGGAGAATCAAAACTTATTGGAAAATGTCTCTTATGTTTGTTCGTCAAGGAATTGAGTCACAATTCATTCTTTGATTTGAATAATTTGTCTAATTGATAGGATACATACTTAGACTTACATCTGCACAGATAAGTGTTAATCAATATCAATATTTTCTGATATAATATCTCAATCCCTCGCTTATTTGTCAGTTCATTGATTTTTGCGAGTTGTTTTTAACTATTAGAGATTTCAGGTATATCTTGGGATCTGAGCATTTCAAGAAGTTTTTCAAACATATTTAATGTCCAAATTTTGAAATAGCATCAGATGCAGCAACAGCTTTCAAGGTTCGGTACTCTTTGATCATAAGTTACACTATGCATGTCTATATGAAAGAGTCTTGTCAAAGATTAATTGTTAATTCCACCGTATGCCAATTAGATATTGTTATTCTCTCACTAAGCAAGAACTTAAGACTGTGGTTGTCTTTAAGCCTGTTTTCCTTGAATGCCAATTCTCCCTCATTAGCTAATAACTGATGCACATGCAAAATCGAGTTCTATAAATATTAGGAATTAGAAGATGAGCTCTAAATATTTTAACAACCTATTCAAATTCTAGCAGAAACTAAGATCATATGAAGTTTCAAATTCTAGCCTCATTTTGGTTGATCTGAAATTCATGGGAAAAAATAAGTAAAAGATGCATAGAAGGTGAGAAAGCAAAATTCCAGAAACCACTCCAAGCATAAGTTGAGATTGTTGGTATCTGCATCATGTACAGAAATGAATCTCGTGCGTTTATGTGATGGTTGAAGGAAGAAAAATGATCACAAGCTTATTTTAATAAATAAAAAGGGACAACATTCCATTAATAGATCTAGTCCTATTAAGATGTGAATTCTAGCACACAATTATAGTTTAACATTGAAAAAAAACACATTTAGTTCTCTGTGTACACTCCTCTTCAATTAAGTAATTGATCATTTTCATGGTTTATTTAGTCTACGGTGTTCATTTAACTTGTTCTATTTGTAATGTTGGTTATACTTTAATGTCATGGCATATCTTATTGTTAATCAATGCCCTTTCTACAGGAGTTATTGACCAGACATAAGTCTACTGTTGCTGAATTCCTATCATCTAACTATGAATGGGTGATGACCTGCCTTCTATAACTATTTTTCATATGCTTTCTAACTTTTTTAACCTCCTTTTTTTCATACTTCATGTGTTACCATGTTTTATTTATAACCTTCTCTATGTTTACGTACTAGTTTTTCCAAGAATACAACTCGCAATTGCTACAATCCTCCAATTATATAACCAGACGACATGCCATCAGGGTAGGTACATAATTTGTTAATGATTTATTGTGCAGACATTATGCTTTGTTTTATCATATTTGTTTTAGTTTATCTTTTCTATTACAGTCAAAACATTTGTTAAGTTATGTGCAACTTCTAACATGTTTAGGAATATTACTTGATTGTGTCCATTGGTTCAATGTGTTAAAATGTTTTAGTCTCATCTAAGAGTTTTCGATATTTCAGTTGTTGGGTGAAATGTTGTTGGATCGTTCGAACACTAGTGTGATGTTGCGATATGTCAGTTCATTGGACAACTTGAGGATCTTGATGAATCTTCTCAGGGTACCTTTTCTTTTCTCTTATGTGCAAACGCTTCACCGGGACATTAAGTTTATTAACTTTGCATATTTATGTTCTTCATCTTATTTAATTTTCCAAACTTGCAGGAATCTAATAAAACCATCCAAATAGATGCATTCCATGTATTCAAGGTGGGACTAAACAATTTTTATTTATTTCAATTTAATCATTCAAGTTTTGCGATTTTGCTTTCATATTATTTTTCTCTAAAGTGCTAGTTTCCTGCTGAAAATGATAATTCTCTTTTCATATTGTCACTTTTATAAGAAGTTCAACTCTTTCTTATGGTTATAGGTCTTTGTGGCTAATGAAAACAAGCCTCCTAATATTGTTGCTGTATTAGTTGGCAATAGAGCGAAGCTTCTACGATTTCTTGGTGATCTTAATACCGACAGAGGTACAAATAAACTTGCCTTTTCATATTTGTTTTATGCGTCAAATTATGTACCATGTGCCATATATATATGACCAGAATTGTGGCATGAATTGTGGCAGAAGACGAAATATTTGAAGCCGACAAAGCTCAAATTGTCAAGGAAATTGCTACCCTTAAACCTCCTCAAACCGCTGGCCCAATGCTGGGTAAATGTGAAAGCTTTCACTTAGGGTAGCATGATTCAAGACTTGAATAGTTCAATTTCTTATTTGACCTCTTTGTAATATTTTAAATTTTTTATTTGAATGTAAATAGAGATTTGATATAATCATACTATTTGTCTTGCAAGTAAAGTTCTCATTGCACACAAAACCACCAAAAAATTACACAAATTATGGCGATATCGAAAATGTAGAAATTCTCTAATGTCTACGATTTTGTTATATTGATAAACTTTGATTTAGTATGTACTATTCTTGTTTTTGATGCATGTGTATGTAAATTGCTTGTATAAGGACTCATTATAAAGTGGAAGATGCTATTAATCTACATTCCACCTTTATACTACCCTATTTTTATTTAATACCACCTATATTAACCCACATGTTCCTTTAATACCCTCATATTAAAAAACTCTCTCCTCACCATTCTCTCTCCTCACCCCACCTCCCAACCGAAGGTCAGCCCACCCAACCGACCATCGCCCACACCAGAGCTCAGCCAGCGCCGCCCCCACCGGAGCTCAGGCAGCCGCTGCCCCCACCAGAGCCCCCTTTCTCATTCTCCTCCACCGCCGGCGCCGTCAACCACCAAGGTACGCTACAAAATCTCTCTCCTCTGAATTTGGTTTTTTTAGATCTAGTCGTCGGCGACGTCTCGCCGGAGAATTCGGAATCAATCACTACCTCTCGCGCCGCACCCAGGTGCAGCGCAAGGTGACGCCGCGCCCAGCTGAGGCACGAGGTCGCACGACATCTAGGTGGGGCGCGACCTCGCGCCTCACTTGGGCGCGGCATCACCTCGCGCTGCACCTGGGCGCGACGCGAGAGGTAGTAACGATTTGTTTTTTTTTTTTTGGGTTTCCCAAGTTTATGCTTAATCCCATTTAGAACAAAAGTGTGTAAGTATTTTAGACTATTTTTTAGTGTATTTTGTACATTATATATATGATTAAGTTAATTTGATAAATATTAGTGATTTTTATTATGATTCTTAATATAATTATCAATTGTAAGTTAATGTGTTGTAATTTTCTTATAAAAATGTAATAAACATGTAAAATGTGATAATAATAATAATAATAATAATAATAATAATAATAATAATAATAATAATAATAATAATAATAATAATAATAATAATAATAATAATAATAATAATAATAATAATAATAATAATAATAATAAGAAGAAGAAGAAGAAGAAGAAGAAGAAGAAGAAGAAGAAGAAGTTTGTAATTAATGACAGATGGTTGATCAAGACGATGCTGATGATAGACATAGGGGGGAAAGAAGCCTCGTAAGGGGGAGTATGCGGGGACCCAGTTAGAGGGTCGGGTTATTACTACATCTTCAAGAAAGGATGCTAGTCAAGATGTACTTGAGTTAGGTCATACTCCAGTTGTGCAATCTAATGATGACGGGTCTATACCTTTTGGGTTGTATCGACCTGAATACAGAAATGACGATTCTTTGTCATCGTCACATGAGTCTAGTGATGAGAGACTTGTGGAGGATGTTCCTCAGTTGAGAGAGATTGAGACGCCTTAGTTTAGAGAGATTGAGATGCCTCAATTTAGAGAGATTCAGACGCCTATGTACAGGATCCGGGATGAGCCTTGGTTAGCGGAGGATGAGAATGAGGAGGAGGAGGAGGAGGAGGAGGAGGAGGAGGATCTCCCTGTGGTACGGCGTTTACATGAGTCTACTTGGTTGGTGACGACGCCACAGCTACGAGGGCCTGAGATACCCGATGTTTTATACGCATTCAGAGGTCATGTCGCATGTTTGTTGTGGGGGAGCAATGATCGAGGACATATAAAATGCTATAGTCGCTCTTTAGACGATTGCATTGCTCGTATCCCTGAGGCGAGTGTGTTGGTCAGAGATTTTGAGTTTGCACATTTGAGAATCGCTATACATAGCGACTTAGATTCTGGACTCATATCAGCTTTTATTGAGAGATGGCATCCTGAGACGAACAGTTTCCACATGCCTTTTGGGGAGATGACCATTACCCTCCACGATGTGTGGTATATCTTACAGATTCCTGTGGATGGTATTGCGTTGACGTGGTCGGAGTCCCACAATGATAGTTACATGAGTCATTTAGCGAGTTATTTAGGTCAGTCGGTTGCTAGTATGAGGACTGCGATGGATAGAGAGGGCATAACATATGTGTATGTCAAGAATTGCTTGCAGTCATGTGAGTTGACCCCTGAGTGCCAGGCTCGAGGCATTTTTTTCCTACTTCTTGCATCACAATTATTCATGGACAAGAGTAAGAGTCGTGTTTCATCTCGATTTGCGTTCTTCATGAGTGACTTAAGGGTGATTTCTGGTTATTCATGGGGTTCAGCTGCCCTAGCCTATCTTTATCGAGAGTTGGGACTTGCATCACGAGTTGATTGTAAAGGAGTTGCTGGATGTTTGACTATCTTACAGGTACAAAAGTGATTGGTTTGCACCTTGTGTTTGTTTATGCTTAATATATATATATTTTTGTGTGTGTGTGTGTGTAAACGATTATGGTTTTCTTTTGTAGGCATGGATTTATGCTTATTTCCCTATATTTCGTCCTGCTCAAGCGTTGGGGTGGACTAATGCTCTACCATTTGCTCAGAGGTGGGTCCCCGGGAAAGAAGAAAATGCTAGAAAACGCTTGTGGGAGGTGCGTGAGAGGCTTGATCGCATGAGTCCGCTGGAGGTACTTGTTATTTATTGTAATAATTTGGGTAATGATTATCGATATGAAAATTTAATATTGCTAATTTGTCACGAATAGGTGGTGTGAACCCCTTTTCACCCCGATCCTTCATCGACGGTTCCTATCACACTCTTTCGGGGTACCATACACTACTTAGATATTGTGGAGCTGTATATGCCGGATCGGGTATTACGACAATTTGGCTATGTGCAACAACAACTTAAGGCCGCACGAATGCCTCGAGAAGAATGTCGGTCGCCGAGAAATAGATTGTATATGGTGAAACATCCCTCTGGAGATATTTTTTGGCAATCGAAGTTGAATCATCTTCTTAATAATGTGCAACGTGATTACTGCAGGGCTTCCCGTGCCTCTGATGTACATTGTGAGTACATGGAGTGATTTCGGTCACGTTCGCATCCCTATGTGGCACCTTGGGTTGATGAGCCACCAGCTGTTGCGCCACTGTCACATGACACGGTAATGAAAAATAGTTTGTATAGTAGCACTATTTATACGATTGTCAATCAACTAATTTTACTCTTTTTGATGCAGCGTCTTCGACATCTTGGTGAACTAGCCTATTGGATGCATTCGAGTAGAAGCCCTACTGACTACAACTTGTTTAAGTCCGAAATTGAGGAGATGTGCCAGACCTTATAAGATTCCATGCCTCTTGTTCCTCCTCCACGTTCATCTTCTCATGGTTCTCCACGTGGCTAGTTTTATAAAAGTTCAAATATTATAGTTTAACTAGTTACATTCCCGTGCGATGCACAGATTGTGTGTTAATATTAAATAAAATATTTTTATTGGTATAAACTTCCAAGACACCTTTGGCATATGTCATATATGGATACAAAAATACTTTTCTATGAACCTCTCGATCCCTTAATATGCACAAACCTATTACCTACCACATTGCACCAAATTTAGGGCAAAATATAAAAAATATACAATATCTCATTCGTTGTTAATCATGATATAAAAGCTGATTTTGTATAGCCAAACTTGTTTTTATTATTTTTTGTTGCAATTTACTTCTATATCGAGTCCAAAAGACCACCACCACTACTATTTCCATACTACTGCTATTTAATTTTGCTGCAGTTTTCTGCTGTATCCAGTCCAAAAAAGAGGATAGCCTAAGTATCAAATTGATGCAGTTAAATTATATTTAATTAGTTAACAACCATGTATACCGTTCATTGAAAGCTAAGTAGTAAAATAAGATACATGCATATTAAGTATTTGATGACATGTCAATATTTTGCTTACGTGTCGAAGCCTACATGTCAATATAGCAATTCTTTATATTTTCTTATATGCCCCATGCAAGGCACAAACTTGTAATCATTTTATGAAATATGAAACGTAACTAAAAATAAACCATACAAAAAGAAAATGTGTGGAATAACACTGGACTTAGGATGATACAAATTCTTAAGTTATTATAACGCTTTTTTAATCATACAACTACTCAATTGAGCAAATAGATATTTTTTGTGATTATTATATACATGTATTATTATAAAAAATTTAATGAAATGTGTTTGTAAGATACATGTACTTGACTTTTGGAGAGAAAATATTATTTAATAAAAGAAAATACGTATTAATGTAGGTTCATGCATATTAAATAAAGATGACATGCCAAGCTATGTGGATGTCCACTTGTCCATCAAGCAATTGTGCACATCTATCTATCTATATATATATATATATATATATATATATATATATATATATATATATATATAAGATGGATTTGATTTAATGCTCTTTTATTTATTATGTAGTGAATTTTAAAAATTATGGTCATGGATGTATGAATTTTTAATTTATGGATGTATTTGACCAAAAAAAATTTATGGATGTATGACTGTATTAATTATTTATGTTTTAAATTAAAAATTTACATACTAATATTAGATTAACATAGTAATATTAGATTTACATAATAATATTTCAAATTATATACAAACTCTCCCACTACTTATATGAATTTACAAAAATTCTAGTTATTAACTATATCTACAAGTTATTCACATATATAGTCTACATTTACAAACGGTGGTGGATGTGAATGGGCACGCATCAACCTGTTGTGTTCATATAGTCTACCACCATATATACCAAGAATACTGTACCCCCCAACCTCGCCTCTCGGTATCCTCAAATTCTGGCTCTTGTCCCTCTATGTGAAGTGTTCTCCAAAAGATATGTACATCCTGAACCGCAATTGGTTGTCCTTTCCGGAGGGTTAGTAGCATCTCACATGCACATGGTAAGCCGTAACAAGTCCTTGTGGTGCACCAACAAATTCCGAAACCTTGCTCTAACTTCTTCACATTATCGTACTCACGCACTATCATCTTGATTGCGGTGTGTGATACGTCGCCCGGTAATGCGGCAAAAAAAGCATACTTGGCAATCACAAGTTCAATATGGCGGGACCGCTCCATCTCCTTCCTAATCTCTCCAAGATGGAGCTCAATAGTCTGATGCATTGTGTGAAAAACCAAATCAAAACCCCCGCAAGTTGTTCCCAACATGTCCTTTAATTGGTTGTGTGCACCCTCTACCCTATTTAACATGCAACTAATATTTGTAATTAGAATCAAAATAAATAATTGTGGCCAAAAGTATGAGTAAAGAATTTACCTATTCATTGTGCTACAACCTAAGTGGAACCTATCTTTCGTCCAGGCAAATATAAATTTGTCTTTGTATCGATCCAACCACTCTCGGTTGACATAATCCACCATGAACTTCAAATACTTCCACGCCGTCACCAATGACCTGTAGTTGACCTCATACTCCTCCTCGGTTATGGATCTAACCAATTTTTTCCAAACCGAAGAAATCATTCCACTGTAGTCGTCGATTTTCATAACTCTTCTCCCGTGTTCCTCTACGTCCTTAGAAATATGTCGTCTACATAACATGTGTGGAACACCTGAACAAAAAATCAAATATCCATTAACATTTAATTTTATTTATTTTTTCATAAATACCATACAAATTTATATAAATCAGTGAAAGTAAATACTATATATACGATAAATTAAATTTATCTATACATATCATAAAATTAAATTTATAAATCGAAATAAAATAAATAAATTAATTGTACCTGGGAACACTTCTTCACAAGCATTAAGGAGCGCTGCCTCCTTATCAGTGACAATTAATCCAGGAGGTTGAATTTCGAAAAATAACTCCGAGAAGCATTCCAACGCCCACTTGTAACTATATGTCTGCTCATCTCTCAAAAACGCGAATCCGACTTGAAAGTTCTTTCCCACGGGTGTCACTCCAATGACCTATAGCAATGGCATTTTAAACTTGTTTGTTTTGTATGTCGCATCCATCACCAATACATGTGGAAATGTACTCAACAACCGTGAAGCAAATGGATGCGCAAATGCGACGTGTGTTAACTCTTTTGACACGGGTTCTATCGCCTCCCAATGCGAATACCTCGCGCACCTGGCTCATGAATTATTACAATGGTGTCAACTTTCCTCGTCGTTCCTTCCTCAATTTCGTCTTGCAATTATAAATATGCCCAATAGTGCTACTCGTATTACCCATCCTTTTCAAATAAGCAAGGATTGCCCTGGGCTTCATTGAACTCATGTATTGACGAACTAAATTCACTTCTTGCGGAGTCAATTTTGCTACTGAAGTATGCCACTCTTCGTAGGTGCCAAGATCATGATTATGTGTCAAGTTGCATTCATTAACCGGCAATCTAACATACCATAACTCATCTGCTTCTTCCTGCAACATGAGAAAGAAGGGACATTCACACTTCTTGGTCCCTCTTTGTTTCCGTTCCGCTTCAGATTTTTTACCGGTGTAACGAAATTTTCCACTTCTCTCACATGCAAGTTGAACACTATGCCTGAAAGGGTAAGTGTGTTGAATAGCAAAAAAACACGTTCAAGATTTTGCCAACCGCTCTAACCCAGTCCTCACACTCTTGCCTATTTTGAAAACCGACGTCGTTCTGAAACATGTAAGTCGTATCGACATTTTCCTCTAAAAACACTCCCTGTTTCATACAAATTTGACTCTCAATTATCACAATTTAAACTTACCATATGTATTTATACTACTATTACAAAACTATTCTAATATATTACTAAACTTATCATATGTATCTCCATTACTAATACAAATCAATTCTAATATATCAACATAAATAAAAAACACCTAACATGTATTTATCATAATTTTTTAAAAATATTTACAAATAAAATATATTAATAAAAAAAAAACTCGTAAATATTTCCATTTTTGAAAAAAAAAAAGGTCGATGTCGCGCTACACCTAGGCGCAGCGCGAGCTCACTCCGCGCCTAGGTGTGGCGTGAGCTCACGCCACACTTAGGCACGGAGTGAGCTCACGCCACACCTAAGCGCGGAGTGAGCTCACTTTGCACCTAGGTGCGGTGTGAGAGTTTCCGACAGACGCCATTGTTTCCGGCTTTAACCTCATGACAACGACACCAATTCTTTACATTTACAATAAAATAATTAAAATGAAAAATAACTTTGTAGAATTGACGAATGTACCTCAAAGTAGTTATCAGGAATTCGTTCACCTCCCACCATTGCAAATGTTTTAGGTGAGGAGTGACAAACAAGGTGGTGGAGATGGTGGTGCAAATGGTTGTCACAATGGTGGTGACAAGGTGGTAGGGAACACTAGTTAAGGTAGAGAGAGAGTGAAGTGTATTTTAAAGGGGAGGGGTAAAAATGGGACATGTGTGGAAAGGTGGGTGGTATTAAATAAAAACATAGGTGGTATTAAATATAGCCCTTAATCTAATAGAGTGAGCTTTCAACTATGTGTCTATGTCGTCCAAAATAAATAAAAAGTTTACTTTTATTTATGACCTACTTGACTGAAAGTTTCTTATTTCTAGTTCCACTGTGTTTCATATTCTTTCTAGTAATTGGTTGCTCTTGGTAGAAAATTTGTAGGGGTTTGGTTGTTGTGCATTGAAGACATTTCATTCCTTTCATTTCATAAGCTGCACAAAATGTAAACACATTTACTAATTGATAGAATGCACTTCATGAGACACAAGAAAGGGGGGTTGAATTGGGTCTCCAATTTTCGGCTAATTTTCGTTTCTGATGGAAAAGGACCAACCACAGGAATGGTGGTCCCTTGGTTGTTCCTATTAGACAGAATATAGTGCGGAAACGTGATAAAGATAGAGTAAAGGAGACATGATATTTTAGCGTGAAAACCATCCAAGGCTCAATTTGGATGTAAAACCACGACCCACCTTAGTGGGATTTCTCAAATACTTTCTCTTATTATTCGAGCCAAACTCATGTACATAGCTTACACTCCTAAGACTAAGTACACACGCACCAACAAGCTCTTGTTGGCCAAAGAGTTACTTCTCACTCACTTTAATGTGTTTCACCTCCTTGTTACTCCACACACTTGATCTTGTTATTTTCACTCACCAAGCTAACTATAACTTGGATTTACGCCGAACTCTCTCAAGCTGGCAAAGTTCACAAACTCCCTCAAGTTTTGAACTCACTCTTTTTACACAACTCCCTCAAGTTGGCAAGGCTCATAAACTCCCTCAAGTTTTGAGCACTCTCTTTCTCCCACAACTCCCTCAAGTTGGAAAGGACACAACTTCACTCAAGTTGCCAAGCACTCAACAACATACTCACAAGTTGCCAAGCTACAACTTCACTCAAGTTGCCAAGCCCTCACAAGCTAACTCTATCTTGGAAAACACTCTAAGAAAATAATACAATTTAACCTTTGAATGCTTCCAGCAAAGCTAATGAAAGGTTACAAATAAATCCTAAGTGCCAAAGAATCGGATTTGAGAAGTGAACAGTGCAAGAGAACAAGTGCTGGAACAAGGTCTGAAAACTGTTTTACTTCACTAGAAAATATAAGAACGATTTTACTCAAGTGAAGGAAGGAGGATTTTGGCTTGAAAGATATTCAATGAAGCTCTGGGCATTCCTCCTTAGAAAATCAGTAGAACAAGCTCCCATTTATATAGGAGAGGCCACAAGCACTTTATGTTTAAGTAGCCAAAAGTAAAAACACTCTAAAAGCAACTTTAGACAATGCTAAAGCTTTCATGTGATGTTTAGCCCACATTTGGGAGCCAAATCTTGGCTAAACCACCAACCGAGAATCTTTGCATTGGGTAGAGTTTATGGGCAAGCTTTTGGCATTTTTAATGAAAAAGCATAAAGTGAATCTTTTGAAAACAAAACCTTAACCCATGCTAATACTTTCATGTGATCTTAGACCACATTTAGAGAGTTAAATGTTGGCTAAGAAATCAGATGAGAATACTTGCATTGGGTAAAGTTTATGGGAAAGCCTTTGACATTTTTTATGAAAAAGCATAAAGTGAATATATTGGAAATCAAACCTTAACATAAGCTAAAACTTTCATGTCATCTTAGGCTACATTGGGGAACCCAAATAGCTTTTGAAAATCAGAAAGTTTAAGCACATGTGAAGGCTGCTTGTTCAACATAAAGCTAGCACAAGGCTCCATAAAAAGATTCTCATAAAGTGCTTTATTCTAACCCATTTTAACACTCAAGCTTTTGCCTTGTAAATCAATGTTTTTGTAGCTGCAAATTTGGTGAATAAACTTTAAAAGCCTACAAAAACATTTTAAAGAAAAGTTGAGATAAAACCGAATTTTTATTTATAATAAAAATGTTTACCACGTCTGGGCAAGGGAACAGGGTACTGACGCTGGTCCCTTTGCACCAGAAACTTCGGTTTTGATTTTTGTTCCCAAAATCAATTGTTTCACTTCTATGATTCCGAATCTAGGGCACATACAAGACATCTAGGAAGCCAAATAATTGATCTTTATTTGTGTCTTCATACTTTCTTAGTCTTGTCATCATCTAGCCATCCTTTAATGTTGTCACTCTTTTGGTTTCTATATGCACATCTTTGAACTCCATGTATATTGAGCTCTACCTCTTTTGGGCTACAACACATTGCTCATACAAGATATTAGTATATATGTGTATAAGCTCATTGGTTTGTCAATCATCAAAACACATATAGCTCAACACTAATGTTGTCATTTTATCCAAGTGACGATACAACTTAAATGAATGAAGCCACTTATCGGTCATCCCATTTGAATCTATACATTCCTTATCTATTAAGGCCTTCTCCCATGATTGTAAGCTAGTGGGCAGATGACAAAAAGGCCTTCATCTGTCTATGAAATTGTCGCTAACACCGCAGAAAGAATATTTCGGCTGTAGTTGAATCTCTTTATATCGGAATGCAACATGCGTAGGTAGAGCTTGTTTACAAAGTTGTCAAAGAAATATTTTTAGTTTAGGGTTGACGTTCAATTTTCAGATCCACTTATAGTCCCAAGCATTTTTGTTATTAACGTCAAGGTCATGAGCTAGCCCTAATTGCCGTTTTCGAGGAGAAAATGTTAAACTTTTATAAATCCCCAACATATTTTATCCTTGATACATGTTGTGTACCGGCTAACTTAACATGTAAAATGAGTTTTCCACTCAAGAATTAGAACAAACATGTAAAATGAGTTTTGTAGAATAAAGCCTATATAAATATATCCATATAAGACTATTGAAAAGAGAAATTAGGACAGAAAACGAAGAGAACAAAGTCCGCAAAATACTAGCCCAAAGGCTCAAAAACTACCTCATAAAAAGAAAGGTAAGAGAAACAAATATACCCCTATCACTCACTAGCAACAGGAGTAAGAATACAAAAAAAGGATAAAAATAACAAAAATAATATAGAAAAAAAAAAGAAAAGAAAAATGACCCTGTATTTATATTACAACCTAAATAAACAAACAGCCCTAAAGTATAATCATAGAAAAATTTACACAACAGGCTGTGTTCTAGTACCATATCCATTATTGTTGTGGCCATTAACTCCATTGTCACTACTGTGATCATGTTTCTCAGGGCTATCTTTCTTTCTCTTCAAAACCACAAGCCATGTAAATGCCTCTAATACAACAGCAATTGCACCCAAAGCAATTATAATGCCTATGTATGTGTTTTTCCATTTCTTCTCTGGGTCCAATATGTCAAAGCCCTTGAATATGTTGATTATGCTTAAGATGATCACTGTGTATCCAATAGTGTGGTGGTAGATGTTCCAGTATAATCTGTACTTGTGGTCTTTCTTGGGCCTCAAAAGCAGAGCAAATACCTACAATTTGAAGAAATAGATTTTGTAACCAAATTCTTAAGGTGTGAAGTTCAAGTTCACTACAATAATATTATAACTAGTTTTATGTTATTATTGACTGATTAAGACCTTCACAAATCACAATTACAAGTTGTACAAAATCGAACCCTTATTTAAGCGTGTTCTTTTCTATCGAACTGAATTGAACTCCACCAAACTAAATTGAATATTAATATGTGAAAGATAAAGTAAATCACGGAGCTGAATTGAATTGACTGAACGGAACCAAACAATAGACGTTCCTAGTTTCCAAACAATAGAAGCTTCTTGGTGTGGAAATAACCAGTAATAACTAATGACTAATGGCAAATCTTCACCAACCCTCTGACCTTTTCTTATCTTACATTTCAGGGAAAGAATACAACTACTAGCCAAAAGATAGTACGGAGCATGGACCCATAAGTGTATTACAGTTTTAAAATAATAATTAGAATTCGTCATGATCAATTGTTTTTCATTTTGGGAAAAATGGTGGAATATTTGTGGGTCAACATTATTGTACGCTCTAGTACATCTAATTTGATTGAATTTGAAAAGAAAAATGATACTCTACTTCGTGTATATAAAGAACAATAGGTTGAAAATCAATTTGTCCTATATTTTGTTTCTTGAAAAATTTGTCCTATAAATTAATTAGCTGAATGACACAAAAACTTTTATAATTAAGACCATCTTACGGTTTGACGGGGTGATTTGTGTAAAAAAACAATGGTGACTTGCGGATAAGAAATCACCTTATTCTTTATAAAAGTCACTCCGTTCCACTATGAGTAGACCGAACAATGGGGTGTTTGGATGTTGGCTTGTGGGGTGGCTTTTGACAAAATTGGATGTTTGACCAGTCCACCGTCCAATATTGGTGTTTGGATGTTAGCTTGTGGGATTGGCTTTTGGGTTCCCAGGCCACAAGCCAACTTTTGGAAAGCCAAGGAGGTTGGCTTATGGGTATTGGCTGGTGGCATTAATGTAGTCTCATGACATAATAGTCCAAGACTTGCAATTATTTACTTCTAAGCCATCAAATTCCTCAATCATATGAATGTCCTTATAGGTCATTTTACATATAACCAGCTAATGTTACCAGCCAATATTACCAAACATCTATTGCCAGACATCCAATGTTATCAGCCAGTCAAATCAGATAACAATACCAGCCATCGACCACCAGCCACCAGCCATCAGCCAACAGCTAATGTCACCAGCCAATTGCCAAACAGGACCAATAAATAAGTTCCAAATCCCCTTTCATCAAAATCACTTTACTAATAGTTGACTGACTAAATAATTTTTTTTCATGCAAAGGAGGGACAGAGGAAACGTGTTAATGTAGACAGATTTCTTACCAAATTTATATACAATCCTACAAATTTTAAATCAACAAAATGTAGCTATAGAATGCCGTGACAGCAACATATTTTTCATATAGAATGCCGTATAAGCTGAGCCACAATAGTGGAGAAATTAGTCAGCACAAGTGAGCCTTTATTTTGTAAGCACGTAGAGAATTTTCCCAATGGATTAGGTAACCTTAACGTATTTGCAAACAACTTTAGCTTAAAAGCAAGAAAAAGTAATACCTGAAGAGTGGCAAGGCAGAAAAGGGTGATACCAATGTTGCGATGAGAATGGTACATCTTGCGACCAAGCTTAAGCCCGGTGGCCCAGCCCGCAATACCAATAACATAAGCAGAGAATTGGCATGTAATGTGAAGGTAAAACCATAGTGGATCTGCTGATTTGAACACTCTCATGTATCTTGCTATTATGGCTCCTAATGGCATCAATGTTCCCCAACTCACTGCATTCAGCACTCCATGCACCTGTTGGAGTCCATAATTAATTAGTTAGGCCCTGTTCACTTCAACTTCTCTCTGAAATATTCAGTAAATTTCAGTTCAGTTCAGTTCAGTAAAAAGAAGTTCAGTCCAAACAAATTCAGTATAGTTTGATAAAATGAAGTACAATTTACTCTTTGTAATTGTAAATTCATTAAAAATAAGTTTAGTTTAGAAAAATTCAGTTTTGGTCAGTATTGTGCAAATAAGTTCAGTAAAAAAAAGTTGAGGAGAACAGACCCTTAATCATATATTGATTGATTATTATATAATTTCATTTGCTAGATTTGAGTTTTGGATGTAATGGGTGAGATTTGAATCTTAGATATCATCAAGCTGGTTCACGATGTTACACAAGAAACAAATAAGGATGATGTGTGGTCTTTTGCGCTGAACTAAACTGATTTGAACTCCACATAGTGATATGTGAGACAAAAGTATGTCACTAAACTAATAATATCACTGCATTCACCCTGAACTAAAATCAATTTTAAAATAAGTAAAAAAAGAACACTGAGCTAATATATATAATTTTAAATAAATTTAAATTAGACCGATGTGATTTCACACCAAGAGCATAGACATATGGTGTTATGGTGGTAGGTGAACGACTAGAATCTTGTTCTTTGGTAGTTGTTTGCCCTTAACATATAGATATTGTTCAAGATTAGCTTGTCAAAGAATTAATGCCCTATGGTTGTAATAACACGGAACATTAACAAGTAGTGAACAACTCATCAACCAAACCAAACCAATCCCCTTTTCTTATTTGTTTTGTTGGTAGCTAGTGGTTGTTGCACTTATGACTTATTAGCTCACCAATTCTATCTCATAAATCATTTTCATCACCATCAATCAATTATAGTACTAACAACAACAACTAATTAGCTCTAATAACTCCAAGCAACTTGGCACCAAAAATTAATTTAATACATTAAGAGTAACTTTTTTTAAAAAAAAGAAATTGGTCAAGTAAACATCGTATTTGGACTGGCAACAAGTGTACCTTTTTTTGGGTGCGACATAAAAAAAGAAGATATCAATCACTGCAACCCAAATCACCTAAATAGGGAATACTATTGTAACCTAAGTAAAAATCTTTTGACAAAAGATCATATATTGGCAGATTAAGAAAATTCTATCTTAATTAACAAAATCACGAACAGTTAGAATATAATTAAAATAGAAAGTGGTATATAAAATGGAACAGAAAATCCGAATCGACTAACTAGGGGTAAACGCGTAGTTAGGTATTAGCCCAAAAAGGTAAGTTAGAAAGGCAATGTGAACACATGAACTTACATTTCTCTTTCTTTGTGTTGACTCTACGGCTGATCCGGTTGAGGTGGTTTGACCGGAGAGAAAATCAATAGATCCCGCAGACTTTAGATTGTTGCCGCTGGTCGGGTGCACACCCGGTTGGCCACTGTTGAGCGGGCCAACTTGCCACACTTGGTTAACCGTCGTGCTCGGTGGCGTTATGGTTGCAAAGATGATCAACTCCCTGTTACTCGTTGCCATTGCTGACATTCTACTCACCTAGAATGATTCAAAGATTAAAATTTAAAGCTCTGATACCATGTTAATCTAACTTGTCGTATTTAATTGCGAGTGACAAGTTTTCGTTTTTAAATTTTTTTTTATCTTATCATAGGAAAAAAATTGGAGCTTAATAGTTGTCTGTTTAATTTTTGAAGCTGATAAAAAAAAATTAAATACGTGGCAAACACAATATAATTAAGGTTGAAATAAATATATGATCAAATATCTTTGGTCCGTGTATTGCACGGATTTGATTACTACGAGTAGTATTTTTAAAATCCGGGCTATACCTGGAAGCTGATGCTGGATTGAGTTAAGGTGGAGATTTGTGGGCTGGCAACGTTAGAGGTGTAGGGATGGACGGCACCTGAGGAGTTTTGGTGGGCGACTAGAGCTTGGGCGCCCGCCATCCCGGAGCCGGTGGGATTAAGTGCCCAAGCGATCCAATTGGAGGAAGTCGAAACTCCGGTGACTCGGAAAGCGATATTGGCGGTGCCGGTGGCAGAGTCATAGGTCCAGTGGAGGAAGGAATTGAGGACAGGGAGATCAATACATGTGCTGAACCTTTGGTTGCTAGAAAAAGAGTAGCTGTTACATGATTGAGTTTGGGCTGATGCTATGTTGGAAAAAAACAGAGAGGCTAAGAGGAAATAATAAAACAGAGCACTTGATCTTGTGAATATAATTATTCTCCCCATTTTGTGTGATTTTCAGCAAAGAGTAACCAAAAGGATGAAATGTGAAGGTTTTATGGGGAAAAGGAAGGAAAGAAATGATATATATAGATTCAAAGAAGGGGGCTTTGGAAGTTAAGGAAGGTTCCTTTATGGGTGTGTGTTTAGGTGAGAAATCAAAGAGTTTTGAGAGAGAGTATAATGAGGTGGGGTGGGGGGAAATGTGGGTTTAAAGTGTTTGAGGTGGTTGACTAGTTCTTGGCTATTTTGGAATTGGAAATGTTCTTTTGATTGGGATGGTTAAGATCCACAATGACTCTAATATCATACTTAATCTGTTTCACCAAAATGTTTCCACTTTATTTTTTAACGTCAAAGTTTACAAACTTTGACCATGTATTAGTGACAAAATACAAATATTTATAATGTAAAAATGGTATTGTTATATTCATTTTAAAGAATACTTTTGGAAAATCATAATTTTATAATCTATATATTGATATAATTACAATTATCGATGGTCAAACTAATGCATTGAAAATCGCGAAAAAACAAATATAAACATCTTCATAAAACGGATGGAGTACTAGTCTATTTGATGAGTAATGAATGTTTGGTGAATATGTTGAATTGATCAATTGACATATTATGTTTTTGTTAGAATCTGGAGTAACTTTTATCGATTTTATATATTATCTTATTAATATTATAGGATTATTATTTATGATATGAGTATTATTTTACTGTTTCAAAATATATGCACGAGATCTTGTTGTTGTACATTTGAATGGTCGATTTTTTAAGGAAAATAATAAGGAAAAAGAAAATGATCCCCTCTCCTTCAAATGAAAAATAAAATATTAGCTTCGATTAACATTATTTTCTTATTATTCCTTTTGTCTTTGGGTCTGAAAGAACATTTTCTTTATTAGCTATACCCTAATTGGTTTACACGGAAATCGCTAACGTACCATACTTAAGAATAAAATGAGATTGGATTACCTAATGTTGATGAACGATGGGCTATATATAAGGGTGACGTTATCGTCAGGTCATATAACACGATTGTTAAGTCTAATATTGAAAAGTTTAGCCCTTTTATATTTTCATATATAGTAAAAATGACCGAACAATAATATTTTATAACCTAACAATAACATTGCCCATATTTGGTTACTTTTTATGAGTCAATCAACGCAATCGACGTACGTACCATAATTAAGAATGAAACATATATGATTTTTAAATCGTAATCCCATTGCCATCAAATGATTATCTCCCTTATCCAAACAATAAAAGAAAGAAAATAAATAAGAGCTTCTGTATTGAAATGTATTTCTGCCATGTTCTATGTTATTTTATTTTATCGAGCCATGTGAAATGTTTTATACCAAATTATGGGTGCATATTTACACTTTACACAATCGGTTCAGTTCAGTTTAGCTGTCAAGTTAGGCTCTGCTTGATTCACCTTAAATTTACTTAAATTCAGTTGAATTCAGTCCAGTTCAGTTCAGTTCATGTGTAACTTTATTACTTATATAACTTTTTATTCCGAAATAATTTCATGATAAAAGTTATGTCATCGAAAAGATCTCAAAGCATACTTTCAAATGAGTCCAATATTGATTGTGTTTGGGCGAATTTTAAATGGTTAACGGTCAAGTTTAAAAAATCAATTCAGTTCAGTTCAGATCAATTTTATCCAGGTGAATCAAACGGAGCCTTAGTGATTTCAAATTCAGTAAAATGATGTTCAGTTTAGTTCAGTGGTGTTGAGTACAGAAACATGCATACTTTATGTCTCATATATCAAGTTGTGTTCAATTCAGTTCAGATGTGTCCAATTCAGTTCAATAGTGTCCAGTTTAGGGATGATAATTCAGTTCAGTTCAGTCAAGTCAGTTTAGTTCTGATAAGTTCAGCTCTAACAAACACACCTTATATGTGTGAATTATGTTTTTTAAATGATAAAAGTCCTCTTCCTAACCTTTGGTCACACTCTAATACTCTATGCATTGGCATATTAGCATGTCCCATATGCAACAACTCCCGCGTTCACATGGATTTGGTCAAGAATATCAATCTGGTGGCCACTTTAAACTTTTTTTTTCTCAACGCTATAATAAATCCGACAAACGACTAATGTACTACTCTATAAAGTTGTAACTTCTCCTCTGTCATAACAAATCCATTTACATTTGTCTACCAAAACTGATACTCCTATGTTCTTATTAACGAAAAGAACTCATCAACTTATATTATTGTAATTATCAAATATCATACATAATTGATTAATTGACCTTCCATGGAGTTAACCTGAATTGGTCAACGAACATTTCTTCACTTTAGATTATTGATCCTGAAGTTAGAAATTAAACTTGAATATTGATGAGTTGGGCTCGAGAAGACTTAGCTCCAGTGCGGTAGGTAAAAGTCCTTTTTTTTTTTTTTTTTTTTTTTTTGCTTTAGTTCCATGAAAGTACAAAAACTCAAAAATATAAGATTACACTTTTAAGCATAATTTTAATAACATAATGACACATGCGTCTTAAACTACATGCATGAAATAAACTCATATCTAACTGGTTGGAAATATAAAGCCACTAGTTGGTTTTGTGCAAGTGATTGTTTGTTTATTTCACTCTTTTTGTGAGTAGGGTTGTTCACTAACAGGTATAATCTGGGATTTTGATTGGAACGGTCCAAATCGGTCTGGCCAAGATCGGACCAGACTCTTCCAGACCTATTTTTGGACTGAGCAAATTGGGTTTCGGTTCGACATACAGTCTAGTTCGGTCTGAGCCAATTAGATGGGTGAGGTGAGAATGTAAATAAACAGTCTCTGGCTCATTATTTCGAAACCGATCGGGGCCAACTCAGGACCAGTCATATACGACTCAGTCCATCTCAAATCGGGCGTGAGTGGTTTGGGTCCGGTCCGATGAACTGCCTATTTGTGAGTAGTCTTTGTCCTATGTACATTGATAGATTAATGAAGTGTTCTTTGATTTATATATGCTGATAGTTTGAAAAGGTTTAGTTGGTGGTTCATGTTCGTAATACGTGCATGGTGTGACCTTCTTTTTGGGTCGAGTTCGAACGGAAAATTCAGGGATTGTTTAGTGATATGAAGGATATTATGTGCAGTTTCAGATGAAGTTGCAATTTTCCTCCAATTAAAACAGGACATATAAGCACTTGTAAATAAAAAACTTGGAAAAGTTTTCCCTTGCAAATATATATGTGTACTGCTTTCAATTGACAGCGCAGATTGCTGCAACATCAATATGAGAGCGCACATATCAACACTTATATCACAGTAAGGGTGCGTTCTTTTCTATTTATTAGACATTACTCAATTAGTGAAAATCATTGGTAGACCTTTGACCCAATCAGTAGGAATAACTAGTCTAGTGTGAGGCCAACTCATAGTAACAAGGGGTCATCTTTTAGAAATGTAAGGGTCACTTACAATGCATCTAACCTTTATTTCACTAGAAAGTGACCATCATCTCACTACAAGCAACGGAAAGACTGTCTTGTACCAGTTTTTGTGTAGAGGGAATCAGTGACAAAATTTACTGAATTAGTGAGAATCAGTAGTGGAAGTACATTACTCAATCAGTGGAAATCAGTGGCAGGACCTTACCCAATCAGTGTAAATGACGCACATTTCTACTCACACAGTGAGAGTCAGTGGAAGAATCTTACCGAATTAGTGTAAATAAATGGCAACGCCTTACCTAATCAGTGAAAATAAGTGGTAAGACCTTATCCAATCAGTAAGAGTCAGTGACAATATTTTACTCAATCAGTGAAAATAAGTGAAAAAGAACGCACCCTAATAATCCGTCAAATAAAATCTATGACCAAAAAAACTAATCGAGAGTATGAGTAAAGATGGCACTGGGCACTGGTAGCACGAGGCACGACACGACCGAGCACGCCTTTTGCTAGAAATTTATACTAAACGGGGATATTATTAGACACGTGATTAAGGATCACTGTCCTTAAGGTAATATTAGCTCCCACTATTAAACTAGTTACTGTAGGGTTACGGCTAATTCACCCCCAAGATTACTCTAATTACGAAATTTTATAGACAACATTACTACGAATTTCCCTATGAACATTGCCATTGTTGAAAAAAGAGGAAAGATGGATGATGTGAACCAGTGCCTTAATCCCCTATTTATAGACAAAATAAGGGGCGGTTACCAACTATTTACAAAACTGTCAATTAGGATAATTACGGATTTATTTAATTAAAATAATTAAATAAACATAACCGTGAAAAAATAAAATATTAAGGCATGTTACGCGCACGTGCTAAGTGCTTTTTAATATAAATAATATATTACACTTAGTACACACTTAGTACATATGCATAGTTCCCTCCATAATTTCAATTCAAACTTATGAAAGTATACTATACCTTATAAACTGACCAACTTTCTCTTTCCCCATCAATATGGGACTTCTCCATTCTCCAATTTCTCTTTGTTGTAAAGACTAACTCTAACACCTTTTACACGTCACGACACGGGCACAGAGAAAGCATGGGCACGAGCAGGAGCACGAATGACTGGGCCTGGACTTGAATTTTAAAAAGAAAGCACGGTGGGGCACGACACGACACAACAGGGCACGACGAAAATTTTAATATTATTTGAAAAAAGTATGGGCACGACACGCATGACACGAGCACGGCACGACACAAATACGAGCACAAACACGATCTGGGTCTATCTTTTGGAAGAGCAGACACGGTACGATACAAAACATGATAACTATAATCACGGTACAGAAGACATTTTAAGTATGAGCATCATGCATATGTAATAATTGGGTCATGGATTCATAAAAGACGGTTTTAGGCGTCAGCCGTGAGTGTTAAGTGTCACATCAGGCATGACATAACATATACCCCACTGGCATCTCTGTGTTAATATATGTACTGGATCTCCTGCATGGAATTGAATTGTTTTAAGAATTTATTAAGAAACCGCGCATAGTAAAGAGAGAAACACGGATGGCGTACAAAAAGCTTCGAATCTTCTACTCCCTTTTTTTTCATTTTCTTTTCTTTTGTAGCCGTGATAAATGAAGTAGAATTACTACTTACTAGAGATAGTATTGAGAACGGTTAGCACGAGGCATGATACGACCGAGCATGCTTTTTACACAGCATGACAGGGGCACAGAAAAAGCACCGGCATGAGCACGTGCACGAATGACTGGGCCTGGGCTTGGGCCCGAATTTGGATTTTGAAAAGAAAACACGGTGGGGCACGGTCAGGTACAGCACGACATGATATGACACGACAAAAATTTTAATATTATTTGAAAAAAGCATAGGCACGGCACACACGGCATAAGCATAGACACGACCTGAGCCTACCTTTTGGAAGAGCAGACACGACATGACACGTACCACGACAACTATAAACACGGGCACAACATAATAATGTTACAAACCACAAAGGCACGACACGAGCACAACCTAAGCACGACACGAAGTCATCTTAAATTATTAATTTCCAAAATATAAAAAACATAATAATAATTAAAATATGGAGTATTTAGATTGCGTGTTGAATCAAAAGAGCTTTGTCTTTATTTTAACTTTTTTTCTGTTCCCGTGGTCACTACGTGGTCTTTTATCATCGTCACAGCAAAGCATTTGGGAACTGTTACTAAAACGCTTCCACGCAGCCCCCCATACGTAAATCCTCCGCCAGAAGCCGCCGTCATGCAATGTGTTAGGTTCCGTCCTTTACACCTTGTAATTTACTGCTTTTCTTTACTTTTCTTGTAATATAACATGTCTCTAAGGCGCTTTCTGCGTGTTGACCCTTGGACATGTCTTTAAGCTTTCTAGTTCTTTCCTAACATGTCTCTAAGGCGCTTCCTGCGTGTCGACCCTTGGACATGTCTTTAAGCTTTCTAGTCTTTTTACTTTTAGGAGTAGATGTTGAGTATGAAAGTTATGCACTCTTGATGTCTACTCCTGTCAGAATGAATAAAGCTCTAAGGACTCTTTATGGGGGAATCAGTCCTCCATATCGATGTATTGATGTCAGTGCTTGTTGTTGTTAAACTGTATTGATTGCTTTCATCATCCAACCCCTCTCTCAAACTCCATCCCTCCCTCACTCTCTTGTGTCCACGGACACCCCGATCAACCGGGCCGTTGCTAGCGGTAGTGGTGGATCAGGGCCGAGACAGGTGAAGTCCCCTCAGCCCCGGACCTACAATGGAGCCAGAGACTCCAAGGAAGTAGACAATTTTGTCTTCGACCTAGAACAATACTTCCGAGTCAGTGGACTGGAAGAGGACCAGAAGGTCGACACCGCGGTCATGTACCTAGTAGATGACGCGAAATTGTGGTGGCGTTCGAAGTATGCCGAGATCGAAGCCAAAACTCTGAAAATAGACACATAGGAAGAGTTCAAGAAGGAACTCAACGACCAGTTTTACCCGGAGAACACTGAGTTCATTGCCCGAAGGAAGTTAAAGACCATCAAGCACACAGGGACCATCCGAGACTATGTAAAGGAGTACTCTGCATGCATGTTGGAGATCAGGGACATGAGCGACAAGGATCGTATGTTCAATTTCATCGGTGGGCTGAAAGAGTGGGCTCAACGTGAGTTGAATAGACAGAAGTTAGATACCTTGTCGGCTGCTATAAGCGTGGCCGAACGGCTCTTTGATAACCAGCTAGGGAAAGAAATCCCATCGAAGAAAGGGCCAACAGGGCCTAGTTCGATTGTGAACCGAGCAGCGTCAACGAGCTCCCAGACAGGCTCGAACAATGCTCGAAACTACAACGGGGGTAATTACAATGGTGGAAATAATAGATATGGGAACGTTGGAGGAGGATCTCCTAGACCAACACCCTACCGGGCCCCAGATTCAACCTCGTCGTTCAATCGGACAGAAACGTCCACGGCAAGATGGCCGTCGAAGTTGAGTTGCTACAACTGCAAAGGGCCACACAAACACACCGAGTGCCCTCACCGAAACTTGAGTGCCCTCCAACAGAATCTATCTAAGATGTCTGTGGAGTCTGATGGCACCAACGAAGGAGAGACAAGCAGAAACAATGAAATGGATGAGGATGAGATACCACACATGGGAGCTGTTCATTTACTGGGCGCCCTGAGGGGTGATGAGACCTCTCTAAAACCCAAGGCGACTGAGCTCATGTACGTCGACGTAGTGATCAATGGATGTAGCACTCGAGCAATGATTGACACGAGTGCCACCCATAACTTCGTGGCTGGCACGGAAGCAGAGAGATTGGGACTGAAGCTGGACCGCGCTGACGGCAGCATGAAGGCCGTGAACTCGGCAGCAAGACCTATTAATGGGATTTTCAAGGGAGTCCTCACACGGATAGGGGAGTGGAGTGGTCGATTGGACCTTACTGTGACTCCACTAGATGATTTTAAGATGGTATTGGATATAGACTTCCTCCGCACGTCTAAAGCGGCGCCCATGCCCCATTTGAGTTCCTTGTTGGTGATGGGTGATAGCCCATGTCTTGTGAAAGCGTCGAACGCGAAGGTCGATAATAAACAGGGACAGATGCTCTCGTCAATGCAGTTCGAGAAGGGACTTAGAAGATGTGAACCGTCGTTCCTGGCCACACTGTCGATGAAGGAAGATCGTAGGGATGAGAATACGCCTTCGGAGGTAGTGGAACTGCTTGAGGGATTCAAGGACATCTTGCCCGATGATCTTCCCCAAGTCCTCCCCCCTCGCCGATCCGTCGATCATCAGATCGAGTTGATCCCAGGAGCCGTGCCACCCGCTCATAGCCCTTACAGGATGGCACCTCCCGAGCTGGCTGAACTGAGGAAACAGTTGGATGGTCTATTGAAGGGAGGATTCATCCGGCCGTCCAAAGCACCCTATGGGGCTTCGGTGTTGTTTCAGAAGAAGCAAGATAGAACTCTCCGGCTGTGTATTGGCTATTGGGCGCTCAACAAGTTGACGGTGAGGAATCACTATCCTATTCCGTTGATTGCTGACTTGTTCGATCAACTTGGCGATGCTGTGTACTTTACGAAGCTTGATTTGAGGTCGGGGTACCATCAAGTTCGTATATCAGAAGGGGACGAGCCGAATACATCTTGTGTGACGAGATATGGGGCTTTTGAGTGGTTAGTGATGCCCTTTGGACTGACAAACGCTCCTGCAACGTTTTGCACTTTGATGAACCATGTCTTCCATGGGTACTTGGATAAGTTCGTGGTGGTATACCTCGATGATATTGTGATCTACAGCAAGACCATGAGTGAACACCTGGAACACTTAAGACTTGTGTTCGAGACGTTGCGCGAGCACCACCTCTTCGTGAAGTCTGAGAAGTGTTTGTTTGCACAAGAAGAAATTAGTTTCCTTGGTCACTTTGTAGGAAAGGGGAAGATGCGCATGGATCCTAAGAAAGTCTCAACCATTAAGGAGTGACAGCCTCCGAAGAATGTCTCCGAGCTCTGTTCCTTCCTTGGCCTTGCTAATTACTATCGGCATTTCATTGCAGGGTATTCTGGTATCGTGACTCCCCTCATAGACTTGCTCAAAAAGTGTGAAGGTTGGAATTGGGCCGAATCACAAAATTTGAAGAAGATGGTAACCAGGGAACCAGTATTGGCTCTCCCTGATGTCAATAAACCTTTCGAGGTCGAGACTGATGCCTCAGACTTTGCCCTCGAGGGAGTTCTACTTCAAGAAGGGCACCCTGTTGCTTTTGAGAGCCGCAAGCTGAATGGGGCCGAGAGGCGGTATGCCGCTCAAGAGAAGGAGTTACTGGCAATCGTACATTGCTTAAGGGTCTGGAGACACTATCTTCTGGGTTCGAAATTCCTCGTTCGCACAGACAACACCGCGGCGAGCCATTTCTTAACCCAACCGAGACTCATTGGTCGAGAGGCTCGGTGGCAAGAATCTCTTGCGAAATTTGATGTGGAGTTCACATACAGACCTGGGGTCAACAACAAGGTTGCGGACGCTCTAAGTCGTCGCGCCGAATTTGCTGCATTGAAGCAGATGGCTCACTTGTTGGCAAGTCATGTGGCCACTACAATCTGTGACCAGATCAAGCAGCATCTGGGCCAAGATACGATGGCAAAGACCATCGAACAACTCATTAAAGAAGGGAAGACGCGACGATTCTGGATAGAATATGGCCTTATCTTCACAAAGGGACATAGGTTGTATGTTCATAAGGCCGAGGGCCTTCGGAGGAAATTGCTGAGTGAATGTCATGACACCCTCTGGGCAGGACATCCAGGGTGGCAACGAACCTTGAGCTTGTTAAAGCAAGGGTATTTCTGGCCCCAGATGAAGGATGATGTGATAAGCTATACTCGGACGTGTCTCGTGTGTCAGCAAGAAAAGCCAGATCGATTCAAGCCGGGCGGCTTGCTAAACCCGCTCGCAGTGCTGACTAGACGATGGGAGAGTGTCTCCATGGACTTCATTAATTGTTTGCCGAAGATCGGACCCTTGTCGGCGATCATGGTGATAGTGGATCGGTTCTCAAAGTATGCCACGTTCATCCCGATGCCGAAAGCGACCGGGGCAGAAGAGACAGCCGTCCTCTTCTTCAAACACATTGCCAAGTACTGGGGGCTGCCGCGGAGCATTGTGAGTGACCGAGACCCTCGGTTCACAAGCATATTTTGGGGTGAACTCTTCAAGCTTCTTGGGTCAGAGGTAAACATCTCTTCAGCGTACCATCCCCAGACGGATGGACAGACAGAAAGGTTCAACGGGCTCCTCGAAGAATACCTTCGACACTTCTTGAGCGCCAACCAGAGAGAATGGGTGAGACTGCTAGATGTAGCCCAACTCTACTTCAATTCTCAGAAGAGCTCCTCATCCAACAAAAGTCCCTTCAAAGTTGTCACAGGACAACAACCTCTCCTACCACACACAGTGGATGATCACTACAAGGGCCGAAGCAAGAAAGCCTATGATTTCACTAGAGAATGGAAGCAAAACACTGACATTGCTCGGAGTTACTTAGAAAAGGCTTCAAAACACATGAAGAAATGGACTGATCAGAAGAGAAGGCCACTAGAGTTTGAAGTGGGAGACCTAGTGATAGTGAAGATCCTCCCAGAGCAGATGCGGTTCCTTAGAGGAAGTGACAAGCGGTTGGTCCGCAAATATGAAGGCCCCATCTTTATCACAAAACGGTTGGGCAAGTCGGCTTACAAAGTGGAAACCCCGACTTGGATGAAAGTACACCCTTTCTTTCATGTGAGTCGCTTGAAGCCATACCATGAAGATCCAGAGGACTCCGCCCGCAATAAGTCACACCGGGCCAACATCCGCACCAAGCCGTCCCCGACACTTGATGACTGAATCACGTCGCCGAGGACGTCGACAACTTTAGTGGGGGAGAATGTTAGGTTCCGCCCTTTACACCTTGTAATTTATTGCTTTCTTTTACTTTCCTTGTAATGTAACATGTCTCTAAGGCGATTCCTGCGTGTTGACCCTTGGACATGTCTTTAAGCTTTCTAGTTCTTTCCTAACATGTCTGTAAGGCGCTTCTTGCGTGTCGACCCTTGGACATGTCTTTAAGCTTTCTAGTCTTTTTACTTTTAGGAGTAGATGTTGAGTATGAAAGTTATGCACTCTTGATGTCTACTCCTGTCAGAATGAATAAAGCTCTAAGGACTCTTTATGGGGGAATCAGTCCTCCATATCAATGTATTGATGTCAATGCTTGTTGTTGTTAAACTGTATTGATTGCTTTCATCATCCAACCCCTCTCTCAAACTCCGTCCCTCCCTCACTCTCTTGTGTCCACGGACACCCCGATGACGTTCCTTGTATACGGCTGGCTCTCTTGCCGCTAGGAGACAAGAGCGCGCCGCACGTCCCGCAACTTGAAAAGGCGGACCTTGACACAATACCAGGCAAATACTGATCAGTTAGGGTGTGTTTTTGGTTTGTTAGAGTAAGAATGTGTTTTTTTTTCCAGTGATCCTACTAATTAGATAAGTTTCTCCCATTGGTTTTCACTTTGGGTGCGTTTGATAGAGCGTATCCGGTCAGTTCAGTTCAGTTCAGTTCAGTTTAGGTGTTAATTCATTGATTTCAAATTCAGTTAAATGATGTCGAGTTCTGTTCAGTGGTGTTGAGTTCAGAAACACACTTTTTGTCTCACATATCAAATTGTGTTCAATTCAGTTCAGTTGTGTCCAGTGCAGTTCATTTCAGTTCAGTTGTGTCCAGTACAATTCAGTAGTATCCAGTTTAGTGATATTGAATTCAGTTCAGTTCTGGTAAGTTCAGCTCTAACAAACGCACCTTAGGCTCTGTTTGATTCAAGTTAATTTTACTTAAATTCAGTTCAGTTCAATCCAGTTTATGTGTAACTTTATCACTCATATAACTTTTTATTCCGAAATAAATTAATGATGATAACTATGTTATTGGAAAGATATCAAATCATACTTTCAAATGAGTCCAATATTGAAGATGTTTGGACGAATTTTAAATGGTTAACGATCAAGTTAAAAGATTCAATTCAGTTCATTTCAGTTTAGTTAAGTTCAGTTCATTTTTTCCCAAGTGAATCAAATGGAGCCTTATTGAATTCTCACTAATTTAGTGAGATTCTGCCACTAATTCCCACTGATTAGAAAATGTTCTGCCACTTATTTTCAATAAGACAAATAAGTAGAAAAAATACACCCTTATTTTAAATCCCGCGGTAAAAGAATTTTATACGATTATGATGTGTTTATAACTAATTTCACCCACGTACTAAGGGTGCGTTTGTTAGACCTTACACGGCCAGTTCAGTTTAGGTGTCAATTCAGTGATTTCAATTTCAGTTAAATGATATTCAGTCCAGTTCAGTAGTGATGAGTTAAAAAACATACAGTAATCTTTATCTCACATATCAAATTGTGTTCAATTCAGTCCAATTGTGTCTAGTAGTGTCTAGGTTAGTGATGTTATGTTCAGTTCACACTACTATAGAAAGGAGCTACTAGGTCGCCCATACAATGTCGGTTTGGAAAAAACCGACGTCATACACAACCCGATGGCATACTTGTAAATACTGTGAAACCCTTTTACGTCGGTTTGTGAAAAATCCCGACGTTGTAGATGTGAATTTGTGAGCCACATATATAACTTCGGTTGTTTTAAAAAGTTGACGTTGTATCTCACCTTGTAACGTCGGTTTCTGAAAGAAAACCGATGTGGTATGGCCGTATCTGAAGGGAACCCTATGAAGCCGGTTAAAATAGAAAACTGACTTTGTATGCTCGAACGGAAAATAAAAGGCACGCAGCCTCAGGTTCCTTTTTTTCAGTCCTCTCCTCTCTCTCTCTGTCTCTCTTTCCAATTTGACACCATCAGGCAACACCACCGCCAGCGTCGCTCTCCACCACTCCGGTCGCGCGTCCTCCTTTCTCCAGATCTGTACTCTTTCTGAATGCGTGAAGTTGCCACTTTTCTGATTTTTTTTTTTCTGTGGATTTTAAGAGATTTAGGTATAGAAATTGAAGCCCAAGAATTCAGAGCACTCGAACTGGGCGAAATTCAGCCTTAAACACTCAGAGTGTCTCTCTCTCATCCTAGCCGATCGCCCCAAGTAGCAGTTCCAATTTCGATGTGCATTTTCTCTCTCCTCCAGGTACAAATCCTAAACCCTAAACTCATTTATCAGAAACCCTTGGGTCAATTTCTTTTTTAATTCTCGTTTTAGTTAATGTTTCGTGTTTAACTAACATTCGTGTTAAAATCAATCATTTTTTGTGGTATGAAACCTATTTTGGGATGAGAGTTGTGAATTGCAAACAATTATACTCGTACCTCCTGATATTTTGCACCTCAGAAAGGATTGCAATTTCAGCAAACAATTGGGATTGGTTTGGTTTGAGCAGCAGGAAATTTCTTGGCTTCGTGTGAACATCACTATAGTGGTGTTTTTTTGTAATTTGGTATGATAATTTAGATAGACTACTTGAAAAACTTGAATCACCAATCACTCATGTTAGACACTTGAAAGAGTCCCTCACTTGAGTCAATTCTAAGGATTTCATGTAATATTGATGTCAATTTGGTTTGCAGATACTGTGTTTCAGTTTTAATATCATTATGTTCATGTTTTAAAGATGGAACGGACTCGGAAATTAATTGAGGATTAGGTTCTCATATCTAGATTATTGGGTTTCAAGTGGTAGTGAAAACATAGTCAGTACAATTGACTTACTTCACATTTATTGGCGAACTTTGATTTGCGATTGCTTTCTGTGAGAAATTAACTTGCATCTTTAGACTTTCTAACATAATTGGATTTTTTGAGGCAGACTTCGACCCCCGTAGCTACTGTGTGTGTGTATAGAGTTTGCCTTTAGTATTTTATAATTGCATTCAACTGACACTACTTTGCAATTTTTCTTTTTTGCCCTTTTATTTGTCTTGTGAGTTTGACATTTGGCAAACAAAGGTTAATGTATATTTTACACCTGTCTAGCCATAAAGAATAACCATGTTTGATTTGATGCCTTTGAGGTTGGTGATTGTAAATAGCTTCCACTGCATTCTTAATTTGTAGGTGGTATAAACGATTGAGTTCATGCTCCCCTCATGCTAGTGCCATATTTTCTGTATTTCAGTTTTAAGCTTATAGTTCACATTTTGCTGCTAGGTGGCTAGTTGTGAGGTTCTTTTCTGGTTGTGGGTCTGCTAGGATGGGTGGACAGGAAGCAAAAAGATTAAATATCCAAAGACAGTATATGGCTCTCTGATGGGTGTCTTGGTTGAGGGTTTGTGTCTAACTCATGGCTACTTCAATTGAGGTTGTGATTTGATGTTTTTGTGATTTTTATTGAAGGTACCATGATAATTCTTTTGCCAGTTCTCTATATTGTGAATGAATTGAACAATTCTGCTACTTATCCATTGTGGGAAAAGTTCTTCAAGTATCAGGTAAAGTCTCATAGGCTCTTTTTTCTCCTTAATTCACTTGTTTTCTTGGATTCAGTAGTACATAAAAATGGTATAGGAGACCCTATCCTGTTGGTTGTGGATCTAAATTTTGATGATGTAGCTTATATCATGTGATCTTCAGCATCTTTGTGATTGTCATTATTGGAGTTCTTGTTCACATTACATCTTTACGAGCTTGTGACAGAAATTGTGGAAGTGGTTTGTAAGTTGGTTTTGGTTCTGCATAATCTTTGTTTGATCCATGTTTAGTTCCAAGTAGTTATTTTTTCCTCACCTTATGTTTGCTTCTAGTCTGTTCTGCGGCTTCTGCCTATTACTACTTTTGTTGTCCACTTGCGGTAAGTTAACATTCATAGATCTAGTGTTGGTGGTAGTTTGCCTTGCAAATTTTAGATGAACCTCTGCATGGAAGTTCAGATCTTTGGCTCTGATGGCCTAAAAAATTTGTTCTTGCGTTGATTTTGTTTTAAAGTAGGAGAATATATATATATATATATATATATATATATATATATATATATATATATATATATATATATATATATATAGCTGTACAAGAAATACATGTGTAGGAGAGATGCAATCTGTTGCAGAACTCTGACTGGTTATCAGCAAAAGGTGCTTGAATTTGGCTTTAAATTTTAGTCACCTGAAGGTTATGCCACCTGAATATGTACTTGAATTTGGTGTATGAAGGGAAAATTAGACCAGGACAGATAAGATCATTAGTAATGAAACGTGATTAACCGTCTTGTTAAAGTCTATGAGTAACCTGAGTATGCATCTTAGCTGAATTCTGATCTGCAAGTATCCTGAGCATGTCTGGGAATGTGTAGTAGTTGTTGGGTGTTGCCGTGTTGGTGATCGTGTTTTGTTGGTTGATGAAAATGCGGTTCAGCTAGTGGGTGTTCAGGTTCGAACGTAATAGAAGACGGGGGTTCTGAAAGGTGGGAAGTATTTGGCTTTGTTTACTCGTGATGGGAGGTTGTTAGTTGTTAATTGTTATTACGGTGTCCCCCTCTTGTCCTATTTTTCATTGATTTGCTAATTCCCACGCGATTTTGATTGCTTGGGTATTTCTTCACTTGTCCTATTTCTTATTGCTTTGGTGGACCATTTTCAGTGTTGATAGTAGAGTGGATTAACGGATTTTGGGCTGAACAAGGTGATCACATGGGGTTTTAATATTGAGGTAATTAAATGTTTATACTTATATTCATTCATGTTTGTTTCTTCGTTTGGGCCTAGTCCGTAACTAAAAATGCCTTTATCCAGGTACAACTAATGTGCAAGTGATTGTGACTCGTGAGGGCACCATTTTTGAAGTGGGAGTCAAAACTGAAGTCGGCTACATTTTCACCCATTGACGCGTCAACATTGTAGAAATTTTAGAGTTATTTTTTTGAAGCTTTGGAATTCGATTATACTCTAGTACTAAAGATACATCCGAAATCTGGTTATTGATTGTGTAACTTGTTTTGCATATTTGAATGCTGATGATTATTGGATTTCCAATTGCTTAAAATTCTACAGGTTTTTTGGTCAAGTAAAAAAAAAAAAATATTGTACTGGTTTATGGGCCAATTTTTTTTTTTTTTTATAATTTGAAGCAGGACTTATAACATCGGTGTTTTAAAAATAACCGACGTTGTATCCCTGTATCTTTATTCATAACAACATCTTTCACGTCAGTGTTTTCAAAAAACCGACGTTGTAGCTATACACCTACTACGTCACCCCCCTATGACGTCGGTATGAAAAGCGATGTTGTATGGGCCAAAAAACCGACGTTGTATCTACTTTCTGTATTAGTGTCAGTTCGGTTCAGTTCAGTTCTCCTAAATTCAACTCTAATAAACGCACCCTAAAGCAAAAAATCTGTCGACCTGCCATTCCCTATTATATTCAAGTGTGTGAAAAGTATCCCTTAAAATTTTTTTGGGACCATCCCTTTTTTCAATCCATTCGTCATGCTTGGGCTCAAAATTTTCCTTTTGAAGTGTTTTTTTCTCGACCATCAATGAGGGTGGTTAAGTGCTTCCTGAACAGAAATAATGATGAATGGCTCAACCCAATTGGGAGCCTTGGCGCTTGTATTTATAGTGATAGGGTTACAGAGTTACAATCCTAATCAAATTCTACTATATACCCTATTACACTCCCTCAAACTATTCGGGGGGTCGAATGGACAATTTGTCTTTTAAATATAGAAATTATTCAGAAGACAACCCATTGGTAAAAATATCTGCAATCTGAAACTTGGTAGGCACATAACAAATAACCATCGAACCATTCGAAACTTGTTCACGAACAAAGTGATAATCCACATCAATGTGTTTGCTGCGATCGTGAAGAACTGGATTAGCAGACACGTATGTACGTACCATTAACATTGTCAAAATACACCGTAGTGGGTCGACGAATAAAAAGTCCAAGCTCTAGTAGAATATGTCGAACAAACATGGTTTCAGCCACGGTGTACGCAACAGAGTGGTATTCGGCCTCAGTAGAGGATTTCGAAACCATGGGTTGCTTCTTACTGCGCCAAAAAATAAGATTGGGTCCAATGAACACAGCATAGCCAGTGGTAGAACGTCGATTGTAGAGGCAACTTGCCCAATCCGCGTCGCAATACGCTACAACAACATCAGGAGCTTTGTTGGCCTAGTTATAGTCAAGTACTTTAACTCCCCGACCATGCTTTTGTAGTCGGTAGGATCAGCAAGCAATTCACCATCTGACAGAGATAATATGGTCCGAGAAACAACTGGGGTACGAACAGATTTGTCAGTGTGTAAATGGAATTTTTGTAGCAAGTCTGTAACATACTTGTGTTGGGACAGAAACAAACCCAATGATGTTCGTACCGCCTGAACCCCTAGAAAACTGAATACTAAGCTGTGTAATAAGAGAGGATAAATGCTTGGGAGAATTACTAGTAATAACAATATCATCGACATACAGCAACAAAATAACAATGACAGACCCAACACGAAACACAAACATAGGCGTATCGCATTTGCTGCATGTAAATCCCAATTCCACCAAGAAGGTACTAAATCGATGATACAATGCCCTTGGTGCTTGTTTTAAACCATAGATAGACCGTTTTAGGCGACAAACATGATAAGGGTACTGAGGATGAACAAAACCATGAGGTTGAGACATGTAGACCTCCTCATTCAAATACCTATGCAAAAAGGAATTTTTAACATCAAGTTGCCGGATAGACCAGCCACAAGAGACAGCTAATGACAAAACAAGACGAATAGTAGTAGGCTTAACAACTGGACTAAAATTCTCATGAAAATCAATACCTGCAAGTTGATGAATGCCTCTAGCAACCAGCCGCGTCTTTGAACGCCCAACAGTACCATCTGAACGGTATTTAGTATTATAAATCCACATACAAGTGACGACATTCATATTAGCAATTCTTGGTACTAAATTCCATGTGTCATTATCAATAAGAGCATTATATTCATCTGCCATGGCCTGACGCCACTTAGGAAATTTATTAGCAACGGTGAAGGATGACAGATCTACCTCTGTAGTTTTTATGTGCAAGGAAAAGATACGTTTGGGTTTGGTTATCCCAACTTTGCTACGAGTAGTCATCGGATGAGTATTAGACCGAGCACTCGTGGTAGCTACACTATGAGACATAGAGGGATGAGCACTCGTAGACGGAGACGGAATGATGCTGCTAGACATAGAAATAGGTGCAGACAAGGAACACACATCACCGTAAAAGGAGGTTGAGTGCTACTGGAACTCTGAGCTAATGTGACAGCAGCAGGGGGCACATCAACTGAAGATGGTGTGCTGCCAGAGGAGCAGGACGTAGGATCAGCAATGTCGACGCCCCGAGTAGGCGTGACAGGTTGCTCGACAGTAAGAGACACTGAAGACCAATAGAAGCTGGGAACGGGCACTGCAGATGCAGAAGGACTAGGTAGTGCGGGAATGCGGACACAAAGGGGCAGACCAGCCTGGACAGACGTGCGCGTAGATGGCACAGGTCTAGTGACCGTAGGAGCCCAAGACATGGTAAGTAGCGTAGGACAAGTGTCCAACGCAGTAGGGTCCTTGGACGGAAGTACGCTTAACTAGATGTCGATAAGAAAACACAGACTCATGAAACCTAACATGACGACTTGTGTAAACTCGACCCGTGGTAGGGTCAAGGCATCGGTACCCTTTGTAATGCGGAGCATAGCCAAGAAAGACACAGTGGACAAACCTAGGAGCTAATTTGTGAGGTGCTTGAACTGTAATATGGGGAAAGCACTCACTCCCAAACGTTTTCAAAATTTGATAATTGGGACGTTTACCAAATAATTTTTCAAACAGTGACAAATTTTGCAAGGTAGAAGTGGGTAGTCGATTAATAACAAAAACAGTTGTATAAGCGGCATCGACCCAAAATTGTCCGGGCATAGAGGCATCAACAAGCATGGTACGCGCCATATCGAGAACATGACGGTGTTTCCTTTCGGCAACACCATTTTGTTCAGGCGTGCCCGGACAAGACTTGCGAAAATAAATTTCGTGTTTGAGTAAATTTTTAAATAAAGGTCCATTATCATATTCCAAGCCACCGTCGCTCTGAAATAATTTATTTTGCAATCAAATAAATTTTCCAGTAAAGCCTGAAAATTGGAAAAATGCTCATACGCTTCAGATTTTTGTTTCATTGGGTATATCCAAGAAAAGCGGGAAAAATCATCAACAAAAATGACATAATATTGATATCCCAAATTAGAGACAATAGGAGATGTCCAAACGTCAGAATGAATAAGATGTAACTGTTTATCAAAAATATGCCCCACATCATCAAAAGATAACTTGGTAGATTTGCCAAGTTTACACGACACACAATTTAAATGTTCCCTACTGGACACAACAACGTCCTTATTTCGACAAAGAATATTTAAAACCTTAGAGTTAGGATGACCTAAACACTTATGCCATGTTGCAGATGACTCTTGTAAGGTGAGAAATGCAGACTGGGATGTGGGTATGATGGAGCTATAGATAGGGTAGACATCGCCTCTACTAGACGCCCGCCGAAGAACCGCCCCCGTTTTCTTGTCCTTAATACACATAGAAGATGAGTCGAAAAGGGCAGCACAATCATTATCATTACAAAGCCTTTTAACAGATATTAAATTGTGTTTTAGTGCATGAACATGATATACAGACTTCAATAGGAGAGGCTTAACATAGTATTTCCAGTTTGAGAGATGGGAATTCTAGTACCATTAGCAACTGTAACATCAATGGAACCATTGTAAAGGGTTTTTGAGGAAAGCATACCATCATTTGGAATCATATGAGCGGAGGCACCAGTGTCTGGCTACCAAAAGGCCTCATTAGCCTCGCCTGTAGACAGAGTAGCAAAGGATGACGCAGAAGTAGACGCGAAATTCCCATTGACCCTGAAAGGACACTGTGAAGCAGGATGACCAGTATAGTAACAGACAAGACAATAAAGTTGGTTAGGGGCGGAGCCTAAAATTCTATCAGATGAAAAATTGCCTGCAGACGAGGAAATATTAGAAACACAGGGCACATTAGAATAACCTGAAGATAACAAGGCATAATTGTAAGTTACTGTCAAACCAGAATTATTTGTTGCGGTTGTCGGTTGTAGCTACTGCTGCGAGTTCTTGTTGTTATTGCCTCGGCCACCTCCATAATTACGCCCCCGTCCGCGTCCACCACGGCTTCTCCAATTATTGTTGCGGCCACGATTATTGTAGGTTATGTTATTGGAGTTATTTCGGAAAGAGCCTTGCTGGTTGTAGGACGCAGACGAGGAGTCACGACCACCCCCTTAGGCAGAACCTCCGGTAGCTACAAAGGCTTGATGACCAACAGTGGTGTCATCCCTATCGCCGAATTGACGCACTCGAGACTCGTGAATGATCAGATGGGTGGGCAGTTCATTAAAAGTAATTCGGGAACCAGAGGCATAGGACACAACAGTAATAAAAAGCCTCATACTCTTGGGGTAAGCCAGCCAAAGTACAGTGAACTAACTCAAGATCAGAAACAGTAGATCGAATAGAAGCCAGAGAATCAGCCGTGAATTGAATAGCTTGTAAATACTCATCCATGGTTTGATTGTCCAATTTACGCAAAGTACTAAGGGTACGTTTTAAGTCCAAGACACGCACAAGGCTAGTAGTATTAAAACGAGACTCCAACCTAGACCAAATTTGATGAGGATGACCTAGATTATGAACCTCTGCTAGTAGTTCACAGGACAACATAGCAAACAACCATGAACGTATGCATTGATCTACTCTTAGTCAGTGAGCATATCGAGGATTAGTGTATTGTATATCATATCAGCAACATAAGGAGAAGGAGAGGGTTGCCTACCGTCAACATAGTCATGGAGATGATGCATGGTGAGGAACACATCAAACTGAGTTTGCCACGACAGGAAGTCCTCAACCTTGGCAAGCGTAGTCGTAACCTGATTGCAGACTTTTACAGACCATATGTTGGTCATAACAGGTTGCAAGGCATCACCAAACTGTCCATGATTGGAATCAAGAAAATTCCCTGGATGAGTAAGAGCACCCGTTGAGTATGGAGGCCCGTGTGGATTAGAGGAAGAAGAGCCATACTCAAACGTGGAGAAAGGATAACCACCAAGAGGAAGAGTTGGTTGTGGAGTCGGTGAAGAGGAGGACGGAACCCAGGCAGCAGACATCTAAATATTGGAGGAAGGAGGAGCAGGTGGTGGAAAACGAGGAAAAGATTGGGTGACAGCGGTGGCGATGGTTTGAGGGATCGTTGCAGCAATAGTCTGGGGAATAGAAACTTCAACAATTGAGATATGCTGAGTTGAGATAGGTTGAGTTGAGATAGGTTCAGAGGCAGCAGAGGATGAAGAAAAATTTTCGCCAGCCACAGTTGTTCACAGCAGAGGAAAAATAAAACGTGAAAAGGAGATGCCGAAGAGAGTTTTGTAGGGTTAAGATCTCAACTCTGATACCATGAACAAAAAAAATGCTGAATGGCTCAACCCAATTGGGAGCCTTGGCGCTTGTATTTATAGTGATAGGGTTACAAAGTTACAATCTTAATCAAATTCTACGATATACCCTATTAGTTTCGTCCTTACTCGATTCCAAGTAATTTGGTAAGGCAATTAAGGTTATAGGTTTAAATTTTCATCCCCTTATGTCTTGAGATTGTCTGATAAATTTCAATAATTGGGCCTTAATAAGTGAGTATACATATAAGACAAGTGAGGTTCAAACCCAAAATCAATTGGCAAAGGGTGGAGTAACCCACTTTCTTATATGTATGCTCAAGTCCACCACATCTTTACATCTGGGACACAAACCCACTTCAACACCCCAACTCACGCAAAGATCCATTATGTGCTGAAACGTGGACCAAATAAAGCATACTATGGGCTAGTCACACGCGAGTGGGCCAATAAGAGGTCACATAAAGACAGGATAAAACCCGCCCTAATACCACCGACTGATGAATTGTGAAGACTCGGCATGCAGATCGAGTACTCACCGACTGATGAATTGTGAAGACTTGACATACGGATCGAGGACTCACCGAAAACAAGGACACTACGTATTGTGTTGTTCCAATCGTAGCATTCATGATGATCCTGCCGCCACGATTATGGGAGGGTATTAGAGATAATATATATAGAAAAATATTATATGAATTTACTTTCAATATCTATCTAGGAAACTAGATATTAGATATTATATTAGAGATCTTATATATATAATTAAGAAACTAGTATTATTAGGATACTATTAGAACTTGGAGAGTAAGTTATTGTAGTCTATAATATGGGGTTTTCCCTTGATCAATAATAAGAAACAATATTATGAGCTTATTATTAGAACTTGGAGAGTAAGTTATTGAAGTCTATAAATATGGGGTCTTCAGTCATTTAGTTTCAATACTCTCAGAGTTTTAGATGAGAGAGAAAGAGAAGAGAGAGAAAAGAGAGAGAAAGAGGGAAAAAAAGAAACGTAAGCCCCCCAAAACCCACAACCCTCATTGCTTCCAGTCCCTATATTCAAGAACAAAGAACCCATTTCTTAGTTTCAACCATGAATTTGCTCCCTTCCAGGTTCCTTTATGCTTTGCCCAAGTTAATTTCTCAGAATTTTGGCCTAAACAGGCAAAATTTTATCTAGGTGCTTTATCAAACCCTAGATCGATCCAGCTTATTTCGATCAAGAACAATGGCCTTTGTCCCATAAATTCTTCCTTTTTCCAGCTTCTTTCCTCAAAGACTACCAAATCTCTAGCTACCATTGCTACTTTCTCCATCAAATTTGTAGCAATTGATGCAACAGAGAAACCAAAAATTTATGATTTTTTGGTGTGGGTCATCTTTCTGGCTCATAGACTGCTACCTGGATTTGGGAGAGAGGCTTCTTCTAGTCTGTTTCTCTTATCGTGCCCCGTGCTAGTAGATGACCTTGTGTTCTTTGGCAAAGGAAAAACTTGTTTGGGGTTCGTACTTAAGAACTGCCATTCTCAATTTGGGGAGAATAGATTGTTTTCTGTTCACCTTTGGCTTTGGTTTCATCTAAAAAGGTGTTCATATGAGCTCCTAGCTGCTCATTCTCCATTGATTCGATGGCATCCTCTGATTGTTGGCTCCTGTTTTGCTGCTAAGTCTGAGTTCTCTTTAAAAGTCTTCTTTGCCCTGTTGTAGTAGTCAGTCGTGCCTCTCTTCGCCGTGGAAAGGTATGATCACTCTTACTAGTCTGTGGTTAGAAATTGGCCTCTATAGACATCTCGTTAACTGGGCTAGTTGGTTTCTTTGGTTGTTATCATGCCTTTTCTGTAGCTCTAGTCTTTTTCAAAACTTTGCTAGAATGTATTGGGGTTTTTCCCCTACTAGACCTTCTGTTAAGTCAGTGTGTATTTTTAAAAATGGTTTTTATGAATAAAGTCGCATTTTGGAATGTGAGGGGTGTTGGCAAAAGTCATCTAGGAGAGAAAATCAAATTGTTTAGCAAAATTCTCCATATTAGTTTGTTTGCCTTAGCTGAAACTAAAGTACAGTTTGATCCAAACCCTCAAGTTATATCTCAGTTTGGTTTTAGTGATTTCACCTTCGTACCTTGTGTGGGATATTCGGGTGGTTTATGGTTGTTATGGCAGCATAATGTTATTAGTATCAGTATTCTACATAAAGATTCTAGGTTTATAAGTGTTCTTATTAAAAAATTTGCTGGAATTCATGATTGTGTTATCATTTTTGCTTATGCCCCTGCTCAAGACAGTTCTAAAGATCAATTTTGGGAAGACTTGCTTAAGTATGCAATAAGTCTTCCCGGTCCTTTTTTAATTATGGGTGACTTAAATGAAATTTGCAATGCCTCTGAAAAGCATGGAGGTATTGTCCCTTCTCAAAGTAAATTTGATAGACTGTTATCTTTTAAGTACAATGCTAATATGCTTGATTTGCCTTTCTCTGGAAGCCCATGTACTTGGAGAAAAAAGAGTAGTGGAATTAATAATGTATGGGAACGCCTTGACAGGGTCCTTGTCTCTCCATGCTAGCTTAATTTATTTCCTTTTGCAAAGACTAATCATTTAGATTTCAGTTCATCTGATCATTGTCTGATTGTTTTGGAAACTTTTATTAAAGCTCATTTCTCTCCTTCCCCTTTCGTTATGAGGGTTCTTGGATCCATCACAAAGATTTTGAACCTATGGTTCGTAAGGCTTGGAGCTCGAGATGTACTGGTTCTTGTTTATTTCAAGTTATTAACAAATGTAAAGTTCTCAAAGCTAGTTCTAAAATTTGGCCTAAATCTAAATTTGAAAATATTACTAGACAATTAAAAGAAGTTGAGGAAAGTCTCATTGCTGTGTATAATGATTTGATCAAAGCTCCTACTGATGCTACTTTTATTCAAAGACAAAATAGATTAGTTACTAAAAAAGCTAGTTTGATTAATTTTAATACTAGCTTCTGGTTTCAAAGATCTAGAGCACGTAATCTCTTATTTATAAGAGATAGAAATACTTCTTATTTTCAAACAAAGGCTACTATCAGATGAAATCGGAAAAAGATTACGAATTTTTTAAGTGGTGATGGTATTCATTATACAGATGTAGATAACATTACCAGGGAAATAATAAAAGAATATAAACAAAGATTTGTTCGTGACAATAAATGTTTCGTTCATATCAATGAAGATCTTAAAGACATTTTGCCAGAAGTTAGCGTAGAAGATAACCTCTTTTTAACCAAAGACGTTAATGATGAGGAAGTAAAAGAAGCAGTTTTTTCACTAGCTCCTAATAAATCACCCGGTTCGGATGGTTTTCCAGTCATTTTCTTTCAGACTTATCGGCATATTGTGGGCCCCTCGGTGTGTCGGGCAGTTAAAGCTTTTTTTTCATTCGGGAAAATTATTAAAAGAAGTTAATCAAACTTTTCTTGCTTTAATTCCTAAAATTGAGAATCCTTCCTCAGCAAACCACTTTAGACCCATTAACCTTTGCTCAACGTTATATAAGATTATTTTGAAAGTTTTAACTTCTAGACGTAAGGAAGTTATTGTTAAGCTAATTCATCCACTACAAGGTGCTTTTGTGGCGGATAGATGTATTCAGGATAATATCCTATTAGCACATGAAGTTTTTCATTCTTTCAGATCTAAATGAGGTAAAGGGGGTTGGTTGGCCATTAAGTTGGATATGGAGAAAGCTTATGATCGATTAGATTGGAATTTTATTTATGAAGTTTTTAGGAAGTTTGGGTTTGATGAGAAATGGATAATGTGGATTAAAGAATGTATATCCACTGTTTCTTTCTCAGCCATTGTGAATAACTCTCATGGTCCAACTTTTTTAGCCTCGAGGGGCATCCGTCAGGGTGATCCTCTTTCTCCATACATTTTTATTCTTTGTGAGGAAGTCCTTGCTAGACGTCTTCAGCGTGAAATTGATGATTCTTCTAAAAGTGTTGGGATTAAGATTTGCAGGGGTGCAGAGAAAATTCCTTTCCTGGCATTTGCTGGTGATACTATGATCTTTGCAGAAGCATCTAATCAAAGTTGTCACACAATTAGGAAAATTTTGGATAACTATTGTCGTATGTCAGGTCAAAAAATTAATTTGCATAAGTCTGCTTTTCAGTGCACGTCTAATATTGGTAGAAATAGTACAGAAGCTTTTAAAGGCATTTTAGAGATGAGTCATTCAGTATGCCTAGACAAATATTTAGGTTGTCCCATTGTAAATGATAGAGTGAAGGCGGATACATTTAGTGATGTTATTGATCGTACAACAAGTCATCTCTCAAAGTGGAAAGCAAATTCTCTTTCCCACGCAGTAGAGCTACTCTTATCCAAGCAAATTTGGCAACAACACCTATTTACACTATGCAAAGTTTTACTCTCCCTCCAGCTACTCTTTCTAAGTTAGATCAAATTAACCATAATTTTCTTTGGAATAAAGCACCCGACAGTAAATCACCTAATCTCATAGGTTGGGACAAAGTTTGCACACCAAAGAGTTTAGGTGGCTTAGGTCTATGTAAAGCAGGTGCGGTTAATAAAGCAATGCAAATGAAGCTACTTTGGAAGATTATGTCAGACCCTTCTAATAGATGGGTTAAACTAGTTTCTCATAAGTATCTCCGAGGCCAAAACATTTTTCAGTATTCTAATAGCCCTAAGATGTCTTGGCAATGGAGAAATCTTTTTCAAGTACGTTCTACCTTCAAGAAAGGATTGAGATGGCAGGTTGGTGATGGTAAGAATATTAGTTTTTGGAAAGATAATTGGGTTTGTCAATTTCCACTTATAGATAAATTCTTTTTAGTGGATTCGGATGACCCTCTTTATAATCTTGATATTCCTGTAAGTATGTTCATTAAAGATGGAGTGAGTTGGGATGTTGAACTTCTTGCTAAGATTGTTCCACCGGAAATTATTTCTTGTATTAAGGTAATTCATATTCCTTATAATGAGGTCCCCGATAAGTTATATTGGGGCCTTGCTAGTAATGGTGTCTTTTCGGCTAAATCAGCTACTTGGTTAGCCCAAGGTATCCATGATGATTTTAAAAAGAAGTGTGATTTTAGTTGGATTTGGGACCTTAAACTCCCAAATAAAGTAAAGTTTTTTGTATGGAAATTATGTTTGGATGGTCTCCCAACCAAACATCGTCTCCAACAAAGCAAAGTATTTGTTCCCCAAGAATGTGTTTTTTGTAATTACCATTGTGAAGATAAATATCATCTCTTTTTCGATTGTCCTTATTTTTTCCAAATGTGGGATGAAGTTCAGACTATTTTCTCTAAAAAGATTAATATTTTAGTCCCTCCAAATTTATCCTTTGTTGAAAGCTTAAATTTTTATTATAAGAATTTAGATGAATGGGATTTTATCCTCCTTATTTTATCTTGGTGGATTTTCTGGTTCGCTAGAAACAAAATCGAGTTTGAAAATCTTCAGACCAATCCCCTACAGTTGGCGTACTCCGTAAGGTATAGTTTTGTTGAGTGGAAAGCCCTGGTTGCTGCAGAAGTTGACTTTGATATTTGTGGAGTTTTGAAAAAAAAGGAAAAGTAAAAGAATTCCGAGAGAAAATGTTAATTGGTTTCCTTCAAGAAGAGACTACTTTAAGCTTAATTTTGATGGTTCTAAATAGAATAATGACTTAGCCTCAGCGGGCTTTTGTATACGTAACGAGAAAGGAGATGTCATCAGGATGGGTGCAAAACAGTGTAATGAGTGTTCTATTCTTCTAGCTGAAGCTATTGGACTCAGAGAAGCGGTAAGGTGTGCCAGAAATCCGGGCCTTCAGAATATTACAATAGAAGGGGATAACCTTACGGTTATTAAGGCTCTTAGAGGTGAGTGGCATATTCCATGGAAAATAGAAAATATTTTGATAGATACAAAGAAAGATCTAATTTTTTTCAACAAAGTGGAAGTTCTCCATTGCTTCCGCGAAGCCAACTCAATAGTTGATTATTTAGCAAATATTGGTCATAACCATCCTACGCTCACTTATTGGTCTTCGGCTTTCGATTCTATCCTTACCAATTTATTGATAAGGGACTCGGTACGATAACCTTGTAGGGGTTTTCGTGGCTTTCTTGCCTTTTCAAAAAAAAAAAAAAAAAAAAAGGGTCTCCCCTAGATCAATAATAAGAAGCAATATTATGAACCTATTATATTTTATCATTGTCAGTTTCAAGAAACTCTATACTTGCCCCTTAGTGGTGCTACATTGCCGGGGCCTATGTTTGCGTTGTTTGTTCAGTTAGTCTGATATACGTTACACGAAAACTTGGTGGGTATGATCTTATCCAAACAAAACTGCAGAAATCGACTGATATTGTTTATAACTAACGTTTATAATCGTTTGTGTATGTCTATAGTTGGACAGTTCTTCCCTAACTTAAAAAAAAGTACCCATAAAGTTTTTGGAAAACGGAAAAAAATGATATTTCTGGAGATACGGGATGAACTTAGCTAATGCTCTATCCCCTCAAAAAAAAAAAAAAAAGGAAAAAGAAAAGCTAATGCTCTATACTTTACTTTAAAGAAGTAAGGGTTTAAGGCATGGTGATGGGGAATCGAAATCATAAACCTTACATTCTCAAACCATTTGGGAGTTATCTTTCGACCAACAGACCACTACCCGTGCCTTGGTTTTACACATTCAAGCAAAGACTTTCACGTACGGTTTCACTTTCTCAATGACTTCGTTTGGGTTTATACTTTCCGGACACATTAAAGCAAGCGAAGACTTGACCTTCTCAAGGAGTTTGGGTTTATACTTTCTGGACACATTCAAGCAAAAAGACTTTCATCTTCTCAATCGAGTAAAAGTCCAAGCTTCTTTCATGACACAGTCACACAGACGCGCTTTGAATATGGGACCTTTGATTTTGAGGACTGCTTTGTGTTTGCTGCTTCACCAAGAAGCTCAAAAACCACAGCCAAGACTCAAGAGAGAGAGAGAGAGAGAGAGAGAGAGAGAGAGAAACGAAAATCAGTCAACAGAGAGAAGAAGTTGAAAACCCTTGTCAAAAAGTATCTATCTCTGTGAGTGATTTCACTTTAATTTCTATCAACTTTTTCTGTCTACATATATTTCTTGGTACTTTAGTTTATTTCATTATTGATGATAGAATTATTCAAGTTTACTTTTTTTGGTCTGCGATATTTGATTTTACCTTGTAACTGAGCAATTGCTGGAAACTTCAGGGCGTTTAAGGGGTGGAGTTAGTGATTTTGTACTAAACCCAAGAAAAATTTGAGGTTATGAAGGTGTTAGAACTTAGAGGCAATAGATGAAGTGAAAGGTTAACTATGTACTCTAAAATATTTCTTTTTTTTTTTTTGTGAATGAAAGAGATTTGAGATTTTTTGGTTGAGGGTTTCAAGGAAAGTGAGATCAATTGGCAAGGATTAAGCTTGGGTAGCTGTGTATTAGGGAAGAAAAGGTGGATTGTTTAAGAATTGAATTATAGTGTACATGAAAGAGTGAGTGAAGAATTAGGGTACCCATTGTGTTTTATTGTACTGAATGAATGAATCTTGTCCAGTACTAGGCGAATTATATTGTTTGCTTAAAATGAGCTGAGAATTTAGGTGAGGTGAGACCATCAGACTATCAGAAACTAGAACCGGCACCCCTCCCCCAATTGGGGGGGGGGGTCATTCTTTGAAAATGTTATGGACCCAAGGCAAGGTGTCTCTAAGGAAGCTTGTGTTGTCTCTTTACTGAGTTAGGGCACATTAGTATTGCAGTAAAACTTATGAACTTGCAATTTGCAACTTTTGAGTTTCTTTTAAGATGGTTTTGTTGGAGAGGGTTTTGATTATTTGAAAATAGCTGTCTCAATAAAGATGTCAATATGTACATTTTAGATATTCTTAAAAAGGATGTTGCATTCTAAAAGTTGTATGGAAACAATTGTGGGTGATCACTGTCATGGGTTAGGCTATGTACAATTTGACCTCTTGAATCTTGCCAGTGGCAAGACTCATAATAGTACCTTCGAAAACAGTAATGTTACATTAGTGGCTTTCCGTTACCGCGCCTATGTAGTAATTTCCTTACAATGTAGAACATTTTCTCACTGTTTTTAACCAGTAACAAGTGGTGAAGGATACTTTTTAAGATCCATATATTCTTAAATATCATCCCAAAACCTATAAGAACATGCTTTTCTTGGGACAAAGGATTGTAAGTTAGGCTACACAAGTTATATAGTGAAGTGCTTGGGACCAAGGTTAAATGATTGAATAATGTAGAAAGGGGAATTATAGAATGTCTCGGTAAATTGGCTGAAAAGATCTGTGAGAATTGAGAAGTGGATGCATTTGCATTCAATGTGGCAGGCAAAGCTTGAACAACCATGGGCCATGTTATCTAATCTAACATTCATTTTGGCAGGCTCCTGATTGCTTCCATTTTGGCTGACTCCTGATCATTTTAAGGCACTAGACGAGGGGCACGAGCATAATTTTCCTTTCTTTGTTTTCATTTGTGTAAATGCTGTGTTGGGGTATAAATTCGATAGTGCGGAAATTAAGTACGAGAAGTAAAACAAGAACAATAATAAAGACACAAGATTTACGTGGAAAACCCTCAGTGTGAGAGTAAAAAACCACGGGCGACGACGAGCCAGAAAAATCCACTAGTAATCAAGAAAGAGTACAAAGGATCCTCTATGGAGATGGAGGATGTAGAGAAGTTACAGTTTCTCTCCAGGGACACTCTCTCTCTAGATGTGGATACAAATAGAATTGGAGATCGGTGGATACAAGGTTAAGATTAATTAAATAACCTTCCAGAAAATAACCAAGCTACAGCTGAAAAAGAGTCCAAGTAAAACTTAACTAATTGAATTAGATAAGCGTGTCTCCGTATGCGGCAAGGAGCCAAACAGCGAAACAAGAGACATGGACATGTATATATACATGACCACGTCATGTCTATACCTGGTGAAAACTCACCAAACCAACGCAAAGGCACAATAGGCATATAGAACATTGCCTTTCATTAATTGCCTTTGGCCCACAATAGAAGAATTTCTCCACTAGTAAGCTGCTAATCCAAATCTAAGAATTTGGGTCACCAAACTCAACAATCTCCACCTTGACACAAATTCAAAAATAACGTCGTCATCGCCATAAATCCCCGAAGGGCGATCAAATATGATGAACACCCACTAAGTCCAAGCAATGCTCGAACTTAGCAATTGGAAGTGGCTTAGTCAACATATCTGCAGGATTCTCCGTAGTATGAACTTTCTTCACTACAATTTCTCCCGCATCAACTGTATCTCTGATATAGTGATATCTAACACTAATATGTTTGGTCTTGGAATGGTAGGCATCGTTCTTGGTAAGATGAATAGCACTCTGGCTATCAGAATACACAATAGTAGTACCCTGTGTAATACCAAGTTCAGTGACAAGATTCTGTAACCAAGTAGCTTCTTTAACACTTTCAGTAGCCGCTATATACTCTGCCTCAGTAGTAGACAAAGCCGCGATGGATTGCAGACTAGCTTTCCAACTAATAGCACTTGAACAAATAGTGAAGATGTAACTAGAAATAGACTGTCTCCGATCTAGATCACCACCATAGTTAGCATCAATGAACCCAACAACATCTTGAGATGTTGCCTTGCTCTTATCACACACTAAGCCCAAATCACTTGTGCCCTTCAAGTAACGAAGGATCCACTTCACAGCATTCCAGTGATCCTTTCCAGGATTGTGCATATGCCGACTCACCATGCTAACGGCATACGCAAGATCAGGTCTAGTGCAAACCATGACATACATAAGACTGCCAACTGCACTAGAATAAGGAACGTTTGCCATACGTTCTTTCTCCTCCTCCGTCTGTGGACAACACTCAGAAGATAATTTGAAATGAGCAGCAAAAGGAGTAGAGACAAGTTTAGATTTATTCATGTTGAACCTGTCAAGAACTTTTTCAATGTAACTTCTCTGTGACAAGTACAACTTTCCACCTTGTCGATCTCTACGAATCTCCATACCAAGAATTTTCTTTGCTGCACCCCGGTCTTTCATCTCAAACTCATTACTAAGTTGAGATTTCAACTTTTTGATCAAAGACATATGCTTAGAGGCAATAAGCATGTCATCCACATATAATAACAAGAATATAAAGGAGCCATCATTAAAATGTTGAAAATAAACACAGTTATCATAGTGACACCTACAATAACCTTGTCCAAGCATAAAAGAGTCAAACCTCTTATATGCGGAGCTTGCTTGAGGCCATATAATGATCTTTTCAACCGACATACACTATGTTCCTTACCAGGAACTACGAACCCCTCAGGTTGTTTCATATAAATTTCTTCTTCCAATTCACCATGTAGAAAAGCAGTTTTCACATCAAGTTGCTCCAATTCAAGATCAAAGAAAGCAACATAACCAAGAAGTACTCTAATAGATGTATGACGAACAATAGGAGAGTAGTCAATACCTTCCCGTTGATTACAACCTTTAACAACAAGGCGTGCCTTACATCTTGGTTTCTCAACCCCAGGGATACCTTCCTTTTCCATGTAGATCCATTTGCAATTTAATGCATGTCGACCCTTTGGAAGCTCCGTCAAGTCCCAAGTATCATTCTTGTAAAGGCTTTCCATTTCTTCATTCATTGCCAAGAGCCATTGAGAAGATTTGACACAAGATATTGCTTCGGTGTAAGTGGAAGGTTCAACATCGTCGTGCAACCGCCAAAGCATAAGCGGTCAAACCGTCATCATCATCATCATCACGATATCTCGATGGCTTTCGGACATCTCTTCTAGGCCTATCACGAGCAATAATATGATCTTGTTGTGAAGAATTGGGACTTGTGACAATTGGCTCACTCTCATCAAAATGAGAATCACCGTTGGATTGAGTATTGCTTGAAGAGGTAGCTTGTGCACTAGGAGCCTTGGCACTCACCTCTAACTCCACCTTCTCGCTAGTACCCTGTTGATCACCTGTACCAGACGAAGAAACAGTAGACTCTTTCCCAGAATATAATAATGCATCTTCATGGAATTTAACATCTCTAGTAAGTACAACTTTACGAGAATCAAGATACCATAAACGATATCCTTTAGACTCAGAAGCATATCCAAGAAAGAAGCATTTAAGAGCTCTAGGAGCTAGTTTTCCATCATTAACATGACAATACGCAGGACATCCAAATACTTTCAAATGTGAAAAATAATCAATAGGATTACCTGACCATACTTCTTCTGGGAATTTAAAATCGAGTGATTTATGTGGAGAACGATTGACGAGGTAGCAAGCGGTAGACCTGCCTCAGCCCATAAATATCTACAACGCCACAATCCAGCATTAGAGAGCATACAACGTGCTCTTTCAAGGAGAGTTCTGTTCATGCGCTCTGTAACCCCATTCTGTTGGGGTTTCCTGATAAGTGTCTTGTGTCTACCAATTCCATTCACAGCGCAGTACTCATTGAATTCAGTTTCACGGAACTCTAGGCCATTATCCGTTCTGAGCTTTTTGATCTTTCTCCCTGTTTGGTTTTTAACAAGTGCTCTCCACTTCTTACACATAGGAAAAGCTTCATTTTTATGTCTAAGAAAATAAACCCAAACCTTACGGGAGTAATCATCAATTATGGACATAAAATAACGTTTTCCACCAATTGAGGTGTACGTTGAGGGTCCCCATAACTCAGAGTGAGTATAATCAAGGATGCCAAGTGTACGGTGAGTAGCTGCAGAGAAACTAGCTTTCTTCAATTTCCCAAAAATACAATGCTCACAAAAATCTAACTTACTAGTACCTTGGTCACCTATAAAACCCCGTTTGCTCAGAACTTTCATGTCTTTCTCACTCATATGGCCTAGGCGCATATGCCATAATTTAGTGAGATCATCATGAGATGAGGATGTAGAAACAGTTGCAGTACCTGTAACTGTAGAACCCTGCAAGATGTATAAGCTCCCATGCCTGTTAGCTTTCAATAGAATTTTAGCACCTTTACAAACCGTCAGAACTCCACCTTCACCTCCACCTTCACCCGAATACTTATACCCGAGAGACTCTAGGGTGCCCACTGATATGAGGTTACGCTTCAAGTTAGGAATATGACGAACATTAGATAAAGTCCTGACATGCCATCATGAGTTTTGATCTGAACTGTACCCACTCCAATTACCTTGCATTGAGCATCATTACCCATCAAGACAAAGCCACGATCAATAGATTTATATGTGGTAAACCAGTCCCTATGAGGACACATGTGGTAAGTACATCCAGTATCTAAAATCCACTCATCCCTATTCCTTTTCTCTAAAGTAGCAGCTAACATAACATCACATTCTGATTCAACAACAGCAGCTTCAGCAGGTTTCGGAGGTTCTTGTTTCTTATTTTCTCTTTCCTTTTTGTTCTTTAAGGTATAACAATCAGAAATATCTTGCCCAAATTTCTTGCAGTACTTACAGGTCTTGTTGGATTTAGGTCCCTTAGGTTTTGATCTGGAATTCTTTTTACCGGTACTCCCTTTATCAAATTTTCTACCCATTACATTCAAGCCCTCGGCCTAGGCGGGACACTTACTGGGTTGTTGTTGTTGTTGTTGTTGTTGTTGTTCCCTTTATCAAATTTTCTACCCATTACATTCAAGCCCTCGGCCTTATCATCATTACGAATTTCAAGGTCTTATTTTTCTTTAGACAACAGATTGGATTTAACATACTCAAACGATAATGTATCATTATTGCCATATAACATAATTTCCTTGAAATGTTTATAGGTAGGTGGAAGGGACACAACCAACAACAAAGCTTTATCCTCATCATCAATTTTCACCTCTAAATTTTCCAGATCATCAAGAATAGAATTAAACTCATTAAAATGAGATTGAATAGGAGTACCTTCAGCCATACGGATCGTATAGAAACGTTCCTTGAGACGGAGTTTGTTTGCGAGGCTTTTGGTCATGTATTGTGACTCCAATTTCAACCACAAATCCACATTGGTTTCTTCGTGGACCACCTCGCGTAGAACCTCCTTGGTTAGACAAAGTTGAATAGCAGATAGCGCCCGTTCATCCAACTCTTCCCATTGTTCATCCGTTATAGTCTCGGGTTTCTTAGATTTGCCCAAAAGTGCATTCTTTAATCCGTTCTGGCTAAGAATGGCCTTCATCTGAACTCGCCATATGGAAAAACTAATTTTTCCATCAAACTTATCAATATCGAATTTAGTGACAGACATCACGAACAAGGCTTTGATACCAGTTGTTGGGGTATAAATTCGATAGTGCGGAAATTAAGTACGAGAAGTAAAACAAGAACAATTAATAAAGACACAAGATTTACGTGGAAAACCCTCAGTGTGGGAGTAAAAAACCACGGGCGACGACGAGCCAGAAAAATCCACTAGTAATCAAGAAAGAGTACAAAGGATCCTCTATGGAGATGGAGGATGTAGAGAAGTTACAGTTTCTCTCCAGGGGCACTCTCTCTCTAGATGTGGATACAAATAGAACTGGAGATCGGTGGATACAAGGTTAGGGTTAATTAAATAACCTTACAGAAAATAACCAAGCTACAGCTGAAAAAGAGTCCAAGCAAAACTTAACTAATTGAATTAGATAAGCGTGTCTCCGTATGTGGCAAGAAGCCAAACAGCGAAACAAGAGACATGGACATGTATATATACATGACCACGTCATGTCTATACCTGGTGAAAACTCGCCAAACCAACGCAAAGGCACAGTAGGCATATAGAACATTGCCTTTCATTAATTGCCTTTGGCCCACAATAGAAGAATTTCTCCACTAGTAAGCTGCTAATCCAAATCTAAGAATTTGGGTCACCAAACCCAACATGTTGATCTGTGCATTTTCTTCTAGCTTAGTTCTCGCAATTGAACAACTTTCAACATGATAATATTGTTTATATTGATAGAAATTCAATTATTTTTCCTGTGATATTTGATTTTTCCTTGTAGTTGAGCAATTCATTAAAGTTTTGGGGCATTTTATTTGTTGAATGGCAATTTTATATTAACTCCTTAGAATTGAGGATAAGAAGGTGTTGCAAGTGATAGATAAGTGAAAGATTAACTATGTACTCAAACAAGAGTTCTTTTTGCGAATGAGATTTGAGATTTTTTGGTTGAGGCTTTCAAGAAAAGTGGGATTGATTGGCAATGATAAAGGTTGGAATTGTTGTTTTTTAGGGGAGAAATGTGGGGTGCTTAAGAATTGGATAACAGTGGAGCTTATGTTCTTTTTTTTTTTTGGGGGGGGCTTACATGAAAGATTGAGTGAGAGAGAATTTGGGATATCAAGTATCAACTATGGTTTATTGTACTGGATGAATGTATCTGATCTAGTACTAGGTAAATGATTTTGTTTGCTTAAAATGAGCCAAGAAATTAGGTAAGCAAAGACCATCAAAGTGTCGGAAATTTAGATCCTGCATCCCCCTAGGGGCCAGAGCAAGATAAGGGATTGGGCAACTATGTTTTGCTTTAACAGGAATCTTCTGTCCTCTGTTTTGTGGGTCAGGGCGGAGGGAAGTTCATGCGATGGTGATAAATTAGTATAGCAGTAATCACTCAGAACTTGCAACTTATGAGTTCTTGCAAGATGCTTTTGTCAGAGAGGGTTTTGGTCATTTGAGATGCTTTAGCTTTCTCTATAAAGATGTCAATATTTTTTTTGAGTTATTTAGAAAAAGGAAATTGCTTCTGGGTAGTATAGAAACAATCTCTTGGGTAATCACTGTCAAGGGAAAGGCTGTGTACAATTTGATCTCCTGGACCTTCACAGTGGCAACACTGACACTAATTGTTATTGTTGCTGTACTTTTGAAAATAGTAATATTACATTGGTGGCTTTCCCTTACCAGGCCTATGTAGTAATATTCTAATTATAAGGTACATCTTCTAATCATACTTTAACCAGTAACCACCGCTCAAGGTTAAGTTTGGGAATTTATATAGTCCTGACTTATCATCCCAAAGCCTATAGTAACATTCTTTTCTTGGGATAATGGATTGTAAGCTAGGCTACACATATTATTATTATATAGTGAAGTACTTCGGGCCAAGGTCAAATGATTGAATATGACAAAATAGGAGCTACAGCATAGTTGTAGGGAATGTGGGATGCTGCCACGTTACGTGACCTGGGGGGGACAATTCCGTCCCGATTGACTGATCTCACCGTCCCGGAGGTCAGTCGGAGTGTAGGACAAGAAAGACAGAGAAAGACTCAAAACATAAAACTATCTAACCAATCAATTCATTGTCTTTAATTAAAACGTTAAGGCTTAGAAGAAAAAACCCGGGGAACTATTTATTTCTTTTATAAAAGTACATGTAATGTTGATTAACTTATCATGTATCACGTTCCCCCTCGTTCCCGATCCATAAAACTTGCGAATTTTGTCCCCGTTCCCGTCCTACGACCCGGACGAATCTGCGTTCTGTGTAACTAGAGTTAGAGAATGTTTCAGTAGATTGGCTGAAGTGTCTGTGAGAAGTGGATGCGCTTACATTCATTTTGTCAGCCTTTTATTTTTAAAGGAGTTCTATGCTTTTTTTGTTTCTTGTTTATGGAATCTTCAGGCACTAGATGAGGTGCATGAGTATCATTTATTTTCCTAGGTCTTTCTCGTAAATGTCGCGAGTCAGAGGATTGATCATGAACCATTGATGATGGATGGTCATATGTAGATTATTGCTAATTATGGTGGTGCGAGCACCTAGCTGGCTTGCTGTAGTGTAAAAGAATTATTAAGGAATTGTGGTAAGTGTAAATGGAGTCTGGAGATTGTGCATTTAGTTTTTGATCATGCGGAAGAAAGAGCAAACACTTTGAAAAGTTGGTAGATGAGTTGAGTCCAGTTGAAAGGCGTTCCAACTTTGGTTTATGTTCCTTAATTCTCCTTAAATTAATAGCCATAAGAAAGTCTTGGCAAAGGAATCTATGAATGTACAGGAGTCTACTTTCTCTCATTGTCTACCTTCTCTCCTCTTTTTTCCTTTTTTTTTTTTCTTTTTTTTTTTCTTTTTTTTTAGTTTTGAACAGCAAAAAGATAATATATTTATGAGGCAACTGATTGCCAAGAATCAAAAACACGAACCTTGTTGAGACAACTAAGAACCCACAAAATCAGATGAATATCAGTTTTACTGGCCAAATAGGGATTAATACATGGCATTTTTGATGGCTTCCTTCTGTTTTATCCTTTATTTGGTGTACATCTCTTGATGTTACCAAGCAGTTCGTCACTTTGTCCATTTTAGCTGTTATTTCTTTCCTAGTAAATGTGAAATCATGTTTCTACCCTCACTTCCCTTAACCCCCAAAATTTGTTTCCTGGTGGAATCCGCTATAAGCTTGTTTTGCTCAACTAATTCTGCCTTACTTTCCACTGTTGTGACTGGACCATATTTTGAACAGTGAGAAGGCTTCATGCTGCTAAAATAAGTATTATGTGCATTACACACGCTAACCTGAGGTGACCATAAATGACATTAATGAATGCCGAAACTTCTTCAACATGGACCTTTTTTTTTCAAGCTGTAGAAGTAGAAGGGTAGAAGTTGCAATTGGATCCTCTTAATATTATTATTTTTATGGAATTTTCTCGCATATATTACTGTAAAAGTTATTGGTTAATACTATGAGCTTTTTAGCTCAAACACACATGAAATTTGTTTGGATGACTGCTTTTTGTTCTTATACTTATGACGATATATGTTTGCATAAAAGTTAGTCCATTTAACTTATTTGATGTCGGTTTTACAGGAGTTGGGTGCCAATAGGAAACTACCATTTCCACTTCTTATCTTCCTGCCACCACTGATTCAATTGCTCAGGCTTTGGAAGCCAAGAGCCTATCTGAATCCATCTTTATCCTTTACAGAGTGCTTGAGAATCCTTCATCGTCTTCTGATGCCCTGCGCATAAAGGAACAGGCGATCACAAACTTGACCGATCTTCTTAGGCAAGAGAACAGGGGTGAAGACCTTCGAAGCCTTCTGACCCAATTGAGGCCCTACTTCTCCTTGATCCCCAAGGCCAAAACCGCAAAAAGTGTCCGTGGAATTATCGACTCAGTGGCTAAAATACCTAACACAAGTGAACTTCAGATCTCCCTCTGCAAGGAAATGGTGCAATGGACCCTTGCTGAAAAACGAACTTCCCTCCGCCAACGTGTTGAGGCAAGACTCGCGGCTTTGTTGATAGAGACCAAGGAATTCTCTGAGGCCTTGTCTCATCTTTCAGGTCTGATAGAGGAGGTAAGAAGGGTAGATGACAAGCTTCTCATAGTCGACATTGAGTTGCTTGAGAGTAAGCTTCAGTTCTCTTTGAGAAACCTCACCAAAGCCAAGGCGGCACTAACTGCTGCTTGAACAGCAGCCAATGCCGTCTATGTGCCTCCAGCTCAGCAAGGAACAATTGACTTGCAGAGCGGGATACTGCATGCTGCGGGGAAAGATTGCAAGACTGCATACAGTTACTTTAATGAAGCTTTTGAGGCCTTCAATGCTCTTGAGGAGCCCAGGGCATTATACAGTCTGAAGTACATGCTGTTGTGCAAAATCATGATGAATCAAGCTGATGATGTTGCTGGAATAATATCCTCTAAAGCAGGTTTGCAGTACTCAGGGCCAGAGCTTGATGCCATGAAAGTCGTTGTTGATGTCTATTCACAGCGTTCCCTAAAACTGTTTGAGGCTGCCCTGGACAACTTCAAGGTCCAACTAGAAGAAGATCGTATTGTTCACAGGCATCTACTCTACTTCATGACACTTTGTGGGAGCAGAATCTTTGCGGGTGGCTCCATCTTGCAAGGTGTATATTAATTTTCTGTTCCAAAACTTTGTGAAATTTTGGGTAGTATGCCGATTTTTTGAAGTGCGTGAAATCTACCATTGGCTTCCAAAATATGTGCGTCAAATCTTTGCAGGCTAATTGTTAATATTTTAACTAAATAATGTAAAAAGTAAGAGGAAATTGAAATAGTTAACAGAAAAACACCCTTTCAACTAAGATGCATTTCGTGCAACACAGAGCAAAGTGGAGATTATTCGGCGGAAATTCAAAAGTTGGTATTATTTTCTACAACTCGCTTGAAGTTAGGATTATTGGTAATCAAATTTCCTTTTTTAAATGGGAAGATGGGTGTTTTTTATTAATAATCAACAAGTTACAATAGTAAAGGGACTTAGATACTAGATATAGTAAAAAACAATTTTAGAGACACATTAAGTGATGCCCACAGGATTCATACTAAAACAAAGCTAGACTCTTGCACAAAAACTTGTACATAACGAACTTATGGGATGAGGTTTCTTACATTCTCCATTCCTTCTCTTTCTTTTTCTCTTCTCTCTCCCTCTCATACCTCACAGATAAGTCCACCCCACTCATGAACTTATTGAATTTCATAATTGCATTGTCATAATTTTGTTTTGGAAAATAGTATAGTAGATTTTATTCCATCCTACAAAGGGATACTATAGTGGTTAGCTTTGTTCATTAATCGGTCCAGATCAAAATTTTCCAACCCAATCGAACTGAATTTTCCGGCCCGACATCTGGACCGGTCAAATCGAGTTTCGGTGCAGTCTGCAGTCCGATCCGGCTTGGGCTAGCTGGCAAAATGATAGGAGAAGGTAATGACTGGTCTTGGCTTACAATGTCAAAATCAGGCCCGGTCCAACCCCAAACCAGTCCCGTCTGGCCCGATCACAACAAGTTCAGGATCAGGTTCGGACCAGTGAACAACTCTAAGTCTAGCCTCTAAAAAACCAAGTAGGTACAACCATAAGGCATTATCGCAAAATTTGTTAAAAGGATAAACGAAAAAAATAAATAAAAGTATTCCCTTCGTCCTACGTTTATGTTCACATCTAATTCGGGCTTGGATGGTTAGTTGGGCCCAACTTAAATGTGCCATTAGGCCCAAATCTAAGTCCATACCTTTTTTTTAAGGGAATACATTAACATGCAAGTATTTATTTATTTATTTATTTTAATTTCTACTTTTCTAGTTTGGGAGAAAATCTGAGAGTTTGCTGCTTCACCAAGAAACTCAAAAACCACAGCCAAGACTCAAGAGAGGAGAGAGAGAGAGACGGAAAGCAATCGACAAAGAGAAGTTCGAAACCAAGTCACAGTTCTTGCTCTTTTCGTATCTATCTCTGTGAGTGACTTCACTTTAATTTCTATGAGCTTTAGTCCTTATATAGATCTGTGCATTTATCTTGCTAGTTTTGTTATTTCCCCCAATTCAACTATTTCTTTCTATCATAATATTATTGATGGTAAAGTGATTCAAATTTACTTCTTTTTGTTCTGGGATAATTTTATTTTACCTTGTAGTTGAGCAATTGCTGGAAACTTTAGGGCGTTTTTAGCTATTGAATGGTAATTTTATACTAAACCCAAGAAAAAGTTGAGGTAAATAAGGTGTTAAAAGCGATAGATGAAGTGAAAGGACAACTATGTACTCAAAAAAGATTTATTTTTTGGTGAATGAAGGAGACTTGAGATTTTGTGGTTGAGGGCTTCGTGGAAATTGGAAAGAGAGATCAATTGACAAGGATTAAGCTTGGATAGATGTGTATTAGGGGAAAAAATGTTGGATGTTTAAGGATTGAAGTATAATATACATGAAAGGGTGAGTGAGTGAGAAATTAGGGTACCCATTGTGGTTTTATTGTACTGAATGAATGAATCTGGTCTAGTACTGGCTAAATTATTTTGTTTGCTTAAAATGAGCCAAGAAATTACTCAATGGGTTACTCAATTTAGGACCTTAGGTAATCTGAGACCATCAAACTGTAGGAAATATAAAACCCACATCCCCCCTTGGGGCCAGAGCAAAACAGGGCGGTGGGGTGAGGTGGGCGAGGGTTCTTTCTTTGAAAATGTTTTGGATCAAAGGAAGTGCTGCTTTAAAGAAGATGTTGTCCTCTGTTTACTGTGTCAGGGCGCGGAGGGGAAGTCCTGTGTGATGACTTAGTATTGCAGTTATTCCTCATGGACTTGCAACGTATAAGTTCTTTCAAGATGCTTTTGTCGTAGAGGGTGACCATTTGAGGCACTTTAGCTGTCTCAATAATGATGTCAATATTCACATTTTTCCTTCAAGGATGTTGCATTTTTAAAGTAGTAGTGAAATAATATCTTGGGTAGTGACTGCAAGGGTAAGGGTTTGTACAATTCGACTCCCAAACCTCACCAATGGCAAGATTCACACTAGTTGTTGTTGTACCTTTGTAAATAGTAATAATACATTAGTGGCTTTCCTCACCATGCGGCGATGCCTACGTACTAAATTCTTAACTATACAGTACATTTTTTCACGGTTTTTAACCAGTAAGAACAGGCCAAGGATACTTTTTAGGAAAATTTTCATTGAGGTATACCTCAGTATACCTCGTTGTATTTACTGAAACCTCAGTATATACCTACGTGTAATTATGCCAAACCTTGGTATACCTCAATGATAATTTTATCCCAAAACTTAGAATAACATGCTTTTCTTGGGACAAAGGATTGTAAGTCAGGCTAAACAAGTTGTATAGTGAAGTGCTTTAGATCAAAGCAAATGATTGAATAATGTAGAAATGGACATTATAGAAATGTCTCAGTAAATTGGCTGAAAAGATCTGTCAGAACTGAGAAGTGGATGCATTTAAATTCATTTTGGGAGGCTCCTGATTGCTTTCATTTTGGCTGACTCCTTAATCCTGATCATTCTTAGGCACTAGATGAGTTGCATGAGCATAGTTTCCTAACTTTGTTTTCATTTGCGTAAATGTTGATTTGTGCATTTTTTCCCTAGCTTAATTCCCCAATTCAACAATTCCTTTCAACATAATATTGTTTATATTGATAGCAGTTCAATTACTTTTCCTGGGATATTAATTTTACCTTATAGTTGAGCAATTGCTGCGTTCGAGTTGTTGAATGGCAACTTTGTAGTAACCCAATAGAATTGATGATGGGAAGGTGTTACACATGGTAGATGAAGTTAAAGGTTAAGTATACTCAACAAGATTTCTTTTTGTGAATTAGAGTTGAGATTTTGTAATTGAGGGTTTCAGGAAAAGTGAGATTGATTGGCAATGATTAAGCTTGGATAGTTGTCTCTTAGAGGAGAAATGTGGGTGCTTAGAATTGGATAATAGTGAACATGAGACTGAAAGAGTGAGTGAGAGAGAAATTGGGATATCAACTATAGTTTATTACTTTATTGTACTGAATGACTGTATCTGATCTAACTACTATAGTTTGCTTAAAATGAGATGAGAACTTAGATAATCTGAAACCATCCAACTGTCGGAAATTTAGAACCTGCATCACCCCCTTTGGGCCAGATCAAGATAAGGAATGGTTGGGGGGGGGGGGGAGGGAACCAACTATTTGTTGGTTAATCGGAAGCTTCTGTCCTCTGTTTAGTGGGTCAAAGCGGTGGGATGTTCAGTGTGATGAAATAGAAATATAGAATTCAATTAATTACTCATGAACTTGCAACTTATGAGTTCTTTCTAGATGCTTTTGTCGGAGAGGGTTTTGGTCATTTAGGATGCTTTAGATGTGTAAATAAAGATGTCAATATTTATTTTTCAGTTATTTTGAAAAAGGAAATTGCATATGGATAGTATAGAAACAATCTCTTGAGCAGTGTCACATAATACGTGGTACGTTTTGGTACATGGAACGGGTGCGGACCGTAATTCGCTGGTTAAGTTGTGCAGTGCATTAGGGAGTGGTTCAGCGAATTGTATTTTCTGTACGTGGTAACTGGTATGTCAATTCGGAAATGCAATTCGCAGGGGGTGGGGTGGGGTGGAGCTAATTATGTGACACTGCTTCTGGCCGTTCTGGGTAATGGTAATCATTGTCAAGGGTAAGGCTATGTACAATTTAATCTCCCGGACCTCGACAATGGCAACACTCACACTAATTGCTGTTGCTGTACTTTTGAAAACAGTATATTACATTGGTGGCTTTCCCTTACCGTGCCTATGAGACTGTCGTACTGATGTAGTAATTTCCTAACTATACTGTACAGTACATCTTCTAAACGTTTTAACCAGTAACTACCGGTCAAGGATAATTTTTGAAATCCATATAATCCTTGTATTTCTACCGAAAGCCTTTAAAATCATGCTTTTCTTGGGGCGATGGATTGTAAGTTAGGCTACACAAATTGTAGTGAAGTGCCTCAGGCCAAGGTCAAATGATCGAATATTTCAAAATGGGAGATAGAGAATGTTTCAGTAGAATGGCTGAAATTTCGGTGAGAAGTGGATGCGTTTGCATTCATTTTGTCAAGCCTTTTATTTTTAGGGGAGTTCTATGCCGTATGTATTCCTTGTTTAATCTTCAGGCACATAATTGATCTTCCTAGGTTTTCATTTGCATAAATATCAAGGGACAGGGCCACAGAGGATTGATCATGATTCATGAACCACTGATTATGGATGGTCATATGCAGATTATGGCTAATTATGGTGGTGCTAGCACCTATCAGTAGCATAATAAGAACTATTAATAACTGTGGTAAATATTCAACTTGGGTGAAAATGGACGCTGAGATTGTGCATATTAATTTTTGATCATGTGGAAGGAGCAAACAATTAGAATTGGTGGTAGATGAGTTGATTCTAGTTAAAATGCGTCCCAACTTTTCTTTATGTTCCCTGACTGTTGACTCCCATAATAGCCATAGGAGCTATGATTCTCGGACTCTTCATTTCAACAGAAGAGTCTGTGTCGGACTGTCAGATTCTCGAACATTAGGATACAATTTGACACTTGGACACTTCAAATTAGCAACAAAACAAGGAAAAAAATAGCTAGTCCGATGATAACGATCCTTGAATCCTCATCCGAACCCGATCCTCGGATTCCTGAGTCTGAGAAACATAGTTTAGGAGAAAGTATTGGCAAAGGAAGCATCATAATCTACAGGAGTCTACTTTCTTTCTCGATTGTCTACCTTCTCTCCTTGTTTTATTTATTTATTTATTTATTTTTGAACAACAAAAAGAAAATATATTTATGAGGCAACTGATTGCCACAAATTAACAAACAAGAACCCTGAGATAGCTAAGAGCCCACAAAATCAGATGTATAGAGGTTCTATTGTCTAAAAAGGGATTCATAAATGGCATCTTGCTGTTCTGATGGCTTCCTTCTGCTTTATCCTTTATTTAGTCTCCATCTATTACACCTCTTGATTTTGCCAATCAGTTTGTCACTTTGTCCACACTAGCTGTTATTTTTGTCGTGCTCGTGGTTTTATGTGAAATCATGTTTCTACCCTCAAATCCCCTAACTGCCAAAATGTTAAATACTAGCTAGCTATAAGCTTGTTATTGCTAAAATTATTGTGGTCAACTTTCCAAATTTGTGACTGGACCATACTTTAAACAGTGCGAAGGCTTCATGCTGCTAAAATAAGTATTATGTGCATTACACACGATGACATGAGGTGGCCATAAAGTGACATAAATGAAAGCTGAGGCTTCTTCAGCATGGACCTTTTGTTCTGAAGCTGTAGAAGCTAGAAGGGTAGAAGTTACAAGTGGATACCCTTAAGATATGAGACTCTTAGGGCTCGTTTACTTGCTTGCAATCAAATGCAATGCAATCATTTTATAGGGTAAATGGGAGGTGAAAAGTGAAGGAGTGGGAGGAGAGGGATAGGAAAAGTGGGTTGATTGCATTATCCATTGTAATCACAATTGCTCAACTTTTCCTGTGTAATGATGATTACTTTGGATGGTGTAATCAATCTTACTTTTTCCATCTCCTTCCTCCCCATTTTCCCTTTTCCACCTCCCATTTACCCTATAAAATGATTGTATTGCATGTATTTGATTGCAAGCAAGTAAACACCACCTTAATGTTGTTATTTTCACTGGATCTTTCTCGTATATACTACAATAGAAGTTATTGGCTTATACTATGAGCTTTTTTTTTAGCTCAACTACACATTATTTTTGTTTGGACGACTGCTTTTTGGTGTTGTAGCTTGAGATATATATATATGCATCAATGCTAGTCCAAATAACTTATTTGATGTCCATTTTACAGGATTTGCGTGCCAATAGGAAACTACCATGTCCACTTCTTATCTTCCTGCCACCACTGATTCAATAGCTCAGGCTTTGGAAGCCAAGAACCCATCTGAATCCATCTCTATCCTTTACAGAGTGCTTGAGAATCCTTCATCGTCCTCTGATGCCCTACGCATAAAGGAACAGGCGATCACAAACCTTACTGATCTTCTTAGGCAAGAGAACAGAGGTGAAGACCTTCGAAGCCTTCTGACTCAATTGAGGCCCTACTTCTCCTTGATCCCCAAGGCTAAAACTGCAAAAATTGTCCGTGGAATTATCGATGCAGTGGCTAAAATACCTAACACAAGTGAACTTCAGATCTCCCTCTGCAAAGAAATGGTGCAATGGACCCGTGATGAGAAACGAACTTTTCTCCGCCAACGCGTTGAGGCAAGACTCGCTGCACTGTTAATGGAGACCAAAGAATTCTCTGAGGCCTTGTCTCTGCTGTCAGGTCTGATAAAGGAGGTAAGAAGGCTAGATGACAAGCTTCTCCTAGTAGACATTGAGTTGCTTGAAAGTAAGCTTCACTTCTCTCTGAGAAACCTCCCCAAAGCCAAGGCTGCACTAACTGCTGCAAGAACAGCAGCCAATGCCATCTATGTGCCTCCAGCTCAGCAGGGAACAATTGACTTGCAGAGTGGGATATTGCATGCCGAGGAGAAAGACTACAAAACTGCATACAGTTACTTTTATGAAGCGTTTGAGGCCTTTAATGCTCTTGAGGATCCCAGGGCAGTATACAGTTTGAAGTACATGCTGTTGTGCAAAATCATGGTGAATCAAGCTGATGATGTTGCTGGAATAATATCCTCTAAAGCAGGTTTGCAGTATCTAGGCCCTGAGCTTGATGCCATGAAGGCGGTTGCTGATGCCTATTCAAAACGCTCTCTAAAACTATTTGAGGCTGCCCTGGAGAACTTCAAGGCCCAGCTAGAAGAAGATCCCATTGTTCACAGGCATCTGTCTTTACTCTATGACACTTTGTTGGAGCAGAATCTTTGCAGGTTGATCGAGCCTTTCTCAAGGGTTGAGATTGCCCACATTGCAGAGCTGATCGAACTCCCTGTTGATCATGTGGAGAGGAAAGTATCGCAGATGATTCTGGACAAGAAGTTCGCAGGGACTCTTGATCAGGGTGCAGGATGTCTCATTATTTTTGACGACCGTAAAACTGATCCTATCTATGAAGAGACACTGGAGACTATTGCCAACGTGGGCAAGGTGGTGGACAGTCTTTTTGTCAGATCTGCCAAGATTATGGCATAAGGGCCCAAAATTATGCAAACTATTTGGACTTTAGGTTTGCCTTTCATTTTCTTTGAAATTGTGTAGTTGGTTGGTGGACAAGGAGTTGTGAAACTGACCCTGATTTCACAGAGTTTAGTGGTATTAGTTTACCATCGATTGTTGTCTTAGCTTTAGCATGGTTTAAGACTTTAAGATATTGCCTGGTTTTTCTATTTGTCAGCAAAGTCTCACAAGCTCCTCTTAGCAGTGGCACTAAATATTGAGTTGTGACAACTATTTCATCGCCTGGAATCATAAGCATATGTGTAATCATAAGCATGCCGGTGTATGGTTGAATTATATTTCAAGGTCTATAACCTGTATGCTTGCTACGTAAATTCATATAACTGCTGTAATTAACAGGAGAAATTGAAACTTCTTTGGTGGCTGCTGTCATCGCGAAACCACCAAACCACGAAGTTGGAAATTGCTTACTCTTATGGTCATTCAAGGTACACTTTTGATCCAATGTTTAGAATGAAAATGAATGCTTTTGAACACCATTTGACTGTTGTAGAAGCTTGTTGTTGGGAGGAAAGACGCTTCATTGGAATGTCCTCAAATTTCAACTAGTCATTAGCCAATATGAATGTCCTCTTAAAAAAGTATAGAAAGCTTCTATCAAAAAAAAAAAAAAAATCGAAAGTCAAGAATCTTATATGTTACAGCATCTTATACTAGACAATTTAACAAAAATGCTACCAAAACAAAGCATGTAACCTAAAATATAATACCCGAAACCTCAAAGCACCTGCGTGCAAATTTTCCTAAAATTGAAGTTACTTTAGTAATTGTAGAAGTCTTTTTGACAGGTTCTCACTAAAATTAGAAAAATGTCTCACCTGTAGTAGAAAGCTGTGACTTGATCACACTGGGGATGTGTTCATAAATAATGTTTTTGCTTACTTGTCATGTCTTATATTTCATAAAATTGTATGGTTTATAGCAAAGAGAAAATTAAAATATGTCACCGAGACATTCTCACCCCAAAAAAAAATGTCACTGAGACATTGCCCATCTATTTTGACGAAGCCTTCTCTGTGACCCTATGTAAGAGAATATAACCCTTCAATAAAAAAAGATTAAGAGAAATAGAAGGCATTTAAAAAATAAAACAACAAAGAAAATTATACAAAAATGTACATACGAATATTTGATCTGTTCAAACAATGTTACTCTACCTATGTCATAGCATTGCATTTCTTGAAGTTACCCAAAGACATGAAGCATTCAAAGTGAAGAAGCCAACCACTCCAATTTCTTATCCCTCTTTCTCAATCTCACACAACTAACATGCTGAAAACACCTCAAATCCTCCAGCCAGTTTCTCTTTCATCTCTACACCTTCCACACCGCCTTCAAGATTCACCAAACTAATGAGTTCATCCAATACTCTCTCTCATCAACAAAATCCACAGCAACAGCAAAAGCGAAAACTACAAAACAACCTCCATGGCTGAAAACAGAACCATCTTGACGATCTGCACCATTGCTTCATTGTTCTTGATATCATCTGCTCAGACACAGACCTGTAAAGACTACATATTTTCCGATAATAAGGTTTTTGCTTCTTGCACAGATCTTCCAGTTCTTCGAGCTTATCTACATTGGAACTATGACCCCTCTGAGAAAACACTTCAGATTGCATACAGAGCTAAGCAGACACCCAAAGGCTGGATTGCATGGGGAATCAACCCGACTAACAGCGGCATGATCGGAACACAAGCACTTGTTGCCTTCCAGGATCCTAATGGAAAAATGGAAGTCTCTTCCACTCAAGTCACTGACTACAGCACTATACTAAAACCAGGAAATGTTAGTTTTCCAGTCTCAGAGCTTTATGCAGAGTACTTGAATGATGAGATGATCACCTTTGCTGTTGTGGGTCCACTGAGCAACGGAACAATAGCGAACATCATCTGGCAAGCTGGAAATTCAGTGTCAAGTGGCATTCCCCAGGCACACCCATTTTTTGGACCAAACCTTAGATCTTTGGGAACGCTGGATTTCCTGTCAGTATAGAGGAAGATAAAAGGCGCAAATCCTATTAGACTTGCTCTACTGTTGGTGTTTTTATTGTATGGTGCACATAGTATACCCCAAATCGTCTTCATCAGCAATAACAAGCATCAACAAAATATTCAAAGCAGCAAAGTTAGAATATGTTCCCCAATTATCAGGGTTTGTAACTTTGTATACATATCTCAAACCGTAATAAATATCAGATGAATTGATACATTTATGTGGCACAGTTTTATGTCAATGCTAAACAGTTAACAGGTATAACAAGTAACATTAGTCACGAATTCGCTAAGTGTCATTAAATAGTTAGGTGCCTCTTCGTATAGGACGTTGCTAAACAGTGGCTACAGGCTAGGAATGAGTGACCATATTCCCAACGCAATGCTGCAACTCATCCCGCTTGGACTTTGTTACTGGCAACTCTAACGTCCACTGTAGATCATGGCAAGCAAGGGTATAAATAGGCGTGCAGAAATACATATAGCAGTTGAGTCTAAACAACTAATGACAGATTATGTACTCGCTTGAAAGAAAGAGTAAAACAAGTCTAATGAAAACAGTTATCAACAACATGTACATTTCAACATGTATATATGGCTTGCAGGGGTATCTGGCACTTTAGACAGAACGCAAGAAAACGGATGTCACTCCTGGTGCAGCTTCACTTTCTCAGTACAATGACACGAATGAAAGATACAAAGTGATGGAATTTGAAATGCTGAAACAGCTCATTTATTACTACCTCCGTTTCACCAAGATGTTTACACTTTATTTTTCAAGGTCAAAGTTCACAAACTTTGACCATGAATTAGTGAAAAAATACAAAGATTTATAATGTAAAAATGCTATTGTTAGATTCATTTTAAAGAATACTTTTGAAAAATTATAATTTTATTATTTATATATGCATATAATTACAATTATCTACGATCAAAGTGGTGCATTGGAGACCGTGAAAAAACAAATGTAAACATCTTCATGCAACGGAGGGAGTAAGATTTAAGAGTGGAACTGAGCCCAAGGTTCCATTGTGTATGGTTAGTACTTAAATAGTAAACAATGCCGATCACAGTCATTCTCAAAATGATGTGTGTTTCCTAAAAGCTCACCTCTTTGAAGATTTCACTGAAAGAAACATCTTCAAAACCCTGGTGTCACACAAGAGATTGTTAACAAAGTAAAACTAAATGCATATACAATACAATTAATATGAAAGAAAATTTATTTTCCAGGAAAATAAACAAGTGGAATGAGGGATAGAATGAATGAAATTGCGAGAAAGAGGGGAGGGCCAGACCAATTTGCGGAACAGGTCAAGTGAGGCTTGATTTGCTTCTCCAATTTTGGCACAGAACGTGTGGATACCAAGGTTCTCAACAGCAAAAGTCATCATCATCAAGACTGATTCCTTTCCGATTCCCTTCCCATGACTATGCTACCAAGAGAAAAGTTACACAGTTCAAACAATAATAAATTATTTCAAGAAATCAAGTAAAAATAACAATTTCTTTAGATATGGTGAGATATTTCAATCAGTGAAGTAAGCCCTAGCTCAAAGTCATGGCTAAAAAGCTAGAAACAGCCTCGCTGCCATAGGATGCTAGTGTGTGGCAGCATACATATGATTTATCTCACACAACACATACTGAACTCTCACTCTTACGCGGATGAACATATCTGAGGTACACAACACATACTAAACTCACTTTTATGGGAACATATTTGAGAAGGACTATTCAGCTTATGCTTCATACAACAACTTGGTCAAAATAAGAAGGTGATCAGCACAATGTCACTATAGAAAGTTATCAGGAATCAAGAGGTTCCCCACATCATCTGTGAGGTGGTGATGTGATTCACAAATATTATGATTTAAGATATGTAGAATAATAAATCATCAGAATGGCTCATATAAGCTAAAGACATAAGCAGGCTCTATCCAATCACGTGCAAAGTAATCACAACGGAACTTGCACATTTTAAGCTTCCTTCTAGATTTTTCATCTGTAATAGTCTTCATAGGGAGGGACAACCGGACAAGTACCCTGAATCAATCTTCCAACTCCTCCGTTTCATCCTAAGAGAGTCATAACACTAATTATAATTTATACCTTGCTTCATAGGGAGTATACACTTTTCTTGACTTTATGCGATAAAAAAATTTCCAAAATTGATTACCATTCCCAATGCTGTTTGCAAACCTATTCCATGCTCAAGTAAACTGTAACAATCTCATTTCCTCAAAGTATTTCACATTCTAATGCAGCCAAACTCAAAATTGCATAAACAAAATAAAAACTGATCATCTGAGAAATCAAAAAAGCAGCAATAGAGGAATTACTGATTGCAGAATTTTTGTCGGCACCTTTTAATTATTGTTAGAAGGATATCTGGACCATCTAAATCACTGTAGCGAAAAACTACATAAACCAATACCAAACAAGACCATTGTCACTTGTCAGCCACATTTTTCCTAGAAATGCATTTCAGGTCAAGATGTTTCTTGCAGTAAATAAGTTTCAGATAACATGAGATTAACTAACAAATGCAGTATCACAAATGAACGACGACATAAGCTCAGAACTCACATTTTTAAGAAAAAAACTTTATCTCACAATTGCTTTTCATATACTAAAATCCATACTTGAACTAGCTCAGTACTAGTTTCCAATCTATAGACAGTTACACATTATGTAATAAAAAGGGAAATACCTTTTATGCTCAGCTATCATAATCTCAATCTCTCCCAACAAATGGTCCTCAGGATCATTCATGTATAAATTAACATCTCCTATCATGGCTAGAGACCCAAAAAAAAATAAAAAGATCATAATTACATCACTATTATTAAAAACTAATTAGGGTTCTGAAATTGCAAAAATTCACAACTGAAATGATTAAATCTACCTTCAACATGTGGTTGCCCATGTGCAAACTCCCCCTCAATCAACTCCTTATCCAAAACAATAAACGTGCACTCTGAAAATAAAACCCATCATTGAAAACATCAATAATCAGCCAAAAAACAAGAACCCATCATAAATTATGCAACAAATATCAAAAATTTGAAAGAAATGAAGAGAAAACAGAACTGTGGGGATCTTGGGTCCAAGAGAGCTGCATATCATACTCTTGATCAAGGGTAAGTGGCTCAGACCCAGTTGCTGAAAGAAGAGCAGGGTCTTGCATCCATTGATGGTACTTGGGTACATGTTCTTTCATGTATGGGACTAATATCACCTTTTCTCCTTCCAGGCTCACTTCCATCACCATCTCTCTCTCTCTCTCTCTCTCTCTCTCTCTCTCTCTCTCTCTCTCTCTCTCTCCTCTCCTGTTGCTCCGGCGTACTCAAATCAGAATTCTTGCTTTTCTGGGTTTAATTCTTTCTCAAAAAGAATAAAAGGGGTTTAATTGAGGGTTTAATAATGTAATGAAGCCAGTGTCATAATGAAATGAAGCCAAATTGCAAGCAAACATTAAATTGGGCAAATCAAATTGATATTGAACAAAGAAAGGAAAAGCGAAATAGGGTATCTGGCTAAAATGTTGTTAAACCTCATCTTTCCGCTGATCCTATTTACGCTTGGCCCTAATACAAAAACTTGTGTGGATTTAGTTCATAGTGGACCGATATTTTATTTAGAGTCTTTAATAGTGGAGTCACCTCTACTTCACCTGGAGTCACCCCTCAAATTTATACTTGGCGTCACCCCTCTAATAGTGGAGCCACCCCATACTTACTTCACCTGGAGCCAGTCACCCCCTAATTCACCTGAAGTCACTCATCAAATTTACTTGATCCACGGTGGACTAAGTCCACACAACACATGTTGTGGCCCTAAACTTTTCTTGGCCTGACTAAAGATGGACCGCAATATGTCCATGGCCTAATTGAAGATGAATCTATGTTTTCTTATGGCCATCTCAAGGTGCAATTCTTTGCTTTTTTCTTCTTTTTTTTTTGCTCGTCCTAAGGTGCAATTCTTTGCTGGTATGGCCTATACACTGCAAATTTGAGATTTTTGAGCATTGAAAATATGACGGTCCAACTGCCGTAGTGTCGTGTGAAATTTGAGGTTTAGACTAAAATGGGTCATTAAAGTTTTATGGCCAGGAGTTATTTGGGCCAAATTTTTCATAGGGGCCTATGTGTTTAAGCCATTATCTGGGTACGACCTAGATTAAATTCTACCGGAAAAATTGAAGTAGTTAAAAATTAAGACAAGAGGTAGAAAAATTTACGTAAAAAAAAAAAATAGCATGTGAATTTTTTTATGAAGTGTGATGAGTGAAAGGTAAATGAAGTATAATGATGCTAGGAATTGAACTTGGGGTGGTGGAAAAGAATGTGGAATGGGCATATTAGAAAATTAAATGAGTAAGGGTAAAATAGTAAGTACACCCTATGTTTAAGACTTTTGTTCCCTGCATTTAGCAAGTTCCAAAAGAAACCAAAGAAAATCAACTTTACGCAACTTTTTTTTCTTTTCCTTTTTTTTTATGTCTCGCATCGCAAGGTGAAATAAGAGAGGGAAATTCCTTCCTGAATACTTACTTTACAACACGTCAACCTCTCTTTCTGCAACAATTCTATCCTAATCTCATGACTGCCAAGATATGTATTTTTAGGCCCAAATAAGCATAAAGCCCCAAAAAATTATAAGAGGAGTACATACTCTTGAGATTAGGTAAGAATTTGTGCTCTTTCTGAAAGAGACGGATATAAATTTGTGTAATTGTCGAAATTCAAAATGATAGAGCGAGAAAGATGAGTTTCGACCGCGAACAATCGCCACCTTATGTAGGTTTTGATGAATTCATCCAAATGGTGAAGGTTTGTTTGTAAACCCTAATTTTTTTTATCTTTGATGATCACTTGAAATTATTACCTGTGTTTTTTGGTTGTATAATTAATTAATTAATGTGCTCATCACTTTGAAAAACGTTTGATTAATTTAATGTGTTTGTGTTGATGAAATATTGTTTATCACATTTCCCTCTCCATTAATCAGGTTCCGTATTTGAATTGTTGTTATTGTTTATGTAGCAAAGTTATAGGGTTTTAGGTTAGGCTCTATTTGATTCACCTTAATTTTACTTAAATTTAGTTCAGTTCACTTCAGTTCATCAGTTCAGTTCATGTGTAACTTTATCACTCATATTTTTTATTCCGAAATAATTTCATGATGATAATTATGTCATCGGATTGATCTCAAATCATACTTTCAAATGAGTCCAATATTGACTATGTTTGGACGAATTTTAAATGGTTAACGATCAAATTTAAAAAATCAATTCAGTTCAGTTCATTTCAGTTCAGTTCAGTTCAGATCAGTTTTATCCAGATGAATCAAACGGAGCCTTAGTTGTCAATTGTGAATATTGATCGACATTGCTGCTACAGTCAATTTCTGTTAGCTTTGTTTAACTGTTCTGCTATATACTTTCAGCCTAGTACTGGAACAATTACTATTTTTACTCTGCTCTGCTACAGTCAATTAGAGAAATTATTATTTTTGTATATTCTTAAATGATATTAGGATTTCTGTTCTAACTTCTATCAGTTCTATGTGGTGAAATATTTTTTAGTGTTGGTCTATAAGTCTAATGGTGTTTTACATTTTTCTCTTGCAGAAGAAGAAGAAGTTGAATGTGGATCAGGATCAGGATCAGGATCAGAAGAAGAAGTCAAATGTGAATGTAGGTCGAAGGGAGAGGTATGGATGACTTACCACTTGCGTCTTATATTAATTGGTTACCAATTGTTTCTGCAAATTAATAATACTCCGTATAATGTATGCTTATATAATACCATAATACCTTTATAGTGTTTAGTAATGAAACCTCTCAATCTCTTTCTAGAAAGAAGAAGGATAGTCGAGAGCTTGAGCGATTGAAGTCTAGCATTAATTATGATGGCTGTTGCTTGAAAAACAAACACCGAGCTTTAGGTTTTTGTTTCTTTTAGGATTGGGTTTGTTCTTTGATACAGTTGCCACTTAATATTGATCTTATTTTCATAGTGTAACTCATGTTTATTTCTTAAGGTCTTTTTGTCTGTAGTCTTGAATTGATCATAATATTTCACTTAAATGGACTAGTTTTGACTGCACAAATATCTAAATGACTTGTATATGGTAAGAGGAGTACTATAGTCAACTTCTCTTTGAAGAACATATTTGTATGGAGGAAATAGGCTTTCCACCAAAACTTCTTATTCAATTAATCTTTCCAATTATTAAAAGGGTCTTATGGGCAGTAGTGAGGTAGACTAGAGGCTGTAGCGAGAGACACTGCAAAAATGCTCACTAGAATGTTTGCATGAAAATGTGTCTTGCCTTTGGCTATTTTTAATTTTGATTGTATTTGAAGATACATAATGTTGTATACACTTCTTATCTAAAAATAATACGGAGTAATAATGTTGTATACACTGTGCACGTACTTAGCCTAGCATGCTGATAGAATATATTGAAATATGTAAATATTTAGTTATTCATATTAGGCTTATGTATAGTCAGGCCCTTAGGTTTGTAATTAGGGCTAAGGCCCAGCTTTCCTTTTGTAAACACTCGGTATATATTGTTAATAACAAAGAGGTAATCCTCACGGAATTATACCAGATAACATGGTATCAGAGCAAAAACTCTGCAAACCCTAAACCTAACCCTACCCTCTCTCTCAAACCGGTCGTCCACCCTCTCACGGCTCCGACCGACGAAGCACCCAACCGCCGTCCCTCCTTCACGGTCGTTCGTCCTTCTCCGCCGCACGTCCCAGCCAGGACCAGCCGACCGTACCTCTCCTGGGCCGCCTCAAACCGCTTCCGCTGCCACGTTTAGCGCCGCCCACGCCCTCCCTCCATCACACCCACCTGTTGTCGGGTGTAGGTAGCGAATTCCGTCACTCTTCTCTTTTCCTTTCTTCCTTGTTTTATTAATCGTGTTTTGTTGTTGCTTCTTGTGTTTGTCATGGCTGCCCCTCAACTGCCACCCCAGGTTTATGGCATAACCAACATCAAAACATATATCCCCCTTCAACTTGACCTTAATGCCCTAAACTATGATGCTTGGCGTGAACTGTTTGAAATCCATTGTCTTAGTTTTGGGGTGCTTGGGAACCTTGAGGGGACCTCTAAACCTACTAGGAAAGATGATAATGATTGGAAAAAACTGGATGGTATAGTTAAATTATATATTTATGGCACCATAACACAATCCCTGCTTAAAATGATCCTTAAACCCAAAGTCACTGCTCATAATCTTTGGACATCCCTAGAACAACTTTTTAGGGACAATAAGGAAGCTCGTGCCCTTCAATTGTCAAATGAAATCAGTAACATAAGTATGGGTGATATGAATGTTCATGACTATTGTGCCCGCATTAAATCTATAGCCGGCCTCCTAGCTAATATCGATAGCCCAATCACCGAACGCCAATTAATGATTTACACCATAAACGGCCTATCCGATAAGTTTGAAAATATCACCAATGTCATCCAACACCATCAACCCTTCCCGACCTTCCTCCAATGTCGATCTATGCTCACCCTTGAGGAGCAACGCCTTGACAAACAACCCCGGGCCATACCCCGTCACACCGACCACTCCTCCAACTCTATGGTGCTCTACTCCCACCCCTACCCCACCTACCCTTACCCCCCGTCCCCTCACCCCACGGCCGTCCCCCCACCCGTCTCCTTCACGCACCACCCGACCCCACCTCCCCAAGCTTCCTACCATGCCAACCAAATCCCCCTCTTCCCTTACCAACAACACCCACCCTACCCCTACCCATACCCAACCCCACAAAACCAACCCGCCCAACCCTCTCCCTCTAATCCCCAGATCACGGCCACCCCTGACCCACCCAAAACCCACCAGCCCAAGGACAGCCGCAACCACAAGGGGAAGCACAAGGGCGGTGATGGGCAAGGCGGACAGGTATTGACAGGCAACAACGCTGCCACCGCACAACAGGCCGTGCAGCCGACAGCCACCGCGCCGCCCAACGCGTCTTTCTTGTACCCGCCGGGAGGGTGATCCTATGTCCCCATCCCCCTCCCCGTGCCGCCTGCCACGGCACCTCCGGCAACCCTCGCCCCTGCTGCAACCAGCAGTGGTGCGGGTCTCCTGGGCCCCCGCCTCGGGTCGCAGCCCGCGACCCAACTGGTCCAGACCGGCTCCCTTGGCCCCGCTGCAGCGGCGTCCAACCCCTCGTACCAGGTCCCACCTCCTTGGACCTGGTTCGCAGCGGTCCCACCCGCGACCGAGGGCCCTGCTCCAGCCGAGCCCACCTCCTCTTTCCCCCAATTATTTAATACTCTGACTTTGCAGGATCCAGGTGACACCGATTGGTATATGGACACTGGTGCCAAGACCCATCTCATATCCCAAACACGTAATCTGAGTAAAATTTTTAATTTTAGTCATCATAATTCTGTAACTGTTGGTGACGGATCCTCGATTCCTGTGACATGTATGGGCTACTCACTCCTTCCCTCCCCATCCCGACCCCTCCATCTACAAAATGTCCTTGTTGCACCACAAATTGTTAAAAATCTAGTCTCTGTCTGTCGTTTCGTTAAGGATAACCATTGTCGTGTTGCCTTTGACGAGTATGGTTTTTCTGTTTATGATTTTCAGACTTGGGCACCTCTCCTACGATGTGATAGTGACGGGGAACTGTATCCACTCACCTCCACCACCACAAAATCCTGCCATCCCACCGCCTTCCTCACCAGTACCCGCTCTACTTGGCACCGTCTTTTAGGTCATCCGGGCGATTCTATTATTCAAACTTTAATTTCTAATGGTTTGATTGAGTGTAATAAGGAAAAACAATCTAGTTTGCTTGTCAACTCGGCAAGCATGTTAGACTTCCCTTTTTCCCTTCTATGTCTACTGTTAGCTTCCCTTTTGAGATTGTTCATTCGGATATTTGGTCATCCCCTATCCCCAGTGTGAGCGGAATCCGCTATTATGTTATATTTTTGGACCACTACTCTCAATTCTTATGGGTCTACCCTCTTCGTCGAAAGAGTGATGCCTTCTCCAATTTTTTACATTTTAGAGCCTATGTTAAAAATCAATTTAATTGTGAACTTAAGGCCTTTCAATGTGATCATGGGGGGGAATTTGACAACACACCACTTCATGACCTCTTCGCCGCTAACGGCATTCTCATCCGCTTCTCTTGTCCTCGCACTTCCCAACAAAATGGCAAGTCCGAGCGCATGCTCCGCGTCATCAACAACATCATCCGCACCCTTCTTTTTCAAGCCCAAATACCTCCCTCCTATTGGGTCGAGGCCCTTCACATGGCCACCCACCTCCTTAATCTACTCCCTTCTTCCACCATCTCAAACGAAATCCCCTTTTCCCGTTTATTCAAAAAACCTGCTTCCCACTCTCACCTTCGTGTCTTCGGATGCCTCTGCTATCCCAATCTCTCATCCTCCACACCACATAAACTCTCCCCACGCTCGTCTCCCTGTGTCTTCCTAGGGTACCCCGCCAATCATCAGGGATATCGTTGTCTTGACTTGGCTACACGAAAAATCATAATATCTCTTCATGTCACTTTCGATGAAAATACATTCCCCTTCTCTACATTCGTCACCTCCCCCCCCCCCCAACACCTATAATTTTCTTGACCTCGGTACCGATCCCTCCCCCCTCCACAATCTCCTTACCCCTTCGGCCCAACCCGCGGTCCAGCCCGCTGATCCTCCCCACCAAACAGCCCCCCACCCCCCACCCCCCACCCCCTCCCCCCCTCCTCCCCCCACCCACAACATGACCACCCGCGGTCAGTTGGGGGTGTTCAAACACAAGAAAATCTTCACTCTTCATTCTTCCACCACCTCCCCCCTCCCTCGCTCTCATGTTCAGGCACTCAAGGATCCTAACTGGCGGGTTGCTATGCAGTCTGAATTTAATGCTTTAATTAAAAATGATACTTGGACCTTGAAACCCCGACCCAAAGGGGTTAATGTGGTACGTTCGATGTGGCTGTACAAACACAAATACAATTCCGACGGCACTCTTGAGCGGCATAAAGCCCGCATGGTTGCTAATGGCAAATCTCAACGTCCCGGGATTGACTGTGATGAGACTTTCAGTCCGGTTGTCAAACCGGCCACCATCCGCACTGTCCTTAGCCTGGTCCTCTCCCACTCATGGCCCATCCACCAACTTGATGTCAAAAATGCCTTCCTCCATGGTCACCTACAGGAAACGGTCTACATGCACCAACCCTCCGGGTTTGTAGACCCTGCTCACCTGGACCATGTGTGTCGCCTCCACAAATCCCTATATGGCCTCAAACAAGCTCCTCGGGCTTGGTACCAACGGTTTGCCGAGTTCATGACCCGCCTTGGTTTTACCCACAGCAAGTCCGACACATCCCTCTTCATCTACAAAAACGGCCCACATACAGCCTACATCCTTCTCTATGTGGATGACATCGTCCTCACCGCCTCCTCAGATTCCCTTCTTCACCACATCATCACCTCCCTTAGTGTCGAGTTCTCCATGACCGACCTTGGACCTCTCCACTATTTCCTTGGCATCACCGCCTCCCGTACAGCAGAGAGCCTATTTCTTCCCAAAAGAAATATGCCACTGAGGTTCTCGACCGTGCCCACATGGCTGACTGTAAACCCTACACCACTCCCGTCGACACCAAGTCCAAACTTGGTCCCGACGGTCCTCCTGTGGCAGATCCCTCCCTTTACCGCAGCTTAGCCGGTGCCCTGCAATACCTCACCTTCACTCGTCCGGACATCTCCTATGGGGTCCAACATATTTGCCTCTACATGCATGATCCTCGAGAGCCCCACCTTCAGGCCCTCAAGCGCATCCTGCGTTACATACAGGACACCCTTGAGTATGGCCTTCATCTCTACCGATCCTCCACCACTGGTCTCACTACCTACACCGATGCTGACTGGGCCGGCTGTCCGGATAGCCGCCGCTCCACTTCGGGCTACTGTGTATCCCTTGGTGACAATCTCTTGTCTTGGTCCTCCAAACGTCAAGGCACAGTCTCCCGCTCCAGCGCCGAGGCGGAATACCGCGACGTCGCCAACGCTGTTGCTGAAACTTGTTGGCTACGCAACTTATTACTCGAGCTTCACTGCCCTGTCACACGGGCAACCCTTATATATTGTGACAATGTTAGTGCAGTCTACCTCTCCACTAACCCGGTGCAACATCAGCGTACCAAACATATTGAGATCGACGTCCACTTTGTGCGCGAAAAAGTCGCTCTTGGTCATGTTCGTGTGCTTCATGTTCCATCCAGTTCACAGTATGCAAATATTTTTACTAAGGGCCTTCCTTCGTCTCTTTTTACTGACTTTCGCTCCAGCCTGAGCGTCCGTCCTCCTCCCGCTTCGACTGCGGGGGTGTGATAGAATATACTGAAATATGTAAATATTTAGTTATTCATATTAGGCTTATGTATAGTCAGACCCTTAGGTTTGTAATTAGGGCTAAGGCCCAGCTTCCCTTCTGTAAACACTCGATATATATTGTTAATAACAAAGAGGTCATCCTCACGAAATTATACTAGATAACAGGTATTACATCAAATTATAGTAGAATCTGCAAGTTGGTGCTTTTGTTTCACCAGCAACAATGCAAACATGGTTTCTTTCCTTGTGATTTATCCCAAAACAAAAATAAAATGAAAAGGTAAGAATATCATGATTCTCTAAAGCTGCAAAATTCTGTTAAAGTTATTGAAAAAGGCACTATTAATCCTGAGGGGGTAGCTCAGCTGGTAAGACATCTAAGAAATATTTCAGAGGTCCCAGATTTGAGTTTTTTCAAGGTCACTCGAGGTTTTACTGATCGTTAACTTTAGGGCTTATAAGATTAGTCAAACAAAGCTTGAACACCCATGTTATCTAAAAATGAAAAATGCAAAATGCACCATTGCCATGCTGCATGGTGCATTTTTAAACAATGTTAGTGTAGTGATGTTTAATCTTCTTCTTCTTCTAATTCAGTTAGGCTTTCAAGCATTTAATTCGGTAGCGTATAATAGCACAAAACTGCCTGTGCTTCAAAATTATGGGGTCAAGCTGCTTGCTGCTAATAGCTTATGTCACCTAGTTTTTCCGTAGAAGTACTATGAATGTTAACACCCATCCCAAATTATATAATCTCTCAGTCTATTCTATTCATGTTAATAGAAGCCAAAAGGTGATCTTGATTCTGTGTGCTGTTGATTTAGCACAAGTTGTTCCCCCATAATCTAAAGTCCAGGAGGTTGGAAGATTCTTATTATCGACTGATAATCTTGTTTTGCAAGATAAGTTTTGTTAGTGCTGCTTGAAGTGTCATCAGGGTTTTGTTCTTTTCCCCTGTGTGATGAGTCCAATAGTATTTTTGCAGCTTTGTCTAACAGTCGAACACTGTCTTGATATTTGTCTTTGTATTTGTTCATATAGTATGTATATATGTGAAATGTGATGAGTAGGCCATTAAGTAGGAGATTAGTTAATATTAAAGTAGTTTTGGGAATAAAAACCTGTTAGCATATATGTATATTTTGCTGATTATTAGAATCTTTTTGACCTTGCAGATATGGATATACACCATTGAATGTGCTTACTGTACGCACAAGATCTTTTTGGAGAGAAAATCTGGGGATTCAGAGTACAAGATCGTTGAAAAGGATAGGGGAAAGAATGTTGAATGGTTAAGAGTCCCTCCGCGGATGTGTTTTTGTTGAAAAATATTGATAAAATAATATCTCAATGAATAATATCTCGACTATAAAAATAAATACATCAATGTTTAACAAAACAAAAACAAAATTCACAACAACAACTTCTCAAGATCAATACAAATACATACACTTTGAATATAAATAGTGATTAATCAAATACGAAGTATGTATATATGTAAAAAGAAGAGATTAGAAGTAGCCTGGGTTGAAGCACGCTAGGCGCTTTCCTTAGAGAGGAAACACCCCCACTGCACTGGTAAATTAATCAAGTACGTTCCTCCCCAAGATACGATAACCCGTTGGATTTCTTCGGTGCAGCAAGGAGAAATCCCCGAACCAACAATTACACAATGCTCACTAGTAATAGTAATAATAATAATATAAAATAATTGTTGTAGTACAGGTTTGTATTTGTATAGTAGAATGTTACGTTTGTTAATAATGTTGAGATATATAAAAAATATGTATATAGATAAAACTTTGGGGAAGAAATCAATAAGAGGAAGATGTTTGTTTAGATGAGAATAAGCCTTTGCCTAAAAGAAATTCAATCACCATCTCACTCCTGGGTCAACCACTTCCACCACTTAAATAGCCAAACCTTAGTAACGTAAGGAATTTAATCTCTCATCAAAACAATGATAGTGGAAGATCTCACAAAACTAGCCAGTAAAAACAACCGGCCATTCAGCCTTTACTTTACTGCCATATTATTAAAATGCTACTAACTCCATTTAATCAAATCAAAGATATCAACGTTACTAGTTTAAGAAATCAGTGTTCTCAAACAATAAAAAGCATTTAAACAAATTTATTTACTAATAAATAAATAAAAGATTTAAATTTTAAAGCATAAAATTCCAACAATCCCCCACATGATTTAAAATTTAAATCATTGTAACTACCAAACATGCGACAAAAGAATTTTGTAAAAATAAATATAGTATACTAGCGAGCATATAATACTGTGCAATAGGCATAGGTACCTTTTGGGCTTGAACCTACACTTAGTGAGAATGAGCTTACACCCGAAAGAGTCGTAGTAACATAAATGTTTTGAACTTGACCCCTTATATCAGATTTGGACTCACCACACACACAATATGGGCATTTCGCCAGGTTCTATCGGTGGGGCGCGTTACAGTCATGCGCACGATATCTTGTCTCATGTGTGTTATTAGGAAATAACCCAATTCCTACAGTGGCGACCCCACCACCGCACATCACTAGGTGAATCCTCCAAGAGTAGTATGTGACCACTACCCCGCAAACAAATATGCCTTTGGATTCATTAAGAGTTAAAACTCACCCTTAAACCGTCACATCCATCAAGAGCATTTCGCCATAGGAATGGGACCCGAAAATTCTCTGCTAAATAATTTTTAGTGCTCTTTTGTAGTTCACTCATTAGTTTCGCTATTACCCGTTGAACTTCATTCATGGGATCGCCATACCTCTGAAGACGGGTTTCCACCGTGGAGACTAATTTATGGGCTGAGCTTCAGTCCCATTCCCCTCAACGATTCAAGCACTTGTTGGCGTGCCAAACCCTTTGTAAGCGGATCCGCAATATTCTTTTCAGACCTGACAAAATCCAAACAAATCACACCGTGAGATATCAAGTGTCTTAAAGACTTATGTCTCACTGTCAAATGTCTCATTTTCTCATTAAACTTCTTACTATTCACTTTTGCTATAGCAGCTTGGCTATCACAGTGAAGAGAAATAGGAGGTATAGGCTGAGTTAATATAGGAATATCAGTTAATAAACTTTTCAACCACTCAGCTTAAGCACTAGCAGTATTTAAAGCTACTATTTCTGCGTCCATGGTGGAACGACAGATAATAGTCTGCTTTACAGACTTCCAAGAAACTGCACCTCCACCCAAAATAAATACATAACCACTAGTAGCTTTAATATCATGACAATCAGTTATCCAATTTGCATCACAATATCCTTCAAGCACTGCAGGGTAACCACTATAATGAATATCATAATCAATCGTACCCTTTAAATATTTAAATAGCCTTTCTAAAGCCGTCGAATGTGCAGTGCCATGATTATGAGTATATCTAGCCAACTTACCGACCACAAATGCAATATCAGGTCTAGTAAAATTTGTAAGATGCAACAACGATCCAACAATTTGAGAATACTTATATTGGGAAATAGTTTCTCCCACATTTTTCTTCAATTTAAAAGTTGGATCAAAAGGAGAATATACAGGACTCACATCAAATAAACCAAACTTTGTCATCAACTTCTCAATATAGTGAGATTGGGTCAATGCAAATCCATCATGCTTCTTAATTAATTTAATACCCAAAATCACATCTACCGGACCAAGGTCCTTCATATCAAAAATTTTAGACAAGAACTTTTTCGTATCATTAATAACACGAATATCAGTACTCAATATCAAAATATCATCAACATATAAACAAAGAATCACACAAGTACCATCAACTTGCTTAATATAAAGACATTTATCACCACCATTTATTTGAAAACCATTTGAAATCATAACTTGATCAAACTTTTCATGCCATTGCATTGGAGCTTGTTTCAAATCATAAAGCGACTTTACAAGCTTGCAAACTTTATTCTCTTGGCAAGGAACAACAAAACCTTCGGATTGTTCCATGTAAATCTCCTCCTCCAAATCACCATTTAGAAAAGCAGTTTTCACATCCATTTGATGAATTTCTAATTTATAAATAGAGGCAATGGCAATTGAAACTCTAATAGTAGAAATTTTTGAAACTGGAGAATACGTATCAAAGAAATCTATACCTTTCACTTGTTTGAAACCTTGGACTACAAATCTAGCTTTAAATTTTTCAATAGAACCGTCGGGTCGCAATTTCTTTTTAAAAATCCACTTATAGCCTAAAGTTTTACAACCATGTGGAAGATCAGTTAAAATCCAAGTTTTATTTTGCAAAATAGAATCTACTTCACTTTGGATGGCTTCTTTCCAAAACGGAGCGTCAACAGACGTCATTGCTTCACTAAAAGTTTTTGGATCATCTTCAAGTAAAAATGTAACAAAATCGGGACCAAAACTTTTAGCTCTTTTGGCCCTTGTACTCTGTCTAGGGACAGTGGGCTCAATTGGCTCCTCAATAAAACCACTAGAGGATGAAGGCTCACTAAAAATCAAGGAAGAAGGCTCGGAAACAGGTTTTAAAATTTTAGTTTTCATAGGAAAAACATTTTCAAAGAAAACAACGTCACGAGATTCAATAATAGTATTAATAGCAATTTCAGGAACTTCAGAAGTCAACACCAAACATCTATAAGTAGTACTATGTAAAGAATAACCAATAAAAAGCACTATCAACTGTTTTTGGACCAATCTTCCTTTTCTTTGTAGTAGGTATATTTACCTTGGCTAAGCACCCCCACACTTTGATATGTTTCAAAGTCGGCTTTTTATTTTTCCACAACTCATAGGGGGTCTTATCAACATTTTTATAAGAAACTCTATTCAACACATAGCAAGCAACATATAAAGTTTCACCCCGCAAATTATTAGGCAAACCAGAACTAAGTAACATTTCATTAATCATGTCCAACAAAGTACGGCTTTTCCTTTCTGCAACCTATTAGATTGAGGTGCACGAGGAGGCTAAACCTGATGTATAACACCATGTTCTTCACAAAATTGAATCATCTCAGTAGGGGCATACTCACCTCCTCATATCCTAACGAAGAATTTTAATTTTATTTTTCAATTGATTTTCAACTTCAGCTTTATAAGCTTTAAATCTATCAAACAAATCACTCTTGGCACTAACCAAATAAACATAGCAATACTTGGAATAATCATCAATAAAGGTAATAAAGTACCTTTTTCCACCACGAATCAAAACATTTTCACTATCACAAAGATCACTATGAATTAACTCTAACAAGCTAGTTTCTTTTTCAACCGACTTAAAAGGTTTTCTAGGTTGTTTAGCTTGCACACATAATTCACATCTTTCTTTAGCATCAACACTAGATTTAGGAATAAGGTGTAAATGCATCATACGTCTAATAGTTTGCAAATTCACATGACCAAGCCTAGCATGCCAAATATTAGAAATTTTAACATTTGCAACACACAAAGAATTACCAGAAATAGTATTCACCTCTTTGGGCACAACATTAAGTTTGAATAATCCATCACATATATAACCTTTGCAAATAAAATTACCATACTTTGTAATCACAATTGCATTAGATTCAAGAATAACTTTATAGCCACATTGTACCAACAAGGAAGCACTAATAAGATTTTTTCTAACATCGGGAACATGATATACTTGATCCAAATCAAGAGACTTTCCAGATGAAAATTTTAATTTAACAAGACCTTCACCAAGGATGGAAGAAGTAACACCATTACCCATACTAACTGTTTTTGCATATGACTCAACATAAGTAGAAAATAGATTCTTATTAATACAAACATGAACATTAGCACCAGAGTCTACAAACCAATCATTCATATTATATACCATATTTATAACCGGGTTAGAAACAACTCCCACATTAACGATAGCCATAATAAGTAAATAAGGCAAAGTCAAATATAAAATATCAATCAAACACCGTACTCCAGATAATGACTAACAAGAGTAAAGCAAAATTTATTTATATACTACATAGCTCTACTCTTTACTCTAAGCTCAAAGACAAAGGTAAACAAGTGCCTAACTTTGTAGGATATAAATCACATGAACGTCAATTCTAATAGATGGCAATGGAAGGCAACTGGACGAACAAATATATATATATATATTTTTTTGAAACAACGAACAAATATATTTTTAGATAGACTTCAACGTGATGAGTGAATTGCCAAAATTATGCCAAGTCAAGAAAGGAGAAAAACTACTTCACACAGTAGGTACTTAAAAGTATGCAAGCCTATCCATAAACTTCAATTTAACATACTAATCTTGGGATATATAAAATAACGTTTTTCTCTCTAAGACTGTTGGAAAATATTGATAAAATAATATCTCAATGAATAATACCTCGATTATAAAAATAAATACATCAATGTTAACAAAACAAAAACAACATTCACAACAACAACTTCTCAAGATCAATACAAATACACACACTTTGAATATAAATAGTGATTAATTAAATACGAAGTATGTATATATGTAAAAAGAAGAGATTAGAAGTAGCCTGGATTGAAGCACGCTGGGCGCTTTTCCTAGAGAGGAAACACCCCCACTGCACAGGTAAATTAATCAAGTGCGTTCCTCCCCCAAGATACGACAACCCGTTAGATTTCTTCGGTGCAGCAAGGAGAAATCCTCGAACCAACAATTACCCAATACTCACTAGTAATAGTAATAATAATAATATAAAATAATTGTTGTAGTATAGGTTTGTATCTGTATAGTAGAATGTTACGTTTGTTAATAATGTTGAGATATATAAAAAATATGTATATAGATAAAACTTTGGGGAAGAAATCAGTAAGAGGAAGATGTTTGTTTAGATGAGAATAAGCCTTTGCCCAAAAGGAATTCAATCACCATCTCACTCCTGGGTCAACCACTTCCACCACTTAAATAGCCAAATCTTAGTAACGTAAGGAATTTAGTCTCTCATCAAAACAATGATAGTGGAAGATCTCATAAAACTAGCCAGTAAAAGCAACCGGCCATTCAGCCTTTGCTTTACTGCTATATTAACACTTTTTAAATGCTATTAACTCCATTTAATCAAATCAAAAATATCAACGTTACTAGTTTAAGAAACCAATGTTCTCAAACAATAGAAAGCATTTAAACAAATTGAGTGCATTGGTAGAAGTGGATCCAGAAGATGGAAAGATCTAGAGGATATTCTAGCTGTTAGGACTCAGGAGATTGCATGTTTAAGTAGGTCCATATATATATATATATATATATATATATATATATATATATATATATATATATATATATATATATATATATATATATATATATATATATATATATATATATATATATATATATATATAGTTTTATCTCCGTGCTCTGCACGGACTCGTAATTATCTCTCGAAAATGAAAATAATTTCCTAAGTGATACCTCATGCCTCATCATACTGCATAACTAATTCTACATTTGATTATTTAATATTTTTGGTATGAAATGTCCCTTTAAATTGATCTACATCAAAATTAGAATGAATGTAAAAAAGATTGATTTATAATCATAATTTTAGCCTATATCAAAATTCTAAAAGAAAAAAAAAGATAAAGATTAATAAACCTTTCTTCGAGTATACTAAGACTTTATTTTCTCAATTTATTATTAGTCCAATTTAGTTTAATCCAATTCAGATTAGTTAAGTAGATCGTGTAGGAACGTACCACTTAAATAAATTTCATTTATGCTATAAAATATTAAAGGTCAACTTAAATACATATGACATCAAATAGTTAAGACCGGTATTGTTAGAACTTAGAAGTGCCATTTATTGTTATTTAACCAAGTTGTACACATGTGGCATCTACATGTAATCTTTACACGAACATTTCCTCTTAAGTGTCATCCTACATGTCATCACCGCCAGGAAATGACTCAACTTTTGTAAGACATATCTCATTTTGAAAAAAATTTCAAATTCAATCCATTGAAGCAAGATTTATAATTTCACTACAACAAAAGGGCACTTGTGCCACGATTTATGCCATAGAAATTTTAAATTTGTGGCAATTTTTACCTATTTTCACGGGAAAAAAGGTTAAAAATAAATCTGAAAATTTTCTATTAAAATTATGCCACGGAAAAACTTTACCCATAACAAAAGTAACTTTGCTACGAGTAACAGCCACGGAGATATTAGCGCGTGGCGTAAATCAATTTTGCCACTACCTTAGTCACGGAATTTCAAACCTTGTGGCAAAATTTATCCCTGCCACTACTATAGCCACGGTAACTGATAAGTTACAACTCGTTGCAAATATTTTGAGGGAAAACATCAGACGCTTTTTTAGTTTTCGTCTCCCAAACACACCGGCTACCTTCTCATCTCAGTCACATCTAGGGCCGCACAAAAATAGATCCAGATCAGTTATTCAGATCAGACCTAATCAAAATGGGTCAGACCTAGATCGAACCTAATGTATCCAGTTAGGTCCATGGTCCAACTTTTATAGAATTTCGGTTTAGATCCGGTTCGATCTTTTTTCCGATTTGGACCTGATTAGACCTGGTTGGACCGAAAACCTTTAAATTATAAAAAAAAGATATAAAAAAGTGGCTTTGTAGGGTTTGATGGAGCGAAAACTTCCGAATTATGAAAAAAAATATTAAAAAGGTGGTTTTGTGGACTTTGTGAGCCAAAAACCTTTGAATTTTTTATTATGTTTTTAATTCATTCTTGCATTGCTTAAACATATTAAGAGTTGTTTGGACTTTTATTGTGATTTTTTTTTGTGTTGTTTACTTGCTTGGAATTGAATATTATTTGGGCAATTTTTTTATAAGTAATATTAAAATTCGTATTGGAGCTCAAAACAATTCAGGTTCATTAGGTTCATTTAGGTTCGGCCCAGGTTTTCTAGGTTCGGTTAAGTCTAAGACCTATTGTATTTAGGTTAGGTTCTCGGTCCACCAATTTACTAAATTCAAATTTGATCCAATTCAGATTCGGTCCAATTCGATTAGGTTCTGGACCTATGTGCAGCCCTAGTCACAAATATCTCACGGCCGCTTCATCCCTTCCATGGGAACTGCCACCTAAATCGCTTTGTTTCATTCCACAACAGCAAAAGAGAGAGTGAAGACGACGATTGCAGTGGATTGTTAGGTGAGGCGGGCTCGTTCTAGCTAGGCGCAAGTTACTGCTTGGCCATAGGTATGGAATTTTTCGTCTGGTTGTTTTTCCCAAGTTTTTTCATGGATTGGTCAATTTGGTTGCGATTATGTGCTGTGAGTTGGGATTATGTGCTTTAAATTGCGATTGTCTGCTGTGAATTATGTGAGTTGCGATTCTGTGCTGAATTGCGTTTCTGGATTGGTTACGGTTATGTTCTGCGGATTGGGTTCTTGTCTGATATATTTTTTGCCAATAATTTGATGCTATGGCTGAAATTTCCGATTTAGAGGTCAGATTCTTTGTTTCTGCGGGACTGAATTTAGATTTAGGGCTAAATTTTCATTTTAGGGCTGAATAGAATCTTCTAATAGGTTTTTTTTCCCTCCTTCTAATGGGTTCTTGAAATAAACATCAATCGAGAAATTCAATCTGGGAAAACCAAATCCCTATAGTGACCAGCAAGAGAAGTGGCCACAACTTTGTTAGCAACCAAATAGCTAGTAGTCTATTATGTTGTTCACACTCTTTATCAATTTATCCAAACAGAGGAACAATTCAACATAAATGTCTTGAAAACTTCATCGTAACTGAAGTGACCAAGTAACCGTGACTAAGGCAGGGTGAAGTAGTTTTAAAATCCAAAGCAAAAGAGGTTGTTCCTGAATGTTTTGATGTTAATACTAACTTTTCTTTTTGATCTACCTCGATAAGGAAGCAAACTAAGAGAAAAGAGATGCTCTATATACGCAAAGGCTTATGAAAGTTGAAACAAGACAGAGTTAATGATGGGCTTGTAATACTGGTTCTAGCTTTGGAGCATATAACTAACTTATTTCGATAAATTCTCTGAGTTTACTACATCGAATGAATTTATATGATCTGTATTATTGGGACATGAAGTAGTATATATAGAACCATACTTGCATTGCTACAAAAGATGGGTGATTAGTTTCAAGCTAAAATTTGCTTATGTTTAGCTTTGTGTTCTTGTTCTCTCTGTTGCTATCATCTAGATTCTTTTTTATAGGCTTAAGTAGGTGGTTTGGGAGTTGTTTTGCCAGATTTAAATGAAGGTTAGTAAAACGTTTTGCATGCTGAAAATCAGTACTGAAACTTACACTCACTCAGATTGTTAGTGCTCTGGTTTTCTTGCATTTTTTTATGTATTTTAACTATGAGTTGTTTGATGTGTATTCAGATGGTTGAGTAATGATTTATGAGGTTAATGGGAAGAGATGAAAACATATAAGCTATTTGTATGGTAGAACCCACCACAAGCACATAAGAGCTGATCGAATCTGAAATTAGTCGATTGCTATACACTGTTTGTGATCTGTTTGGGCCTTTAGGCTGTTTCTTGTTCATTCTTGTTTCCCTCTTAATTTCACTATGAATTTTAGTGAATAGTGAGCTTATTAATATGGAAAACAAGGTATACAATTAGCTTTAGAAGATACTAAGCGAAAATGGCTCAAGGTGATTTATTTGACAAGTAGATGGTTAAGCCCTACAATGAACCGCTGTTTTCAAACCTGATTCACATTGTCTATGCTTGCTTTTGGTATGTTATATGGATTGAAGCTTGAGGAAACAGGTACTCTATGGAGGTTATAGGTAGGACAGTAAGTGTGGACTTGTTTGTGCTAAAATGATGCTTTTCTTACCTTTTGCAATCTGTTTTAGTTACCTGAGTTCAGATTAGATTTCTCTCTGTTTATGCATGTTATTTGCTGTATGTAAGCTTAGAAACAGCGGATTGTCAGGTTTTTGAGGGGTGAATAAGTGGGGATGAAATTAAGCTGGTTTTACGCACTTTATGCAGTAATTGAGAGGGTTGAGTGTTCTGGTTTGCTTTGTGACTTTAGATGGGCTGTATGGCTAGCGATTTAGTAATTTAGAGTATAAGGAAATGATAAGGAAAAACACCTACTAGGTAAGGTTCTTCTCTAGAACATTCCTTTACCAGGCTAATTAGATATACTAGTTAGATATACTGCACTTGATCCTAATTGATTGTATCATGCTTGTTTATTAATAACTCTTTTGTTGCACTTGCTACTAGTTGGTGTTGCTGCTACCACAGTGCTTGCTAGTTGCTACTGGCCTTTTCTATATGTGTTGCAGCGATTTGTTCAAAATGTTGAAGTGTGGTTATGATCTTTAGTTTGGGTTTTCTATTGTTGTGTTCTACACCTTGTTCTGTTTCTGTAGTTTTTGGATTACATAAACTAACATGCTTTGCTTTACCTTCTCTTGTTGTAGGTAACCATGGATTAAGGGATAGCAGAAGTGTTGCCTATCATGTGAATATGAAGAAGTGTGATGTCCATTTTTATATTGGGTGTTAAAAAATCTAGAACTCTTAGAGTAGCTTTTGTTTGACAAATATTTAGGTTTTGTTTGGATTAGATATGAATTTTTTATTTTATTTGATCTATATTAAATGTACCGACATGGGATGACTTCTTTGAAATTTATAATGTCATATCAATTTTAATAATATTTTTTTGTCTTTGTAATTATATTTATATGGTTTATGTTAAAGTTGCGACTTACATATCTAGCCATGAGAAGAGCGAGACTTAATATGCTGCTAGTTGTAACAATATCTGCCGCGATTGTATTCGTTGCACAGAAGTAAGCCTCTTGGTTCGGTTGGCTAGCCACAATAGTTTTCATGGCACCTTCGTATTAGCCACGGTTATACTAGTGGCTGGGGAAAATCTAGCCATGCTTGTATTCGTGGCTAAAGAGAATATAGCTACGGGTTTAGTTTTGTTGGCCACAGTAATATGCGTGGCAAAAGGAAAGTACTAGCCACGGGTTTAACCGTGGCAAAAAAGATTGTTTATGCCACGGGGTCATTTTTCTCGTGGCAGTACCCTAGTCATGGTCACTTGTGCCACGGCTCATATTCCGTGGCTAAATGGCACATCCACGAAAATTCTGATCTTGTGCTACGATGATAACCATGGCACAAGTGATGATTTGTTGTAGTGTTTTTTGACGTACGTAACTAAAGTTTTTTATTTATTTTGTAATATAAAAAAGGTAATAAATATGTAATAAAGCCAACTAATGATAATGCATTAATGAGTGACACTTTGATGGTAAGTTGTTAGGCTATGTGGCAAGCTTTGCTTACGTGGCACTTAGGGATCATCACACGAATTTACACCTCCTACGTAGTGTCCTACGTGTCTTGCCCACACGAATTGGACTCACTTTATACGTATACCGATGTGGCGCATATGTGTCATATTCACACGAATATATCCCTCCCAAGTGGAGTCTCACATGTCATCCTCCCACGAAAAGAACCCAACTTTATAAGACATAGTACATATGCATCTCATTTTGAAGTATTTTCCGAACCTGATCCAATGGAGGAAGAATTATAATTTTTAAAGTTGCGTAACAAAAGTTATTTTATTTTATAATCTTGACAATATGATAATAAATATAATAGGTTGTATTTATGAAGTCAAATAATGATTATTAATTAATGCTTGACACACTTAGATGGAGGCTTAGGTGGCGGCATACGTGTCATCACCACACGAACTTGCCGCTTACGTGGCATCTTAGATGTCATGCCCACACAATTTTAGGCACTTACGTGGCATCCTACATATCGTGGCCACACGAAATGGACTTTATATATATATATATATATATGAAAAAAATAAATAAATTATAATGTAGCTCAAAGTTAGGGGAACATCACCTCAAAAAAAATTAGGGGAACATCAAAAAAATAATAATTCTAGGAGGATTCAATGGCCCTCAGTTTGGTAGTTCAACTAAGGCCACATTATATTTGAATTTGTGTCAAACATAATTTTTTAGGAGCATTTTCGCCGTCCGGTTTTCGCTTGTAATAATGGTTGATCGGACATGTATTTGCCTATTGGTCATACTTTGACATTAGTCGTAGCTATATAAGTCTAAAGTCATGTCGAGTCATTGGGAATCAAGAGATGCTCTAATGGTTAACAGTATCGTTTCTTAACAATAAGGTTGAGGGTTGGATTCTTATTTAGGCTTGTGTGTCTCCTCCAATACCAAAAAAAAGCCCATGTTGAGTCATTAAACATAGATAAAAAGTTTAGCCACTTAATACCCCAAAAAAAAAGTGGCGATATAATTGCCAAAAATTAGACAAATAAATACGTTAATATGGCCATATATACCTCTTAGGGCTCGTTTACTTAAATGTAATGGTGATTACAATGTAATGCACCATTTTAAAGGGTAAAGGTGGGTTGGAAAAGGAAGGAGGAGGAGAAACATGAAAAGAGTGAATTTGATTACAACATCCATTGTAATCACAATTGTTTTACTTTAGAATATGTAAAGATGATTACAATGGATGATGCAATCAAGTTCCCAAATCTCATCTTTCTCCTTCCACTCCTTCCTTTTCAACCCACATTTACTCTATAAAAGGGTGATTTTCATTGTAATCATCATTGCTTATAAGTAAACGTCACCTTAATGTCCAAAAGTTTTATAAGAGCATTTACAATTAGCATTCAGTAATTTTGTTTGTTTACCCCATAGGTTTGTTTTGTCATAATTGTTACAAATTAAAATGACAATTTTTTTTTGTATCAATTAAACTTCCGATATTCATTGAATGTTTGATCTTAATCAATTATTTTACATCAATAACTAGACTTTTCATGCCCCTTGTACATATCTCGTTGCGCAATACTCTCTTAAACCAGAACTTCATTCAAAAGGCAAGGAGTTAGCATAGTACTTGATTGATATTCATTGAGTGTCTTGTTTTCGTTTTAGTAGTAATAATTCTTGTGCGGACCCCTAGGCTATAGTACTTCATACCACCTTTGCTTGAAAGCCACGCACAATATAAAGGCAGCAATCTTAGAATTAAAGTTTCCAGTCACTTGTCTAGTAGTGTTCACCTAAACACCCACAAAAATACAATATGGACATGAGTTCATCATGATACTCCGTAATTTTCTAACCAAAACCAATATATAAATAAAGTGTCAAGCAAATTACCATATTTTCACAACGCACCAAACTTTATAATCTATGAGAAAGAATTACGCTTTCTTTAAGTGTCCCCATAAATTCTATCCTGATTTTTCATGAAAGAGGTCAGTCGCGAATCGCGATATGTGCTTAAACTCGGAACATTACTTTTCATATCTTCAAAATGTGTCAAGTAAATTATCATATCTTTGCACCGCACCAAACCTTACTATACTAGTATTTCATTTCATATCTTCATTATATTGCCTTGGCTTCAAAGTTAAGCACGCGCACTACATTTGCATAATGTCCTATATCCTTTCATCAAACCTATGTCTATCTTATTCATTACTAGTATTACTGATGAGGAGTACTAGCCATCTTTTAACAACAACAAAAACACACTTCATCACTTCAAACGTATTGTTGTTGCTCTTTCCTTGCTAACACTTGGCTTCCTTTGGCCACCAACAATATGATTCTTCATTTTATCCTAGTCTTTATTATAATCTTCCCTCAAATTCAACAAGTGATCTCCTCTCATTGCACCACCACCACAAACACCAAAACATTTGAGAAATGCATGACACTTCCCACCCAACAAGCCTCCCTTGCATGGACATTACATGCTCACAATGCCACCCTCGATCTTGTCTTCTTTGGTAGCTTCATTTCTCCTTCTGGTTGGGTTGGTTGGGGAATCAATCCTAACTCAGCTGAGATGACAGGAACCCGAGCCTTAATCGCCTTTCCGGACCCTAACTCCGGCCAATTAGTTGTCATGCCATACATCTTAGACCCCACGGTGAAGCTCCAAAAGTCTCCACTATTGTCTCGGCCTCTTGACATCCGCTTGTTATCTTCTTCTGTGGTCATGTATGGAGGGCACTTAGCCACGGTCCATAATGGAGCTCAAGTCCAAATTTATGCAACCATAAAGCTCTCACCAAATAAAACCAAGATCCATTGTGTATGGAATCGCGGTCTTTATGTACAAGGATATTCACCCACAATTCATCCCACAACCATCAATGATCTCTCTTCTGCTACCACAATTGACCTTCTTTCAGGTGTTGCAAGACATGAGCATGATCTAAAAACCCTTAAAATTGTACATGGTGTCCTAAATGCAATTTCATGGGGTGTAATGCTTCCTATTGGCATTGTCACATCGCGCTACCTAAGGCACATAAAAGCATTAGGTCCTACATGGTTCTATGCTCATGCAGGGATGCAACTTACAGGATTCTTCCTAGGAACAATTGGTTTCGCGATAGGGATTAGACTTGGGGAACTATCACCAGGAAAGGTTTATGGGTTACATCGAACGCTAGGATTTATAGCATTTTGCTTTGCAAGTCTACAAACACTTGCATTGTTGTTTAGGCCAAAAACTACAAATAAGTATAGGAAGTATTGGAAGTCATACCATCATTTTGTTGGGTATGCTTGTGTGGTTATAGGAGTTGTGAATGTGTTTCAAGGGTTTGAAGCATTAGAGGCAAGTAGGTCTTATGCAAAATTGGCCTATTGTTTGTGCCTCTCTACATTGATTGGTATAAGCATAGCTTTGGAGGTAAATAGTTGGGTTGTTTTTTGTAGGAAAGCTGAGGAAGAAAAATTGAGAAGAGAAGGAGTTCTTGGTGGAGGCTCAGAAAAGGGTAGTGGAAGCTTCAATTGATTTTTTTTATTTTATTTTAGTTTTTTTTTTTTTTTTCATGAGTAAGATGAAAGGAACCTTTAAGTTTTAAAGAAAAATCATTTTTTGGGAAAATAGATTTACTCCATTTTCCCCAATTTTTGAATAGGTATTCCGTTTTTCTTTCTTTTACTTTTTCCTTGTTAGTTTTTATTTTTTACTTTAGCTTTGTTTAAAAAAAAAGTGTGTACTTGTAACTTGGAAGATCCAATAAAATTAACTCACATCAACAATTGTGACCCGGATGCATGGATTTCTATATCCAGACTCCTCTTTTCTTTGTTCTTTTTATTTATTCTACTAGGTATATGCTTGTGCGTTGCACGATTCGTAATTAATGTAACATGTGTTTTTATATTTGATTGAACTAAATATCACAAACTGAAGTGAGTCCTACAGAACTGAATTGAAAATTACTGAACTGAACTGAAAATAACTAAGCTAATTGGGTAATTAAGCACACCCTAATCTAATTGTCTTTCTCACTATTTTATTGGCGTGTCATTTATAAATAGGTATAGAAATTAAGGAAATTACATTGAATATATGATCTGCGTTGAAGTTGAAAAATTGAACTTGACCTTTATGAAGGGGGAAAAAAAGAGAGAGTCGATAAATCCATGGAGGAAAATAGATCAAGCTTGTTAATCATAATATAAGGAAGCATATTCTAACAGTATAAAAGGCGTCTACCTAAGTGAGTCTTTTAGAATAAAAATATAGCTTAATCATAATATTAAATCATATATGAAAGTTAGAAAGAGAAAATATTAGAGTTAAGCAGTAAATCATTGGAGAAAATGACATATTGAGATGATGCATATAACTTTTATTTTACACTTCAAAAATTCAAATATCTTAAACTTATGAAAAGAACTCGAAACGCAACTCATTTGTCATCTATCGTATGCACTTTGAAATGCGTATAAATGAGTCTTTTACAAGCAATAGTGAAGAAAAAACAACAAAAAAAGAAGAAAAAACGAAAGAAAGAAAATGGGATGTGAGCTGCTTATTACCAGGGATTTAAGGCAAAACTTTGGAAGACAATCAAATTTTTAAGTGATAGGAAATGATGGGAAGTGAGTTGCAGTTTAGTATATAGTACATAAATTGGAGTAAATTGGGGATAAAAAATGAGGGGGGGGGAGAAGAATATAAAAGACATGTGCATAACATGTGAGTGAAAATTGGTCCACTTGAATTAAAAAATTGGCTGAAAAAGTATATTTGGAGTGTTGAATATTAGTATTTCTTTTTATTAGGTGTATTAATATAATTTTTTTTTAATAGGTGTAGTACCACAAAATGTTATTTCTATTTGTAATCAATTTCACATTTGGCAAGTAATTAATTTTTATTTGTGATTCACATTTGGCAAGTATCAACAAGTGTGATGCGTGAATGCGGAAAATAATATATTAAAAAGAATCCTACTCCAAATGTTAATGCATAAGGGGAAAACTCATTTATTCTCAATGTCATAGACTCATAGCATAGTCAACCAAGAGGCATTTCAAATACTATGTCATCTTTCAACTTGGAGGTTTCAAAGTTGAACGTTTGGAACTTCCATATTTACATGTGTGTGATAAAAACATGGGAGTCGCACCATTAGGACTTGGGCGTTGGCCTACCTGGTTTGGGCTGGGGTGAAATGGAAGTGGGAGACCTTTAACTCTTTAAGTTAACCAACTAGTATGCTCCAGTCTAACATGGACTTGGCTACTAATCATTTTTTTTGCTCGTTGAAAAGAGACTGTAAGTGAATGACGATCGAGTCAGCCCCTGCTATGTTATGTTCGGACTCTTGTGTCCAATAACGAACACATCAGACTAGCTGAACAACCAACACAATCACTGGCCCTGTCAACGTAGCACCAATAAGGGGCTAATATAGTTCCTAGAATCCACCAGACACAAGACATGGGGGAATGGGAATTCGAACCCATAACCTTGCCTTACCAAACCATTTGGTAGTAAGCTTAAAACCACTAAATCACCACTATTATTGGTTGGCTACTAATCAGTTAAGGAGAAAAAGTCATATCATAATGGCTGGCATTGGTGTGTACGTAGTAAAGACAAAATTAACGTATCAGGTGATATGTCCACATAGAATATTAATATATAAGGGCCCGCAATTTCTTTCACCACGTTTATACACAACAATGGCAGATTTGCTGCTTTGTGCAACAATTCAACTACTCTCGAGTTTATCTTACTGCACTTATAATAAAAAGTGTAGTGGATCTTATTTTCTTGGACGGGATATTAAAAAGTTGATAAGGAACGTCAAACGTGCTGCCAAAAGCAGGTAAAAGTTTGAGCTGCTTGTGTGGGAACTGGGAATTGGAGTATGTTATGTAGCATTACTAGTACTGCATCACACAATCTCGTATGAAACGGCCTTAAGATGAGACATTTTCCACCTTCAGCGATGACAAAAGGTCGACTTTTCCCATCTTCCTTTATTGCTCTAAGAAATAAAATGAACACCTCGAGGCTGGAGATGAATTTCATGGCCCAAGAAAATTAAACATCATCCTTGTCCAATCAACCATTAGGCCATTTCCATTTAAATATAGGATTTTTCGAATCCAAATAGAAAAGATAGAGTTAATTTTACATCTACAAACAATGGAGACGTGGTTAGTGATAATAGTAACGACTTGTATAGCCGCTCTCCTAAAATCTCTATTTTCTACAATCTTCACAAAACCAAAACCAAATTGGCCACCAGGCCCAAGAAGCGTCCCAATAATTAGTTGCATGCAATGGTTCAGCCGATCCTCGACCGAGGCCGTAGCCAAATTGCGGGCCCTACGGTCGAGATTCGGCCCAATCATGGCTATCCGCCTGAGCCAACAACCGCTCTTCTTCATCTTCGACCACTCGTTGGCCTACGAGGCCTTAGTTGAAAAGGGTGCCATATTCGCCGACAGGCCCAAAGCACTCATGACCATCAACCAACACAACAACATTATCCGGGCTAGATATGGTGCAACATGGCGTCTCCTACGACGTAACCTTACGTCACAGATACTCCACCCGTCACGTGTGAAGGAGTACTCTCAAGCGCGACAGTGGGTACTTAACATCCTTGTTGCTCGCCTTCGAGAAGCTGGTGATAGTCCTAGTAATAATGGTGGTGTTATAGGGAAGGATAATTTTCAATTTGCTATGTTTAGTTTATTAGTGCACATGTGTTTCGGGGATAAACTTAGCGAGAAGAAAATCCGAGAGATTGAGGATGTTCAACACCGCTTGTTGGTTTCGTTTATTCGGATGAAGGTTCTTGATTATATGCCGTGGTTGACCAAGATTTTGCTGCGATGGAGGTGGAACGCGCTCCATGATGAGTTAAGGATCAAACAGGAGGAGGTGCTCGTGCCTCTCATTCGAGCTCGGAAAGAGGCAATTGAGAAATATAAATATGATCTTCAAGGCAGGGGGAACGACTGGGTGACTTCATACGTCGACACCCTGTTGGCAGTGGACTTACAAGATGAAGACAATGACAACAAAAGATCTAGAAAGATGAGTGAAGGTGAACTGGTGACTGTTGCCTCTGAGTTCATTAATGCAGGAACTGACACTACTTCAACTACCTTGCAGTGGATTGTGGCAAACCTTGTCAAGTATCAACATATCCAAGTTAAGCTTTTCGAAGAAATGAGACGATTCCTTGGAGGAGAAAAAGTTAGAGAAGGACACTTGACGAAGATGCCTTATCTTAAGGCTGTCATATTAGAAGGGCTTAGACGACACCCCCTGAGTCATTTTTTGGTGCCACACACCGTGACCCAAGAGGTGGAGCTAGGGGGTTACACTGTCCCTAAAATTGCTGTTGTAAATTTCATGGTGGCCGATATGGGGTTGGACCCTAATGTGTGGGATGATCCAATGGCGTTCAAGCCCGAGAGGTTCCTCCAGGGTGATTCTCTTGTGGAATTTGATATCACTGGAAGCCGCGAAATTAAGATGATGCCTTTTGGAGTAGGGAGGAGGATGTGTCCTGCCTTTGGGCTAGCCATGCTTCACTTGGAATACTTTGTGGCCAATTTGGTGTGGAATTTCGAATGGGCAGCTGTGGATGAAGTGGATTTATCTGTGAAGCAAGAGTTTACTGTTGTCATGAAGAATCCACTCCTGGTCCGGATTTCTCCTAGGTAAGTTGCAAAAGTAAGTATGACCTCTGCTCCAAATTCTTCTTTTCATTTGACTTTTTCAGGTCAAAATTTATCAATGTTAACCATTAATTTATGAAAAAGTATAAAGATTACAAAGTAAAAATAATATTATTATATATTTTTTTAAATATAGTTTTCAAAATATCATATTGTTATAATCTTTATAGTTATAGAGTTGTAATTGTACTCTATAGTCAAAGTGTTGTCTTGAAGACTTTAAATAGTCAAATAGAAAGAAGAATAAGGAACGCAAGCAAGGAGCACCAAAAAAAAAAGAACGGACGGAATAAGGAATTATTGAATCCGTTTCTATCAGTACTATTAATTATTTAATTTAGCCATGTGCTTGAATCTTGATTCCAATGCAAATCACAAAATAACCCATGAGGACATATTTTTGATTAGCAATAGTGATTTGCAACTTTCTTTTTTGAGATCTGTATATCCCCTCTATAACGGAAGTTTGCAAAGCAAAACAACGTTTGCCTTCAGAATCGAGCCTTAGTGGGTTTTTTTTTTCGTTCATTTTTTTTATAAACACTAAGGTTATTCACTTATTATAACTAAGTTTTTATTGAACACGTACAACTATGAGGTGTCACTCTCAACAATTTGAACCAAATCACCACCAAAATTTACCATAAATTAAAAGAAGGAAATAAGGGGAGGATTAGTGTCTGTCGATCTTTTCTCTTTTGTCGTTGAATATGTATCTGTTAATTTTATATTGGTAATAATTGTGATATCTTATTATTCAGATGTGATCAATTATTTTGACGAAAGAGTGCATGCGGTAGTGGATGTTCGACTAAGGCCGAACATTGGACCTGGAACTTGAAGTTCTTTTTCCTATCACAAAGTCCCCAAATAAAATTGCACCCAAAAACAAAGTCCCCAAAACTATTGCAGCAAAAAAAAAGCCCCCAAAAAAAGACTACAAGCCAGGGTCCAGGGAAGTCTTAAACTCCTTTATCAAATAGGAAAATTTGGCAAAAATCACTTTAAATTTGGGTGCACTTACCCAGAACTCCCTTAAGTTGTAATCTTTGGCAAGTACCCCCTTAAAACTTAAAAACGCCATGTTTGACACCTTTTACTCTCTTTTCCTTCCAATTTTTTGTTGAAACAGACCAATATACCCTCATGTGCGGGGTGTTAGGTTCCTCCCTTCACACCTTGTAATTTACAGCTTTTCTTTACTTTCCTTGCATTGTAACATGTCTCTAAGGTGCTTCCTGCGTGTTGACCCTTGGACATGTCTTTACTCTTTCTTGTTCTTTTCTAACATGTCTCTAAGGCGCTTCCTGCGTGTTGACCCTTGGACATGTCTTTAAGCTTTCTAGTTCTTTTGCTTTAGGAGTAGATGTTGAGTATGAAAGTTATGCACTCTTGATGTATACTCCTGTTAGAATGAATCAAGATCTAATGACTCTTTATGGGGGAATCAGTCCTCCATATCGATGTATTGATGTCAATGCTTGTTGTTGTTAAACTGTATTGATTGCTTTCATCATCCAACCCCTCTCTCAAACTCTGTCCCTCCCTCTCTCTCTTGTGTCCACGGACACCCCGAAGACGTTCCTTGTGTACGGCTGGCACTCTTGCCGCTAGGAGATAAGAGCGCGCCGCATGTTCCGGAACTTGAAAAGGCGGACCGTGACAGTTGGTATCAGAGCGCAGCTAGTGAAGCACGCTCAGTGAAAGGTTGCTAGACTCGAATCCAAAACCATGGTGAACATGAAAGAGCTGGAGAAAATTGTGATCGGGCAGGATGCCCGGATCGATGCATTGGAGGCCCAAGTGAATGAGATGTCCTCCGCAAGCTTACGGGAGGAGCTTGACCACAACCACAATCAAATTCAATCATTGTGGGATCAGTGTACTACGATCACCAAAGTCGTTGCTAGCGGTAATGGTGGATTAGGGTCGAGACGGGTAAAGCCTCCTCAGCCCCGGACATACAGTGGAGCCAGAGACTCCAAGGAAGTAGACAACTTTGTCTTCGACCTAGAACAATACTTCCGAGTCAGTGGACTGGAAGAGGAGCAGAAGGTCGACACCGCGGTCATGTACCTTGTGGATAACGCGAAGTTGTGGTGGCGTTTGAAGTATGCCAAAATCGAAGCCAAAACTCTGAAAATAGACACATGGGAAGAGTTTAAGAAGTCAATGATCACTTCTACCCGGAGAACACTGAGTTCATTGCTCGAAGGATGTTAAAGACCATCAAGCATATGGGGAGCACCCGAGAGTATGTGAAGGAGTACTCGGCGTGCATGCTTGAAATCAAGGACATGAGCGACAAGGATCGGATATTGATCAACTTCATCGATGGGCTGAAAGAGTGGGCTCAACCCGAGTTGAACAGACAGAAGTTGGATACCTTGTCGGCTGCTATAAGCGTGGTCGAACGGCTCTTCGAAAACCAGCTAGGAAAAGAGATCCCATCAAAGAAAGGGCCAACAGGGCAAAGTTCGATTGTGAACCGAGTAGGGTCAACTGGCTCTCAGACAGGCTCGAACAACACCCGAAACTACAACGGGGGTAACTACAACGGTGGCAATAGTAGATATGGGAACGTTGGAAGTGGATCTCCTAGACCGGTACCCTACCGGCCCCCAGGTCCAACCTCATCGTTCAATCGGACAGAATCATCCACGACAAGATGGCCGTCGAAGTTGAGTTGCTACAATTGCAAAGAGCCACACAAACACATTGAGTTCCCTCATCGAGACTTGAGTGCCCTCGAGCAGAATCTATCTAAGATGTCTGTGAAGTCTGATGGCACCAACGAAGGAGAGACAAACAGAAACAATGAAATGGATGAAGATGAGATACCACACATGGGAGCTGTTCATTTAGTGGGCGCCCTGAGGGGTGATGAGACCTCCCTAAAACCCAAGTCGACTGAGCTCATGTACGTCAACGTAGTGATCAATGGACGTAGCACTCGAGCAATGGTTGACACCGGTGCCACCCATAATTTTGTGTCCGGTACCGAAGCAGAGAGATTGGGACTGAAGCTGGACCGCACGGGCGACAGCATGAAGGCCGTGAACTCGGCAGCAAGACCTATTCATGGGATTTCCAAGGGAGTCCTCACTCGGATAGGGGAGTGGAGTGGTCGATTGGACCTTATTGTGACTCCACTAGATGATTTTAAGATGGTACTAGGTATGGACTTCCTCTGCACGTCTAAAGCGGCACCTATGCCCCATTTGAGTTCCTTGTTGTTGATGGGTGACTGCCCATGTCTTGTGAAAGCGTCGAAGGTGAAGGTTGAGGGTAGACGGGGACAGATGCTCTCTTCAATGCAATTTGAGAAGAGACTTTGAAGATGTGAACTGTCGTTCCTGGCTACTTTGTCGATGAAGGAAGATTGTAGGGATGAGAACACCCCTCCGGAGGTAATGAGACTGCTTGAGGGATTCAAGGACATCTTGCCTGATGACCTACCCCAAGTCCTCCCTCCTCGTCGATTCGTCGATCATCAGATCGAGTTGATCCCAGGAGTCGTGTCACCCGCTCGTAGTCCTGACAGGATGGCACCTCCCGAACTTGCCGAACTAAGAAAACAGTTGGATGGACTCTTGAAGGGAGGATTCATCCGACAGTCGAAAGCGCCCTATGGAGCTCCGATGTTGTTTCAGAAAAAGCAAGATGGGACTCTCCGGATGTGTATTGATTATCGGGCACTCAACAAGTTGACGGTGAGGAATCACTATCTTATTCCGTTGATTGCTGACTTGTTCGATCAACTCGGCGATGTTGTGTACTTCACGAAGCTTGATTTGAGGTTGGGGTACCATCAAGTTCGTATATCAGAAGGGGACGAGCCGAAGATATCTTGTGTGACGAGATATGGGGCTTTTGAATGGTTAGTGATGCCCTTTGGACTGACGAATGCTCCTGCAACATTCTGCCCTTTGATGAACCATGTCTTCCACGGGTACTTGGATAAGTTTGTGGTGGTATACCTCGATGATATTGTGATCTACAGCAAGACCATGAGCGAACACTTGGAACACCTAAGACTTGTGTTCGAGAAGTTGCGCGAGCACCACCTCTTCGTGAAGCCAGAGAAGTGCTCGTTTGCACAAGAGGAAATTAGTTTCCATGGTCAGTTTGTAGGAAAGGGGAGCATGGATCCTAAGAAAGTCTTTGCCATCAAGCAGTGGCAGCTTCCGAAGAATGTCTCTGAGCTCCGTGCCTTCCTTGGCCTTGCTAATTACTACCGACGTTTCATTGCAGGGTTTTCTGGTATTGTGGTTTCCCTCACAGACTTGCTCAAGAAGTGTGAAGGTTGAAATTGGGCCGAATCACTGAATGAGGCGTTTGAAAATTTGAAAAAGATGGTAACCAGGGAACCGGTGTTAGCTCTCCCTGATGTCTCAAAACCTTTCGAGGTCGAGACTGATGCCTCAGACTTTACCCTCGGAGGAGTACTACTTCAAGAAGGGCACCCGGTTACTTTTGAGAGCCGCAAGCTGAATGGGGCTGAGAGGCGGTATGCCACCCAAGAGAAGGAGTTACTGGCAATTGTACATTGCCTAAGGGTCTAGAGACACTACCTCCCCGGGTTCGAAGTTCCTCATCCGCACAGACAACACCGCGTCGAGCCACTTCCTAACCCAACCGAGACTCACCGGTCGACAAGATCGGTGGCAGGAATCTCTTACAGAATTTGATGTAGAGTTCACATACAGACCTGGGGTCAACAACGTAACAAGGTCGCAGACGCTCTTAGTCGTCGAGCTGACCTCGCTGCCTTAAAGCAAATAGCTCACTTGTCGGCAAGTCATGTGGCGACTACAATCCGCGACCAGATCAAGCAACATCTAGGTCAAGATACGATGGCGAAGACCATCAAACAACTCATTGAAGAAGGAAAAACGTGACGATTCTGGATAGAAGATGACCTTATCTTCACAAAGGGACATAGGTTGTATGTTCCCAGGGCCGAGGGCCTTCGGAGAAAATTGCTGAGTGAATGTCATGACACCCTTTGGGCAGGACATCCAGGATGGCAGCGAACCTTGAGCTAGTTAAAACAAGGGTATTTCTGGCCCTAGATGAAGGATGATGTAATGAGCTACACTCGGACGTGTCTCGTGTGTCAGCAAGACAAGCCAGATCGACTCAAGGCGGGCGGCTTGGTAAACCCACTCGCAGTGCCGACTAGACCATGGGAGAGTGTCTCCATGGACTTCATCAACGGGTTACCAAAAGTCGGACCCTTGTCGGCGATTATATATGGTGATAGTGGATCGATTCTCTAAGTATGCCACGTTCATCCCGATGCCGAAAGCTACTGGAGCAAAAGAAACAGTCGTCCTCTTCTTCAAATACATTGTCAAGTACTGGGGTCTGCCTAGAAGCATTGTGAGTGACCGAGACCCTCGGTTTACATGTATCTTTTGGGGTAAACTCTTCAAACTGCTCAGGTCAGAGGTGAACATGTCTTCCGCTTACCATCCTCAGACGGACGGACAGACAGAACTATTCAATGGGCTCCTCAAATAATACCTTCGACACTTCGTGAGCTCCAACTAGAGAGAGTGGGTTAGACTAGATGTAGCCCAACTCTGCTTCAACTCTCAGAAGAGCTCCTCGTCTAACAGGAGTCCCTTCGAAGTTGTCACAGGACAACAACCTCTCTTACCACACACTGTGGATGATCCTTACAAGGGCCGGAGCAAGAAGGCCTATGAGTTCACCAGAGAATGGAAGAAAAACACCAACATTGCTCGGAGTTACTTAGAAAAGGCTTCAAAACACATGAAGAAATGGGTCGATCAAAAGAGAAGGCCACTGGAGTTCGAAGTGGGAGACCTAGTGATGGTGAAGATCCTCTCAGAGCAGATGAGATTCCTTAGAGGAAGTGACAAGCGGTTGGTCCGCAAATATGAAGGCCCCATCCTTATCACCAAAAAGGTGGGAAATACGGCTTACAAAGTGGAACCCCCGACTTGGATGAAAGTACACCCTGCCTTTCATGTGAGTCGTTTGAAGCTGTACCATCCAGATCCGGAAGACTCCGCCCGCAACAAGTCTAACCGGGCGAACATCCGCACCAAGCCGTCCCCGACACTTTATGACCGAATCACGTCGCCGAGGACGTCGACAACTTTAGTGGGGGAGAATGTTAGGTCCTCCCTTCACACCTTGTAATTTACAGCTTTCCTTTACTTTCCTTGCATTGTAACATGTCTCTAAGGCGCTTCCTGCGTGTTGACCCTTGGACATGTCTTTACGCTTTCTAGTTCTTTTCTAACATGTCTTTGAGGCGCTTCCTGCGTGTTGACCCTTGGACATGTCTGTAAGCTTTCTAGTTCTTTTGCTTTAGGAGTAGATGTTGAGTATGAAAGTTATGCACTCGTGATGTACACTCCTGTCAGAACGAATAAAGCTCTAAGGACTCTTTATGGGGGAATCAGTCCTCCATATCGATGTATTGATGTCAATGCTTGTTGTTGTTAAACTGTATTGATTGCTTTCATCATCCAACCCCTCTCTCAAACTTCATCCCTCCCTCACTCTCTTGTGTCCACGGACACCCCGAAGAAGTTCCTTGTGTACGGCTGACACTCTTGCCGCTAGGAGACAAGAGCACGCCGCACATTCCGCAACTTGAAAAGGCGGACCGTGACACGGGGCACGTTACTTACTTATGATTAATTGACTGCCCCAACCCCTATAATTACTCCCCCAACATACCCCTCAGTAATTACACCCCCAAATCATTCTCTCTCTCTCTCTCTCTCTCTCTCTCTCTCTCTCTCTCTCTCTCTCTCTCTCTCTCTCTCTCTCTCTCTCTCTCTCTCTCTCTCTCTCTCTCTCTCTCCCTCTCCCAATTCAGTACCACCATTGTCAACCTCTCACTCCATCTCTTCCACATCTCTCTCTCTCTCTCTCTCTCTCTCTCTCTCTCTCTCTCTCTCTCTCTCTCTCTCATCCTCAGAAGAATCTCCTTTAGAGAGCATCTTTTTCCCCTATCAATAAGACACAAAAAGTATAATCAAATTCAATGTTGGGGGGTTTTGAGACCCTAACCCTAATTTTCCATAACAGAGACAAAAAAAAAAATTGAGAATTCAAAGGAGGTTGACAGAAAAAAAAAAAATAATAAATAAATAAAGGAGAGAAAAAGATAAGAAGATGTTTACCTCTACAGTTGATAGAAAAAAAGAGAGAATTTGTCTTCAATATGCTAACTTGAGCTTCGTAGAGATGGCAAAGACATGAGTTGCAGAAGAAAGAGAAAAGTCAATGTCGTGTGGTGGGGGTGGGGGATTTCAAACCTATCAAGTTCAATTATAATTAAGGAATAATTAACTGGATATTTAGTCAAAAGGGCAGAAAAACTGTGGTAAAATTAGACATAAGTAAATCACGTGCCCCGCACATAAGGGTATATTGGTCTGTTTCAACAAAAAATTGGACGGAAAAGAGAGTAAGGGGTGTCAAGTAGGGCGTTTTTAAGTTTTAAGGGGATACCTGCCAAAGATTAAAACTTAAGGGAGTTCTATGCAAGTGCACCCAAACTTAAGATGATTTTCGCCAAATTTTCCTATCAAATATAAAGAATGTGGGTTGCTTTGATAAATTCATTTTGGCTTTTACTTTTCTTTCGCATAATTAGAATGTTTTGTTTTTATATATATATGAAGAAACCAGTTTATTATTTTTATAAATGAATTTTCCAAAAACATAGTTGGTTTTTGATTTATTATTGTCAATAAAAAATAAACAAACTGATTTCTTCAGTGATCTCATCTAGCAATTAAACCTTTGAGTCTTTGACAGACTGTATACCAACTCAAAAGCCTCATTGCTGTGTAAGTGTGAAGCTTTGCTTCCAATATAGAAATCAAGAACCTACTCAATGCTCATGTCACGCCTACCAATTCGTCAGTTACCAATCCCACTCAAATTACATGACAACAAATTGGTCACTAGCATCAAAAGACAGGAAATGGCAATTGCATGTATATCAAATGCAAATAACAACTGTTAAAAGGATGAAAAATTCATCAAACTCCGTATTTTCACTAGCGAATCAACCTTCAGCCAGGATGGAGAGTTTTTACAGCAAATGAGATTCAGAAAAATGTAAAAACCTTATTTCATAAGAACCCTAGGTGGGTTCCCTCAATAGTTTCACTCTAGTAAATCAACAAGATGCCCCCCGGTACAATCTGAGGTAGAACTAAAAACGTACTGAACAGAACTTGCACTTTGCCATAGCCCTTACAGCACTAAACAAAATATGTAAGGAACAAAAAGAAAAGGATGAAGAAATGGCCAAAAAAAAGAAGAAAAGAAAAAGGTAGTCTATACTTTCTATGTATCAAGCACTTCACCAGAGATGCATGATACATTTTCACTACTATATCCCGCAATCTGATTTTACACCTCACTCAAAAAAAATCTAGACTGACGACTCAAAAAACTCGAGCCATAAAAACAAAATCCCTTACAGCTTCTACTCTCTATGTAATCATCTTCAAGACATGCACTCCAGTCAGTTCTAGGTAACCAATTAACTTCTGAGAATTTTAACTGGACTATACGAGTCATGTTTCACCTGCTTTGCCAGATTGCGCCATCTACAATAACGTCCTGATATCTAGCCTTCTAGCTAGGAATCCCTGCCAGTGAAGAAACAAGAAGCATGTAAGTACAAATGCAAAATGATAATATCTCTTCTTTACAAGAAACTTTTAAGACCAAAGTTATGATTATTCTGCTAAAGAATTACTTTCCCACCCTCAAGCAGGGCATATACATCAACATCAATGTTACCCCATTGCGTCCAATGGAAACTCCCACCCAGGCAGGGTAAAGAGGGGTTCAAGTGTATGTAACCTTACCCCTAGGAAACAGAGAGGCTGATGTCGATTGACCCTTTTTCCGAAGTGCGACAACCATTGGCAACTTCACAATACATAACAAGTGCAGACAGTTTCTTGGGCCTTTATTTTAGTTCATTTTACTCCAAACCAGTATATCTGGAGTAAGCCAAATAAATTTAACATGTATTAAGCTCTAAGCAGTCCGAAAATTGGACTATACAAGATCTCAGTCATCATTTGCTAGTTCATTATGTTTCCATGAAAAGGATCCACCAAGTTCTTGAAGTTCCAAGCAACAATGAAAATTTATAACTTTCTGGCTCCTTCCAGCATGAACTATGCTCTACGTGGTCACATCTAAAGAATAATCATAGTCTTAAACTATGATTATCTACCAAAGATGTTTCAGGGAGGCATCACAGAATCAATAAAGCAGGGCTCATACATAAATGGCAAAGATTGCCAACCTGGATCCTGCAGGGATGGAGGAAGAAGAATACTTAATATACAGAAAATTCTACTGCGTGCCCACTACAATCAACCACTTCTGGACAAAGATTAGGACACTTTTATAGTTATTAAAATCTAAGCCAATATTGAATCTAAAGTGACCATGTCTGAAGAGCTAGTCCCAAATAAATCTGTCAAAACTTTCTCAGGTTCCATAACCCAGTAGCACCAAATGCTGGATAAACATGCTAGAGCAGGTAAGAGTTTTTCGAGATGCTGAATAACGGACCACAAAACAAACCAAATTTTCTAGAATATAAGAAATATGTTCCTCTTCCTTAACAAAAAGTCAACACTATGGTGAGACACCCCAATGAAACTTCCTCGACTTGTCTACAACACCACTAAATGACCAACGTCATCCAATGTCACAATCGGAAGGAGCTGCATCATTAATAATATGCCACTCTTTGCTAAAACTCACCATAGAAGAAATTATCGCTTTTGATATACCCCAGCTGAGATAATTTGAACTCTTAATGGAGAATCTGCACGACCAATCATAAAATTCTTTCCTCCAGTCAGCCTATCAGTATACACTATTCTAGTAGAAAGAACATCTGACTCAGTAGTCAGTTCAGCACTAAATATACCCCTGAATTCCAAGCAGCATCCTTACAACAATTAAAGCCACATGGTCTCTCGATATGTGTTCCTATCTTTTCTGCATCCCTATTCTCCACTTGATCCAAATCTCAAAAGGACAGCACAAAAGATGCTCACTCACATTGCAAAAAGGTTTGCCCAAACTAAGAGCTGTAACATCCCTAATTGAACATTCTGTTCCACAGCCACAATCCAGGCACTCATTCATTTGAATGTATACATTTCTATAACCTTGCAGCACCGAAGTAGTCATTGACTCAAATTATCACTGCAACATGCCCTCTTTCAACAACATAAATGAACTTTCTGTTCTACAGCCACAATCCAGGCCAATCACTCATTTGAATGTCTACATTTCTACAACCTTGCAGTAGTGAAGTAGTCATTGACTCAAATAATTGCTGCAACATGCCCTCTTTCATTGACATAAATGAATATTTCTACAACCACAATCCAGGCCAACCATTCATCTGAATGTATGCATATCAATAACCTTGCAGCATTGAAGTAGTAACTGACTCAAATTGTTGCTGAGGACCAAGTCTCGAACCCTGATAAGTAATCACATCCTATAGAAAACTATTGATGATACTCTAGTCTAGGACCCAAGATTGTCTTCATAATTGCCTAACTTACTTTTTAATGGTGCTAACAATTTTGAGTATCTGAGACCCACACATAAACAATGATTGTCCTACACCCTAGTGAAAAAACAACAGAGCAAAGCTACACAGCTCCAAGTTCACAGCTATTTGCTTGTCAGGACTCAGACCCCTTCCTCGAACCCTTTGAGCTCCACCCGGCAACAATGGCAGCTTCAAGCCACAAGAGCTACTGTTTCTCTCAAACATCCTACATCTTTCTCCCAGTTCCCTCTAACAGGAAAGTTCAGCAAATATCCCCAACCAATGTGCAGCAGACATTCCTTCATGAAGCATGCGAGTTAATTGAAATTACAAGGTCTAGACATTACATGCTTTCAAATATGTTAATTACACAGTAAACAAAAGCCAGTTTAGGCTCCCATTTTTTTGGTCATTATTCTCATCTCAGTTGTCAAATCAATGAAGATAATTACGTTCTATATCACAATGTTGCATTATAACCTCCTCAGCTCCTCTTAAGCCTCAACCCCTCCCCCCTCCCCCCCACACACACGCCAATAACAGAACAATAGAAATACATACACACAAAAAGAAAATTAGGAAAAGGAAAAGAGAGGTACTGATGTCTGCGTTTGGTCTTTTATTCCTTAGATGCACCTCTTTTTTCAATCCTTGCCAGTAAAGTCGTCAAGATGAAATTATGCAAGTGAAAGTTCATGAATATTACTGGGAAAATAAAAAATAAAAAAGAGGCCTTACAATCTTCTTCAACCCAACCCCCACCCCAACGGCAAAAAGAAGATAAGGGAAATTTCAAATTTTATGCCAAAGAATACTTCCACGGTTCATCTGAGCTAAAACTTGAACCCACTAATCAAATGACTAGTGATCTTTTTTCGATTGTTTAATGGTGAGAAACAATAGATAGTTTTTCAAGTTGAACAAATTTTACTGGAAAAAAATCACCTATAAACTGAAAAAAGGTTACCCGTTTTGCCCCAGATCAGACCTCAACTGCACTGGAAAAGTCTGCTATTAAGTTTGTGATATTTGGCTGATTGAACTTTAAAATTGCACAAACTACAATTTATGTTATCTATCAATAAAATGATGTCTTGCACTTTTTATAATTGGTCCAAGTTGCCTAGATTTGACATTCCGTATTTATGATTCACTTGCACTGGAATTTTGAATAGTGATCCAGACTAATATGTAGAGCATACTACAACAACAACAACAACAACCGCCCAGCAGGTATCCCGCCGAGGGCGGGGTCTGGGGAGGTCCAGATGTACGCAGCCTTACCCCTGACTAGTCGCCTAGTAGAGTGGCTGTTTCCGAAAGACCCACGAAAACAGTTTTGAATTATAGAAAACAGTTTTGAATTTTAGAAAACAGTTTGCAATTAATGAAATGAATATAAACAAGAAAAAAGTGAATGAACGGATGCATCTAGAAGTATATAAACAGTAACCAATTAAAGACTATACTCGCATAATAATAGAGAGGGAGGGGATGAGCACCAACTAGTAAAGGGGCAACCAACATGCACTAAAAAGACAATGCTACACCTCTGAAGTGAAAACACCTAATAAATCTGGGCGGTGCAACGCATCCTCTAAGTAGTGTCGTGACTCTCATCTATGTGCATTCTACTACGCCAAAGTTTCCTATTAAGGGTCAGATCCTCGGTAAGCTCTAGAAGAGCTAAATCCTTCCTAATCACCTCACCCCAATTCTTCTTAGGCCTCCCTCTTCTTCTCTTACAGTCCGTAAGTATAATCTTCTCACACTGCCTCATGGGAGCGTCTGGGTGTCTCCTCATAACATGTCCAAACCACCTGAGTCTCGTCTCACGCATTTTCCCCTCAATGTCTGCCACCCTCACCTTGTCACGCACCACCTCATTCCTGATCTTATCTCTCCTAGTGAGGTTGCACATCCAATGGAGCATCCTCATCTCAGCCACCATCATCATTTGAACATGCGCTTGTTTAATCTGCCAACACTCTGCACCATAGAGCATAGCTGGCCTAATAGCTATGCGGTAAAATTTACCCTTTAATATGTAGAGCATACTACGACCACAAAATATTTTGAAACACAAAACATACCTCTCTGAACCATAAATTTATTTTTTTACATAACGTGGAAGTGTGAAAGAATGTTGACGAACTTCAAAAAAAGAAGAGGGTGGCCTAAGACGAATCGGAAGTTGACAGGTGGTATTTTCCCCAGGAAAGAAGGGAAAAAAACATAAAGAAAAAAAAGACACCAAACGAGGGAAATAACACTCACAAACCTCTCCACCAGTAAAGGCGCAGAAACAACAGACATCTGATTATGAAAACATGGGGCACAACCCAGACATAGCAGAACGGCTCACTGAAGTAGCTCAGACAATTAACAAACCAAATTCATCTCCTAGACTTCATGCACCAACTCTTCAAGGTGATTGCACCCTAAACTCCATCATGCGATCAGCTAACTTCCTAGCTCACCAGTAATACTTTAAGCTTACTTGATCTAAGTTCCAGATGGGTGCGCTGAACAGAAGGGGTCATTCAGTTTTCTTTTCGTGCAAAAGGGTTTTTGCACATTGAACTGAAGCCAGTAGTGGTGGTGACTTGGTGAGTGACTTGAACTGAGAGTGCATGATGGCTTGCAAGTATATTCTTCTTTTTGTTTGGTCTCAATATTCTAAAATCTAAAGTAAGGTAGATGAGTCCCAGATCCTTAAACTTCTTGATAATAACACAAAACCTCATAAATTTTTTACAATATGACAGGCCTTTTTCACTTCTCATTTTTCACAGCACAAAAAAATACCTCCCACATATAGGTCATTGACTTGTCATGTCAAGACCGGAACAATGCGAAAGTACGTGACAGAGGCGGCTGATCATATTAGCAATGTTCTACCACCCTGTCAACCTTCCCAACCACTGAAAAAAAGGGACAAGCTTTGCTATAGTTAGGACTTCAGCCCGTGATTCAATATCCATTTATAGAAGAGGACATTTCTTTCTAAGAAAAAGAAGAAAGCATCTGTTGAAAAAACTTATTGAGACAGGCACAACAGGATGCTACCCAGACAAAATACCAATGACCACATGATTTTCCAAGCTAATTTACCTTTTCTCTTAGAAACAAAAAGAAAAAGAGAAACCAGTGCCATTTGACATATGGTCCCTATCCGAAATCATGACTTCTTTAATGTTAAGCTCCCTACTCTAAAGGGTCAACCGATAGCATCCCAACCCACCATAGCAATCTTCCTCTGACCCGCCTTCCTTCCTCAAAAGAAAGCTCCAGAAATCTACTCAAGCTCATGGAGGACCTCTTACAGTAGCAAGGACTCCAATATACTTGAACTAAACATAACTGACATGATTGACTCAGCAGGAAATTTGAGAAGTATATTAGTTATGGGGATACTAGAGTTCTTTATAAGAAAGGGACTACTTCTGAGCTTCTCCAGTCTTTCTCAAATTCTGGTTTTGTAAATTTGTTGTTTTAGACTTGGTTCAATGAGTGTTGGCTGGGTAGAGATAGTTTAAGTAGATTAGTTATAGGCTGGTGGAGTGATTCTGTATCTTCAGAATTACAGGCCATCTCCTTTGTTGTAACTGATTCTTCATTTGCTAATTGGAGGTAAAGTCGCCACTGGTTTCTTCAGAAAACTAGAGGCACAAAATGTATGATTGTAGCAAGTGTGCCAAAAAAAATGGTGGAAATGAGCTGCTGATCATTCCATGCAATAAAGACCTTCAGAGTATATAAAGCAGTAAAAGGATAAAAGTTCAGTCCTAAAGCAGTAAAAGGATAAAAGTTCAGTCCTAAAGCAGTAAAAGGGTAAAAGTTCAGTCTCACTAGATTCAGAATATAAATTCAGCCATGAACAACCTTGTCAATACAGGTTCCAGTCAAGTACATAAAGACAGGAACATAACAGATGTGTTCTCAAATAATAAAGAGCGAAAATGTATTGTCTCAAAACCGAATTCAAAATACATATGTTCCTAGCTTATCTATCGTTTTTCATCCAGCTATAAATTTGCAAACTTCATCAATACAATCTTATTCAATACTTGCCTCTTTAGTAAGACAGATCAACATCACATGGCTCATCAGGAAAAGGCTATCATACAATTATTTCTTATATCACATCAATAATTAAGGGGATATATTCCTTTACTTCTTCAGAAGAGAAGAGTAGTGCATCTAAAGAAGCTAAAGTTGCAGCCCACTATCACAAAAAATATCGACAAATAATAGAAGGAAGAAAACACATCTTATAGAGAGATATTACCTCTGCTTGATTGTCTCTTATTAACACTATATCCACCAATATAACCAGCCGAGCCTTTAGCAGAGATATCTGAAGCGGCGTTCCCAAGCCCATAACTAAAAGAACTAGAAGCATCCCGCTCAGGAGTTGCTGCTCTCCAAGTAGGGTCTCCATATATAGAATTGCCACCGTATAAGTCTGCAAATGCCCCATCAAAGCCACCATTTGATGATGCATAGGATGATGATGTTGGGGCTGCATTGTTTCCACTGTTTCTTGCATACCCACCACCCCCAGCTCCCAAACTATAACTGCTATTATCAGCCCCCACATAGCCCAGATTTCCACCATTACCTGCAGCATTTCCTCCACCCTGGCCAGACATTGGAGAGGAACCCCAGTTCACATTGCTGCTTCCAAATGTACCCCCAACATTACCAGTGCCAGATCCCATAATGGAACTAGAAGAGTTTGTGAGCCCCCCGTTTCCCCACAGGTTCCTAGTTGAGCTAAAAAGGGAAGTGCCTCCCCCATTTCCACCTTCATAGCCAATAGGACTACCAAACCTGTTGGAGTTGCCAATATAGTAGGGGTTGAGGCCCCGTCCGTAGCTGAGATTGCTACCAAAGTTAGCATTTCCTCCATAACTAGCATTCAGCCCAGGCTCAAAATTCATACCCATTCCAAAACCAGAATTGAATGGAGGGAACCCACTTCGTCCACTTGCAATTCCACCAAATCTGCCATCCATTCTAACTCCATAACCTCCTAGAGCGCTTGGATTATAACCTTGGGTGTAGCCATTAAGGAAGCTATTGACCCTGGTTAGACCATAATTATAACCACCAATAGGGCTGCTACGACTTGGACCAGGTGAAAGTTCTTTGGGGACTGCACGCTTGACCTCAACCATCTTACCATTCAGTTCATGGTAAGTTTTGATTAAAACCCTATCCACAGCTTCCTCTGAATCATAAGTGATGAACCCAAAACCTCTTGGCCTCTGTGTATTGTGATCATACATTACGACAACATCCGTAATCGTCCCAAATTGCTCAAAATACTGTCTAAAATCACTCTCTGTAACAGTTGAAGCTAAACCTCCTACAAAAATCTTCCTTGTGCGGCCTGGACCAGGAGAACCATGCACACTGCTACTGTTCCTAGTCAGAATGTTTTGATCGTCCCTAGGAACAGCCTTCTTTGCTTCAACCTGAAGTTCAAAGATTAAATAAGAACACACAACAATACACAGATTCAAAACCTTGTTAAGCCTAAAAAGAAAGCACCGGGAAAATAACAAGATGTATAGAAGTAGTGGTTGATCATATCATCTTGAACAAATCAGCTTCCTATTACTTCAAACACGTCCCTCCGTCCCCAAATAGGCTTTCCAAATTTGAAGTTCATGAAAGAAACAACATAACACCATACGAAAAAGATCAAAATATATGTGAGCAATTACCATCCTTCCATCAATGTTGTGTTTTTCCTTAATGACTCTGTCTGCAACAGCAGGGTCAGAGAAAACAATGAAACCAAAACCCCTTGCACGACCTGTGGTCCGATCCTTCATAATGACAGCTTCAATCACCTCACCAAATGCGCTGAAATACTCCTTGAGACGTTCCTCATTAGTCTCCCACGAAATTCCACCAATGAAGAGCTTACCAAGGTCAGATTGCATATTTCCTACACACCAAAAAATCACATCTTTCATAATAAGCTCACACAATTCAACAAAATGCAAAAAGCAAAGAGCTTGTTTCACAAGATTAAGCACACTGCCACACACGGATCCATTTGCATATAGACATAATTCAACTGAAATACATAACTGACAATACTTGCATTAGTCATACAAGCTCTAGCTACCATTGACCCAATGCAATTCACAAACCAATGGATTGAAATGTAAACAAAAAGACAACATCTTTGCCAATCAGTAATTCAAAAAAATAATAATAATAAATAAAAAGACAACATAAATGGCAAATTCAGTAGGAAACCATTGACATACCTTATCTGTTGAATCACAAGAACACCACAAAATATATAATGCCGGACGAAAAATGGGATATTCTCGGACTCAAATGATTCAATCAACAAGCATCGGATCCTTCATCGATCAATGAAAATCCTGAATTATAACAAAACCCCTGAAAATTTCCCCGATCATTTTAATTAAATTCATAATCAATAAAAATTAAAAAAAATACCCAGATCAACAAAAAAACAGCTAGCTCAATAAAAAGATCCAGATTAAGAAAAATACCCACCGATGAAGAAAACCCAGATGAGATAATTGAGAGAAAAACTCTTTAAGATCTGATAAAAGGACAGATTGAGGACATGTTTAGCATATCCTCCTCACTCAATAGTCAATACCCCCAGAAGAACTCCACACATATAAATTGAAAATAATAAAAGGTCTTCCCCTTTTTTAATTTTCCTTTGATGTTCAATATTAAGTCAAATTATTTTGGATTGGAAATGTGAAAATCAAACTTCAAAAAACAACAAAGCAATTATATAGGCTAATCCCTTGATTTTTTTTTTTAATTTTAATTTTTTTTTGAATTTATATGAGAAGAGGGGTGATGAAAGATATTAACTTGGTTTTTTTTTTTTTTTTGGGGTGTTTATAAGGAGAATTTATTTGAAAAAACTAGATGTTTTTGTACAGGGGGAGAGAGAGAGAAGGGGGGAGGGGAAGGGGGAGAGGAGAGAGAAAGAGAGATGTGAAATGAAAGACGTTCGATCTGATAATGGGAAGGAAGGATTGCTTGTCATGGCATTCTTCTGCTTTTATACTTATGGGCAAAATGGGATGCTAACACTACACCATACTAACAAAGTACTCTCTATTTAAGTTACTACTTTACTTCTCTTCTTCTCTCTCGTGCTCTAGTTTACTGCTTCATGTCACCACACCACACCCACACACCAAATCATTTGATTTCAAGGCCCATCTTCAAAGGGCCTTATAATGTTATATGCTATATTTTGGTAATATCCCCATTTTTGGCCCATCTATGACCCTTCCTTTTTCTTCTTTTTAAATGTTTTGACGATGCATCTAGAGGTTAGGGTTGTTCACCAGCCGATCCAGACCGGATATTTGGACCGGTTAGGCTGTTGGCATAATAAGATAAGAACAAGCATCTTTTTATTTTCATAAAACCGGAATGGTCACGCGTGGTCCGATCCGATCCAGGTCCAGACCAATGAACAACCCTAGATGCATCTATGAACTCGTGAACTTTGGGGCGTGTGTTCTTTTTCACTAAATTGAATTGAACTACACTGAACTAGAATGAGTAGTATTATGTGAGAGAAAAAATTGATCACATCACATTGCTAGACTGAAGTGAAACGAACTGAACTGAACTCTGTTGGACTGAACTGAACTCACTATTAAATAAATGAAAAATAGCACATCCTTTGTCATTTGGTTTCCAATGAGATTTTAGTGAAACTTCTACAATTGAATTTATCGAATTTCAAAGCATTTCAGTTGAAAAAAATAAGGCATTGGGCATATTTGGCTTACCTTCTTTCAACTTATACTTCTCTTTCCACATTTGTTTTTGGCTACCCCATTTCATCCACTCCCCCTCCACCTCCAACTTCTAATAAGTTGAAATAAAACTATAATTGGATTAGAAGGATAAGCTACAATTTGCAGATTAATTAATTTTACAATCGTGATAGTTTGGAGATTAATTATTAGTGTTTGCTACTAAATGAGGTGTTACTCAGCCTAGGCCAAGGGACCTGACTTGCTCTTAGTGGTGAATCCAAAAATATATTAGAGAGGGTTCACTTTTCAATTAACATTTATTTTCGAAATAATAAAATATTTTTTTTTCTCACAACCAACTTGAGCATTGGCACTGAAACCACAACCATTTTCACTTGGACCATTTCGAAATCAAGATGGTATTGTAACGACCTGGCGATGAAGTTCTCCTTGTTAAAAGTCAGCAATGTGTCCAAAAGAATAACTAATTCAACTTAATGTAAATATCAAACTACTCTAACATTTTAACACAGTCTACCTACACGTTCAGTGTCCTCTTTTTTAAAACAAAACATATAATAGTATGTGTTATTTGTACAAATTTATTGCGTGCAAAAAAAAACTAGTTTTAATATAGTATAGCTAATCAACTAGATGCAATTGTTCGTATAAAAAAAAAACTAGATGCAATTGTAATTTTTCAACAAATAAATAACTAATTATTAAATATAAAATTAGTCGATAAAATTTAGTAATCTAATTAATAAGCTTTCCAAGACCATAAACTCTATATTAAATTAGATTAGTATTAATTTACAAGAAATACCAATTTGAACAATGACACAAAATAAAGCAAATCATTGGTAAAAGAAAACTATAAATAAAATAAAATAAATAAATTGACATAGAACAAAGAGTAGTCCATTGTACTTGACCAAAAGCTAGGGATAACAATGGATTAAATTCGGAGCGGATTATGCTAAATTCGAAGTCGCTCCGTATACTAAACGAATTCTCAATTCACCTCTGAATCTGAATAATTTTCGATTAGGGAGGATCCGAATCCAAAACTATTCGGAGTTGGTAACCTCCGAATCCTATCCAATCCGATCCGTTTACTTGACCTTCTTTTTTTTTTTTTTTTTAATGTGAACATATATAAAATATGCTAAATGGCTAATTGTTATTTGAACAAAATAAATATGATAAATGTATTAAGGATTTAAGATACAAACAAAGTTGAACATATATATACTTAATTTAAATATATTAATGATTTAGTGTTTTTTTAGAAATAAAATATATAAATTGGATATTAGGAGCGAATTCGGATCGGATCCTGGAAGATTTTACCTAGTAATCTAGTATCCGAATCCGAGGCCGAATCGGAGTCTCCTAATCGGGTTAGGACTTGGATTTTCTGTTTCAAATTCGGCTCGGATTTTCTGTTTCAAATTCGGCTCGGATTTTACTTGCCATCCCTACCTGAAACAGAGCAGCATGTCTTGTGTGGACTTAGTCCACCGTGGACCAAATAATTTTGAGGGGTGACTCCAGGTGAAGTAGGGGGTGGCTCCAGGTAAAATAGGGGGATGACTCCAGGTGAAGTAATTTTGAGGGGTGGCTCCAGGTGAAGTAAGGGGTGGCTTCAGGTAAAATAGAGGGTGACTCCAAGTAAAGTAGGGGTAGTACCAAATACAAATTTGAGGGATGACTCTAGTCTCTAGGTGAAATAGAGGTGACTCCACTTTTAGAGAGGGTGACTCCAGGTTAAGTAGGAGGTGACTTTAAATATTGGTCTACTATGAACTAAGTCCACACAAGTTTTTTTAGAAACAGATATAGAGAAAGATTGAGCGCTAAAACTTCTCCAAAATAGCCCATTAGTCGGTGAGGCTTTCTTTGTTAAGCCCAAGGAGCTTTCAGTCTTTGAGTTAAACTCTCTCTCTCTCTCTCTCTCTCTCTCTCTCTCTCTCATTCGTTGTTTCTCTCTCTTAATCTGAAGCAACAGAGCGGGTTGCAAATCACCTCACCGCCATAGGAGCTTATAAAACGTTTCTCTTCCTCAGTTTCTCTCTCCTCAAGTGGTTAAAGGGTCAAGAGGGAGTCACTCTCCAAGGTAATTTACTATATTTTAGTTTTTCAGCAAGGTAATTAGCATTTTTTTTCCGAACTTTGCCGTCCGCCACTGCAGTTGTTGTTTTATTGCTGATTTGGGTATTGGGTTAAATTCAACCCTAACCCTAATCCTAATTGTTCCACAATTTGGTGATATACAAGCCCCTTTTGACGATATGGTTTATCTCAGAACTTTCGACAAGAAAACCGTAGCTCTCAACGTAAACCCTAAATCTACTACAGTAGGGGAGCTTAATCAGCAAATTTTCGATAAATTAGGGCTTCCTATTCAACTCCAATGCTTATTATCATCATCGAAAAGATTAATTGGTGAGGCCTCTTGTTTAATTGCTGATTTGGGTATTGGGTTAAATTCAACCCTAACGCTACATGTTCCACTTTATGGTGGTATGCAAGCTCCTGTACAAACTAAAGGTAGGCTCGAGTTCTTGAACTCAAAACCGCCTGCTAATTATGTTGCTGGGTTGGGTCGTGGTGCGACCGGGTTTACTACCCGGTCTGATATTGGTCCTGCTAGGGCAGCCCCGGATTTGCCTGATAGGTCTGCGACCACGATTGGTGGAGCTGCTCCTGCTGCGGCTCCGCCAGGTGGTGCTGGACGTGGTGCGGGTCGTGGGCGGGGTGAGGAGGAAGAGGAGGAGGATGGGGAGGAGAAAGGGTATGATGAGAATCAGAAGTTTGATGAGTTTGAAGGGAATGATGTTGGGTTGTTTGCTTCGGCGGAGTATGATGAGGATGATAAAGAGGCTGATGCTGTTTGGGAGGCTATTGATCAGAGGATGGATTTGAGAAGGAAGGATAGGAGAGAGGCTAGGTTGAAGGAAGAGATTGAGAAGTATCGAGCTTCAAATCCTAAGATTACGGAACAGTTTGCGGATTTGAAGAGAAAGTTGCATACATTGTCAGCTGAGGAATGGGATAGTATTCCGGAGATTGGGGATTATTCTTTGAGGAATAAGAAGAAGAGGTTTGAGAGTTTTGTGCCTGTACCTGATACTCTTCTTGAGAAGGCTAGGCAGGAGAAAGAGCATGTTACTGCCCTTGATCCCAAGAGTAGGGGTGTTGGTGGGACTGAGACACCTTGGGCACAAACTCCTGTTACTGACTTGACTGCTGTTGGTGAGGGTAGAGGTACTGTTTTGTCGTTGAAGCTTGATCGGTTGTCTGATTCTGTAACGGGGCAGACGGTTGTTGATCCTAAAGGTTATTTGACTGATCTTAAGAGTATGAAGATTACGAGTGATGCGGAGATATCAGATATTAAGAAGGCTAGGTTGTTGCTAAAGTCTGTCATACAGACCAATCCCAAGCACCCTCCAGGGTGGATTGCAGCTGCGAGGTTGGAGGAGGTTGCTGGCAAGATTCAGGTTGCCAGACAGTTGATGAAAAAAGGGTGTGAGGAGTGTCCCAAGAATGAGGATGTTTGGTTAGAGGCGTGCCGTTTGGCAAGTCCTGATGAGGCCAAGGCTGTGATTGCCAAGGGAGTGAACGCTATCCCGAATTCTGTGAAACTGTGGCTTCAGGCTGCTAAACTAGAGCACGATGAGATGAATAAGAGTAGGGTGTTGAGGAAAGGGCTTGAACATATACCTGACTCAGTAAGGCTGTGGAAAGCAGTTGTGGAGCTTGCAAATGAGGAGGATGCTAGACTGTTGCTTCAGAGGGCTGTTGAATGCTGTCCCTTGCATGTGGAGCTGTGGCTTGCTCTTGCCAGGCTGGAAACATATGACATGGCGAAGAAAGTACTTAACAGGGCCAGGGAAAGGCTCTCAAAGGAGCCAGCTATTTGGATTACTGCTGCAAAGTTGGAAGAAGCTAATTCTAATACCGCGATGGTTGAGAAGATCATTGAGAGGGGTATCAGGGCCTTACAAAGAGAAGGAGTTGTCATTGATAGGGAAGCTTGGATGAGGGAAGCAGAAGCTTCGGAGCGAGCTGGGTCTGTTGTTACTTGTCAGGCCATTATTAAGCACACTGTTGGTATTGGGGTGGAGGAGGAAGATAGGAAGAGAACGTGGGTTGCTGATGCTGAAGAGTGCAAGAAGAGAGGGTCTATCGAAACTGCAAGAGCTATATATGCTCATTCTCTTTCTGTCTTTTTGACCAAGAAGAGCATATGGCTCAAAGCTGCACAACTTGAGAAGAGTCATGGTAGTAGAGAATCTCTTGACGCTTTGTTGCGAAGGGCAGTGACATACGTGCCTCAGGCTGAAGTTCTGTGGCTTATGGGTGCTAAGGAAAAGTGGCTCGCTGGCGATGTGCCCGCAGCTCGGGCTATTCTTCAGGAGGCTTATGCTGCCATCCCCAACTCTGAGGAGATATGGCTAGCTGCTTTCAAGCTGGAATTTGAGAACCACGAACCTGAAAGAGCAAAAATGCTCCTTGCCAAGGCTCGAGAAAGAGGAGGCACTGAAAGAGTGTGGATGAAATCAGCTGTTGTCGAGAGAGAACTTGGTAACACTGCGGAGGAAAGGAGGCTCCTTGATGAGGGTCTTCAACGCTTCCCATTGTTCTTCAAGTTGTGGTTGATGCTTGGGCAGCTCGAGGAGCGGCTTGGACAAGAGGCAAAGGCAAAGGAAGTTTACGAGACCGGTCTTAAGCACTGTCCCCACAGCATTCCTCTCTGGCTTTCACTTGCTAAACTTGAGGAGAAGATGATTGGCCTGAGTAAAGCTCGAGCAGTTCTCACTATGGCTCGGAAGAAGAATCCTAAGAACCCTGAACTGTGGCTCGCTGCGGTTAGAGCTGAGCTCAGGCATGGCAATAAGAGGGAGGCTGATATCTTGATGGCAAAGGCTCTCCAGGAATGTCCTAACAGTGGTATTTTATGGGCAGCTCAAATTGAGATGGTTCCTCGTCCACAACGTAAATCCAAGAGTTCAGATGCAATTAAGAAATGTGACCACGATCCTCATGTCATAGCTGCTGTGTCCAAATTATTTTGGCATGACAGGAAAGTGGACAAGGCAAGGAGCTGGCTCAACAGGGCAGTGACACTTGCCCCAGATATTGGGGATTTCTGGGCTTTGTACTACAAATTTGAACATCAACATGGAACTGAGGAGAACCAGAGGGATGTATTGAAGCGATGTGTTGCTGCAGAGCCAAAGCATGGTGAGAAGTGGCAGGCCATTTCAAAGGCAGTTGAGCATGCTCACCAGCCAACCGAAGCAATTTTGAAGAAAGTTGTAATCGCCCTTGGGAAGGAAGAAAATGCTGCAGAGAACAACAAACACTAGGTTATACTTTCAAGTTGAAAACTGTGTTGTATACCTTTAGCCAGGTCTGTGCTTTTTGTGGATTTTCCATGAATTTTGGCTGATATATATGTTGCTTCATTGTACTCTTGTAGCTTTATAATCTTCACTGGTCTTCCTTTAATAAGTTCACCCAAAATCATTTAGCCACCTCATCACTATGATGCTTTTAGTTGCTGCATTGCATGAAGAAAAGGGTACATATTTTGTCACTATGTTGCTAGATGTGTTTGTCACGTGATAGGTTTTTGTGATTTCTTGTGGTTTTGATATGATCTAGCTGTGGCAATGCTGCAGAAGATTGACGCTGGTTCGTAGTGGTTTATCACAGTACTTCACCTGGGAGTAGTATTTGTGTGGAGTTTGACCTGAGGTATAAGTTTTAAGTGTGTAGGGCGGGGGAGGGGTAACATTCAATTGTCTAACCTGACCGTGGGATAGAGCTGGTAGTTATGTCTCTAACTCTATCTCTCTCTCTCTCTCTTATTTGTTTTGAGAATCAGAATCACCAAGTAGAAGGCCCAGACGGAATCTAATCACACCAGTAATTTGTGGAAGGTGGCTCGGGGACCGGGGTGTGGGCTTGACCGTTGACCTTGACGGATTCTTTGATGTAATCGTTTAGATATAAAATCCTTTGGATCTAACAAGAAGTTTGATGATGCATACTGTCTGTCGTACCTTTGGGTGACTTCCTCAGATTTCATATTGCAATTCATACAGTTCAGAAACTGAGATGAAGACAGTTCGACTTTAAACACTGCTGTCTCAGTTAAGGAGATTGCAATTGTAAGAAGGCAATTACTGACATTTTGGTAGTTGCCATTTGCATTTGCTTTTTCACTTATTGTGAGAGATGATGTATGGGGAGGGGAGCCTTCCATCTTTTGTTTGGGAATTTGCCATGCTGAGAGGTCTCACTTGTTTGACTGCCTATCTTTAGAACAAGTAAAAATTGCTGTAATATATGTCCTTTAAGCTTCTTATGCACTATTTCTAGCTTCTATGTTGGAAACTGTGTTGTACGGGACGGGTAGCTTATGATCTTCGCTGGTCTTCCTTAAGTAACTTGTCCCAAAAACCTTTAGCCAGTTCTTTAAATTGTTATGTCCTATAAGCTTCTAATTGCTGCATTTGCACGGATGATACTTATTTGGTCACTACATGATGCTACTTTTTTTTTTTTTTGTTACCACTACATGATGTTACTGGATGTGTCTGTCACTTGATAGTTTTTGCGATTTGTTGGCTGCAGCATGGCAGCACTGCTGCAGATTGATGATGCTGGTTTGTGGCAGTTTATGACAGTAGTTTGCCTCGGAGAACTGGTATTTGTCTAGAGTTTGACACTTTGAGCTGTGGTAGAAGATGCAAGTGTTTTGGGTGGAGGGAGCAGTAACATTCAATTGCCTAGCCTGAGCCTTAGGTTGGTGAGCTACTAGTTAAGTCTCACTCTATTTACTTTTTTGTTGTGAGAATCAGAATCCCCAAGTAGAAGATCCAGATGGTATCCATTCTCACAAGTAGCGTAAGGTGTTTCGGGGTGTGGGCTTGACCGTTGACCTTGACGGATTCTTTGTTGTAGTCGTTTAGAAATAAAATCCTTTGGAAAGCAAACAGACTCAAGATATCACACTGTTTGTCCCACCTTTGGCCTTTGGGTGACTTCCTCAGATTTTCATATTGCAATTCATACAGTTTGGAAACTGGGATGAAGACAGTTTGACCTAGATGCTCATGCTGCTGTTTTTCTGCTGTTTTGCATTTGGTTTTCACTTTTTCTCAGAGATGATCTATGGGGAGGAGTTCCTTCCTTTTTTTGTTTGGCCTACTAGAATAATGCAATATACTTGCTCAGAGGTCTTACGTACAGTATTAGACTTTTTGTTTAGTCTTAAGTAGATAGTACTGTAATATTTGGTGTTAATAAATTCGCTCTTTATCTGAAAACACTACTTGTAATATGAATGGCAAAATGATTATTCTTCTCACAGGATTTGCTGTATCGAAAACCAGAAGGGGAGCTCTATATTGTTACTTCAACATTTCTATAGCCCCGAGTTCTTTGTAATGGAGGCCAACACAGTTATCATCGTCTACTTGTAGCCCCATTCTCAACATTTGTTTTAGTCATCAATATGTTCTTCATTGTTAGCCACCTAATAAAGTTGTGGTGGTTCTTCTGCAGATCAACTTCACATCTTTAACTTTCGCACGAGCCCCAAACGATGCAGTGTAAGTACTATTGATGGGATATAAAGTTATAAACCCCAGAGCAGTCAGACACCATTTACCATGAGCATCAAACCATATTTGTATCATATTGTTCACCTTTTGCAGTTCATCCAATACCAATAGGGGGTTTCGATTGCTATCAATTTGTATCTTTGAGGTAAACATGATGTTTGATCCACAATGTATCGTCTTTAAATGCTATTTGCCACACGTATTTTCCTATAGAGACAATATGCTCTTCATACACGTTTCTTATTGCTACCAATATGCTCAGTACTCGTTCGTTAAGTAAATAAACGAACACGGACATAAAAGTGAAGCTCGGCCAAAGCTCGTTCGTAAGTAAACAAACGAACACGAACACTCCTCAACTCGACTCGTTTATACTCCTACTAGTAGGTTTGCCATTCAATAAAATGTTTTCGCAAATAGCCTCAACTAACTTATTATCCAACAAACGCAACACGCCAATGCGCATGAGCACAAAGTTAACTACCTATCCCTTATCGGTATAGAATATATGCTTGGTAGTTGGTACCCCAAGATCTTACGTTTACAATGATATGATCAACAAGATGTACTCAACAATAGAGATTATTTTTGGTTGTAATGGGATTACTAAGATAGCTTATTGGAAATTTACACGTCTTATCCAATAATCAGTGGCGAACCCAGAAAATTTAGAATAGAGGTGCAAATTTTAAAATAGGGGTAAAAATTTTAAAATAGGGGTGCAATAAGAGTAAAAAACAACACTAATTTTACCAAAAATAGGAAAAATTGTACATTAAAATGCAAAAAAAAATAAAAAAATAGTGGTGCAGTGGTCCACCCATTGATGTACATGGGTTCGCCACTGCCAATGACACATTTTTTGAAGTGCATGGAGTGGCATATAGTGCAGTGTGTCATGTTCCGTTTTATTGGGATACTTTTTGGGGCGAGCTCTATTGGGACTTTGCTAGCGCATGGAGTGGCATATAGTGGAATGTCTCATTGTCCACTGTATTGAGGATCTTTTTGGATTGTATGGTTCGGGAGAACAAGTAGGAAATTCGTTATCAATAGAAATTGTACTTTCAAATACCTGCAATAATTTTTTAAGTTATCTCTGATTGTACGAATAATGTATGGGCATTTCGCAATTTGTGGGAGTCGCTAGAGACGTGGTTTTCAAGAGTTGGAAAGCATATTCATGCTGTGTTATTAGATTTGTTCTTGGGTAAAGAAAATTGTTTTTGTAGATGTCGTATGTCTTTCTATGAATCAAGATTTCTATTATCCTTTATCCAAAAAAAGGGAATAAAATTTGTGACTTTGCTCTAATAATGTAAATAAGTATGTTGTAAAAGTAAGTTGATACCATACATGTTAAAAGAGAAAAAAAAAGGGGGTAAACAACATAGTTAAAAGTAGGGGTTGACAAAATCTTACCCAATTTGAAAATCGGCCTGCTCAAGACTCGATATGACCCAAATTCGAATCCGAAACTACCCGATCCAAACTCCATAGTTTGTGATATCTGTTTGACTCCATGCTTGATTTGCTCAAAACCCGACTCGACAATGATAAGTGATGACGCCAAACCCAAAGTGGCCGATCTAAACCCGACCCGATTACCAGGTGTAGACTTAAAAGAAAAAGATGGTGCGTTGACAATACTGACGTTCGCCTCTGTGAGACGAAACTCTGATCCTCTTTGTCAATGACTCAATTGTCACAATTGTTTGACTTTTCCCTCCCAAATCCAAAATCACAAATCCCGAAACACCAAAAAATTCTGAAACTTCCCTCCAAACCCCAAAAGTTTGAAAATTCCCTCAATTTACAATCCCAAATCAAATTTTAAACGTTCAAAAAGATTCGCCCACCACAATTCCAATCACAAAACTTACATCGCACACTTCCAGCCTTTCTTCCCTTCTTCAATATAAATCCCCAAACCCCTCTCACCTCTTCCCTCCATTAAAACTCACCCACCCACTCTCTCTCCAAATATGTCTTCTTCATTTAAGCCACCAGTTTCTCTGAGCTCCGTCAATGGTAATGGGTCCGGTGAGATCCATGTCATTGTGGGTCCCATGTTCGCCGGCAAAACCACTGCTCTTCTTCGTCGCATCAAATCTGAGACCACCACTGGCAGGTACTTTCATTTGCCCTGTTCCTCCAAATCAGCCTTAAAGTTTTATACTTACTTTTTAGCTTATTCTGTTCAAGTTATTGTCTTTCGTTAGCGTTTCATGATGTTATGTTTAAAGGTTGTGTTTTTCTTTTGGTTTATCTTTCTGGGTTTTTTTGAGTAGCAAAATGTCATAGAATTTGTTCTGTTTTTGCCTTTATTTATTATTATTATTTTTTTTTCTGTTGTTGTGTATGGGAATTTGTGGGTTTGGTTGTGGATTTGCAGTGTAGGCAATTGTATATGTGGCTCATAGATTTTTATTCTTGATTTTTCTGGGTTATTGTAAGTAGCAAAATGTCATAAAATTTGTCATGTTTTTGCCTCTTTTCTTGTTGTTGTTGGGAATTTGTGGGTTTGGTTGTGTATTTGTAGATTAGGCAATTGTGTATGTGGCTCATATATTTTTATTCTTGATTTTTCTGGGTCTTTTGGGTAATGACAATGTAACAACAATATGTTACTTTACTTTACTTTTTTCTGTGTCTTTTGGGTAATTGTTGATATCCCTCAATTTTTTTGATGTTATTTTTTAAAATTGGATGTGTTGTAGAAATGTGGCAATGATAAAGTCAAGCAAAGACACAAGATATGCAATTGATTCAGTTGTATCACACGATGGAGTTAAATTCCCTTGCTGGGCATTACCTGATCTCTCCTGCTTTAAGGAGAAATTTGGAGTTGAAGCCTATGATAAGGTAATCAATTAATATTTTTACATAATTATGCTATGTTTTAGGGAGCAATAACTTGTTAGCTATTTTTCTTCAGCAATTACTAGCAATTGTTTTAGTGTTTAATCGTTTAAATGGGCTTATAGTGTGACTGGTCTTGATTTGAAGATTTAGGGATCAGAGAGTAGAATTGTAGTGTAAGTTGAAGAGGGGATTTGGTATTTGTTTAGATCATGAGAAAATAGCTTGTTTTTATTATGGATTTATTTCTCTTTCACATATGGGTGGAAAAGCTAGTGGTCTGATTGTGCAATGTTTTGTTTTGGGGAAATGAAATGGGTTTTGCTTCATTAATGGCTGAGTGAAGTTTCAACTGTATGAAATAAACTGCTAAAAATGTTTTTATCTAATTTGGGCTTGTGAGCATTCTGTGCAAGTTTATTAATGTGAATTATGAATTGAAATTTGGTCTCAGCTGGATATTATTGGTATCGATGAAGCGCAATTCTTTGGAGATCTCTATGATTTTTGCTGCAAGGCTGCTGATTGTGATGGGAAAACAGTTATTATTGCTGGCTTAGATGGAGATTACTTGAGGTATTTACTCTTGAGAATTCCCCTTTTATCATATTACTAATGATTGACTTGAGCATGATACATGAGTGTGTACTTTTATTTGCAGGAGGAGTTTTGGGTCTGTGCTTGATGTAATACCACTGGCAGATACTGTAACTAAGTTGACAGCTCGGTGTGAGTTCTGTGGCAAGCGGGCCTTCTTCACGCTTAGGAAGACCGACGACACACAAACGGAGCTGATTGGTGGTGCAGAGGCTTACATGCCTGTTTGCCGCCAGCATTATGTGAATGGGCAAGCAGTCGTCGTAGCTGCAAGGACTGTGCTCGAAGCTAGTAAAGTTCACAAGGAAATTCCATTCGTGGAAGGCCTGGAGGCAACTACATGTGTCCAGTGAACTGGTTTCAGATACACTTACTTAGGGTTGGGGTTTTGGTGTTAGCTTTCTCAGCTATCGGCCTACTGTATTAATCTAGCCAAATACATATATGGATCTTTATAGTTATCTTTAGAGGGTTATCTTCACAGTTCTGTGATTTCCCTGCGTGTACATAAGAAGTTACTCTAGTTTGGTTGAAAAGTAGTGAATCCTGCTTAATCCTGTCCGTTGTTAAGGGTTGTGCTTGTTGATGTTTGAAATATGATAATGGTTAACTGTTCCTTTTGGGTTCAGTTTCCATTTGTTTACTGTTTTGCTGCTGTGCTGTCCCCAAACTCTATTCCTGAGGAATGAGGTTTGAATAAGAGCTCTATAAAGTAAAAACATCAACTGTTGTATTTTGCTAAGCATTTATGCAGCAAGTGCGTGAACATTGATCGTTTCAGATTCAGTTTTATTTCAAGATTTTGTTTGGGGGTTCTGGCTGAGAGATGTGTCCATTCTCAGTGTGATTGCAGTCAGACTTACAGAATAGAACTAATCATCTACTTCTTTAGTGATAGTCTGTGTCAATGGAAGGTGGAGGAATTTACCGATAAGTCCCTACTTGCTGAAGGTGTTGGAGTGGCTTTGTCCCTCTTTGTTATCCCAGGAAACTGTTTTCTATATGATCATGTATATTTCCTTCATCCCTTCAATTCTTCAAATCTGTTCAAATAACCCAAAAGCCTCTGCTTTCTGGTTCTCTCATTGTGAAATAAAGCTATCAGTTGAAGGATAGTGGTAGAACCAAAAGCAACCAAGACGGTGAGCCATGTTTGGCATTTTCCATCATCTTGGAGTGCCCAACAGGCCCAATCCTAGGAAAATGTTTGCTGTGCAGGGACCATACCATACCAAGTAGTGGATGTGTTCCAAGGGGGCCAATACTTGCTTTCTTTGTTCGGTTGCAACCTTACAAGCAGATGCCTGAAGGGGGGGGGGGGGGGCACAGAAGCCAATGAAGATTCTGATGATCAAGGGGGGATGTGGTGGACACATGGCAGCTAACAAGAAGGCTAGTCATGCCAATCCAAAAACACATTGGGAAGATTTTAATTGCAAGAACATAAAGCAACTCAACCAGTGTTAGGGAACATGTTGTGACTATAGGAGAGACAACTTTTTCCATCCACCATATATACATCTTTGACATATTTAGAAGTTTTGACAGATATGGTGAGATGTAGATCAGTATATCCCACATGGAACTACATTTACTAGAATTTCCCTATTATGTATTGGTGGTGTGCACTTACAGTTTGCTCTTGGACATACAATTATGCTGTGTTTCTACGGATAAGAGAGCAAATTACTAGTATCTGTATGGATAATTTGAAGCTACAATGATCCGACAATGGTTGCTTAACAGCATTTCTATATATCTGCAAAATAGCAAAATTTTACATACATGTTGCATGCATATACCATGCAGCAAGTTATCAATTCACATGTATACGGAATTGTTACAAATGCCAGGAAAAGTGCTTGACCTGTTTTACCTGTATTGTATCATCTACTGCGGCTGACAGGTGAATTTTATCACATAAACAGTAAATACTAGGGAAAGCTGGTATCTAGGCTTTAATCTCAATTACATTTGCTTAATTCTGGCTAATGAAACTTTTGGCTATGACCCTGAAGCATTTGTTCGTTTCTTTGGTTTTGTTCGTATCCTCCGAAAAATCTTCAGTAACCGGCCAGCATATTTCCTCTGGGAAGCAAAATTTACAGACCCTATGCAGCCAGTGACTTGTCCAAGCGCATTCCTTCTTTTGCTGAATGATCTTCCTTCCAACCCATATGGTCTTACTTTCGATGTCCCAGCTTGCTCTGTTTCCTTGCTTACTTTCTGCAACTGAAGGCTTTTCTTAAGCAGCAGGAGTTCTTTTTCAAGACTTTGAATTCTGAAGCTGGTTGATTCATACTCCTTTCTTGCCATCTCAGGTGGTCCTTGCAAGATCACATCTTTCTCCAACAAGCAGCCAAGAGGTCTATTCACCATTTCATCTGCATCCATAAAGGGGCTCTCTCCTAGATTTTGGCTCTTGGAATTTGGATATCTCGAGCTAATCGAAAGACTCCCAGAGAATTCTCCGGAGTATGCGAACCTGAATGACTCCGAGCATTCCTTGAAGGTTTGTTGCGTGTTCAGTTGCTGAACAAAGAGTGCTTGGACAATCAATCGAAGCATTCTGCACTGCATCAACACATACATCCTAGGATAGCTTCTGACAGTTCAGGTACTTGCACACTGAACCTTTTTCTTCTTGTGACAGACTTGGGTGGGCCTGAAGATGTTTCAGATCCTATTAGAAAAGTTTAGTGCTAAAAATCACAGATATCATCTGAGTTGAGTATTCTTTGGAAAACAGTTGTCAACAAATTAAAGCAAGATTGAATATACGAATTGCATTATGCTTTGACAAGTTTTCTAGAAACAGCAGCTTACTGTAAACTGCTTGCTTAAATCGATTGAATATCCTGAAGGCCTTCGGAGGGATCCTTCCTGGGTTGTTGTTATTCTAAATTCCTAATCAAGGGTCACACATATTCTAGACTGTAATTTGGCATCTGTGTACCGTTTCTCTTTGTTTCTTGCCCCCATATAATTCAAAGAAAAACTGGCTTCTACTGCATATGTTGACCAAAGATAGAGTGGATGATGTATCTATGTAGTTTACATATTATATATAACTGCTACCATCTAAATGTTATGTAATTAGCTACCCTGGTAAACACATTATATATGTAAATACATATGTCATGATTCTGATACAATTAGTGTATGCTTACCTGGATATAGGCATTCATTGCTCTGTAAAGATGGTCATGACTCAATCTGTAAGACACTGGCACCGTCTCAATAAGACTCATGAATCTGTTAGGCGCCATGCTCAGATCAGGAGCTACCTGAGAGAGGTACATATCCCATAGCTCTGCGACAATTGCGTTACCCGTAGGAAGGCTTTGTTCTATTTCCATGTTAGATGAAACATAAAACGAGAATATGCTTTCCATTGTAGCAAGTTCAGCAGAAGAAGCAAGAGACTCAGGTGCCATCTTTTTGGGAAGAAGAAAATCTTCGACATGTGCCAAGGGCAGAAGCTGCACAATCTGCTCTTGCAGTCTTGTCCTGCCCTCCTTTGTTCCTCCAAGCTCAAGTGACCTCGCTAACAACGCAAAATAGAACCCAACTGGAATCACTCGACTAACTCTTTCTCCCATCGACAATAAATCGAGGAGTCCTTGTAGCTTTTCCAACACCTTATCAGTAGTATCATTGTTAGTATCCCCGTTTTCATCACACAGACATTCCCAAAACTGTCTTGTCTTCTTTGACAGAACCCATTTGTTAGCATAGAAAACAATGATGGGGCTGACAAATTTTTCTTTCATCCCTTGTCTTCTTAAAGACCCAATAATCCTTTTGAAGAACCTGAATGGAAGAGCAATAAGATCTTTGATCCAAAGATCTTGACATACAATCTCCTTCACTACCTCGCTACTCCATGGTTGGTTAGCAAGTGGCTCTATAGACACAACTGGTCGATCTCTTTTCCTCTCGGGGTCAAGAATCTCCATGCAGGCCATAAATGCAAGCGACTCAATGCATCAACTCACAATGAGAAGCTCCTCCGACAAAGGGAGCAAAGTTTGGCATTTTTGGAGGACAATGAGGGTATCATCCCAACTTTGTAAAACGACTTGGTTTAAGTAAAGGTCGGTCCTTTCACAAAGGTTACCACAGCCATAGGCTTCTGACATCTCCAGAAATTCTGCTGCACATCGAAGGGATGCTACATTGAAAGGGTCAATGAAGGTGGAAGAACCATAGATGAAGAGCGCGATCATCTCAAATATCTCTGATCCTCCAGGGAAATTCTGTGGAAGATCCACCTCTTGCCATTCACTTAAATGCCTCTTGAAATATCCACTTTTTGCCATTAGTGGAAACTGACAATTCATACAGATGAGATTATAACACAAGGAATATAAATGTCTACTAACAGGAGCTACAAAATATGGTTTTGAAATTTAAACCAAGTGTTAATTTTGAAATTTCATTGGTCTTTGTGAAGAAACGAAGCGAGATGAACATGGAGAAGACATTTTTACCTTGTGCAAGTTGAAAGATTTATCAGCAACCCGAACACGAGCAGTTACTGGTAATCCTGTCTCTTGACTCCTGCAACAATAACCATATGTATTATGCATAAAGCTCATAACTAGGAAGCATTAGAACTCAACTAAGCAATATAATCAATGAAAATTTCTTACCATGATATGATCTTTATCTTTAGCAGGGCACTGAGGTTTGGTGATGAGTAGGGACTGGAAAGGACAGAAGAATCTCTGGGGCTCAATGCTTCCATTATTACTTCAGAAAGAGTTACTGAATTTATTAGGAACTAATCAACAGATTAATTAGAAGCAAATTTACATGACCATCTTAATTACTCCTGGAAATATTTGTCTCCTGTTGATGCTATGCCAAAGGCCATAAATGCTCAAATCCCATCGAAGTGTTAAAAGAAAAATCTGGGATTCAGAGAATGAAAGTGCAAAAAAAAAAAAGGTGGTTTTGATCAGCTATTCATACTTAAATATAGTACTTTAACTTGTACTCCCTAGTGTTAAAAAGTACTATAAAGATATATATTGGTCGAACCATTTTGATGAGAAAGTATTAATGTATAATTGCTTAATAGTCATAGTCAAGTGCCACACGAGTGAATTGCAAACTTCTATTCCTTAGTAAGGCTTCAAAGGCGTTCTCGAGTACTGGAAATATGTAACCAAGTGCCTTCTCTATTATTGCCTTGGGACAAACACTTGATTTCACTCTTCTTCATACATGGAATTTCTATTCTTTTTTTGAGCCAACCCCAGGTCCCCATCCGTCCCCTTTTGTTATTTGTTAAAACTTACTATAGAAAATGTCTCTTATTATGAGACCGCCTCAATATAAGGCCACCTCTATAGCTAAGCATGATGTCAGTATACATGATGTCATGCTTGTTTGAGTCTTTGGGACATCTCACATTAAGGCCATCTCATATGAGTTTTTGTGATAACTATATGAGTGGAGTTGAACCAAAGTCAAACATTAGATGACGCTTAAGCTTATACAAATGCAGCAAGACAATGGGAACTACCTTGTTATTTTTATCATCTCCATGTTTCATTCTTTTCCGCGTCGGTAATGCTCAATTACCACAATTTTCGCTCCTTTCCACATTGCATCCATTTTCATGTCATTTTACTTCACATTTTGTATCATTCTATAATTTGTTCAGTTCCACGGTACAAATCGCATTTTGCTCCATTTCGCGTCATTCCTTTCAAAAAGAATAGGGCCGTAATGCTGTTGCATATGCTAATTTTGACTTGAAATCTAACTTATGTGTATGCCTCCTTTGAACGATTTTGATTGGAGTCAATTACACCATCAAATTGTTTGGACGCAAGGAAACCGGGGAGGCAGGGGGTGGCCCAAAGGCCCGTAGTAACAAATACTACCTTCGTTACAACTTTTTTTTTTTTTTTTTGTTACAAAGACGCGTGCAATAGCCCACAAAACACACACGCTGAACAAGTCTACCCATCTTAATTAAATGAGCGGACGGGTTCAAGTTGAGGAGGAGACCCTCCCTGTAAAGAAAAGTAGAGGAGAATAATTTATTCTCCCTGTAAGTACGAGAATTTAAACCCATGATCACTGGATTGTGAGACTAATTACATTGCCTCTAGAAACGAATTGCCTTTGGTCTATATGTATACTCATGATGTGTTTGGCCCTAGATAGGTTTTGCCATTTTTGATGCCTTTATTGTGGAAGAGTTGCACGTGCACTTGGATCATATGACATTTAGAAAGATTGACAACGCATGGGGTTTCAGAAAAGTGAGAAATTTGTGTGGTGATTGGTGAACTACATAAGTGATTAAATATTCCCAATGTTTTATATATTGGTAAGAAACCGTCCATAACTATGGGATAACGGTCCCAATTATCTAGGGGATTAGGAAGTAACTCCGTCTATTGTAGAGAGTGACAGAGTGTAGAGCTTTCTTAGAAGTAGGTAGTAGAAGGAAGAGCCCTCAAAAGCGGTAATTCAGTTGGTTGTGCGTGAGTTGGATTTTATGACAAAGTTATACTCTCTCCGTTCCACAATGAGCTTTTTGTTTTTTTTGGGTGCGATAATTAATAAAAGCTAACTTTGGAACAGATTTTCCACTAATGCCCTTAACATTATCAGCTCCTCTCTCCTTCCCTTTTCCCTCTCTCTCCTGCCAGTACTGCCACAATCCCAAATTCCCCTTCTCCCCCTACTTCCACCACCGGCACAAAAATGGACTGAATCAATTCAGCCCATTACTTTTCTTATTATTTTCATAATTGATAAAATATCCCAACCCATAGAAATTTGCCCCTTCCCTTTGTTGATCAAGGTGAGAAAACCAGCTCGAGCTCGTGGAAGAGGGAAGAACAAGAGAGAGAAAAATTCTAGTGAGAGAAAGTGTTTTGAGAAAACAGAAATATCATTCTCATTTTCTGATTAATTATTTACAAGTTGACTTGTGGCTTATATACTACACATTAAAACTAGCTATGCTAACAGACTCTGTACAAGCTAACAGACTCTGTACACCGTTACAACTAACAGACTCTGTACAAACTAACGGACTCTGTACACTGTTACAACTATCAGACTCTGTACAAACTAACAGACTCTGTACATTGTTTGTATCAAGCTTCTGGCTAATAACATAATTACAACAAGATGTAGAGTAATTCCAACACCCCCCCCCCTCAAGGTGGAGGGGATAACACTCCTAACTTGCTGAGTAAATAATTATGTTGGCGCCCTGGCAAACTCTTTGTGAACAAATCTGCCAGCTGCTCATCTGTTCTCACATGATGCAAAGTGATTAATCCTGCTTGTAGTTGCTCCCGGACATAATGGCAATCAAGCTCTATGTGTTTGGTGCGCTCGTGAAATACAGGGTTTTTAGCAATATAAATTGCTGCTTGACTATCACACTTAACAGCAATGGGAACAATATCAGGAACTGTGAGCTCACTGAGTAACCTGGAAAGCCAAGCTAATTCTGAAGTAACTCTCCTCAAACTTCTATATTCAGCCTCTGCACTGGATAAAGATACAGTGGCCTGTTTCTTAGATTTCCAAGAAATTGGACTGCCACCAAGCATAATGAAATAGCCACTTACTGATCTTCTTGTGTGAGGACAAGCTGCCCAGTCTGAGTCACAGTATGCTTGTAATGCATAGTTAGATTCTGAGTTCATGAATAAGCCTTGACCAGGGTCCTTTGTGAGATACTTTAAGACATGAAGAGCTGCATCCATGTGAGGTTGCCTTGGGCTGTGCATGAATTGGCTCAAATACTGAACAGCAAAGCCTAGATCAGGCCTTGTATGTGTAAGGAAGTTCAGCTTGCCAACAAGCTTTCTGAATTGACCAGGATCATGTAGAGGAGTACCCTCATCAAGCTTCAGTTTAATGTTTGTTTCTAAAGGACAGATGGCTGTAGCTTCTGAAGAACAGCAAAACTCCTTGAGGAGTTCATGAACAAACTTCCTTTGAGTCAGAATAACTCCATTTTTGCTGTGTAATATTTCTATTCCCAGAAAATAGTTCAAAAATCCCAAGTCTTTGATCTTGAAAGTACTGTCTAGGAATGATTTTAAATCTTCAATTTCTGCCTCATTGTTTCCTGTGATGATAATATCATCAACATAAACAGCAATGAACACTGTAGAGTTGATCATTTTCTTGTGAAATAAAGAATGGTCGTTTTGAGACATTTGATAGCCTCTGGACTTTAGAGAGTCAGATAGCTTCCCATACCATTGCCTTGAAGCCTGTTTTAGACCATAGAGAGATTTTCTAAGCTTACAGACTTGGTTAGGCTTTGAGAGAGATAGACCTGGTGGTGGTTTCATGTAAATTTCCTCATGCAAGTCTCCATGGAGAAATGCATTGTTAACATCAAGTTGATGCATGCTCCAACCTCTCTTGATTGCAGTGGCAATAAGGGCTCTTACAGTGGTCATTTTGACCACTGGAGAAAAGGTTTCAGTGTAGTCAATTCCTTCAATTTGAGTGAAGCCTCTAACTACCAATCTAGCTTTGTATCTTTCAATAGATCCATCAGCTTTTAGCTTGATTTTATAGACCCACTTGCAACTAATAGGCTTCTTATTAGCAGGCAAGTCAGTGATTATCCATGTTTCATTAGCCTCTAGGGCTTCAAACTCCTTAGACATTGCTTCCTGCCATGAAGGGTTAGTAACTGCATCTTCAAAACAATTAGGTTCATTTATTTGCAAAACATTGTTCAACAAATGCTGACTATTGGCTGATAAAGAGCTAAAGCAAACATGTTGTGGTAGGTCTATAGAGGATGTGATGGTATGAGGACATGAGGTAGATTTAGAGAGATGAAGTGATGTAGCATTGCTGCAAATACTATTGCATACATAGTCCTGTAAATGCTTAGGAACTGTAATGGTCCTGCTGGATCTCCTGACTTCAGTGTGAGAGTGAGAGGGAAAATGTGTTTGATCTTGAGGATCAGAATGATGAAGTTGATTTGAACCTTGATCTTGAGGATCAGGTGTGGATTGAGATGAATTTGTGGATTGATTTTGAGAGTTGGAAAGAATATTTGAGAGTGAAGGATCAGAATTGAAAGTATGAGGCATGGATTGAAAAGGAAATAGAGAATGTGAGGAATCTGAGGTGGTAGAGGAGGTTTTGTATGGAAATATATCCTCATGGAAGATGACATCCCTGGATACTTGAACTTTCTTTGTATCCATGTTATACAACTTGTAAGCTTTCTTTCCAAAAGGATATCCTAGGAAAATACAAGTAGATGCCCTAGGTTTGAATTTATCTCGACCTCTTTTTAATGTAGAGGCATAGCAAAGGCATCCAAAATTCCTTATATGACTGTATGTAGGTTTGGAACCAGTGAGTAACTCATGAGGGGTTTTGTTCTTAAGAAGTTTGGAGGGAAATCTGTTTATCAAGTATGTGGCTGTAAGGACACAGTCACCCCAAAATCTCACAGGTAGATTGGACTGAAATAGAAGGGCTCTAGCAGTTTCTAAGAGGTGCTTGTGTTTCCTCTCTACTATTCCATTATGTTGTGGTGTGTCAGTGCAACTTGTTTGATGTACAATGCCTTTAGAAAGAAAGAAATTGGTGGCTTCTTTGCTTAGTCCTAATTCCAAGGCATTATCTGATCTTATAATCTGGATATTGGCTTGGTATTGAGTGGAAATCATTTCTGAAAAAGCTTGTATAATAGGTAGGGCATTGCTCTTGGCACTGAGAAGATGTGTCCAAGTGGTTCTAGTAAAATCATCAACTATGGTGATGAAATAATTGTAGCCATTATATGTAGAAGTGTGATAGGCTCCCCAAAGATCAATATGGATGAGTTGAAATGGTTTAGAGGTATGAATTTGGCTGTGGGGAAAGGGATTTCTATGTTGTCTGGCTTTAGGGCATACATCACAGCTAGAAACAACATTGTCACCAGAAGTATCATCAAATAAATCCATGGATTTTAGCTTGTATAGGGGAAGGTGACCAAGCCTAGTGTGCCACAAACAAGCATTGTTTCTGTATGCATTATTACATTGAGCATCACCAATAGCATCATGAACAAGGGAATGGGAATTGTCATTATCCATGACATTACAACAATCAGGAATTGAAGAATTGTTGACAAGAAAATGAACTTTATCAACATTATTATCTAATTTTGAAGTAGGAGTTCCAGCAGCAACATCAGGATTATGTGAGACAACAGGTATTTTCATTTTCAACAAGAATAATCCAGCATGTGCATGACCAAATTCTATGAGGTTGTGATTATCACCAAGTGCCTGAGGCCTCTTCAGTGAAGGGCCCTGTAGGAACAATAGAAAGCATTGCATCTCAATGAATATAGCATAACAATGTGACTGTTTACATAATCTACCAATGGAAAGCAGATTATATCTAAATTGAGGAACATAAAAGACATTGTTCAACAATATCTTGTCTGTAATTTGGACTATACCAATCCGATCAACAGCAACAGTTTGGCCATTTGGAAGGGAAATAAGGTGAGGTGAGTTAAGAGATATGATGTTGGTAAAAAAAGAAAGATCATGGCACATGTGGTCTGAGGCTCCAGTGTCTAAAATCCAGGTATAATCAGCAGATGCAGAACAACAAATAGAGCAAATACATGAACCTGAAAAGTTGTGAGAGATACCAGAAACCTTACCAGCACAGTTTACAAAGGAGTTGATGTGATAAGGAGAAAGACCAGGGTCATAAGTGCTTTTAGCACCATTTGCACCTCCAACTTGAGTCTTGTTCAGCAGTGCTAGAAGGTTGTTGCAGTCTGCTTGTGATAGTCCAGGAATAATAGAAGCAGTTGTGTTTCCAGTCTTGACTGAGCTACTGTCAACAGAACAGTTGTGTTCTACATGACACTGCTCATCTCCAGAATCTCCTTGTGCATTGGCTGCATAAGATTTAGTTCTTGTGAACTTGAAATCTTTGGGAAAGCCTACAATTCTGTAGCATTTACTTGCACTGTGACCTGCCTTTTTACAGTGAGTGCAAACAACAGATTTTCTGTTGTCAAATCTCCCTTTGTAGTTGCTTTGTGATGGATTTTGTTGCTGTTTGGTATGCTGATTAGCATACATTGCTGCTGACTCAGAAATAAACTGAGTAGATGAGTGATTTCCTCTTTGATTCTCATCTTGAATCAAGAGAGCATAAGCTTGACTAATGCTAGGAAGAGGTTTCATCATGAGTATATTTCCTTTAATATTATCATAAGCTGGATTTAATCCCATGAGAAATTGAACAAGTCTTTGATCTTGTTCATGCTTGGCAATGGCCTGAACTGCTCCACAAGTGCAAGTTGGTAAACAGCTTAAAACATTGAGTTCATCCCAGTTTCGTTTTATTTTGGTGAAATATGAAGCAATATCACTAGCACCCTGATTAGTCTCATTGATGTTTTTCTGTAAATGATATAATTTTGCACCACTAGCTTGTCCATACCTGTCCTCTAGCTCAGTCCAGATTTGATGAGCAGAGTTGCAATACAGCACACTTTCTGCTATGTCACTGGACAGCACATTCAAGATCCATGAAGTAACCATGTCATTGCATCTCTGCCAGACATTAAAAGAAGCATCAGTGTTCGCAGGTTGAGCAACAGCACCATTGACCATGCCTAGCTTGTTCTTTGCAGATAAACCTATGGACATGGATTTCTTCCAAGAGCCAAAACTTGAACCATCAAAAGGTTTTGCAACAAGCATCATTCCAGGATGGTCTGATGGATGTAGATATAGAGGATTTGAGTCTATTTGAGACATCTTTAATCAATGGAACAGTGAAATCAAGAAGAACACGAACAGTAAAATCAAGAAACACGAACAGTAAACCAATGGAACAGTGAAGTCGAATCTGTTACAGAGACGATGATTTCAAGTGAGATTTTGCGGAAAAAGAAACAATTGATGATTGTGATGATTAGGTTTACAATTCTATGAGTGAAGAATTGTGATGATTAAAATCAAGAACACGAAAATCAGAAAAGAGAAAAAAAAAAAAAAAAAAATTTGCAATTCTGTGATTGAAGAATCGCGATTATCAAGAAAATCAGGTTCTCTGAATCAATTGATGAAGGCAAATCAATTGTTCGAAATAGAAGTGAAAAATTTATGTGAACACCTTTTTGAGATAAAAACTCGAAAGGTGAATTATGAGCGAGATTGTTTGAGGAAATCAAATCAAACAATCGAAATATGAAATGATCTTGATGAAGTATGATTCAGAGAATGTGAATTCGAGCTGTTCGAGCTGATCAAATTACTGGTGCTCTGATATCATGTTGATCGAGGTGAGAAAACCAGCTCGAGCTCGTGGAAGAGGGAAGAACAAGAGAGAGAAAAATTCTAGTGAGAGAAAGTGTTTTGAGAAAACAGAAATATCATTCTCATTTTCTGATTAATTATTTACAAGTTGACTTGTGGCTTATATACTACACATTAAAACTAGCTATGCTAACAGACTCTGTACAAGCTAACAGACTCTGTACACCGTTACAACTAACAGACTCTGTACAAACTAACGGACTCTGTACACTGTTACAACTATCAGACTCTGTACAAACTAACAGACTCTGTACATTGTTTGTATCAAGCTTCTGGCTAATAACATAATTACAACAAGATGTAGAGTAATTCCAACACCCTTCGTTCCCCTCTCAACAAAACCCTCCAATTTAAAGACCAACACCAAACACCAAACAGAGCAACACCAACTCAAAGACCACCACCACCAAAAAATAGAAGATCCCAAAACAAAGCCCGAGATCTCCACATACGAAGCCCCACTGGAAAACAAAGCCCGAGATGCACAGCTATCGTGATTATTTTTCCGCCCGAGATTAACTTTTTCCGGCGAGTTTCCGTTCACCGTAAAAGAAAACAATTGGGTGTGGGCCCTCAGAAATTTGGGGCTTGGTGAACCTAAAATCGAGAATTCATGGGTTAGTTTAGAGTTTTAGTTTTAATCTTTGGCATGAAGTGATGATTGATGAGTTGTAAGCTAGTTTGCTGGTCTTTCATGGATTCCATAGATATTTTGCTGATCTTCCATGGTTTAGCTGTGGTGATGGAGGATGAGAGATAGAGCGGTGGGTGTGTGGACGGGTGAGTGGGGTTAATAGCAGTGAAATGGTAAGGAGAGAGAGAGGAATCTGAGGAGAGAGAAAATCAGGGAAATGAGCTGAAATTAGTGGGGGCATTCTAGTCATTTTGGTACAAAAAACTTACTAAAACAAGTAACAGGAAGCTCATTGTGGAACAACCTAAAAAGGAATACAAGAAACTCATTGTGGAACGGAGGGAGTATATTCAATTCTCTCACTAGTTTTTTTTGTTGAGCCTAAAATTGTTTATTAGTCAGAATCCGAATCCGAAACGAACCATCCGGACCATACATGACCAATCTGAGAACGGATCGAGCCGAGCATGACCGGTGTGGGACCCGATCGATCTTCAAAATTATAAGACATGGACTTTTCTTTTACCTTCTCCCCTTACTGTCTAATTGGTCTAGACCGAACCTGAACCCGTTAAGTCAGATTCAAAAATCGGGTCGAAGTCCATGGTTCGGTCTTGGCCGGCTCGATCCGATAGAAAATCTGGACTGGATAGTGAACAACCCTAGATGAGCATGTATGCAAGGTTTTACTATTGCATACCCACGAAAAGAGTAGTGGATCCGGATTTTCCGTATAAAAAAGAAAAAACAGAAAAGGGTAGTAGAAGGAAGAACAAAAGTTGGTTGCATTTCCAAATTAACGAAAAGAAGAGTTTGGAGATGAAGTGTGATGTAAGTCAAATTGTGTGAAAATTTGTAGCGAGCCATATTTGTTAGGCATTGACGCCCAAGACGGCAGTGGCACGGCTACTGAATATTCGGGCATGTTGTATGAGTTTTTGCTTTTCTTGCTTACTTCCAGCAGAAGTTTCCAATCCCCAAAATTCAATCTCACTTGATCTCATTTTATTATTAATAATTCATTTCATTCATGAAAAATGTGTAAGTCTTTCCTGGGTTTCGATGTTCAAACCATGGATATTTGTTACGCACATAAGTTATAGGAGCTCTCAAGCATTAGCAGAATTAGAGGTTCATTTCCTTGAAACTCAAGCAACACACACATTCTTTAACAATTAATGTGAGATCATGAGTACATTTATATATTTTGCTGGACAGTTTGATCTCTTAAGTTACACAAAAATTTGTGTAAGACTTTCTCAAGGTGAGACGGGATGATTTTTGTGAAAAAAAAGAGTGATTTGTGAACAAGAAGTCACCCCTATTCTTCATAAAAGTCACCTGTCCCACTGTAAGACGGTCTTATACAAGATTTATTGCTCAAATGTGTTGCGAGTATTTTTTTCCCTCTGTTAGGAATTACTCTGGGTGTGTTCTTTTTGACTGAATTGAATTGAAATGAACATAATCCACTACAACAAAAAGTACCAAGAATAACAATCAAAAACCATTGTCTAATATCAAAAAACTGTTGTCTTAGACTCAAGGCAACAGACTTAGTGCGTTGCATTTGCCTCCGTTGCCTTTTCCTAAGGCAACAGTTCTTGCATAATAGGCAACAGTTTCTAAAGATAAACATAAAATGTACGTTAGGCAACGGTTTTATAAAGACAACACCAACCAACCTATCTTTCCTCTTCCAAGATTATTTACTACTATACACAATTAATAGCTCCTCAAAGTTATGTTCATCTGATGTTGTTGGGATTTGAACCTGCAACCAAGTGTAACTACCTCCAAGAAAGGACTCCTCAACCACCAAGCTAATTTTTGTTTCATGTTAAGTTTTTGTTATTAATTTATATAGTACATATCTTTAGCTTACGAATTTCAATTTCTTTATGTTTTTTCTTCTTTTTGTTTTGGGTAGAATCCTATTACCTTTAATAGTTCAATTTTTCCTCAAAAAAATTATTTTTTATTAACATATTTTGCAATAATAAAAACGTAAAAACTACGTTTTTAGTAATTTGTATGTGTATTTTAATCATGACATGAATTCCTCACTTTGAAGGAATATTGTGATAATTTCTCATTCCAACAAGTATAACCGAGTTTTTTTTATTTCTTTATTTACTGAGATTGTCCTTGTGTTGTATGAAGTAAATTGAAAAATAAGTCGACGCCTAGATTATTGAATTGACATTCATATTCTATTTTGAGATTAGTTTTATTTTAAGGGTCAAACTTGACAGTACATTATCTAACTACAAAGTTTCCTTTCTGTATAGTATTTAATTGTAATTTTCTATGTATAACGAGTGTTCTCCAAACAATCTCTTTATCAATTTTTATTTATGGAGCTAATTATCTTGTCAGTCTATTCTGAAGCACGAATACGTATCTTCTCTGGGTTTTAACTCTCCCCACCTTCAAATTAAACACACACTGAGTTTAATGGAAATGTTGATGCATTTAATGATGAGTTTATTTATTTATTATATACTACTACGACTACATCTGAAATGAACAACGACATACTAATTGTTTTTTCTCAATAAACTTTAAGCTTCTTCATATTTTAATTGAAACTTTTTCGATGAGTTAAAGGCATTTCATATTTTTATTCTAAATGTTTTTAATGTATTATACCCTTAATCACCTCTTTTAGTTTTACATATCCCTAAAATAATTGATTTGATTCATCATACTTAAAAGTGTTATCATATCATTTATTACAAGTTGGGATAAAAGTTTATACGAATTTATTTTGCCATACATTATTTTACTAGTTAAGATATTAATGCACATAGAGACAACATTTTAAAATTTGTTGCCTATGTTGTCCAAACCGTTGCCTAACAAGCAACAAAATAAGAAGTGTTGTGTTATAAAGCAACAACAAATTTACTGTTGCCATTAACTGCAACGTTTCCAATAGTAGTTGCCTTATGTAAGAAATGGACAACAGTTGTTGTAATTGTTGCCTTATCCTATATAAAGCAACAGTTTTTGTAGCGTTGCATACAAATCAAGCAACGCAAGAAAACTGTCGTCTTAGATAATCAAAGGTAATAGTTGAAATATTGTTGGCATTTTATGTGTCGTTGCCTATTCTCATTTTTGTTGTAGTGATCTATGAGCTTGAATTTGTGAAAGAAAAAGTACACCAATTAACTAAACCAATTATTGAGTGAGTGAAAAAAAAACACACCCTATATTAAGAGTCAATCTTACTATATATTTGAATGCCCGGAAAAAAGAAAAAAAACTTAATAGTTACTTTCCTAAGATAGTGAGGATGTTTTCTTGATAAATAGAATACCATTCAACTAAATGGAAGGAAGGAACCGAAGCTCTCAATTGCTCATTAAAGCCAAAACACAAACACCTATTAAAACTCAAACTCATGCACCCGTTAAATCTAAACTAAAACACACCCGATCAATACCCCAGGACTAAGTGAGCTTAGCATTCAAGTAAGACACAACTACAATACAAATTTGAAAGGTTGTTTCTATGTGACGATTAAATCAGAATGGTGGGAATTAATACTCCGAAAATAGAAATGTCCAAAGGTGCATACATAGTACATACAATGACAATTTCCACCGAGGTACTCTCAGATTTGAGGTCTCTAGGGGTTTAAGCATATCATCATCTTCTTCATATTTCTAGCTCAAAGCATGAGTAGAATTTATGAACCATTTTGATGTCATTGTACTTTAAAAGATTAGTAGGTTCTTTTTATTAATGATTTGATGCTCTCAAGTTTCATGTTGCTAACACTAGCTACTACATTCAATGAACCATTTGCATGAGCATGACAGGATGTCAATGCAAAGTACCATATTGATTATCATTTTCCCTTTTTAACGGATTAACAGGGTGATCATATGAGCTAACCTGATATTTCTTGCTATTTCAAAAAAATAAATATAATCAGGCATTATACAATAATACTCCCTCAATACCCTCATATTATTGAAAATATGCTCCTAGTACAACATTTTGTTTGATTTTCTTAGGTCTCCCTTTCGAGTAAATGTATAGCAGCTGAGATTAATCTTATTCACGCTTGGAGCCCAAAGATTTGAAAGAGATTGAGGAATCTAGTTATGAAGAATTAGTTGAGACCCAATTGCAAGAAACTTAAGTGGGCTTGTCTTTAGATTCACAATAGGAATTGATCTCACAAAGGTGATAACTAGGATTAATTAAGGAGCTTGATACAAGGGGAACTACAAGAGGATTTGGGAGAAGGGTAGAAAACTGATTATATAATGGAACTAAAAGTTCTAAGTTGGATCGCTAGGAGTTTCAGGCGTAGTTCCAAATGGAAAGCATATAGTATTTTAAACAACATCAACATCAACATCAATATCAACATCAATATCAATATTCTTCAAAGAGGCTCCCACATACCCGGGGTAGGGGGTGTTCTTCATGGCCTCATTATGCAGTTTGGTGTATACCGTTTATGCCTTTTATGGTTTTTGTTTGGTGTATACAGTTCTGTAATTGGCATAGCTAGAGCCTAGCTAGAGGCGTAACATATGTAAAAAATGTTTAAATTCAGTAAGATAGTGGCCAGTTATAACAAAGAATGGTATGTGTTCAATTTCATTGGTTGCCTGTTTAACATGTTTTTATACTCCGTACTATATATCTAATTGTTTTTTTAATTATTTTCTGACTTGTATTTATGTCTTTCTTCTCACTCCATTTAAATCTGTTGCAAGGCTCACAAGGTCTTGTATTTATGATACGAAGTGGTTAAGGCGTCAAAGAGAAGTGGAAATGGAAATCATGCCTAGTTGATCCTGACACGCAATAGTAGTTATTCTTATTTCTGTACAATCGGGAGAAAGCAACATCCAGGTTATCATGCTTTTTTTTTGTTTTTCTTCTTTCCGATGATTAATAGTCCATATATGGGGAAGAGTTTAAGTCCAAGAGCCAAAACTCAATACACCCATAAGAGTCGTAACTCAACACACCCCTAAGAGCCTAAGCTCGATACAACCATAAGAGTCTTAGCTCATAAATGGATATCCAGTGTGCTTTATAAACTGCCCTGAAATACTCTGTTATCCTCAAAATATGCAGTGTAACGAGTTAACTTCAGTATATAATTGATCATGATGAACAAATTCTTCAAATTGTAAAACAACACATCTATGAAGTTTGAGTCTTTAAATCTTTAGTCTAAGAAAGTCAATTACTGGTGTCCCCTTCCACATCCACAATTGACAACATTCAATGGTTAATTTCGACAAACTGCACCATGGTTGTCCCTGACTACTTACTGTACAAACTGAATGGAAAAATAGTCACATTATTGATCATCAATAAACACAAAGGGGAAACTTCAACTTACATACATGCTCCGTTAATGGGTTGATTAAACAAAAAAACCATCAAGAAGAATTGTTGTTAGCATCATCGTCATCATCAACTTCAGCGAAAAAGGGATCCTTGAGAAGTTCAGAAGCAGATGGCCTCGCCCTTGGCTTTGCAATGCACTTCTCAATGAATGCCTTCACCTCTACATCAGTCACCTTACTAAAAGCCAGGGGTTTAATACCTGAGGTCACCTTCTTGTATATCTTGGCAATACTATCACACTCGCTGTAAGGGATATCCATTGTTACCATCTCTAGCAAACACATTCCGAATGAGTAGATGTCAACCACCTCTGTGTAGTCTTCCTCATACAGCTCTGGTGCCATGTATTCTGGTGTCCCCAGTATCGAGTGTGCTACATGGCTCCTGCCCACTATTGCCGCCAACCCAAAGTCACCGATCTTCACCTGCGTAAAGGAACAGAATACTCGGTTAAAAGGCACACAATACATACACAGACTATGACTTTTGCACTGCGCTATTTTCTATGGATGCTTCACAGGATAAACTTCAATTCTAATTTCATTGAATAAACTTAGCCATTTGAGTGAATCGAAACATCCCGAAGAGAAAAGAGTAAAACCAAAATGATAGAAACAAAAATATTTTCTTGATCAAATCCATTCCCTCACATCAGTAAATGCATTAGATATCACTTTGCCGAATGCCTTAAGTATGTCAATAGATATGTCTGTTGTCACTAATTTTGAAAGTTTAAGTTCATTCCATATCTATCAAAGAGTGATGTTTGTTGAGAGGGCAGAGAGTGAGAGACATGATTGAGCACGAATAAGGAAGAGTCAATCACCATTTTTTGCTTCTTGTAGTTCCATATTCACACACATTTTTTCCTTCAGTATTAAGTAAACAGGTTGCCAGATGATATCAAACAATCAAGACGATCTCTACCAGACTACCACTTGTTAAAAACTCAAGAGCATCGATGTAATAAGATTAGATGCAGAACATAATTTACAAGATTCAGGAAAGACTATATACCTCCCCAACATTCCCATTTATGAAAATGTTACTGCAGTTGAGATCCCGGTGAATAATGCATGGTTCATGAGTATGGAGATAGTCCAAACCCTTCAGCACCTGCTTCGACCATTTCTTCAAAGCTTTAATCGACACGTGACGGTGCCTCTTCCTGTACTCTCTCAAGTTCCCTGAGGTGCAAATCTCAGTGATGAAGTTTAGCGTGTTACGCTCATCATCCCTCCAAACATGGTACAAAGTGATGATATAGTTGTTCCTCAGCTTGCTCAGCAGCTCAACTTCTGAGAGAAGCCTATCAATGACTGATGGGTCCTGACTAAAGTTCTTAAGCCTAACCTGATTCCAAGCAACCTCTATCCCTTCTTCCTGATCAAATGCCCTATAAACCTTCTTCACTGCTCCAGTGCCAAGTAAGTCACTGTACCGGCCAAATCGACCGGTTGGATCAACCTCTATGAATGGCTCTTTATCACCATCAGGTGGATCAAGGCTCTCACAAGGCATCTTTCAGGTATACAGAGATGAATCACTAACAATTGAGCTCGGCAGAAGAAGCCTGGATCCAATCACAAACTCTTCACCTGATCACAAGGGAAGGAAATAGAGGCATCAGGTCAAAGTAGTTCGTAGTCATTAAAGTTAGACAGCCATCACTGATGTGTTATACTATGTCAGCTTATCCTACACATTGATGACAAAATCATTTCCCTGAATGGCATTTAACTATCAGAGCTACCATTTGATTTCTACAAATCTCTAGGATAATGAAAAAGATTACTAAAAAGTCCAGATCATGCATGAAAGCCAAATCAACTATAATCTCACATCACAACTAAATGGTAAAATTGGCTATCCATATTGATTTTCAACCACTAATTTCACCGAGGAATGAACTGCACCTATTCATAAAATTAAATTACACAATATACAGGCTGAACTTTAAAAAAATGATCTAATACTAAAGCTTCTCTAAATGGGGGAGAATTCTGATTTGGCATGGAAACAAGCAGACAGCCCTTTATCCAGCGAACCACTGCCCAAAATCCCAAACTCAACCTTCTATATTCACAATCTTGAAACTAGTTGGGAATATGATGGCAGCAGCCAGCAATCAGCATAGCAATCCTCAAACTCTTCCTAACAAATGAACTATAATGTTGCAGTTGTAACACAATAATCTCACACTTGTTACATTACATCAATGTTGGCAATGAGGTAGTAGCCTAGCTAGCATCTAACGGAGCCAGTTGGTTCATACACGAAATATGTTCCCGGAAAAACTACTCATAAACTAAATTCCCTCGTAAATTTCGGCTTAAATACTCTGCAGTTCTACATACCTAGCTAAGGGGCTAGGTAAACAACTTCTTACAGAAACTTCCACTTTTCCAATTTACCTACTTGATTTTAATCAAAGACGAGGTTAATTTGCTACTTCCAACACCAACACAAAATTCTATCAACCAAAACAACTCCCAAGACTGGCTTATAAGGCCTCAGATGAATAAAAAACACACTACCTTACCGCACATTAGACAGAAAACAGGTCACATATTCTAATCACAATTTATGAAAAAAAAAACACCATATTTGCAAGGAATTTAACTTTCATCAAGAGACGAAATACCAATTTGCACTTCTGCATTAAATTTTCAGCTAGAAAATTCAGAAAGCTTCAGTAGCAAGCGATCACGTAAACCCTTTACTTAGAATTATAATTACTATTACAAACCGAAAAAGTCAAAGCTACAACTCAAGTCAAACACACAAAATGACAAAATCACATCATACCGCTACACCAAAGCAGAATTCTTTGAGAAAATTCAACAACATCAATTCAGAAAAATCAAAGGAAAACAAAAACCTTTACAAACACAAACAAACAATGCAAAAATACTAAATTGAAACATAATGGAACAGCCAAACCCATATATAATTTGCTGCAAAAAAAAAAAAAAAAACGCAGAATTCTTTGAGAAAATTCACCAACAGCAATTCAGAAACATCAAAGGAAAACAAAAACCTTCACAAACACAAACCAACAATGCAAAAAAACCAAATTGAAACATAATGCAACAACAACAACAACCAAACCCATATCATATATAATACTCCTATGGTGAAAAATTAGAAACAAACTTAACAAAACTTAACACCCATGATGAGAGAAATATACCTAGAGAGAATGGCGAGGAGAGAGAGAGAAGAGCGCCGTCAAAAGAATCAAGAGAAAGGCGATGAGATTGAGGAAGAATAATGGGAAATTTGGAGAGAGAATTCAATTAATAGGAGCAACCCAACCCAAGTGGTGTCAAAACCCAAAGTCCTGTTTACTACTGATTATATAGAGCGCTACTGCTACCTACTGTTATCAAATTTATATAGAGCCCCCCTGGGACTGGGACTGGGACTCGGATTTATTTATTTTTCCTTCAATCAAAAAAATAAATATTATATTTTGATATGGTGAGAAGTTAATATTTGATTCATACTTATCTTAAAGATATCCTCGTTCTGGGCTTTTTGCCTTCCATGTAACCAAAAAAAAAACAAAAAAAATATCCTCATTCTAATATTATTAGTATTTAATCACTCAAAAAAATATTATTAATATTTAATTTGCTTGAAAGTGAAGCACGTAGCTGATGAGGTGTGTTTGAGAGTTATTATGCTAGTATGATATCTTATAAATACTTTGATTTTTGGAAATAAATATTATCTCTTTCACATAAAATAGTTATACCGAGATATTTAATAAATAAGAAATTGACGAAAACCACCTTAGCCAAATAGCAATGTCTATCATCAATCAATGAGTAATTTTGGTGCGAATCATTGAGTAATTTAAATGGATAAAGTTATTCATGTAATTGCTAGTCGGTGTCAACTCACACGGTATAATGTCGTTAACTTAAGTCAGTTTGGTAGTTGATGGAAACGACTTGGTTAATTAGGAAATTTTATTAGATGGTTTACATAGATAAATGTATTACAAAAGGTAAGCTTCAACAAAGAAAGATCGCCCAATAAACATCAATTAAGGTATTGTGATCATTCAATTAAGAACAACTTCTATGTTACTTCTTAATTATTGGCTTCTCAATTCTCAGGAGTATTTTGTTAATTTTATCATGTAAAAGGTATCCCTTGATTGGTACGTCAATAAGGAAGAAGATGCAAGTTGCTGCAAGGCCGGCATGTAAAAATGCTTACAAGTTGGCTTTAAAGTTGCAACGGTTACATGCGTTACATGCATTACTTTGGCTTGTAAAAGTACCTAACTGCCTACTATACTACATTTTCAAGGTTTAACAACTGGTGTTTGGTTTCGTTTTGATTCCCATTTTTTTCAGATTTGCTGTCATTTTATGCAATAAATTTTGATGAGAACTCTTCACGTTGCTAGAAAAGCAAACTAAAAGGATGGCGATTCCATTTCACGGTATTGCTGTGACTAGGGAGTAGGGACTACCACACTCTACAACCCAGCTAGCCAGATTGCCAGAATATAATTTATCTTCCACATCTACAGTAGAAACAAACAACTAAAACCCATTAGTCATTACTAAATTTGATTTGAAACGAAGATGAACATGGGAATTGGGACGTGGGTATCTGGTTTTGGTATAGAATGGGTTAAGAGTTTGGTAGGTTCAGACCTGAAACCGACCCTGTTAAGATCAATTTTCAGTCCTAAAATTTGAAACTGATCGAAACCAATTCTAATTTTGAGATCAACTTTTCGAATTTAATACACAACAGTACTGGTTCTAGGTACCCAAAACTAGTCTCAGATCTAAAATTTCCAATACCAATTCACAATGCTACTAGGAACTTATTAATGCATATGTAATATGTTACAATTTCAGTGTTTTTGATGTTATGTTTCTCCGATTTGGGAGGAAAGTATTGTTGCACAATTATAAACTCGTAGTATTTGGATATTATTTGTATTTGACACAAAATTTAAAAGGACTTTTTTTGGATAAGGTTGGGGGGAAAGAAATTGGGTACCTTGTCATGAAACTAGACCAACCAATTTCAAATTTGGGTATTAATTTTGAGCAACTGATCCAACCAAATTTCAGTGTTGAGTCCCAGATTTAACCATCACTTCATGCTATGGAGCACCTTTGATGGTTAACATTAGTTGATGGTGTTGGGATTTTTGACCCACTCAACAAATCCCTCCGATTAGGATCCAAGCACTCTAATACTAATTGCAGAATTAACAATAAAATACAGAAAATAACACACAGTAATCAACCCTAAATATAACGTGGAAAATCCCAATAGGGTAAAAACCACGGGACAAACCGACAACTAATCCACTAATATCAAATCAATAGTGATTACAATGTCGATACTATCACCTCTACAACCAAGGTAAATAACACAACTCCTAGTACAAGCGGCCCAGTACAATATCAATACCACCCCGACTAATACTACTACCAAAATACTAGGATTGACACAAATTCATGTTGTAGGAACCGTTGGTTTTTTACCCGAACCAACAAACGCCATAACCGTTGATTTTATGTCCGAACCAACAAACGCACTCACTAAGGACTCCCTGCATAGGTCGAAGCACTCTCCCTTTTTATCGATATCGATTTCCCTAGCTCACGGCCTCACTGCCGCCATCAAGCTACATCTCGGCATGTGCAACAAATTTGCCGTCACTTGCTTATAAACCAATTTGCCTTGCAAAGAGAGTTTACCCTAAAGCAAACACCAAGCCCAAAGCCCACCATCATGGACTAGCGCACATCACAGCCACCGAATTACAATTCGGTTATTTCCTTCCTTATTTTTTCCTTTTTTTTTTCTCTTTGGTGTAATTAACACAAGTTGGAATAAAACCCAACAGATGAGAAGTTTGTAGAATCTGCTATGCTTTATTTGCTGCGGGCACTACCAGAAACAAAATGTTACTTTAGACCCATCCAGAATAAACCCACCCCACCAAACCCTTCACTCAACCAAAAGTTAATAAAAAAGAAAAAGAAAAAAGAAGAAGAAGCAAGCGTTACCATAATCAAACATGTGAGACCAAAGAAAAATATAAATCACTTTTCATATACAAGCCAGGCCGGGAGTCTGATACATACATTAAATGTATAGTAGGATGATCAAATTAAAAATGATAAGCGACGCCTGCACCACAATTGTTATTGTTTTTTTCTTTTTTGGTTTTAGTTTTCAACATAAAGTTATCATTGAAGTGGTACATATTGGATTAAGTTGGATTTTTCGTCAAAGAATTAGAATAAAAAGAAAATGCTGATTCGCAGTTAACAAGAAACTATTTCAATTATTTTGTTTGAATTGATAAGAATTGATAACAATTCAAATCTACAGTAAAACTATGCTTCTTTACAGAATTTGAAATGGGTTAATTCGAACAAGATCTAGATTGGAAAATCTGAGAGGCTTCATATCATGAGTCTACTCTACACAAGGTTTTGATAAAATAAATCTAGACGCGCGAAAAAAAAAAAAAAAGCAGGCCAAAAAAAGCATTTTTTTTTCTTTAACTGAGCTGTTATAATAAGAGTACATGAAACATCATATATAATTATACACACTAATTTTGGATTTTATCGAAATAGTGGTTCTTATCTCACTATTTAGAACAGATATTGTGCTCGTTATCGCTTCTTATTTGGAAAGATCGTTGCAAAGGGACTCACCTCACCTTATAATGATGAGATGAGATGAGATTTAAAGAGTCCACCCAACCTAATCTGCTAGGAATATACTGGAACTCGAACGTGACAATAAAGGAAATAAATTTAAATTAAAAAAAAAGAGTAGCCACTGCAAAGTGCAAACAGATTTAGGTCTCTGGAAAAGTGGCAGAACCTGTTTCTGCCAAACCCCATTTGTAATTCTTTGGTGCCAAGAAAATTTGAGATGAGCAATAAATCTGAATAATGTTTACAACTCAGATACCATCTTCTCCAGAAAGCAACTCTTCAAACACAATTCTTCTCAAATGGTATCGTTTTCCTTTGTTATGCAACAACGCAAAAGCAAAAACTTGTGTGGACTTTGTTTAGAGTGGACCAAAGGACTAAACCTTTTTAAAGATATCCTCCATGTCCCAAAATATTTAAACTAATGTTCTTAGTCCACTGTGGACAAAGTCCACACAAGACTGACAATTACTATCAGTCGGAAACTCGAGAAAGAAAAAAGCTTTCCTCACTTACACTCCAATATGGAAAGTTGAGTGACAAGATACCTGCAGCTGATCAACTGAATTCAACTTGCATCAAGTTCATGAAATCAAAGCCACCCTCAAGAAACATGACACAGAGCTGTCCAAGTACTTGAAATTAAATGCAGCCACATGTAGAAACATGTGAAAATCCTTTGCTGAAAATCTAAGCATGACTGGATGATTTTATGTGTAAACTAAGGAACTTCAAAAAAGCATGAAATTGACATCATTTCAACTGTCGCCTCAGAATCAGATCATCAAACATGGATACATCACACATGTATTGATTCAATGAGGAAGGGGGCTCTCACCCCACCCTTCAAGCACCATATTGCACTACTACTACATTTCACACAGAAAAGCTGTCATATTGTACAAGCAATTCGAATCATATAAAGCAGACACATACAGCCATACACATTTTTAACATTTTAGCGTTAACCCACGCGATAAGTGTCAATCATGTAATCTCTATGCGATCAAGCATCGAGATACATAAAGAGATCCGACTAACAAATAAGTTTCATACCAAGTGTCAGATACCTAATTATCGAACTCTACAGAACTTAGGAAAGCAGAAATTTCACATGAGGGAGAAGGAGACCTGTACTAAAAAATTCATTCAGAAGCAGCATATGAGCATAAGAGTGATAGCACGGTTTAGTTCAACTAAGCACAAATGCTACAGTGCACTTGGCTACTACAAGCAGTACTGAACCTAAAGTTAAGAAGTACTCAAGCAAACACTGTTCGACCCCCACTTTCAGTTATATTAGGCCTTGTGGCCTGATATTGTTCAAGACTTCAACTAATAGACTGAAATAAGAGTAATCCTACTTCTCAAAGAGAACGGAACCCTCCTAACCCATCAAGCCTCTAGGACTCCTAATGCGGATTACCACCAAGCAGCACACCCGAAAAGGTAAGTGGCAAAGTTTGAATCCGGCAACCTACCAAAGTAGTAAGCTCCACTGAACATACTTGGTCAACATCAATACCGCCTAAACTATACTTGCAAATATTCACCTTCATCCCCCAGACCATTTCAAAAACAAGATCGTATCATCCGCAATTTCCAAATGCAAAAGAACCTATTCCCTGCCCACACTGAACCCCTTCACTGCCCCCCCTGAAGCCCTCAATCATCCCCACACTCCTTTCTAACACCCTACTCGAAACATCAAGCACAAAAGTGAACAAGAAAGCAGATAGGGTATCCCCTAGCCTATGTAAGCCAATCTCGGGGTGCCCATTTCCAAGTCCGAGAAATAAGCTTTCTTGAACCATCCCAATCCACTGTCTCCACCGTTCCCCAAAACATTTCTTGTCATACCAAAAACTCGCCTGCTCATCCTGTCATACATACGTCTTCGGGAAATCCAGCTTCAACCCCCCCCCCCCAATAGGCCCTTTCCACCTTGCTCCGTCCACCACTTCATTGCCACCAATGTCGCACCCAAGATCTACCGACCCTTTACAATAGCAATCTTATGATTGGCAGACTATAAGTACGACATCCAACATCATTGTACAATACATTTTTGCTTGCTCTCAGGAGAATTATCAAGAGCCTAAATAACTTCATCTAAAGGTGATCACCAAATTAACTTTGGTAATCGAGTAACTATTAATCTCTAACAATTTGGTTACCATTTCATGGTTTTTCGTTAAACCACTAGACACACTTAAACAAGAAAAGCTGAAGAAACTATGAGTCAATAGACATGCTAGTTGGTGTAGTTGCTATCAGATAAACCAAGCCATCAACCTAGCCTTTCACAATTATTTTAGGGTAGAGAGTGGTCATTGAACGTGTAGGCTGTTTCCACTGGGAAAATGGGAATTGCTACAGAAATAATCCCTGGATAGTTACTAGAGAAACACTGCTTGCTTGCAAAGGCACAACACATTCAGAGCACATCAATTTATCCACGACAAGAGTCAGTAGCGATGGGGAGTTGGGGGCATAAGCTGTAACCAGTAAGCAATCACTGCAATGCTATCCCCTGTTCTTTCCTACAGAATTCAGAGTATTTCCTGAACAAATCATACAAATTAAATCAACTACCACAAAGAAGACTTAACTGAAACATATTAGCATACAATATCTGTGATGCAAGCTGCAGGCAAGTACAAGGTGCAAAGACAGGCGAGACAGCCTTGTGGGTATGCACCACTTTTGTCATCTAGCAGCATTCATAAAATACATACCAGGGTTGACCTGGCAGATCAAAAGGGTGAAACCAGCCAAACTCCCTTGGTCGTCGCTTGAGTCAGCTTCTAAAGTATTAGTTTCTGCCACTGCTTATTCCCATTCAAATATTACGTCAGTTCAACCAAAATCCACCAATGTGTTTGATTTTTGTTTAGTGGAAACATCCCAAGCTCCATTTTCTTAGGTTATTCTCTGGACTACAGAAATGCAATTATAAAAGATATTAATCTATGCATCTTGATTCTCACAAAGAAATCACGGATTGTCCCTGATGCATGAAGTGACCTTAGCTTGAAAATTGAAATGTTTGAAACCTGTCATACCATGAAGCAGTATCAATTTCACTGAAGGATCATGCTCCTTAGTTCTCCACTAAAGAAACTTTTAGAGCCAAGTGCAATCAAAAAAAGAGCCAAGTGCTCCATGACCTCTTGTCAAGTCTTAAATCACCACACATGTGATTCTACATTCTTTCACATTTGTTGAATAAATGATGAGGAAAGTGTTAGCTCACAATTAGACTAACATCTAGTCTCCAGTCATTGGAATAACATCTGTTTCCTAAACATTTTTGATACCTGAGCTTTCAAGTGCCTAAGTTTCACCTATCTATCTCCTGAAAAATTGAAGATAGAGTGATAGACACAGGATCTTGAATTGTGGTACACCAACCGTACCCCCCCCCCCCCAATTATCAAGGGTGATATCGTCAAAGTGCAATCTAAAAGGCATACTTTTGACCAAATCCCAAGTAATAATCCATCCCAACCAGTTGCATCAGGTAATGGAGGTCTAAGACATCTGAAGCCGTGTAACCACCACAGCTTCCTACTTACCCCCCCCCCCCCCCAACAGGGCCCAAACCCCACCCTACGCCAATCCCCACATGATTCACTTTTACATTAGACACAACATGCCAGTTCAACCAGTTAAACTGTGAACCAGCTGATTCAACGGCGTGGAGAAGTACTAGACATGAAAATGGCCAAAAACTGCCAGGTCTAAGGCTCTAAGCCAGAAATAACACCATCTAAATATGCATATCAGAACACATGGGCAAAGCCTTGTGGGTCACTAGAACTTTTAATGATCAGTAGTGTATGGGCAAGGAAATATAAGCCTCCGGGTCAAGACTCAAGGTTCAGCTGCTGGCTCTTGGCAAATCAAACATGTCAAACAGCTCAAGCCGCTACCCGCCAACCAACCTGGGATATCCCCCTTGTCAATGTTTAGAAAATCACAATACACACTTTCTAGCACTGCCTCGTCAGCTACAGAATATAGTCAGGCTAGAGCTAGACTCCACAATGTGTTTTGAAAACACCTCAGTCCTCAGTTCCACTAATTAATGCCTAGTTCTCTTGTCTTATCTGAATTTGGAGATGAGAGGAATCCAATCTATGATTTTGATTCTTTTAAGTCACAAAATTTGAATTTGCAGAAAACCAACAAGAAGCTAGTTCCTCCCAATATCTGCACTCTGTTTCCCAACTAAGACACAGCTCAAACGAGCCAAACTTCGAACTTCTCCCTAGTCCTAAATCATAACATAGTAATTCTACACCCTTTCACATTTCCGAGCAACACGGCCTGACCAAAAAAAGATCATTACTTTTTCATTGCAAAGCACAGAACGGTCATTGACACAAATGACAAGTTCATGCTCATGCTTAAATACCCTCGAAGAATGTGTTATAGCCCACTTTTGGAGGGAGGGGGGAGGGTGAGGTGTGAGGAGTTACATTAACACACTAAGGATTAACAGCATCTCATGTCATTACTAGCACTCCAACGTCAAACACTTTACTGAAATCATCTTTGCAGCTGAGTTCGAATTTTTAACCTTGTACTACTACACTGGTATTTCAGAATTGCTTGGATTAGCTCGCTCTTACTCCAATTTCCTCATTGTATCCAAATTTTAAAAGTTGCACACATTACATCTCAAAATACACTAGTACCTCAAATTAGAAAAGCTATAGGCTATAGCTATATTTTGTCAAGAACAAGTCCTACCTAGTTTAAGACATATTACATTTTTTGATTTTTTTTGTTAAGGAGAGTGGGGGGAAGGAACGGTAAAATCAAATGTTTGAGAATCCAAGTTAAAACTAAATGGTCTTCCAGACACCCTATACAAAATACAGCTCCTATCCCACACAGCAAAATTGCAATCAATTTAGCATCGCAAAAAGACACAGCAAATCAAAACTGGAAAGCTTAAAGGATCACAAAAATTGAACAGCCACACAGCACAATGTTTCTTCAAATTCAGCTGATAAGTCAGATATACATATAGTGATGCCATAAGATAAAGGGAAAACAGCCATAACCAAGAAAGGAAATTGGCATCGTATCTGATAGAAACATTAGGATTCATACCGGAACATTAATGTACAATGGAGGAACACGTTGCTCCAAGCTGTAATACGAAAGCCAACAAACAAATCACCAAGGAGGATTAGAACCCTCTTTTACAGAAGGTGACCTGGAATCAATGCTGCCATCTCTTCCAAGCCTTGATATGCTACTTCCTGCTTTAGGTGTACCCAATGCAGGGCTCTTGCCTCGGTAACTAGCACGAAGAGATTCGTCAACAGTGGATGAAGATTTTGCCATTGCACTCCGCATAAACTTCTGAGCAGCAGGAGAAAGAGTCCTCACACTTGGACTGGCACTTCCACTCCTCAACGGTGAAGGCAATGGTGGTTTACTGAAAATCCTCGACCTTTCCTTCAGATTACGAGCAGCCTCTCGTGATAAAGAATGAGCCTTTAAATCTCGGGTAGGTGGACACGGAATCTTGAAATGAGGCCCATTGCCACTACCTCCAATATCAAGAGGAGTATCCTCATTTTCCAATCTCAAAGGCGTCCCTTCAATCTCACCCCAAGTAATAAACGGCGACCCATCCACACCAGGAGCAGGTGACGGCGTCCTAACAAAACTATAACCATTCTCCGCTCTTTTCTCGGTCTCCACAAAAAACTGATTCTTGATAGGGGTCTTCCTTAAATCCTCCAAATCATACTTCTTAACCTTATCCCTCTCCCTCTCCGCCATCACAGGCGTACCACCCGCAACATTCGCATAAAGAATGTCAACCGGATTATCCTCTTTCGGACCACAATCCAACATTTTCCCATGAAACCTCGTATTATACTTATCAACCTCCTTCGTCAACCCCTTCAACCTCAAAGCAACCTCATCCTCCGTCAACGCAACCTCGCCCCTATCAGCAGGATGATACATTAACAAATTCCTAGCCTCATATTTCCAACTCTCCAACGTACTTGGAGGCTGATACGACGTTCCATACCCGTCCGTAATCCTATCCTGTTTCGTCAAACCCTCATCATTCTCTCTCTTCTCACCTTCCAACAAATGCCCATATCTCTCTTTCCTTTTCCTATTAACCTTTTCCATAATCTTCGAAAAACTCTCATTATCTTCACTAGTATACTTCCTAAAAAACTTATCCAATGTCAAAGACCCATCAACAATCCCATTAATATCATCACCCATATCATTTTTCCCCTCACCCAAATTTAAATCCCCATCAACTACACTACCAGGGGTTTTATCAAATCCAAAAGGAGTAACTGAATTTAAAACAGAATTACGAAAGAAAGTAGAACCTGGAGTTCGACTTTTATTACCTTTGACAGTACCATCATTACTCATATGATTATTTGAACGGCGCTCCATGATTTTCAACTGGGCATCACGAATTTGAACAGGATCACGAGTTCTGAGAGCTTCAAGCCAATCAAGACGATCACGGAGTTTAGGGATATCAGGGAAAAAATCACGTTCGATGATTTTCTCGATTGTTGCGACATAGCTATCTTCGTCGAGAACTGTTGGGGATCGTTTTGTTTGTTGAGGGGTTAGTAAGGTTGATGATGATGATGATGATTGGGGGTTAGTTGAGGTAAGAGATTGAGATGGTGTTGGTGATGGGGAAGAGAGATGACGAGGTGAGTTGCCTGGAGAGAGAAGCATGATTGAAGATTTTAGGGTTAGGGTTAGGGTTAGGGTTTTGGGGAAATTTGGGGGAGATGGAAATTGGGGAAATTTGGAGAGAGAGAGAGAGAGATATTGTTTGGGGGTGACGGTGGTAATGGATATGATTATGGGAAAGTGAGGCGGTGGCGAAGCAACGGCGAGGGTGGGAATTTGGGATGAACTTTTTGTTTTTTTTTTCTGTTTTTTTTTTTTTGCTAGTCAAGGGAATATGGGATGAACATTGAACTAGGACTAGGAATTAAAGTGTACAAAAAAAACAATGAAAATCAACATAGGTCATTTAGTCATCTCTCACGATCAAGAATTATACATTCACGTCTCCAGAAGATCAGAGTCTCGAAGTCGAAGGAAGAGGAAGGTAATTGTACTTATTTTATTAGCAAGCCTTGGTTTTGCATGAAACATAGCAAGCTCAAACGCAAGGCCACTCCCGTAGAAGGTTCTTTAGATAGTTTTAGGAATAAATGTAAATGTTCTGCTTCTATTTTTCCTTGTTCTGGCTTTGATAGCCTTATTAGTATGTAATTTGTATGTACTTTCCAGTTGCCAAAAAAAAAAAAAAAAAAAAAAAAAAAAACAATGAAAATGGAAAATGGCGGTTGATTACTTGATTCTTTCGCAAAAACTTGCTTGCGGCGCCCTCAGCGTGCGGCCCGCCCTTCTGACGTCATTTTTTTTTTTTGGCTTCTTGCATCTTCTTCGCTAGAGCAATCAGCTACCCAGACATTGCTATAGAACTTCGGCCACTGCAAGTTTTCTCCACTTCCCCCAGAATCTATTCTCTCTCCTCCATAACCCATGGCATGGTTGTTGTGGTTTCGCTCTCCTCCGTAATCCATGGCGCAACCTCGACGAATTTTATGCTTTCTCTCTCCTCCGAACTTAGATCTAAGATTTGATTATTTTCTTGAGATTATAAAATCTTTTTGTCGTCTGCGAGATAGGTTGTTCTGGATTTTCGTCGTTTTACTTTTTGATTGTTTAATTGTTGCAGTTTTTTGGTCTTTCTTTGGATGGATTTTGCTCCATTAATGGAGATTGGGTTCAGATCGGTTTTCTCTTGCCTAAAGGTGAAGATGATGATGACGACGACGACGATGATGATGATGATGTTGATGATGATGATGATGATGATGTTGTTGTTGTTGTTGTTTCTAGTGGATTTGGTTCTGTGAGAGGGGTTTACGAGAGAGAATCTGCCATTATTGAAGGTGGTTGAGAGCTTCAACTTGTCTTGCTGAATCAATTATCACTTTCATCGAATTTTATTCATTTTTTACTTATTACAATAAATAAAATTCGTAGTATCAGTTTGGACTTCTATGTATTAGTTTTTCAATCCTAAGTATTACTTTTTAAATATTATGTATCATTTTATTATTAAAATAAATAGAAACCAAAGTATCACATTTAGACCTTGAAATATTAGTTTTTCAATTCTACGTATTAATTACTATGAGTGAAAACTTTTATGTTGTTATGGGAAATGGCAGATGAGGATCTAATATTCAGACACATAACATTTGATAAGAAAACAAATAAATGTGATACCCGGTGCATCAAAATTGATACTAGAAGTAATTATTATGATACAAATATAATGGATACTCCATATTAGTTTTGGACTTCCATGTATTAGTGTTTCTATCATACGTATCACTTTTATCAACTAGTATCTATTAGATCAAAGTATCAGTTTGGACTTCCATGTATTAGTTTTTCGATCCTACGTATCACTTTTTATCTATTATGTATCAATTTATTATTAAAACGAATAGAAATGAATTTATCACTTTTAGATCTAGTATTAGTTTTTCAATCCTACTTATCGAGTTTTTGAATATTATGCATTATTTTATCATTAAAATGAAAAAAAGAAATTCAAGTATCAGTTGTAGACTTATAAGTTGAATATTATGATATGAGAGTTTCAAACAAATGAATCTCGAGTCGCAAATTCGGCAGAGTTTCCTTTGAATATAGACATCCCAAGTTATCGATTTTTCAAAAATCTGCTTAAATAATAACTTTCTCACAAAACGAATAGAAATCTTCTAACCAAATTCAGGGTGACACTGCCACATCCACTCATACTTTCAAAAATAATAAATACATACACGAGATGCAGTATGTGATACAAGTGGGACCAAACTTAATACGGAATGATACTTAATGAAGTTCTATGTATATGATACAACTATAACATTTGTTTGCTGTTTGAGTTACTGACAAACACCGTCAGGGAGTGTAGCCTTAGCAGTAGGTGAAGGCTCAACATCAGGCCTGGGCTCCATAGGCTTACCAAGAAGCTCCTTATGCAAATCACCCTTAAGTCCCTTCAAATGGAATGTGTACAAAAGTTTGAATGGGTACACAATCTGATGCAACTTCACTTGGGGCTTCCTGAAAAATTCCCGAGCCACCGATCACAGCTAGATAAGAGTTCTCGTAGGTTTAGTATGGTCTCTGCACTGCAAGGTGACTATAGTCCCCAAAGTAGAAGTTGTAAACTACACTGCAATTTTCAAAATTGTGCACCTACAATAACTCATACTAGATACATAAAAACTGATACCGCACTTATGAAAACTAGTACTGCATATGAAAACTGATACAACATAGATGAAAACTAATACTGTTTTCCTTGTTAATTCTATGAAGTAATCATATACCAAATTAACTTGATACTTACCCTCATCACATCAGATCAGTGGCAACTACAATATTCTAACACTTCTCCATTTTCTCTTTGTCTTCTACTCAAAAACTTGATTCCTATTACCAGGCTTTTCCTTCAAAGAAGTAAAGACAAAACTAATACTTCAGCTAACAAAGCTGATACATAATCACAAAAAACTAATACTACAAATAATATGCATTTTTTAAGTATGTGAAATAATATGCAACAAAAATATATTAAGAGACAAAATAAATTGATACTTTTGAGTCAAAAAGTGATACTTTATAGGTTAAGAACTGATACATAAAGTAATCACTTTGACAATATTGTGCTAGACAACATAATGATACATCTAAGCAAAAAACTGATACTGTTGATACAAAAACTAATACTGATAGTGAAACTCATAATACATGAGCATATTTTGGCCACAAATAAAAAGCGAGGCATAGATACACCTAAGTTTGTGTTGATAACTTGATATGCATATTAAGTAAGTAATACTAACTAAAATACATATAGTTATGAGCATTTTAAAGAACTCACTTCACAATCATTTCCCATTCACAAATCTGGAATTAAGGACATGTTGTATCAAGCCATATACATTCATACAAGAATCACAAACACTATTTTTCTTAATTATTCCTAGCAAATATATATTTGTTAATGTAGATCAAATTTTTTCATGTTGTCTTAACCACGTAACAAACTGATACTTACAAGCAAAAAACTGATACTTCTTAGAGGAAATATGATACGTCTACGTAACAATCTGATACTTACAAGATAGAAACTGATACTTAATCAAAACTCTGAAAATTCGACTCAAACAAGCAAAATTGCAATCTAAAAAACTTGATTCACCAGAAATTGAAACACTAACATGCTGAAATAAGTCTCAATGTTCAATCAATAGTGGAAACAACAATAAATTCAATAGTAAAACCCTAACTCAATCAAAAATTAGTATAAAGTAGCAAAAATTAAGTCATATATCGCAATTTATTTCCGATTTTAATAGTAAATTCGAATTCAAATAACTATGGAATCACAATCAACAAAATCACTCATTAACTTACAAATCAAATACACACTTGTTAATTGCTTCAACTTTATCTTCGCCATGAGAGAGAGAGAAAGAGAGAGAACACAAGGAGAGAGAAAGTGGGAGGAGAGAGAGAGAGAGAGAGCGAGAGGAGAGAGAAAACGTGAGGTGAGCGAAAGTGAGAAAGCATTTGGGGTTCTAATTTTTTTTTTTTTTTTTTGGATTGTTTAATTGGGCCGGTGGGTTTTCATTAGTTGGCCTGATGAAATAGGTGTGTGTTTTTATTGTTTGGTTGTGTCACTAAGAGGCCTCACCTTGAGGCGGCCTCACAGGAGACGAATTGCTCTTTTTGTTTTGTTTTCCACAAAATGGATTCTTTAATTTAAGTAGGGATGGTAATGGGGTGGGATGTGCAAATTTTCTAGGTGTTTTAGTAACATCACTTGATTTGTTACCCTCTAATACACAAAAGTATGGAGGGGTTTTTAGCGGATCTGGAAAAAGAAAAAAGAAATAAGAAAAAATTGATTTGAAAATATACAATGGTTACATAGAAGCACTTTGAAAAATTTCGGGCGGGATGGGTGTGTGGGATTGCTTTATCCATATCTCCATCCATCATGTAAATGCTCTACCCATCACCGCCCCATGGATAGATATATTCAAATCCTCCACCATTCCAAGTGGATACCAATACACCGGCGGTTATCCACAAACGTAGTTAAAATCTAATTATTAGGCACAATTTTTCCTAAATGAAAAACTTATAATTGGTAAAACACCATTACTAAATACTATTTTTTGTATCACGATTAATAAGTACTATTAACGTACAAGGTTATCACAATTTTGCTATGGTAGTGGAAAATTAAAAGAGAGGAAAACCTTGTGATCATAAAAAAAGAGAGAGAGGAAAACCCTGTGATCAAAAAGAAAAAGAGAGGAAAACCCTAAAATTTACCAACAAAAATTGGGACTTTGACATTCTTGATTTAACATGAACTTGTGGTGTAGATACAAAGTCAAATCCATACCCACCTAACACTATCCATCATGAGTAACAATTTTAAAGTTTATCCTGACCCACCACCCACTTAACCTCATTTATATCCACTCCATAAGAAGCAGGTTCGAAGCAGTATCCACTACTATCATCTCTAATTTGATTTTGTTTTGGGATACTAATGCACATCTCCACTTTAACAGATAATGAGTATGATCTCCATGTTTACATACCTACGTTGTTATATTTACACATCTGTAATTTGGTGGTTGGCTTTGTATCTTATGAGTTAGTTAGTTGTTTTTGTTTTTTTTGTTTTTTTTTTTTTTTTTTTTTTTTTTTTTGTAATCATCTCATGAGTTAGCTTGAAAAGTGAGCTCTTGCCCCTCCTTGATTTACAAATCATAGAACTTCATATTTGTTTTCAAATTTGAGGGGGAATATCTATATGCTTATGGAATTTTATCAGAATAAGCTACTAAGTTTTTTATTGAGTGTAAATATGTTTGGTGGTATTGTGGAAAGCCTAAACTCCTCTTATTTGATTTTACAAATTAAGTTAGGATATTACTTGTGGATTTAATTTTCAAAGATTAAGTTATTATTGGGGTTCATCTTCTTCGTGACTTCTCTGAGAACTATAGCATTCGTATGGTCACAAGAGCTAATGTACTCGCTCTGTTTCGAGGTCTCAATGTGGCAAAGGAAATGGGCATCAAGAAATTATATGTCAAATTGGATGTGGTTCGACTCACAAGTGATGATTCAATTTATAAAAGGCGATTAAATTCGTGATAATGGACCAGCTGCATTCATTATATGTTAGTGTAGAAAAATATTGCTATCATCGAGTGGTTTGTGAAGATCGATGATTGCTATTAGGAGACTAATAAAATTGCGGATTGGCTAGCAAAAGAAGAATAGGATCAAGTTGTCAAGCTTCCCCCCCCCCCCCCCACATACATTTTGTTCAATGATGTTGTTGGAGTGGTGTGGTCACGTTTCGTTAGAATTAGCTAAGTTTTTGGCTTGCCCTTCTATCGCACAAAAAAAAATAATAATAATAATAATAAGGAATATTGGTTGAAATAATCCCAACTTTACTTGAGTTGCAAATAATAATCCCAACTTTTGAAATTGCGTCAATTAATCCCGACTACTAACTCAGTTGTAGCCCATGAACCCGCGCTGACGGAGTTAAGTTCCTCCGTTAGTAATAGGTTTTTTTTTCTTCCGTAAATTAATTGATACTATTTTCATATATTCTCCTATCTAATTCATCCCCTTTTTAAAAATATTTTCATCCATCCCCATTCTCTCTCTTCATAACCAGGTTCTTTGTTATTCATTCTTCAAGCTCCTTTTCCTCATTCAATCTCCTTCTTCATCTTCATCTCAAGTTTATTGGTTCCCCACCACTACTCATCTCCTGAAATTGATTTATATGGTGTTCAAACAACAACATGCTAAAGTCACAAAATTTTACACCAAAACCCTACAGTTTTTACTCCATGAACTTCACAAATTTAACACAATCAAACTAAAATGGAACAAGAATTTCATACCTGGTGGTCCTCAAATGGTATAAAGTTATTTTATTTTCCTTTTTAAAGCATATAAAGCCAAAATCCTACTCCTGATAGAATTTGCAGTCAATACTAGATGATAGAATTAGAGAGAGAAATAGTGAGAGTAGATGGTGGGTTTAATTCAGCTTTTTAAATTCATGTATATGCAATGGGCACAAAGTGACAAACTTTCAATACCTTCCAACTACCATAGCACACACTTGTAGAAGACAATAATGGCAGAACGAATGACGAAGGGCGAGAAAATAGACGAAATGATTTAGAACACAATATTTTAGGTTTTCCAAAAAAAAAAAAATGATTGTTTAACTAACTAAATATAAGTGTCAGTAATTTTTGGAGGAAAAAAGCATCACAATCTAACGGAAAGTATAACGGAGTTACCTACGGTCCATAATCTACAACTAAGTCCATAAAGGTGGGATTATTATCTGCAACTCAAGTAAAGTTGAAATAATTTCCAACTAATTTTCCTAATAATAATAAACAATGGTTTAGACCTTTCTTCTTAGTTAGTCGTTTGTGAATGCCTAGCTAACTCTAATGTTTAGTCTTTGGTCAAAAACTCTGGTGCTAGCGATTGTTTGAAAAGCTGCCCAATGTTTTAGGTAGAGTGTCCTCACACTTAGTGGTAGTTGCTCATCTACTTACCCATGTTAGCTTGTTAAACAAAAGGGAGTGGCAACATATACACATCTCTCATACCTCATATATAGTCATATTGTCCTGTAACTCCATTAAATATAGAAAAGTAAGAACAAGGTCTTCTTAAACTCACCAACAATAAGCTATCATACTTATTTCATTGATGTAACACCTAGAAATGATAATATTGTATGATTATGGTTACTAAACGCTACTACACTATTAACAATGCACAACATCAACTACATTAAATATAAAAATTCTGACATATGTTATATCTTTGTATCAAAGAAATCACAACTTGCCAATACGAAATGATAGTAGATTTCAAAGGTTCCAAAAGCTTCACTTCCTCATTCCAAAGTTGTGTTTTCCCTCTCTTTAGATTGCTCCGTAGATATGATGTTGATGTTCAATTTCCCCGCAAATTTGTCTGCTTTTTTATTTTAGTTTTTTCCCTATCGTTCGCTTGATCGATTATAGAATTTGAGCTACATTAATTTTGGCTCTTTTCTGAAATTATCAGCAAAATTGATCATATTGTTGATCAATAAAACTATTCGAGTTTAGTTTTTACTAATTTGAGTTTGGTTATGGTGTTGTCATTTCTGTGTAGAAATGGGCCAAAAATTCCCACATTTCACATTTCTTTGTGATTACATCTTTATTGATTAATATTGACAGAGTAAAAACTATGGCTTTGTACTGAGCTCAGCATCTTTGATTGTTATTTGTTGGTGATAATAATCTTTCTACTATAATACGAGCGTTCTTATTAAATGTTGATGTTATTTTTATTTTGTTTTAGAGAAATTTGGTTTAATTTTGTGTAGTTATTAAATTTATCAGGCTTGCAACAATGACATTTTCATCCAACATTTGGTTCTAAGAGATCAAAGTGATATGATTAATATGTTGTTTTGTCATATTTATACTTATAGATATAGAATTTTGTCATATTTATACTTATAGATATAGAATTAAAGGATTTTTGTGAGATTATGTACCTGCTCGGAAAATTAAGCATTATGAGTGGCCAGATTTATAAGAATTAGCATCATAATTTGCTTTCAAGAAAGGTAACTGAACCTTTGAGATTGAAACACGCTGTACATTGTAATAGAAGAAGGCCCACTATTTACTATTTATAGATAAAGTTCCCTACAACAATATTTAGTGGGCTTTAACTAGTACATGGACTTAATGATCATAGATTGGAGCCTTGTTTCACGACTTAGTTGTACAATTTGAGACAATTTTCAAGGGTTTAAGAGTATCTACTTATTTATTTTGGGCTTTTATAGTTAGAATATATTTTCAGGTGCACATTTATTAGACAAGACTAAATTGTTATTTTAACATTCTACATTTTTTTTTTTTGTGTAAAGGAGGGCTTAAAGTCCTAACTAATATTAATAATAACGACAGAGTGTGGTCGAGCCACCCCGACAATATCTTTGTACAAAACTTTAAATATACCCGTAATGATAACTGATTAGGAACCACATAAATGCATGTAAATCAAAAAATTGTCCTTCCTCCTTACCATCACCTTTTCTCTATTTGTTTCTCTTTCATTGCTCTCGTTAATAAGTCATTGTCATGGAGATATAAGCCTATTAATCAAATAGTTTGAATTTTTTGAATTTTTAAATCCATAAGAACTTATGACTAATAAACTCACAAGAATGGTCACATAAAAAAGATAGTTGTAACTTGCAAGTAATTCTAGTGAGTGCATTCAAGTCACTTCATTAGAGTTTTAGCCTAATTACAGCTAAAGCTAGTTTTTTAGATATAAAATAGTTGAAAAAGAGTAGTAGCAAATATCACAAAACTTTTAGAAGGCTGTAAATTACCAAAAAAATGTATTAAATAGTAATGGATCAATTTTCCTAAATCTTATTGCCAAATACAGGGTGGGGTTTCCATAAAGTATAGTTGTATCTAAAGATGGTCAAAATCACATTATATCGTGTTACATGTCGTGCCTTCATGTTTGGAAAATTAAGAAGGATGACTCACGTAGTAAAGTTACCCACATTAATATTTACAATCTATCTCATAACAAAGCTGTGTCTGGGCACTGAGTTTGTTCCAAAATTCGGCCCAAACATGACGTAGCAGATTGTACCATGTGCCGAGGTCGTGCTAAAACTGGGTTGGACAGTGCACGTTAGCATGCCAGCCCGTGAGCCCGGGCTAGGTCCATCTTTAGTTGCATCTTCATTTTTTTTTGTTTTATTTTGTCTTGGAGTTTCAACACCCCTCTCATTCTCTGGACTGTTCATCAGTCCGAATTCAGATCGAGCCGGACCACTCACGGGTTGTCTTAGATTAGACTGAACATGACCAATATGGGATGAGATCGGTCTTTAAAATCATAAGATAGGGACTGTTTTATTTACCTTCTCACCTCATTATCTAACTGGTCCAAATCGGATCAAAACCCCATTTATCAGGTCAAAAAGTCCGACTAAAAGAGTCTGATCCAGTCAAAAATACCGGTATGAGCCGGCTAGTGAACAACCCTACCACTCCATTCATGGTATTTGGCTATTTCCTATTTGCCATTGTTAAAAGAAAAGAAACATCTCTCACAAGCTTTACTTGACTTTCACATTCTCACATTTCTATCACTTTTCCCGACGAACCAGCATAACCATAAGCAGCTCCGTGTTCCGACTAATAATACAAACAAAATCACTCTTGCCCTTGCCTTTTCCTGCAGGTATCTCTCTCACAAAAACTCTGAGCCAACTTCTTAAGAGAGTTTTTTTTTTGTCTATCTCTGCTTTATTTACCGAGTTAGCTAGAATTTGGCGTAGTAGTTTTCGTTTTTTAATTATTACGAATGTCATTTTAGGTACAAGTTATCTCTTCCAATATTAGAATAGATATGAGAAATAATATTTAATGTTGTACTTTTATGTAATTGATTTAATCATAAACTTGTTTGTTCATGAGCAAAATGGGTAATATTGAGTGCTTGAATTCTAAATCTACAAAGGGTATAGTTTTAGCATATTTGATTCTTTGATTTAGTTATTCTTAGAAATGTGAAACAGTTAGGTGGTTTTTCTCATTATTCATCATAATGCATTTTGGGTTCTCTAATGCAAATTTTTATCTGTTTAATTACTTGATTTCTTGTCATAGGCCACAGTGATTTGAAGCATATTGGGTTGTGTTATACAAACAATGGAAATTCAAAATTACTAGGTTGAGTTTAATAACTTGGTGTATTTTCTTGTGTTTTTTTGGCCAATCATTTCAGTACATTGCAAAGAGCAGGTCATATATATGTGCACTTGTTTTTGCTTGCATTTTAAATTTTGTGATTTTTACTAAAGTTATTAAGTTGCTTTAGTCTTTATAGCATGCAATGAACTATAGTTCTTTTTTGTCTTTGTGAAACTCGGGTGTCAAAATGTTTTTCTTTTTCCAATATCTGGTCAAGAAAGATTTTCCAGCCGGGAAACGAGAGTGCAAATGGGCATATAACACTTGTATTTGAGCCAAAACCGTGCCTTTTATGGTCCATTTGGAATTCGATCCAATTTCCAACGGTATCCCTTAAGTACTCATGGCATACAACCATAGTCTTGTACCTAAATTGTTGACCAATTTGATCTCTATATTGTGCATAACCTGTCATTGATCTCGTTTTTGTTGAGACATCAGATGTGAGTGGGCAATGTAAACCTTTCATGTTGGGCTTCAAAACTAATTCGTTCTACCTTTTTTACTATATTTTGCTCTCTCAATCTGTCTCTTCTAGTTTGCTTGAACTTCTAGTACATGAGGGCAACATTGAGTTTTGGGCGCGAGTACTACTTTAGGCAGTTAGGTAACTTTTCATATTGTGAATAAAATTAAGGTTTTCTAGACCTACTAAGATAGTAAGAGGGGTTAGACCAGTTTTGGTAGTTTCACATGGCATGCAGTTTCGATATGCAGAAATAAATACGAGAGTGTAATTTGCTATTTAGGTTGTGCGGTGCACTAGGGAAGGGTTTAGAAAATTATATCTTTGGTGTGTAGTACGCCGTTAGGGGAATAAAATTCTAGTGGGGCGGGGTGGGTTGGGGTGGGGTGGGTCAGGGAATATATGTCTCTACGTCAGACTTAATCAACTAAAATTGAAATACTATGTAGGGCATCGGGGGATAGGGGTAGAAGAATGCATTGAAAGTTATAATGTTTATTAACTAGTGTTTGTTAAGTGGTGATATCTGGGAGGTGGTTTGGAGATATCATCTGTTAGCCTCAATGTAGGGGGAGGGGGGAAAGGAATGTCTTGAATGTTTGAATGCCTATTTAATGGTGTATGTTAATCATTGAAAATTTGGGAGGGGGTTGGAGATATCATATGTTCTGTTAGCCTACGTTTGTATAATTGTCTTGTTGTATCACCATGTACTTCCTGTTAACTCCATGGACCAAGCTTTCAACCTGAGTTGCCCCCCATCCGCAAAAAAAAGTTCAAGAAGAAAAGAAGGAGAATGTAAAAAGGGAAAGATCATCAATGAACATCATCAAAAATGAAATTGCTCATTTCCGATCAGGATGTTAACATGGGGTGTAGTTTGTAAGATTGTCCTGAACTCCTGACACATGTGACTTAAGTTTATTGGTTGTTTCAAAACCCCCCTCTGCTCAAAAGAATAGTGATCGGTTGTTGAACTTTAATAATAGTCTTTGTAAATACTTTAGTAATGATCGGTTGTTGATCTCTTTGCAGGCAAGATGGTTATCCGACCTCCAGCCAGACCACCTAGACTAACCGAGTTTCTAAAGCCCTACGTGCTGAAAATGCACTTCACCAACAAATAAGTACATGCTCAAGTCATCCACTCACCAACTGCAACTGTCGCTGCTTCTGCAAGCTCATAAGAGACAACATTGAGGTCGAGCATAAGTTTTACTCGGGACGTCGCAACTGCCTCAAATATCTGGAAAATTCTAGGGAACGCTTGCTGTTAAAAGATCTTCCGGTTGTTTTTGTCTTTTTGAAGAGAGAGCAGAAGTACCACAAAAAGATTCAAGCAGTCATCGACTCTATGAGAGAAGCATGTGTCATACTACTTTAACGTGGCAATTATCTTTTCAACTAAGCCGATGAATACAGTAGTCATTTGACACTGTCTTAGTCTCGAGGTCCTGGCCCCTAGGAACCCAAGTCTTGGATACACTGAAAAAATTATTTCCGGATTTAGATGCTATGTAATTTAATGCAGATTTTGCAGAGGGCGATCTGATGCTCTTCATGTTCATTTTCCCCCTTCAATTTGTTTCTTTATTCGACATCTCTTCAGAGGATGCAACTTCCAGCGAAGCCTGCTTCGTCTGCCAAGAACTAGATCATTGATTTGTACCAATTCTCGGCAATATCTATTCAAATTAGAGTGATAGAAAAACAGAAAATCATTGTATCATCAGTATTTTGACAAAATGTGGCTACTTATCTGTTCTTCGTTCAGTCTTAGAATGTGAGTAGAAGAGAGTAACATCAGTAAAAAGCAGAAGAGAAAGAGTTTATTGTCTATTTGGTCTAGCTTGCATCATGTCATTTCTCCACCCTCACCTCTTCTTCTACATTTCCTCATCTTCTTCGAACTTCTATTCAACAAAAGAATGTAATTCAATGGAGCTAAAAGAGTTAGCATGTTTTGGTTGTTTCATTTTTGGCAGCTTGTGCATGCTCGGCCCCCTGTCCTGTAAGCTCCTCATCAACATCGGCCTCGATAATCTTTATTCCTTAGTATCCAAATACATGAAGGAAGATGGGTGTGAGATTTTATTTTTTGCCATTGTCATATTTTTCCAAGTATACTTGGCAAATCATACACTACCTATCTACTTTGTTTTTCATGGAGCTTAACAAAAATGGCTTCCAAACCCAATAAAGAAATTATGAACTGGCTAAGCGCAACATAATGGGTAGTGCAAATAGTGGGCTTTGTGATGCACAAGTATTTGTGCATGTTTTTAGGGTACATTTGCATTAGTTTTAGGTAATTTCAAGGACGTTACTTGCATTTAGTGTAGTGATTTTACCCCATATTTTCTAGATTATGCTTTTCTTTATTTGGTGTGTCTTTGCATGTTTTTATAGGTATTTTGGGCTTCCTAGAGGAGTAATGGTGGAGCGAGAAGAACCAAGGATGAAGTTTCGACAATGCGTCAGTATTTTGGCCATAACCTCACCATATGTGCTTCAAATCAAGTGATTCAAAGTGCTTTGGAAAGATAACAAACAGGGCTACAACTTTTGTGTTTTACATTTTTGCCAAATCCAAGTACAAGACTGTTTAAAATGCATCAGAAGGCAAAAATGGCCAAACCTGGAGAAAAACAGCCTCCTTAAAACGGTCAATTTTCACTTCCGCCAACTTCCCAAGATTCTGGTCAATCCCGCCTAGAAAAATGGCCAGTCCCCAGCCCCAGAGATCGTTTTTCTAGGTCTTTCGGTCACGAGACCCATGGAGACTATAAATAGCCCCTCTTCCTTTTTTTCGGGAGTGGGGGGATCTCATCTTTTTGCCGAAATCTCTCTTAGGGTTCTTGATAGTTATTCTCAAATAGTGAGCTTAGGGTAATTAGTGAATGTAAAACTTTGGTGATTAGTGTTAATCAACTCTTTAATCCTTAGCATTTGGTTGTAAGTTTTCTTTCTTCTCTCTCTTTCTATAAATACTTTGCAAGTTCTAATCTTTGTTGTTGAATGTTAATGGGTTTTGTTATTATGAAGTTTATTTTGACTAATGCCATGATTAATGAGTAGTTTAATTAGTTCTAGGATTAGGTAGCCCTAATCCATGCTCTTGATTGTTGGTTTGCCCCTTCACCAAGTTTAATTCCAAATTTCTATCAATGTTAAGCATGTGCTCACCAAGTGTTTGATAAATTGCTTGATCCACATTTTATCTTATTTGTACCTATTGTTAAGCATGGAAATGTGTTTAATGATAGTGGTTGCTTGATTATTGATGCTTGAGAGTTAATACCACGAAAGTGGATTACTTCTCTTGTAACCATTTAATTAGCTTAGTTTAATATAACCCATGCCTAATTAGGATCCTAGAAATAGGTCTCTTGATTTGTGTTTGGGTAAAAATCACATCCCTTTGAAAGAAGGTGTTTGTGATATCTTTGCTAATTGTCAAATGGTTTGTTAATAAGCTTGGGGGTTGTTTGGGGTTAATTAATGATCAATGTGCATGATTAGTGGTGATTCCTATCCTAGAATTGCCTTTATTATTGTTTCACACCCTTATTAAGTTTTAATTAATTAGTTTGTTTAGGTTAGTCAATCCAATCAACTCCTTTAATCGGTCTAGATAGTCGATAATCTAGGGATATTTAGTACTTTATCAACGAGTCTCAGTGATACGAGCTTGATTATTACTTCGACATACACCGTGCACTTGCGGTTGTGTCAAGTTTTTGGCGCCGTTGCCGGGACTCGGCGATAGATATTAGAAATCCTTGAATTTAGCTAGATTAGACTATTTCATTTTTCTCTTTTTCGTCACTTGGTTTAAGTTACTATGGCATATAACAACAGTGAAATGGAAACTTTATGGCCTCAAGAGGGTTATTGTGATTATCATTCGAATTCATATGCTTATGATTGTGGTGACTATAACCATTATTATGGCTATTTGAATGCGAATGAATGTGATGTGCCTAATGCTTATTATGATTGTTACGGATATGTCGGTCATGAGTCTAATGAATATCACTCCAATAATGAACACGCTTATCATGTTGACACACTCTACCAAGATAATCAATGCGACAATCGCTTTAATGACTATGGTCTTGGTAGGTGAAATTATCCTAACCTTTATGGAGAAGAGCAACCTCCCCAACCTACTCCACCCAAGTCAAATTTGGAAAATCTTTTGGAGGAATTCGTTGTGAATACACAAAAGAATACCGATGAGTTACAAAAGATGAATGTGGAGTTGGGAGAATTCATAAGAACAATGAGCTCTAAAGTTGATACACATCCCATCCATGTTGAAATACCCGAGCCTCAAGTGGTTCAAGTGGCTAGTGTATCATCATTTGAGGGTTGTGTTGAGGAAGGGGTCATTGATGAGTTAATTTATAACGCATTCTATGACCTTGAATATCCCAATTCATTGTCAAACGAGTATATTGATATGAACCCCCCTCCAATTCCAAGTCTTTTCATTGATTCCCATCCCCCAAAATCCCTTGAATATGCTTTTGTGAAACTCGATGACGTTATTGTGATCTATGGCTCCTATACTCATCGGGTTGATGATCATATCATAAGTTACAAGCCAAAAATGAGTTATGGTGATGCTTTTAAGTTGAGTCAATGGGAAGATTCTTCTTTTCATTCTTTTGGCTTTTCGAGGGATTTTAACAAGTCGAGAAAGTCATTGATTGCTTACTATATTGTGATGATAATGGCTTCTAACTTGTTCATTGATGAGATGTACTCGAGCTCTTTTGACAAATTGCTACGAGCCTTGGCATGCTATGATGATTGTTCGAAGTAAAGGAAAAATGACAAAGAAGCATTGTCATCACCGGATCAACAATGACTTAATGCACACTCCCAAGTCTCCCCACCACCGAGCATTTTGAAGAGCCAACATTTTGTGAGTATCACGCCCCTCCCCTTCTTTCTCTTTACTTGTTTACATTGAGGACAATGTAATGTTTAAGCATGGGGGAAAGCCTTGATGACATGTGGTGGTTTATGGCTAGCTTTTGTTGGATGTGTGGTTGGTGAATTGATGGTGTTGTGATGGTTTGATGTGTTGTGGATGTGGTGATTACTCTTGTTGAATGTTTGCATATCGGAGCATGCTAGGTTGCGTTTTAATTTTTAACGCATTTAGTTGCATGACTTTGTAGAAATTATCATTTAGATTGCATTGAACATGTTTAGGCTTGCATATCATAAAAAATCAGAAAATACCAAAAAGAGAGAGAGATGATCCCTTTTTGATAACTAGTGATGGCATTGGTCGGCATTTAACTTTGGTAGAGAGAGCTTGAGGCTTTTCGAGGCACAATCTCAAGAGTTTGACATAACTTCTTGTTCGACTTTTATTCTCTTGGCCCTTTGTATGTAAACATTCCTCAATCACTTGATAATCTCACTTAATTCGTGAAGCAATTGGTTTATTGACAATGAATCCGGTGAGGTCTCGAGCCATGAAAACCGACACATATCTCTCAGTTCCTTGTCTTTCATGAGTGTTTTGATTTACATCGGTTGGTAGTCTTCTAGAACTTGCCTTGACTCTTGATTGAAATTGCACTCGATGCCCATTTTGCATTGATAGGATGAAGGCATTCATTTGAGCATTAATTTAAATAACAAAGAGCTAAATGGCCTCCCACTTTACATACTTTCCCCCTTGATACCCCTTTTGAGCTTTTAGCCCTTCATTTCGTAACCATGTTACAAGCCAATTCCTAATCACGTCTCCCTTCCCGAGCCTTGGCTAGTGGAGTTTGGTAGTCGATTTGGAGTGAAGCGGTCACTTGTGTTATTAAGTTATGAATAAGCAAGAGCGGAGTTTGATAATGGAAAATGAGTAACTTGGTTGATCATTAGTTTCACAAATTGGTGGTTTGAAAGTTTGTTCAATTGTTATTCAAAAAAAAAAAAAAAAAAAAAAGAAGGTGAATAAGTATTCTTGGATGATGTTGGGCTTAAATGTTACATTATTGCAAGGAGAAGTCTTTGAGTAGTGGAGTTGATGTTTGTGATTAGTGGCGTTATTTTTGCATCCATCGGCTTTTCCAGAAAGGTTCGTATGGATGTTGTTTTCTCCACTATACTTTTTGGCTTTAAGTCCACAGACCCAAATTCATACCCTACCCTATCCCGAGCCAACAGTACAACCCTAAAAGTCCTTTTAATCCTTGCATATGGAGTGTCATCTAGCGGTAGAGATCCTAGAGGATAGGCAAGCTTATGGTAAGTTACTACCAATGTTTGAATCTTGAGTGACAATGATTATTTCCCCCAAACACATATGAGTTTGAGTGATCCACACTCCCTAAAGTGAGGGTATTTCGAACTAATTTGCTTCATGTTTTGAGTGAGATTATCGAGTTGATTGAGTGCTTTCATACTTCGTGACTATTTGAATTATCGTCGAATATTGGAGCTTATGTGATCTTTTGGTGTGCTTGTGTCCCTTAATGGATTTTCATGCTCTTGATATCCTTGTCTAGTGTCCCCCCTTGGTATCAGGGTTTAGAGGGTGATCTCTCTCAACCATTTTTGTGCTAACTCTTGAATCTTGTGTGTCTAGTTGGTTTGTGTTTGCTTGAGGACAAGCAAGAGTCTAGCATGGGGGAGTTTGATGCACAAGTATTTGTGCATGTTTTTAGGGTACATTTGCATTAGTTTTAGGTAATTTCTAGGATGTTACTTGCATTTAGTGTAGTGATTTTACCCCATATTTTCTAGATTATGCTTTTCTTTGTTTGGTGTGTCTTTGCATGTTTTTATAGGTATTTTGGGCTTCCTAGAGGAGTAATGGTGGGAGCGAGAAGAACCAAGGATGAAGTTTCGACAATGCTTTAGTATTTTGGCCATAACCTTATCATATGTGCTTCAAATCAAGTGATTCAAAGTGCTATGGAAAGCTAACAAACAGAGATACAACTTTCGTGTTTTACATTTTTTCCAAATTCAAGTGCAAGACTGTTCAAAATGCATCAGAAGGCAAAAACGGCCAAACCTGGAGAAAAACGGCCTCCTAAATATGTCAAGTGGTTTGTTTATAAGCTTAGAGGTTGTTTGGGGTTAATCAATGATCAATGTGCATGATTAGTGGTGATTCCTATCCTAGAATTGCCTTTATTATTGTTTCACACCTTTATTAAGTTTTAATTAATTAGTTTGTTTAGGTTAGTCAATCCAATCAACTGCTTTAATCGGTCTAGATAGTCGATAATCTAGGGATATTTAGTACTTTATCAACGAGTCTCCGTGGTACGAACTTGATTATTACTCCGACATACACCATGCACTTGCGATTGTGTCACTTTGGTACCAACAAGGGTGGTGGTCTAGTGGTTTCAAGCTTACTACGAATTGGTTTGGTAAGGCAAGGTCATGGGTTCGAATCCCCATTCCCCCCATGCCTTGTGTCTGCTGGTTTCTAGGAACTATATTAGTCCCTTGTTGGTACTACATTGACGAGGCCCGTGCTTGTGCTGGTTGTTCAGTTAGTCTGATATGTTCGCAGTTAAACACGAGAGTCTGAACATGATGTAGCAGGAGGTGTCTCGGTCGCCATTCACTTTCACCCTCAAGCCTCACGTATTGTTGAGGCCTAATGGGGGATCATCTTTACCTTTCTTCAACCTAATCACTTAAGACTCGAGTAGGTCTTATGTGAAATGAAAAAATCACCTCAAATAATTAAAAAATTATCTTATATATAAATTAAAATAAATCTTCAAAACCAATATGGTCACCATGTCTCACTTTGAGACCATCTTCCGTAACTCTTGTATTTAAGATCACCGACCTACTAGAAAATACCGCAAAAATGATTAATAAAGTTTTTCAACTGTGGATAGTGTACTGGTGTAGGTTATCAAAATATAATAACATTATTGTAAAATAAAGTTTTCAAAATGATATTTGTAGATGAAGAGGAGAAGTAGGAAAAACAAAATGTTGTACAGGTTAAGAGGTACTACACTGAATGATATCATTGTGGATTTTCATTTTTTGTTGATTGTAATAAAAAAAATTCCTATTAGTGTCCCTAATAAAATGTGCATATTCTCATTGACAAAATAAAATAAAATAGGTACATTATGACTTCGATATGTTATCTTAATGTCCAATAGTTTGTGCAGACAAAATTAAATAAAGTAACGTAATAACACCCTTAGCTGTTCTTAAGGATAATCTCAGGTCTTCATCACATATACATAAGAATCACGCTTTTGCTCTCCATAAATACAACATAAAATCTTCATTACTAAATATTTTCGTCCGAAACACATACGAGGAATATTTATTTTCTATGTTTAATGGAGTACAAATTAGGATTTCTCATTTTTCTTTTGTCTTGAGACTCATGGGCAACAAATTTTCTTTGTCATAGAGGGAGAATGAAATATAATCACTTTTTAAAAGGAAAAAGTGAATGAAATAAAAATAACAAAAAGGAAAGAGGCCAATAAAAACATAGTTTTTTTAGTGGAAAAATAAAATTGCAAAATGAGATGAAATTAATGCACTAACAACCACCAAGATCTGGTCAACCATCGGTTGCTGTCACACTCAAAGGCAAAGCTAGAATGGTGGGCACTCAGATCCAAAGGCTCAAAATACTCCAATCACTTGACAACACAAAATCATAACAAACTTGGCGCATAGAATGGTTTTCCTTGTTAACCACTGCAACTCCAAGTGCCGTGGTTTTGACACAATGTTAGCCATTATTACATCCGCCAACTCCTTTTGCTCAGGGAGTACATCTTGAGATTCAAGAACAATGTCTGTGGTAGGTGGATGCACAAAGAAATCTACAAGAATACGAGCGTTTTGGTTATTATTTATTGGTGATGATAATCTCTCTACTAATACGAGCGTTCTTATTAAGAGTTGATGATATTTATATTTTTTTTTTCTTTTGAGAAATTTGGATTAATTTTTTGTAGTTAATAAATTTATTAGGCTCACCGATGTACATTTTCATCAATACATTTTGGTTATGAGAAAATTAAAGGATTAATATGTATTTTGAACCTTTGGCTAGAGTTATGAGAATCAGGATCATTATTTGCTTTCACTAATATCATTATTTGCTTTCACTAATATCCCTTAAGAAAGGAGAGGAAAAATGTAACTAAACTTTTGAGACTGAAATGTTATGGCATTAATTGCGTTGTCTCCTACCTTGTATTGGAAGGAGACCACGATTTCCTATTTATAGATAAAGTTCCCTACAACAATACTTAGTGGACTTTGACTTGTTCATGGACTTAATTATCATATATTGGGCCCTTGTTTTGTGACTTGGTTGTACAACTTGAGACTATTGTCAAGGGTTTAAGAGTTTCCACTTATTTCTTTTGGGCTTTTATGGCTAGAACTTATTTTTAGGCACGCATTAAGTTTTTTAATTGATAACTGATTACGAGCCACGTAAACGCATCTGAATCAAAATATTACCTTCCTCCTTATCATCACCGTTTCTCTATGTGTTTTTGGTTCATTGCTCTCGTTAATCAATCATTGTCATGAAGATATAAGCCTATAAATAAGATAATTAAAATTGTTTGAATTTTTTATTCATTAGAACGTTTGTCTAACAAACTCATTAAAATGATTACATAAATCTGATAGTTTTAAGTAATTCTAATGAGTGCATTCTAGTCACTTCATTGGAATTTTTAGCCTAATTATAGCAAAAGCTAGTTTTTTAGATACAAAATAGTTACAAAACAGTAGTAAATATTCACAATACTTTTACAATACCATAAGTTACCGTGTGTTAAATAGTAATGGGCCATTTTTTTCTCATAGTTGTGCATATAAAAGCGCTATACGCCTGCAGGTTTCAATTAGATAAAACATAGTCTCCAGTTCTCCATCAACTATTCTTACTTATTACAAGTGAGTTTAAGTTCAACTATATAAAGCCTTCAAACTTATGTTTCCCTTCTAGTGTGGGACAAATAGGGTTGTTTAAAAATATTTGAATTCGAACATCTTATCCGAAAACACGAATATCCAAAATTTTGGATACCCAAAAATTGGATATCCGAAATTTCAGATACAAATACGGATACCATTTTTCATAATTTTCGGATATCCGAAAATATCTAAAAGAACCAAAAATATCCAAAAATTACCCGAAATTATCTCAAATATTTGGCTCACCATTTTCGAAATACTATAAGGCACAAAATAGAATAAAAACTGTAAAATATACATATATTTCGAGTGGCGGATTTCTGACTATCCGAATTCAAAATTTTGGGAATCTGAAAATTGGATAACCGAAGTTTCGAATACGGGTCCGGATATCAAACGTTGGTATCGAATATCTGAAATATCCGCAAATGAATACCCCTAAGGACAAGCTGCCTGCTCCCACTTCAAATTATTACAATTTATCTCATGACATAGTTGTCCCTAAGCACTGAGTTTGTTCCAAACTTGGCCCAAACACAACAATCTAGATTGTACCACAAACCAAGGTCGCGCCAAAATCGGGCTGGACAGTGCATGTGAGCCCAAGCTAGGTTCATCTCTAGTTGCACCTTTGTTTTCTTTTGTTTTGATTTTGGGGTTTCAACATCCTTCTCATTCACTTGATATTTGCTTGGGTTGTTTAAAAGAATCCAAATACGACCATCTAAACCGAAAACATTTGAAAAAATGGATGTTCAAAATTTCGGGTATTGATTTGGATTCCAACTTCAAAACATGAAAAATTAAAATTTTGAATATTCGAAAGCCTAATGATTGATGTCTTCTAAGAAGACATCTTCTGTAATAATAAAAATCGAATCAATATGTTTTTGTAGTAAAAATACGCCCAATTTATAGTAAAAAATGGTTTAATACGTGGGACGATAAGACGTCTTCTGAAAAGACATGTATCATTGCTCTATTCGAAATATTTGAAAAATGTCCAAAATTTTCGGATTTGGATATTCAAAATACTCAAAAATATTCAAAATATCTAAAAATAAGCAAATTAAAGTCAACTTAAATAGGGGGAAAAATTACCTTTTCACATATCCGCATAATGTCGGATACGGATTGAAATCTAGATTCACTATTCTTTCGGGATCCGAACCCGAAATTTGGGATATCCGCTACGAAGAGTCCAGTCAACCAAAAAAAATATTTCTCATAAACCTTAGCTCTCACATTCTCACATTTCTATCACTTCCTCTTTCTCTCCATGGCGAACCAGAACAAGCAGCTCCGACTAATAGAAACGGAATCACCCTTAGCTTGTCCTTGCTTTGCCTTTGCCTGCAATCTCTCTCTTTGTGCTTCATTTACTGAGTTAGCTAGCATTTGGTGTAGTATTTACTGGTTTTTAATTATTATGAATGTCGGTTTAGGTACAAGTTATCTGCTTTCAAATTTCAGAATAAATATGGAAAATGGTATCATACGTTTTACTTTTACGTAATTGATCAAATCATAAACTGGTTTGTTCATGAGCAAAATGGGTGATATTGACGGTTTGAATTTAAATCTACAAAGGATAGTTTCAGCAAAGTTGATTCTTTGATTTAATTATTCATGGTCTTCTAGTTTGTTCCTCCGTTTCTTAGAAATGTGAAACAATTAGGTGATTTTTCTCATTAATAATCGCAATGCTATTTGGGTTTTCTAATGCGATTTTTTATCTGTTTAATTGATTGACTTTATTTGTACTAGGTCACACTGATTTGAAGCATATTGGGTTGTGTTGTACGAACAATGAAAATTCAAAATTACTGGGTTGAGTTTAATAACTTGGTGTATTTTCTTTGTGTTCTTTTTAGCCAATCATATTTGTAGTGGGTCCAATACCTTGCATAAACAGGTCATGTAAAATTGCTTGAGTGCCCTTGTTTGCTTGTATTTTGAATTTCTCACCCAAATTGATTTTTACCAAAACTCTTCAGATGCTTTAGTCTTTATAGGATGCAATGAATTATGGTTCTTTCTTATCTTTGTGAAACTCGTGTGTCAAAATGTTTTTCTTTTTCTCAATATCTGGTCAAGGAATAGTTTCCCGGCGGAAAAAAAAGTGCAAATGGGCACATAACTTTAACATTTGAGATCCAGGCAGTGCCTCAAAGATCGAGAAGATTTTAGGGGAACGTTTGTTGCTAAAGGAGGTTCCCGCTGTTTCTGTGTTTTTAAAGAGAGAGCAGAAGCACCACGATAAGATTAAAGCAGTCATCGACTTTATGAGAGAAGCAGGTGTCAAATTACTTTTATGAGGTAACTATCTTATCAAGTAAGCCGATGAATACAATTGTCATTTGACACTATCACTAGGTCCTGGCCCCTCAGGAACCCAAGTCTTGGACGTAGTGAACAATTGCTTTCGGATTCAGATGTTATGTGTAGATTCTGTAGAGGGTGATCTGATGCTCTTCATGTTCATTTTTTCCCCCTCAATTTGTTTGGAGGATACAACTTTATGCAAAGACTGCTTGATCTGCCAAGGATTAGATCTATCATTGATTTGTGCCCATTCTCAGCAATATCTGTTCAAAAGTCAGAGTGGCAAAATAATAGGAAACCATTTTATCATCAATATTGTGACAGATATTGGCTACTAATCTGTTCTTGCAGTTTCAGAGTGTGAATGGAAGAGATCGAGTAACATCAGTAAAAGACTAAAGAGAAAGAGGAGCAAATCTTATTGTACATTTGGCCTAGCTTCCAATATTGTTAACTTCTCCCCCTCTTGTCATCCCTCCACCCTCACCTCTGCTTCTGCACTTCCTCATCTCCTTCCAACTTCTATTTCATAAAAGCATTTCAATTTTAATGGTGTTGAAAGAGTTGATGACAATGGTTGTTGCATTTTGGGCAGCTTGCGCCTACCCACTGCCCGTAGGCTTCTCTCCCATCAACATTGGCATCCATAATCTTTATTCTTTTGTATCCAAATACACGAGGGAAGAAGACCATGGGATTTAATTCTTCACCATGGTTTATGTTCATTTTTCCGAAAACAAAACTTATTTTGGAAATTAAAAGAGCTTGGCTAGTTGACAAACTTATTTTCAAGTATGCTTTGAAATTTATACACTACCATTTGATCATGTTTTTCATGAACAGAACAAAAACGGCTTCCAAAATGGCTAAGCGCAACATTATGGGCTTTGTTAGGTTTAGTACATTAGTTTATCTCCCTTTCGTTGGAAAATTGCTCATCTTAGAAGCCTCATACATTGTTGAGGCCTCACGGTGGGTCATCTTCAGTTCTTCACCTTTCTTCAAGCTAATGTTTTTCCAATTAGACTTGAGCAGGTTTTATGTGAAATGAAAAGTCACCTAAAACAATAAAAAAAAAAAAAAAAAGTCATCTTAGGATTATTTAAAAAAAAAAAATCACCGAAACAGTATGAAAGTTACCATGTCTCACTGTAAGGGGTATTTCCTAAGTTCTTATGTTTAGGATTACCTTTCTATTGAACATTAAATGGAGTACATCGTACAAATTATTAATAATTTTGTTCAGTAGAGTCTAGTGTGTACAAGTCTAGTCATCAAAAAATAATAATATTACTTAATGAAGAGGTAAAAGAGGAAAAAAAAAGAACGTTGTCCACGTTTAGAGGAACCGTACGGTAGGAAATTTAAATGGACTTTCATTTTTGTTAACTCTTCTTTTAAAAAAAAATTCTATAGATCATTTTACTTGTGTCCCTAATAAAATGTGCAACTTATGACTTCAATTTTTTATCCTAATATCCAATAACTTGTATTTGTGCAAACAAAATCGAATGAAGTAGAAAATAACACGCCTTTACTTATTATCAAGAATGACCTTGAACCTTCATCTCACATAGAGAGGAATTCACACTTTAGCTCTCCTTAAATAAGACCTACTAACCTTTAAAAAAAAAAACACACACCTAATGTAACATATAAAACTTTCATTTTGTGTCATTAACACATGATCTTTTATACAATATTTTTTATGTTTAATGTAGTACATATTAAGATTTCCTAATTTTTCTTTTGTTTTGAGACTCATGGACAACATATTCTCTTTGCTATAGAGGGACAATGGAATATAATCACTTTTTTAAAAGAAAAGAGACTGAAATAAAAAAAAGAAAGAGACCAATAAAAATACATTATTTTTAGTGGGAAAACAAAACAAAATGTAAAAATAAGATAAAATTCGTGCACTAACAACCACTAAGGTCAGGTCAGCCGTCAGTTGCTGCTGACACACTTAAAGACAAAGTTAGAATGGTGGGCTCTCAGATCCAACGGCTCAAAATACTCCCATGACTTGACAACACAAAATCATAAGCAAAACAAACCTGACACATGGCTCTGATCTCAAGACAACAAGAACAATAACACCCCAAATGGATTCCACCTGATTTTTTCTCCTCATTCTCTTTCCATTCTTCTCTTTCTCTCTCCTCTCCTGATCATCACACTACTCTCGAGGGTTTTGCTTCTGCCTGCTTTGACCCTCTCCTTTCTCTCTCTATCTCTAACCCCCAAAATAAAAACCCAAAATTCTCTCCTTTTTTTTTTATCTCATCAAATTCTTCATCTCAGGAGGCTCTCAGCTTTTGGGTGAGTTCAAAATTCTGTCTTTGTTATTAAATTGAATGGAAAGATTGTTGTTTGACTCAAAATTTTGTTGTTTGGTAGTTGAATTGTTTTGATTAGTGTTATATTTTAATATTTGATATTAATACTTAATTTAGTTGCTGTTGGAGTTTGTGCTTTCCTGAATTCTTTTTTGCCCATGCTCTCTTTCTTGTTTTGGCAATGAATCAATGATTTTTGTTGGTTTTGATGCAAAATGGGAATTCTAGGAAGGTGGGCAAAGGTCAGTTATGGAATTAAGTGCTATAATTGCTTTCTAATTGGGATTCTTATTATAATTGAAATCTTAATTTATTAGATTGTTCAAGGGAAATGGAAGAGGTGGAAATGGTTTGCAGGTTGAATTTTGGTTTTAGCTTGATAGAATTTGACACCAAATGAGATGAGGCCAATAGTAAAACTGTCAAGTTCACATTTTTATGCCTAAATTCTTTAGATTTGGCTTATAGATAGGGAGTGGGTCATTTTCTTCAGCAACAAAAACAGTAGAGAAGCTGAAAGATATGAATTTCTTATTCCACAATTTTCTAAGCTATTGCAGGTTGGGGCATCTTTCTTATAGGAAATTCTGTTTCCAAGCCTTAATGGTTTCTGTTGGGGGCTTTGGTGGATGATGAGTTTGTCTTGTCATATTAGAAATCTCAGTTTGGAAGAGATGGAATGACTCTAAATTAGGGCTGTGTGCTCTGAAGTGTGTTGAATTTTTGAAGAGGACATGAAACATGCTTGATTGATGAATGTAGAGTTCATGAATCTTGACCTTTGGATATATATGAGCAACGTAGAACCAAATTGTCGGTCCCACTTTAAATGCCTCACTTCTGAATAGACAAGTTTTGAGCAATGGCATTGATAAAAGAAACGAGAGAGAGGATAGAGTTTAAGAATAGAATAGCAGTATGGTAGGAAAGCATAAATTTTGAAGTTCTACAATCAGACATATGAACAACTGAGGCAGTAACGGTTGCAGACTGTCTTGTTCTCTACTGTTATTCAGCTAAATTGCATTGCAGCCTAACTGAAGAGCTATTGGTTCTGCAGAGAGACTCTTAAATGTCAATGTGAAATGGTTCTTACAAAGAGGCTGGAAGGCAAGGGGGTAAAGGAAGGAGATAAATGGTGTTACAGATTTTTTTTGTTCATCGTATTGGTGTTACAGATGTTACTTCAGGAAAAGCGCACTTAAGATTGCAAAATGGTTTCATGAGCTTATAGGCAGCATAGTATAATGCATTTTATGTGCATATTACTGTGCGTAAGGGATTATTGGATGTTTTAAGCAGGTGATGATAGAATTGTCATTTCATAGAACAAACAATTTTACTTCATAGCTAGAGTTGGGCAAATTTTGCTCACTGGAGGGCTTTGTATGTTGAATTAATGCTTTCGTTAATGTGTTTAACTATAACTGTGTTTCAGTTTTTGTAATTTAGTCCCAACATTTTCTAAAGAGTTACTAAAAGCTAGCCCAGAATCTTTTGATGCGGTTGATGTGTTGGGAGTTCAGCGAGGATAGGATATTTGGGTTCACAATTGTATATGCCTCTATGGTTTGTACTATTGTGTCATGAACTTCTTGATTTTCTTAATTGTGCAGCTTGTAAGCATCCATCAAAAGAAGCCATCTGAGCCATCATTTTAACTTTTGACAGGCTACATAAATCCTGAGCCTGGAATGCCTTAAGACCTAATTACTGCACCTGCTTTGAGTTTCTCCAATGGTTACAAAAGAGGGAGATGCAGTTATTGTAGCTCCTAAAGATAATTTGCAGCAGAAATTGAGCCCTGATTCCGCAGTACATGCTACACATGCTGACAGAGAAGGGAACACACCTATTGTCCCAGAGAAACCATCAGAAGATGGATATAATTGGAGAAAGTATGGGCAAAAAAATGTCAAGGGAAATGAATACATAAGAAGTTATTATAAGTGTTCACATCCGAACTGCCACGTAAAGAAGCAAGTGGAGCGCTCACAGGACGGGCGAATAACAGATATTACTTACCTGGGGAAGCATGATCATGCTAAACCCCATTCTGAACCACAAGAAGCTGTTCCCTCGCTTCTGTCGGTTCATGTACAATTACCAGCTTGTCCTCCATCAGCTGTTGATGAAGGTAGAATGGCATTGTACTTTGATTTCTTAGGCTGTTGTCTTTAGTCATCTCTTTATTTACCTTTTTGTATTCTCTAATATGAAGATAAATCATCCGATGCGCATGCCCCAACAACTGATGGTGTTCAGCCCATGGATACATGTGAGTTACCTGCAATTGCAATACCTGATCGCACTGTGCCTTCTTTACTCCCATCAACAAATCAGGCAAGGGATGATCATAATGAGAACTTGACTCCAAAGAGACGGTAGGTTGGAGCAATAAATATATTATATGCTTGTTTCCCAGGTTCCAATGTGTAACATCTTATTTGCCTGCAATTTTTCTATGTGAAACCATGAATGGAAAACAGGAAGAAAGGCGTTGATGGTGCTGATGTGACGACAGAAAAACCAGGCCATGAATCACGTCTTGTCATCCATACTGTTAGTGAGGTTGATATAGTAAATGATGGGTACAGATGGCGTAAATATGGACAGAAAATGGTCAAAGGAAATGCAAATCCGAGGTATACACTAAATTACCCTTTCAGCTCTATATATATTCTCTTGAAAGGCTCAGGGGTTTACGAATGTATAAAAGAACTACAACTGATAGATTATAAGCCACTGTTTTGCACGGAAATGGAGTTTCAAAATCCTCTTTACTTTTGTTGTCCTTTACCATATTAGGTGGTTCATTCCTATATTGATTTGCTGTATAAATTGTTACTTTCCCATGTTGGGGCACAGTCTTCTGGAAAGGAAGTAGTAACTTGGTATGCATTTATGCCAACTAATGACCAAGTGTCACCAAGATATGAGCTTCTCTGTATTTGAGTCTTTGCCTGTACTTAGTGACTTGCAATGAAGATCAAATTGACGATCTGCGGAACCTGTTGAATGTATGGTGAATCTTTTCGCTTTTAATCACCCCTATTTCTTTTGTTAGTTAGATGTGGAAAAAGAAAAGCAAGCCTCTTAACATTCGTTGCTGTTTACCTGGTTTCCAGAGAATGTACCTTATTAGTGTACTTTCTGAAGACTTTGCAATTGCATGACGTTTCGCCCTGCTAGGTGAACTAACACAATAACTCTTTTTTTTTCATGAGGAGCTCATAACTTTTTACCACAAAAATGCTTACATCCAAACTTTTTTTTTAATTTTGTTATCACACATCCAAACTCATTTTAAGTTGCTTCAACCAAAATAAAAAAAAGTATTGATGTATTTTTTATATCCTAACAATAACATCCAATTTTCATAAGCAAGCTCGCCTTCCCTGATGCTGCTTATTGCCTTTCTCAATTCCAGAGGAATCGTTTTTGAGATAGGATCCTTCAATATGTTCTGATATTGCGGAGGCTTTTTCTTATTTGCATCTAGTTTAGATACTTGATCCAACTCTTTTACCTGATTTTCCTCATCTATGCTTCTAGACAGTATATATATTAATTCAATGTAACTAAAAACTTGTTAACTATAAAATGTATCTCTGTCTGCACCAGTTGTTTTCTGGAGTTTGCTAAATTTATTATTCATCTTATTATATAACTTTTCACTTGACGTTCTTTTTTCTTTGTTTCCTCTATGCTTCTCCAAGTTCAAGTTGGTTGGAATTGAGACATCTCTTTTGATCTGGATAGGCTTGCATTGTCTGCACATTTTCATGCTATAACAATCTCTCTCACAAACAAAGGACTGTAGTCATTATAGAGCTGACAAACGTTAAACCAACTCTCGAACCTGCCACAAAAGCGGTTTGGGTTGAAAATTATAATCCTTATTATTCTTTGGGTTAGGTTAAGGTTGAGATTTTGAACCGAAAATTAACTTGGCCCAGCCGGCTTAATTGAATTTAGAGTTTTTAGAACCCAATATGCGAGTGACATGTATAATTGAAAACCCTTGACAAATATCAAATCTTTCTTAACCCAACTTTCAGTTATACTAATGTACATAATTTTGGATTTCTATTCTTGAAACTGAAATTTCAGAGTAATCTTATCCTCTTTTGGATATATATTTTTTTACGTCTTTCTCATGTACGAGATCAGTTAGATGGTTATACAGGTGAGATTGATAACCCTTTATTTGACTGGTTGGGTTGGGGTTGGAGTTTTCAACCAGTTTGATAGAAGGGTTAGATTTGGGTCAAACATTTTTGAACTCATTTCTATAATTCTATATAACCGAACCCGACAAATTGCAGCTCTTTCCAGCATAAAGGAACTAAACGATTTGCTGTTTGTGTCCAGTTAATTGATGTTTTACCAGCCTTGAACCATTTATCTTATCTCAGCGCGTGACATGTAGCGTTGTTTTCTCTTCCTCCTTTCAACAAAAATCACTTGTGTACATCAATTGGCTAATTGGAGGATTAACAAACATGATTTGTATGTTGGGAAACACTAGCACCGCAAAACAACATTTCATTTTGTCTTGTCCGGTTTCTAGCTCACATAATTTGTTGATATTTTTGTACTTCAACTAGTTCACATGGAGATATGTTGCCATTTCATATTAAGATTCTCTTGACATCGACAAGTCAGAATAAGCAAGTATTGTTGTATTTAGTTTTTGTTGATATTTTTGTACTTCAACTAGTTCACATGGAGATATGTTGCCATTTCATATTAAGATTCTCTTGACATCGACAAGTCAGAATAAGCAAGTATTGTTGTATTTAGTTACTGTAACAAATTGAAAAATGACGTTGAGTACATCTTTTGGCATCAAATTCACCTGCATAATTCATATGTGAATCTAGTTAATGTTTTAGTCATGACAATTAGGCCCGAAACGGAAATTTTCTGTGCGCCTAATTGATTTGCAGTAGAGGTGGGATAATATATTTTTGAACTTGTCACTCTGAATGAGCAAGCTGAACCTGGTTTGCTTATTTGAGACCGGACGAAGCAAGCCAGCACTACCCAAATTCCTTGTTAAACCATCCCTGTTTTATGTGCACCCAGTTAAACTGGAAGCACTTTAAATAACTTGATTCACACACAACACAAACCAAATTACTTATCTTGCATTCTTGTTAGCTTTACACTGGGTGCTTTTGTCCAGCAACTTTTGCAATTCATATTAGCTAGCTTCTGGGTGTAATTCTGCTCTTGCATGCCACCGTCTCCCCCCCCCCCTTTTTTTAATGAGACTCTACTAATGATTGAGGATAAAGAGGAAAGCCTCTTTCTCATGCCCTGGTTGAGTGGGGCCACTCAACCACTGAGCTATCCCCCAATGCCTTGTACTGTAGATGTCCACTCAATGGCGGAAACACTAGTGAACACAATCTGCTTTAAATTTGAGTTTCTTTTGCTGCATTGTATGAGTCATATGGTAAAATAGACTCTGCTCATCTTATGCAGGAGTTACTACAGGTGCTCTACTGCAGGCTGTCCTGTTAAGAAACATGTCGAAAGGGCATCTCATGATCCAAAGGTAGTTATTACAACATATGAGGGTCAACATGATCACAGTATGCCTCCTGTCAGGATGGTAGTCCCCCAGAGTGCAGCACCCCCTGCAGGTGTACTGGAGTTGAATGGAGTCGGTGAACCTAAATCAGAAGAAAGCAATCCTGCTCGCAATGGTGCAATAGCATGTAAGGCAGAGAAAAACGATGGTGTTGATCCCATAACTAAAGAAGAAAGTCGTACAGATAATATAGTCAAGACTGAGTCTGAACTTAAGTCAGGTGAGCAAGAAAAGCAGCATAAAGCCCAAGATGGCATTGATCCCACAGCTGAAGGCGAAAGCGGTGCAGCAAATGTGGTCAAGACTGAGTCTGAACTTATGTCAGGTGAGCAAGAAAAGCAGCGTAAAGCCCAAGAAAGTGATAATATTGATCAAACAGCCAAGGAGCAAAGTGATGTAAGAGTTGAAGGTGAAACCAAACAAGAAATCATATCAAGTGACTTGCAAATGCAGGAGACCGTATGCACGGCTTCAAGTTCTGATAATATTGATCAATCTGCCAAACATGAAAAAGTTGTGCCAGTTCAAGACGTGACACTTGAAATTATATCAACTTCACAGCAGAGACCGGATCCACTTCTTGACAGCTCTCATCATAAAGCGAAATCAAATGGGCAACAAAGACTAGACGCTGAACCCGTGAACTGCTGAATACATTATTCCTGATTGCAGTGATAGTTGATAGATATTATTGTTGTAGGCGATGGCATTGATTGACATAGATATGCTATGCAAAGGAGGAAGCACTGTGTGGTTGTGCAAAGTTTGTAAATAATGCTAATTAGAGTGAGATGTCAAATTTTATTTTCTTAGAATAAATTATGGGTTCCCTCAAAATGCTTTCAGATTGAAGAGCTGTTTGAATGTATTTAGTGTATTTGTTGTGTTCGACATTTACCAAGTTGGTGGATCTGTAATTTCCCCGTAGGCTGTAGATTGACATATGATGAATGACCATGCTTCGAAATTCTGACCTGATAGGCTCAATGAGATTTTCCTGTTATTTAGTGCCATGAACTGAGTTGCAATAAAATTCACGCACTATAACTTTGTACCTATTGTGTTCTATCCAATGGAGTTGAAAGTCACCTTTGATAAGTTTTCAGGTTTGCACTGCAACAGTATTAAATTATCATGTGAAGTACTAGCATATAATCAACGTTTTCCAAACAAAGTTGTAACGAAAATCAACTTCCTGTAATTATAGATGTATAAGAATATAAGATGTCTATACTTGGAGTGTGTTCTTTTCACTGAATTCCGCTGAACTGAATAATAATAAGTCTGAGAAAAAGCAGATCACCAAACTGAACCAATTACCGAGTTAGTGGAAAAGCACATACCCTTGATCCCAAGTATGACATATCCCATTGTAGGCTAAAGCCTTTATAAGACTTGAAAGCACTAGGTTAATGGCATGGTATGGTATGATTTCCATTGGCAAAGCATTATTCATTTTGTCCCCAAGATAAAGAATAATGAACAAGATATTGCACAAACCGGCAGCCAAATCAGATGGGATTGCAAAAATAAAGTTGCATGTAATCATACTCCACAGTTCCCTTTGTTTTTGGAAGGCAGGCATCTTCCTTCAAAGTTTTCTTTAATGTTATTTGGTTTGCTTGAGAACGACTTTTGCTCTATAATTTTGAAAGGGATTAGAGTTTTGAGGTTGAAATAAATTGGGGAATAATATCTTGATGAATACATTTCCTCTAAAACCAATTATTTTGCAATGAAGCATATAACCAAATGGCCCTAAGAACCAACGGTACTTTTCTTTTGCAGAACTTTGAAACAACTTGAGAAAAGGAAATTGGAAGGGTACATGTTACAGCTTGATTTCTCAGCTACTGATTCTAAAAAAACATCAATGAGCAACTAACTACACCGCCAGGCACAAGAAGCAACCAAATCTCTATTCATCCAACCAAGATAAAGAGCCCCGTCTCTTTCCTCTAGCCTATACCTATCACAATAGTTATTTAGCAGTGTCTTAATAGTGCAATTTACCAAGGTGCTCAAAGGGTAAGGATTAAATCCTGCCATTGCAAAGCGTGACCTCCACTTCCCGAGGAGTTCATGGCGCTCCACCCTCTCAGCTCCCTCACAAGCTATCAAGTTAACTACATCCCTTGCCAGACAGTGTTGCTCAACGTTTATCCGATCTTTATGATCCCTTGGCAGAGTCACGTCCATGGACTCGAACATTGCTGTGTAATAGTCCAATGTTTCAAGAAAACGAGGCAAGAAAGGAGCAGAGTTTGTGTTACACTCTTGCTCCACGAGTGTCACCACTTTTGGTTTTAGACCCTTAACAAGCCTCAGTAGCCGGTCCCTGTGATTCTCAGTGCTTACACTCTCGTCTGGCATGTGATGCAGAATGAATGCAAAGTTCACAGCCAAGGCCTCACCTCGTCGAAGACCAAGATCATTAGGCTGGACTTGACAGCCAGAGATGTCAACAGCATGGAACTCAAATGGAACCTTGAATGACTGAGCCAACCTCGAAAGCCTCTGACCCACGATATTAAGCCCACCACCACGAGCATATGCCGAATAGGAGTCATCAATCCCAGTTATACGGATGTGAGGCGGACCACCAGGCCGTGCGGCAAATGCTTGGATAAGGGTCACCCACTGGCTCCCCTGCCCAATTTGGAAATCAATTATGTGGACTCTCCTTTCGTTCTTCATAGCTTCAGCAATAGCACCATTGGTTGACATGTAGCCAAACTTGATGTATGGGCAAACCTCAAAATGTATGTGCATGTAAGATAAAAGATCAGCACTGGCGAGTTCCTTGGACTTCAACGCTTTGTAAATGGAGCTACCTGAGGAGGCCTGCCTTGCCACAAGCCCTTCCAGCATGTATGCACCCAATCTTTGGATTGGCTCGCCTGAAACTGATACCATCGCTCGCAGCTCATTCATCAACCACTGGGCCACCAATTGATCATCTTCAGCGACTGCTCTTGCACAGGCAAAAAGGCGCTGTTTCAAGTCCTTTGGAGCAATCATCTCCATCATTTTCCCCCAGCTGTCCACCTCCAGCGAGTTCAAAAGGATCCCGCTGTCAAATGCATTGCTGTTGCTGTCTATCATATCACTGTCAGGTCCCAGCATCACAGTTTCCAGTTCTCTGAGCTTGTACTTCAGGTCACGCAGATCATCAGTGATACAAGAATTACTAACAGGTGAGTTATTAGCATTATCTGGGGAGCAATTTTGATCAGATGGATATGAGTAAGAATCAATGTGTGATGCTGGGCTTCCATTGGATGTAAAGCTGAGAGTTGATGCAGAGTTGTACACCGGATAGCTCCCAAATCCTGACGATGATTCCAGGGTACAGTACAGTCCTGGAAAAACTTTTGAGGACACATAATCTGTATGGCTTAGGTTTGTATAGCAAAGCTGAGGGTTTAATGACTGACACTGAGGCATACAAAATGCATCAATTTCTCTCTTAGGCTCATAATACAGACTATTCGACATTGTTGAATGCCAGTACTTCAGTGACGTCTGTGAAAAGATATATATACTGCTAATCCACTCTGCTAAGATACTTCAGAGTCTAGTAAATTTCACACCAGCGGCATAAATCAGAAACCCATGGCTCTCTCTTTTGTATAAGAACACTTGATTTGGTGCTTTTCCACCAACTCAATTGTTACACATGTAGTTTGATTCACCAGAAACTATCTATCAGGAAGCAATTATAATTGACACCTAAACAACCTCTTCCCCAAGCTACTCAGATTCCTCAGCAACACCAACACATGAATAAGAAACACAACCTGCAGAAAACACAATTACATCCTTAAAGAAGGTAATAAAGTATCCATTGATCTCTAAACTTTAAGCATTTGAATTCTGCTTTGAAGGGACTTAGCACACAAAATAAGAAACAGGCATAAAAACATGAAAGGGAGAACATGAAGCTCCATATCAGAACCCTAAATGGAATTAGCAAACTAGGATCTACCAATAAAAACTAGACAGAAAAACAATTCTCTGTCCTTTTCTCATGTTTATCATTATTCCTTGAAAGATAGTGGCATATGAGCTAGGACCCGACAAGGATGTGATTCCACAACATCCAATTACCTAAAAGTATTGTTCAATAAATATTTGAATTCTACTGAAACAGGTAAAAAGGAAAACAGTACAAGAGGAATCTACCAACAAGAGGAACTTATTCAAGGAATAGCATAAAGCAAGGCATCAAATAGTAAGAAATAGAAAAAAGGTCCACATTATCAAGTCTTCCCAGAAGTCTTTTAACAACCTCCTTAGTTTTGACTCAGACTTGAAGTATGCTTCTCCAATTTTCTCATTCATGAATTCAAACAAAGCCAAGGGGATATGGACCCAACAACTACATTTTACTACATATAGATATAATATGCACAAATTGATCTCTCAATTTCTCAAGACAAATCATTTCTAAATCTGGCAAACAAATCCTTGATAGCCTGAAAAGAAGGTCCAAAAAATGTGGCCTGATTGAAATATTACCAACTCATATCATGAAAAGCTAAAAAAAAAACCCAGCTCTTGACATTTTAGTAACAAAAGTACCCAAGAGGTTGATGTCAGTGTACTAGAATTAAACCAAAAGAAAATAAAAAACATTTCTTTATCTTTATTCCTTTTCATATACATATTCTGATTATATTTGAAGTAAGGGGGTGATTATCAAAACCTTGAAATCCTAAAAATAGACCAATCTTTAAAATTGGATTTGAAAAAGCCACCAATACTTCCCAAGTTCCAACATCTTTAAAGCAGCAAATTCAGGCTAAGCACATCAGACTAATCTAAGTTCAACCCATCTATGATACCATAAGACCAAGTGACCAACAATCAAAACTGGACCTGAAGTTCATTTTTGGTAAAGAAATTCACTTGGGCATCAAAACATCAGAAATCAATCACAGTGGAAACATAGAATGAATATATAAGATAACCCAAAATTAGAGATGAGTAATTCTGAAAGTGGATGATATGTTATTCTCATTTCATTGTGGAAATGGGTTTTGGCTTAGACATACCTTGCTTTACTTGAGGAATCTGCTGTTGATGGAAGAGGGTGTAAGAGGAGAGAGAGAAAGAGAGCAATTTGCAGAGTGTTCAGTGGAGGAATAGCACCTGTGGATTATAAAACGAGCTACTGATGAAATGACCCAGGGAGTTCATATAACTACGAAACTGCCACTCTATGGGTTGTAGTTGCATTCTTGCACTTCTACTTCTTTTGATGTTTTGCTAGAGTAAAGAAAGGAGAAAAATTCCTCAGGTCTAATGAGGTCTAATGAAGTGTACAATGGATTGAAATATTCTCCTACATATAGGAGTATTATTTTTCACAAGCATGCAATTACTGGCGGATTCAGAAATTAATTTAAGTGGGTACACCTTTTATAATTTGTAGGACATTTCTCAAAAATTATATAAAAATGTTATTTTATAAAAGAAAATTTAAAAAAAATAATTTGTGCAAGTAGGTTTCATGGAACCCACCAACTTGTACGTGCATCCACTAGTGCATGCAATATAAATGGATGTTTGTTAAGTAGGAGTAGTTTATTTATGACACTGTGACAATCATTTATAAGGGTAATGTAAGGAATTGGGTTGGAAACTTGGAATCCAAATTTTAAACATGTTTCTGCAATAAGCTAAATTTAATGTTTTGATGAAAATGCGTAACATAAACTACAATTATAAGGCTAATATATTATGTACAAAAAAACTCCCCATTTAAAAGTTATTTTTGTAGCAAATTACTTTTTTGTATTTTCTTCGTAAAATGATCCATTTTTCAGTGTGTCAATAACTTTGTAATTTTAAATTGATATTTGAGAATTTTCAAAACAAATTTCACCCATAATCTTCTTCTCCTCTTGCCCCCTCCCCCGATCCATAAACACCATGACCACCCACCATTCGACGAGATCACTAAGGGTTATAGTGGTGGAGGGGTGTGAGTGGTAATTATGGACCTATGGTGGTAGAGGAGGAGGAGGAAATCAAACGACTAATGGGGACGGGAAGGGAAGTAAGTAAGTGAGATGGAAGCGGAGAACAGACAAGCTTTTTACAAATTTCGGTTCATATTGTGACGTGGGAACTGCTGCCTTCCACAGTTCCACTTCACCATATGCTTACTTTTTCTCATCTTATGACCTTAACAAAATCTTTCTAAATTTGCCCCTTGAGGTTTTCTTAATTAATCAAATCAATGCTCCAGTAGAATCATTTGCCCGGATTGCCCCTTTTGAGGGCTTTTTTTTTTTTTTATAATTTTGTTTAATACAAAAATTTATATGACACGCCCTCAAAGTAATGCCCCTTAAACAAGTATGACGTAATATTGACATTATGCTTGTTTATAGAGGTGAGGTGACCTCATAAGAGACTCATTGTTTTTTTAAGCGCAATTTTGTGAAAACCACCTACAAAGTTCCACTTTTTGTCCAGTACCACCTGAACTGTTGTTATTTGTTCAGTCTCACCTTAAAAGTTGATTCCGCCCTGTGAGTCACCCCTTAAGTGATTTCCAGAACAAATTCCTTACTTTTCTTCCTGTTTTGCCCTCACGTGTGAAACACATGTCAATTCCCCCTATTTGACCAATTTAATTACCTATTGGACCATCAATTAACTAATTAATGACTTAAGTTACAAAAGTAATCGCTTCACCCCTAATTCCCCCCTTTCTGCCATTGTTGACCTTCTTCATTCACCATCTCCATCTTCCTCTGTTTGATTTTGGTTTTCTCTCATCTCTTTCAGAGTTATATCTTTCTCTCTCCTATCCTTTACTGTTTTCTCCCCATTTTTGAACTTGATTAGCGTTTTTTACCACCAAATTCAGCAAAATGAACGGGTTGTTGCCATTTTTGGGTTGATTTTGCCTTACTTTTGAGTTAGGGTTGATTTAAGTCGGTTGATATTGAAAGGTGAAGGATGTCAAGCTCCCATTCGACCCCTTCTTCATGACCTCAAAACAAAAATCCCATACATATACATCAATCCCCCAAATTGGACAGACACGCACTACAAACAAAGATCAAAGAGTTGAGAGAGAGAGAGAGAGAGAGGATGACGCTGATGATGATGATGAAGATGAAGAAATTGCAGAACAACGGTTTAATGATAAAGATGAAGACGAAGATGAAGAAGAGGAGGAAGAAGAAGAAGAACTTGTTCAAGAGGATGCTAATTCAATTTTAAGTGACTCGTGCAAGTCATGTGAGGGCAAATCAGGCAGAAAAATATAAAGTTGACCGGATTTTCGTTTAAGGGGTGACTCACATGGTGGGATCAACTTTTAAGGTGGTACTGAACAAATAACAACAGTTCAAGGGGTACTAGACAAAAAGTAAAACTTTGTAGGTGGTTTTCACCAAATTACACTTTTTTTTAATGAAGGCAAGAACTCCCCCTTCTAATCCAATCCATCTTGAATTAGATCAGGACAGCTGGTTAATAATCAGTGACTTTCAACTCCGTTATTTTCCTAGTTTACATTATGTAATCTGTTTCGCGTGTATTCTTTTTCACTTATGTCAACGTATATGGTCAGATTAGATTAGTAGATGTCATATACTCAGTCTAATCACATCAGTGGTTTCCACTTAAACGGTCAGATTAGATTAATGGGATCAGTGAAATAGCACACACAATAACTATTACTCCTACTAGTCACTTACCCAGTCATATTAGATCAACATGTCACTTATCCACTCAAATCAAATAAGTAATATCAGTGAAAAAGTGTACACAATTACTCTCGAGTTCTGTACTACTCTCCAACAATTGTAAAAACTGCTTTCTATACTCTACTTCATTAAGTTTTAAGGTGTGTTCTTTTCCACTTATTGGACCTTACTCAATCAGTGGAAATAAGTGGCAAGACCTTATTCAATCAGTGGGAATCAGTGGCTAAACCTTATTGAATCAGTGAGAATCAGTGGCAGGACCTTACTCAATCAGTGGAAATCAGTGGCAGGATCCACATTCCTACTCACAAAATCAGTGGCAGGACCTTATTGAATAAGTGAGAATCAGTGGAAGGACCTTATTGAATCAGTGAAAATCAGTGGCAGGACCTTACTCAATCAGTGAGAATCAGTGGCATGACTTTAACCAATTAATAAGAATCAGTGGAAATAAGTGGAAAAGAATACACCCTTAGAGTTTACGTTGTTTCCTCATCATTCAATATAAACCATCAAACGATCCTAACAAAGTTGTCTTCTTCTATCCTAATGTGGAGATCTTTTCGTAGGTGAAAAAAGCTTAGCTTGTTGTATTGTTACTGTAGAGACAGGAATAGCCAACACGAGACATGTCAGATGTCACTACCAGCCAATCAACCAGTACATACTCTTGTTTTACTTGTGGTGATCTGACCAAACCTTGGAGTGTAACTTTCCAGCATTAGATTGAGTATTCACAATGCCTTTTCTTTGGAGTTTTACTAATCGCCCATCAATTGAAGTTAAAAGTTGTTACACAAGTTAAAATTTATCACTTTTCTCCAATCATGTGGGATTAATGCGCACGATCAATTGAAGTTAAAAGTGATCACAAAGTTAAAAGTGAATTCTATAACACTTCGATCACAGGGTATGTATATATGTATATGCCATTTTTCGTAGCAAAATCTTAATTTCTTGGAGATCATCGAATACGTCAGTCACTCGACTATTTCCCACTTGCATTGTTACACATTATTAGCATCAGAATCAAAAATTGCATATACTGACATCTGTACCTCATTCGAACAAAAAAAAAATTAGGAAATAAAATAGTGGTATTACTTTTACCTTACACCTACAAGATGTGGATTTGATTCTCATTACTCCCGATTCGAACTCCAATCCCTACCCTATTCACCCAAAGCCCAAGTGTCATGAGCCCTCCTTAGTCCTTATTACCCATAAAAAAAAACACATTCTTTCTTTCTTTATCTTTTACCATCGTCCATGCATCAATGTATATAGGACAAACACACACATTTATCTATAAGCACTCATAATTATATCATGAACGTGAGTTTATTTTTCCTAGCCGACCAGAGCCCACATGCATGCTATGAACACTCAGCAATGCAATTTTATAAAGACATCTCAAATCAAAGGCTAACTTTTTGGATTTATGTTGTTGTGGGAAACGACACAAATTGCATCTTCCACTTAAATTGTCTCCAAATTCCTCTAGGAGAGAATGTAATAGTCCCATCCCTATAAGATTCTTATAAAAGAAAAAGGAACTGTCGAAAACTAATGCTAGCACTTCAGTCGGCTAATAACGTGTTAAGTAGTTCGGTTTCTAGAATAACTAGTTATATTCTGGTACTACGGTTTATGTGTTCAATAAATAAAATAATTTTATTGGTACAAGTTTTCAAGAAATATGTCATATTTTGATACAAAAATTCTTTTTTATAAACATCCCCATTAATATGGTACAAACCTATAACATCGCATTAATTATAGAGCAAAATACCAAAATATATAATATTTCATTCAATGTTCATCATGATATAAATCTGGTTTGTATAGCCAAACTTGTTTAGTAGTTAATTAGTATGCGGTCAGGATGGTTTTAGATTTAGATTCATCCGTATCGGCCACGTCCACAAGATTGTAATAATGGCTAATTTAATAATGTCAAGTCCTATTCCTTGATGAGACATCTCATAGGAGGGGGTATTTATAGAAGTTGAAGGTGGCATAACTAGCTTGTAAATACCGAGCAAAAAAAAAAACTAGCTTGTAAATACATAGAAAGCCGTTGGCTTATGTACCTTTAGAGAATTGAAACTGGCTAGCTAGCCAAATGATTGAGAATAATATTGGACTACCCAAATGATAAAGGGGTATATTTTACCCCCAACAAAAACCCTAGTGATCGGATCACTTCGTAAAGTCGCAAAAACTGAAAAGTTGTATTTATCGTGAATTGTCAGTTTTGTACACCATCGTTCTACCATTCGCCGACAGTCACAATTATTGAAAAGAAATTTTCGTGTCTCTAATCAAAGTAAAAGTTCGTTACTCAAATGTTTTGCTTCCTACTTACGAGTATTTAATAACCACATACTTTTGTAGTTTTCTATTTCAATAAACCAAAATGATCACTTATTTTGTTAGTTTATTTTCCTAATCCAATTCAGTTCACTTCACTTCACTTCAATTTACTTAAAGTTCAATCGATTAATTGTAGTGACCTAATTTACTTGGATTATACTAAATAAAGACTGCCAATGTGGCAATTTAGAAAACTTGATGTTTCCTATGTTTGTAGTAGGAAAGTTTGGGTCCGTTAGAGGGATGTCGATCATGTCAAACATTTGTGTGCACCATACCCAAAATTCGAAAAGTTTATTTTGGAATGGATGAAGTATGTCTTTCCGATCTTTCCACATGAAACCCATTTCCCACCACAAATGTATGTTTTGGGCTTAAAGCGTGCCCCCTATACAGTATATACTATATAATCGCATATATAGTGCACCATTCCTCTCAACCCCTTTGGTCGAGTTCACATATGTTCCAAGGAAACATTATGTTGTCAACTATACCCCTTTGGGCTTCCAAGAATCTGAAAAAGGTTTCTACCAAAGGAAACATTACCTTGTCAACTTGAATCCTATTCATAAAACATACTGTATATGCTGGGTTACAATCCCAAGATGGTAGGAAAAACATCACTCAACGTACACACGAGGGGCACTTTCTGCATATTCACGCGTGGGGCGCACTAGTGTAGCTAATATTTGCAGCCCGCACCTGGCTAGAGATGTCATTGGGCACGGTTAGCACAACGCAGGACACAATTCGGCACGCTTTTTATACAGCACGACTCGGTATGCTTTTTACACGGCACGACACATATACGGTACAAATGAGCTGACCCGAACCTAGATAAGCACAATAAAGTACGACACGACATGACAAAAATTTACATAATATTTCAAAAAACCCGCCTAGGCACGGAACGACACAGGTACGAGCACAAGCACGACCTGAACCTACCTTTTGGAAAATTAGTAGATTTTCGAAATGCATTCAGGTTGTGTTTTTTTCACTGAATTGAACTGAAATTAATTGAAATGAACTTCATTAATTAGCAGAATAAAGTTGAAATGAATTCCATTGAACTAAGCTAAACTGAATTAATTAAATTGAACTCCACTGAACTGAATCGAATATCTTTTGGTTAAGTTTCTGCTGCGAAGTTCAAGATAGGCATACAAAATCATGAAACTTGACTTTCTAACCATTTTGCCCTGTCGTTACGCAGACCATGCATTTTCAATTGGCTTTTTGTTGAAAGATCCAGTATACGTGACTCGCAGCTTACAAGAATTTCTTTCTATGGCAATGCCTTAGCTTTCATAAACCTAGGCTTCATGTATGCATGATTCTGAAAAAGCTTATTGATCCTCAACTTCCACGGTCCAGTAATGTGGGACTTTTCTGTAAGCTAGGAGTACAATAATCAGGATCCTATCCTCCTTTTTGGTTTAAATTATCGGTCATTGGGTCCCCATTTTCTTCTCTTTTGGCTCTCACGTGGGCTCCTTTGAACGCGTGGTGGTCTTGAGGTGGTAACTGGTATACGTAGGATTGAGCAAAAAATCTGAAAATCTAGTATTGAAATTAAACCGTTTTAAATTTGGTGATCATTTCAAAATAGGAACATGTTCAACCAATTTTGATTACGATTCTCAAAAACAGAAATTGGTATTAGTTAATTCCAATTCTAATTCCTACCTACTGGAAATTGGAATAGGTTGAATATATACCTAGCGAGAAACTAATTTTGTGTATACTAAAGGACGGTTAGGAATTTTTTTTTTTTTGATGCACTTATGGGTTCGTGAGAGTTGAGAATACCCCCCCTTTAAGGGGGTTATTTTGCCACAAACAATAATAACAATTTTCTTTCAAAATTCAATCGTGAAGGAATTTTAGTTTCTGTATAAGAATCCTGTTCATATTGTTAATGTGATTTGCATGGTATATGAGAATGCACATGAGAGGCAAATTATAAACACCTATAATTTCGTTTGGTTCCTTTTGTTGTGGGTGTCAATAAGAGTATGTCCTTTCGCCCCATGCATAAAATGAGTATTATTGCATGTAAACTTTGATTCGATCAATTTTCCTCCTTTGGTTTAAGAAGGAAAGCAAAAAAAATGACATAATGAGAGATGATCAAGTGAACATACATCATCCCTTTAACGTAAGAGTAATTGATTAATTAGAGTACACGCCTGATTGATAAGGACTCCGCGCCATAGATTGCCCTACAAATGGAAATTGCTAGCCAGTAACATGTAACATGTAGTACTATGAATAATTATGCATGTGCAGCAAACCATTAATTAAGGTACATGAAATGACCCTACAACTTGCTTCTTGCAATATATATAGGCTCCGTTCTTTTTAATTGGATAAAATTGAATTGAACTGAACTGAACTGAACAAATGAATAATACTGATTTTTTAACTTGATCTTTTTTTTTTTGGTAAAATAACTTGATCTTTAATCATTTTAAACTCGTCCAAATATATTCAATATTGGACTCATTTAAAAGTATATACTTTTTGAGATCTTTTCCAATAGCATAATTATCATCATAATAAATGCATGTATTTCAGAATAAATAATAATTTGAGTGATAAAATTACAATAAACTGAATTAAAATAAATTTAAGTAAAATTAAATTAAGTCAAACACGATTGATGGCTCAAATCAGATCCAATAATGATGCATTCAGCTAGGAATATAAAATGGAGTGATGAAAGGGACATATATGAGACTGATCGTTGATGATACTTCACTAATCATGCCACACATTCAATTTGTTCCATTTTCTTTCTGCTAGCTGGACCAAGCCCAACTGTGGAGAAATTCTTTTTTGTTTACAATGCTGAATGCCACAGGGCTAATTATTGCTTGATTTTTTATGCAATTTGTTTTCTCTCTACAATTATTACAACCTCATTATTGATATGCTATACATTTCTTTGGGGTTGTATTTGGGTCATGCTATAGATGCTTGTGTGTGAGCAATTGAGCATACTCTTATTTGTCCAATATCGTAATCAGCCTGATTAGTTTTCGTTTCTCAATAATACGCGATACCAATTACTAATTTCGGTTCTTGGCTTTTTAGAAGCGGAATCGATTGGTACGTAACATAAACACAATTTTCAATACTTTTTTCATTGTTGGAAACAGACGATTGCGCAATTTTAGAAATATTATATTTAAAAAAGTGTATTGTAATTTTAGTGATTATTATTGATTGTTGTGTGATATCAATGGTTTATGATTGTATTCGTTATTTAAATTTGGTTTACAATGTTAAGTTTTTTAAATTGCAGTATCAATGGTAGATTTTGGACGTTTCCGTGATTAAAAGTTGGGGGTTGTGTTAATATTTGACAATTTTAAAGAGTAATGTGTAATGATCAGTATCTGTTTTCTCTGGTTCTATCAATTTCCTATTGTTATGATGGCCAGTTGGCCACTAATGGCAAGGATTAGGTTAGCATCTTGGTTGAATCTTCTGCTAGCTGGACCAAGCGGAGATGGCACTGGGCACGGTTAACACGAGGCACGGCATGACCGAGCACGCTTTTTACACGGCACGGCACGACATGGGCACGGAGGAAGCACGGTCACGAGCACGGGCACGAATGAATGGGCCTGGGCTGGGCCCGAGCCTAAATTTTGAAAAGAAAGCACGGTGGGGCACGGTGGGGCACGACACGACACGACACGACACGACATGACACGACAAAAACTTTAATATTATTTGAAAAAAGCATGGGCACGGCACGCACGGCACGAGCACGGGCACGGGCATGGGCATGATCTAGGCCTACCTTTTGGAAGAGCAGGCACGACACAGCACGGCACGACACTGTTCCAAAGTACAAAGGCACGGCACGACATTGTTCCAAAGTGCGAAGTCATGAAGTCATCTTTATCCAAGCCCAACTGTGGGAAAATTCTTTTTTGTTTACAATGCTGAATGCCACATGGCTAATTATTGCTTTATTTTTTATGCAATCTGTTTTCTCTCTACAATTATTACAACCTCATTATTGATATGATATACATTTCTTTGGGGGTTGTATATCTTTTGGGTCATGCTATAGATGCTTGTGTGTGAGCAATTGAGCATACTCTTATTTGTCCAATAATACGGTAATCAACCTGATTAGTCCAATTTCGTTTCTCAATAATAAGCGATACAGATTACTAATTTTGGTTCTTGGCTTTTTGAAACAGAATCGATTGGGTACCTAACTTAAACACAATTTATTGTATGACCTACAGCATAGGGTCTCTCCCTTCGACAGAAAATCGAAAGATTTTTATCATTTATTCTATTTCTAACGAAATATTTTTATTGTGTAACCTACAGCATAGGGTTCCCCTTCGACTGAAAATCGAAGGACATTTATTGTGTAACCTACAGCATAGGGTTCCCCTTCGACTGAAAATCGAAGGACATTTATTGTGTGACCTACAGCATAGAGTCTCTCCATTCGACTAAAAATCGAAGGATTTTTATCATTTATTCTATTTCTAACGAAATATTTTTATTGTGTAACCTACAGCATAGGATACCCCTTTTGACTGAAAATCGAAGGACATTTATTGTGTGACCTACAGCATAGGGTCTCTCTCCCTTCGACTGAAAATCGAAGGATTTTTATCATTTATTCTATTTCTAACGAAATATTTTTATTGTGTAACCTACTTCATAGGGTTCCCCTTCGATTGAAAATTGAAGGACATTTATTGTGTAACCTACAGCATAGAGTTCCCCTTCGACTAAAAATCGAATGGCATTTATTGTGTGACCTACAGCATAGGGTCTCTCCCTTCGATTGAAAATCGAAGGATCATTTATCATTTATTACCTATCTTATCTCTGATAAATATTTTTATTGTGTGACCTACAGCATAGGGTTTCTCCGTTCGACTGATAATCGAAGGATTTTTATTGTGTGACCTACAGCATAGGGTCAAACTCTCGGTCAAATAAATTGGGAAAATTACTACTTTTTCCTAAAATGATTGTTTATCTTTAACTGATTGTCACCTCACTCAGTTTACCTGTTTGATTCATGCGGGTATTGGCGCAGGAATACTTTGACCTTCGCTCTATACCAGCTCGGCCAAAGTGGGGGCTTCTGTAGACACCAAATTGTGTCTCTGTCTCACCAAAAACCAGATGATGATGGATATGGAATAACATGGACAATAAGAACTTCCAAAGTGTTCGAACTCTTAATCATTGGCATAAAACCTCTCATTTCACCACAATCACATATCCTTCTCTATAACTTTTCCAACGCCCCTTACCTTGTCCCAAACGGACACCGGAGTTAAAAGATGTGATACCACAAAGTACAAAAGAGATGCTCTGATTACCGCACTCCACGGTTCAAAAAGGATTCTCCTCCATTAGAGGAATAATTCCTAAGTGGGCCTAATTTACATGGATTTCTCACACAAATATCTTTAAAATGACATATTATGGGTCGAAGTCCAATAAGAAACGAATGAGATATGATCTAATTACCGCAAGGTACACTGAAATGGACACCTCTTTAGTGTTTGGGCCATAACTCCCGAAATACTCATGGGAATTGAGCTTATAATATGTCCAAACAAAGTCCTTTGAATAAGAAATCGAATGCAAAACGAATCAGGTCAATCGGAGGTTAAACAAAGAAGTTATGAGCCGTCAAAATTTATCTCGCTTCTTGTCGGAGCGGCTGAGCCGCTTGCCCTAGCGGCTGGGCCGTTAGTCCTAGTGGCTAGCCGCTTGTTGGAGCGATAGCTGCTTGGACGCCAAGCGGTCCCTCCCAAAAGCCGCCTGTTGGACTATTTTGTCCGCCCTTTTTGTCAGTTCCGTCCAGACCTAAAGGTACCTCTATATATACTCTTTTCCTCCGTTTTTTCAAGGAGAACACAATGGAGAGGTCAAATTGAACCCTAGAGCTCTCTAATTAACCCTAATCTCTCAATCTTCATCCATCTCCTTTCTCCTTCACCAAATAAGCAACTCTAACCATCCTTCCACCACAAAAATTGAACCTTTACCCTTTACACCACAAATAAATATTTAATATTATTCATCTTCACAAGACAACACATAATTCATCTACCTTTGATCAAGAACAAGAATCTTTGGAAATTCGTCCGTTCGTAAGTGAACATCCAAGTTCTCCATCCAGAGAGTTTATTTTCTTTAAATCAATTCTTTATAAAATCATGTTTTACTTAGATTATGATTATGGTTGATGTATTTGCATGTTTTCATTATGATTTTGTATATTAGTATATTAATCATGTTAGATTAGTTTAAATTCATGTTTATTGCATGTTTAGTATAAAAATCATGTTTTTGCATATTTACATGTTTAATTAGTATATAATTAGATTAATCGCATGATTGGATCAATTTTCATATTTTGTTATAATTATTGCATGAGAAGCATGTTCTTATCAACTACTTCTTTATTGCTTTGATTTAATCTCAATGAAGTTACTAACTTGTTTATTGATGCAAGTTGGCAATTGGCGCGTTAAGCAATAACGGTAGGTTTTGGAGAATATTATCATCTTGTGTATTTATTGGGTTAATCTTGCGCTTTATTAATTCATAGCATGTAATTGGATAAATCATGTGCAAAGCGATAACAATAGCAATAATTCATGTTGTTCAATCCACTTAGTTAATTCTAGGATTTGGACGACCGGATTTGTTTGGAACCGTGCAACTTTAATTATTAATCAAGATCAATTAGTAGAGGTCGTTTATTTAACGGGCGTAATTGGGTGCCTAACACCTTCCCAATTCGTACCCACACCCTCGAACTCAACTTTGGTCCTTTGGGTCATTAGAGTCAATTTATCCCCAATCGGGATTGGGGTGCATTAAACCTAAGTTGGAGTCTTTCTAGACTTTCGATTTGGGTTCTTTATTGGTTTCCAAGTGTTTTCCTTAAAATTTGGTAGCGATTCTTCAATTATCCTAAACACTCAATAGCAAAGGGAGTAAAATTTAAACCCTGGTGTTTACAGTCGTCGTTCGTCGTTATTGATTCCCTCGTTTATAGTATTAACGACGACTTAAAGTGGTTCGTCGTCAAACCTTATTAACGACGATGCAATTATTTTTCGTTATTTGTACCCAATAACAACGAACAAATTAACAATAACGATGAGAAAGTTTCTCGTTAGATATTAGATAACGACTACAACAATTTGAATTTTTTACCGATAATGACGACAAATGTTCGTCGTTGTTGGTTTGGACACGGAGTAGCGACCAACATTTTCGTCATTATTACTAATCAATGAATAAATAACATTCATAAATGACTAATATATTGTCACCATTATAACTATGATGTGTCAATATGAATCTCATAAACTTTTTTGTACAATAAATTTGTACAGTAAACCTGTTTTTCAATTCAAAATATTCAGAACAACATAAGATCAAAAAGTCACTAGATTTCCATTGATTATCAACCATGTGAAAAATACAATCTCGTCTAAATTAAAATATTGTGCTCCGAAAACACACCAACGTAAACAAATATCTAGTTAACTACTAACAAGTCATCAACTCATAAGTCTGAGTCATAATATAAAGACATAAAAACCATCCCAACTAGGAAGGGGGGGTGAACGCCAACGCTAAGAAGAGTGAAGTTCTATGATAATCATCTTCGAACACCTACAAACAAAACACAAGAAAAACTAAGTAACAATTTCACAGTGATAAATTAAATATAACCAATACTCCATCATCATTGCATTTCAATTAATATGTTCTCCCAATCAAATAATAGCTACACTACCAGGAAGGATCCAAAAACTCCAATGTATTTTTAATTTAAGACTATACCAATAAGCAGGAAATAAAAATAAAAAAAAAATCAATAAGCAGCAATCAATATTAGACAGCAAAAGGTAGCACTAATAGACAATAAACAACAGCCGCAACAAACCGCCCGCAACAAACTGCAGTAGAATAGACATCACAAACAACAGGCAGTACCCATGTAACACCCTCAATTTTCTAATAAAATAATAAATAAAAAGAATAAACTCAAGCCGAAAATTCGGCAGAGTTCCGTTTGTAAATAGACATCCCAAGTTATCGACATTCTAAAAACCTGCTTAAACTGGAAAATAAAACAATAATATAGCATTACACCAAAATCAACAACCAACAAAGTGCGGTTAGCAATAACGGCACCAACACCAACCATCACCTAAACCAACCAGCACATATACCAACCAGCACCAACTAGTGACAAAGAACTTCAACAATAACTTGAACTCTAGAAACATACTAGAGAGATAAGTTGCTAGACAAATAATTTCTCCAAGAGGTCATTTCTAATAATAAACTCCAATTTCCAAACAAGTTAGAGTACGAACAGCACACCACCTCCTGTTTTTTTCAAAATGATTCCACATACTAGAGAGATAAAATAAAAACAAAAATAAGATGATGACCTTTATCATTCATTCATTGTCGGAACCTGATGTAGGCGAAAAAGGAATGTTAAGACGATGGAAGAAAACCTCTTTCCACATCTTCATCTGAGCTTCTACGGACCCCAAGCGACTAAGAAGCTGTTGATTTTCAGCTTCCACTGTTTGCACACGATCACCCAGAACTTGGTTTTCTTTTTCAAGCTCTGCTCTGCTAGAAGATGTTCCTTGTATCTCTTTAAGTCCAATCCCTCCACCATAGTAACAACTCGATTTCTTGATTTTGGTTTGAAGACTTTTTCAATCACCTATACGTAAGAAAGAGTAAAGAAGGAGAATAAAGAAGTAACGAGTAAAGGAGGAAAATAAAAAGAATTATGATGTAATTTATGTTTCTATTAACTAGAAGAAACTCGCATGATAGAATGAGATTCTGTTACACAATGTACATTTATAGAGAGAAAAATTGCTTGTTGTCATTACCTAAGATACCATTTTCCAGCAGTGACCAATATACATAACAATAAGAGAGTAATATTTGAGTTGTATTTGTCTAAGAGCAAGACCTCACTAGAAGTACTTGTAAATCTGTAAGAGACGGATCCTTGACCGTTGTTTCTCGAATTTCAGTCTATAAAATGGAATTACAATGTTAATGGCATATATGAAAGGAAATCCACATCCCACAATATTTAAATGGACAACACATACATATTTGTTTGCAGCTTCAGGAGTCGCCAATTCATCACCTTTTTTGTGCGCTTCACACATCAATAAACTTAACTTTTTTACCCTCCTTTGTTCCCTAATCAGACAAAAAAAAAAAACTTGTCAAATTGTTTTACAATACTCTATAGATTTAAACCTCAATAAAATTTCTAATAACAAGCTAATTACCAATTCCCATTTAAGTTGTCGATAAGGCCTACTCCCTGTGCGATGAAGAAGGAGTTTCTTATAATTCTTTCTATTTCATGAGTTACGCACACTAGCTTCCTGGATTTTAGAGAATTGAATAATAACATATATTAAACAAGTTATTATAAAAAGTATAGAAAATTACACTAACTCTTTAAAGTGTGTAAAAATTAGCTAATTTTACCTTAAATTTTTCGTTTGAGTATTTTTCCTTTATAAGCCAATGCCAGTCATCCTTCTCGAGTCTATTAGGCATATGATTTCGGGCTTGTTGTAAAGTTCTTCTTTTCTTCGTAACATTATACCACAACAAGTCTGACCTCCAGTTTATCCATAACTCATTCATATGCCGAAGAACATGTTCCCGGTACACTTCAATATTTTCATTAGAAAAAATATCCTAGGATATGGAAGGAGAAAAGAAAATGTGTCAAAATTAGTTAGCCACTTTTCAAATTGTAGAAAATAAACATAGAAATTTCACAAGTGGTTCATACTGTTACGGCTCTCCACATGTGCTCCTTTTCTTTTTCTCCAATATCATCCCACTTGTGAACTTTTACAGGACAAATATTTATATCTCGCACTATAATTCCCAAGTGTCTTCAAAATATTTGGTGATTGACCCCAACAACCCGGTTATTGTAGAATGTTATTGGAAGATTTTCTCGGGGTTTAAGTTTAGCGATTTCCTTGCATTTGTTTCTACCTCGTTTCTTTTGGGTAGAAACTTCACCCCCTGTCAAGTGAATAAAGAATACAAAAAACATGATTAGCAGTAAATGACAAAACTAAATGAAGGAAATGCACATATAAAAAAGATAATAAAAGAACGAAAATGATGATATAATGAACATTAATGGTTGAATAATTACCAGGAGAGGTTGAATCTCCATCCAAACGAGCATCCTCATTCTCAGCTTCATCCATATCATCATGACCATCCTCATTCTCAGCTTCATCCATATCATCGTGAGCATCCTCATTCTCAGCTTCATCCATATCATTATGACACTACAAGAATAAGGGCCTTTTGCTACTGATATTTGCTACCCCAAAGTGATTCGGTCGCTGACTACCCCAAACATAGATAAAGAATGCGGAGATGACTAACTTCAGCATATTTCCCCTTTTTTTTTATTTTTAATGTTGTGCTTTACTACTATGGTATAAAAGCCTTATTTTCATTTCTATAACCTATTCTTAATTCTCAGCCCCCTCCCTCTCCTTAGCCTAACTTCCCGTCTCTCTCCTCTTATCATCTGGTTTTAGATCTTATCTTCTCTTTCATTTAACCCAAATATTGGAGCTCTTAGTTCGACCCACTAAAACCCAGATCCCTTCATACTCTCTCTCTCTCTCTCTCTCTCTCTCTCTCTCTCTCTCTCTCTCTCTCTCTCTCTCTCTCTCTCATACCAGATCTACATCTCAACCCACAACAAAGCACCCATTTGCAGCAGCCCAGTTCGCCACTCTGACGAAAACAACGAAGCAGCCCACCTTCTTTCCAGTCCACTATCAACAATATTCATCCCACAGTTTCCACTTTTTTGAAACCCAAGCCAGAAATTCCGATTGCTCTCAATTGGTTAGTGTTGTTTGGTAATTTTGGAGGATGAATAAAGGGTCGAAAGATCGATGACGAAAGATCTGAGGGTTTGAGTAAATGGAGACTAAAAAACTTTTGGCTAGATCGAGACTTGTTTTGCCAAGATCTGAGGTCAATACATTGAAATAAGATTTTAAGTAAATTTATCCATGTAATTATATCACTAGTAGCTTCGGGATTTTTATTCTCTGTATATGTGTAAATTGCCTTAAGTTTTATGAAGTTATAGGTTTTTGGTTTGAGTTTTTTTTCCCCTCTACTTCATTTCTGTATTTATGTCATGGTTTCTTTTGTTTTTGGTTTTTGTTGATTAATTAAACATAGAAAGGTCCATATGCGTTGGTTGAACTAGGTTCTGCTTCAATGAAAAATTGCAAGCTGGTGAATTAGAGAAAAGGTTGCGAGTGGGTTATTTTGATAATCAAGTTCCAGATTAGCAGTCGATAATCGGTTGTTAATCTGGGTTTTTTTATTACCAAAATAACTTTTAGCGACCGACATAACTGATGTTGTGACCGATAAAAATTTAGCCACCAGGTTGTTAGCGACCGGCAAAAATCGATCGCTAAGACCTTTTTGCGATCGATTTGAGCCCATTAGCAACCAATTGTGTCGGTAGCAAAATGACTGTTTTTTGTAGTGTGAGCATCCTCATTCTCAGCTTTATCCGTATTATCAATATCATCATAAGCATCCTCATTCTCTTTCTCAAATTTCTCCATATCATCATGAGCATTCTCATTCTCTTTCTCAGGATCCTCCATTACATAATCATGTTCCTCCCTTTCTACGTCAAAATCCATGTGGTTATGTAGAGAAACATGATGTATATCCTCATCCGAAGAAAATACAACATTATCCTCATCACTGGAAGAATAGTTATCATGTTGAGAACTAGCATTATCATATATGTCTCTGGAAGAATAATTCGATGGATGGAAGGGAGCGCATTTTTTGAAGCACCAGTCATAATAGGGGCACTCCTCTTAGAAAAATCACCAAAGTTTCCAAATGGTCCAAACCTCTTATGAACATTGCAGCCAGCAGTAGCTAATCTAGTAGATGACTTAGAACCAGATTTAGTCAAGTCATCACTAACCTGATCTTTATAGGTATGTAACTTCTTGCCACCTTTAGTAGTAGCACCCATAGTAGACATAGAGGTAAACTTACTATTATCACCAACATGACCTAGCTGCTTCCCACCACTAATAACTCCAATAGTAGACTTAGAGCTAAACTTACTCTGGTCACCAACATTACCTAGCTGCTTGACACCACTAGTAGCTCCAATAGGAGACTTAGACCTAAACTTACTCTTATCACCAACATGACCTAGCTGCTTCCCACCACTAGTAGCTCCAAGAGTAGACTTAGAGCTAAACTTACTCTGGTCACCAACATTACCTAGTTGCTTGACACCACTAGTAGCTCCAATATTAGTAGACCTAGAATTAGACTTAGCTACATCACCAATCTCACCTTTACGCCTTTTGACCATACTTCCATTTGCAATATACACGCTCTTAGTGAGTTTTTGGCCTTTGACCTTCTTGTTTCCAATTATGCTATGATGTGTCATTTTTCCTGCATTTTATAAACAAGTATAAACTCATAAGAAATAGTACATGTATCAAAATCAAATATGAAAAGCATGATAGAAATTAGTTTGGAGAAAAATACATGTTGCAAGCAGACCAAGCAAAAAAAAAAAATTAAACAAAAAGTTGTCACCGATTTTTTTGGCTTGGCAATCATCAGAAACATATCCCTATATCCCTGCAAAGATATTTAAATACTCCTAAATACCAATCAATAACTTTCAGAAAACACATCTAAAATCCAAACACTTTCAGAGTCAGGTCCGGAACCCACAAATGTAATATTACCTAGAAAACTAAAAACAGAAAAGAAATTTGATACTATAGTAACCTAATACATCAAACTGCCATAATCTTATTGATGGTTCTTTCTCTTTTTTCTAACTCTTTGATTTCCTTCATCGAGTTCTGACATCGTAACAATGGCAGGCTCTTTGTTAATCCTCCTCTCACACATTTGATCACTTATGCCTCTTGAGGTAGATGCGTCATAGGCAGGCTTAAACGATTCGCCTTGTTGATATGCCTCACCGTCATGATTATCATAGTCTAGATCATATGAGGGCTCCTGAGAGTTACGTAGTTGAGACTTCAACACGACATGCCAACCTTTGTTGACATGATCAGTGGCATAAAATACTCCAAGCTCCTCTTCCTTCTCCCTAACAAAGAGCGCACCGACCTCTCCAAATCGAAAAATTGGCTCTACAAAAAGGATTTGACTAATGAGGAGTCCTTCCACATGTTGGCGCCCCCGGATTTGTCAAAAATCGAAGAACCCGTAGTGAGAGATGAAGAAGAGCAACCGAAGTTGAAGGAACCGAGCAATCCGGTAGGCGATTAGGATTACTTAGCTCCTCCACACCAAGAAAGTGGGTGGCACACTTATGTGCCTCAAACCTTCCATGATAGCGACTACCGCTCACCTCATGAGCATGGTAACGACTACCACTCCTATCATGAGTATGGTCGTGATTGGCATTTCCCCTACGAGCATTTGAACCGCCGGGTCACGACATTGAAGGATGATTATCGACACATGCAAACGTCAATGGATCACATGTCAGCAAGAATTGATCAAATCAACGATCACATGACAAATGTGGATACGCCCCTTAGCCTCATGAATTCCACCGTAGGCAATATGAACGACATACTCCAACTATGGAGTGCTTGACATTTCAACCAACAACCACCGCTTCAATGAGCATTATAAGTTCCCCCTCCCCTCCCTACCCTTTTATTGTTTTCTTACATTGAGGACAATGTATGTCTTAGCATGGGGGGTGTCTTATGATGTTTTAGTTGGTAGTGTGTTGGTTGGTGGATCTTATGTGTTGGATGTATGTGTTTGTTGGTATGTTATGGTGATGGGGTGTGGTGATTTTTGATGGATTATGGTGTTGATGTGTTGTGGATGTGGTGATAATGGTGATGATGTGTGGTGGATGTGATGTTTACTCCGATTGCATTGAGCATGTTTAGGCTTGCATTTCAAAAAAAAAAAAAATAAATAAATAAAAATAATAATAATAATAATAATAATAATAATAATAATAATAATAATAATAATAAATAATAATAATAATAATAATAATAATAATAATAATAATAATAATAATAATAATAATAATAATAATAATAATAATTCAAAAATACAAAAAAAAAAAAAAATAGAGAGAGATGATCCATAACTCGTGATACCATTTGTCGGCATTTAACTTTGGTAGAGAGAGCTTGAGGCCTTTCGAGGCACAATCCTAAGAGTTTGACATAACTTCTTGTTCGACTATTATTCTCTTGGCTCTTTGTATGAAAACATTCTTCAATCATTTGATAATCTCACTTAATTCGTGAAATAAATGGTATGATAGACAAATGAATCTGGTGAGGTCTCGAGCCTTGAAAACCGACGCATCTCTTTCGATTCCTTATCTTTCATGAGTGTTTTGGTTCACTTTGATTGGTAGTCTTGCCTTAACTCTTGATTGAAATTGCACTCGATATCCATATTGCATTGATAAGATGAAGGCATTCATTTGAGCATCATTTTTAAACTACATTGAGCTAAATGGCCTCCCACTTTATATACTTTCCCCCTTTGATAACCCTTTTGAGCTTTTAGCCCTTCATTTGGTAACTATGTTACAAGCCATTTACTAAACACGTCTCCTTTTTGGGCCTTGGCTAGTGGAGTTTGGTATTCGATTTGGAGTGAAGCGGTCACTTGTGTCATTAAGTTATGAATAAGCAAGAGGGGGGTTTGATAGTGGAAAAGGAGTAACTTGGTTGATCATTAGTTTCACGAATTGATAGTTTGAAAGTTTGTTCAATTGTTAATATTGTAAAAGAAAAAAAAAGAAAAAGAAAAAAAAAGGGTTTGAATAAGTGTTATCGGATGATGTTGGGCTTAAATGTTACGTTATTGGAAGGAGAAGTCTTTGAGTAGTGGAGTTGATGTTTGTGATTAGTGGCGTTATTTTTGCATCCCTCGGCTTTTCCGGAGAGGTTCGTAGGGCTGTTGTTTTCTCCATTATGCTTTTTGGTTCTAAGTTCACATACCCAAATTCATACCCTACCCTATCCCGAGCCTACATTACAACCCTAAAATCCTTTTGATCATTGCATTTGGAGTATAATCTAGCGGTAGAGATCCTAGAGGATAGGCAAGCTTATGGTAAGATACTACCGATGTTTGAACCTTGAGTGACAATTGATTGTTTTTCCCAAACACATACGAGTTTGAGTGATCCACACTCTCTAAAGTGAGGGTCTTTCGGACTAATTTTCTTCACGTTTTGAGTGAGATTATCAAGTTGGTTGAGTGCTTTCATACTTCGTGACTACTTGAATTATCGTCGAATCTTGGAGCTTATGTGATCTTTTGGTATGCTTGTGTCCCTTAATGGTTTTTCATGCTCTTGATATCCTTGTCTAGTGTTCCCCTTTGGTATCACGGTTTAGAGGGCGATCTCTCAACCCTTTTGTATTAACTCTTGAATTTTGTGTGTCTTGTTGGTTGGTGTTTGCTTGAGGACAAGCAAGAGTCTAGCATGGGGGAGTTTGATGCACATGTTTATATGCATACTTTTAGTGCAATATCTCACTAATTCTAACTAGTTTTTAGTGGTTTAAATGCATTCTTGGTAGTTTAGCTTCACCTTTTGTTTCTAGGTTACGTTTTCTTGGTTTCTTGGTGTTCTAGGATATTTTGTAGGCTTTTTGGATCGCATGGAGCATCATGGATCGAAAGGAACGAATAGTGGAGCGGAGATCAAAGCTTGAAGTCACAAAGGAGAGCGTGAAGCTGGAAAAACGAGACACAAGAGGAAAAACGTGGAAGAAAAACCCCCATTTCACCTCAGCAAGCTTTCCAACGCTTGCTGTCACAAAAAAGGCGGAAAAACGGCTAGAACAAGTGAAAAACGGCCTATTGTCTTATTTGGCCGTTTTTCACCAAGTTTTCTGCCCCCTCGCGCACGCAACCCATGGGATATAAATACCCCCTGTTGTACGGGATCCCATTATCTCATCTCATCCTTAGCTTAATTTTTCTAGGGTTTTCACTAGTGTTCCTCAAATAGTGAGATTAGGATAATTTAGTAAGTGTTAGACTTTGGATAATTAGTGTTAATCTACTCTCTAATCTTGACATTGGTTGTAAGTTTTCTCTTTCCTCTCTCTCTTTCTATCAATACTTGCAAGTTTGAATATTGGTATGTGTTGATTGATGGTTAATGATATGATGATGTTTATTGGCTAATTTCTCTTATTAGAGTTGGGATTAGCCCAATTATGGTGTTTTGATGCTTGGATGATGTGAATATATTGTGATTGAATGAGTTATTGTGCATTTAGCTTTTTGAACTCCAAGTATTTGATAAAATGCCTAAGTGAGAACTTGGCTTATCTTTTGTGTGATTAACTTAAAATCGAAAGGGGGTAAGGTAATTATAGGAGTTTCATTGACTAAACAAATGGATTCTACCACGAAAGTAGGTAGATTTCCTTTTGGAGATGCTTGAACTAGGTGTTGCTTAATGAGCCCAATAAAGCTTAACCCCATGAAAATAGGTGGAAGGGTGGATTTGGGTATTTCTTTGGTAACCTTGAGAGAGGCCCTTAGTCATTGATTGACCTAGTATCTCTACACAATTGCTAATTTGATTGCATGTTATATTATCATCTATTGCATCAAGTCATCATTAGTTGCGTGAACCCTCAACTCTAGCTTTAATTCTTGATTTTATAATAGTGATTGTTCTAATCCCTCTTCTTAGATTGTCTTCCTAGTCTAACTTTAGGTTTAGTTAAATTAAATCACCATCAAATTTACCCGAATTTGCTTAGCTTTCTCTATTATAGGGTTTTTGGTATTCAAAACGTCTCGCTCCTTATGGAGACGATCTTATCTATTACTTCGAAGTACCCGTATACTTGTGGGGGTATCAATTTGATTTTAAGTTTGTTGTATTTTGGAAATTTATATTTGTAGGTGCGATATTTTTAATTGCTTTTTTGTTATTAAAATATGAAATTATTTAATTTTAAAAATAATGAACTTGGATTTTAATATGGATTTGGGCAACCAAAAATCGGTGGGTACACGATGAATGTAATCTCAATTCAAAAACTATATATAGAAAAACGGTATTACCCAATTCAAATACTAATAATGAAGAACTGACGAATTCAATTTCAATTTCGAGCCATATAATACCCAATAGTATCCATTTGTCCACATCCTTTGTACTTAAGGCCCTTTCTTTTCAAAATAAAAATACTATGTTGAACTCATTTGATCTGCCCATTAATCTCACCCATTGTTTATCTTTAAAAGAAATATTGAACCAAACTGAATTGAATTACAAAATCCTACATATATATCATTGCAAATTTCAAAATAGAAGTTATTCAAGTAAAAAAAAGTCTATAAAACAAACTAAACTCAACTTTATTCTTTTGTAGGCCAATAAGGTGAGAATAGTATTAGCGCGGCGCAAATAGAGTTAGAGTAAACATTAGTTTGAAAAAAATACACAAAATTTGTATGAACCGGTCTCAAGACGAGGCGACGTCATTATAGAGGGATCTCACTGCTTAGTGGCGGCCTCAGATCCGACCCACAGTTTTAGAGTTTCCTTGCTGGACCTCGAAACGTATAAATATTTCCGGTTCTAAAACTGAAAGATAAAAAGATTAACACTCTTTACTCTCAGTTCGATTCACCTAAAGAATCGCAAAATCAGGTTCGTTTCTTTGAATTTTGTGAATCGGGAGATCGCTACTTTAGGGTTTGAAAATTTTATTTTTGTTTGAATTCATGAATTGTGAAATTGTGTTCTCCCAAATTTCCCTATCTGAAAATTTTAATTTCTGAATTAAAAGATTGTTACAGTGACGAAGCTTCGCCGGAGGTGGCTAACGGCGTCCCAGCCACCTTCCCTTCTCTCTCAGCTTGTTCGAGTTTCAAACGGCGTCCAGCGATTCCACTATCATCTATCTGATTGTGAGCAACATTAATTATTTGGTTGTGAACTCTTTCTGTCACGGTTGCAACACCTTCCACTACCGTTTGGGTGACCCATATCACGCTTGCTTTGGTAAACATCTAGGACCCTCTCTCTCTTCAATTAGGGTTAGGTTATTTGCTTTCTATGGATGATTTTCTCTTGATTGAATGATACCTGAGTGAGTCAATCCAATGTTAGTGATTAGGGTTTAAGAGTATAAGTCAATTTTGCTTGGTTGATGCCCAAAATTCTATCTTTTTGCTTTTTGATTTCATAATTTTTGATCTTGGGAATTTCTATCCCCTGTTTGTTTTTTCACCCCTGTCATGTCGTTTTTTTTTTTTTTTGTTTTTTTTTTTTGTTTTTTTTTTTTTTTTTTGGGGTTCTTTCTATAATGGCAGTTATTGACAATTTTGTGTTGTTAAACTAAACCCTAATTATACTCAAACGCAATGAATTGTTTAATTAATGATTTGCTATGTGTGTAAGCGATTATTAGATCAATTAATCATAATTGGCAGAGTCTTTAATATTGATCCAACAACTGCATGTATTTATCAATTCAGTTTCTTGCATTTCTATGTTTTGTAATGTTAGAGTACAACAATAGGTGACTAGGAATAAACTAGAAAACTACAAGTGGAAGCCACTTTTGTTGCTGCTTGAAAAACCTTAGCTGCATCTCTTGCTTCGACATCATTTGCCATGAAAAAAAAAAAGGAAAAGAAATCTCACATGTGCTTTGTATGTTTCAGTATGTATAACAATGTTTGCATTACATTAGTTGTCATATTTAAAAACCACTTCGTATGTAGTAGACAATGGAGTATAACTTATGGTCTTGTGGTAAATCTTGGCAGAGTAATTGTGATGTGTATGTAACAGCAACTAGCTAAAGATGATCTCCAAAATGTTGTGATTGCACTCCCACAAACACAATTGTTGTTGCTCATATGAACAACTAGAGAAAATTAAGTAAAGTGAGGTTACGAACAGTAAGATAAGTTTTTATATTAAGTAAATGCCATTAGAGTTTGCTACTAGCCTGAGTAGCACTAATTCAACAGCAACATATTTCTCAAACTAGATAACGTGGACATGGTTCTTTCTATATGCCATTAAGTAAAATGGAGTGTTTTTGTTCTTTCTATCTAGCATGTCCGTAAGAAGAATACATAACCCAAGCCCTTTATACAGAAATACAGGACATGATCCAGTTTTGGTCGGAACCCTTTGCATTTCCAGCAGTTTCTATGTGTTCTGTTTTCAGATACTTAACTGAGGACATAGTTTTTTTAGAAGTACACTTACGTCCAGTATTGTTCTGATTAGAGGACAAATCCGAGAAGTTTTTCAACACCTGATGTCGGGATAGTTCAGAATAACTAAGGTGATAGTTTTTAAAGTGCTGCATCTGTCCATTATACTTGCAGTCCCTTATTGTTGTGTATTTCAAGCTCTGTTTGCGAGTTTTTTTTTGTTAGCTTGAATACACAAGCAAAAACATGATTCTGGAATACACAAAATGGCACAAGCCTTGCTTGAATATTGCGCAGCTGTTCAACTTTATTACTGAAATGTTATGAGCCTTACACTGCTTGCTTGCTATTTTAATTGTATAATCAAGCAGATTTTGAGTACTTGTTGTACAATTATATGATTGATTTTGGTCAGTTATCAAGTAGGATTGGGGAATTACTGCTTGTGTATTCATGCTCTTAGGTTTGTCAATGGCCGGTTTTCTTGTCAATGTCATCGTACTTTTGGCCATTGCACACTGCATGCGATAATTTCCCTTACAAAACAGTGTGTTCCATGTGTGTGATATAGTTTGCAGCACTTTGTGGCTAAATTTGTAACTTGGAAATCTAGAGCTGAAATCTAAATTCTGTTAGTGCCGAGTCTTTTTGTTTCATGACCTGCGTTTCCAGCACGTTTGTGAGTTTCTAGTGAGCTTAGATGATAAGTAAACATGACCATACAGAGGCATAAATTAGGACCTTGTTCCTAGTTCTCAAAGTGATAAAAACTGTGAACCTGGATATGTTTTCTGACTTCTATTACAGAACGTTTAATGCTCTCTTAAAGCTTAGTTTTCCATGCTAAAAGGCTGAATGTGTAATGAACAACAAATCCACTAGGTGTAGTTTTTGATCTGTTGTGATTGTTATTATTAATATATCTTTTGGAAGAATTGGCTTTGCTCTGTTAGAAGTCTTGTCCTGCTACTATTTTTCTTTCTTAATTATAAAAAAAAAAATCATATACATGTGTGAAGCCACTGATCTACTCTCCTATTGATGGCTTCAGTCTATTTTCTGGAACTCCAGGTAGTGCTCTTTGTAATTGTAACTTCATACATTTTAGGCTAGTAGCATCTTTTTATGCATAGTAGAAAGTATCAAAAAAGTACAATTAAGAGAGTATATTCTATATACTCTGAATTTTTGTTGCTACTGTATTCAGACCTGAAGATTGCATGCTATACTCTGAATTCTCCTTGTTGTAATGCTGAAAACATAATTAAAACGCAGCACATGTATGTTAGGACAATCTCTCCGTAGGATCGACCCTTAATTACCATATACTATCTTATTTGTTGAGTTATTGCCATATCATAAATGCTTAAGTTCTGAAAGTTGCTAATTACAGATTTATACTTGGTTACTTTTTAAAGATGTCATTTTGTTACACTATTGTCTTAAGTTTCATTGAGTTTTTATTGTGTTTTCCTTTAAGATTTTATTATTGCTACTAATTGCTCTATTCTGCCATTTTTCTTTCCTTCAAATTATAACAAGCGCGGTGGTTGCTTCATTGGTTTACTTGTTGCTGTGTGCACTACCCTTGAATTCGACGGATCTTCTAGGGTATGGTTTCTCTCTACCTCTGTAGAACTAGACCTCAAACCCCAATTTCATGTGCCCTCATCTTCTACTTTTGAGGCACATAAAAATTGGCTATCTTTATATATATTGTTTGGTATGTGGAGGACGGGATTAATTGTTGGCCGACACTGGATTTGATCACCAGTGTGGTAGGGCTTGATTGTGATATGTGTTTGTTGGTTGCATTTCTTGAAATTCTCTTTTCCCTTGTTGTGATGTTGTTATATATGTTATATGAATTGTTGTTCTCTTTTAGTTTTTACTCACTTTATCATCAATTTTGTTGTTGGTGGCCCATTTGATCACAAATAATTTCACAAATCCACCTATTAACTTATAATTTGAATCCTATCAAACAATCTTATAATTTGAAGAAAGAAAATTAATAATTTGAAGAAAGAAAATTTAACAATATAGACATGTATATGACCAAATCTGTTACTCCAAAACCTTTAAAAAAATCTATAGTTACGAAATTTTGAATTTATTAATTATATGGCATGCAGAAGTAAATGATGATGACGCTGAACGAGAATGGATGTACAATAGATTTGATGAGGGTTATCTTTCTTCGGAGTTTTCTAACGGAGTGGAGGAGTTTATTAAATTTGCTTGTGCACAAGAAACTTTTAAAAGGGATCCTAAGTTAATATGTCCTTGTGATAAGTGTTGGAATGTGCCTTTTCTGGATGTGGACACTGTCAAGTTGCACTTATATAAGAATGGGTTTCGTCCAAATTACTATCAGTGGGTTAGCCATGGAGAGAAACATCATAGTTCAACAAATCTGAGTGGTGAATCCTCATCATCGGGAGTTGAATCTAACCCCTATCTAGACATGGTAGTGGATGCTTTGGGTCCAAATTTGTAACTGTAATGATGGCCACTAGGTTAGCATCTTGGTTGAATCTTCTGATAGCTGCTGCATAATTTTCATTGCCATTGTCACAACTTATGCTGCTCATTCAATTTGATCAATTTACGGCATCTTCTTGCATCAAACTTACATGCCTTCTTTTTCGAGGAATTCGGAAGTTGGGTTTTATGATAAACAGTTTCCAAAACAAACATTTTATTGTTTAGCTTCAAATATGAGTTAAATTTTTAACCCTTAATCATTTACATTCACCTGCCAGCCACTAGAGTATTCAACGATGGAGGGGGGTGAAGAACCAAAAGACCTCCATTCTCCCCTAGTGAATGATGATTCTTCTCAGACCAACATCAGGTATAATCATTCTATACTCCACTTGATATATATACTCGGGATTAGCCTAATGATATACTTGATTAGCTACTGGATATGATATCCTAATGATATACTTGATTCTCCCCTGAATGATTGATTTTAATTTCCGGTTGCATGTATATGATGGATTTATTATGCTTTTGATTGATTAATCCAGTGACTTGAAGAAGAAGAGTGACAAAGCAATTGATATCCAATCTCGCTTCGTCAATGTTACTCCTCAGTCCAATAGGTATTTGATCTACCTCTCCTCTTATAACTCTGGCTTGATTAAGGGTTGGGTTTTTGGGGATCATTGAGGAGAGAGATAAAGAGAGCCAAGTTATCTCGTTACTAACCTCAAAATTTTGTTTTCAAGGAGTGTTGAAGAGGAGTGCATCCAGCTCGTTAGCCTCGTTCAACAATTTGAAGATTTATTGAAGAAGAATGGTGTAGCAGAACACATCCAATCTCTTTCAATGGATGATGCTTCTCATCCAATGGGTAATTATTCTCTACCTCGCTCCTTATATTTCAATCTACAGGTTACATGAGTCTGGAATTACTGTGGCTTGATTAAGGGTTGGGTTTTTGGTGATTGTTGAGGAGATTGATAGAGAGCCAAGTTAGTTATTTTGTTTCTAACCTCAAATTTTTTTTTCAAGGAGTGTCAGGGAGGGGCGGATCCTTTATGATAAGCTCCTTAACCATCATAAACAATTGGATTGTCTATTGATGAAGAATGGTGAAGCAAAAGACATCCAATCTCTTTTAGTGAATGATGCTCCTCAGGCCGACGGTGGCCTTCACTGCAACAGGTAACCATTGTCTACTTCTCGCTATCTTTTGATTGATTTTCCAGTTACATGAATATGGATTTATGCTTTTGATTAATCAGTGACTTGAAGACGGATAGTGACAAAGCAATTGACATCCAATCTCTCTCCATCAATGTCACTCCTCCTTCCAATGGGTAATGATTCTCTACCGCTTACATGAATCTGGATCTGCTTGAGTGGCTTGATTAAGGGTTGGGTTTTTGGGGATCATTGTGGAGAGAGAGAGAGAGAGCCGAGTGTGTTATCTCGTTACTAACCTGAAATGTTTCTTTTCAAGGTTTATGCCATATGTGTAATTCCCTCAATGAGTGTCCCAAGTCGAGCTCCGATATGTCTGTCTGCTATGTGTATTAGGGTTTTTACTCTCTATGCGTTTCGATGAAATATTAGGATGTCGTTGGAGGAGAGGTCTAATATTGTACGGAGTATTGGGGAGGAGTGCATAGAAGACGTTGAGCTCTGTAACCTCCTTAAGCACAAGGAGCATCCCGTCTGCTATGATGGGTTTGAACCCTCTGGTCGTATGCATATTGCTCAGGTTATCTAGCACTATTTTCTTTATTGTGGTTGTAAGGATGCATACATCTTAACCTCCCCTGACCCCGCCCTCAGTGGGATACTTACTTGGTCTTTTTTGTCTTGTTTTCTTTACATTTTTAGGGGGTTCTGAAGGCAATCAATGTGAACAAGCTGACTTCAGCTGGTTGTAAGGTTAAGATATGGGTTGCAGATTGGTTCGCAGAACTAAACAACAAAATGGGACGTGATATTCTTAAAATTCAGACAGTTGGGAAATACTTTATTGAGATCTGGAAAGCTTTAGGAATGGATATTGATGCAGGAAAAGTTGAATTCTTGTGGGCCAGGGAGGAAATTAGCACGTGCAGATGTATACTGGCCTATGGTGACACGTATAGCTGCAGAATTTACGAACCGCAGGATAACAAGGTGAGTATGGTTCACTACAGCTACAGTATGTCAGTATCTACCTGCGTAGTTATATATCCCATGGGTATCTCTCTTAGTATTGTAGTTCATTGAACTTGGCAGCTCATACTATTCTGTTTCTAGGTGTTGTCAAATTATGGGGCGCGATGAGAAAGATGAATTGACAGTTGTGCAACAGTTATACGCTTGTATGCAATGTGCTGATGTCTTTTTCCTAAAGGTATAGAATGTTATGCTTTCAGTGTCCAACTTCTTTAAATTTACAATTTCAACTGCTCCTGTGCAGTGTGAGCACTCTGTCTTTAGAATTTAAACAGTCTGTCCTATTTAACCATAGAGAAGGAGTAAGCTGCGTACATACAACCCCCCTCCCCTTTACTCCGCCTAGTCAGGCGCCTCTTTAAGGCAATGGGTGATGTTGAGTTGATGAGATAGATTGTTGTGGAATTTTGCTAATGTGAGATCCCACTGACGTGCTTCGTATGAGATATTAATGACACTTATATTGGTGTATTATTGAACGTTAACTTCTTATATGCTCTTTCAGAGTATAAGGTGTTTAATACCAAGACCTATGTTGTATGATCTTCTTCCTTTACAACTCCGAAATTGTTCAAACATTTCGCCGTTCTTGAGCTCATCATTAGTGTTTTTTATTTGGTTGGTCTGGCTTGATTCGTACACTTTGCATATGTTCTCATCCATATCATATGGTTTCATTAAGGCCCTTTTTGTTTCTTTAGCTGTAGTTTGTCATGTCCTCTATTACATTGTTATGAATTTCATAGGTAAGGAATGTTGTCATTATATTTTTAGTTGCTATCTATAATGACGCAAAGTATTTTATATCCATGTTGTTGTTAGAAGTAGTTTTTCGTTCAACCTTGTAAAAATCTTGCTTAGTGGAATGTTGTATTGATTTCCGTGAATAGGTTGACATTTGCCAGCTAGGTATGGACCAGCGTAAGGTTAATATGTTGGCACGAGAATACTGCGACGTCATCAAAAGAAAGAACAAGCCTATAATCTTGTCACACTGTATGCTTCCGAGCTTTTCCCTTATCTTGTAGTTTACCATGTCAGCGTTGTTTGTCGTTTTTGGCTCGTGTATTTTGATGTGTTCTTTGGCGATACACAGATATGATTCCAGGCTTGAAAGAAGGGCAAGAAAAGATGTCGAAAAGTGATACGTCTTCTGCAATTTTCATGGAGGATGAAGAGGTATGATGACAAATAAAGGATTTTACCTATTTTTATTACTTTTAACTATATTCATTATGGCTGCGGTCTGCTTTTTGTTAGGCTGAAGTTAATTTGAAGATCAAGAAAGCTTACTGCCCTCCTGAGATAATTGAAGGAAATCCATGTCTTGAATACTTGAAGTACCTGATATTCCCTTGGTTTAAGGAATTCACAGTTACAAACAAGGCTGACAATGATGTAAAGAGGTAAGCAGGCAACTAGAGGGTCTCTTTTGTATTGATGTTTTGTTGATGGATCTGTGCAACCTTCATCTGGAGAACTTGCATAAGATTTGCGCTATAAGATTTGCAAAACTCTATGAGACATGTGTTTATTGACTTGATGCACTTGCTTTGCTATCCAATCTGCTGAATTCAACTGTTATTACTATTACAAACATGTGTCTGTAGTCGTTTGTCTACTATTCTTCCTCTTTTGAATAATTGCATCTCTTAGTTGTTTGAAGATGCTACATTATATAAAATTTTAAGGAGTTTTGTTTCTATGATCATGGTTTTAATGAGGAAATGTAAAAGGTAGGCTTGTTGTGGTTAATATAATTTCTTACCGTGTCTATTCTTATGCTCAAATCTTCATCGATGAATGTTGTTTCTCACATTCTTCTTTTTCTTTGATATGCGATCTCTTACTGCAAAATTATGTAAATAGGCCAAATTAATACAATCAACCTAAGTTGTCACATTGAACCTAAAAGTAAGCCTCTTTTTATTTTTTTAAAACACCTTTCCTTAGGTGGGGGAGGGGAGAGGGGGCGGGGGCGGGGGCGGGGGCGGGGGCAGGGGGATGAAAATTAAGGAGAACTTAGTCTCTAGAATACATATTTACTTGAGAAAGAATGAAAACAAATTGTTTCCAAATTATCAGATCACGTATCAAATTATATGGATAAAAGTATCAAATGGATCATTTAGGATCCCTCTTAAAGTATCAAGTGGATCATTTAGGATCCCTCTAAATATAATCTTAATTTTCTTACTATTCTTTCTAAACAGAAAACTCTCAACTCTTGCTTTGAAGTCACTTTTTAATTAGAGAACCACCTGCTCCACTGTTTAATAAACCCCTCGAAACCTTCAGATTTCTAGACAAACATTGGTAAATTAAACTGAAGCTGGTAACACAATGCATGTACATGCTGCTTCTCCTTCCCTCCTTGGCTCCTTCCTACATTTGAGCCATCAGTGTCAAGCCAATAATGGTCAAAAAAACATCAGGACATACATAGACTGTTAGATGACCTCGATGGCTAAGTGAAACCTCACAGTATACATATTCTTCTAGATACTAGTTTACATGCAGTTATGCCTCAAAGTAGCCTTCAAATCTGCTACAATGTTAGCTTCTCGAAAACAATGCAAAACTTCAATTCTATAAAAAACAAAAACGGCAAATCGTTCCTAGTATCTATGATGGTGTTTTCTATTTCCCATGGATTATGCCATTCTGCTCTAATTGCTTTGGTGAAGTTATCCCTTTCTACAGTTATGCTTTTCGTACCAAGATTTCTGGCTTCCTGGACCCCGCTCTCACCCTATAGCTTCTGCGATTAGGTTCAAGCTTTTGCTGCATTGTTTTGCTCTTAAAGAAACGGCTGTTCCAGAGCTGTTTCTAATGCTAAAGCCTGCTGCTGCTGCATGCAAAGATTTCTTTTTGGAGCCACCAAAGTTTAATTTCAATAATCTTGCCTAGGAGGAAGCCATTTAACATTAGTTCTAGGACATTTCTTTTGTTGTTTAGGTCTAACAGCTCCTCTAGTATCAAAATCGTATTTAGATTATAGTATTAGCAACACCGTAACTACAGCTGTCGTCGTGTTACGAAGGAAGAAATCAAAGGGGCCATGAGGACGATGAAGAGTGGAAAGGCAATAGGACCAGATGAGATACCCATAGAGGTATGGAAGAGTTTGGGGGAAGAAGGTTTATTGTGGTTAGTTAGGCTTTTCAACATGATCCTCAAATCTGCAAGGATGCCGGAGGAGTGGCGGCTCAGCACATTGATTCCTCTATACAAGAACAAAGGAGATATTCAAAGCTGCAACAACTATAGAGGTATTAAGCTACTCAGTCACACCATGAAGCTATTGGAGAGAGTGATTGAGAAGAGACTAAGGAAGAGTACTCTTATCTCGGAGAACCAATTCGGTTTCATGCCAGGGAGGTCAACAACAGAAGCGATCCATCTGATTAGACGTTCTATGGAGTACTACAGAGATAGACAAAGGGACTTGCACATGGTTTTCATTGATTTGGAGAAGGCGTATGACAGGGTACCCAGAGAAGTTATGTGGAGGTGCTTGGAATCCAAGGAGGTTCCAGTCGCCTATATCCGAGTGATTAAGGATATGTATGAAGGAGTGAGGACTAGGGTCAGGACTACAGGAGGGGAAACTGAGCAATTTTCTATAGATATTGGGTTACATCAAGGGTCATCGTTGAGTCCCTTCTTATTCGCAACCGTTATGGATGAGCTCACTAAGACTATTCAGGGGGATGTGCCTTGGTGTATGTTGTTTGCCGACGACATTGTCTTGATAGACGAGACTAGAGAAGGTGTTAATGCCAAACTAGAACTTTGGCGGGATACACTAGAGTCAAAGGGATTTAAGTTAAGTCGGACAAAGACCGAGTACTTGGAATGCAAATTTACAAGAGATGGGGTTGCCTCGGATATGGAGATTAAGATTGGTACTGAAGTGGTACTGAAGAGGGATTGTTTCAAATATCTCGGTTCAATCATACAGGACAACGGCGAGATTGATGATGACGTGACTCATCGTATCAGAACAGGGTGGCTAAAGTGGAGGAGTGCAACGGGAGTTCTATGTGACAGAAAAATTCCACTAAAACTTAAAGGCAAATTTTATTATACAGCCATCAAGCCAGCTATGCTATATGGGGTGGAGTGTTGGCCGGTGAGGCAGGTGCATGTGCAGAAGATGCGGGGGACCGAGATGAGGATGCTTCGATGGATGTGCAACTCTACAAGAAGAGATAGAATTAGGAACGAAGTGTTGAGAGGCAAGGTGGGAGTGACCGATATTGACAACAAGATGCGAGAAACAAGGCTTAGGTGGCTTGGGCATGTGAGGAGGAGACATCGAGATGCACCGGTGAGAAGGTGTGAGAGAATTATACTTAGAGACTGTAAACGAAGAAGAGGACGCCCGAAGAAGACTTGGGGAGAGGTAATCAGGCAGGATTTGACCCTTCTAGAACTTACCGAGGACTTGGTCCTAGATAGGAAATTATGGCGTAGCAGGATTCGTGTAGAGGATCCTCGTTAGATTATGGTTTTGCATTGGCTAGTACTAGAGGTTGATTCATTTTGTTTATAGCGTGTAGCATCTTCTTCACTTTATGTTGTTCATTTAGTAATATCTTGTGTTAGTATGTTTACTGCTTTACTTCTCTTGCCCTTTTGATCATCCTTTATTGCTTTTTTTTTTTTTATTACCAAAAAAAAAATAATAATAAAAAAAATCCTTTTGCAAATGTATTTAAAAAAAAAAAAAAAAAAAGTTTTTGTGGGTCTTTCGGAAACAGTCTCTCTTCTAGGCGACTAGTTAGGGGTAAGACTGCGTACATCTGGACCTCCCCAGACCCCGCCCTAGGCGGGATACTTACTGGGTTGTTGTTGTTGTTGTTGTTGTTGTTGTTGTATTAGCTAAAAGTTTCCTTACAAGGCAACTGTTTCTTGGTATGAACTATTTGGGTTGTGCTTGTGTTAAGGTCATAAAAAAAATCTGATGACAGACAAACCAGAAGATCCACCATGTAAAGATTAGGAGAATGGAATTCCAATCTTCCATTTTTCTACGGAATAAATTGAAGCATTCTATAAAATTGGCATTTGCAGGGTAATAGAAACCTATGCTCATTCCGATGAGTTGATGGATACTATCCCAAACTGAAGAAAGTTGGGGCACGTGAAAAACAAATGATATTTTTCTGTTAAATGGTTGCAGAAGACACATTCTTGAGGCGTAAATATATTTACAGTCTTGTAACCGATGTTTTGTGGGTAAACCATCTAAACAAATCTTCCAGAGGAAAATTTTAATATTATTAGTCATGTTAAAGCTTCCAAATCCAACTCATCTAAACAGATCATCGTATCTCCATGGTGGAAGGAGCTTCTTTGTTTATTTTCTTTTTCTTTTTTCTCTTTGCTGCATTAAGTAGGAGACGATGTGGATGCCTAGTAATAACAACTCATCAGACACTAAGCTGCTTATGTGGCAGAGTGTGCTTGAATTGTTGCTTTTCAATCTAGTTGTATAGATGAAGATGTGATTATTGACTTCAAAATGGAGATGTCTCGTTGGTTAGTGGTAACTGCCCTGTTGATGCCATTATGCATTGCTAGTTGCTATTGTTCAATTTAGAGTGCCTGATAATCGTACTTTCAGCTCAATTAGTATGTTTTTTTTTTTTAGTTATTCCTATCAACTTGTTATCCTATTAACCTGTTTAAATCTTTGGTTCCTATTCTGTTTACCTATTTTTGGCTGGCTTGGTTTCATGACCTACAGGTACTCTAGCTTTGAAGAATTAGAGAAGGATTATAAGGGGAAGGGATTGCACCCAGGTGATCTAAAACCAGCCTTAGCAAAGGCAATAAATAAGATACTGCAGGTAACTTGCTTGAACCGTTGGAAGAAGTTATCTATGAGCTCACTTCGAGTATTGATATGTCAGCATGGTTTTCTTATGGCTTCATCTTTTATGGTAGCCTGTCCGAGACCATTTCACGAATAATAGTGAGGCCAAGGAGCTGCTGAAGAAGGTTAAGGTTTGTACTCCTACCCATTCTGGTTTGTGTCTGATATCTATGTAATTGGTAATGCTTTCTAACAAAACATGTCATTTAATGTGTGTCCAATTTTTCTCAGTCCTACAGGGTCACAAAGTGAAGGAACTAACCTGAATCACTTATAGCCTACATCTGATGCTGCTGTATAAACATGGATTTCTCTGCTACTACAGTAATTCGCAAGTCACTAGTTTTACTGTTCTACTTGAAATTGAAGTCTTGATATCTGCATGCACCATTTGCAAGTCGCTAGGATTTCTAATTGTACTTGAAATTAGAGGTCTCGCCATCTGCATGCCCCTTTTTTTTACACAAAGATTATAGTTTAGTTATTACTAATGTATCAACATGGGCAATAGGTTGCCAAATTATTTAGATTGGGTTTATGCCTTTATGGTGTTGCACTAGATGGAATTTTGGGTATTGTAATGGTTCTACCACATCCACCTGAATAACACTTGCCTTTGTTCCCCCATCCTCGATCCTCCGCATGATGCGGGTAGATCAGATGGCTATCAAGTGGATAGTCACCAGTGTTGTGACAATGCCCCATGGGGTGTGCGCCTTTACGTAATAGGTCATATGTTGAAGCCCTGCGCACGCCATTATGAAGCAAGTCATATGTTGGAAAGACCACGCTTTCTTTTTGCTCAAAACGCGTTAAGCATTGCTCGAGTCCATTCTTCATAGTTGTCTAGTTTGAATACTAGGGGACATATATTCATCCCCAGATGATCCGAAGAGTGAAGATAAAAGGGGGACACTGGATTGAATGCACTCCCCTTTTCTCTACATCACCTTCGCCATCATACTTGTCCTTGCCATCTCCTGCCATGGCGATATGCTTCGATCACTGTATGGCTATATGTTAAAGAGGTAGGGGTCCAGTTTTTTTGTCACACCGCTCAGTTTTCTAGCCAAAATGGGTTGTAGAAACTTGAAGTTTGTAGTTTTATCACCATGGAAAGAGTTGTTTTAGGAGATTTTTTCCGCACAAACCCCTCATAAAAATCTTCTGTTAAAGTTGCTTTTAAAAAGTATTTTTACTTGCACGCTCCTCGATCCATTTATATAGACATAATTAGTTAATCATATTCCACTCTATTTTTGGTCCTAGCAGATTATATTGCATTGGTACATGACCCCTTAAACTAAATCCATTCAGCTACATTACAATAAGTTGTCTTATCAATTATCCCATTTTACTCCCACTATGATAGGATGATTGCTTCAATAAAAATATTTTGGACCCACTTTTTGTCAATTATTATGTACTACATATATGTTCTCTCTCTTTGCTTTAGTTGTTAAATATATACCAGGAAGACAAGGTCGACCCATGCGAAGGGACCAAGCTCGGCAACTTAGGGTAGACATGTGCATTGCTCATCACTATTTACCATAAACTTCTAGTTTACTAGCATGACAAAATGGATAGTACTAGCTTGATTTATAGTTCTCGTTTGTGCATGAAGTACAAATGATGTTTAAATATACGGTCCACGTATATGCGATTGACGTTCGCTGGTTTGCCATCAAGTATACTAGAGCTGATTGAAAGATGTCCACCCAATTTTCAAATTAGTTCTTTTTCAAAATGGTAAGTAAAAAGCATCGCGTATGATTAAGATGTATAAAACAATAGGAAAATGCCACAAACATATTAAACTTCCAATGAACCTGGACAAGGTCCATGAAGGAGAAGAGCAACATCAGAAACAAGTTAAGTGAGGGTTCATCCTAAAATCAATTGGTAATAGGAGGAGTGATATACTTAACTTTTATATTGATATTTCTCCCTCATCGAAGTGGGATACTAGTCCTCACTCACTTTAACACTCCATTAAGTGTCACGGCCTCTGAATCTCTCATACCATATTAAACTTCCAATGAGTCTGGACAAGGTCATGGAGGAGGAGAGTAGCATCACATACAAGTCAAGTGAGGGTCCATTCTAAAACTAATTGGTAGGGGTGAGCAGAAATTCCGGGTACCCAGTATCAAAATCGGAATTGGTTTGGAACCGGTGGTTCCGAAACTGGAACCGGTCTAACCAATTCCAATTCCAATTCCAATTCCCAAATATAGGAACCGATATCAACCAATTCCAACTCCTAACTTTTGGAAACCGGAACCGGTTGGGTACCCAGTGTAAAAAAAGTTACAATACTTTTTTCTTTGTCAGAAATAAAGAATGATGATTTTTTAGTAAGTTTAGTGATTTAAAAAATTGTATTTGTAATTTTAATGTTTTTAATTTTTGTATTTATAATATTAATAATTAAAAGATTGTATACGTAATTTAAATTTGATTTACAATATTATATTTTGATTGTAGTATTTGATTTTATGTTTGCGGTATTTTTAAAAACACATATTTGTTAATGTAATATTATAATTTATGTTTTTTATTATTAATATATACATTTATTTGATTTAAAAAAAAAATTGATTTAACGTGGACTTGGGTACCCAAGAACCGGTGGTTACCTGGTGGAACCAATTCCAATTACGAAGATTTAGGAACCGGTGCAACCAACTCCAATTCCAATTCCAATTCCAATTCCTACGAATTAGGAACCGGTGGATCCAATTCCAATTCCTGGTAGTGCAATACCCGGTAGATACCCAGTTGCGCTCACCCTTACTAATTGGTAATAAAAAGAGTGACCCACTTGACTTTTATATCAACGTTTCTTTCTCAAATCATTTGATATGGGCACTAATCCTTACTTACTTTAACAAAACAAGATCAAAAATTAATACTCATTTGCAATATTAAAAAAACATAAGATCATACGCTTGGAGTTTTTTTTTTATCCCAAAACATGTTACAGTTAGCGCAATGCCGATGAAGTTTGGGATTTGGCTCATAGGTATAATAAAGATCTCTAGGACATGGAAGAAAGGAGGAGATTTTAAGAGTTTGTTACATTCTATGGAACATTTGGTAGGGACAAAATTCAGTTATCTTTTAAAAACAGACTTTTCATATTGTTAGGTTCCTGATTTTGATGATAATAAACAAAGTGTCTTTATTTTCGTGTGAACTAACAATGATGGCAGGTTTACTAAAGGATGCAAGAAGTTGTAATGTTCAAAGCATGATTGTCCAAAAGATGCTTGGATCCTCAAGACATGAAGACTATGTAATCTAGTTAAATGCATTTGTTATTAGTCTTTATGTACTATGCTTGACTAGTTAGCAAGAGTCTAAGTTGATCATGACAATGGATCAAATTTGTCGGACTAAGGCCCTGTTCTTTTCATCGTTTCCATGCTGCATTCCGTTCCGTTCCAATCCGTCCCGTTCCGTTCCATTTCGCATTTTGTACTTCATTTTGTCTCACATTTTTTTGAATTATCCGCGCCGTTCCGTTCCAATCTGTTCCGTTCCGTTCCGTTCCTCACTGTCCCGCACCATTCCGTTGAAAAGAACAGGGCCTAAGTGCAGGAGTCTATGAGTACAGGGGAACAGTCTTGTAAACCCTATTCTCGATGACCAGCACTGGAGCTTGAAGGAACCAAAGGGAAGAACGAGTTGGACCTTGTTCCTTCTAGCTATATATTTGGACGAGTTTTGCATAATATCGTATTTATTATTCTATGAATATTTGTGTATTATCTTTCTAGATCTTCACACAAATATTCTTCTGGAGAAATATAAATTATTTTGGAAAATTGAATATTGCAAAATCGTGTTTTAATCAGAAAAGTATTTTATTTTGAAATGATATTATCTTGGAAAAGTATTTTACTTAATGGCCAAGTTTATATTGTTTAGGTAAGTGAATAATCTTTTGGAATAGTTCTAATTATCTTTTAGAGATTATATTCTGATAAATCACTTGCTAGTTGGCTAAGATTTTCTGGTTAAATACTTAGACGTTTTTATCTCCTAGGTTGGTTTAAGGAAATGTCTTTGATCTTTACTTAAACTCTATCTTATTTTTTGGGAAATTCTATCTTTTATATTCTGAAGAGATTTAACCTAGATGGATAGAGCTTCTATGCCTGCCTATATAAGGCGCCTGATAGGCTCAATTGAAGGTTAAGCTTTGCGTGCATTATTGAGTTCAGAATCATTTGTGCAAAGTATTGAATCGTCCAAACCAGATACGTCCTGTGTTCACAAGAACAACTTTGAACCTTGTTCCTTATCCTGGTCAGTTTGAGTCTTGCTTAGATTGGTCATTGCATAATAAGTTTTTATGTGGTCTTATTTTGCTTAGTATAGAAGCGTGTAACAGGACAAACAATCTGGAAATCTGTAATAGCTCTAGCTTAATAACAAGCGTAGAGTTTTTCTCGGGTCAGTGTGTGATTTGGAGGGATTGACAACACATTACTAACGGTGTGTGGTGTTGTTTAGGGTACTATATTGTATCCAGTTTTGGCTCTGGTTATAAGATAAGTAGTGTGACAAAATCCCAAGTAACTGGGTCGTCATTTTTACTCCTATTGAGCCTAGGAGTTTTCCACGTGAAAAAAGCCTTGTGTTATTTACATTGAGTCTTTTGCTTTGTGTTCTGTTTACTGCATAGGAACAACGTCCACAACGTTGTTCTCTAAATTATTCTCAAATCTCAAAAGTCTGTGTAATCGCGAGAAATTGAAGTCACTCTATTCACCCTCCCCCTTCTAGAGTAACTTAGGCACTCTTCATATATTAACAATACTTATTTGGTAGATGTTCGTCTAGCACGAGAAGTCGAGAATGGTAAAAAGACAGCAATTGGACTTCAAGCTCCTTCCAGAGGCATTACAACAAGTTAAAAAACCATATCAAAATGAGTTCATTAGATGGAAAGCACCAACGGAAGAATTTGTCACAATTAAATTTTGATGGTTCAGTTATTTAGAATCTGGCAGCAGCATGGTACGTCATTAGGACACCTAATAGTATTCCGTTTTCAGCAAATGCAAAAAGTTAAGGACAACTTATGTCCTCGTTGCAAAGGCTACAACCATGAGAAATTATATTAGAGTGGTTATTATTCATCATAGTTATAGAACGATCCAATTAGAAGGAGATAATCTACCTGCCATCAACGCCCTCATTGGCAAGTGGCAAACACTGTGGGAGATTCAGACCTCAGTAGAAGCTACCCTAGTCTATATTTGACAAAGTGAATAAGTTCACGTGCAACATATCTGTCAAGATGGGAATCAAGCAGCTAATTGGTTATCCACGAAAGGCCAGCAAGAATCCCATTATTATGATGTTTAATATTATGATTTTTATCCATTCTATTCCTAGAGAGTTCTATACCTGATATTGTACCCAAGACATCAATCCTAAATCCCTAACCATTAAACTTATAGTTATTTAGCTGAAAATTTTTAATTTCTTTCCTTATATGTATTTGGTACTTATTTTCTAATCTCTGTTGAAAACAAACTTAGATTAGAGATGATATAATTAGTAACCTCTAAATTAAGTACACCATTTAGAGTATTACATTGTCGAGTGGTTCTAATTTAAAATCAAATTGCACCACTACTATTTCTTAGCAGCTAAAATACGGAGGACTATATACAGAGAACTTTATGTAGTGAAGAAAATAATGATTTAAGAGAAGGTAGCATGCAAAGGCTATCATGTGTGAGCATAACAATAATCACCTCCACTGTTATTGCATTGTATATGAAACTTATCTGAATTTCCACCATCTATTGTCTCTTGGACGAGGATAGGGGACGAGAGATGGTGGAAATTCAGATAAATTTCATATGCAATGCTACAATTGCAATAAATATGTCCATTATGGTTATGAATGTTACGCAAAAGCTCCAAGAGAGAAAATATTAATCATACCGAAAAGACAGAAGAGGCATCTGCAGAATTTATTCTTCTTGTCTATGACTTTGGAAGAAAGCAAAGAGAATATATACTGATACTTGGAAATTGGATCAAGTAACCATATGAGTGGAAATAAAGAATGATTTTCTAAGATTGATAATTCTTTTAACTCTTTGCCCTGATTTGGGGATTACTTGAAAATTGAGATATCGGAAAATTTCAATACAAACGAGAAATGGTAATATGAATATATTGCCAAATGTCTTTTATGCTCCAAGGTTGAAAAATAATATTTTGAGTATTTGGTCCAATACAAGAATAATCTCACATTTGATTAAATGAGAACGACGTTAGCAAACCGTTAACTCTCTCTTTCTCTCTCTTTCAACCTTATTTTCTTAACCTCTCAACCATGGAAGAAAACCAAGAACCTTTCAACTATGGAAGAAAACCAAGAACAACCTTCAAAACAAAAGTATTATGAGAGGATTTATTGACTGGTCCAATAATATTATCAACACCACCAAGACTAGCAGCACCATGTGAAGCAATAGCAGGAAATTCCACAAGCTTTCTTGAGCGGTTGCGGCCATGGTGCATGTGGCGCTCGCAATACTTGTGACCATCCACAACATTTCTTGAACATCTCCATTTATTTTTTTTTACCATATGTTATTCTACACCTCTCTGGTTCTGGATTCATTGACCCTTTTTCCCACTACCCTGCTTGCAATACTAATATACACCAAAAAACAAAGGGCAAAAACAAAATGAATAAAGACACAAACTTTGCCATTTAAATCTAAAGATCAAGAAGAAATCAGAATCAAATGAAATGAGGAAAATATAAAGGGACAAAAATCATGATCAAATCAAATGAGAAAAACATGAAAAATAAATATGGGTCTTACAAGCAATTTGCTGAAAAATAAAATTATGTAGGTTAATTAATTTGTTGATAATGGATAGAATAGCCCTTTGATTATCCAGCTTCAACTTCAAGCCTTCAATCAAGAGAGAGAGAGAGAGAGAGAAAGAGAGAGAGAGGAGAGAGTGCCACGTCATCAAGAAGTTAACGGTTTGCTAACGCCGTTCTCATTTAATGCATGCGGGTAAACTCTGTTAATATGTTGGATTATTCACATCTAAAGTCAAATGTGGGATTATTTTTATACGACCGTCCAAATGTGAGACTATTCTCATCCATTTTTCCTTCGTTTAATTTAAGATTGTGGTATTGGTAGATCCTACTTCTCCACTTCATGAAAAAAAAAAACAAAAAAGAATCATTATCTTTCCTCACAATGAGAAAGTTAGGTTTGGGTAGCTAAAAATACTAACCCAAAGGAAAATGAGTGGACAAAGAATAAGAGCCAACTCAATAAAATTGGGGTAAAAGCAAGAACTCCTATAAAGTCAAGATGCGTAGAAACCTAAGAGGATCTCGATATGATCAAAGTTTCGCAACTGTAAGAAGAAAGATTGGGACAAGGAATTCCAATGTTGAAAAATGAAGAGATCCAAAATAAGGATCAAATATTAAAAAGAGTAAATCATGTAAGAAAATTCACAAGATGTACGAGAAGTATTAGTTTTCTTGTAGAGACGAATATAGAAGACATGGAGGATGCAATAATAATAGGCTCCATATACGTTAGAAAAAGATCACATGGCCATAAATATCAACACAATGTCAACTAATGTGGTCATGCAAGTTATTAGTGGATTAAAATCATGTGAATGGATAATTTAAGTTTGGGGGGGGGGAGTGTTGGTCCTATTGAAAACAAACTTAAATTAGAGGTGATATAATTAATATGTACTAAATTTTAAATCAAATAGAGCCTTACATTGTAGAGTGACTGTAATTAATAATCAATTTGAACCAATTTCATAACAGTTAGAAATATAGTAAGTATGTAATGAGAAACTTATGTAATCCATATGAGTCTGGATGCTCTCCATTTACTTGGGTAAATGGAAGCTTCCATTTACTAAATGGAAGGCTAGATTTGTTTCTCAGTTTTTTTTTTAAAATATAAACAAATAACTTGCAAGAAGCAAATTTGACCCTCCATTTAGTAAATGGAACCCTCCAATAATGCAGATATATGATGAATTAAGAAAGTTAGCATAAAAAGGCTATCATAGGTGAGGATAACAATGTTCACTGTCACCACCATCGATTCTCTCTTATACTATATATTCACTTATGTTTAACTAGTGATTATAATAATGGTTATTTTATATTAGATCCACTATTCATTTCTTGTGTCGAATTCTAACAATTTCAACATAGAATCAGCTCAATCCATACCTCGAAATGAACTAAATCAATCTGAACCGATCATTACACGCTTGAATTGAACTAAACTGAATCGTAATATATAAGACAATAATTATTAAACTGAACTAAACTGATTCATAATATATGGAAAAGAACATACCTTTTTGCAATACTAATTTCATCCACCATATCACCACATTTGCCTACTTATGCTTAAATTGAACTTTTGTTTCTAGAGAGATGTGCTTAAATTAAACTAGAAAGGAGAATGATACATTCATCCAATGAGTTGTCAATCCACAACTTTATTGTGTCTATCTCTTTCCTCTATTTTTACATTCTCTCTCCTTTATTTTTAAAAATAGCAATTAAAGAAGGAGAGAGATAGACGAAGACCTAAATATTTCCTGAGATGAATTTTTTTCTTCTTTTCGAGGGTATCTAGAGGTTTTGTTTTTTTTTTTTTTTTTTTTTTGCTAATCATCTATTGAGTTTAATTAATTAAAGAAGATGTGAATGATTTAAAATGGGAATCTCATAAGCGCGTGTAAAAAAAAGGAGCGTAGAGTTAGGCAACTTTACTACACGTGGTAGACCTCAATGGAACACATAATCAAATGAAAAGGGTTATTAAGCCAAGTAAGCAAATGGGTCCACTTCGAAATTAGCAAATAATCCCCCATTCACTCGCGCCATCTCTCTAACCTCACTCGCCCCTTTTCTCTCTCCTCTTTACCTGCTGCAACTGAAGATCCTCTCTTTCTGACTCTCTCTCTCTTATTTTTTTCTCTGTCCTCTTCATTTGATGTCAATCAGCAAATGTTGAGAATCATCATCGTCATCAATTTCCGCCTGATTTTCACCGGTAACTATTATAATTCCTTTTTATTTTATTTTTGTTGGAGTTATGCTCAGTTTGTGTGATAAATTGATCTGATGTTAAAACCCCCTTTTTGCGTGATTTGGGAAATTAGGGTTTTGTTGAATTCGGAGAAGTTTTGTGTTTTGGAAGATTGATGAGCAAAGAGAGACCTCCCGAGCCTCTCGATTTCTTTATATGGACTGTTGAGGTATTGTTTGTTTCTCTTTTCACTCTCTCATTATCATAGTTGATTGTGTTTCTGTAATTCATTTCAATTCAACTGGATCTTGTTAATTTGATAATTGCTACATGTTTTTGTGTTGAATCTTCAGTTATTAGTTTTTTCATTTTTTTTTTTGGCGTGTGTCCTTTTTGATTATCTTCACTTACTTTTGGTCACTTTTGTGATCCGCTAATCACGATATTGGTCTATATGTGTTTGCCCTTTCATGGCTTCAAAAGTTAGCGCGTCAATTATTGGTGTTCGTTTGATTTTTGAACTGGTCAAATACTTTTGGTCAGAAAGAAATTTTGACGCATGATGAGTGTGATCCTCTCATTTAAGAGTTAAGACTAGACTAGACACTGTTGGGTTTCATAATCTTGCATTGGTCATCGGAGCTTGTGTTCAGGGAGACGAGAATTATTGTGGCTTAGAAGGATATATAAAGCCTACCAAGCTAGTAATTATTGGTGTTCGTTTGATTTTAGAAGGGTATATAAGCTGTAAATTTTGGTCTAGGCAAGGTTAGTGTTCAAGCTAGTAATTAGTAGACTTTGGAGCATCACATAGTCTAGTTTCAGGAAGAAAAAAGGGCAACAATAAAGCCTAGCTGGCATATTGGTGTTTGACTGATTATGTACTAATTCGATCATCCTCGAGGTGATTGTTTGACCAAGCAAACAAAGTACCATTGTTATCAATATTTCTGGGTCTCCATTTTCGAGATAGGACCATTTGGTTCATATCCAGTAAGAGGAAGGGTAAGAGAATTGAAATGGAAAAGAGTAGCAGAAAGAGAAACAAAGACAATTAATTTGTTTAGTTGTTTGGTTCACCTAGAACAGGGTGATTACAAAAGGGGTGGTGGTGGTGGCGGTGTTGTTGTTGTTGAACTTTGATACTGAAAGTTTCAGAATGAAGGAATGAGGTAGTATTATTGTATTAATGAATAGATAGATGGGAGCCTTTGTCTGTATCAGGGAATGGAGAGAAGGGGTAAAAGGGCAAAATTGGGACTAAAGTGTAAGGACATTTTCCTATGATTCTCTAATCGGCATGTGTAGAGAGATTGGATGATAGCGTTGGTATTCAGTCTCCTGTAACTTGTTTGCAAAGTTATGGATTACAGATTATGTGAGTGTGACTAGTAACATCAGTTGGGTTCATATGAGCCTTCTTTGATTTTGGAAATGATGAAGAAGGTCAGAGAAAAACACTCTTGAAAGGCGGTATCTGGTGCTTAGTGCTGGTGAAAGGGGCTGCTTAATCATGTTGTATTCCAGAAAATATGGGCTCATTATCGGTGAATCTTTATGTCACTTTGAGATCATGGAAAAGAGAATGTTATTTTGGGTAATGGTTAGTATACATACAAAAGAGCATTATCTCCCTTTCCCCACCATATGCGGGAGTGTAAGAGAGGAGCTAGAGAAATGGTATGGTATAAGTGATGAAAAAGAAATATAGCTCATATTGTTGGTAGATTTTTACGCCAGGGCATGAATTGAAACTGATGGCCAGTTCGTTAATACTACATTGCGTGTTTCAACTTCTGTAGCAACCTTTTTGATTATTCTAAAGACCAAATGTCAAAAACCGCCTTTTAGTTAAGTAAGGCCCTGTTCTCGTCAACGGAATGATGCGGAACAATGAGGAACGGAACAGAAATGGCAGCGCGGTGTGGAACGGAACGGAAATTGCAGCGCGGGACAGAATGGAATAATAAATATAACTTGTGTGGTACGAAACAGAACAGAAATTACGGTGCGGTGCAGAACGGAACGGAAATTGCAGCGCGGTGTGGAACGGAACGGAATGCAGTATAGAAACGACGAAAAGAACAAGGCCTAACTTTTAAATTAAATAAACACCTGTAATTTAATATTTCTTTTAAATGGTGGGTATGGAGATCCCTTGGTACTTCCTCCAGGAGCACTCTTACGCTCGGATGTCCTCGATATGAGCTAATCGCTGGCCTTCTTACAGTCCTCTTCACCCCTAAATTCTGGAAACCAAATCAGTGTTTCTGTACTAGACCCCTAAATTTCTGGAAACCATTTCAGCGTTTCTGTACTAAGTAATTTGATTGCTATTGTTACTATCATCATCGTCAATGAATTAAGCAAGCAAATAAACAATAAAATTAATGCTGCTTGCCACTTTTTTCTTTCTTTTTTTCTTTTGAGGATGGCCTCTGCTTGCCACTTACAAGATGACTATGATTATGACCCCAAATTTATGATTGGGGTTTACGGGATCCGCAATTTAAAGACTTTCTGCCTCTGTTCTCTGTGTAATATAATGGTACAAAGTGAAAGAATAGTGACTTACACTAAAAAAAATATAACATGTTGGAGCTAATATTCTAATATGATCATTTAAACTAGTACTGGGATATTACTTCGAACTTTCCCGTTTTATTATTGTTTTCTAGTTTAGATATGGCAAAGAGATATTTTGTAATACCTCATTCAATTAAACTATCGTCATCACCACTTCCGTCACCAACATCACCTATTTCGTGCATATGCGTATACCAAACTTTTGTACCCTGGATTGTTGGTCGGCAAGCACAGGCTTCTAACCAACATGTCACAAGAGAAGCTGGGATTGCTTCAGCCTATTTCTATTGAGAGATGAAAGCCAGCTGATTTCTCTGTATCATTATGCATAATGCCGTGATGGTTATACATCATCACAATAGCTTCTCTCTAAGGCAAAAGGACTCGATAGGCATGACAAAGTTCGTTGCTGTGATTCTGATTCCCTCAGCTTAAACACCAGTTGTTCTTGACCACATGGTTCACATAAATGCATGAAATGTTTTCAGGTTCTAGAGATGTGAGGTCTATATAGAGCATATCAGATTCCACTTTTCCAGTAAGGCTGTACCTGAAGGGAGTATTTGCATATTATATGACATTGAGGAAAGACAAACGTAATTTCCCCGTTGTCGATGGGGCTTTTTTCAAGTATTCATATGATCTTAAAATCCCACATCCCAAATTTCCTACAGGGTGATTACATGATCCATCCTTTTGCCAATAGTTTATCAATAGCACGGGGACATAGCTCCTCTAATAAAGCTGACAAGTGTAAGCTTGTTTAGTAAGCAAGCTGGTTTTCTGCAACATGTTTTTAAACTTCGTTTATGTTTCATGAGCAGGGAGTAATGTATATGTACTATTTTGTAGAGTATGTCTAGCTTTAAACTACACTCCATGTAGTTAAATGGTTACATGTTATGCACTTTATGGTTAAATCTCGATTTGAATGCTTGTACACACATTTTCTCTCCCCATAATTGCATTATTTTTCAAAAGTACCTCTAAGTTAAAAAATATTCAGGAACTGAGTAAGTTTGTGGATGATCTGTAACTAGGTTAATGAATGGGTAGAGATTGAGGGAGACTGGGAGTTCCTGGTGGCATTGAGGGCAAGTAATTACATGAATGAGAATGCCAAGTGTGCAACAAATTTTGCTTGGATGTAGACTCCTGAACTAAGGTGGCGATTACTTTGTAGTAATGGATTTCAATCAGTTTAATGAGTAGGGATAGAGGAGGGAAAGGGAGGTGGTAATTCCGTGTACTCAATCTTATTGTCCGGAAACAACAAAAATAATGTGGCTTTTATGATATGTGTAAATGTTTGGTGTAGTTTCTAAGAGTTTCAACTTTCCCTCTCATGTCCCCCTTTTGGTTCCCCCTCCATCTACCGTGAGTTTTATAAACCAAAATGCGGCTAGAAATAGAAACTCTAGTTCTAACTTAATGATTCAATTTCAGCCTCATTTGGGCTTCTTAGATTCTTGGACGGAGGAGGAAGTGAAGGGGAAGGAGGGATGTGAGAGGAAGAAACTCAAAATCATAGAAACTAGGCTAAACATGCTCATAATCTCATTTCTTGCACGTGTAAAACAAGTCATCTGCTTCATTTCACCGGTCTTCGCGCCTTCGCGGTCAATTTTTTTTCTGTAGTCCGTTTTAAGTGTGATGGACTGAATTGCTTCACGAGAAAGACCTTTTTGTTTTAGTGTGTTTCTGTCACATCAACATGTTGTAAAATTTCAATATCCACAATTGATGAATCTCCTGGAATAGCCAAGTTTCTTTATACATTTTGTTCTCTGTAACACTATCATTGATGGGATTCGCGGAGAGCCTTGGGGATTTCCACTAAAAACCTCCTGGGGCTGTAACAATGTGTCCACTTTGTTGCCGCTTGTCAGAAGGCGCAAGGTAGTTGGGAGTGAGGGATCATCTTGGGTTGTCTAATGTCAATGTAGGATGTCTGATTTTCTTGGTTCTGCCAGAATACCTTTTAGACTGCTTACCGTGGGCATTGACATTTGTTGTTAGCTTTGTGGCTGGCTTTGATCAAATAGACCTTTCGTAATATGTTAATTTACCTTAAATCTTTGATGAACCACTTGCTCCCCACTATACTGTAACTTTTCTCTTTGTTTAGGTCTCTAGGACCTAGTGCTTAACTAGTTCAATTGCACATACATGGACGTCTCTTAAGAAAAGCAATGCAAATGTAGTAACTGAAGCAATTCGATCAGTTCTTCGAGTATTAATGCACTTAGATTTAGTGTTAACTTATGATGTGCTATGTGCTCCTAATGTCTGATTCAAATCAGAGTGAGTTGATAATTTGATGCAAGTATATGTATAGCTTAGAAGTGAGATACTGGTTACTGTATATGACACACTTATTTGAGTGGTTCTGTACTAAGGGTGTTGTGCTTTTATGTTTTTGCAGGATGTTGGTATGTGGTTAGAAGAAATAAATCTTGGGAGCTACCGCCAAATTTTTAAGGAAAATGGTGTTAATGGAGAGTACTTGGAGGGCATGTCCATGTTCACAACCGAGCAGATACTCAGGTTTATTAGGCGTTGCCACATGAAATGGGGGGACTTCATCACCCTATGCAAAGAGTTGAGGCGGATAAAAGGTTCCAAATTCTTTTGTCTCTCGACCCCAACATCCCCCCCCCCCCCCCCGGCCCCAAAAAGTTGGCATAAGCAGAGAGAGGAATGCCAGAACATAAGATGATAGTAATGTGATCTTGATTGGGCATACAATGAAAAACTTAGCATGATATGTGCTAAGTTGCCTCAAAAATGAACGCAAAGATTTCAACTTGCTTTTTAACTGCTAGGCTTTAAAACATCAGAGTTGATTTTTCTCCTTAATTGTTAAGTAACAAAACATAGTTGCATAGTACTGGCTCTTTGCTCATCACTAGAGTGAGTAATTGTGAGATGCTTGAAACTAGTCAAAATATAATAAGGACAGCAGTAGATGTTTTCCGTGTGCTGCACTAGCATGACTACCAGCTTTGTGAATATGTCGGTGTGCATCTGAAATTTTCCTAGCTTGGGGAATTAAAAGTATGGTGGTTAAGGAGTTTTTCCCTTCTTCTTTCCCCGCATGCTCTAAGCAGTAGACATTGTTGTGTCCATCAGAATTTAGAAACATTTCTCTACAAGTTAGGGTACATCTAGACCTACCCAGAGTAGACCTTGTCCTCAGCAGGATAAGTCCTGGGTTGTTGTAAGCAGTAGACACTGGCTACAATTGTTGTCATTTATCACCTCTATATTTAGATACAGATCTTGAGAACTTGCTATGGATCTGCAATTATGCATGTGACAAATAGTTGCATACTGCATTCTTCAATGATGCTCTCCTTAGAATTGTGAAACACACCGATCATGTAGCGAAGGTTAAAATACACGACAGAAATGCTTTAGCTGTGTCCTTATTACTAAAGTGTGATTTTACATTAGTATTAATTTAAGTCATTGAACTCTTCATTATAACCGTGCTTTGTGTTACTATAAGGGCAGGTGCTTAGTAGCTGACATAGTGACATTGTTTCAGTGGCTTGCCTAAAAGGAGAGCAAAAGGTTCGACGGCCGTGGTGGGCCCCATCATGTCTCTCAGCCGTCTTTGTTAAGGCAGCCAAGCGCAACAGACAATCACGAGTTGTTTCATTGAAGCTCGAACCGTGACACCAAACGATTTTACTTGTATGTATATTTTACATGTTTAGCTCAGTGAAGAAGAAAACCTTGACGTTTTGTCTTCATTAAGTGTGGCGTGGTGTTGGAATCAGTTCTCTGGGGAGCACTATGAAGCAAGTCCTCCATGAATATCAGGTGATTAGTAGCTGTACCAATTGTATCTATCTCTGAAGGAGAATAGTGGTGGCGAGGCTCTTGCATGAATCATGTAATCTATGTGCAATTAAAGTTCACATGTTTGTCCTGGCCATGCTGTGGTTTTTGTATTCTTTGCAACCAGGTTCGCTGTGACGCTTGGTTGGGACCATGGCACGTTATACAGGGACTTTCTAGTGAAAACTTTATAAAACCAAACTGTGATGCTTCAATTTAGGTCCTCAAAAGTAGTGTGGTAGAGTATAATGTACTTATAAGGCTTCACATATTTTTTTTGCTGATCATTTGACAACTTAATGTACTTACTAGACGCACATAGGCACATGTTATACCCTCTCGAACTTCTTTTCTTGTTCTTTTGTAACTAATCTTGAGTTGCTGAAGGGAAAAATAAGAAATTAAAATGCTATGTATGGAAGAAGCGACAATAACAGCCATAACTCTGTTTCATTTGCATTCCTTACAGCTACTATGCTCGCTTACCACAAAAGGAAACGAAAAAAAAGAAAAAGAAAGAGAGGAAAGAACGGTGCAGGATATGAAAAATTCTTGACATTGGTTTGATTAGGAATAAAGATGAGGTCTTGATTGAAGAGAACTCCAAATCTTATCAAGTCATAATTAGTTGAGAATCTAACAAATATCCTCCAGAAGACTAATTGCAAATGAAAAGAAATTCAATAGCACTATGGTATGGTATCTATGCCATTGTAGGAACAATCTTTGTATTGGTCCATGAGCTTGTAGAACAGTAAGACTCTGTTCTGTTCAACGGAATGTTGCGGGACATTGAGGAACGGAACGGATTGGCACGGAACATAACAGAATGATGCGGTGCGGATAATGGAAGAAAATGTGAGACAAAAAAAAGTACAGAATGCGGAACGGAGCGGCGTGAAACGGAACTGAACAAAATAATGCGGAACAGAATGAAATGCAGCATGGAAAGAACTGGGCCTAAGCAAAGCTCCGATGTAGTGGGAAACTGAAACCATTGCTAGTATTTCGCGGATTTTCTTGCACTTTGAAAAGTACATTCAAAACTTATTTTGACTTCTTTATTCCATCGATAATAAACTCAAATCACCGTTAATTTAAAGACAATAAAGACAAGAAGATTATTAATACATATTAGAAAATTGAAAAAATACGAAAATTGTGTACAAGTTTCAAGGAAAACATGATTAAAAGTGATATGGTCGTACCACTATCTTATACTTTTGAGTTTGGTGAAGTTATTGATATATGTACATTATTCTATTGAAAATAAAGGTTAAGGGATTCATAAGGCGCAATTTGGTGAAAATTATCTGAAAAGTTCCACTTTTTGTCCTTTTCTGAATTGTTGTTATTTGTTCAGTACTATTTTAAAAATTGATTTCGCCCTGGAAGTCACCCCTTAAGTGATTTCTGTGCCAAATTCATTACTTTTTTTTTCCCGTTTTGCCTTCATGTATGCTTCACAGCTTTTAATTTTTCTTGGCTCCCCATCCATGGCTTTCCCTTCTCCCTAATTCCCCCTAATTTTCTCTCTCCTTTCCACCAAGGCTTCCTCTTCTCCCTCCACACCACCTCTCAAACAAGAATACACCTCCTCGTTCACTCCACAACAACCACCGTCTCCACCAACAGCAACCCCACTCTCTCTCCCTCCTAATTCCCATCACCACCACCATGGATGGGAAGAAGAGAGAAGGGGAAACCATGATTGAGGAGGAGAGAGAAAATTAGGGGGAATTGTCAATTAGGGAGAAGGGAAAGCCATGGGGAGCCAAGAAAATTTTAAAAGCTGTAAAGCATACGTGAGGGTAAAACGGGAAGAAAAGTAAGGAATTTGGCCTGAAAATCACTTAAGGGGGGACTCACAAGACGGAATCAACTTTTAAGGTGGTATTGAACAAATAACAACAATTCAGGGGTAATGGACAAAAAGTAAAACTTTTCAGGTGATTTTCACCAAATTACGCTAAAATAAATTGAAAGGCTAAAAGTATGAAGAAGTTAAGGCTAAAAGCATACAGGAATGAAGTTCAAATAAACACATGTGAAAGCAATTGTCATTGAGCATGTGATTTGCCCTATGTTATATACAGTAATTGCTGTTTATATTCCTAATAGAGTTCTTCTATATATGTTTTTACGTCGTTTTGTAGTTTTTTGCCTCCTTTAATTTATGATATTATTCTGAAAGGGATAGTGGAGCTGGTTGTGGGGTTGAAACTCATGACAAAGGTAATGAGTTCAATTTCCAGTAGGCCTCTTTATTGAGTCTATATTATTTGCTTGCCTAGTGTATGTAGTTTGCAGTCTATTGCATATACTCAGGGTTTATAGTGCACACTCAAAGAGTAGTGACTGCGAATATCTCGTATAAAAAAAATAAAAATAAATTCATGACACATTTATTCATAAGAGGAGTTTATGTTGTCTCCCTGTTATATATCCTAACAATTTCTGATTGAAATATCTCGATTCAGAGCTACACCAGAGCAAAAATATCTACAAGACGAAGTTTTTACTAATTGAAACGAGGGTCACTCTCTATTGAAACAAGGATCACTTTTTACTAATTGTTGTTCCTAATATAATTTTGACATCCTAATTTGAAGCTAATCACTTTTTGGAAACAAGACATATCTTTATCTAGCTTTTGATTCTTGATATCAACTAAAAATTTTTATATGGACCTAGGTCCATCCAACTTGGATGGACCACAGTGGCACTCTTATAATAACATTAAAACTTGGGGGTTATTTATTAATAAAAAAAAATTCCTATTCCTCGTTTTCTCTCTCCTGTTCTTTCCGCGCCAGCCAGAGCCCGTGCTCTGTTTTCTCTCTCCTCTTCTTCGTGTTTCTCTCTCTTCTGTTTCTCTCTCGTTTCTCTCCATTATTACGCGAGCTTCATCCTCATCCATGGCATCTCTTCATCCTTTTCAGTCTCTCGATTCTCGCGTTTTGTAGTTGTGATTTTTCTCTTCTCCCTCTTTCTGTTTTTCGCAATTTTTGATCTTAATTTTGGTGTTTTTGAGCTTTAATTTTCATGGATTTTTGTGATTCAATGATTGTTGATGATGGAATTGAAGTTGTTGTTGGTGCATTGGTTGATGACATTGCGATTGTTGAAGATTGTTTGCCATCTGATGGAAAAGAGTTTCATCAAACCGATGAAGAAATTGTTGATCAAATTAGGTGTTCTGTTGAGGAAATAGGTATTGTTCTTCTCTTTGTGTTATTTATCTTTTTTTATGTAATTTAAATTGATTAATCTGATAGTTTTAATGTCTATTAATTCTCATTTTTTTTGTTCAAATGTATTGTAAGCATTGTTCATTTTATAGTACTTATTTGTTCATATCTTATTGTTGAATATTCATATTGTCAATGTATGCTTTTGTTCATATCTGTTATATTGGATGTTCAACTCTGATATATTGAATGTTTATATGTATTGTAAGCATTGTTCATTTTATAATATTTATTTTTTTCATATCTGATTTGTTGAATGTTCATATTGTAAATGTATGCTTGTTCATATGTATTGTAAGCATTGTTCATTTTGTAATATTTATTTGTTCATATCTGATTTGTTGTATGTTCATATTGTAAATGTATGCTTTTGTTCATATCTGTTATATTGAATGTTCAACTCTGATATGTTGAATGTTCATATGTAGTGTAAACATTGTTCATTTTATAATATTTATTTGTTCATATCTGATTTGTTGAATGTTCATATTGTAAATGTATGCTTTTGTTCATATCTGTTATATTGAATGTTCAACTCTGATATATTGAATGTTCATATTTAGTGTAAGCATTGTTCATTTTATAATATTTATTTGTTCATATCTGATTTGTTGAATGTTCATATTGTAGATGTATGCTTGTTCATATGTATTGTAAGCATTGTTCATTTTATAATATTTATTTGTTTATATATGATTTGTTCAATGTTCATATTGTATAGTATGCTTTTGTTCATATCTGTTATATTGAATGTTCAACTCTGATATATTGAATGTTCATATGTAGTTAAGCATTTTTGATTTTTATAATATTTTATTTGTTCATATCTGATTTTTTCAATTTTAATATTTGTTCATAGTTGTTCTTTAAATTGTTATGTTCATATGTTCTTGTATTGATTTTCATATGTGATATATTGAATGTTCATATCTGATATATTGAATGTTGTTGATATATTGAATGTTCAAATGTGATATATTGAATATTGATATTTTGATAATTTTATTTGTTCATTAAATGTTGATATATTGAATTGTTCATACATTTTTTTTGGTTTTTTTGAAGTTTCTGATGGAGCAATGGTCGATGAAATTCGTATTGCGCAGAAAGGTTATCTAAAAGGTCTTGAGCAAAATGTTGAAGAAATTGTTGATGAAATTAACAGTGTACTTTTTTCTGTTGAGGAACCAGGTATTTTATATCCTAATAGGTTCATGAATTTTTATGTTGTTCATATGTAATACATGAATTGTTCATTTTCTATTAATTGTTTGTTCATATCATATATATGAATGTTCATAGTTTGTATATTTGTTGATGTTTTTCTTTTATGCTCACTGAACTTTTGAATTGTTTATTATTTTTATGCTCATTGAATTTTTTGATTGACCATGTTTGTTCATAGACTTGTTAACATGTTTCTCAATTATGTTCATAAACTTACTCACAAATGTTCATAGAGATTTGACTACATGTTCATAGAGACACTCAGGATTATAACCACTTGCAGTATTGTACTGCACTGTTTTCTCTAGCAGTCCTGTTGCCATCATTTCCATACTTTCTCTAAACAGCTTTTTTAACCTGCAAAATTTACTCTTGCTTCTGTTACAGTCTTGTGTTCATATCTTATATCTGAAATGTTCATATATTTGCTTCTGTTTACAGTCTTGTGTTCATATCTTATATCTGAAATGTTCATATATCTTATATTGTTTGTTCATACAGTAAATATTTTATTTTTGTGCTTATATGTTATTTATTATTTCCTATTTTACAGGACCGTCTGAAAATTTAGATTTAGTTGGCCGTACTTGCAAGAATGTTGAAGAAGCTTATGCATTGTATAATGATTATGCTTATAGGAAGGGCTTTAGCATTAGAAAGGGAAAACAGAGGTGTAAAGCTGAGTCCACTGATATTTTAATGAAGTTGTTTTATTGTTCACATAATGGAGTTAAAGATTGTAAGCGCAAGCATACTAGGTCGTATTCTAGGATTGATACTCGCACTGGTTGCCAAGCATGTGTTAAATTTAATGTTGATGCTCAACGGATTTGGCTTTGTACGAAGCATGTGATTGAGCATAATCATTCATTGTGTGTTTCAAGCAAGCGTCATCTTCTTCGTCTCAAAGAGGAATAACCAAGAATGATTTGATGTTTCTTTTGATGTTGAAGAAAAGTGGTGTCCCAATTGCTGATGGAATAAGATTGCTTAAGAAGCAAAGTGTGGGGTCTCCACATTTGGGATTCACTTCTAGGGATGCTTACAATAGTTTGGCAATGCATGATAGGATGAATTTTGATGGGAGCGATTCAAACGCTTTGATAGAAACTCTTAAGAAACGGAGAAGTAATGAAGCTGATTTTTTCTTTGATTTTGAGGTTGATACTGATTCTAGATTGTGTAGTTTGTTTTGGAGGGATGGACAAATGAAGAAACAGTATGAGTCTTTTGGGGATTTGTTAGTACATGATACAACTTATAGTACTAACAAATATAATATGATGTGTGGTCAATTTGTTGGTATGAATGAGCATGGTCAGAATATTATGTTTGGTTGTGGATTAATGCTGAATGAGAGAACCGAGTCTTTTTTGTGGCTCTATGACACTTTCTTGACTTCCATGGGTGGGAAACAACCTGTTACTTTGATGACAGGTCAGAGTTTTGCTATGTCGGCTGCAATAAAAGATGTTTTTCCTAAGTCAAGGCATCGACTTTGCTTATGGCATATTGGTGAAAACTCTAAGAAGAATATACCAGATTTAAGGAATTAGCATGGTTTTGTTGATCTGCTTAACTATTTACTGAAGTACACCGATTCAGAGGCTAAGTTTCAGAAGCAGTGGACAAGGTAATTTTACCATAAAAATTGAATTTTCAAACCATGCATAAAAGTAATGCCTGTAAAACCATGTTCATAAATCTTGTACTAGTGTTCATAATTCGTGTACTAGTGTTCATAAACTTTCAACTACTGTTCATATGCTTACATCACTTGAGTTTCTCCCCTGCACCATAGTCCTTATAAAACATTTTTCTTACAAATAGAAAACAAGCATTAAAACTGGTCATTTGCAAAGCACATATATTGTTAATCTGTTTACTTGCCAGTTGTTCATTTAGTTCTTTCTTGTTGTTCATAAGTTTTGTGCTAATTGTTCCATACTTTTTATTGCTCTTGTTTTTCAATTTACTTTACTGTTTTCAAGCATGTCAGAATCATTTTTGTGTCTAAAACAATGTTCATAAACTTTTCTACCTATGTTCATAAGCCTTTGTGCTAATGTTCATAAACGTTGTACTAATGTTCATAAAATCTTCAGATAATGTTCATAAACCTACTTCCTTCTTGTTGTTCATAAGTTTTATGCTAATTGTTCATACATTTTTTCATTGCTATTTACTTTACTGTTTTTCACACATGTCAGAATCATTTTGGTGTCTCTAAAACAATGTTCATAAACTTTTCTACCTATAATCATAAACCTTTGTACTATGTTCATATACTTTGTACTAATGTTCATAAACCTTGTACTAATGTTCATTAGATCTTCAGATAATGTTCATAAACCTACTTCCTTCTTGTTGGTCATAAGTTTTATGCTAATTGTTCATGCATTGTTTATTGCTATGGTTTTTTCAATTTACTTTACTCTTTTGCTTTGTCAGGTTGGTTTCTACATATAAATGTCATAATAACTCTTGGTTAGAAAAGTTATTTTTAGTGAAGGGAAAATGGTGTCCAGCCTTTAACAAAGATTATTTTTCTGGTGGTGTATTATCCTCACAACGGAGTGAAAGTACTCATCATGCATTGAATAAAAGAGTTTATAAAACCACTGGACTTTTGGCTTTCTATGGTGCCTTTACTGACATTGTATCTGAATGGAGAAGCAAAGAAAGAGATGAGGATTTTAGATGCTGGCAAGGGTTGCCTGATATGGCAGTGAGCACTGCCAAACTTCTTTCATTTGCTAGATAGATTTATACCATCCAGATTTTTCTTCTATTTGAGGAACAGTTCATCAAGGGTACATCATGCCATCAGGTTTTGGTGAAGTCTGAGAATAATATCGTAACTTTTCATGTTTGGATTCCAGATGTTGATATCATAAAGCATGAAGTTCAATTCAACCAAGAAGATCATTCAATTTGTTGCACTTGCAAGATGATACTAGAGGTTGGAATATTGTGTTGTCATTGTTTGCGAATCATGAATATCAACTGTGTAGACACCATACCTGAGTTGTACATAAATAAGAGATGGTTAAAGAAGAAGGAAGATGAAAGTGAAATGGTTGATTGCAATACTATTGCTTCAATAAATGGAGATATCCAATCTGGTTCTATTTGGAGGACACATATGGTGAGGAAGTTTGTCACTTTGTTGTCAGCTAGTCAAGATAATCGTAAAGCTCAAGAGCACTGTGAGACAGCTTTCAAAACAGCAAAAGAAAATGTCATTATTGAAATTGGTCCCATATTTTTCAAAGAATCATTTGAAAAGGGTTTGCATTCTCGTTGCAATGTTCAAAATCCCAGTGGTAGTAGAGCAAAAGGCAAAGATGACAACAATTTACGCAGGGTAAGTATAATTGAAAAGAAATATAAGCAAATCAGAAAACGCAAGCGTAGTGCTTTGAAAACTGATGTGCGTACAAAGAAAGTTGTGAAGTCGTCATTGCATTCAACTCCTCTATCTCCAATCAATGAAGGTGAGTATCTTATTCATCCGGTTGCTGGTGGTTCTGATCTCATGCATGGTTCTAGTTCCAAAACCCTTCCACTTCCTGTTTCTGCACCTGTGAGCTAATTTTTGCAGGTTAGTGCTTAAGCTTTTGATTATGAATTTGAAGATTTGTGCTTAAGCTTTGATTTTTGACTATTTTTAAATTTTTTGATTTGTGTAGGTGACTTTCTGATTGTATGAGATTAAAAGAAGAAAAGAAGTTCTGTTTTTTTGGAAGACTTTTTGTTTGGAAGTAACAAGACATTGTTGATGAAGCAAATTAGTTTTACTATAGTTTACACTCAAATGTAATAGATCGCACAATGATATATACTTAGCTTCATATTTGTAAAGATTTTTATTGGAAGTAACTATTTTAATGTTCATTGCTATAAATGTTCATTTTTTTAGTCATTGCTATAAATGTTCATAGAGCCTGATGACAATGTTCATAGAGCTTCAAGCATATGTTCACAAAGTCTGATGCACATGTTGACAGATGTTGGTGCATAGAGCTTTATATCATGCTGCAGATATTTTTATTGGAACTCTGTATCTTTTGTAGGCAAAACAATTTGTAGGCAAGGAAAGAACATATGTTCATTTCCATATATGCTTTTGTTCATAAAGATTTATGCATATGTTCATATGTTTGTTAATGAGATTCAGAGTTCTTTACCTCTTTATTTCATTTATATCTAGTTCATAAAGACTTGATATGATCATAATTCAGGTTAAAATCTTAATGTTTTTTCCATAAAGTTATATTTATATGTTCATAAATTTGTGTGCAGTTGTTCATAAAGTCATATGCATATGTTCATAAATTTGTGTGCATTTATTCATAGAGGTATTTTGCAATTGTTCATAGAGGTATTTGCAAATGTTCATAGAGGTATTTGCAATTGCTCATTCATTTTTTTTAACTCTTCTTCAGAGCCAATACATTCTGAACAACAGAATAAAATCACTTTATTATACAACTCTATTACAATGTTCATAAACTTTTCTACTTGTGTTCATAAACCTTTTACTAATGTTCATACTCCTACTAATGTTCATAAACCTTGTACTAATGTTCATATCTTTTTAATTAATGTTCATAAACTTTGTACTTGTGTTCATAAACCCTTGTACTAATTTTCATAAACCTTGCACTAATGTTCACAAACCTAAAAGATATTGTTCATAAATTACTTTTTTGTTGTTGTTCATAACATTTACACCAATGTTCATAAATAGTGCACTAATATTCATAAATATGCTACCTAATGTTCATAAACAGTATACTAATGTTCATTAACTTCCTACTAATATTCATAAATTCAGACAAGAGTTATAAGTTTACAAAACAGATTGTACAATGCACATCTTTTATCCTTGTGGGGGCATCACACAACAAAGCTTGTTGAATTCATGAGTATACTATTTTTTGCTATTAATAAAAGTAGAATTTCGAAAATAAGTTTTTGAGGAATTTACATTCTAGGGGCATTTTTACACATTGTTCTTTAATTTCAAAAAAAAAACCTATTCTAGGATTTTTCATTGTTCTTGTCTCCTCTCCTTCATCAACACTTTTGCATCTTGAATTACATAGTCCTTGTAGTCATTCACGCTGCTCATCAAAAGCTTTGCGCAATATTTTGCTCTTAGCTTCATTAACACCGTGTTTTGTAAAATAAATCAAAAAAACAACAAGCTAAAGTCAGAAATTTTTTGTTTCTGTGAGATAAAATTAATGATGTTTAAATAACAAGCTTACATCATTTTTTCTCAGCCCCGATTCCCAATTTTCCTCATCTCCATAGTATGTCTCCATATGCTTTATGCAATAAATGCCACAATCTATTTTGTTTCGCCCGGTCTTCCATGGCATTTTAACCAAATGTTGCTCATATTCAAAAATCTCGTTGCCCTTTTCAATTCCCTTTTCCATTAAGTATTGACCATAAGCAAAAGCCTACAAATTACAACAAAAAGAACATCAATTACGCACATAATTAGTCTAGACCTACACAACTTGAAAAAGCAAATAAAAAAAAAAAAAAAAAGAATAGCTTAGCAATGAGCTATGTTGCAAGATAAAGACTCTAAGGTCAAGTGCATAGAGTTAGCATGATTAGTATAGTCAATAGTTTATCATCAGAAAGCTTTTACAATCATTAAAGTAAACATTCCAGCACATGTTCATAGGGGTACAAGCAGATGTTCATAGGGTCAGAGTCAGATGTTCATAGGTTACAAACATATGTTCATTGGTTTTGAGGAACATGTTCATAAGCTTTGTTGCACATGTTGATAATGGCGCAGCAACATGTTCATATGGTTACAAACAGATGTTCATAGGGATAACAGTAAATGTTCATAGGGTTACAACTACATGTTCATAGATCTTATAGACATTCTCATACATCTTATAGAGATATTAGGAGTTATTCATAGACCTACTTAGCATTTTTTCATAAATGATAGGAATTGAGATTGATTCCACATTTTCATAAGATTGATTCCACATGTTCATAAGGTTACTAGCAGATGTTCATTGGGCTACAAGCACAGGTTCATAGAGATAGTAGCATATTTTTATAAAGGGGAATTCCAATTGGTGCCCTTTTACAATTGACTTGTCCAACTGGTGCCCCAAACACAGAAAGAAGTCCGATCCGTGCCCCTTTACTTTTTAAAAGTCTATTCTGTGACCTTATTTTATGTTTTCCGTTACAGGTATCCGTTAATTGGTGACGTGTCAATGTTGAAAGAATTTTGGGTTTTTAGGGTCCATTTTCGACTAAAATAAGCAGACCAAATTGCCCCTATCACTTTTAGGTAAAGCTTGTTCCAAAGCATCAACAACAGAATCAAAAGGGGTATTCTTTAATTTACTTTCAACCTCATCTTCATCTTCATCTTTTTCTTTTTCTTCATTTTCCTTTTTATCATCACTGTTCATCCCAATAGAAGAAGATGAAGAACTGCTAGGCTGAGCTTGAACAAACCCATTTTCTCTCTCCTCATCTACAACAACCCTCACCAACCCACGATCTCTTGGATCCAAAATTGATGATCGATTAAACAACGACCGTCGCATAAACCCACCACCAGAAAATTGATTATTCTCCAAAGCAATTGACATATTTTTTGATTCTTGATTCTTCCCCTTTTTTTCTGGGTATTTTTCTATTTCTAGTTTTGTGGGATTTTTTTTTTGATTTGAGGATTGAATATTCAGTGACTGAAGAGATTAAAAGAACCAACAACAAAGGAAAATTATTATTAAAATGGAACTACATAGTTAATTAATATCAATAATTATGTTATTAATGTATATTAATTCTTTAATTCCCCACCACGACAACGCTTCGGCCCACCATCGTCAATTCGTCAACCTCCACCACCGAATCGCACCACCTCTCCCCACCTTCAACCTGACCCTCCTCCACGAGCCTAACCACCACAAGCCGGCTCGCTACCACCGCGACACCTGAACGCAGCCACCTTCACCTCTTTTATTAATTTGTTGTTTCAATTTCGAAATCCCAAAATTTTTGTTATCGCAAATTGGAATTTTTTTTTTAGCCAATTTTTGTTTGATTGGGTTTTCTTGGGTTTGCACCGAACTCAAAAACCCATCACTAGCATCACCTTCATCATCAGTAGCACGAATTGATACCGTAAGTGGGACCTACGAGTTATCTAAGGGTTTGTGGAAAGTACATAGCTTCATACATGTTCATGGTGGGTGGTTATTTGTGGGCTACTGGGCTATATACTTTTGATTATGACTTTATGAGTACCTAGACAGACACAGAAAAATGGAGAGGAGAGAATGGTGAGTCATGGGTGATTTTTCATTTCATGGAAAAAACCCAACATCTCAATCGTCAATGTCGTTTAAAGATGGCATCCCTGCGTTTTAGTAAGGGTAAAATTGACAATGCAAAAATTGTCTAACGGAAAACAAAAAATAAGGTCACAGAATAGACATTTATTAAGCAAAGGAGCACGCTTTGGATTTAGAGAAGTATTTTGGGCACCAATTGGACAAGCCAAAACTACAGGGCACCAATTAGAATTCCCCTTTTATAAATAAACTATTTGTTGCACATGTTCATAATGGTGCAGCAACATGTTCATATGGTTACAAACAGATGTTCATAAGGTTACTAGTAGATGTTCATAGGGCTACAAACACAGGTTCATATAGATAGTAGCATATTTTTATAAATAAACTATTTGTTGCAACATGTTCATATGGTTACAAACAGATGTTCATAGGGTTAACAGTAAATGTTCATAGGGTTACAACTACATGTTCATAGACATTCTCATACATCTTATAGAGATACTAGGAGTTATTCATAGACCTACTTAGCATTTTTTCATAAATCATAGGAATTGAGATTGATTCCACATTTTCATAAGATTGATTCCACATGTTCATAAGGTTACTGGCAGATGTTCATAGGGCTACAAGCATAGGTTCATAGAGATAGTAGCATATTTTTATAAATAAACTATATAGATGATTAGAAGTTATTTTACCAAGTCTCTAGGAGTATCACCATATTTGTCTTCAAGTTTCACACCTCTTGGCAGAGTACTATTGTCAATAATTTCATACCTTCCAAGCTTGAAGTTTATGCAAACCAAATAGAAATGGTCATGCTTAGGAACAATCAAGAAAACCTGAGAAAGAAACATAGCAAAGCAGATTATACAAAATGAGTTTTTGAGAAATGATAGGTTCTTTAACAATTGAATTTAGTACTTACAAGATCAACCGACTTCAAGTCAGTTATCTCATAGTACTCCTTCAATTCCATATCGACTCGGCTACCAAAATCTGAATAGCTTTTTTGTAGATCTTCAGTTGGCATTTCAATTATAGTCTTATCTAACACAACCTGTTAAAATAAGTATTTGTCATTCCTTTGTGTGAAAAAAGATTATATATCCCATGCATGTTCATTTTAAATATATGTTCATATATATAACATCATATGTTCATATAGAGTACACTATATGTTCACTGAATTACATGCATGGTTTTCAAGGAGCTACTAAATATTTCATAAAGAGCATGATAGCATATGTTCATTAACAATCAACCACTTGATGCAATGTTCATAAACTATAGGCCAATGTTCATATAATTATATTAATAATATCACATGTCATATGTTTTTACACTTACATTTACAAAATGTGTGAAGAAAAGGCAGTTTGGCTTTGACACACCACATCTTTTGTTTCTGAAATTCATCCTTAGAGCCCACATGTCAATCACATCTCCATGAACATATTTCCCAAAAGACAACGTTTTCATGTTTTATCTTGTGATAGACCATTCTTTGTGCACAAATATTGGCTCACTGTTTCAGAAATACATAAGTTCATTTGAATAAGACTTTGTCTTACGCTAAAACAGAAATTGGAAGGAATCATGTTTTGACAAAGCACTTACTCATCTGCGAAGTTCGGATGACCCTCAACAAAAGTCAACTCAGTCACCAGCTTTTCAGTTGCACTTACATCTTCTAAGCTTTTTCCTTGGGCGCTTGTCCAGAAAGGAGAACGCAGAATGAGCGGAAGATTCTTTGGATTCCTTTTTGGACGAGCAACAATAGAAACTTCATCTTCGCTTTCGTCGTCTGAATGTTGCATTGACTTTTGAAAAACAGAAGATATATATGCTCATAGAGTTAGAATCATATGTTCATAAGGGTTATAAAACATGTTCATAGAGTTACTAGGATATGTTCATACACCTACAAGCATATGTTCACAGACCTACTAGCATATATTCATAAAGGGTTATAACACATGTTCATAGAATTATGAGCATGTTCATAGAGTTACTAGGATATGCTCATATTCCTACTAGCATATGTTTATAGACCTAGTAACATATGTTCATGGGCCTAATAACATATTTTCATAATTTATAGGGTTTGAGGAACATGCTCAGAACCTTTGAAAGCAAATGTTTTACTTGTATACTAATTTGACAACAATTATTTAACAAAAACCACAAGAATGCCAGACAATAAGTTCATAAACTATTTTAGCAATGTTCAAAATTCCAAACAAGAAGTTTCATGTTACAAAAACAGATTTTTGTTAAACATACTCATCATCATTATCATCACCATCATCAGCATCATCATCATCTTTGGCAGTTTGGGTTTCATCAAGATCCCTTGGGAGCTTCATTGTTGATGGAGTGAGTAGTATATCATTGTAAGAATTAACATTGTCATCATCCCCTTGCTCTCGTGGACTTGAATGCGAATATTCCCTTGAAATTTCAAGCACCTGGTTTTGTGTTGGTGGTGTGAGTCCAGTAGATAATTCAGGGAATCCAGTTTGCTTGTCAACGGAGTTGACAATGTTATTGATCACATTCTCGTTGTCAACTGCCCTTGTATCTTGATTTGGAGTTACTTCTGCAGGTGCCTTTGATGCAGGTTTTCTTCTAGTGAAGAATTTGCTCATTATTGCCTTTGTCTGCGGAGCAAGTATGTTACTGCTTGCTTTTGGATTTTCTGTTGCAGGGTTTGTGGCAACAGCATTTTCTGTTTCATTGTTGCTCTCTATTGGTGGTGTCAAGCCAAATGAAAAGCTTGGTGCAGAGGGAGAGATGAATTCCCTTGCTGCGCTATCTTTTTTGCTCAGCTTGAGTATCACAGGGGGAAGTTTTCCCTCAGGAACTTTTGTTTGTCCACTACCCTTATCTCCAGTGCTTGATTCCGGGTTTGTGGCAGCAACATCTTCTCTTGGTGATCCTGGATATCCTCATTTGTCTGCACCAGGGCTTGAATGTCCTCCACTAACCCTATCAGCTGATTGCCTTGTTCGTAAAGCACATTTGAACCCTGTCTCAAGGCTTTTTGACACTCCTTAACAGTTTCATTCATCAACTCATTATTATAAAATGCGTCTTCTCCAAACCAATCCCTTCCCTCAGCATTCTCTCCAGTATTTGCTTGAGCTTAGCTTGAAAAGAATTCAGCAAAGTTGTTCAGGGTCTTGTTCAGAGCAGGAATTGGACCGCGATGTCCATATTCACTCATTGTCTTTGCTAGTTCAGAGGCATTGCTAGTCAAGCTTTTCAATAATGAGCTTATCTTCTGAGCATAGACCTAAACAATTTGAAAATTAAATCAAAACAGATTAGCTACTGCAACAAACTATGCTACATCATAAAGGCTAAAATCATAAGCTCATGATTGACCACTGTCATACATGTTCATAAGGTTTTTGGCAAAATGTTCATAATATTTGATGCAAATGTTCATAATAATATAGCAACATGTTCATAATATTTTTGAACTTCATGTTCATAATGTTTGAACTTCATGTTCATAAAGTTAATGCCACATGTTCATAAGGTTTGAGTTACATGTTCATAAAGTTTATACCCCATGTTCATAAAGTTAATAAAATAAAATTTCAATCCCCTTCCTTATGATAATAAAGTTAAGCAAATGTTCATAAAATTTGATCTACATGTTCATATTGTTGGAGTCACATGTTCATAAGGTTAGGACAAATGTTCAAAATCATGCAGTAACATGTTAATAAACATAATGCTAAATGTTCATAATATTAACTGAGCAATGTTTGAAGATGCAGCACATAGAACATATTAAATATAAAACAAGGAGAATGTTACTTACATTTGAATCTACACTAATAGGTCTATTAGGGTGATCCTCCTTGATTGTACCCCATGGAACAACAATTCCTTTTTCAAATCCTCCTATATCTTTCTCATCCTTAATTCTTTTATCAACTTTCTCTTTGTCCCACGAACAAATAGATGGGAAGGTTGGATTAACTTGTGGATTTGTTATCTCATAGCTCATTCTCTCAAAGTAGAACAGCTGCATAAAGAACAACTTTTGATTTATATAAAACTAATAGTTCATAAATGCACAAATAAATATTGACTACAAGCATATTTCCATAGGCCGTACAACACATGTTCATAGGCTTATTAGGAAATGTTCATAGACATAGTAGCATATGGTCATACATGTAGTAGCATATTTTTGAGCAATGCAAAGGGTTTGAGCACTATTATTCATAAACTTTCCACTAATGTTCATAAACAGTGTACTAATGTTCATAAAATTTTCTACCTAAAATAGTTTCAGATATACATAATGTTTGTAGCACAGGTTCATAAGTTCACAGAGCAACTAATACATGTTCATAAGTTCACAGAGCTGCTAATACATGTTCATAGACCTAGAATAATATGTTCATAATGTTGTAGAACATGTTCATAAGTCAGAACCTAAAATGCTCATGAGGATTAAAGTAAACAAGCTAAACCTTGCATATGTTCACAGAGCTACAAGGATATGTTCATAGAGATACAACAATATGTTCATATAGTAAATAAGATATGTTCATGGAGCTTTACCATAAATTGAATACTTTTTTACCCCTTTTTTCACCTCCTATTTCTAACAAATGAACACAAATACAGCTATATATCATACAAAAATGCATATAATATTTTGATTAGGAAGGCATACCATTAGAAATACGATAGGTCCACTGAAGAAGGAGTTTTTGCCATCTTTCAAGTCATTTTGCCAGACCTTGACAGAATCTAAAAGAGCTCTGAAGTGTAATCACACCAATCAAAGTTCTTTATGTCCTTAACATCAATGAGTGATTGGAAAATCCTCAATCTGGCCCATGTATGACCATTCAAGAAATAGTTGTCAATGCAGACAACAAAATCTCTCTTGAAATCATCCCCAAAATCCTCCCTTTTCTCAAGTTCTTTCCCCATTTGGCTTACTAAGTTGTTTACCTTTACCTTCAGCGTGGGGTAAACTTGATCACACTTCCATCTCTTTTTGTAATCATCCACAAGTTGTGTGTACTCCAAACTGTCCTCTTCTTCGTTGTTGCTTCCTTCAACAATCTTTTTGCCTCCAAAACGCAAATTCAGAACCCTCCATACATCGTAGGCAGTGACAGAGAGCTCCTCATTCTCAAGCTTTATTGCAAGTCTTCCAACCTCAAAATGTTGAACTAAATATTTCAACACCTTCCCATCACAATTCTTCAAATTGAGGTCAAGAACACTCCCGAAGCTTATTTCTTTAACTGCCTCACGTTGCTTAGGGGTCAATTTACGCACTAGGTTGTACAAATTAACAGGAGACATTCTAGTGCGTATATAATCTTCATCTGGTATTGTCCCAGGCTTTTTTTCTTGCTTCTCCCTTCCTTCTTCCAACAAAACCACTTCGTTTTTACGTTTCCTTTTGGGAGCTCTTTTTTTTTGTCTCTGGCAAAACTATTTCCTTCCCCTTCTCTTGTTTGATTGTAATGTCCTTATGTTCCTCATTACAAATTTGTTGGGGAGATGGCTCATAGTTCATATCCTCACTATCTGTATCTTCACCGCTCTCAATCTCTTCAATAACAGTTTTCTTTGCCATATGTTTTCCCCTTCGCTTTTTAGGTGCCATAGCCACAAGAGGCACTTCACGTTCCTCTTGCTCTTCTTCTTCATTTTGACTTTGGTGCTTCTCTTTTTGCCTATAACTTGGATTCTGAAAAACAGACAAGAAAACAACAGATGTTCATCAACTACACCCAAAACATGTTTTACAAGTGTCAAAAAGAATGTTAATAAAGTTTCCATTAATGTTCATAAACTTTCAAACTAATGTTCATAAACTAATCTACCAATATTCATAATCTCAGGCAACATTTTTTCAACTATACATTAACAAACTAGTCTAGTATTTCATATAAGCTACACAAATAGTTTATTGAATGAAGTCAAACAGATGTACACAATATTTTTGAGCAAGTCAAAATAAGTGAACATGACAGAAAAAGTGAACATCAATAGTTTATACAACATTTGAGAAAATAAGAAAAGTGAACATCAATAGTTTATCACCAGAAAAATCTCACAATCCCTATAGTAAATATTCTAGCACATGTTCATAAGGGCTACAATCATATGTTCATAAGGGCTATAACACATGTTCATAAAGTTACTAGGATATGTTCATAGACCTACTATCATATGTTCATAGATCTACTAGCATATGTTCATAAAGTTACTAGGATATGTTCATAGATCTACTAGCATATGTTCATAAAGATAATACCATTTGTTCATAGAGGAAACAACATATGTTCATCCAATTTGTACAAAATGGCACCACAAGCTTTTTACTATTTGTTCATAACTTTCTACCAATGATCACAAACTTTTTTACCATTTGTTCATAAACTTTCTACCTTTTGTTCATAGAACATACATATAGCCTTAGTATAATGTTTATGACCATTATAACATATGTTCATAAAGATAATACCATTTGTTCATAGAGGAAACAACATATGTTCATCCAATTTATACAAAATGGTACCATAAGTTTCTACCATTTGTTCATAACTTTCTACCAATGATCACAGAGCTACAAGAATATATTCATAGAACTACAACAATATGTTCATATAATAAATAACATATGTTCATAGAGCTACTAGAAAATGTTCAAAAAACCAACAAGCATATGTTCACAAAGACAATCTCATATGTTCATAATGATACCCAACATAAAGAACATATGTACATATAGCTTGATATGTTCATAGAGCTACTAGAATATGTTCATAAAATTATCTAGTAATGTTCATAATTCCAGACAAGAATTTCAGTTGACAAAAACAATTTTTTGTAAAATAGTCATGAACTTGTAATTACCTTAGTCCTCATTGTTTCTATGAATTCTTCGAACAAGTGAAAATATCTGGAAAACAAAATTCAATAAATAAATAATCCACATTAATAATGAACAACAAATTGAAAAATGATGAACAATAAAAAAAAGTTATGAACAATTATGAATAAGAAAATAGAACAACGAAGAACAATAATGAACAATAAAAAAAGCAAAATTGAACAACTAAGAACAATTATGAATAACAATTTGATTACCTGTGTCACGATAATGAGAGCGAGAGCGCGAGCGCGAACAAGAGTGAGAACGAGAGCGAGAACGAGAGTGAGAGATTGATTTTTGGAGAAAAATTCTTAAACCTTGAAGAACTGTTAATGGAGATTGAAGATGGAGGATTGGTGATTGAAAAACTGTTAGAGAGAGAGTGGAGCGCGTTTTTAGTTTTTAGGTTTTGTTTTCAGTGGGGAGAGAGAATGAGAGAGGCGCGGTTCTTCGATTTTTTTTTTTTTTTTTTTTTTTTTTGTTTTTTTTTGTTTTTGTAATTAGACTAGGCCGCGCCTTTTGGTTGGGCCTGGTCTTGGCTGGACGCAGGTCTAGCCAATAGACACTGATATCAACCAACCCTAAATCATAACCTCAAAGGCTCAAATTTCCAAAACAAGACAACCGGTCCAGTATTTGGTTTGGGCCGAACGAACCCGTCTGAGTCTAGTTTCCCGGTCCGGACCTAATATTGTGCTCCGGGGATCACTTCTCTACTCTCTCTAGTGTTTTCCCTAGTAGTGGCAAAATCGCAATGGAGCGGAAACCATTCACAAGGACATTTCAAATTTCAAGCTCTCTCTCTGTCTCCCTCCTCTCTCTCTCTCCATTGCAGTAGCTTCAATGCTTTGAGCCTTCAACCCATCTCTCTCTCTCTCTCTCTCTCTCTCTCTCTCATTTTCATTGAATAGAACTTCCACACCGAGACTCCCCAAACCCTAAAACCCCTCCATAAACCCTAAAAATGTTCTTACCGTCAACAAGGAAATCAAAGCGAAACAGCGCAGTAAAACCTCGAAATGCGGGACAAAATACGCTACCGAATTCATCACCGGTAACTCCAGTTGTAGAAAATCGGAAATCAGGCTACGATGATGATGCAAATGCAATCGCTAATCGCCCTAAAACTGGCACTCCAGCTCCTTGGTCCTCTCGTTTATCTGTCCTTGCTAGGTCAGACATTTACTCTTTTTCCTGTGAAATTTAATTGTGTTTTTAGTAATTTGACAACATTTTTGATGTATTGAACAATTGGTGGATAATACGCGATTATGAGTACATCGTAATTAATTAATTATGATGTTTTTGGTTTTGATTTTCATCTTTCTCTATGTTATTGTAATGAGATTTTTATGGAATTTGGGCCTATTAGGATGTTTCTGTAAAGTTGCTGCTAGCCTGTGGTGTACTGTACACTAATAGGTAATTATATGTAAATTGCATTGTAGTTGATGATTTAGTCATTTGTGGTTCCGTTTCTAATTTGATGCATTTAAGTTAGATGTTCGCGAAATGTATGATTGGAGCTTCCAAAAGCAAAATGTGCTGAAAAATTTTCAGACAATGATACAAAAGTTTAACAATAGGCATGCACTATGCACAATAGCATTAGTCCTGCAGTGATCTTTTTGTTCTGTTATTACCTGGTGCACTGTGAATTATTTCCTGTACCAATGTACATGCTTGTGTGGGTGTAAGAGGGTGTTTGGCCAAGCTTCAGGATATTCTCTCATTTTCCCGTTCTTCAACACTCCTCCGTTCTCTATCTCACTGAAAACAAGCAAAAATAAGTTTCTTAGAAGTTCTAAATACCTCCGAGAAGCTGATTTGGTAGGGGAGAGGAGGGGGGTGTGTGTGTGAGGGAAATAAGGCGGATAAGTTGAAATTTGATAGAAAGTTAGAAACTGGGCCAAACACTCCCTAAGTTGGCTTTCTGGCACGTGTTGTATTGACATAATATCTCCCAAAGCAGGTTTGTTACTTGCAGCAGCGATACATATATTTTTGTTACCTTTTCAATCTTTAACTCAAAAGGGAGATACTTTGGCTAGATTTAGTATTTGGTACCTGCTTGTTGGATTGGCGTTTCACGAATTACTGCAGAATTCAAGTGCATAAATTATGGTGTACTAAAACTTATGAATCAATAATATGGAAGCAGGGTTAGAAAGGAGTCCCTCTTGTTGACTTGCTCTAGTTTGTGCCGAAAATTGTTTATTTAACTTGTGGAATTAACTGTTGCAAGCTATATAAATTGATTCTCATAAGTTCACCTCTGATTTGGTTATGATCTATCAATCTTTTGCTAGAGTTACTTTCTCAATGGCTTGGATTATATGATCACATCACACTATGCCCATGTTGGGTTTAGGACTATTTTTTGTTGTTATCGCAGAGGCTTATTGTTGTTTGTTCACTGGACAGGATTCCTCCATCAAGGAAAAGTGAAAAGTTAGATGATAGAGATCCAACGAAGCCTGTCTATGTCGGAGAGTTTCCTCAAGTTGTTCATGCTGAACAGACAAATTTCCTGCGTAACTCTGTGCCAGGTTATTGAAATCAGCTTGCTTTTTCCGTTGCAGTTCTTGCCTTTAGCTTTTTATATATCAACATGTTTTCCTAAATGAGACGCTATATGGAATTTTTGTGGCAGGTGAGGCATTCATTGCTGGTGGAATGGACAAAGGAACTGCTTTGTCTTGGATGATATGTGGAAGTAAACTTTTTATCTGGAGTTACTTGTCACCCGCTGCTTCCAAGAAGTGTGCCGTTCTTGATATTCCCTCAGATATTTCACAGAACACCAGTAGAAACACTTACATTGGTGATAGTTGGTTGCTTTGCATGATCAATTGGGACCATGTTTACCAGAGAAGCAATATTCTAAGGCAGATGACATCAGCTGGGGTTGTTTTATGCAATCAAAAAAGTCGAGCTATCATATATTGGCCTGATATATATTCAGATGATGGGGCAAATCCAGTTGTCAGTCTGGCATCTTCTGAAGAGCTGGGAAGTACTTGGTCACCTGGATATGGTACGAGTCCTCCAAGCAAACTGCACTCGAACAGTAGGCGTGAAAGTATGTCAACTGAATCCAGTTTGTTTAACTCCTTGATTTCTTCCGCAATCCCTTCTGAGCATCGTCATCAGCGTGTTTGTGTTGCCCTTGCTACTAGTTCCAGCGGTGAGCTCTGGAAATTTAAATGTAATCCCACTGGAATTCACCGTCAGAAGGTATATGAGGGTACCCTGAGTTCAAGTTCTCCGTTTAGTGGATGTGGTCATCCTTCAGGGGCTAAGGGCTATCCGAGATCTCTTATCTGGCGCTTTTCGTGTATCTCGACAGGGGAATTGAATAGGCAGTTCTTCCTGCTGACAGATAATGAGATACAGTGTTTTAGCATTCAGCTTTCGGCTAATCTAAATGTGACAAAAGTCTGGTCCGATGAAATTATTGGCACTGATAATGATCTAGGTATCAAGAAGGACTTGGCTGGTCAGAAGAGGATCTGGCCTTTGGATGTTCAGGTAGATGAACGTGGTAAAGAAATAATCATTCTTGTTGCCATATTCTGTAAGGACAGAGTAAGCAGTTCAAGCTACACACAGTATTCTCTTCTAACGATGCAGTATAAAGCCGGTATAGATGAAACATTCAAGGACTTGATGCAAGGAAGGGTGCTAGAGAAGAAGGCTCCTGTACAGGTGATAATTCCAAAAGCAAGGGTGGAAGAAGAAGGATTCTTATTTTCTATGAGATTGAGAGTTGGAGGCAAGCCTTCAGGGTCCGCTGTCATACTCTCTGGAGATGGAACCGCTACTGTCTCCTGTTTCTGGAGAAACACAACCAAGCTGTACCAATTTGATCTGCCTTATGATGCTGGAAAAGTTCTTGATGCTTCAGTTTTCCCTTCTACTGATGATAGTGAGGAGGGTGCCTGGGTTGTGCTGACTGAGAAAGCTGGAGTGTGGGCAATACCGGAGAAGGCTGTTTTATTTGGTGGAGTTGAACCACCAGAGCGAAGCTTGTCGCGCAAAGGGAGCTCAAATGAAAGATCTGCTGAGGAGGAGAAGAAAAACGCTTCAACTACAGCAAAATTTTCTCCTGGAAATCTAAATGTAGATGCTCGGGATATTGCTGGCAGACAGAGGACTGGTTTCACAGGAATTGTTTCGAGAACTGCTCAAGATGAGGAGGCTGAGGCTTTATTAAGTCGTCTATTTCATGATTTTCTTCTGTCAGGCCAGGTGGATGGGTCTCTTGAAAAACTGAAGAATGTTAGGGCATTTGAAAGAGATGGAGAAACTAATACATTTGCTAGGGTAAGCAAATCAATAGTTGACACCTTAGCTAAGCATTGGACAACAACCAGAGGTGCTGAGATTGTTGCTCTGGCCATGGTATCCAACCAACTGACAGAAAAGCAACAAAAACATGAAAAATTTCTCCAGTTTCTTGCCTTGTCCAAGTGCCATGAAGAACTATCTACGTGGCAGAGTAAGTTCTAATTGCAGACAGTCATTATCATTTCTTCTTTGTTTTGGTCTTGGATTACAAGTTTTGTTGCTTTCTTAAAAGAATTTCATCTAAGTTCATAGCACAGGAAACTTCTAGATCAGCTCCTTTGTCCATTTGGGTTATAAATGGAAAGTAAAATTAAGGAGTGTTTCCGAGCTTTCTTGTTGGCTCTCTTTTCTTTATTATGGTCAAGATAACAATCAGGTTTAATAGCTTCAAAAGTCTTGCAAATTCTTTCATATTTCACTTCATGTTGAGACTAAACTAAGGACATTTGGAAATTTGTGGATATATAAATGTTTTGATGAACTTGAGATTTCTCTATTTAGTTTTCAATCCTGTCATCAATTCGTGGAGCAACGTGACTTAATACCATGTTATAATATTTGAAGCTAGCTCTTTCTTAAACTGATTGAGATTTATGGTAGACCAACTAATATTCACAATCTTAGTTAAATGCAATAAGTTAACTGCCAATCTTTTATTTTTATTTTTATTTTTATTTTTTTTAAGTTTCCTTTTTTTCTTTATGAATGAGAAAGTAAAGTAGAGCATGCCATAGAAAGGGGTGCAAGTGTGCAACCCTCTTTCCTTTTTAGTCTATAGTTTGTCAACTAAGCAATAAACAATCAACATGCTTAATTTTTGTTTTGATCACGCATGTTTAATTTTACTCCAGGACATGGCTTGCAAATCATACTGGAACATGGTGAAAAGCTGACTGGCATGATTCAGCTGAGGGAGCTGCAAAACATGATCAGCCAGAGCCATTCAGTTGGAGCAAGCTCCCAGCATTCAAGTTTGGAGAGGGAAGCTTCAGGTTCTTTATGGGATTTAATTCAGTTAGTTGGTGAGACAGCCCGCAGAAATACTGTTCTTCTGATGGATAGGGATAACGCTGAAGTTTTCTATAGCAAAATTTCTGATCTTGAAGAAGTATTTCATTGCTTGGACAGGCATTTGGATTACATTATTAGTGCAAAGCAGCCACTTAATGTTCAAGTCCAGAGAGCTTGTGAACTTTCAGAAGCATGTGTGACTTTGGTCCGCTGTGCTATGCACTACAAAAATGAGCATCACATGTGGTATCCACCCCCTGATGGCTTAGCACCTTGGTATTGCAAGCTTGTGGTGCGTGATGGCCTCTGGAGTGTTGCTTCTTTTATGGTTCAGACTTTAGAAGAGTCTTCTGGCATTAACTTGTCTTCTAAGTCAGATATATGTTCCCATCTGGAAGTGCTAGCTGACATTGTACTGGAGGCATATGTTGGTGCCATCACTGCAAAAATTGAGCGTGAGGAAGAGCATAAAGGCCTCTTAGATGAGTATTGGGCAAGAAGGGATGGCCTCCTTAACTCCCTCTATCAGCAGACCAAAGTTTTTGTCAATGTCAGATGCCAGGTTTGTTCCTTTTTTTTTTTTTCTTTTTTTTGTTTAGCAGAAAGCTCAATTAAGCTGTCTCTTCGGCCTATTTCTTCCCCTGCTTCCCGTCAAGTGATATGTTCAAGATGAGAGAAGTGCATATGCTATTTTTTTTTATATTTGCTTTGCTTTTCCAACTGCCATAATTATATTTTATTTGTCAGTTTTTGGTCAAGGGGTTGGGGGCGGCATTATCTTTGTCTAATTATCAAAATTTCAAAGATTTACCACTCAATGAGGTTATTCAGAATATTTCCTTAACAAAAGATTTGATGTTCTTTCTCTGGTTTGCTTTATGAGGTTGGGATTCAGGTCATAAATATATGGGAGAAAACCATAAATAAGAATGACCTTCAATTCTGCCGTTGCTTGATCCTTTCAGTTTCGTTACTATATATGTTAATACTCCTTTCATATTTCTAAATTTTGTTTGTACTCTCTATCACAAGGGTACTATAATTATAGCAAATGTTAAATGGGCACTTTAGAAAATTACTTGGTAAGGGGTTTTTGTGCATTAGCTTGTTTTGTAGTCTTAATGTCTTATTGTAACATATTTCTTAGAGGGTGTCTCGTGCTCCAACCGCTACTCTATCTATCCTGCTGTTATAATGATAGTTCCATTGATGAAATTTGATCTTTTGCTCCTGTACTTATTGATGTGTATAAGATAAATGAAGGTGATAATAACTAAGAGCTCTTCAGCTGTCTTCCAATGCCATCCCTCCTTCAAACAAAAAGGAACAGGAAGAGCACTTATTGATTTAAGGAAGTAATCTTACATTTTGGAACTTATCATTTGAAATATCCTTGCAGGATTTAGTTGACGATAATGGAGAACAGAAAGAAGCAATCCTCAGAGAATTGTCATCTAATTTGTTGACTGTTGCTAGGCGGCATGAAGCATATCAAACTCTTTGGAACATCTGCTGCGATCTCAATGATACTACGCTCCTTAAAGAGCTTATGGTAGGGAAACTATTTTAATTAAATTCAGTAAATCTCTTCAATTGCTTCAACTCAGGACATTTTGATAACTTTCTTTTGCTTCTTAGACATTGAAGTTGCTTTTGCATGTGAAGTTTCCATTTTCAAAATATACTTCTGATTGTATGTGTAGATCAAGTCCACAATTAACATCTATTAACTGATAATGTTTCTCAGTAGTGATATGTTCTAATTTTGTCACACTTTTGGCTTTATATGTTGCTTTTTGTTGAAGGTACTCTGAATGCTTTCTTCTGTAATTCAATCTTTGAAAATATTGCTTTGAATCTGGATAAGTTCTGTCACATCCCCTTGAACATAGCTGTAGTTTTGACTTTTACAGAACTTTGTTATCTGTCTTAGAGAATCCACTTGCCTCTATACTAGCCAAGGGTAAGAGTAAAAAGGCGCACACAGTACATACATTGTCGGATCCAAGTACTACTACAACTACATACAACACCAGTTAGATGTTCGAAAACAATGTAAATCTTAATCTTTGAGCCTTTAAAGAATCAGTAGTCTATTATGTTCATAAATTAATGTTCTTGTTTGTAAAGCTATTATGGCCTGAATCTAAAGTTCGATCCCAGGCAGAAGTTTATTCTCCTACTATTCTACTCCTCCCTTATTACTTTTTGCGCTCTGATGTGTCCATTCCTTTTCGTATACTCACCAATCTTGATTATTGGATCAAAACATTATATTAATGATCTATGTTTATGTTTTTAAAATTCAAAAAATTTATTACATAGTTTAAAGTTCTAGATCTGCCACTGGCACATCTTGACCTCCTAGACCCTGCCAGATGTCATCGAAGTAGTGGTTTTCAAGTTGGTCTATTAAAGTATTGCTTATCTTATATGTTGACTTGTCTAAGTATTAATTGGTTTTCTAAGTGTTAGTAACTCAATATTGTTGCTATAGATTCTGTAAGAATGACTCTGCCAAGTGAAGGCCCAAACTGGTAAGATTGACAAGAAAGGAAAATAGGAGGTTTAAAATTTATGGCATCGAATAAGTTTTGGGTCTCTTTGTTGCAGAGGTTCTCCATCAAAACTTAGCACAAAACATCACCATCCAAATGAAGTTAGATGATTCAATTGTAAATTCAATGTAAGTTGGTTTATAGCCTTTCTTCATTGAGAAAGTGTGCATGCTTATATAGGATAACCCTATGGGACTTGGTTCTAGCTGAGGATCATTGTTTCATTGACCGTCAAAACTGGAGAGAACCTGATGGAGAATCAAAGGAAAGGAAAAAGGGTTAATGAGGAAATTGGATTTCCCAAATTTGCACCTTTGGCAAGTTGAAAAATAATGTTTCCGAATTCCAAGTCGAAATTGGACCATAAGTCTGAATTCTGAAGGGTACAAGTCGAAAATAATGTTTCGAATTCCAATTGCGATTCTGGAGAGAAGAGAAAGCGGTAAAAATTGCTCAGATTCGGGACAGATTGATTTACCGGCCGTGTACCCTTTGATCCCTGAAACATCAGAAAAAAGAGTTACAAAATGTTGCCCAGTTAACCTGGAACATGAACTTCCATCAATGTAGCTAGTTTTTGTTTTTGATTTGTTTTAATGTCTTTCTCCTTCCATTTCCCGCATCTGATGTTGCTTGTGTCAGCTTGTAACCTCAACAATGATTTGTATCATGCAGCATGAAAGCCTGGGACCTAGAGGAGGGTTCAGTTATTTTGTGTTTGAGCAATTGTATGAGGACAAGCAATTCTCGAAGCTTTTGAGGCTAGGGGAAGAGTTCCCTCATGAGCTAGTTACTTTTCTGAAGGATCACCAGAGTCTTCTGTGGCTTCATGAAATATATCTTCATCAGTATTCGGGTGCTTTGAGAACTCTTCATGCTTTGGCACTTTCTGAAGATGGTAGATTGTTTCCTGCTACTGAAAAGGAAACAGATCCAGACTCTGGAAAAGCAGAAATAACATTGCCAGAAAGGAAGCGTCTCTTACATCTCTCAAAGATAGCTGCAGTTGCAGGTTTGCCTATTGTTTCAGATATTGTACTTGTACAACACTCTTTCATGTTTCTGTTATGAACTAAAAACTATATGAATGTTGAGAATACTTCATGGGCAACTATGTTAGCTGTTCCAAAGTAAGAATTGCTTCTTAAAGTTGAAAAATAACCTGTTTGGGTTAGTACTTACTACGTACTTGCAGGAGCCATTTGTCAATGAAGAATAAGTCGTGACTGCTTTGTCTCTCTTGTAATTGCATTGTCTTTGTTGTAATGTCATCGAAAGTTGTTTGTTTGGTTTGTTTGTTTTTTTAACCAACTTTTCTTTTTAAAAAGTTGGTACATATAATGTTTTTCGATATTCTGTTTTCATGTGAGGTTATTTATTTTTCTTATCCTTTTATTGAAATTTTGCTAGGAAAAGATGCTGACTATGAGGCAGAACTTGAACGCATTGATGCTGACTTGAAAATTTTGAAGTCACAGGTATTTATCCAGATATAACAATTTTTGACATTTATGATAAAGGTTATGAGCAAAAATCTCATGACAGTTCAGTTACATGAGGTCTACTTATCCTTCCATCTTATGTTTCCACTGACATGATATTTGATGTGGAATGTACTGTTTGATAGAGAATTTCACGTAGGTCATGTGCATATGTAGGATATGAGAATCATCATTATGCAAGTTTTGGCTAATTCATGTGTGGTTTTCTTTTATCTTTGACTGGAATTTGTTATTGAAGAATGAGACTAGTCGTTCTGTATTCTCTCCATGGTTCGAAATCACGGTATCGGTCGCGATCGCGGAAACGGTTGCGACATCGCGGAAGCGGACTGATATCGGCGATGCGTATCAAGTCGTGCTTGTCGCGGCATAAATTTTTGTATCAACTATATCTCCCGTGTCGGCCATTTATAGGCCGTATCGGCCATTTATCGGCCGTATCGGTCATATATCAGCCCTGTATCGGCCGTATCGGTCATATAGCGGCCATGTATCAGCCGTATTGGTCAAGTATCAGCCAAATAATAAACAACGTTACGTAGCGGGATATAGCGTATCAGCGACCTCAAAAACCGATACGATACGGCCGATACGATACATCGCGGCCGATACGATACGTCGTGGCCGATATTTAATACCATGATTCTCTCTACACTGGCATGCTCATTACATTGATGTGTCAATGTAGAGAGATTATATCAGTATATTTTAGGCAACCTAATGATAGCGCTACTAGGAAATAAACTCTCCAAACTGGTACCCAGTAAATGTGTATAGTTATTGCAGGCTCAGTCCAATCAAAATACACCTCTTAATGGGATATACAAACAACTCAGCATAAACTACCCAGTGAAATCAGAAACTAGCAGCTCACCTCTGAGCGAGGGTAACTACAAACCAATTGTGCAATAGCACCTACTAGTTATAGAAATTAGGTTATATACACATTAAATAAGCAGCTTTGATGTACAGCAGCAACTACCTGCGCTCTAAGCAATATCAGCAGTATCTTCTCTTGTATTACCGCAGCAGCCCAGCCAGCCCTGGTGTGCCATAATCATTAGCCAAGTTTTTCTAGAGGAGTTCAGACAATCTACTTGCCGCTTAAGGTCTGTCACATCTCAAATGCATAGTTCTTCCCACCAAACATCCTGCCAGTTGCTCTTGCACCTGCAATAGCCTACAACTATGGTCCTACTGTGTAGCATGAACATCTTCTGCACATATTCATTTTTAGGTGTAGGGTGTCTGCCTCTACTAGTCTTCAATAACCATTCCACTACCACATACCTTGTCACATATGCTGTACTCTTAATTCCAGCCCATTGCAACAGTTTGGTCCACACTTCAGTAGAGAAGGGACACTCTAAAAGAAAATGTGAAGCAGATTGATTTTTACCACGATGACACACATTGTTGCAGTTGATATCCATTTAACCAACCTGCTCAAAGTGTTCATAGTATTTGGACCTTTGCCACAATGCTAACCATAGTGTACATACAGCTCTAGTTCTTGCACCACTAGCACAAAACCAGATTTTTCCAAGGAACCTTGAAGTGATTCTCTTTCAGCTGAGTGTATACTTATTTAATGGATGTGCCATTGTCTTTGAGGACACTATTCCAAAGAACTTTGCACTGATTCTCTTTCAGTTGAGTGCATACATATCTGATAGAAATGCCGCTGTCTTTGAGAACAAAATTTCTTGACTCTCCTTGCAGCTTGCACCCAAAATCTTTCTAACTATCCCTTGTGCTTGTTCTGCAATAGATGCATCAGACAGATTCTTGTTCTTAATGTACACAGCATGGGTGCATTCGATCCATAGCTTGTCTTTATTTTGGCTAATATCCCAATTTAGCTTGAAGTTTTAGACTGCAGCTTTAGTGCAAGTCTATTTGGTTTTCAAATTTCTTATACCTATTGAAAATGCATTCACTATTCAAAAGCCTCTCTTAAACCTATGTTCCTTTGACACGGTTTCAGGTCTTTTTGCTCTATATTCAAGAATTAGATCTTTTCAACATGCCTAACAAGCTTCACACTCTTCTTGTCGAATAGCAATAGACCACAAGGTGATACCAGAGTTGGGTGAATGCCACCCCTTTTCCCACCTTCTGTAGAATACCATCTCATTGCGCTAATTGTGTCTTGATCCCTGCTGCTTAGAGCACTCCATACTGGCGTCATTGAAGAGCTGCATATCCTGCAGGTCAACCTCCATTGAGAATCCATTAAGGAAAGTTTATTAGTTATAAGAATTCATTAATCCCCATTAAGAATGGTCATTTAGTTGGTTTAACTCAATCAGAGAGATTCTTTGGGATTTGATGTTGGGTTTTAGGTATTGTTCATTTGTTCTGGGTTACAGCAGGAGGCTCTGGGCGTTAATATCACTTCTGCAACAATTATTTGCCAAATTCTAGTATAAATAACATTGATATTAAGCTTTCTATGGATTATCTGAATTTGTGTGGTTGGTAGGATCTTATTATGATAGACATTTTATGGGATGTAAAGGGAAGGAAATGGGTTAGTTGTGGTTGGACAAGTAATCTTTGGGGCTTTTCTTTGCTTAAACTGCAATCCAAGTTCCCATTGATGTCTGTAACAACTTTAACTTCTACTCGTTTAGCTGTTTTTGGATCTAACATTCATTTAAGATTAGGTATTTCTTCGTTGACTGAAGACTCCAGGGTCTGGATAGGTGAATCTATGGCAGTGTTGTCTTGCAATTCATTTTTGTTGATGTTTGGGAATTTCTTCCCAATGCCCCGTTTCATATTGCGAACTCTCTAGCGCTGGAGAAAGTTAATACTAATGATAAGCGAGAACAAAGAAGGCTGGGGTTGTCTATCTCTTCGGACATGTTCGTGCTCTGTCAGGCTAGTGGTGAGACTGCGTCACAATTGGTTTTTGCACTGTCAGGTGGTTCGGCGTCTTTGGGCCAAGTTGCTTAATGTGTGTGTGGGTTTGGGTGGGGGGGGGGGGGTTGGGTGGCTCCTTCTAGTGTCATGGAATTCTTGCAGACACGTTTGTGGGTTCACTTTGGAGGTGTTGCTGTACTGGTTTTGTTGTGGTGTGTTTAGTACTTTGGTTGGAGAGGAATGCATGGATGGAACCCCTGATGTAAATAAAATAAAGGGAAAGATGTTATGCTTAAATAAAAGAAAGGAGCCAAAAGGAAAAAATTGTGTACAGTATAAATTACTACTAGTACTGAAGCAAATATGCATCTTGTGAGCCCCTAATACATTCTTATTTCTTAATCATCTGATGTGTTTTCACTTACTCCCTCTGCACCCCATCCCTATACTTGGAACACTGAGAGCCCATTGCACTAACAAATTTCAGCTTCTCCGTCTCATTCCCTCACATCTTTCCCCTGCAGCCTTCACAAATTTTAGCTTAGTAGAAGCTGAAAATAGACCCTATGGAGGCAAAAAGCTCAAGCTTCAATTTGAAGCATCTGCGTCCAGCCTCTGTGTGGGGCTATAATTAGCTTCTAAGAAGCTGACTTTGTGGTAGAGAAGGAGGTGGGGGGGGGGGGGGTGATGTGAAGGAAATGAGAGGGAGGAGCTGAAGCTTGCTAGAAACCAAGCCAAATGGGTCCTTAATGTTTGGAACACATTGCTTGGATGTAATGAGAGCTGTGCAGTGGGCACTACTACCTTGCTGGCATGAATATACTTTTCACCTCTTTAGCTGGAAATAGTGATTCATTTATCTTAACGTACTTTACCAATGAGCTCTACTTGTTCCAGGAGGATATCTTGAAACTACTTCCCGATGACGTGGAGAAGCAGCAAATTGGACAGAGGCTCCTCCCTCCTTGGGAACTTATCAAGCTGTGCCTCAAAGGTCGAACTCCAGAGCTACTGTTGAGGGCTTTTGATGTATTTGCTTGGACTAGTTCTTCCTTCCGTATATCCAACAAGTCGCTTTTGGAAGAGTGCTGGAAAACAGCTGTTGATCAGGATGACTGGGAAAAGCTCTATCAGTTCTCCATTGCTGAAGGATGGAGTGATGAGGACACTTATAGGGTTCTGGAGAAAACTATGCTTTTCCAGGCAGCCAGGAGATGTTATGGTCCTGAATCTGAATCGTATGACGGTGTTTTTGACGAAGTGTTGCCGTTGAGGCAAGAGAGCATTGAGCAGCCAAGTATAAACGATTCTGGTTCTTCTGTCGAAGCAATTTTGATGCAGCATAAAGATTTTTCAGATGCCGGGAAGCTGATGCTAACTGCAGTCATGTTTGGCGGTGCTCAAGTTGATATTGACGAGGAAGAGGGGCCGATTCCAATGGAGTAGCAGCAGCCAGGATGCTGGCGGTAGAGTGTAAAAGAAACAGTTTTGTATGCTATAACCTAGGGTCAACACATCTTTTTCTGTATATAAGCGATCCATCTTATAGTATATTGTGATGTGGGCATGTGGTTCTTAACGTTGTACATTTTGCGAAGCATTACAGATAGCTAGCTGTAAGTTGCGAGATTTCGCCCCCCTATTTTTCCGGGGTTCTAATTCGTCAGTGATCTAAGACACATCCTTTCACAGCAATCACTAAAAGTTTGAATAAATTACCATGGAAGTGTGGGTATCCGTACGTTTGTGGTCATGTCAAAATTGAAATGGTTAAGGCATGCTTTTAAATTGCTCAAACAAGGTGAGGTTCCTAAGCAGATATTGTTCGATGTCCAACAACAGTTGAAACAAGATTTGCTTAATTCTCTGTTTGGGAAGTGAAAAGAATGCTGTGGGTAAATTGATACATTCTGAGAGATGTTAGATTTAGATTCAACATTCAAGGAAGAAATCTAAAACTGGGCATGGACGCTTAAAAGTCCATCATCATTCCACTCTTGACGTTAAATCCTTGGCATGGACACTTAATTAAGATCCTCATTCCACACAGACGACTAATTAATCTGGTATCACAAAATGATCATGGACAGTGGACAGTAATGCTGATGGTTTCTATTTTCTTTGCATTTCAGAGCACCTTTCTGGAAACTAATCAAGTGAATGAATTCAGGTTAAGCTTCTCAGAAATACAAATATTTATATAGTATATACAACATATATTCCGTTGTACTCCGTGTAATACAAGCTCGTAGCGATATACTACTACATACAACTTTTCACACTAATCACAAATATATTCCTGAGCCAGACTCGATTATAATAAATCAGAAGAAGCAAATACAAAGCAGCCCACTTGACTAATCCCAAATCAGTGACAAGTTAGTATCATCGACGTAACTTAATTTCAATCGGAACAGCAGCAATAAAGCTAGAAGCTGCAAGACGAACCAAGTAGCAAGGGCATTGACTTGCATCAACAAATTGGTGAAACCAACTAGAATTGGCGATAACTACAATTAACAGAAAAATGGTGTAACTAAACGAATTTTTGTCTCCAAATAATGTCTTTGTACATCAAGTTGCTAAAGCTAGCCATTCAATCATGATTCACTACACATTGGTAATCAGTCCTTCAGTTGTTCAGTTGACCCCCTAGTAGACTGTAAAAAATGTATCTAGTCCTTTTCTGAGGGGAAAATGCAGCAAGCTCATCAACCTCAAATACTAAGGGGCTGTTTGTTTAAGGGGTTTCAGCAAGGAAAAAGGGAATCAAAACAGCTAATTTCCTTTCAGTGTGTTTGGTATAGAAAAGGCGCGAATCCTTTTCTCCTTAATTCATTATAGCATTACCCAAATTCATTAATATACATTACCCACTGCCCCCTTGGTATTGAAATTCCCCACTTTTGATTTTGGGGATCTTGAGTTGAGACCATCTCCTCGGCAAAATTGGCAGCGTTGGTTTTGTAAGTGCTCCAAAGTTTCAACACGTGGCTTCTTCTTCAAGTTTTTTTTTCTTTTTTTCTCTTTTTTTTTAGCATGAAAAGTAACTTGTATTCCTTTTTTTATTTTTATTTTTATATTATGAGTTGAATGCTTTTCTAGGGTGACAATATTGGTATTGTCACCCTAGAAAAGCATTCAATTCATAAAAATAAAAAAAGGGTGACAATACTGACAAGTCTTTAAGGGGCCCCTCTTTTATATTTTTTTTCAATATTTTCATCAGCTGGGCATTACTGTTTGTTGATATTTTACCAAAATTTAGCTTGAATATAGATACTTGGGAACTTAAAAAAGAAAGAAAGAAGAAAAGGTTAATAAGAAGAAAATTCTATTCCCTTTTATAATTGAACCAAACAACAACAAAGGGAATAAGGGAACTCTTTTCCTTTTAGAGTGAACCAAACAAAATGGGTAATTGATTTCATTACTTTCCATTATCCTTGTTTCTCTTTGTTGATTCCTTTTCCTTTCCCAATGGTGAACCAAACAGCCCCTAAGCTATTCCATCTGTGTTCTCAGTTCAGTCCTTCCTTGGGTGTAACAATCTCTGTTACGCAGAATATTTTTATAAAGAATACCACCATAGAATGTATTGAAGTCTGTCTCGGGTAAGTTGTGACCTATGCCTTCATTCCTAATATCTAGGAATCACTAGTTCTAATGTCAATTTTCTATTCTTATTTAAAATAAACTTATGATGTACCACCCTAGTATTTATTCACAATGAATAAATACTTTAGTTACTGATGTGAATTTTAAAGCAGCAAGTATAGGTAGCAACAAATTTGTGCTAAGAAGCAAATGTCCCTTTCAATAACCTAGCTGAAAAGCATCACAAAGTAGTATTAATCGCTTCTACATTAACTACACCATACCCTAGTACCCTACAGTATGTACACTCCTGACAGACAAACATGATTCGAAAGGTCCAAGGTTTATAGGGACAGCAAAATCGGCAAGAGCAGAAAACCAAGTGGCACATATCACACAGAGTCTCTTTCCGTATCATCAGTATGCAGACTAACACATGCTTACACATGACAAAGGGAGGGGCATGGTGACTGGTGACGAGCATGGAGAGGAAAATTTGTCTATCGTCACCCTATAGGACCCTTTGTGTCTCAGGAAGATCATCCGGTATCACCGAATTCCGATTTCACCCATGTCTTTCAGTGTAACGGCCTTTTGATTGGTGTCCCGCAAAACGCTCGTCCAAGCCTACCATGGAGCCCGATAACCGACCCGGGGGCCTCTTATTTCTCCTAGGGGTGTCTCGTGCGATGTGGTTAGAGAATATATCAACCTTTATTCCGGGCCTCCCGGAACCCAAAAAACGTGGATTATAGCCTTCGATTTTCGGCTTCCCGAGGCCCGACTGTCATTTTTGCCCAAACTTCTCTGGGGCGTCTACCTTGACCCAAGAGGACCCCTGATGTCCTGGAAATGTCATTCGGGTCTCCGAACTCTGATTTCACCCGTGTTATGGCCCTTAAAATGGTGTTTCGTTAAACGCCCGTCCAAGCCTACCATTGACCCGATAGCCGACCCCGCGGGCCTCCCATCTCCCTTACGGGTGTCCCGTGCGATGTGGTGCGAAATTATCCGCCTTCGTTCCGGGGCCTCCTGAAACACAAAAAAAAATGGATGATAGCTTTTGATTTTCGGCTTCCCGGAAGCCCGATTGTCTTTTATGCACAAACTTTTCCAAGGGGTTTACTTTGACCCCTAGAGGACCCCCTGGGCCACGGCAATGTCATCCGGGTCCCCGAATTTTACCCCTTCTTTCGGAGTTACGACCCTTAGATTGGTGTCCAGTAAAACGCCCTTCGAAGCCTACTGTGGACCCGATACCGATCTCGGAGGCCTCCCAAGTCCCATAGGGGTGGCCCGTGCGGTGTGGTTCGAAAATATCCACCTTCGTTTAGGTCCTACTCCTCCCGGAACCCTAAAAAACATGCATTATAGCCTTCGATTTTTGGTTTTTCCCCGGGGCCGAGCTGTCATTTTTGCCCAAACTTCTCTAGTGGGTCTATGTTGACCTTTAGGATCTCTGGTACCCAGAGTATGTTATCCTAGTCGCCGAACTCCGATTTCACCCATAATTTCGATGTTTCGGTTCCTAGACAAGTGTCCCGTAAAACGCCTGGGCCTGGTTGTTCTGCCTAAACTTCTCAGGGGGTCTATCTTAACCCTACAGAACCCCTGATGCCCCGGGAAGGTCATCCGGATCCAATTTCACCCATGCCTCTGATAAAATGGCCCCTTAGATTGGTGTCTTGTAAAACGCCCGCCAAGCCGACCACGTACCCGATAACCGACCCCGGAGGCCTCCCATGTCCCTTAGTGGTGTCCCGTGCGAAGTGGTTCGAGAATTATTCACCTTCGTTCCAGGGCCTCTCCAAACCCCCAAAACGTGAAATATAACCTTCGAGTTTTGGCTTCCTCGGGCCAAATTCTCATTTTTGCCCAAATTTCTCCGGGGGTCTACCTTGACCTTTAGGACCTTCAATATCCCTGGAAGATCATTCGAGTCCTGAACTCTGATTTCACCCAAACATTTGATGTTTCGGTCTTTAGACTGGTGTCCCGTAAATCGCTCGTCCAAACCTACCAGGAACCGGAGAACTGACCCCGACGGCCTCCCATGACCCCTAGTGGTGTCCGGTGCAATGTGGTATGAAAAATATCGACCTTTATTCCAAGGCCTCCTTGAACCCCAAAAAATGTGGCTTCCTAGCCCGGTTGTCTTTTTTGCTCAAACTTCTCCGGGGGCTCTATCTTTACCCTAGAGGACTCTCAGTGCTCCTAGAAGGTCATCTGGGTCCACAAACTCCGATCTCACCCATGCTTTCGGTGTTTTAGCCCTTATATTGGTGTCCCGTAAAACGCCTGTCCAAGTTTACCCGGGACCCGCCGACCCTAAGGGGCTCCCATAACCCCTAAGGGTGTCCCGTGCGATGTGGTGCGAAAATATCTACTTTCGTTCCAAACCTCTCATGAACCCTAAAAAATTGTGGATTGTAGCCTTGGATTTTTGGCTTCACGAGGCCCGATCGTCATTTTTGTCCAAACTTCTCCGAGAATCTATCTTTACCCTAGAGGACCCTCGGGAAGGACATCCTGGTTCTCGAACTCCAATTTCACCCATGCTATCGATGTTTTGGCCTCTAAATTGGTGCCCCGTAAACGCCCGTCCAAATTTACTAATGACCCGATAATCGACCCTGAGGGACTCTAATGACCCCTAAGGGTGTCCTTTGCGTTGTAGTGTGAAAATATCCACCTTTACTCTGTGTCCCCCTGAACCCCAAGAAAAGTGATGTTTCGAGCAACTCTTGTGTGAGACCAACCCACAGAAAAATGGGGTTACCTTTTAGAAAGTTAGATATAGTGGTATAAGTACCTTTTAACTAAATACCACAACTTTTTGACTTGAGTTGCCAATTCTATCATTCTTCTAATTTTCCTCTCTCTTTGCACCTTCTAATTTTTGGATGCAAATATTGAATTGTTCTCAAATACCATTAAGGCATGTGCTTTCGTAATATATTTATGTTTTACTACAACATTGTATTGTCTTTTTTGCTAGTTAATCAAACATTTTCAAAAACAACAATTCAACAGTTTTTTTAAATGCCTCATCTTCAACCTTCCCCTTTTCACCCATGCTTTTCAGTATTCCGGCCCTTAGATTGGTGTCCTGTAAAACGCTCAACCAAGTCTACCATGGACCCGATAATCGACATCGGGGGCCTCTCATTTTCCCTAGGGGTGTCCCGTGCGATGTGGTTCGAAGATATCAACCTTCGTTCCAGAGCCTCCCGAAACCCCAAAAAACATGGATTATTGCCTTCGATTTTTGGCTTCACGGAGCCCTAGTTGTCATTTTTTCCCAAACTTCTCTAGGGTGTCTATCTTGACCCTACAGGACCCTCGGTGGCCAAGGAAGGTCATCCGGATCCCCGAAATCCGATTTTACCCATGCATTCGGTATTCTGACCCCTTAGATTAGTGTCTTGTACAACGCCCGTTCAAGCCTACCACGGACCCAATAACCGACCCAGGGAGCCTCCCATGTCCCTTAGGGGTGTCTCGTGCGATGTGGTTCAAAAATATTCACCTTCGTTTCGAGGCCTCCGGAGACCCCAAAAACGTGAATTAGCCTTCGATTTTTGACTTTCTACAGCCTGGTTGTCATTTTTGTCCAAACTTCTCTAAGGGGTCTATCTTGACCTTTAGAACCCTTGGTACTCTTGGAAGGTCATTCGGGCCCCTGAACTCCGATTTCACTCATAATTTGGATGTTCCGGTCTCTAGACTGGTGTCCCATAAAATGATCGTCCAAACCTACCAGGAATCCGAGAACCGACCCCGAGGGCCTCCCATGACCCCTAGTGGTGTCCCGTGCAATGTGGTGCAAAAATATCAACCTTCATCTAGGCCTCCCCGAACCCCAGAAACCTTGGATTTAGCCCTTTGATTGGCTTCTTGCTCAAACCGTAGGTGTGAGGGAAGGAAGAAGATTTGGCAGCGGAAGCAGCGGTGATGGGAGGCAGCGCGCGGTGGTCGGCTGTCAGAGCCGGTGAGGAAGCGGCGGACGAGCGGAGTGGGCGGCTAGTTTTGTGAGAAGGGTGGGGTTTAGAGCTTTTGCTCTGATACCATATTGGTTGGAATAATTTCTCGTGAGGGTTTCCTCATTGATGTTAACAATATATACTGAGAGATACATCAGTTTAGCTGAGCCTTAACCCTAATTCCAAACAGAGGCCTAACTATACAATGATAAGCCTAATAGGAATTAACTAAATATTTACATATTTAATTATGTTCTATCATATATCAGTGTATTTAGTCAAATGTGAGTATACTTATTTGTAATTTCGCCAAACTCCAATATACTTCAATGAAATTTACCCAACTTTTAAATTACAGTAGGTATGAGTCAATTATATTAAATGAAAGCAATCAGCTAGGGTGCTATTATTCAGCGAGTTCAAGGGATCAAATCCTGTGAGAATACATTTTAGTGCCACCTTTGGGCCCTTTATCTTGTGTCTCTTCTTTATCTTGTTCCCTTTTTATTATAGTTTTCTTTCATGTTTTCTTATTACGTTATACCACATTGATCATGATCAACTCTTTCACCATACATAATAGATACAAATTGTAAACCAAATTCTTCTATAAATTTCGGCCCCCTATAAAAAAAATTATGGCTCCGCCAGTGAATAGAAAAAAAAAAGAAGTAACTAAAAGCGTTTGTATGGATTGGAAATGTAGAATCTTATAGAGGTATACTCCATGAGTCCATATTATATAGATTTATAAAGGGTCAAGATGACTCATAACTTTGACTTATTATTTTTGTCATCCGTATCTATTATAGTTTTGTTCTTTAATTTTTCTTTCAAATTAGTTGTACATATTTGAAGTTTTAACATGAGAGATTACGATAAAATACAGGTGAGAAGTCAAACATTGAGAAACGACACTTTATATTGACAGAAAATATTCTAAAGAACAACCCTAACATGCTGACTTATGGTGCTCCATCTCTTGATGCTCGTCGTGATATAACAAATGACTATGTACCTAAATTAGCCAAAGAAGCTGCATTGAAGGCCATTGAAGAATGGGGTCAACCTAAATCGAGCATCACTCATCTCATTGTTTATACAATACTAGCATTTTCCATGCCTGGTATAGATTATGAGGTTGCAAAATTACTTGGCCTTGATTTGACATCAATTCATCAAACAGTCATGTATTTGGTGGGTTGTTATGCTGGACCTCACATCTTGCACCATGCAAAGGATATTGTTGAGAATAACAAAGGTACACGGGTTCTAGTAGTGTTTGTAGAGACTAGAATTCTTAACTTTCATGGTCCAACCGAAGATCGTATGGATTCAATGATAGGACAAGCATTATTTGGTGATGGTGCCGCGGCTGTTATTATAGGTGCTGATCCAGACATGTTGATTGAACAACCACTTTTCCAAATTATACTTGGTGTTCAAACTACCATACCCGAAACAACCGGTCCAATGGTTGACACAACTGAAATGGGTCAAGTTGTCTATCTTCCTAAAGACATCCCCATTTCTCTCGGAAAGAACATAGAAGAATGTTTAACTCATGCATTTAAACCTATTGATATTGATGATTAGAACTCGATATTTTGGATTACTCATAATGGCGGTCCAGCAATTCTTGACAAAGTTGAAGCTACTTTGAATATTGAAAAAGATAAGCTTCAAGTTAGTAGGGATACATTTAGGGAGTTCGGGAATATGGCATGTGTAGGGATGATATTCAGGTTGGATGCTACAAGGAAGAGATCCATTGAAGAAAAGAAGGTCACGACTGGGTTATGTTGGAATGGGGTGTAATGTTTGGAATTGGACCAGGAATGACAATTGAAATGCTTGTTCTGCGTAGCTTCACTTTGTAGTTGCTAAGCACATTTTCTTTTCATGTGAGTCAGACCATTGAATAATCGTTTCTACATGTTTGTATTCGCCCATTTCATTTCAAACATATGATTTAGTTATCTCTAATTTATCTTTCTATGGCCTGTTTGGATAGAGAGCATTTGATTTCAAATTTTAAATTTGGCCAACTTTGTTGTTTGGGTAACCAAAATATTTCAATTCTGTATTTGGGCCAAATCCACACTAATTCAAAAAGGCCTACAAATTTCAAATATAGAATGAAATCCAAGCCCAGTAATAAACCGACCCAGTCACTCCACTACTCTCTCTCTCTCTCTCTCTCTCTCTCTCTCTCTCTCTCTCCCTAAAATCACAACATTCCCCCAAACGACCGAAACCTAACTTTTCTCTCTCTTACCCTCCTTCTCTACAACGCGCCATGGTTAGACCTTCAAATCTCATGTTATGGCTTCGATCAATCTCATGGACGACGTACTGCGGCGACAAATGATTTGCAATTTCAAGTGAAATCAACAAGATGAACTCCATAAACACAATACAATTCTTCCAATTCTTTAGCCTCAAATATTTGTTTCTCCATTATTATTTCCGCCATTATGGCCTTTTAAAATCCTCGTAAGGATCTTTAGACTTTTTCACTACAGCAAAAATCTCTCTCACTTTCCCTTCCACTTCCCTACACAGTCGCACCATCCGTCTCATAATCACCGACACCCTCGCCGTATTACTACAGCGTGGGGTTGAAGATCTGTCGTCGTCGGTTGAGACTAACATTTCTCTTTCCTCCACATCATCATCATCTGAAAAGAGTCCGCACTCTAATGAGGTTGTGCTTAGACGATGTAAGCTTCTTCTTTAACGATTTTGAATACGACATCATCTTCTTTCTAATTGATTTTGATTATCAGCTTCTCCATTTTAGTTGCTTTATGATTAGTCCTCGATTCTGCTAAGCAATGTAAAAGAAAATTAGTAAGGAAAATGAGAATGAAAATGCCCAGATGGGTTTCGGCTCCTTTGTTATCTTCAAGGTAACAGTAGAGAACTGTTGAAGTATAGATGCATTACACGTCATACAAGCTCGAATCTTGTGGATGGAATCATTTTAATTTTTAAAAAATTAATATTGAATTGATAATGTGGAGAATAAAAAAGTAGGTTGTCCCACATGGAAACATTGAATGGTCTTGAGCATGCATATAAGTAAGTGAGTTACTCCACCCATTACCAATTGGTTTTGGGTTGGAACCTCACTATCGGTTATTTCTCTCTCTTCTCTCATTCAACATGTAGGGTAGTACCACGGCCTGCAAACCCACACAATGGCCACCCCAAATTTCTCTCATCTCTGTCCTTCAACCACCAAGGCAACACTATAATTAGTGATCACCCCACTCCTCCAAAATAAGAAGTCTCTCGTGATCTCGTCAATTATCGACAACCACCCAACCACCAGAATGACATTGATCCTCGCCTTGCCGCATATATACGATAACTTTGGGATTGGGAAGGACAGTGTTTTTCGAATGTGAAAGATAGGAAAAATAAGATGGATAGAAATGTAAAGATCAATATAGAAGAAACCAATAAAAATATAAAGATCGAGGTGGAACCTCTCTTTCTACAAACATATGTATTAAGACAACTTTACATAGTTTTCCTTTAATAAAAAAACTCATTTACTAGTTATTTCATGCCAGGTGATTCAAAGATACACTAGCATTAAGTTAGGTTTGTTAAGCGGTCTTGAGAGTTTGTTAGCTCCAGTGGCGTAGGTTATTAAGCTCAAAACCTTATCCTACACGCACTTTCCGTCATGCCTCCTGGTGGTAAACGTGGTCGTCCTCCCAAGAATTTAAAACCCTCAAGCTCAGATTCTTCTTCCGATTCTAATGGTGGTGATATTGCTGCTAGTTCTAGTGTTCATGTTGAGAAAGAGGTTACCCAACCCCGTTCACCCAAATTGCCATGGATGCTGAATGAGTTCTTACCTTCCCAATTGAGGGCTCTTGAGGTTAGGGTTTCTTCTTCCCCCTCCGTTAAGGAGAAATCTGTTCCTTCAATTATGAATTCTTGCTGCGTGAATGATGAATTAGCCCATCTGGGTTTTTTCGAAAAGTTCTGATTATCGCCATGATATGGAATTGGGTAATTTTGCTAATGGAACTATACCTGTTAATGTCAGTGTGAATGAAGTAGTTGATAATCCTGTGACTAGTAATGGTAATTTTGTTCATGAACCTGTTAATCCGTCTGCTCCTGGTAATATGGGGTGTAATGGGCAACCTATGGGGAGAGGGAAATGGTCAACAACCAAGAAATGGAATAATGAAATGCGTAATTCTAAAGGAATTGCACTTGAATATGTGCCTGAGGTTCATGCTAGAGTTGTTGTGCTTATTGAACTTGAGAATGTTGAGGAAGAAATTGCTTGTTGGAAGAATGCCCTTGTGGGATTTGTAATAGGAGGTAATCCTAAAACTGTTGTAATTCAAGATTTCATGGGTAAAAAATGGGCCCGTGTGGCGAAGCTTAAACTCCATTACCATAACAAGGATTGGTATTTCATCTTGTTCCATTCCCAGAGGATAGAGAGTTGATTCTGAAGCAAGGGTCATGGTCTATTAGCAACAAAACTTTCCTCTTGAAGTCACGGTCCGTGGACTTTAGCTTGGATAAAATGGAAGTCATTAGGGTGCCAATTTTGATAAGATTTTTAGGGTTTGATGTACAATTTTCGTCTACTAGGAGTCTTAGCAAGATGGCGAGCAAAATTGGTATACCCGTGTTTGCTGATAAGTACACCTCAGAGGAAAAGCATATTTCTTATGCTAGAGTTCTCATTGATGTGGATGTCAGTGGAGAGTTTCCTAAAAATATCACAGTCTCCTCTGTTTTTCTTGGAGTTTTTGACCAGGAGGTATTCTATGTATGGGTCCCCTACTATTGCACTCATTACAAGTAGTTGGGGCATAGTATTCAGAAGTGCAAGAAAGTGAGGAACAAGCACGTTGTTTAAGCTGTGGAGGTAGTTGTGCCTATGGTGGAACAACCTGCTGCTTCCCCATTACCACTTAGTACCCCTTCACATATTGAGCATGAGGTTAAGGTCATTGATAAATTGATGGATCAAGGAGATGGTTTTCAACGGGTCGTGAAACACAAATCTGGTTGTAAAAAACCTTACTCAACAATGGTAGTCCTTTGAAAGGTAGTGTTATAAAGATGAGGAATCACTTTGATATTCTTCAAGGATTTTCTAAGGTAGTGTTTAATAATAGGACTAGTGGTACTAGTTCTGAAGAAATCCAATGGCAGATAATACTTGATGTTATAACTCCTGGTGCAATAGGGGAGATGAGTAATGGAAGTGGTGGCAACTCTCAAGGTGTCAAATGATAGTTTCTGCTTGGAATGTGAGAGGCATGAATGAGCCCCTCAAACAGCAGGAGATAAGATCTTATCTCTTGTCTAATAAGGTAGATATTGTTGGTTTGGTAGAAACCAAAATAAAGGAGAGAAAAGCTGGCAGGATTGTGAAAAGACAGTTTGGTAAATGGGGGGCTTGTTTCAACTACCAAGATCACCATAATGGCAGAATTTGGGTACCTTGGAACCAAACCAAAGTGGATGTGCAAGTTATTGGCACTTCTAACCAAGCTATGCATAGTAGGGTTAAGTCTCTAATGAGTTCCTTTAGCTGTGTGATGACTTTTGTTTATGCTTCTAATAATGGTAGTACTAGGGAGAAACTTTGGAGTGAGTTGTGTTCTCTAAATCCTACAGATTCATGGGTATTGTTTGGGTTAATTAATGTGGTGCTGAAGGCTAATGAGAAATTGAGCTCAGTAGGTATCGTTGAGTCTGAAGTTGATGCTTTTGGAGACTGTGTGGCTTTGTGTAGTCTACAAGATATTCAAGCTTCAGGGGCTTTCTTCACTTAGACCAATAAACAGGAAGGGACTGATAGGGTATGGAGCAAATTAGATAGAGTTCTTATTAATGCTCCCTGGGTCATGCAAGGTATTGACACTGAATCTGTGTTCCTCCCCCCCAGGTCTCTCTGACCATTCCCCTTCTTTGGTGAATATTAAGGAACATGCAGTGAGAGGGTTTAAACCTTTTAAGCTCCTCAATTGCTGGGCAGAGATCCAAGGTTTAGGGAGATTGTTCAGACTTGTTGGGATCAATCTTGGAAGGATGTCTTATTTATAGATTTACGCAAAAATTGAAAAAGGTGAGAATGAAACTACAGGAGATGCATAGAGCTGATTACAACAATATAACCCTAAAGTTACAACAAGCTTATTCTGCGTTGTTTCGGATTTAGAAAATGTTGTTTGGTGATTCTATGAATTCTTCTTTGCATATGCAAGAAAAAGAAGCCATGAAGAAGGTTACGTGTCTTAAGAAAGCTGAGCTTAGTATGTTTCACCAGAGAGCCAAGGTGGAATCTATTAAGAAGTCTGATGAGAACCTTAGATATTTTCTTACTAAAGTCATGGATAGTAGTTGTATCAAGGATAAGAATAAGGTGTTGCATAAGGATCCTAAAGGAGTGAGCCAGGATTTTCTAGTCTACTATCAGGGTTGCCTGGGTTCTGCATCCACTGTTGCTCTTGATACCAGTATTTTCAGTAATGGGAGGCTCTTGCAGGAAGAGCATTGTTCTAGTCTACTTGCAGACGTATCTAATCACGAGATAAAATCTTATTTTTTATTCCCGATGAAAAGAGTCCTGGCATGGATGGTTTTATTGTTGCGTTCTTTAAGCAAGCTCGGGATATTAACGGAGAGGACTTCTGCAATGCTATTAAATAAATTTTTAGAAAGAAGAAATTGTTGAAGCAGGTGAATTCTACTTTGATTACTTTAATTCCCAAGTCAGAAAATGCTGAATCTGTTACAGATTTTAGACCAATTTCTTGTTGCTCTATTATAGATAAAACTCTAACTAAAGTAAGTACAAGTCGACTGCAGCATATCCTGCCTGATTTAATTGGTGCTGAGCAAAATGCCTTTGTTAAAGAGCGTAGGATTCATGATGATATTTGTATTGCTCATTATCTTGTGAAGAACTACAACAGGAAAGAGGTTTCTCCAAGGGTTATGATTAAAGTTAATGTCAAGAAGGCTTATGACTTAGTCAATTGGGGGCTCCTGCATCAAATCTTGCTTGGCTTTGGGTTTCCTACTGAGTTTGTTGAGCTCATCATGTTGTGTGTTTCTTCTCCTTGTTATTCTCAAAATATAAATGCTTACCCCAGAGGTTATTTCCGAAGGAAAAGAGGATTGAGGCAAGGGGATCCAATGTCCCCTTATCTTTTTGTCTTGTGCATGGAGTTTCTTTCTAGTCATCTCAAGAGAGTTCCTTCTGATGCTAATTACCATGCTCATACGCGATGTACAAAACTCCAGCTTACTCATCGTGCCTTTGCAGATGACCTCTGTAGACAACAAAGTTAAATGCGTAGGCAAAAATAAGTTGAACAAATATAATTTGTACTGATTTGAATGTATGGGTTACAATCTCTTTATTTTTATTTGTTACAATGAACAAATAAATTAGTCCTCTGATTCTGTCTCCACGTTGACTTTGAGTCGAGGGTCGAACGAATTGATCTCGAGCAAAGTAGTGACGTCACCTCCGAAAGTTGCGGCGAACACGTCGATCTGGATTCGAGGGCCTAGGCTTGATCTCGAGTAGAAGATTTATAATGTAAGTGCACCTTGTGATGACTTGGAAGTCTTTGAGTTTGTGCTTCTGCAGTTCTTCAATTTGAATGTTCCTGATCGAGGGTCTTTGATGACTTGAATCTCGATCAAGGTTGCAAAGGCGGTGGAGGAAATGCTCTGGCAAGGCTTTCTGCTTGTAGATAATTTCCAACCTCTGGAATGAAGTTCGATATTTATAGAGAGGAACAGGGAGCTCCAATCCATTAACGGGCTTAGTAGTCATGGACTGGCCCAATACTTTGACTTGATAGTCTTTTCTTATGGGTTTGGTCTATTTAACTATTTACTTGGCCCAACAGGTGTGGGTTGGCCCAAGGGTTAAATATAAGCCCATTTTGATGGCTTTTGGCCCATGCATCTTAATTTCCGGGATTAAGTAATTAAATTAAGCTAAATATATTTTAACCCAAAATAATTAATTAAATTCAATTAAAGCACTTAATAAATTTTTAGTGCCTACAAATTGCCCCCTCGAGACCGAGTCATGTACACGACGTCGTGTTTTCATCGTGACGGGGTGTCGAACTGGACTTGACGTATCAGTCTACTATGTAGTTGACTCCATTCTAAGGGAACGGGGATGTATGTAGATTCAAGGGGTTGGAAGTGTTTTCTTGAACCAAACAGAACGAGGGTCTTGTCGACTTTTTTCCCGAACTGCGGACCAACTATTTTGTGATAGGGAGGTGACAAGGCCTTTGATGTGTGGCTTGTCCCATCGAGTCTGACGGGGCCTTTGTGGCTTGTTCCGTCTCACCTATGGAGGGGCTTTTGTGCCTTGTTCCGTCTCATGGCAAACGTTGGTCAAGTATGTCTTGAATAATGTGACCCAAGTCGAGTAATGACTTGATAGGGTTACTCTGCAGATGACATACTTTAACATCGAGTTACCAATTTTGTTGGACCCAAAAGGATGACAATGCGTCAACACTTTTTTTTTTTTTTTTTAAATGTAGCTAGCTTCCTTGGTTGTCACACGACAAGTGGTTGTTCTGTATATATTGAGTAATGTTACCCATGTCGAATATTGACTTGATTGGGTAACTTCTTCTTTTTTAAATACCTTGGTCTCCAAGCAGCTGTCCCACTAGCGTTGAATTATCCAGGTTGATGTTCGACTAAGTTGAGTAGTCTTCGAGTTGCGTCACGACTGTAATTATTCTCCTAATCAAATTAGGTATATGACTTCCAATCAATTTCCAGCTAGGACTGAAGGCTTTATAAGCATGGGTTCCGTCATCGGAAGTTTATCGCAACAGTCTCGTAGCATTACTAAACATGTACTGATCTCGTCATTAGTATATTTCCTTGTCGAATAAGGAGCACTTAAAAGTTAAAACCTAGTTAATGAGTGTATTGGGCAGCAGTGCTTTGACTCCATGCTACAACAATTACCATATGAATCAAGAGAATCTTGATTGCATCAATCATCAACTTTAGAAACCAGAAGGTAAGACCTCTTCTTTTATTCATCCCTTTCTTTTTGTTAGTGCTACCTGCTTGGTTAACTCACGTAGCTAGCTAGTACCAAATACCAAATACCAATACACCAAGCAATTTTGTTTTTTTCTTGTTTCTATATACACTGGTATCGGTAGCTTTGTAGTTGACTTTCACAGGGATTTCTCATATTTCTTTTTAATTTGCTAACTTCAATGTGTTAGGCAAACCAAAAGCACTGAAACTTTATTATTGAGTAAGTATAATCCTGCGGTATGGAAACTCCAGATATTTGCTTCCTCCTCTTTAATTGCTCCGAGACGAAGAGAATAATGCTACCGCAAATTAAATTGTAACAGATTGCTTTATTAGAGTGCCAGGCAACCAAACTCCATTAAGTTTGTTGACTTCAATTGAGTTGCTACAGCTAATATGATTAAGCCATGTATTAGCAGTCGTACATCATTGGCGCACCGCTTGACTCCATTTCTTCAGTATATCTTGCCAATTGCAATTAAACTTGACGCAGCAACGTTTCAACTTCTTGATTTGATATCCTTTTGATGGTTTTGTAACCATATATCAAAGCCAACTAAATTTGCTTTCCTTTTGTTTTTTCTTGCTTGTTTTTAGCCTTGATATATGCACGTATGTCCTCTTTGCTGCTGCAGGTATCAATATTTCAGAATCAACTTAAAATTTTGATTTTGCTTAAGTTGGATAGTGCTTTCATCGCAATCACCAGGTAGTGATCTAAACCTTGCAAGACTTGGACGTGCTCTAGTATCAAAATGATTTGTCATCTTTTTTTTCTGAATTTGCTTTGGCCTTTGGTACTGTACTGTACAGTCTATATCTGCAGAAAATTGAATTGTAACAATACCAAGACAAGGTAAAGTCGTCGGCGGTACTTGATGTGCTCTTGTTATCTGTACTGGTATGCCTTGGATTTTTTTGCAGGGGTCATGTACCACATAGCTTGAACATCGACATCAATACATAATGCATAGGATCATCTCGGTTTTGTAAACTCATGCGATGTAACCGTTAGAGGCCATCTCGGGTTCACATCTCCATGCGTTGTACCCTATGTATTTGAAGAGACAAGACCTAGTACATGGAATCATCTCGGTGTTGTGAACTCATGCGATGTAACCGTTTGAGACCATCTTGGGTTCACATCTCCATGCGTTGTACCCTATGTACAGAACAATGTTTGCTGCCGTATTCTAAGCCATCTTGGATTTGTGAACTCATGCGTTGTAACCGTTAGAGGCCATCTCGGGTTCACATCTCCATGCGTTGAACTTAGGTACTAGAAGAAAGAAATTTGCCCCCGTACTCTAAGTCATCTCGGATTTGTGAACTCATGCGATGTAACCGTTAGACGCCATCTCGGGTTCACATCTCCATGCGTTGAACTTAGGTACCAGAAGAAAGAGATTTCCCTCCGTACTCTAAGTCATCTCGGATTTGTGAACTCATGCGTTGTAACCGTTCAAGGCCATCTCGGGTTCACATCTCCATGCGTTGTACTCAGTTACCAGAAGAAGGAGACACAACAACAAAATGGCACATGGGCTTACTAGCGCAACAATGATTAATTGATGACACAACAACAAGTTGCACAGTTGAAGTGTTGACGAGCATCCTTTACACCAAGCATTGTGAAGTGCAACCCGTTACAGGTGTCCTCTACACCCAATATTGCGAGGTTGGAGCGTTGACGAGCGTCCCTCGACACCAAGCGTGGCAAAGTAGTAACATCGAGCTTTCACCGGCTGAACGTACACATACACTTGTTGTTTGACTGTACTTGGTTATATGTTTTTCCAAGTTGCCTACGTACTTATAGAAGCATGCAATCACTCCATAAGATCAAGTCATCACGTAGTTCAAATGTTTTTGTTTTTGTTTTGCCGTGCACAGTTTGTACTCTTGTGGGCTAGGAGTAATTTTTTTTTTTGATGTGCAGTGTTAGCTCTTGCTTAGGAATTTCCATTGCATTAACAACTTGGTAGGCTCTGGTGCGTGGAAGCTTTGTCCAGATCCTGATTTAATTTTTCTTCAAAGTAGACTTGGTGCTTGTAAACTTTCTCCAAGTCTTAATACTTTAAACTTCTTCATGTGCAGTTTAAACTCTTGCTTAGGAGCATTGAAGATGCGGACTTCAAAGTTAGGATAAAGCTTACTCAAAGTCATTCACTATCAACAACCTTGTTGGCGTCGTTTGTGTAGACACACTGAACAATGAAGGTGCTAGAATGTACGAGTGTTAAGTCGAAGACATGGTGCTTGAAAGCTTTCTCCATCTCTCTTGGGACTTTGAAATAAACTTAGTGCTTGAGAGCTTTCTCCAAGTTTTGATGGTTTATGCTTTGAGCTAGACTTGGTGCTTGACAGCTTTCTCCAAGTCTTGATATGTGAAGTGTTTCGGTAGACTTAGTGCTTGTGAGCGTTCTCCAATTCTTGAGGATTTGAGTTGAACTCGGTGCTTGGTAGCTTCCTCCAAGTGAAGTTCTGAGAGGACTAGGTGCGTGGGAGTTTTCTCCAAGTTTTAATGCCTGATGTTTTAAGTTAGACTTGGTGCTTAGTAGCTTTCTCCAAATCTTGATGCGTGAAGTTTTGAGACGTTTGGTACTTGGGAGCGTTCTCCAAGTCTCGATGTTTGAATTCTTGGGATAGACTTGGTGCTTGTGAGCGTTCTCCAAATCTTGCTCCCCAATGTTTTTGCCTCGCCTCCAGAGTTGCTTGATTTTTCCTTAGCAGAGGGAGTAGGATGAGGGTTGGTGAACTCATTTCATGGCGATTGTGGCTCATACGAAGACGTCTCTGTAGAATCGCTATCTTCATCTTCTTCGTCTTGGGAAGAATAGCTTTCGCGGTTGACGACAATAGGCTGCAAGTCCTCAAAGTCATCATTTTCATTTGAAGAAGTATAACCTCCATGGTTAGCGATTGTGAGCTCCATATCGTGAACTCGTGTTGCCAACTCTTGAAAGGTTTGTGGCTTTATTCCTTGGAGTATGTAAACCAAATCCCATTGCATGCCTAGAATGCACATCTCAACTGCCGAGGTCTCAGTGAGACGATCCTTACACTCAAGGCATAGCGCGCGCCAATGGTCTATGTAGTCAACGACGAGTTCATCCCTGCCTTGCGTAGTGTTAGTCAGCTCAGTCATGCTGACGACACGCCTTGTGTTGTAGAAGTGATTTAGGAACTCTCCTTCCATTTGTTTCCAACTGTCGATGGATTCCGCAGATCCGTGTACCATTCAAACGCTGTCTCTTTGAGTGAGCGAACAAATTGCTTCACCAAATGATCGCCATCAGTCCCGGCGTTGTTGTAAGTCTCTACGAAGTGAGCGACGTGTTGCTTAGGATTGCCATTTCCATCAAACTGTTGAAATTTGGGAGGTTGATAACCAGCAGGCATTGCCAACATGTCAATCCTCTTGCTGTATGGTTTAGTGTAGAGGTGTGTTCGCTGTGAGTCATTACCAAGCTGAGTCTTAACAGCACTTGCTATCATGTCATTGATTTGTTCGACAGTAAGAGAGCAGGTGTGAGACTCGTGGTTGTTGCTGTATCCATCACTTTTAGAAGACTCGCCCATCTTTTTCTTACCCAATTTCTTTGTTAAGGAAGCAATATGTTTGTTTTGACGCTTGATTTGAGCGTCCTTCTCCTTGCTATCCTTAGAGAGTTTGTCAAGGAGTTGTCTCATACTTTCCAGTTGCTCCTCTACAGTCTTAACTTCTGTAGCCATAACAGAGACGACAACGGATCGCGAGGGCTCAACCACTTGTTGGAGTGGGGTGTCTTCGTGTGATGAACATGTAGAGCAATCCGTGCTGATACAAATATCCTCCACATGGGGCGACGATTGGAGCGTTAGGTTGATGTGAGTGAGGATCTTCTCGACTATACCTTTTGTACCCTGCTCCCATGTTGGTGAAGCAGTTGCTCGTTTTGTTTCACCTGAACACTTAATGCCGAACACAAGTGATTCGCGAGACTTTTTGGGGGCTAGCGAAGGTGATTGAGCGGTAAGGGTACCAACAACTTTTGTCATGCCCTTGGTAGCCTTAATGTTCTGGTTGTTGGGCATAACACCATCCCTTGTGTACCGTCGACTTGATGATCCAAATGATTTGTGGGGATGCTAGAAGACAGTTCTTCGTGATGCCATGTTAGTGGCAACAGAGTTGATGTGCTTTGGTGAGGAGACAGAGATGAGAAGCAGAGATGTCCCACTGAGCGTGCCAAAATTTGTAGACAACAAAATTAAATGCGTAGGCAAAAATAAGTTGAACAAATATAATTTGTATTGATTTGAATGTATGGGTTACAATCTTTGTATTTTTATCTGTTACAATGAACAAGTAAATTAGTCCTCTGATTCTGTCTCCACGTTGACTTTGAGTCGAGGGTCGAACGACTTGATCTCGAGCAAAGTAGTGATGTCACCTCCGAAAGTTGCGGCGAACATGTCGATCTGGATTCGAGGGCCTAGGCTTGATCTCGAGTAGAAGATTTATAATGTAAGTGCACCTTGTGATGACTTGGAAGTCTTTGGATTTGTGCTTCTGCAGTTCTTCAATTTGAATGTTCTTGATCGAGGGTCTTTGATGACTTGAATTTCGATCAAGGTTGCAAAGGCGGTGGAGGGAAATGCTCTGGCAGGGCTTTCTGCTTGTAGATAATTTCCAACCTCTGGAATGAAGTGAGACTTCGATATTTATAGAGAGGAACAGGGAGCTCCAATCCATTAACAGGCTTAGTAGTCATGGACTGGCCCAATACTTTGACTTGATAGTCTTTTCTTATGGGTTTGGTCTATTTAACTATTTACTTGACCCAACAGGTGTGGGTTGGCCCAAAGGTTAAATATAAGTCCATTTTGATGGCTTTTTCCCCATCTTAATTTTCGGGATTAATTAATTAAATTAAGCTAAATATATTTTAACCCAAAATAATTAATTAAATTCAATTAAGGCACTTAATAAATTTTTAGTGCCTACAACCTCCTCATGTATACTCGAGGGGATGTGTCATCTGTTTAGACTGTTGTTATCATATTTGAGGAGTTTTCTGAGATGTCAGGAGGGTTACATGCTAACAATTCAAAGACTACTCTGTATTTTGGTGGTGTCAAGCTGGATGTACAATGCCCTTCAAATACCTAGGTAATCCTTTATCAGCCTCTAGACCCACAAACAGCTTGTGTAGACCTTTATTAAAGAAAATTGCTAAGAAAATGCAGCATTGGTCTACTCAATTTCTTACCTACGCAGAGGGTGCAACTCACTAATTTTGTGTTATTCAACATCTAAGCTTTTGGGAGAGGAGGGAGCTATTTTTGTGTAGAGATGGAAAAAATATATGTGTAGAGATTTTTTCTGGGGTAACAAAGAAGGGAAGAGAAAATGTGATATAGTGAGCTAGAAAAACATTTGCAAGGCAATGCATGAAGGTGGTCTTACCAGCAAGAAGAGTTGGAGTTGGAATAAAGGGTGTATCATGAAATGTTTGTGGTTCCTTGTATAGAATCTGGATACAGTTTGGGTTCAATGGACCATGGCTTATTATCTCAGGAATGCTAATGTTTGGCAGGTGCAAGGGAAAGTAAATGATTCCTGGGTATGGAGATCTTTGCTGCACATCCGGGATGAACTGGTCTCTTTGTGCGAAGACAAGCTAATACTGAAGTCTACCTGCGTGATTGGGCTATTAAGGGGAAGTTTAGCATTGCTTCTGCTTATGATTTTTTCTGAAGCCATGGGAGGAAGGTTCACTGAAGTAAGGTGATAGGGGACACTCTTATAGTCCCTAAACATAGAATTATTTGCTGGTTTTCTACGCTCAATAGACTCCCAACTGTGGAAAACCTAGCTAAAAAGGGTGCTCAGGTACAAGATGGGTGTTCTTTGTGCATGAATGGCAATGACTCTCATAGTCATCTATTTTTTCAATGTCCCTTTGCTGCAAATGTGTGGTCTGAACTATTACATTGGCTGGGGGTAACAAGGAAACATTGGTGCCTAAATAGAGAGTTCAAATGGATGAAGAGATATTATAGGAGGCGGAACATAGATTGTGCAAAGCTGCTCTTGTTGGTGCAGTTTATGAAGTCTGGTGCGAAAGAAATAGAAGAAGTAGTTTTGGAGATACGAGAAGATCTAAAGCCTCTCTGGTGAAACTGATCCAGTCTCAAGTGTATGTGCGAGCTTATAATGCATATGGAGAACAAGAAATACAGAGAGTATTAGGCTAGTATGTGTTTTGTTCATTGATTTGTTTGTTAGAGTTCACACTGTATCGTGGCTTCATGGTGTACATGAGTTTCATTGGTGTATATACTGGTAGTCCCTTAATAAACTCTTTGTAATTGTTCTCTAAGAGTATCACTTTGATATGCTTTGGAAGATGGAATGAAATATGCTACCATTTTAATAAAAAAAAAATAACATACACTAACATGAGGACTATTATGATTAATTTTACATACAGGACAAATTACCAATTGGTATTCTTATTGGAGAGTAAGACATATTGGTATATAATTTTATGCTGGCGACACTTACCCCTTTTTATTGGGTTCCAACGACAATTAAGTATATATCAATATTTGGTACCCCTTCCAATAAAATATCAATTATGGTATTTTGGCCATTTACATACATATATAATTGCATTAAATTCTTTCTTTTAATGAAAACACGCCCAAGTATAAGGAGCATTTACCGCATTCAAAAGATGTCCCTTATAGTTATCACTCAAAGGGAACTATTTTTAATCAACGAAGGAAGACTTAGCAAGATTAAATGCCTTAGCAAGACGAACAAATTTCTTCCTGCATTCTCTATGCATATCTCCCGGTTGGTTGTCCCTCATAACCATAGAATCAGCTTGAAGACGACCAACCCATTCTCGTCGTTTGCTATGGTTCTTATAGTTATAGGAATATATTGCGTTATATATTGCATTTGTTGGGAATGTTATGCTTTCGCAACCAAGGGCAGTAATATCCGTGTCTCCCCAAAATGAAATGATACCAAATCCACCACCACAATGGCCACGCTTGTATGTTTCCCATTTATCAATCAACTTCATTGCTTTTACCTGAAAATTCGAAAATCTTGTAAGGTGATACTGACTAACTAGTGAATGATGTTTTTAAAAGAAATTGGAGTATCTCTGAAATTCGTAGTGTTATAACGAAGAAAGAACAGGAGAAATCGACACACATAATCTAACGTGGTTCACCAACAATGTATTGGCTACGTCCACGAATAAAGGGAGAACAGATTGTATTAATTATATATCTTGGAGAGTGTATAGAGTACAATATGTATAGGAAAATCCCCGCATAGGTCATTCGGAGCAGCAACTAGAAGAGTTCATTGCATTAACCTTACACCTAGTTTACAAATAATTCCTCTTTTCCTTCACATGCATACCTTACTCGAACATGCTAGTTGTTGTTGACCAGAAGCAACAAGGACGCATCCTCTAGCCTTGCAATATTGCAAATTTTTAGTTAGTTGAAATAAATATACATTTTCTATATTAAGAGTATATGAGGAAGACAGAGAGATTACTTGCAGGTACGCGGTGAAAGTGTTTGAGCTAACAATCCTCAAATGGGTTTGCAAATGTTCTTCTTTCAAACTGTCCACTTAGTGCTATCGGAGATGAATTGTCATTTATGATATGCTTTTTTGACTCCAATATACCATTCTTGTATGCTTTACTTTTTATCTTGCTTGAGATCTCCATTTTGGAACATTTTGAGTCACTCCCTAGTTGATCAGCTGAGTCGAGAATCAACCTTCAACCAAACCAAAAAAAAAAACATTGTCATGTCCTCAAGGGCTCTAGTACTTCAATTTTGTGTTGTTTGTAACATTGAAAGAGTTACTCCCAAATTAAAGAGCTCGAAAAGATCATATATTGCAGGTATAATAACTAAGATTATTAAACCATTGCCCTTTGCATCATTGGTTGTCCTACCACCGTTTAATTTGGAGGTCCCAGGTTCAAGTCGTGGGACTTCCATATCATATTTCCGTGTATGTGTTTGTGTCTGTGTTTTATCATGACTCTCTCATATTGTGTGGGTTTTTTGCAGAAAAGAAAAAACAATATTTTGTGATTGAGTAAGCACCTTTTCAGCATGATCAAATAGTATAACATCGTCGTAAAGGGCTAGATGTATATCTGGAAGGTTCCCATCATGAACTGGAGCGCCTGAAATGGAAACATACTTCGTATTCCTCATTGTGTCATGACCAAAGTATCCAATCCACCCTCCTAGTCAATATATCAATATAAATATATAAAATTAAGTTTCTGATAAGCTGTGAAAAGCATTAAATAAGATATACTTCGTAATCACTCTGATAAAACATAATATTGTATTATAATTTTATCTAATGCATGCATCTAGCTACAACCAAGTCATGAATTCCGCAAATTCTTGCCTAGACTCTACGGAAACTTTATAATATTGTTTAATATAAGTTTATTGAATGCCTGCTTTGAAAAAGAAAAATGAAACTATGACTAAAGTTTTGTTATTATATATCCTGTAAAACCTCTATTAATTAATCCTCGTGTTCTTACCAACAATCACAGGTGTTTGACCTTTAACAAAAATCCTCTTGTTGATGCAAAAATAAATCAATTAATTTAGATATACCGTTCATACCAGAAAACACGTGTGGAAGGTGATCGTTGAGATGTGGCGTCCATTTTTGCATAATCCTCTTGGGAACCATTATAGGATCATCCACAAACTCTTCTTTCCGTCGCCCATCTAGATGATCTAGTACAGTCACGTAATTCTCCTTGGCCATGATTTCCATTGCCGGATATGCTCCTACTATGCTATATCTTCCCTACAAGCAAGTAGTGTATGTATACGAGATCAATTAGGAAATTATAATACTTCATCCGTTCCACTTTGAATATTTTATCTGTTTTTTTAAGGTCTCCAACCAATGTGATACCTTGATCATTCACATTTTTAAATAAATTTATATGAGTAAAATATGTAAAAGTATGATATTTTGAAAATATATTTCAAAAGGATTGTAATGAATATACTTTCAAATCAAATAGCTCATAGAGAATTTTTATAAAAAATAAAATAAAATAAAATAAAAGCAAATGGGAAGTTTAATGTGAAATAGAGGGAATATGTGATAATGTTCATGGAGAGATGACAAAATGATTAGCATGTTTTGGTAGTATATGCAGATCTCACCAAGGTTGGCTCCCTCGACACAGGTGGTACCGGAGCCTACGGACTCGAATAGAAAGCTGGGGACATCTGTATCATTTTCCTTGACTAAAGAGCGATAACCAAGCACTGGGGTCAATTGATCGGCAAACAAACATTTGTATAACGGTATCAGATTCCCCTTAATTCTTTGAAGCTTGTGCAAACTTGGATAATTGGTTGGCTGTCAATAGAATCGTTAGTATTCAGAACTAAACTTCTTTGGTGAAGTATTCAATAAATTTCAGTTTAATTATTTAATAAAAAGAAATTCAGTTCAGAAAATTTCTATTTAGTTTGGTAAAATAAAGTACAATAATTTTACTCTTCCTTATTGCATATTCAGTTTAAAAATGTTCAGTTCAATAAATTTCAGTTAAGTTCTGTTTGTTGCAGATAAGTTCATCAGTATTTAAAAAAAGGCGAAGAAAACATGATTATTCAAATCAATTGTTCAAACTGATCATCAAAACTAAAATCATATGCAGGTATAGTAAATAAATCATACAGTACCTATTGAAGAAGACGAGATAGCACAACGAACCAAATTGTTGGCATGCAAAGAGCGAATGGGTGGAGAGAAAACATGATAATAAGGAGATGAGAGCGCCAACTTGTGACTATAGGTTGATGGTACAGCAGACATTATTGGTGGCTTGTAAAACCAAACCAGAAAAATGGAAGTGATTCTAAAAGGGAGATATAAAGAGAAATGTTGGTGACACACACACACAACAGAAGCAGAAAGACTACATGTCTTTTAAATCAAAAACAAGTACTGCCTGAGCTCAGTCAAAAGTCCTCAGTCAAAAGTCAACTACAATACTTTTTCCCTTTGGTCTTTCACTCTCTCTGACTCTACGTACGATAAGATTAAAAGGCCTTTTATGATGCGGTTTTAAGGTGAGGCACCCTCTAACAAGTCTGACGTCATATTTGAATATAGAGGGAGACTCATATTGAGACCGCTTCATACGAATTTTTGTGCGATACGATATATTAGTCAAACTCAGAGACTCATAATAGAGCGGAGAAATATTAGTTTACCCACGGAACAACTTATCTGGGTGATGTATAATTAGTGATTGGTTGGATTTTGATATTTATTTTTTAAGTTGAAAATAGCTTATTTGAATTTCAATGTACAGATTTATATTTTTTTTGTTCACATCACCCGAATAAACTACCTGGTGAATAAATACCTTTTCAAATTGTCCCACCTTCGACATTAGTTATCATACTAGCGTTTTGACCCATGCGTTGCACAGTTATTTTTACTAAAAATATATTCTAGTTTTTTAATCATGAATCCAAACTAAAATACCATAGGTTAATTTATTTAATAATACAGTTCTCGAAAACATTTTAGTTTTGAACAATTTGAAATAATAATTATGATCAATAAAAGAGATCACGCCAACGGCCAAATGCAAGAGCCTGCAGAGTCCACACACTATCATTTTTCAAGCTGTACTTAAAATCCAATCAACCCAAAATCAAACGCTGCTTCGATTGACATAGCAAAGCCATTTCAACAGTTAGTTGATCTCTAGAAGAAGCTCCTAGCCAATTTTTGTTAATGAACATTATGACTTTCGACAATGAAATACTTCTTTTGTTTTTTTTCCAAAAGTTGAAGAAGTGAAATTTTTTTGAACTTGTTCAAAGACTACATCAACAATTATTACAGTCATGGATCACCTGCAGCATCATGGGTCATATTTTGCTCAACATGTAGCCAATTTCTGAACAACCTAGTGATTCCTAAAATCTACCATGCCCAAGGCTAAAAATGAACCTAAATTTTCTTACAAGACTCATAATATAACTTTGAAACAATTTGACTCAATCTCTATAATCTTCCAAACTCATTGTAAATGATATTTTACTGGTAAGAGTGAATGATATCAATATTTATTACCAAGCAGATGACAATTGTACCCAAAAGGCAATTGCGGTAAGAATAACTTCGAAGAAGGTTACCCTTTGAAGCCTATAATCCTAGAAAAAGCTAATTGTACATATTTTAGAAGTCAAAACGTTACAAATTTCTTCAAAAATTATCAGCTTTAAATCTCTTGATCTGTACACAATTACAGTGATTCTCTTATAATCAAGTTGACTGCCTAATCAAATTAGACAGTTTCCTCCACATTTCTCTTTCTTGTGATCAATGAGCAATGCATGTACAACAGCATATAAGGCCTTCATATCATTACCTTTCCTCCTCCTGAGCAAATTATCCAAGTCTTTTGGAGATATTCGTATCTGCTAGTGAAAGATGAAGACAGAGAAAGCCATTGACATTGGCATAAACATAACATATGATCATATTATGAAGGGAGAGTTGCAGAATGGATAGGGACTTTAAAATGAATTCTGATAAATTGGAGACAGGCCTCGGACAATAGCACAGTTTTAATTTGTCAATGGAAACAAATAGCTCATCAACTGCCTTATTGAAACTTGTATAAGCATTTCCACAAACACCAAATTCTGCTCAAATGCTTTCCGGTAACTTGACAATACTTCTTGGTGGCACTAAAAGCAAGATGCTCGACTATATGTGCAATTCCCCACTCATTTTCCTCTTCAAAGACAGAGATGTCATAAGTATGCTTTAATCATCAGTATTTAACAGTCACAGCATAGGTTTAAGAGAGGAAGAAGATATAAAACGATGATGAAGGAGCATAAGTTTAATGAATTCTTCCACCAGGGAAATATTTCAAGCTTACTCATCTTATTAACCCCATAAATTAGACCTGAATGAAAACAAAAAACAGGACTATCATTTATACTTATACACTCAATCTATATTTTCCTTTTCCGATCATTTAGGCTTTGTTCAATGCCAAGGAAGACCTCTCTTGTCTCATCTATATGTTAATTACTTACATGAATTAGCAGTGAAATAGCTTAGCAAGAAAAAAAAAACACTCGATCCATCTTTCTCTATCTCATCCTCAAATTGATGCAAAACTAAAAAAAAAATCCATGATTATCACGAAAAAAACAATGTAGTACATTTCTCCTTTAGCAAATCACACAAAACTTTGAAGAAGCTACGCTCTTTTGAAAGAAACATATCCTCGAAAGAAAAATAAGTATTGCTCACGTACAACAAATTGAGTCTATTATACTTCAATCAATCAAACGGATTTCACATGTAATTGTTGGCATATCAGATTTTTCTGAAGTAAATTCAAGCTAGAAAAAGCAATCTACAACTACTACTTCTCATTGGTTCAAATGTGGTGTAAATTACCAAGGACTGTCCTAGGCTCCTAGAGACCTTAGATATTCAGCTACAACTATAAAATAGATGATTAAGAGTATATGCATCCCCAATATACTTGCTTGCCAACGGCCACATGGAGAAAAAACGCCAAGAGGAGCAATCACAAAGCACCAAATTAAAATACGCACTATTTATCAATATTTATAAAAGAATGACAGTTACTGAAGAGGAGAGAACCAAAGAAGGGGGAGGCATTCACCAGAAACACAATATCAAAAAAGAAAAGAAAAAAAAAACAGCAATTTTTGTTCCACTAAGATTATCTTCAAATACTCTCATTTACTAATTACAATTTGGTTAGTTAGAATTGGGAAAAAAAATAAATACATAAAATTTCACCTATCAATCTCTGACTTCTTGTGTTCTATCTTCCAAATCTGATATGGGTCGTCAAAGAGATAGAGGAAGAGAAGGAATAATCAGAGCCCTTTGCGTTTTCCAGTTGCCCTAATCCACAAAAATCATGATTAGTAAGATAATTTCGCCAAATCGTTTCAAAATTCAAGAAAGCATTTATTTTTAATTTTCTCCAAGAAACCCTAATTTCCCTATCCCCAATTCATCTAGCAAATTACATATCCGAATAATTTTTTACTTACCTTGTCAATTGATATATCGAAAGAATTTATGGTGCTCGAGCATCATTTGGAGTTCATCCTTGATCAAATTCTCTTTGGGCATACCGCATCATTCAAATTTATAATCACAAAACTGAAAATGACAGAGTGAGTAATTAATAGTGGAGATATGATCGCTTAAAAAAATAGAATTAACAATTCAGATTTAAAAAATAGAATTAACATGTGCGTAGATTTTGAGTGTACCTTACAAAGCATTTTGACGGATATGCAACTTCAAATCGCCATTTAGTCGAAAATATGCTTATATGCGCTGGTTCAATAGAGTGATAATAGGGGAAAATGAAAAAATCAGTTAATCAGGCTAAGAGGAGAGATGATTTATTATTTATAGGAAGTCAAGTAATGCTGCATATTAACAGAATGAACAAACATAAATTTTGCTTATATGATGTTTCCTTGAATCTTGCATTATTTACATTATTATCAGTCCACTCGGAAAGCTCAATATATAGCACATAAACAAAAATAGCAACATAATTCAAAAAAAAGTAAGAGAGTAAGAACCTTGATAATTGTTCAACCAATTCTCATAGTGACCAGCAAAATTAGCAACTTCAAATAATCTACAGAGTAAATCTCAAAATTGAAGGATCAGCTCCAGTCTGCAAGAAAACAAAATCGTAATTAGAAAGTAGTCATCAATCTTTTACTTGTTGAACATTTGAGAAATTTAATAGGTTCAAAGACCCCTATTCTAGAACGCAAGTCAGTTTCATGGTTCAGAGATCCATATATTAGTTAAAGAAGAATAAAAATAGGGGCAGTTGAAGGTAGTGGAACCGAGTATCTCTCTGGTGGGTAGATCAGGAGAGAGAAAATAGGGGTAGTTGAACGGGGGTGGACGTGGAACTGAGTGGAGCGTATCAGTTATCGTTACCAGTGCATTTTAAAATTTCACCTTCCTTAAAATACTCAATTACTATTTACAACCAAAAATAAATAAATAAACTCAATTGCTAGCTGCAAATGGTAAATAAACTCAATTGCTAGCTGCAAATGGTAAATAAACTCAATTGCTAGCTGCAAACGGGTGATCTAAGAGTATGGAGACTTGCTATCTTTTAATTTTACTTTTTTCAGGGTTATCTTTAGTTTTACTTTTTTTATCGACCTCTTAATTTTACTTGATTTACTTCATCTTTTTTTTTTTAGATATACTTTTCTTTATGCATTTTTTGAGATATACTTTGCTAGAGAGAAAAAAGGGGACTTAGATTTATCTAAATTCTTTACTTTCGTAACTTAAATGTTAGTTACTGATCTATTTTTATGGAACCATTTTATTTTATGGGACTCCAAATTCTTTTATTTTTTTATTTTTTTATTTTTTTTAATGACACGTGGCCAAACTCATGAGGAATTGACACATGGCTAAACACATAAGAAGTTGACACATGGCTAATTTATTTTCTCTCTCTGGCAACTTCTTTAGTATTAGTATATAGATAGATAGATTGTCCATCACTAGACAAGTTAAAAACTTTGAAGTTTACATATCAAGGAACACAATAAAAGAACATTAATATGTACTTGCTTAGCAATTTTGACTAATTCCTAGACATTATAAAATAGTAGACTTGACAATTAAATCTAAATGGAGAGACGATTTTGTTATGAAAAATTTGACACAACTCTGTATATTATTTTGAAAGAGGTAAAAATTCGGGCATAATACTCTACTGTAACTCATATTTTATCTAGTTTATTTGAATCCAAAGTTACACTCTTAATATCACAACATGCTACAGGAAGTAGAGTCCTTGAAGGTTTGTAATCGATCGTGATCGGATTTTTGTTGTTCGACATCAAGCCATCATCAATTAAAATGTTTTCTTTTGTATCATTACTAGATAAGAAGCCTGTGTGTTGCACGGGTTGGGTGTTATTTATTATTTTTAAAGATAAGTTAAGAAAAATTTTAAATTAAAACGCCTCATTCAAATGTTCGTAAATGATGTTAAATACTCGTATTATGTTAGAAACTTCATTTCGTAATTTGGATTTTGTGTGATGATAATTGTGGCGCCCATGACAATGACTTATCTAAAGTTTTTTTTTTTTTTTTTTTGATGTATGTTATCTAAAGTTGAATCATGAAAATTCTGAATTAAGTTTTGGTAGCCGTGTAACACCATATCAGTATTGTCTGTTAAAAACAAATCAAAATAAAGACTTAAGCACAATAGGTTTGTTAACTAAGCACACCCAAAGATTTATCCTTTTTTTTAAAATAAACAAATAAATAAATGAGGGTATGTTTTTTTGAGCTAAGTCGAGTTAATCTAATCTGGCCGACTAAGTATACTGATTTGATAACATAAACAGCTTGTACTAATTATATCTTACTTAATAGTATACTGATCTGACTTAATCGTAATCTTTATTGAGTTGATCTGATTTAATAAGTACAATGAACTGATTCCGTTGAGATGAAGATATGCTCTTCCTATTAAGACCACAAAGTTCATCTTATCGGATAAAAATTGGGCTCGTTTGCAAGTGTGCATTGTATGTCAATAATACATGTATCATCATACATTTACAATAGAAAGTCGTGAAGCTCAAAATAAAGAAAGAGAAAATGGTCAATGTTGAAAGAGATCAAACAAAGGGGCTCATACGCCTCTTCCTATCACATCAAGCATGCTTCTATTCATGGATTTGATCATCATGTCGTCATGGAGACAAATTATCTCGCCTTGTTTAATGCTTTATAATAGAGTCGTAGAGGTTTTTTTTTGTTTTTTTTTTTTTTTGGTGCAAAGAGTCGTAGAGGTTATAGTTACTTTTGTTTGGTTGTTGATGGTTGTAATTGTTAAATACAAAATTTGAATCTGAAAATAAATAAGAGAGATAAAATTTATAAATAAATTTGTTGTCCGCTTTGGATGATAATGGAAGATCGATTATTGTTTATTATTGATCATACTCTTTTGACTTTTATTTTGAGGGGTTTATATCTATGATAATTAAAACTTGTTTTCCTATATAAATAATCAATTTTGACGTGTAACGTGTTCAAGATAAACAAACAATCTCCATAATATTTTGTACTACCTTTAGCTCCAGCCTAGTCGGTAGTACCATATGTCCATATTGATGTGTTTTCTTGCCTTTTTTCACTAACCTTACGAAGGTGCCTTTTTCATTTATGCATAATTACTATGTTTCATAAAATAGCCTTTTTCTTCTTTTTTTTCTTTTTGTAAAGTTATTGCTTAGGTGGCGCTCTCTATGATGTAGTAAGTTAGACTCGCTTAGGTGAACGCGTCCAATGATCTAGGTAAATGCTCGTGTGTTGCACAGTTCATGATTAATTGTTACGAGATCTGCGAGATTTCAGGCGTGACTTATGGAAAGTTCGGTTCCGCCTGAAATATGGCAAGTTATCATAGAGTTTGATATTGTTTAGGATTGTTTCCATATACAAATTATTTTCATATACTAAAAGATATGTATAGATACTACGGCTGTATATATATATTCGGTGATAATCAATACAAACATCATCTTTTCTGCCTCAAACTTGTCATGGTATCAGAGCGTGAAAGATCCTTAAACAAACCCTAAACAAAAACTCAAAAACCTTAAACCCTAAACAATGGTTGTGGAAGATCCACCACCAAAAATTGACTCAAAATCCCCTTATTCCTAGGTCCTCAAGATCGACCTGGTGATTTTATTACTGCGGCCAGATTTAATGGCGAAAATTATGATGATTGGGCTGGGGAGATTAAGACGGCTCTTCAAGCTCGAAGAAAGTTTGGATTTTTAGATGGTACCATTGTATCTCCAACACCTCCTTGCACACAAGATGATTGGAATACAATTCAAGCCATGTTGGTATCTTGGATTATGAATACCATCACAGCAGAAGTGAAGAGTACGTTGTCCAAATATAAAGACGCCAGGCGTTTATGGGAGACGCTTAAGGAGCGATTTGCTCTTACGAATGGACCACGCATACAGCAATTAAAGGCGGTCATCTCTGACTGTAAGCAAACCAAATCCATGTCAGTTGCTTCTTACTATGGAAAACTCACGGCTCTAAGGGAGGAATTGCATAACCATGAACCCTTGATTACTTGTTCTTGCTGTACAAAGTGTACCGCAGGCCTTGAACATGAGCGTCGCCGTGCAAAGGACATCCTTCATGAATTTCTGATGGGTTTATATACCCTATCTTATGGTCCTTTGCGATCAAATATTCTTGCTCAAGATCCTCTGCCCTCTCTCAGCCGTGCCTACCATCTTGTTATTCAAGAAGAACGAGTCAGAACGTCTTCGGCTCTGCCTGAGGAGAAGTCCGACGTTGTTGGATTTTCTGTGCGAACTAGTGGGCGCACACGAGGCAAAATAGAGAAACCTAATAAATCACATCTCTCCTGCACCTACTGTAAGAAGACAGGCCACGAAGTAACTAATTGCTTCGAAATTCATGGATATCCAGAATGGTGGGAGGATCGTGTGAAGTCTAACAGCGGATCAGGTATGACCAAACTGATGATTGGTCGTAACCAACAATCAACGACCTCTTCTTCTTCACCTGCGACAGGACGTGGTCGAAGGGAGGTCCGTGCCAATGCTGCAGTTGTTTCAGAACCCACTAGAACACCATCAGCAGAATTATTTTTCCACTGATCAATGGAAGGCGCTTGCAAGTGTCTTTGGTAATATGACTGTTTTCGGTAATCGTTTGAGTGGTAAGATTAATAGTCACTCTTGGATTATTGATACAGGTGCATCTAATCATATTACTGGTAATCTTTCTCTATTGTTCGATTTGAAAGACATCCTATGTCTCGTTGGTCTTCCTGATGGAAAGAAAGTGGTTGCAACAAAGAAGGGATCAGTGCGATTGTCGGATGCTAACTCTCACTCATGTTCTTTATGTCCCTCTCTTAAATTGCATCTTATTGTCCGTTTCACAATTGTGTGATGATTTGGATAGTATTGTCGTTTCTAATCGATATGTGTGTGCAATACAGGACCAAACGAGAAAGCTGATTGGAACGGAAAGTAAGCAAGATGGACTCTACTACTTCAAGGGACCACATAAAGTGCAGATAGTCATTATGGACACGGACGCTTCTTCTTTGGCTCTTTGGCATGATAGGATGGGGCATCCTTCAGAAAAAGTAGTAAAATTGCTCCCTCCCGTTTGTAATTCTAAAGGTAGTTTGAATAAAGCCTGTGAAGTGTGTTTTAGAGCTAAACATCCCAGAGAGAAATTCCCTTTGAGTGAGAATAAAGCCAGTCGAATTTTTGAACTAATTCATATTGATTTGTGGGGCGGCTATCGTCATACATCTTCTTGTGGTGCTAGATATTTTTTGACTATTGTAGATGATTTTTCTCGGGCTGTGTGGGTTTATTTTATGGATAATAAAACAGAGGTTTTTTCTAAATTTATGTCCTTTGTTGCTATGGTTGAGCGACAATTTTCTCAAACCATAAAAATTGTTCGGAGTAATAATGGAACTTGAGTTTCGGTGTTTGCTTGGTTATTTTACTGCTTGTGGTATCTTATTTCAAACCTCATGCACTAGGACACCACAACAAAATGGGAGAGTTGAAAGGAAACACAAACACATCCTAAATGTTGCCCGCGCCTTGCGCTTCCAAGCCAATTTGCCTATTTATTTTTGGGGGGAGAGTGTTTTGACTGCTGCCCATTTAATCAATAGAACTCCTTCCACTGTCCTTGACAATCACACTCCTTTTGAGAAATTGTTTGGTTATTCTCCATCTTATGATGCCATTCGAGTGTTTGGGTCGCTATGTTTTGCCCACAACCAAAAGACAAAGGGGGATAAGTTTGCGAGTCGTAGCCGTAAATGCATATTTGTTGGGTATCCTTTTGGTCAAAAGTGATGGAGGCTTTATGATCTTGATAAACATGAGTTCTTTGTGTCAAGAGACGTAAAATTCTTTGAAGAGATTTTTCCCTTTGTTGACACGGAAGCTAGCAATATTACGCCAACAGATCACTTTGATACGAATGTGGATATTGATTTAGACTTTGCGGAATTTTTGGATGACTCCACTGTTGCTACTGTTCCTAATACCAGGGATACAACTGATGAGGGTCTAGATGTGCCTCTTATCCCCAATGAACCTAATTCCTCTGCCACTGTGAACACTAGGTCTGACCAAACCACAAGTCAGGCAAGCCCAACAGAAATAGAACACTCTAGTGTTGTAGACGACTCTGTCCACACTAGGTCTGACCATACTGAAGAACATGCAGGTTTAAATGATCAAGGTTTCGAGGAAGCTTTGGGTCGTGGAAAGCGCACTAAAACTCCTTCAGTGCTCCTCAAAGATTTTGTTACTCACAACGTGGTTAAAGAGAGTCCATCGAATACTGCTACTTCTCCTCCACAGCATACCTCAGGTACTCCTTTTCCTATAGCACACTATATTAATTGTGACAGTTTTTCTATGCCATATCGCAAGTTCCTTGCAGCTGTATACAGGAGATGAACATCGGTCTTTTAAGGAGGCCTTGAAAGATGATGGGTGGAAAAAGACTACGCAAGAGGAAATTAAAGCCTTAGAGGATAATGGAACTTGGACTCTCGAACCGCTTCCACCTGGCAAGCGTGCACTAGGCAATCAATGGGTTTATAAGAGGAAATACCTCTCAAATAGAGATCTTGAGTGGTTAAAAGCTCGCTTGGTTATTTTTGGAAATCATCAAATTGAAGGCTTGGATTACTCTGAGACCTTTGCTCCCGTTTCCAAAATGGCATCCATTCATGCCTTCTTAGCTATTGCCGCTTCCAAGAATTGGGAACTTTACCAAATGGATGTCCACAATGCCTTTCTCCATGGCGATCTAGATGCGTAAGTTTATATGAAATTGCCTCCTGGCTTCACGTCAGCGGAGCCAAATCTGGTATGTCGTCTTCGCAAATCTTTATATGGCTTAAAACAGGCACCCCGGCCCGTTGTTGGTTTGCAAAACTGGTAACTGCTTTGAAAGGGTATGGCTTTCTTCAGTCTTACTCCGATTACTCCCTGTTTACTTACACTAAAGATGGCGTGAAACTCAATGTCTTGGTATATGTTGATGATTTAATTATTTCTGGCAATAATTTTGTTGCTTTATGTGCTTTCAAAGCCTATTTGGGTGACTGTTTTCATATGAAAGACCTTGGTCAACTTAAATATTTTTTGGGTATTGAGGTAGCTCGGAGTACAGCTGGCTTATTTCTTTGTCAAAGAAAGTATACTCTTGACATTATTACTGAGGTCGGCCTCTTGGGGGAGAAACCAGCAGATACTCCTATTGAGCAAAATCACAAGTTAGGCCATGCCATTGGTGCCAAACTTGATGATCCGGAATCTTATCGGCGCCTTGTAGGTCATCTTCTGTATTTATCTATCACACGACCTGACTTGGCATATTCGGTTCATCTTTTATCTCAATTTATGCAAGATCCTCACCAAGAGCATTGGGAGGCCGCTCTACGGGTTGTGCGTTATTTAAAGGGAACTCCAGGTCAAGGTATTTTATTGCGAGCTGACAGTGACTTATCTTTAAATGGATGGTGTGACTCGGATTGGGCTGCCTGCCCCCTCACACGGCGATCCTTAACGGGTTGGCTGGTATTTCTTGGTCAATCACCTATCTCATGGAAAACAAAGAAGCAAACTAATGTCTCAAAGTCTTCCGCTGAAGCAGAATATCACTCCATGGCTGCCATCACTTGTGAGCTAAAGTGGTTGGAAGGTTTGTTATTAAGTTTGGGTGTTCATCATCCCAAAGCTATACCATTGTTTTGTGATAGCCAATCGGCTTTACATATTGCCCGCAATCTTGTTTATCATGAACGCACGAAGCATATTGAAGTTGATTGTCATTTTGTTCGTGATGCTATTACTGAAGGTCTGATAGCTCCATCGTATGTTCCTACGACAGTGCAATTGACTGACTTATTTACAAAGGCTCTCGGCAGGAAGCAATTTGATCTATTACTCATCAAGTTGGGCACTGTGAACCCCCACGCTCCAACTTGAGGGGGGTATTACGAGATCTGCGAGATTTCAGGCTTGACTTATGGAAAGTTCGGTTCCGCCTGAAATATGGCAAGTTATCATAGAGTTTGATATTGTTTAGGATTGTTTCCATATACAAATTGTTTTCATGTACTAAAATATATGTATAGATACTAGGGCTGTATATATATATTCGGTGATAATCAATACAAACATCATCTTTTCCGCCTCAAACTTATCATTAATGTAACATATAATTAATCTCATTGTAAATCAAAGTATTAATAATTAAGCATATCCTTCTATTATTGTTTGGGAGATTTTGACGTTCATCTAATTCCTATCACGTAAATTGATTGACTTCAAAAGTTTTGTCTTCAATCCCCCCTACGTACCACAGCTCCTTTCCCATTGCGTTTCATTTTTGTTTTGTTTTGTTTTTGTTTTTGTTTTTGTTTTTTCTTCATTACTTTTTTTAAGTCTCGATCTTTTTTACTCATCTCAATATTTTAAAGTGTAGTAGGATAGTGACAAATCAGTCTCGTTTTAAAGACCATTTCGTGATTGTTGTAGGATTATTAATAAAGATAAAATAAAGGAATTTGGGTGGATAACTCAATATGGTCACCTAGGTAGAATTTGAACAAAATATTGATGACACTAAAATATTGGATGAGTATATAAGTGGATAAAATATTGGATGAGACTAAAATAACTCAATATAGTCACCTAGGTGGATAAAATAATGGAATTTAGGATTAACATAGGGATCAGTCTATTACGTAGAATTTAACCATTTCGCGGGTTTATACAAATTAGTCACGTTATATTACTTTTTAGGTGGATGCATTTTATGTTGTGAAAATTATACATCTTTTATATACTCATACATTTTTTTAATCAATAAAACATATTATAAATGAGTCTCATTTGAAAGGATTTGAAAAAAAATTTATTTTTTAAGTGGTGGAAGTAAAGTTATATGCTAGTTAAAAATCTAATGGTCTACATTTTAACGATTTAGGAAAGTACAACTTTAGTATATATTCTATATCAAAACCTCTAATAGTATACTCTTTATCGATTTAGGAAAGTACAACTTTAATATATATTCTATGCCAAAACCTAAATTTCTATTTTACATTTATATTAAAATTTTATTACAATGGTTCTCTTAGGTGGACGTTGCCAATGCTGTCAGAAAATGCCTCTGTCCGTGCGATGCACGGGCTGTGATAATTTTATGGTAACTTACCCCTTTTAAATAAGATTTAAATTGTTCTTTTTTTCATTTTTAATTTTTTTTAATTAAGTGGCTCTCTTCTGGTCGACGGTCCTATGCTCTTACAAATGCCAATGTATAAGATATATGCCAAATGGATCTTGTTTAACGCGTGTTGCAACCTGTAAGATATGTAAATTTTTGAAGTGTCAAACAAAAGTTATACGCCTCTCAATATTTCTTTACCTCCAATAATTTAGTGATATAACTCTAGTATTCTCTTTTTCTAACTTCTATATATGATTTTTTATTGTTTTTAAATTCTATTTTTTTCCAGTTAAAAAAATCGCTTAGGTGATATAGCTATAAAATGCATATCTCTTAAATGGACGTCTCTATGCTGTCAGAAAATGTATCCTTTATATAGATATATTATGATGGAAAAATATTTTGTTGACCCTGTGAGTGGCCAACCCACCTGAATAATGTGTCTATCTCCCTCATACTTTGATTGATACATTTTGAAAATAGAGGAGAGAGATTGTGAGGATAGATGAAAGATATAGACACAATGAGTTTGTGGGTTGACTACTCAGGCTTCGTTTGATTCACCTGGATAAAATTGAACTGGACTGAACTGAACTGAATTGATTTTTTTTAACTTGACCGTTAACCATTTAAAATTCGTCCAAATATATTTAATATTGGACATTTGAAAATATGCTTTGAGATCTTTTCGATGACATAATTATCATCACTAATTTATTTCGGAATAAAAAGTTATCTGAGTGATAAAGTTACACATGAACTGAACTGAACTGAACTGAACTGAACTGAATTTAAGTAAAATTAAGGTGAATCAAACAGAGCCTCAGTGGGTCAACCTATCAATTTTCTGTGGGCTATGGCATGTGCCCTGTGGGTTTGTGGCTAATACGTATGGCATGATGAGTTGCTGCAATGTTGCATATATTGTATGAAAAATAAGCAAAGATTAATTATGTAAAGTAGTTTGATTGAAATTTCAAGCAATCCATCGCAAGCCATCTTCACCGTTGGATAAAATCAATATGTAATGTGAAGATAGAATACTATTCAAGACAATAATAAGAAATATTTGTACAATATTTTGGAGTTACTGTCGGGTAAGTTTCTTAACCCTTTTAAAAAAAAAGTCTACTGAATAAATTTCTTGGCCTATAGCTAAATTAAAAAAAAAAAACATTTATTTTGTAATTTTGAGATGCTCGCTTAGATGACTTAGTTATATCTACGTGTCCGATACTAAACAATAGGGTGTTCGTAGATCATCATCCAAAATGGAGTAGTTGAGCAATTGTCAAAAAGAAGGCACAGAAAATCCCTACACAATATTTGTTGGTTCAAGTTATTCTAAGAAAATCCTTCGAGAAAGGCATCTAGCTAGATGATCAATGTACCTTCCCTTTGGTGTTCAGATGCTCAATTTAGTTCACCATGAAATAGTTTTTATTTGGCCAATAATAAGATTTTACCATTAGATTTTCTGTCAGAAAAAAGGTGAATCATTACCGTTAGGATATTTAGGTGAAAGTAACTTTAAATAAGATTTTAGACATTTAAACTTTTAATTCTTTAATTTAAGAGACTTGCTTAGCTGGACGCGTTCAATGCTGTCAGAAAATGTCCATTTAAAAAATAAAAAATAAAAATGAATGGCCATCAAGTGATTGATCGAGGCTGCATATTCTATATCACTTGCTCAATGATCTACGAGCATATACTGAATAACGCATGAGCAGTAACTGAGGGTACTGTTAATTGTTAAGTTTTCCATTTAGTTGACACCAAAAGATCTCCATCTTTTACATCGTATTAGTTGCCATTTTCAGACAATTAAATAGGATCTCTGAGGTGACATAACTCCAAAGAACTCGTTTAGGTGTACACATTCTATGCTGTCAGGAAATGTCTCTAGATATTATGATTATGAATTATGATTATGATTGATTGGCGCCATATGCTCAGGTAAAATGTCAATGCATAAGATATATAACGAAATGGGTCTTGTTTTAAACTGCGTTTCGCAATCTTTTTATTGGTATAAGATATTTGAATTTTTGAAACATGAAACAAAAGTTATACCGCTCTTAATGTTTCATTTTTTTCAATGATTTACTGCCATAACTATAATATTCTTTCTTTTCTTAACTTTTATTTATGATTCATTATCGTTATAATTTAAAATAAAAAAAAAAATTCACTTAGGTGGACGCGTTCAATACGCAAATTTTTATATACTCCCAGCTCCAAGGAGCTTCGTGGAGCTGGGAGAGGCATGTGAGGTCCACGGGCAAGAGAGAGAGAGAGAGAGAGAGAGAGAGAAGGGGAGAGGCTCTATGTAGCTAGGTGGAGAGGGGAGTATAACTCACCTATTGCTTTCAATACTGTCAGAAAATACCTCTAATATATAGATACTAGTTTTAAAGCCCATGCGTTGCACGGATTGAGTGAAATGTCTGTATATTAATATTGATTTGGTAAAATACACACACTAACATGCCTATTTAAAGAAAGAAATCATAAATAATTTCTAATTGATTATAATTATGCATGCTATATAGTGATGCTAGTTTCATGTTATCCTTAGTGATTTAGGTCGATCTCTCTTTTATTTTTCACGCCCCTCGGATCATCAAGATTTGCTAGAATAAGTAAGAAAACTTGCAATCAAAGAAATATATCAATTATAAGGAGAAGTTGAAAAATAAAGGGTGAGAAATGTTGAAAAATATGGAGAAGTGATTATGTGAGGCGTTTAATAAAAAAATATATCAATTATCATAATCCTCCTAACATATAATTAGGGTGCTAACCAAATTGCACCTCCGAAATGTAAAGGATAATGATGACTCGTAGTCAACATTATCAAGTTGTTATATATTCTGTTGTAACCATTTCCTATTCTCACTCTAGCAATTAGTTAGCTCTTTAGTCAAAGTGTATATCTCCTTGATACTAGGATTGTCCCCCTAGATACTAGGATTGTTCTCCTTGTTACTAGGACGGTTCTCACGTGTTGTTACTATATTGTAGCCTATATATTGTAAACTCACTGAATGCAATATAGATCAATTCCTCTTATATCTTCTATATGGTATCAAGAGCACGGTTCTGATCCCCTCCAAATTATTATTTTTTTCCTCTCTACTCTCTTCTCAAATGGCTAGCCAAACCATCCCAAATGATGTTGATCCTAACACTCCTCTGATCATTGTTACTCTTCCCAATATTCTCAAACTTACTTCCACAAATTTCCTGTCATGGAAGTTACAGATTGAGGTCACGCTTGTTGGCTACGGCTTGTTCAAATTTCTTGATGGTTCCCACCCACCACCATCTCGTACTATCACTAAGGATAACTCTACCATTTCCAACCCTGCTTATCTCACTTGGCTTCGTCAAGATCGTCTTCTCTATGGCACTCTTATTGGCACCTTGGAACCCACCATCGTTCCTCTAATTTCGCTCACTATCACCTCCCAGGCCTTATCGGACACTCTTGCTAGTACTTTTGCTAGTTCTTCTCGTGGGCACATCAAACAACTCAAAGCTAAGTTCAAGTCTCTAACCAAAGGCCCTCAATCTATCACTGACTTCATGCAGTCTATTAAAATGTGTACTGATCAACTTGCCCTCCTTGGTGATCCTATTAAACCAGAAGAAATCACTGACAGAGTTCTCGAATGCTTAGATTCTTCTTACAGTGGTGTCATTGATGCTATTAATGCTCGTGATGATCCGATTTCTTTTTCCAAGCTCCATGAGAAACTTCTCAACCGTGAACTTGTTCTTATCCTTGGTTCTCTTCCTGCTACTGTCCATGCCACCTCTAGTCGTCCTTTCACCACATCACAGCCTCGCTACAATAATCATCCCAATTCCACCCGCTACACCCACTCCCCCCCTCCCACCAATCATTATCATGCTACCTCTACTGGACCACGGCCTTTTCTGGAAAAATGTCAATGGTGTCATACCAAAGGCCACTCTCTTCAAAAGTGTCATATTTTCAATGCCAAACATCCTACCATCACTCCTCCCCCACCTCCTACCTACTCAGCCAACAAACCTCAAGCTCACGTAGCCACCGCTTCCGCTCCCTCTGCTACCTCTCCGTGGCTTCTTGACACCGGTGCCTCCCATCATATTACTCAGGATCTTTCCAATCTCTCCTATCATAAGCCTTATGATGGAACCGAAGAAATTGTGATTGGGGATGGTTTCGGTCTTCCTATTACCCACACTGGTTCTACTCTTATCTCTACTCCTACTAAATCTTTTTCCCTTTCTAATGTCTTATATGTGCCAACTATGCAACGTAATATCATTTCTATAGCTAAGTTTTGCATAGACAATTATCTTCGGATTGAATTCTTACCCACTTCGTTTATTGTGAAGGATCTTCTCACGGGGGCACATCTCTTGACGGGTCCAACTAGAAATGGGATCTATGAATTGTATTCTTCAATCTCTTCCATCGTAGCATTTTCCAGCATTAAAGTTACTGTCATTGATTGGCATCATCGATTAGGACATCCATCTCTAGCTACTCTCAAGTCATTACTTTCAACTTTTCATCTTCCTACTGCTAGTGATTTTTCTTTCAATTGTAATGCATGCCAATGTAATAAAAGCCACAAACTTCCCTTTCATCAGAATACTTTGGTCTCCAACTCATCCCTTGATCTTATTTACACTGATTTATGGACCTCTCCAGTTTACTCATTCGATGGTTTTAAATATTATGTAATCTTTGTTAATCATTTTACGAAATATATTTGGTTCTATCCCCTTCAAAATAAATTTGATACCAAGGAGGTATTTATTAGGCTCAAAGCTCTAGTGGAAAAATATTTTGAGAAATCCATAAAGACCATATACTCTGATAATACAGGCGAATATCAAGCCCTTTCATCTTATCTCACTATTAATGGTGTCTATCATCTCACCACGCCCCCTCATACTCCGGAACATAATGGCTATGCCAAACGTACGCACCGTCACAATGTTGAAACCGGTCTCTCCCACTTGTCTCATGCTCAACTTCCTCTTGAATTTCGGTCTCTTGCCTTCACCACATCCACATATTTAATTAACAGGCTCATCACTCCCACTCTCTCAAATAAATCTCATTTTCACTGCCTCTTTGGAGTTTCTCCTAATTATCTAAAGTTACGTAGTTTTGGATGCCTTTGCTATCCATGGCTTCGTCCTTACTCTCAACACAAGCTTGATTCTAGATCGATTCCGTCTATCTTTGTAGGATATTCGGCTACACAAAGTGCTTATTATTGTCTCGATCCTTCTCGTCACAAGATTTATACATCTCGTCATGTTCGGTTTGTTGAAAATGCTTTTCTATATCCCAAACTCTCCTCCACTCAGCCTACTACTACTTATCCCCCCCCCCCCAAATACTTGGTGTCCAATACAACTTCCTCTCATTATCTCTCCTACTACTCCTCCATTAGCTGACTCTAATCTATCATCCCCATCTTCATCCATTCCTAACAGTCCCACTACAAACGACACTCTCGCCTCCCTCTCCCCTACCTCCACATCCTCCTCCTCCTCCTCCTCCTCCTGAGACCACTCACCCCTCTTCCTCCAATCCACCCACATCCACCATTGTCACTCGCTCTCACCACAATATCTACAAACCCAATCCCAAATATGCCAACCCCACTACCACTCAACTTAAACTTATTGAGCCTACTAGTGTTGCTCAGGCACTTCAAGATCCGCTTTGGCATCAAGTTATGGAAGATGAGCTTCACGCTCTCCACAAGCTTGGCACGTGGGATTTAGTTCCTCCTGACTCCGGTCATAATCTCATTAAGTGCAAGTGGGTATTTCATATTAAATACAAGCCCGATGGTACCATTGATCATTACAAGGCAAGACTGGTTGCCAAGGGTTTTCAACAACATCCTGGGGTAGACTACACAGATACGTTTAGCCACATCGTAAAACCAGCTACTATTCGCACTCTCTTAAGTCTTGCTGTCACAAACAAATGGCATCTACGCCAAGTTGACATTAACAATGCCTTTTTGCATGGTCATCTTAGTGAACAGGTTATCATGGCTCAACCTCCGGGTTTTCCAGATGCAAATTTTCCTAACTATGTGTGCAAGCTCCGCAAAGCTATTTACGGCCTCAAGCAAGCTCCGCGAGCATGGTACACGGAGCTAGCTAATTTTTTGTTGAGCTTTGGGTTCAAGCGCTCGGTTGCAGATGCGTCTTTGTTTATTCATCATCATCTCACAGATCCCATGTATCTTATTGTGTATATGGATGATATCATACTCACTGGGCCTAATACTCATGCATTGGATCAGTTTGTTAAAAATCTTGCAGGTCGCTTTGCCTTAAAAGATCTTGGGTCTTTGTCTTACTTTCTTGGTGTGGAGGTGGTCCCTACTTCACAAGGGTTGTTTTTAAGTCAGAAGAAGTATATCCTTGACTTGCTACAACGAACTAACATGATTCATGCTAAACCTGTATCCACACCAATGGTCCTTGACTCTACTCTGATACTACACTCCGGTACACTGATTGATAATCCCACTGATTATCGTTCTGCTCTAGGAGGTTTGTAGTATTTGACACTTACCCGCCCAGATGTTGCCTTTGCTGTCAATAAGTTATCTCAATTTATGCATATGCTGAGGATCACTCATAGGGCAGCCTTGAAAAGGCTACTCCGTTACCTTGCTGGCTCACTGGACAAAGGAATTGAAATTTATCAAAATTCTCCGTTGGTTTTACATGCCTTTTCGGATGCAGATTGGGCTGGTAATAAGGATGATTACACTTCTACAATGGGACAGGTTGTCTATATTGGTCGAAATCCCATCACTTGGAGTTCAAAGAAGCAACGGTTTTTGTCTCAATCGTCCACTGAGGCCGAATATAAGGCCGTGACATCTGCAGCCAGTGAACTTTTATGGCTACGAAATCTACTTTACGAGATGGGTGTCACGTTCCCTCATGTTCCAGTTATATATTGTGATAATCTCGGTGCAACTTATCTTAGTGCAAATCCTATTTTTCATTCTCGTATGAATCATCTCGCTCTTGCTTTTCATTTTATTCGTGAGCAGGTTCAAGCTGGCAATCTACGAGTCACTCATGTTCCCACAGGTGATCAACTTGCGGTTGCGCTCACTAAGCCCTTGGCTAGGACCAAGTTTGAAACGCTTATGTCCAAGATCGGACTCTCGTCCCGGTCGTCCGTCTTGCGGGGGCATGTAAAGGATAATGATGACTCGTAGTCAATATTATCAAGTTGTTATATATTATGTTGTAACCATTTCCTATTCTCACTCTAGCAATTAGTTAGCTCTTAATTAGTCAAATAGGATTGTTCCCCTAGATACTAGGATTGTTCTCCTTGTTACTAGGACGGTTCTCACGTCTTGTTACTATATTGTAGCCTATATATTGTAAACTCACTGAATGCAATATAGATCAATTCCTCTTATATCTTCTATACGAAAATGGTTACTTTAAAATCGTTGTTAGATCGATGTATCAATTACTATATATCATATCGGAGGGGTCTTAAATCAATGCGATAACCTCTCAAAAAATTTAGATACATACATGAAGCATTCAACTTTCATTAGTCACCCGTTACATTCATGTCAACTTTTGGCCTTGTAGTCTCGCCGATAGCAAATAGAGAGGCAAATTCACAAAAGGTGAAATGTGAACATGAGGAGAGGCATATATCACATTCTCCACTTTTTTTTCTTTCAATATTCTAAAATATATTTCTGGCTTATGTGGCTTGCTTTTAATTTTTTTGTTGAGACTAATTGCTTAGCCTCTGCAACTTAGTAATCAAAATTTGTGCTATGCACAGACTTAAAATATATTTGCTGAAATTCATTTTCAAGTCAATCTTACATGTTTCTTATACATATTGTAAATGAATACCCTTTTAAGGTACTTTTCGATGCGAATCTGATGATTTAAAAGATTATTTTTTAGACAAGTAGAAAAAGTTATATTTGATTTTATAAATATTTGACTGAGATCTAATATAACTCCTATAAAACTCTAGTGGTCTATCACAACTCAAGCTCTATATTTCGTTTGCTAACCTTTATTTATTTTTGTTTAATTGCATGCTTAGATGACATTCCTATGTGGCACGATGCTCGTGGGATGCACGCGCTCAAATTTATATGTTTTGTTGTTTTCATTTTTCTTTTATTAGTAAATATCATATTTTAAAATTTATTTACTGAAGTTAATATTGTAACACAATCTTACACGTTTATTGTAAACATATTATAAATGCATCTCATTTTAAAGTACTTTTCGATACGAATATGATGGTGTAAATATTATTAATTTTAAAGATGTGTAGGATATTTATATCCGAGTTTGAATATTAGACAAAGATATAGTAGTTATGATGCCAATAAAACTCTAACTATTTAGCACAATTCAATCTCTCTTTTTCATTATCCGAAACTTTAATATGTTAAAAATAGTTTTATTTGGAAATTGATTTTGGTATACTAATTACTAAGTTACTAACGTGTGAAAATCTTCTTTTTCTTTTCTTGTTTCTATTTCTATTTATTTATATTTTTTGTTCAAAGTATGTGTTATGAGCATGTGTTACTTTAATTTTGTTTGTTGTTTAATATTCTCTCTTATGTGGCATGCTCTAAAAAATATCGCTTATGTGGCTAAAGATATTTGCTCTTTTTTTTTCAGCCTTAATTTTATTGTTAATATTATTATTATTTTTAATTATTTACGGGATCCAACATATATCTGCGATCTTACATGTTTCTTATAAATATTGTATATGCATCTCGTTCTAAAGTATTTTTCGATGCGAATTTGACGGTATAAAAGTTATTATTTTTTTGAGATGTATAGAAAAAGTTATATTTGATTTCAAATAATTGACAGAGTTCTAGTATAACTCTTATAAAACTCTAGAGGTCTACCACAACTCAAGAATCCTAACTAGTAGGGATTCTAAGAGTACTAAACGTTTTACACCAGTTAATTTTTGTCTTTATCTTCGCTTAGGTAGCGCGCTATTAAAATTTTCGCCTACTTGGCACGCCTCACTACTCCCCGAAAATACCTCCTTTATATATATATATAGATAAATTATGATTATTATATTTGATTTGCACTTCTTCGCTCCCTTTTGCAACACCCTTGCGCTACCTATAACTACAAAAACATGAAACGAGGTGGAAATCGAATTATTGCTATTAATATTTGGTCTTTGAAACTATAAGAGAAAAATACAACAATTTAAGCAAAAACATAAACATAAAATTCACACAGATAATAATAATAATAATAATAATAATAATAATAATAATAATAATAATAATAATAATAATAATAATAATAATAATAATAATAATAATAGTTTTAATAATAGTACTAATAATATTTTTATTACTATCGTTATTATAATAATAATAATTATTATTATTATTATTTTATTTTAATTATTATTTTTAAATACAAAGTCAATATATATATATATATATATATATATATATATATATATATTCTTTTATATTTTTATTTAATACATTTTATATTTAGTTATTATGTTCAATATGTCAAAATATCAAAACTAGGCAAAACTGGGTCAAATTGGGCAAAAATGGGGAAACTATATTTTGTATCTTGTAACTAGTGAAAACTTGGCAAAACTGGACAAAACTGAAAACCATTTGAAAAGAACATGCCCTTAGACTTTCATACCAAATAAATCCCTTTATATGAAGACTTTTCATACAGATATATTTGTTTGTTTGTTTTTTTTTTGGACAGCTGTAGAAAAACATGAAAAACAATACAACTTAGCGACACGAGCTCACTTTAAGAGCAAGACTCAGTGTCTCTTAAAACTACATTAGCATACATATAAGAAAAAATAGAGCTAAAAGGGTCAATTAGTGGCTTCTTCATAGCTAGGCTATCCACATCCACGAGGTAGAATGAGTTCCTCAACCGAACTCTAGCTTGCATTGTCTTGTTGGTTGGGTGAACCAAAGTTGTTGAGATGGACGAGCTAAACTTTCGTTTCCCACCTCTAACTATCCTGCGAGAAAGAGCACGCATATGAGTAGAAACTGATAAACATGACTTATCCTTTTGTGCCTTGGGTCGAACTCTAGACTTAGCCACAAAAAAGAACAAGTTAGGAGAAGATGAATCGGTCCTACAGAAAGTTGCACTATTGTCATTGGCTGGAGAAATCAAATGATCCGCATTGTCGCTGAAGTTATCATTCACAACATCCACAATATCCATAATCATGGATGAGTTATTCTTCTCATCAGTACATTGGGTCAATGACTCCATGTGCGGCGGAGGATTAACTGGGACATAAGAGGCAGAGGAATCTGGTAAGATAAAGCACTAAAAGTATCATGATCTTCCATGATAAGCTCCTCAACATAACATTGGTTTGTAAACGCGGTTTTAAAGCTCGAATCTTCAAAGTGGACAATTGAGAAGGATTGTGGTACATAACAACTTCCCTATTGAGAAGTTTGGTATAAACAGAGTTAGGAATCTTGAGAGAACGACGACGATCCTTACAGTTACGAAAGTCTATGCTCTGCTTCTTAGTAACATCGTTCGGAAAAAGACCTTCCTTTTGATGAGGATTTGGCAAGGGAGTAGATTCACCTTTACAAGTAGGGACTTCCTCGTCACTATATGATACGGTTTTTCCGACCTCTTTGGGATTCTTAGAGGCCTCCTCTTCAATGGCATAAGGATTAGATGAATCCATAGAATCAAGTGGAGTGAGCGAGGGATTAGTAAGACAACTCAACTCCGCTATGGACATGAAGGAGCTTGAAGAGGATTCACTTTTTCTCGAATGAAATATAGTCCTGTTTAGTTGCGTATAAAGGGTAACAAAGCTGTCTCACTTCGACCGCTATCAGGCCTAGCTTAATAATATCGGTGGGATAGATTCGCCCTGCCTACCCCATGTATTCGAGGGGGAGGCAGAATCTGTTTTCAAAAATGAGGGTAAATCATCTGCCAGTTGCTTATAAGTTGACAAAATAAACATAAAAAGCTTTTTATGTAGTTCCTTATTTTTTTTAGTTTTAGTAAGCCCTTAACCATCATTTACACTGACATGTATTTTACCCTTCTTAGCAACCTCAAGATCACCATCACTCTGTAGAGACCTCTTGCCTTTAGTCAACACCCTAGATGAACAAACGCCTTTATCATCACAATACCTAGCTACATCATTCCCTTCACCAATTTGTTTCATTCTCACATCCTTCACTGGTTCAACTTTTCCAATTCGAGACAAGCTTCTGAGACCCTCCACCTTCTCCAATTCTCTAAGAACATCTTTGTTCTTAGGATCAATATCAATCGCCTTAGTAAGATCACAATAAGCGTCCACAAGATTATGTAACTCTAAAGAAGCCAAAGCACGTCGGTAAAGAGCCTTGACATTAAGTGAACATTTGTTTTTTTAATGTTATTGAAGGTTTGGAAAACACTATTGTCAGATTATTTATGTGATAAATGAAAATATAATAAATTTTTTTTAAATTGCTTTACTGTGGACTCTGCGGCAAATAAAAACGATACACACTAATATTGGCCTTTTTTTGTCTTTTTTTTTGAAAAGGCAAGATAGCCGGCTTTACATCATAGGGAAGGGGGGAAGGCTCATAAGCCTATAACAAATAAATCCCTTTATGTGAAGACTTTTCATACAAATACATTTGTTTTTTTTTAATGTTATTGAAGGTTCGGAAAACACTATTGTCAAATCATTTATGTGATAAATGAAAATATAATTTTTTTTAAAATTGCTTTATTGTGGACTCTGTGGTAGATAAAATTATATACATTAAAATTGGCCTTCTTTTTGTCTTTTTTTTGAAAAGGCAAGATAGTCGACTCATAGGGCTTTACATCATAGGGAAGGGGGGAAGGCTAATAAGCCTATAACACAAAAATACCACTCGTAAAGTAATGAGCCTTGAACCTGCAATCCTTTAAGTTGAAGGTGTGAGTGCTCTACCATTAAGCTACCCAACTTATGCTAATTTTTTTTTATTGGCCAATTTTAGTTGGAGAAAGAACATATTCTTACTCTTTTAACTTTTTTTATTTTATTTTTGAAGAGAAAAAAAAAAATTTATCTTTTGGGCTCATGTAACTCGTTGTTTGTGAATTGTGGTTGGTGGCTGGGTGTCGTGATGATCATTGTCTAGTCAAGTGTTCATTCTGTTACAGCACGGCTCCTCCTTCTCTCCCTTCTCTCCCTTCTCTCCCTTCCACTTTCCATTATCAGAGCCTCCATTGTTTATTAATTTTTTTCATTCATACTTCACTGAACCTCTCAACTTAAGAATTATAGCAAATTGAAAGACGAGATTAAAGAGAGATGCTGTTGAAATTGTCAGTGTCTCAGTCCACAATAGTTGCAGTTCCAGTGAAACCGCCTTATACAACACCAACAACCCAAAATGGGTTTTGCAGATTTCGATGTTCTGCAAATGATTCTACTGAACGCAAGTTCCCATTCAAGCTCCCGCTTTTATTTCAGAACAGCAAGTGGAAGTTTAATAACATTGATCCTGGTGGGTTTTCGTTTTTCTTTTTTCTTTTTTGTTTCAGTCACTATAATTTTTGATTTCATGTTCCTGAAAACAAGTTTAAATTATGAAGATTGTTGGGTATTTTGATGTGTTCATGGTAGAACATAGCATATAAAACAGATTTTTGGGATAATTGTTGAATAAATAATAAAAAAGAAGGGATTTTGGGCTTGCCCAAGTTCCTTATTTGATTGTTTGATCAGAAAGTGGGCAATAATGCTGCCATTTGAGAAATCAGAAAATTGAAATTGTACAATTATACAAGAAAAAGAAGAAGAAAGATAAGGGAAGATAAAGGAAGTAGATATTTGATAATGTTCTGTGCTGTCTGTAGGTATGATTTGTTTGTTTAATGGATCTTCTTTCTAACTTAGAATGTTATAGTACTTGATCAGTCTTGATCATATAGGATTTAATGGATGGAGTTTCTGGCATGGTTCAATTTCAATTTAGGATAATGGTGATTTCTCAATATGATGTTACAAATAGAACAGTATCCAAATACGAAGTTTAACAAATAACAGGATGGCAAGGAGACTTGGTAATTTTTTCGTTATTCCATATTATGTAAAAAAATGATGGCAACACTCTAGCTTCCGGCTTAGGTAGCAATTCACAAAGAAGCATCTGGAGAAGGATGACATTTGGAAAGAAGAGTGAAATGCCAGTCCTTCACTCCTTCCAATGAAAATTAATAAAATGGAAGCTAGTAGTAACTTTAGGATGATATGACCTTTATTGTAGTATTGTGGGAGTATATGTAGTAGTTGAGAGAGTCCTTAAGAGGTTTAGGAAAAGAAAGCTTATTGTTGTACCGATGGTGAAGTTTATTCTCGACTTCATATCTGATGTTTATCTCACACATAGCCATCTCCATTCTGTGGGGGAAAGTTGATTTCGGAGGACTCTTGAGCTGGGGAGCCATCTTTATATATCCTAGTCTTTACCATCTCTTTACTTTGCATAATGCTTCTATTTTTGAGTTTGTGATTTCAGAGGGGCATCTTTACCTTGGATGGTAAAGCCTTCATTTTGAGGAATTCATAGGAGAGGAGGCTCTGGGCTTGTATTCTTACTCTTAATATGGTTTTCTAATTGAAGAGTGGGCTTTTGACTTTTTTGCGTGTTTTCTTCTGGAAGTCTTTCTACAAGAATTTACAGAAGGTTCCATTTCATCTCTTCTTCTATGGATATGAGGCAAGGTAATCATTTGTCTCCTTTCCCGTTCTTATGGTGGATGTGCTTAGTAATATGTTGGGAAGAGGTGTTCATGACGGGTTAATTGAGGTTTCGAAGGTGCGTGAGGGGATACATGATTCTCATCTCTGTTAGTGGATGGCAATATGTTTTTTACGGAGGCCAATATTGACAAGTTTAAGAATGTTTTGGCGATCTTGAGATTTTTGAGCTGATTTTAGGATGAGGGTCAATCTCGTGAGATAAACGTGGGTGATGATTTTTTGGCAATGGCAGCAGTTGGTTGGCTGATGACTTATTTGGGAGTGCCTTTGAGTGGTAATCCATGTTAAGAGGCTTTTTGGGAGCTGGTAGTGCAATGGGTTTCCAAGCGTCTGGATGGGTGGAAGCGGGTCTACTTCTTGGGAGGGAGGATTGTTGCAGATTTGACATTTGAGAAGCCTTTTTAGATAAGAAAAATATTCCATTAATGATCAAAGTGTAACAATACAAAATTAGAGGACAAAGAGTCCTCAAAGCGAAAAGCAAATCTAACTAAAAGTCAAATCACTCCATAAGTGCCGAACATCCGTTAGGGTCACTCCCTTAAAAGCCCCCGCCGCCTTGGCCGACAGAGAACCCAAGTACACCACAGAGGATTGACATTTGAGAAGCTTATGAGAGATTTCTTGTGGCCTGGTGTGGATGGGGATAAGAGCCAATTTGTGAGTTGAGATAGGGTGTCTCGTCCTAAGGTGGAAGGGAGCCTGGGTGTGGAAGGGCTGGTAACAAGAAATGTTGCGCTTGTGGGAGGTAGATAGTCTCTGGTTGGCAAATGGCTTTGGCATTTACCACGGGTGGTAGATAGTCTGGCATGTATTGTTCCAATTTTATCAAGATTTGGAGCACGTATGGGTTGCACCAGAACTTTTACGCATGCAAATCCGTGGAAGTTCATTTCACATGTTTCCTAGCATTTCATGCCACGGTCTGAGTTGTTTCTTGGGAACAGCTTGCTCATTAGTTTTTGGGAGTAGTAGTTGGTGGACACTTGGAGGGTGACCAACCTTTTTGCACAAGGTTCCCTCGTTTGTTCCAGTTATCCACTCCTCATGCTGCTGTAGTTGCCGACTTTTTCTCTACAGTGCATTCTTGGAGTTTACACCTCTGACAACCACCTCATGATGCAGCTACTCTTCTGGAACTTGTGGAACCGGTCCAGTTTTCAAGTTTGGTCAACTTCAGGTGGTGGGTTGGTATGCCTCGGGAGAGTTCTCTCGTAAGTTCTTCCTTCAATGCTTGGAGACACCAGTCCCAAGGTTTCCTCAAGCAGATTACATTTGGAAGGCAAAGGTACCCCTTGAGGTCAGGGCATTTGCGTGGACCTTACCATTAGACAGTGTTAACACGAATGATTTACACAAATGATTTGAGGCAGAGGAGGTGATTAACACAAATGATTTGAGGCAGAGGAGGAGGGGACGGCGTAGTTGCCCGACGTTTGCTTGCTTTGCTGTGCTGGTAGTGAGAGTGCGGGATATCTATTCCTTTGGTGTGATGTACTGTGTTATCTTTGGGATAGGTTGTTTTGTTATACGGGGAGTCTTGGGTTTTCCCCTCTAGTGTTGAGGCGTTTTTGCATGTGCGGTTTCTGGGTTTTAGGGGTAGGAAGGAGACAAAGATGCTACGTCGTAGTGCTTCTTTAGCGATTTTATGGAGCATTTGGTTAGAGAGGATTAGAGGAATGCCCGGGTGTTCAATCAGATTTCAATTTTGCTAGAGATGCTTTGGGAAAAGGTGGCCTACCTTGCCTCTATATGCGCTAGAGCAGCTGGTGCTTTTAGGGGTTATACCATCACTGAAAATAAAGAAATTGGGCCAATTTGTAATTGTCTTTTGGAGTATACCTCATCTTCCCTTGTTGTATATTTGACATCTCATTCATATGTACGCGCTCTTTATTTAAAAAACAAAAGGCTCCATATCATGTGTCCTTCTCTGTCTCTGGTCATTGGATGACTAATGTTTGAGAAAGGTTAACGTTTTGTTATGGACAATGGTTTTGTAGAAGATCGATACTCATAGATAATTTCCAGGTGCAGCAGTCAAATAGAACGATAACCCCCAATGTCTAACCGGGTAACAATGGGCGGTTTCTGTTGTGATCGCAGTAACAGTCGTGACTTCATGGAATGGTAGTGTTACGGCAGTCTCATAACATATCGCAGCGTGGATTCAATTGGTTGCTCTATCGGTCGTATCAGTTGTGTCAGCTGTTGGCCATTTATCAGTTGTATATTGGTTGCATGGGCCCATTTTCTGCTGTATATTGGCCAACATGACCAAGAAATTTAACACGCTACGATGTATGAGGATTTTGTGTATCTTTTTAAGTTCAACAACCGATACATACAGCAGATATTTCATTCTCTCATGTCTGTGCTATGTGCTATGGAAGTATGTAGTCTGGTAGCGTGGAATTCTTTTGTAAGAGGGGGGACTTGGATTTGCCTGGTGTTTTTTATTGGGCTCATCGGGATGAGATATGCTAGCTTTGGGACGTGGGTTTTCCCTTCTAGTGTGGTGGAATTCTTCCAAGAGCGGTTCCTGGAGTTTGGGAGTGGAAATTGTGGGGTCTTTGCTATTATTTGGTGCCTTTGGTTAGAGAGGAATGCCCGGGTTTTTAATGGCGTACCATGTCAGTAGATTTGGTATGGGATAGAGTCACTTACCTAGCGTTGTTACGGGCTAGAGCTAAAGGGGCTTTTAGGAACTATTCTATACCTCAGATCCAGCGTAACTGGCTGGACTAATTTTTTAACTAGACTCCTCTTGGAGGACCAGTGGACCACTTGTCCTCCTGCTGTACTTTTTGATACTTGATTAATACATACTTTCTCTTTATCTAAAAGAAAAAAGAGATATGCTAGCTTTGGGAGGGAAGAGAAAGCAGCAAAAGATTCCTTAAAGATGCGCCTTTATGGCGGTTTTGTGGGTGCTTTGGTCGTTGAGGAGTGAATGCAGATTCCGGCCTAAAGCTAAGGTGACTCGCCTCTTGTTGGACAGGGTTGTGTTCTCGGATTTCTTGTGGGCTTCTGCATTGGGCGCTTTTAAGTTTTGAATACATCAATTTTATCTAATAAGGTGTGGCTAAAAATAAAATAGTAACATTGTGCATCTACTGCTACATTAAGCAATCAAACACATGAATTTCATCCTTACCACATAAGTTCCTTCAGGTGCGGGTTTTAGGATTTCGAGGACGAAAATAAAAGACCTTATTGTGGTGGAATGCGGTCTTCGCGATCGTTTGGTGTCTTTGGTTGGAGAGGAATGCCCGTGTTTTCAACGGGTTGGCCTTGTCGGTTGACTTAATATGGGATAGGGTCACTTATCTAGCAACCTTATGGGCTAGAGCTCAGGAGCATTCAAGAATTATTCAATCACTGAGATCCAGTATAACTGGACAAATCTGTAAACAAATACTGTTTTGGAGGACAACTTGTCCTCTTGTACTGTATTTCTTACTACATCAATATATACTCTCTTTATCTAAAAACAATATTGCACATGTGGTTGTAATTCCTAGAATAAGGTGTGGCTAATTTTATATTTTTTCTTTTTCGGCACCTTGATAGATGCGGTGAAGAAAAGTTTGAATTCATTGCTTTCAAGGACCCACAACTTTGTGAATGAGGTGGCTTCTCCTCTGGCTAAAACTGGAAAGCCTGATGCCGACAATGATGTTGACAATTATGACATTGAGGATATATTTGTTGGAGAGCAGACTGTTGAAAGTAAAATGCCAGATGGAAATCTTTCTTTGGCTGCTATTGTGTCAATTGAACAGTTCAGTAGGTAAAGTGTTCTTAAACTTGTTTTCTTACTTGATGAGATCTGGCGTTATGCATGTGCTTTAAGGATATTTCATCATAACGAAGTGGTGTACTAGGTGACTACGGTATATTTTAGATCAAATTAAATCTTGATTAGATGTCATCAAGGAGGAAAACGGTATTACACGATGGGACGTAAAATTTAAACCTTAGAAATATCTTATTGTCCTTCGGCCAGTTTCTGTACCTTTATCTTCTCCTCCTGTTATGAGGAACCATGAGACTACCTAGAGATAGACTCCATCTGTTTACTCAAACAGGTCAAAGGCTCGGCATCTTTTGTTGTATATCTTGAAGATTGCCGGGGAATTGTATATTTAAAGCAGTAAAAATTTCAGAATTTTGGAGTCATTGTAATCACCAATGAATAAGTTACTGCATCTGAAATTACTTTTGAGTAGGTGTTTTTATCTGACTGATTGAGCAAGAGCATTCGTGATGCAGGATGAATGGAATGACTGGGCAGAAGATGCAGAAAGTATTCGGTGCTCTTGTATCCAGATCTGCCAACAGCAAAGCCCGCAATTTAGTGGAATATTGCTGCTTTAGGTTCTTATCAAGGGATAATTCTGATATTCATCCTTGCCTCGAGGTTTGTGTTTTATGCTACATGAACTAAACCTACCTCTTTCTAATTCAAGATGGCGGATGTAGAGCTGTATACGACGTTTGCGTCAAAGTATACTATTATCTATGAGCTCCTCTGTCTTTAAATCATCTTCTTGAATCTCTGTCATCAGAATTTTATGATTCTGATATTCATGTCCATATCTGCTTGAATATTGAACAAATATCTTGGGTCTGTTTTCTTCTTGAATCCATCCATTTTTTACTGTGCTGTGAGAGAAGTTTCTTCTTGAATTTTTTTTCCTACTCTGGTATCATAATTGATCAATTAAAAGTATATGATTATATTGCACAGATTAGTCCAATTTGGATGTAGAGAACCAAAATTGTGGTATTACCTTTTTCCGTAATTGACCTTTGCTTTTTGCTAAATACTTTGTCCATATTAATCTTCCTATTTAAAAAGCAAAGGTACTTCTTAAGGTGCGGCATTTGTGTGGACCTTGGCGTTGGACAGGGTGAACGCCAATGATATGTGTCAGAGGCAGAGAACAGGGGTGGCTCTTTCCTGACATTTGTCTTCTATGCCGATTGCCGGGCAACCGGCAACTTCTGAGACTACAGTACATGTGTTCCTTAAGTGTAACCAAGGAAGCATGGACACGGCACTCAGCCGGCGTTTCCTGTTTCCTGTGTCCACGTTATTGGTTTCGTGCTTCCTTGCATATATTATACTTTTGAGAATTTGCGTTTCCCGTGCCCCATGTCCGCCTTTCCCATTTCCGTGCTTCCTTGCGTGTAGCTATGCTCATCCTGGGGAAGAATTTGGGATTTTTGGGCTAGCCCTTCTAGTGTGGAGGAGTTCCAGGTGTGCTGCTTGGGTTTTGGGAGCTGACAGGATAAGGGAGTATTGCGGCGCATTGCAGTTGTTTGGTGTCTATGGCTGGAAAGGAAAGTCCGTACTATGGGCTATGGCTAGATCACTTATCTAGCGTCCTTGTTGGCTAGAGCTAGTCTGGCCTTTAGGGGTTATACGATTACAACGGTCCAACATAATTGGACTAATCTGTATTTAGTTTATTAATACACACTTTCTTTTTATCTAAAAAAAATCTTCCTACTTGGAAAGTCACAAGATTGATTTCACAAAATTACCTCTCACAGAGTATAGTTGCAAATAATAGAATATGGATCTTGTTCGATTTTCAACTGGAAAAGACTATGGCATTATGTTCGTAGTGTTTGCAACTAGGTACTTTGATGCAAATTAAAAGGGTATTGTGCCAGAAAGACTATGTCGCTGAATTTGTGTGTGATGTCAGTCATGTCACTGATGTGTCTCGGTGCTAGTGAGACTTGTTTGCACTTGTTCATGCATTGTGATTACTCGAACTTTTTGGAATAGCCTTCTTAGTGTGGGAGATTGTGTTTGTTTTACCTGCTACGATCATCCAACACATGCAAGTTCATATGTGAGTTAGCAATTGGGCTACAAAGCCCTAATATAGAGTTAGTTTTTATGCTCCCTAAGCTGATTGAGAGGATGGTGATTAAGCAGATGGAGATCTGTAGTGATTTTTTTTTTTTGGGGGGGGGGAGGGGGGGGGGGGGGCTCTCATGAGAAAAGAAGGGTGGTCCTTATGAGCTGACACTCTGTGTATAAGGTTTATACCGAAGGGGGGGTTGAACATCAAAGAGGCTCTGAGCTCGAATAAGGCTTTGTACCTGAAGCGGGTGTGATATGCGGTTGATAACAAAGATTCTCCAACACTATTGCCTGAAGGGGCAAAGCATTTGAACTGTTAGTAAAGGGTAGAATGCTTCAATAATGTGGAAGAAATTGCTTGACTTTAAGGATGAGGTCTTACGGCATGCTGGTAGTAGAGATGCTTCAGAGGTGCTTTTGGGAACTGGGCTGTGTAATGATAGATTTCTGATCTAAAGTGCCAATGATTGGGTCAGGGCCTCTGGTGATGCTTATTGAAGAGGCAGCACTATGTGGAATGCTATGAGTCTCCTTAGGCAAGACTTATTCTTTGGTTGGCCTCAAGAAACAAACTGGCTACCATTCGTATTTGGCCTGCAGGGGTTACAAATGGTGAATATATGTTTGTGCAAAGCTACCCTGACTCTTGTGCCCATTTCTTCTTCCAATGTGGGTTTTCACAGGAAATCTGAGGCAAACTGCTTGCTTGGCTGAACTGAGGCAAGATTTATTCAATGGCTAGTTTGTGTTCATTTCTTAACTAGATTTTCAGATAGTGTCTTGGACAGTCTGCATAGGTACTGTCCGTTTCAGTTTTTGCTCTTCGGAAGTGAGAGTTCTGTTGCACAGGCCATCTTCTGTGTCTGTAGCTCGATATATTCCCCCCCCCCCCATGTGGATGAATAAAGAGCACGTGAGTTTCTGGATGAAAAAGAAGTGCTGGGTTGACATCACGGATTGAGTGCAATATGTAGGTGTGCTTCATGGCATGCTAAAGTGGTGAGATTGGAAATTGGCATCGAGGATTGAGGTGCAATGTTTAAGTGTGTGCTTCATAGATAGGGCACAAGATTCAGCAGAGATAGGCAGAATAAAGCAGCTGCAACAGGGAGGGGGGATGATCTATTTTAAGATTTAAGGTGTTCTATTTTAATACTTCATTTTTAATGCCGGGGAAGGGCAGCACCTTGACTTGAAAAACGATACTTACTTTTTTAAAAATTGAAGATGAATTATATAATATCGTAATTCTTAATTTTCTTTGCAAACATCATATGTAATTCTCTGATCTTGTCGGTAAAATATCATCTCTTGCAAGCCTCCAACTTAGTCTGTTGTTCAAGCACATGGAACTTGTATTTCCTGAAAGTACGGTTGTGATTATAGGTTTAGTTCCTTCATCTTGTTGTTTTATGTTGTGGTTCTATTTCTCTCAGTTAGGTGCACATTTTAGTTTCCTACTTTCTTTCTCAAATCATAAAACAAAGTTGGGGAGGAAGAATATTCAAGTCAAGATTTCTTTTTTCATGCACTAACTAAATTATTTATGAACTCATTGGTAGATGGACGACTTTTCAGCAATGAATTGTGAGAACCTTTTGAGCCTCTGTTTGGTTTCTCTATATTTATCTGTGCACATAGTTCCTTCTGTTGCTATTTGTAGTCTGAGTACTTTTTGTGTCTCTTTTCTCAAAGAATACCAGCTAAATTATGGAAGCTATACGGTTCTTGCTGATTTGGAGATGTCATTACCTTTAGAATGTGCTAGTTATAGACCACCAGTTAATTTTGGTTTTCCTTCTCTGACTGTCTCATCAGTTGACTGTGTTGATTATTTTTCCCAGTATTACTCAAATCTTCGTGATCCAATGGACACTACTTGGTCGAGGCATTGGTAATTTAACATGTTTTAAATGGTTCAGCCTGGAGCAAAAATAAATAAATAAAATGCTTCAGCCGAGGGCTTGTAGCATTTGTCAGGCAAACCCCCCCCCCCCTAAAAAAAAAAAAAAAAAAAAATTAGATATGCTGTTGAATCTGTGCTTGTGCTATTAAACATGCAAGTTTTGTCTACATTATTGGTTGCACATAAAAACAATGCATCAAGTTTGCCTGCCATAACTTTTAGAGTGGATATTATTCAACAAGTCTTGTGTGAGACCAACTCACAAAAAATTGGGGTCACTTTTCATAAATGTAGGGGTCACTTATGGTGAGTAGTGACCCTAGTTTCATTGAAAAGTGACCCCCGTCTCACCCAATGTTACAAACAGACCGTCTTATAGAAGTTTTTGTAGATATCATATACATGCACGGGAAACTTCAGAATCAATTGTCATGTTATTGCACTGTTTTTTGTTTCTGTAGGAGCGTGCCTTCCAGAGGTTGATATTCATAACTATGCTTGCTTGGGAAAATCCTCACAGACCAGAAACCGCAACATCTCAGAAATCCATAGAAGAGACATCTTTGAAGGTTTGATTTTTGATTATTCTCCGTCTACTATCTCTAGGATCTTTCCCTTTCTCTTATTGTGCTATTTGCTTTTAATGGAATTTAGTAGGTGATGCATGTCTTACCAAGATGAACAATTGCTTACAATGCAAATGAACTTGTGCCTCCCAACCCCCTCTCTGGCATTGCCAGAGAAGGGTAGAGGGGGGTACCAATCTGATCCTCCCTTGGCCTAGGCACAACACTATGATCCTTATCCACTGGAAAGCAATGCTTTTTGGGCCTAAAACAGTTGGAGTCCAATTGGGGTCTGGGAAGAAGACGATGGTAGCAGAATTCCCCCCGAGGGATTGAGCCATGGCTTCATGCATAGACTACCAGCCACCATTATGGCTGAGAGAAACTTGTATTCATGGAAGTGAATAGTGATCCTATATCATGTCCCCCCCCCCCCCGAATGGATAGTCTGAAGCAGGACATCATGTCCCTCTAAGTGACGTGGATTTTAGCCCCAATCAATAGCCGCATTCTTAAGAATTAGCCTTCCTGGTTTCTACTTCACGAAAATAAGTTATCTGGCTGTGCGCAGGAAATGAAGAAGAGAGTAACAAATAGGTAGTTCAAGGATATCAGTAACTATGGAAAGTGCATTTCTTGGAAATTTCTCTTCCACCCCTCAACCCAAGATTATGATAGTTAAATGGTTAAGCCATGTGGTGATTACTTCACCCGGTTTCTCCTCTCATAGATATGCAATCACTACGTAGAGGTGTTAGGCTCTAATAAAAGTTACAGGCCAGGGGTCTAGCTTTGGTGGTTTTTGTGCCATGGAAGCCTAAGAAAGCTATTTCACCAATATATAGGTCATGCGTGGGAAAGTGGTGATTCTATTCTTTATTGTGGGAGTCCTACGGTAAAGAGTGGATCGTGGAACTTACATTTACGACAACTGCCTCATAACAGGGAGATGCAGGAGCTTACTTCTCTCCTGGAACTTGTGGACCCGGTTCAGCTTTCAAGTTCGGTGGACTCTAGGAGGTGGGTCGGAGATCCTTCGGGGGAGTTTCTTCTAAGTCCTTCCTCCGATGCTTTGGGAATCCTCTTCCCCGGTTTCCTTTTGTTGATTGTAAATAGTTATCTTGGTATCTGCAGAGGACTCCTTGTTCTCGAGGACTCCTTGTTCTCTCTCGCTGTAATTCTGGGTTCTTATCAATAAACCTTTATCTTCACTCTTCCTAGACGGTATCCTCATTAGGAATCTGGACAGACTCCAAGATGCCTAACAAGGACATATGTTCCTGCACCTCCCAGTCATGAAGTAGCCTCCATAAATGCAGATTCAAAGAATTTCGAAATTCGGGTATCATGATAGATCAGAAAGCTGAACTACCCGAGGAAATTGCATAAAAAAAGGTCCACCACCATTCCAGGTGTCCTCCCAAAACCTAATCCTCCCACCGTTCCCAGGTCGTAGGTGCACAAACGGATGAAGACAACACCTGACTAACAAACCTCCAGGGACTAGCGTGTGTAAGCCATATTTACTCTTAACGATCTGATGCCACAAAGCTCCATAACCACTTACCAACAAGGGAAACTTCGTGGAAACCAAAACCAAACCACCCTCTGTTTGTGGTCTACACACCAGATTCTAATTCATATGATGAGCTGTATTTGTCTCACCGACCCCAGACCACAAGAAATCTCTCATCATTTTCTCAATTCTCTTTGCTACTCCCACTGGTGGTTCGAACAAAAGAGGTAGTACAACGGGGAATGCTGGATAAACAATACTTAAGGAGAGTAATCCGTCCTCCGAAAGAGAATTTAACCTTCGTCCATCCGTCAAGTTGTTTTGAAACCCATTTCAGGACCAATTCTCAAAAAGACCCTGATCGAGGATTAACACTCAACGCATACCCAAATACGTGAGCGGCCAGCAGTGTACTTGACAGCCCACCAGTGTAGCAAACTCATCCAGAGAAGCTTGATCCAAGTTAATGCCAACAACACTGCAATTGGAGATTGATCTTCACTCCTGAACATAACTCAAACACTAGCAGTACAGTGAGCACACACCAGCAGGGATTTTTGGGGAACTTGCTATATAAACATCAGATATTTAATTCCACGTGCTGCCTATCAGATTTGTTTTCTTTAGAGTTGGGATTGATCAGTTGGGGTATTTTTTAACATTACAAGGAAAGACGTCTAATTTTTCTTCCCTAGAATTCAGTGGCATCCTCTTTATTTAATAACTGAATTAAGTCCCCAGTCAATTTTTTAAAAATCAAGAACGCGTGACCCGCTATAGAACTTATTGGAGAGGCTTGTGCTAATTGACCTTGTGTGAATGACGGCTAAAGTAAACCTGATGCCCATCACCTGTCACTTGTTACCTCAATGAAGCAGCAAAAGTAGGGGTCCGGTAGGTTTTGGGGAAGTGCAGGGAAGAGGAAGAGAAGAGAAGGGGTGAGGGGATATGGTGCGATACAATATATATTAATCATTTTGTGTTGATGAATAATAGATAGTCTCTTCCCACTTTATGGATTCATTTTTCATGGGTCTCTTTGGGGCAGCCCACTCCTCCCTCACACTCATTTAAGAATGTCAGCTTTTCTAGGTTCTAGTGGAGTGGTAATTTGGACATTTGATAAGTGTGGCACAATTGTATGCTACCCCATATGGGGCAGCCAATCAAGATTCTTTTCATTATTCAGTAGTTTGCAATTATATGCCATAGATCATACTTCCACCCCAATTATTTTGTATATATGTTCTGCACATTTGGGTTGAAGTTATATTTGGTGTTTCCTATTGACTCTGTAGACAAGGCTTGTGGAAGAGAAAGCTTTTGTTCGTATTGCTCCTGCTATATCTGGTGTTGCTGATCGATCGACTGTGCATAATCTCTATAAGGCTCTTGCTGGTGACAAGGGAGGAATTTCTTTCAGCACATGGTCCTCGTATATTCGTGGGCTTCTGAAGTGAGTATCACTATTTACAATTTAAAGTTCTCACATGGTTGATGTTGAAGATTCTTTTTGCTCAAAAATGAAGATGTCAAAATACATATCATATAGTTATGCAACAATCTTAAAGAACACTTTTCCAGCTCTTTCCAATTTAGGCGGCTTGTGTTGTGTTGAGAGATTTGTTGTGATATTTTATTATAAGATTATATTTGAAACTTTTTGAGATAATCTTTTAGTTTTTGTTTAGCTTACAGTCCATTTTATTAGTTGAATTGTTTGTTAAAATATTATTTCTAGCAAAAAAAAACACTTTATTTTTTAGAATTTGCTTCTATGATCTTTTTTTTTAGATAAGAAAAGAAATTATTAATCAATTGTCAAAGAATACAAAAAGATGGAGGATAAGAGAATTTGCTTCTATGATCTATGTGGATCTTTACGCTAATTGTAATTTCAGCAATGATGTGTGACTAAAAGTTTTGTCTTATGAGCAAAATTTCCATGGTATGGTATTTTATCCCCTGAAAACATCATCTACTATAAGGGTGAACACCAGAACTGAACTTAACTGAACTGAAGAGTTGAACATCACTTGATATGTGAGACAATGTATGTTTTTGAACCGGACACCACTGAGCTGAATTGGATATCACTAACTGAACCGAACACCACTAAACTGACCTAAGTTCACCCCGGAACTAAACTGAACACCACTAAACTGATACGAGAGCACCCCGGAGCTGAACTGAATTGAGAGGAACTAAACTGAACTGACGGGTAAGCTCTAAAGAACACACCCTAAATTATAGGTTATCGACTTATCGATCAATGATTGTGCGTGTGTTCTTTTTCACTTAATCAGTAATTGGTTCAGCTCAGTGATCTACTTTTTCTCTCACAGATTACTATTCAGTTTAGTTTAGTTGATTTCAGTTCAATTCAATTCAGTTCAGTTCAATCCACACCATTGAAAAAGAACACACCCGTATTTTGGCAAAATTTAAAGATAATATCTTTAACAAATTCAGTGTGAAGATCCCTTCATCTTTGTTATATTCAACCAGTAATCTATAAGGATATTTTTGAGGTGATATATAAGGATTATATGTTACAGTATCAAATCCCCAAGTTTACAAATGATTTTTTTTTTAAAAGAAAAAAGTTGTAGCGTTAAAATTAATTCTTTAAGAGAGTTAATATGATTCTATACATGAAGAGGAGTGAGAAGTGATAAAACATTATAGCAATATCTCCCTTAATTGACATGAATGCTCTACTATACGATGGTAGAGGGTTAAATTTGGTTAATTTAAATTTAGGCCCTGTTGTTGTTAATGAAATGCATTGTAGAATGGAACAAAACATGAGACAAAATAAAATGTAGAATGAGATTGATTTATATCTCCTTATATAAAGTTATATTATTATTTTAGTTTATGGATGATTTCATTTTAATGGGGGGCTAAGATTGTTTTACATTAAAATCGTATAGAAAAACTTTGAAACAATGGTCTTATATTACAACATATGGGAGTGAGTTAGGTGATAAGAGTTAAAATTAGGGTGTGTTCTTTAGGGCTGAATTGCACTAAAGTGAATTCAACACCACGGAACTGAAATGAAAACACCACTAAACCGAGAGACAAAATGTATGATTCTGAACAAAAAAACCACTAAACTGAACTGAAAACCACCTGATCTGACACGAGTTCACCACTCAACTTAACTGAAATGCTTTAAAGAACACACCCTTATACAAGGTGCCGCCTATAAGCCATAGTAATCTTATTTATATGGCATTGATGATAGTAATTAGATTATATTAATATTTATTCACATATTACTAATAATAATTTTTCCAGAAGTAACAATTTGATTTTTCGATGAGATTAATAATCACGTTATATTAATTTTATAATATAATCACAGTTCATGCAACGCACGGGCATATACCTAGTTTAATACATATTTTCAACTAATTCTATTAAAAATTCTTTATTTTTTCCTAAAAGAGGATAATTTTTTGTAAAGGGTGTGTCCCAGTAACCATGCCCAAATTGGGACAGGGTCCTTACCAAAAAAAAAAAAAAAAAAAAAGATTGGGACAGGGTCCCTTATCCTAAAATTTTAGCCATCACGAGTCGGACACTCAGATCCATCATCCATACCCATGCCCGGCACCCATACCGGAGTCTGAGTATACGGTATAATGGAATATTTCATGTTTAAGATTCTCATTTTCTTTCATGTGGAGAATGTATGCATAATCTTAGTGTTAGTTTCTGGCAATATCTATTGGTTTTAAGGCATGATCCTAGTGAGATGTTCACTTAGTGGCTTATGGTATTTGTGTCTTTAATATTGGTGTAGAGTGCACAATGGAAGGAAGTCCTATGAGATTGGAGAACTTCCGCTGCTTCCATCAGAGAAAATCTTGTGCGTGGGTTCTAGCAGGAAGCAGCCTGTTTTAAAATGGGAAAACAACATGGCATGGCCAGGAAAACTAACCTTGACTGATAGAGCACTCTATTTTGAGGTACTTAATCCCCCTGTGTAAATTCAGGGACAGTGAGAGAATGAAGTTTGTCTGCCATCTTGAAGGCTCTTTACCATCTTGTTCTCCATCTCCCCTGTCATATTCTTTTATCAAATTCTACAGATGGGGGTCTTAAAAACAAAAGAGCAGGAATCCCAAGTAATGGATACTTAGAGACTAACTTTAGGTGAACAAGGTCATTTGTCAAACAGAAATTTGCTATGATTATTTCAGTGAAACTGAAAAGGGCCAAGATAGTAGAATTCAAGAGACCAGGGAACAATCACTGTCTACATAAGCAATGTGGGACTTGATATCCTTCAACTTTCTGGCATGAACCTACTACCATTTGTACTTTCCACAATTGTTTGACTATTACTTCAAAATTATTATTTTACTTCTCTTTTTCTCCTAATATTAGTTTTCGAACAGTACATCATTGTGGGGTCTTTCATTATTTTCCTTAGATTGAAAAATATATTTATTAAATAAAAAGCAGAAACCAGCACAGAGCACAATAGTTCCTCTAGAGTCTAGAGTGCAGAAAGTTACAAATTAAACCAATTTCTTTGAGTCTCACAGACAGTGTATCTATAAAAGCTCCTGCTGCCCTAACCCACAGTGAAAGCCAAGTAAGTGACCCGATCCAAAGCAAATCAGGTGACAAAGACGAGTCAAAAAAACCCACACATTCCGCTCTAGTCACCCACACCACAACACTGCCAACACAGCACTCCTCCAAAGCACCTTTTTTCTCTTTTCACCCCAAACCCCACATATAGTAGACAGAGCCACCCGATCCTCTCCACACAAACCAAAGAGTATACCCTATAGGTACCATAGAACACCACATTGCAAAAATAGGTGCAATGTCAGCTCATTGCTAGCCTTAGAAAGCACACAATTATCTTATTTGCTAGTCTTCAATACTTGAGTACATCTTCTTTTTCTTTTTTTTAAATAATTATTTTTCCTGAGAGAGGATAAATAAAATTTTATTAATATTGAATATGAGATTACGTTGAAAGCTAAGAGGACTCCAGGAACAACCTAAACAACAAATCATCCCAGTGACATTGCATGTAAGGGAGGTGCAGCCCTCTAAACGCCTGCGAAGCCTTGACCCATAAAGAATCCAAGTACAACACCCAACCTCATTTGAGTACATCTTTTGAACACCTTAGACTTTCTCTCTAGAGGCAGGATTAAATTTGGGTGGGTGTGATTGTATATTTTTTAAAGAATTTAGGGAAGATTTTGCTGAGTTACACTAAATCTTAGCGAAATTTCACGAAGGTATACGGACATTTGGTGTACTATTTTGTGATTGTAACTCAGGATTCTGGTGACTGGATCGAGTAAATTATACGTCGGTAACTACCAAGAGGATTAACAGTAGAACACAGCCAAAGGGGCCCTTCAGATGTACCCCTTCAACCCCAATCAATTGCTCACAGCCCTTCACCTAATCCTCTTTCATGGCCATTGTTAGAAAGTGAGACTTTTGCTGGAAGTTGTCTTGGAGAACTATCAGTCTAGAAGCGTCCAGCAGTTAGAAAGCTGAAAGATGAAGAGTTTTGTGTGACAACATTATTTAGTAATTAGAAGCCTACTGTAGTGTTTTTCTTCACTTGTTTATGGAAACTTATGAGAATTTGGTAAAATTTGTGCAAATCGTCCTTGTTCATGTTTGAGGGCCTCGTTTGCTTTAAATTGTCATCCTGGTTTCACTGGATATGTTCTGGTATTCAGAATATGTCTACAAATCAAGAGGGTGTTATTGTTTTTCCAGATAAGTGAAAAACCTGTATGCACTTTGAACAAGTTTTTAAATGTTTTTGCTTATAGTACCTATTTGGTTGAAGCTTCATCCAGTTATTTTTTCAAACCATAAGCTGATTGCATCTGTTATTGTAGCCAACAAAAATTTTAAAGAGCAAAGGTCTTTTGAAATTGGATATCTCTGGGGATAGTGCAATGGTGAAGAAGACAGAAGTTGGGTTGTTCGGATCGATGCTGTTTGATTCAGCTGTATCTGTTTCTTCTGCTGGAGAGGAGTAAGTTGCATCTCTCAGTAGCTTTTGGTTATTGTCGTATTCTGTTCTTATTGAAGATTGAAAAGTAAATATAGGCCGTTTCACAATGTCATATAAAATGTGGCACAAGGGAGTCAATTATCATGTTCCCTGATAGTGTCAAGGACTTGTACCAGCCCCTGGTCAAGTATCTCTTCCTTTCAATCCAACACTAACATATTCTAGAATGCACCATCCCCTTGTTGCACTTTTCTTACATCTGATGGCAGTGAGATTTTTGATATTCGGTCATTCCATCAATAAACTCAATACGAGATATCCTAATGTGGAGTATTATCTTTGACTTGTTATGGCTTGGGTATTCTTGTAAATCATTTTGCTCACATAACACAAAATTCTCTTTGGTAAATTTGGATCTCTTTCAAGCATACAGGTCTGAGTCATGGGTGCTGGAATTCATTGATCTGGGGGGTGAGATGAGACGAGATGTCTGGCATGCATCCATAAGCGAAATTATTGCTCTTCACAAGTTCATACATGAATATGGACCTGCAGAAGGTGATCGTTCTGTTTTCCATGTGTATGGTGCACATAAGGGAAAGGAAAGAGCTATAGCTAGTGCTATTAACAGTATCTCTAGACTTCAATCTCTCCAATCTATCAAGAAGCTATTAGATGACCCATCGAAACTTGTTCAGTTCTCATATTTGCAACATGCTCCGTATGGTGATGTTGTTTGCCAAACTCTTGCTCTGAATTATTGGGGTGGACCATTGACTTCAAAATTTATAAAGGCTAGCGGTTCACACAGTCAGAAGGCTAGATCGTCTGAGGAGGCTTCTGATATGAGCGAGCATATACATGACATTGATGGAAGTGTGTATCTGAGGCAGTGGATGAGATCTCCATCTTGGGCTTCTGGTAGTTCTATTTCCTTTTGGAGGAATGCTACAGTTAGGCAAGGAGTAGTGTTGAGCAAAAATCTGGTTGTGAGTGGCACTTCCTTGTTGGAAAGGGCAGCAACAACATGTAAGGATAAAAGTCAGGTTGTCGAAAAAACGCAGGCTACTATTGATGCTGCTACACTGGAAGGGATACCAAGCAACATTGACCTTTTTAAGGTCAGTCTCTCTCTTTCTTCTGTTCTAAAGAGTCTGCAGCTAGTTCATATATGCCTAATAACCATGCTACTGGTAGCTGTCATCACTATTTGCTTTCATATACCAAAGTCGAAGAAAAGTGGGATCTTGGATTTGTCTTTTACTACAGTAATAGTTTTCAATTCTCTTCAGGAACTTGTGCTCCCTCTGTTGATTATCGCCAGGAATTTTGAGAAGCTTCGACGCTGGGAAGAGCCATTGATGACAAGTTCTTTTCTTGCATTGACGTATACAATCATATTCAGGTAGCTGTATTTACCATATATCTAAAGAGTATAAATCATGTATTCTGTTTCAATGTACTAAAATTTCTCTGCTCAATCGCATCAATGCCATCCTGTTAAAACTTCTATCAGAAACCTACTATCGTACGTATTTCCTACGACATTGATGATAGCAGCTTTCGGCATGCTGCTACTAAAGGGGCTTAAGGAGCAAGGTCGCCTTCGAAGATCTTTCGGGAAGGTTACAATTCGTGACCAGCCACCTTCTAACACTATTCAGCAGATTATTGCTCTTAAAAAGGCTATACGTGAGATGGAGAACTATCTTCAAGATCTTAATGTCACACTCCTAAAAATACGAACTATCATTCTTTCTGGTCAGCCTCAGGTATGTAATGCGTAGCTGGATTGTGTGAAGTAATATGTACATTAGATACTCCCACTGTTATTAGCAAAAAAGATACTCCATCTTTGCCCAAACCCAAAAGACCACTGATCTCTGCATCATAATGAACATAATCAAAATGACTCGCTATATTTCTTTGAACTCTTAGTTATTGTGAAGTAGCATACAGGAAATGCATTTCCAATCAAGGTTGCATGCATACCCCCTCCACCCTGATAAGAGGGAGCCTTGTGAAATGTACTGGGAGTATGGAATGAAGTTTACTGGTGAAGTTCCTTGTTTCTCTATAAATTTGTAAGCTCCGAAAGGTTCGCCCTTCTGATGCTTGAAAAATTGATCACAGCCATGAGAGCTTTTCAGGAAGTCGTTTTTTTTTCTGATGAAATATGCTTATGTTGTGTGGTTGTTGTTGTGCTTTTTTCTGATGAAATATGCTTATGTTTCTCTCTTGCGAGATTCTACATGCCATCAATATTCTGAGTAGTCTAAGGAATTTTTCCCTCTCTATATAAATATAAAAGGAGCAGTCTTTGACTTTCCTTCTCCTGTCAGTAGCTTCTTATATCTCTCATCCTTCCTGTCCTTGCTGTTGCTCTTAATATCCAAAATCGCAATCATTACTTTCCAAACTTTTCGAAGAGCTCAGGAGGCAAAAAGGTGCCCAATGGTTTCTCCCTTCTGCTTACATATCATACGGATTGCGTAGAACTCAGAATTGACCCTCACTTTTCTAAACCTGTCTGCAGTCAGTAGGATTTTATGCAGGGCTGGCCATGAAACAAAAAGGAGATACTGGTGTAGCAGTTTTCCCACATACAAGATTTTTCCAAGTTCTGTCTCAATATGCCATGCACTTTCTTGATGTAAAGTTTATAATGACCAGCTTTGCACTTGCACATAATTATAGAATTTATTGTGACCCTAGAATATTCCTAACCATTTGTGAAGCTTGCTTGGGGATAGGGGCTGACAGTACCTCCCTGCCTTTTAAATGATAATATATCCATTTAATCTACTGTGAGTCCTTTTGCAAAGGACTGGACCACAGGAGCTTTGTAAGTTTTTGTATTCCATATGGGAGGATAAAACAAGTTAAGTCCTCCATCTGTCCTAGGTAAAGTAATGGTATCCCAGGGACCCAGGCTACCAAGGTTTCCTAGAACACGCGACACAATTTTAAAGCATGAAAACTGAACTTGTAAATAAAAGATTCAATCCCCATAGGCTCAAAATTGAGCTTGTCTAAATCACAGGCTCAAAATTTACTTGTTGAAAAGGTAGCAAGTTCTATACTTTATATTAGCTGAAGTACTATATGGTCTCCCAACGAGAGAGGGAGTAACAAAAGAGTGTACAAGGGGAGTGAGTGAATGACATTAGCATTCATCTTTACTATGTACATGGAGGTCACATGTTTGTGAGACTTGAAAATCAGTTTTCTAAAAATCCATCCAGAATGTTCAGAGTTCTATAGAATTTATATTGTGATTTCTCTATGGCATGCTATTGCGGATTTGTTCTAGTTTATCAGCATCACTCTTATGTTTAATATTAATGCTTTTCAGATTACCAATGAGGTCGCATTGATTCTGCTAGCCTCTGCAGCAATCCTCTTCGTTGTCCCTTTCAAATATGTTCTTGCATTTTTAATATTTGATCTATTCACACGTGAACTGGAATTTCGGAGGGCAATGGTGTTGAGGTTCATGAAACTGTTGAAAGATCGTTGGGAAACTGTGCCTGCTACCCCAGTGATAGTATTGCCATTTGAGAATGAAGAAAAACGATCAACACAGCAGCGCAAGGAAAATGATAAGTTGGAAACATGAGAGAATTTAGATTACAGGTAAGTTCTAAATGAATTTCTGTACGCGTTTCCTTTTTTCTTTTCTTTTTCTCAATTTATTTCCCTTCTGTGTTCCAGTACATGGTTAGTAGGAGCTCACCCTTTACTTCTTGTACTTGTATTTCATTATTATTGGTTTGTTCGACTATGAAGGACTAGTGAATAGAAAAAGTTGAGAAAGAAAAACAATAAATCAAATTAACAAAAGCTATTCGCATTGCAAAAAGAGCTATCACACCACAAAAAGGGTGACTCTGATGCCGTCAACTGGGGTTACTGTGATACATTTTCCCTTTTCTTTGGTCCTTGTATGTTAACTAACCATCGATAATAGCATAAGCATCAGGATCTTCCAAATGTGAGAAAGTGTCTCCATGCTCATTGGTAGCCCTGAACTGTCACAAGCTAACTGCCGATCATGATAGGTACACAATGTTTGGTTCCTGGATACATAATCAACCAATGATGAGAGTCATTAGAGATAAATTTGCGTATGCATGTGTGGAAATTTTCTGTTATGGAGGTAGAAAAATGAAGAAAACTTTGCTACAGATTCTATGAACCTGTCTATTTGCTGTTTGTCTGTCTTATGTGCATCTGCTGTCTGAAAGATCTACTTCTAATTTCCTCATCCTTTTATTTAAGGCATCAGTAATTACTAACATTTTTAATACTGCATTGAATATAATTTAGGGACTCTTTAACCCTGGACCTACCTTGATGCACAGAGGGTCACAATGTAGTCAGATACTGAGGAGCAGGTGATTATACTGGTGGGGTCATCATAGGCATAGCTATATGCTGCAGGGCAAACTTTCTTAAAAGTTGTGGAATAGTTTGTAGCCTGACAAGATTGTGGACTTCCATACATGCCCCTGCAGCAGTGCTCATCAGTGTTGAAGACATTGCATGCACTTTGGCAGGCAATGGTTTTCCCATCACTCTTAATGGCAAGTTCTGACGGGCAACTATCTTTCAAGTCTACATCACAACCGGCAATGCTACAGTTCCCTTTCCCATGAAGTGGTGTAACTATCATTGGCAAGTTGAAGCCCCCAACAAGGCTGACATCGTAGAAGTCCAGCTGTCCTAAGGTGAACTCTGCTATAGTTGCTGGTAGTTGACCAGGTCCTAAGCATTTGAGTTCACTGCCGCAGCTCCCTGTTTGGCAGGTTCCGTTGCCAGTGTTGTCAAATGAACAGTTGGTTCGACCCCAGATTCGTCCATGCCATCCAGGCGGAGCAGTAAAAATGGTCGATTCTCCGCGTTCTAGAGCCGATCCCGTACTGCTAATGTTCTCACTTGGTGTAATTGCCGGCCACACCGTCTCGTCGCAATTATTTACTATGGTGAAATTTGTGCACTCTGAAAACCATGGACCTGTTATAGCATAACTAGGAAGTCGTCAGTCAGATGGCGGTTGTTTCAGACTGCTATACATATATTCATTTGTAAAGTGAAGATGTTCTTGGGTCAGACTAACCTTGGATGCTATGGAAAGACTTTCGCGGCATATGAGGCTATGAGCGTAGGAAGAGATCTTACCTGATGAGATAGTGAAAAGCAAGATGGCTAGTGGCATAGTAAGATGAAAAGCCATATTGTGTACGTAGTGCGTGATCAGTGATCCTGCTGGAAGTCATTTTATTGGCAGAGAGAGAAGAGGCTACGGGCTCGTTTACTTGCTTGCAATCAAATGTAATGCAATGAAATCATTTTATAGAGTATATGTGGGGTGAAAAGGGAAGGAGGGGGAAGAGAATGATGGGAAAAGTGGAGTTGATTGCATGATCTAAAGTAATAAATGCTCAACTTTTCCCATGTAATGATGATTACTTTGGATGGTGTAATCAATCTCACATTTCTCATCTCTTTTCTTCCCCTCATTCCTTTTTTTCACCTCACTCTACCTTTAAAATGATTACATTGTAATGAATTTGATTGCAAGCAAGTAAACACCACCTACGTGTTAAGGAGTAATGACAGTGAATTAAGTATCCAGAATCAGTGCAACAGGAGTTTTCCTTGCATAACCAAATGATTCCTTACTTGACCAATCTTTCCTGGCTTTATTTATTTTAGACTTGTTTCTTACTTTTGGTATGGTTACCGTATTTTAGGGCTCGTTCCCATTGTTGATGTGATATTGTTGTATCTCTTGTGAAATATGAGGTTGAGAAGTCATCTCTTTTTTGCAACATGTAAGGGTAAATAATCACTTTGCTTCGTTAATGCAAAGCAGAACGTACCGAACTAACTTGAAGCAAACAATTGTGAATGTTCCAGTAGCAGTATGTGAGAACTTGTTTCAGGGGTAAGGCTGCGTACAGTCAATTTTTCCTTACTTTGTCTAGGCGAGAGCTTTTTTGGAAGCACTGGGATAATGTTGATGTTTAAATTAAAAAACAAACTCTGAGTACTACATGGCTTTGAAATTGAAAGCTACCACGCAACTAAAGTACTGCGGCACTCGCTGAATCCCAAATTTATCTTTCCTCTTTGCATTTATGACTCACATTGTTGCGAGTCATGAAAAACAAGGGAAAAGAAGGTTCCATTGCAACATTAGCGAGGGGTTAGTGTTAATAATTAAATTGAAACTGTTAATATTAAAGGGAAATTAAGGGTTGGTATTGGTTCAGAAGAAAAAGAACTTTTCATGGTGAGACAGATGAAAGTAACATTTTTCATTTAAAATGTAAGAGTTTTTTTCTCAAAGCAATATTTTTTGTCCGCAAGTCATGTTAAGACCAATTCACACAAAAATGGGGTCACTTTTTATGCGCAGTGACTCTACTTTCACTTAAAGGTAACCCTCGTCTTACCAAAAGTTACGGTAAGACCTTCTCAAACAAGTTTTTGTGAAAAGTAACACCTTTTCAACGATCAAAAATGTTTAAAATGAAATAACACTTTAATTCAAATGTGATAATTTTTGTTCAAAATGTAACGGTCGCCTCATAATGAGACCGTCTCATACAAGTTTTTCCTCAATTTTCTTTTCTTTTTGAACGCTTTCCAGAAGAACTTTCTCAACATATTTTCTTAGGACTAGTGTTTTTTGAGACTGATTGAGTTGTAGTCGTTGCAATATGGTGGCAAGACTATTGATTAAGGCCCTGTTCTTTTCGTCGTTTCTATGCTGCATTCCGTTCCATTCTACACCGCGCTGCAATTTCCGTTCCGTTCTGCACCGCACCATAATTTCCGTTCCGTTCCGTACCACACAAGTTATATTTATTATTCCATTCCGTCCCGCACTGCAATTTCCGTTCCGTTCCACACCGCGCTGCAATTTCCGTTCCGTTCCTCACCATCCCGCATCATTCCGTTGACGAGAACAGGGCCTAACTATGATTGTTTTTTTCACTTTCTTCGTTTTTAGAGTAACTGTCCTACTTAACTGATAATGCAAATTAACAGCTGTGCCCCGGAGAGATAATAGAGGATATTGTTCAAAGAACAATGCAACACTTAAAACTGTAAAAATGCTAGGTATGACTTATGAGCTGTTCCTGTAATTGGCCTAGTAATAATTGGTTTATTTTAGAACAATCCAAAACTTTACTGTAAAATTGCCTGGTATGAGCTGTGCCACAAGGCTAAGAGAGCTTGGCTGACGACTAACTGTAAACATGATTGGTATCCTGTTCATACAAATGCAGGAGAAAATGCAGGTCAACCATCAAACATAAACAGACATTTTGAGGTCCAACTGATCCCTCAAGCAAGCATGTGTACCTAGTCACTTACACATCCATTTTACTAATTATGACGTCAAAACTCAAAATCGTAAAGAAACCCCTCACCTATCGCGTCACTCTAAGGCCTCATGTAATATTATTTCTCAGTCGTCTAACTTCTGGCAAATGGATTCTTTGAATTAACCAAAACAAAACATTTCTCCCAAAAGGTATTAAAGAGAGACTATAATGGTGCCCAGGAGAAAGTCTAAGTACAACTCTTAGCGAAGGATCTTCTGTACAACATGCTGTAATCTGGAATACCATAGTAAGATAGATCTGTGTGTGAGCTCATGGCGAGTGTGACAGCTGAATTGCATTCAGAACCAGATTTATTTCATACAGGCAGAAGAACTCTTATCAATTCAAAAGTCCAATGTTCCTGAAAGAAGCATTTCCCACAAAGCTTCCTGCTTTCCAAATAGCACTTCTGTCCAACACAAAAGCCTAGGGTTGATGATGCTATGCATAAACCTGGATGAAAACAAGAATCTCAGAGCTAGAATATTATGGAGCTTAGACACTCAAAAGGCATTATATCAATCATATACCTTAGTGATGTACTGTCTCACCAAAAACAAAAGTAAAAAGGTTGCAAAATAATATGAGCGAAAGTGGGGAGAAAGCAGGAATCTCAATAAGCAAAGAAAAACATACAACATTTACAAGAATCAAGCTTCACTACGGCCAGAAGCTACCAGTAAGCATGCTTCAACCTCAACATATGAAGTATTCAGTTCTGATCTACATGCACCGGAAGGCCAAGGATGATTCCTTGTATTCTATTTAATTATGAGCAAATATCTCTCCAGGAATTGATACGACAATCCAAGGAAGTATTGTGTTAAATATCCGGCAGAAAGCATAATACTAGATCAGAGCTTGCTTTATGCCTTTCTAAGGGTCACTGGACACTAGCCAGCAAAAGAGACTGTTTGGTTTAGTTTCTTATGTGTCTTATACAACACTTGGATAACACTAACCTTTGTCAGCTAGGGGCATAACAACAAACATGCAATGTTGAAACATGGTACCTGTTATACATACCCTTAAGTTTATTCTGAGCTCTCCATGCTTTGCTGCGATTGAGCATTGACCCCCTTTGTCGGCCTTCGGTACCACAGATACATCATCCAAAAAAGCCTCAGCAGTCCTCCGTTTGCAAAGTGGGGAATAAAAATGCGGCCCCAATATGGATAATAAGGCCCAGGCAATTTAAGAAGAGTAAAGAATATACCGGCTGCTATCAGATGCCAAGGAACTTCACCATCCTGAAGATCCAAAAGTTTGGAGTCAATTTTACAGGTTACTAGATATCCACATATAAAACAATAAAGAATGTCACTTAAATGGACCTTGATTAGAGGAGATAGTTCTGATGTTGTCTCTTTGAAGATTCCAGCAACAATAAACCCAATAACCAATGGAACAGGAACAAGAAAAAGTTTCCTTTCATGTGCACAGTAGGACATCTCACTGAGGGTGGAAACTGCCAGTACAGGTGCACTTAGGTATTTGATGACAGCAGCTGCAATGTTAAGAATAAATTGGATGATATTATCCAGCACTCTGTTCCAAGGGAAGCTTTTGACTGGTTGAGGAAGTTCATCCCAATATTTCGAAGCCTTGTCCATTATGTGGTCCAAGTTCAATTTTTCATGATCACCAGACTGCCCATCTGTCATGCTTATTGCGCATGACATACTGGGTCTAGTATTTGTGAACAGTAAAGTAGACTTCGTACTTGAAAGGATGCTTCGTCTACTTACATGACATGAACGGCCCTGTCAGAAGAAAAGGAAATTTCACCTGAAATAAGTACAAAGCTGAAAGATTTTGCTAAGTTGAATAAATAGAAATTTTGTACCCCACAAATCAAGGGAACAAGTGTTAGAAGTCCTGTTTACCATGCTAAAATAAGCAAGGAAGCTTTTCTTGAAGCTAAGGCTAAAGTAGTTAGCAATATCCAGTAAAAAGAACAAACAATACTGCCAAGCCTAAACATAATCGTACCATTTCCACATCCTACTGAAGAAACTTCGATACTCACAAGAACAACCAGCGATAACAACGGAGACGGATTGACTATTCAACGCCAATAGAAAGTCAGGATTTACAATATAGTTGGCGGAGTCTCTACATCATATGTAGAATGATGCATCCTGAACTATGATCTCGGGGTTAATGAAAGACACATTTGAGGTGAACATCTTTTAACTACAAGGCATCGGGGTTGTGACTGATAGTAAGGAGAAAGCTTTTACCAACTCCGCAAGCAGCCAAGCACATAATGTTTGCATATATTTGCTTCTTGCATCCCCTAAGTTTGATAATGTTGCTTGTTGGAGAAGGAATATAATTTTGCTACCTGGCTCAATAGTGGATTTTGGGCAATTAAGAACGGTGCCATTGCAAAGCCATCCTAATGGCAGCATATGAAGCTTCAGTATGTCCTATCTGACAAGTTTTTTTGTCACAATAAGTGCACTTCGATATGGCTCAAATTTTACTCCATACAATATGGCAAGTTAAGCTTACCAAGCACAACAGAAAAATGTAGTCTCCTGACCCCCTTTTTCTGTTTTTGATAATTTATGTAAGAAATCTTATTGATAATCAAAGCTCAAACTTTACAACAAAACTCTAGGCAGGATAGCTTTAGAAGCATCATAGTGCTACTATAGTAACAAGTAACCACTCCCTTCTTCTAGGAAGTGCATGTACAGGAGGACAAAATGATAGGCTAAAGCTAAAATCTTTTTTTTTTAGATAAGAAAAAAATTATTTTAATGAAGAAAACACAATTACATCCTGAGAGGACAAGGAGTCCTCAAGAGGAATCTAGTTACATATCCACCCAATGTAGCATAACATGTGTGACAGGATAGCTCCGAAAACACCCAGCAGCTTTAGCCCACAAAGAGGCTAAGTATACTACCCTATCCCACAACATATCAATAGTCAAAGAAATACCAAAGACCCTAGCGTTCCTCTCTACCCAAACACACCACAAGATTGCAAAGATAGCACATTTCCACGACACTTTCTTCTCCTTCCTCCCTCCTAATGGCACTTGCCTAAACTCCATAACAGTGCCTGGACTGTTCCACAGCGCACGCATAACATCAAATGGTCGGCCCCATACAGCCTGTGCTACTCCACACCCCAAAAAGACATGTGTCAAAGTCTCGCTGCTAGCCCGACAAAGCATACACACCTCGGGGAACATTGCTGAATTCGGCCTCCTCCGCTGCTGTAGATCATTGGTGTTGACCCTGTCCAACAACAAAGTCCACACAAAAGCCCGTATCCTAAGAGGTACTTTCGCCTTCCAGAGCCATTTTGCAATCGGGAAGGCAGGCTTCTGTGAAGACAGCCCCAGCTGCTGGAGAATAAACGTCCTGCAGGAATCCACCCCCAAAGTGTCCCTTACCCACCTCCTAGAGTCCAACCAACCAAGTAGTGAAGTGACCTCCTCCATCTCCCAATCCTGAGGAGGTCTCCGTAAACGCATATCCCAAGAACCTGTTGAGGAAGAATAAAACTCTGAAACTGCAGCCTCGTGAAGCATAGACAACTGAAAACCTCTTGGAAATCTCAAGCACAAAGGCTTGATATCTCCCCAACTGAAATGTCCTCCCAAAATCTAATCCGCGTCTCACTCCCAAGGTTCCACCGCACTTATGGGAAAAAGTACGTAGAAACTTGAGATATAAACTTCCAGGGACTCGCATGCGTGGTACCATGCGCCCCATTTGCATCCCATCCGTTCGACTGCATGCCATACTTACTCCTAATAACCTTATGCCACAAAGCCTCAGTCCCCAAAGAAAATCGCCATAACCACGGTGCAATATTTTTCGTCACCAACCTCCCAAACCCCAAGCCCCCTTCCTCCTTCGGCCGACACACCTTATCCCAACTCACCAAGTGGTCCTTCTTCTCACCATCCTTACCCGACCATAAGAAATCCCGCATCATCTTCTCGATTCTTCCAACCAGAGCTGCCGGGATTTTAAAAAGAGATAGATAGTATAGGGGAATACTAGAGAGACATGACTGAAAAATAGATATCTTTCCTCCCAAAGAGAAAGAAACCTGCTTCCACCCGTCAAGCCTCTTAGCAACTCGCTGTAAAAAATCATAAAAGAGAGAAAATGCATAACAACACTCCCACCACCCACAAAGCCCCATCAACTAGCCCGTGGCTATTTGTAAACCTCTTTTGGATGGTTGTCATGACTCATGTGCATAAAATCATTATCCCAATACTTGTGACGAGTCTAACAGAGCATAACTAACTCCCTCCCAAAACGGATGTCAGTTTTACCATTTTATGTTCTCCCAAAAACGACGTTGATCTTTACAAAACTTTCCCTCAGAGATATAAGTTTCTTCCCCTTTTTTTCCCTTCCCTAACAAAGAAAGCAAATTTTAAAATTAAAAATCAAGAGATAAACTAGTAAGGACCAATGTAGGTTCTCTGCTAACAAGATTTAGGAGCTTCTGGAGGTTCATGAAATCATATCAGCTTCTCCCTTTTAAGTGACAGCATGATTCGCTAACCAAATGGTCAATGAGTAATTCTATAATTTTCATACACTACCATTACCAAACAATAACCATAATCTACAAAACAATTATCAAAAAAATAAATTAAAAAGAATCATAATCTACAGAACCAAATCGCAATTGCCAATTATGTAATCATATAAGACAATGGTACTCACTATCCTCAAACCACTTCACTCAATCCTCAATTATTATCACATTAAAACCTCAAACTAAGGGCTAGTTTACTTGGTAGCAAACTAGCAATAGTGATTACAATGAAATTAGGGATTAAATAAACAATTATATATAACATGTTTCAATGTTTCTTATGCATAACCGAAAAATGTGCATCAAATTTCCTCCATTATAGCAAAAGCATCTAGAATTTCTCAAGTGTTATCATTAATTCAAGGGTAATTTCAAGAAAATAGTAACTTGGAACGGGAAAATAAAACGAAAATTAGCTTACTTGATGATAGGCAAGAGGTCGTAAGAGGGGCAAGGAGCAGGAAAAAGCCATGGCTATTCACAATTGCAGCTTCTCTCTCTGTGAATTTGAATGTGAATCTTCAACGATTGGCACAATAATCAGCTACCAATGAAACCTAAATATGGTTTAGAAAGACGAAAAAGAAGAATTTGGTGAAGAAAAGGGAAATCACAGCAAAAGAAAATCAAGCTGAATGTGAGGGTAAAAGAGTGCCCAGGGATAGACAGAGAGAGAGAAAAACGATGGGCTCGAACCTCTTAATAAACGGCGAGGGAAAGACAGAGTTGGCTAACTAGTACGAGTAGTATTTGAGCCCGATGGTGCTCATCTGCATTAAGATCCTTTGTCACACTTTATGAGTCGAACTTGAGTTTGGTTTAAGGGTTAGGGTCACTTGTGTGTTGTGTGTCATGTCGAGGTAGAATCCGAGTCCAAAATGCAAATTGCGGTAGGAATTCATCATAAACAATAAAAGCAACAGCTATGGAGTTATCCCGTTGAGAATTGGGCTTGGGGAGATTACATTACGCAACGATTAGTCCTAACTAACCATCTAATCGAATGTATAGAGAGAGGTGACATACGTTATAAATCTTCCAAAAGAAGAGTTTCCACTTGGGATATAAATCTAGACTCCAAACAAATTTTCAATTTATGTGAGCTCGTGGATACCGTGCACCATGATTCATTGAGTGAATCTGATCACCTCTGAGAAGGGCGTAGCCCTGCTTGACCTTATAGATTTCGCAAGAGTTTTTGGACCAAATAATCTTGTCATGGACATTCCTTAGCGGTATAAAAATTGATATAGTCTTTTGTGTCCATTCAAAGTTGAAAAAAAAATAGAAAGGATATTCAAACGCTATTCGAAGGCGAAATGAGGTTATTAACCTTCTATGGTAAATAAGCTTGAAACTCATCAAAGCATGTGGTCTTGGGAGACACTCCCCAAAGACCCATGAATGCCTCCAAATATCAATAGATTTTCCGTTACCGACCTGCCACCAACATGATCGTCTCAGCAACTCCAAACCCCAAGAAATCCTTCGCCAACCCCAAGTACAATTAGAGGTGATTTTAGTCTTGTAGTCAAAGAAGTCACATGGATTGAGCTTGTATTTAATACCTATAGTACTTCCGAGCAAAGAGGACGGATCATTCATGATTCGCCAACTATATGTTTTACTGAATCACTGTGCGTAAAAGTAAATAGTAGGTGCAATGATTTGATCCCATCACTAGAAATGATGGTTAGGTGCAATGATACTATATAATAATTACCATTGATGAATTTACAAAATCCTCACCGTTGCGTTTTTTATCAATATTGTTATTCGTTTTAGTACTCATCATATTCTTCATCGTGTTGTTCCATCCATCACCACCACCATGTGAGTGCAATATATGTGCACGTGCAATATATGTGTAATGTATATGTTTTTTCTTCTTGTTTTGTTTAAAACTTGTAGTGGTTTAGGTTTGATCCTAATAGCTCAAGCTCATACTTCGGTTTACCATCAGACCGAAAAAGACCTCAATGTCTTTCGAAGTTCCCCGGGGCAAGGCTCTTGCCATCATTGTCAACAAGACTAAAAACATAGATATTCATTTTCCCCCTTGGAAGAGGAGTACCCAGGCTACCGGTTTGAAGGAGGACACGTTCATTGAATTTTTTCGCATTCTCAGGGGTGGTATACTTGTTGCTGTCGATTGACCAACTTATTTCCCCCACAATAATCCTCATATCAGAGTACCCCGTCTTATTTAGTGTTACAACTAATATATAAAAATTAGCTTCAAAAACATTTTTATCAATCGAATTTCCGTCATGAATTTTCTCATTTGATCAATCAAAAAAATGCATAGTCAAGGGGAAAATGGTCATCACTATAAAGACTTAAATAATAGGTATATGTTGACAAAGAATAAGGCTTTGTTCTTTTGTAGAAACTGGAGGATTTCAAGGGTCATATCACGGATGTCTGGCCTAAGGAAACAAGAAATTTGTAAGGGAGAAATAAATATCATAATTAAAGGGGAGTGTTGCCTTGATTTGCTCACCCTACCCTGTCGTGTTTAGAGTTTCTTGTATGTTTACAAGTGCATGTAGGATTTTGTTTAGGTAGGTTCCAGCATATAATTGAATAAATGATTCATTACCTACAACTACACCTGGCAAAGCTGACTCGGACCCGCCAACCCGACCCGAAATACCCCACCCGAGACCCGATTCAATCCGAGTAGTGACATCCGAAGTTGAACTGAAACCCGAAAGGAACCCGAGCCGAACTGTAACCGACCCAGGATTATCAAACCCGACAATGACTCGGATCCGATTTTAACCCGACCCAAAATCGAATCGAACCGAAAAACCGAAACCAATCCGAACCGAATATTATCCGAATTTCTACGAACCGAATCTGAACCAGTCCGAACCCGAACCGAATCCGAACCGATTCATAAACCAAACCAAATATAACCGAAATTTGATGACCCAAACCGAATCAAACCAAACCCGAACAAAACCGAATCAATCATGAACTCGAAAATGATTTTTTTAAACACTTTTTGGCAATATTTTATATGGCATATTAATATGTTAAGTTAAGAATGTAGCTTCATTGAAAACGAACAACCTACAATTTTTTTTAACACTCTATCACTCTATATATGTATCTTGATTGCTTACCATTTATCTAATACTATTTATATATATACAATATACAAAATAACTTTAAACATATATTCTCACGTTAGCAACAACTTTGCTAATTTATAAAATAATCGATAAACGATAACTAGTTGAGCATAACTTGCGTTTTAATGACAAAGCGGACCTTCTAAATTAATAGAAGCACCAAAAAGTAATGGAAGCCATTGTACATGCAAGACGAAAGACTAGACCAATCTAGACCATTGGTGTGTTCAGAAGATGTCAAGCTCTAATTTCCTAATGCTTGTTAGAGGATTAACATAGCACATTAGATCATCTAAGTTGACTAGTAGTAAAATTGTCAGCCATTAAACCACAATCATTATTTGATTTTCCTCAGCATTGAAAAAAGAAGCAAAAAAGATAAGAAGCATAGCTTGTCCACCTGCTAACCCATTTGGCTCCATATGCATTAAAGAGCTACTGAGTACAGTCAATATGAGAATGAAAAGGCCCCAAGGATTAGCTCAATAGGCACGATGTACGCAGATAAGCCATTGACAAGTTATAACTATGTAATTTCCTTTAAGTTACTAGCCAAGTAGCTAGCATTTGAATCAAAGTCACAAAAGTTTTAGACAAGTTACAACTCTAAGTTGTTACTTCTTAGTACTACTACTTACTAGCCAAGCATCTACCAAACTGTCATTATCTAAGCTACTATCGACAAACACTATAATAACATTTCCAACATGATATTATAGTGTTTGTCCAGTGTGTGGTGAGTCTATGTGAATGAAATTTAGAACTCTACTAGATAGCTTCCAATTAGCATCAACAAAATGAGTTGTCAGACATAGATAACCCTCAGTTTGGCAAGATGTCCACATGTCAGCAGTTAAGGAAATACGACCAGGAACATCATGAAGAGTAACTCTTAGTTTCTCTTTCAAAGTAGCATGCAATTTCAAGCAATATGCTTTTGATGTGTTCCTACATATGCTACTAACTTGATTGCTCAAATAGGCATGGACTTCCCTATTTCCTTCATGTTCAACAGAAGAAAAGGCATACCCATGCTTTACAAGTGCTCTAGCCACCAAGTCTCTGTAAGTTTTCTGGTTGAAAGGAAGGGTATTACCTTTCATTTTGACACTCTCCTTATATGCCTTACATCTACCAAGGTGTTTAAGCATGTTTGAAGTACCATAGTGTGAATCAGCAAGGAAGCATGAGCATGAAGTAATCAACATTGCATTGTCTATCATATTTAATGTAGTAAAGCTTATTTGTCTCAGATTAAGCCATCACATATCATGAGAAAGGGGATAAGATCAGAACAATGGCACAAAATATAATAAGGAAAACACCACTTGCATAATATCCCACATTTAAGAAGACATGAGTTACTTAATGACAAATGATTTTATTAGATCCATACAAATCAGTTAAAGTTTCAAGCCAATTACACAGATAGTTGACCATGGATGTGGCTCATAAAGAGTGAAACTAGCAGTCATTAAATAGAATATACTTAGTACATCATTGAAAGTAAAAGCTCACACACACAGCTTGTTATCTAGTTGGATTACTCAGCAAGGATTGTCAAATTCTCACATTTCCAATAATTATTACTAGTCACCTTTTTATTCAGTAGGTTTAATAATGTTTGACGAAGAAATGAATTAAAGACTACACTTCAATATATATGCCGCAGGTTGATTCTTTTTCTTTCCCTATACTGTTTCAATAATCTTATAGCAACTCATTCTAGTCCTAGTGATTATTATTTTACTTACTAAGCATCAAGCTGTTAAAAGATCACATTTTTTAAATGAACTTACAGTGGCATCTGAAACAAGTTATGTTCCCTTTCTCTGCTCTGCCACAGAATATAACAGATGATATCTACCAATTATACAAATCTAGATACTCTTAGCTATATATTTTTTTATACAATTACATAACCTCATCTACTAACTTAATACAGATAAGATGGATGGGGGTTAAACCAATTCATATTTTTTTTAAGGAATGGAAGGTCACTTAGATATCACAATGTTGAGTATCTTATTCTGTCAAATAAACCAGAAACCTTATAATATTTAAGTGGAACATGGAAGCTACTTAATGGAGCATTATGTTGTTCCTACATTCACTTAGCTTACTTAATTTTGATTGAAGACCAAACTCTTTTGATGTGCGTATAGCATTTCTAGGCTTGTTTATGTTTCCAATATGAGTAGTTATCAACGTTATTTAGTAAGCACTAAGCACTAACTAAGCACGCATTTAGTATAACAAAACTACACAGGTATTAACCAAACACTTCAAAGAAAACATACAAGATGAACAACCAGCTTCCATTTTAAACAAACAACAGTTCATGAAAACCAAACTTTACTAGATCTGAAAGAGTTTTAGGGTAAAGAGAAGAGAAGGAGCAAGGCGGTGAGCGGGTGAGTTCTTGGTGAAACTGAAAGCATATTTTACTTTAATACTTATATACTACCACCAATTGAGATATTTTAGGGGGAGTAATTTTGAGTGGGGGGAAACTTTGGGAGGGAAAATGAAAAATTTGGGAGGAAAGGGGAACAAGTTGGGAGGGAAGCTGAAAGAGTTGGAGGGAAACTGAAAAAGTTAGAGGGAAGCTTAAAAAGTTGGGAGGGAAGCTGAAAAAGTTGGAGGAAAACTGAAAATAGGGAATGAAATTCAGGCTTTTTTTATTCGTGCGTTAATTAACTTCATTCTTTATTTTTAAATCAAATTATAATTAATGGTTAATTTGTTGTTTTAACAAATATTTATTTGATTTTTCTTATTAGTTAGTGAATACTGAATAATGAGTTGCATTATATATTTACCTTTTGAAATTATATTCTCAAGGTAATAAAGTACTCTAATTTAAATAGTTTATAAGATTAACTAATATGTAATGTTACCGAATGAGTGAATTATGGGGTTACATATAATATAAAATCACTAAGTAGTTCATCAAATTAATAAAATTAAGATGCTATATAATTATAAATTATAGTTATTACATCACCTCGATACTTGATTATTTTAGATCATGCGATCAACCTTCAAAATTAAACTATAATTAAGTATGAATTGAATGATAAATTTTAATTCTCAAAGTATTTCCATTTTTATATCGTATCATATCGCAAAGACGCTAACGCGCTCAATTGTCATAGTTCATCAAAACAATAACTTTTATATATATTTATCATAAATTAATGTAATCAATTGTCACAATTCACCAGAATATTAAGACTTTATGTTTTACGATTTACTTATTCAAAAAAGTATAGTCCATTTATATATGAAAGTTTCTTATTAGTTATTACTATTATTCACAGTGAAGTTAATTAGGTCGTGCGGATTAGATACGTCGGACTAGTAATGAAAGTGTCATCCACTGATCTTGATAACTAATTTAGTTTACAATTAAACCACTAGTTGTTGCCTTGTTGCTTCACACCAAATATTAACATAAAAAATTGTCTTAAGTTGTTTAGCTATCCTATCATAGTTACTTGATTTATGATCACTAATTCAATATATGTTTGAAAATGTTGGTCCAACATAGTTCTTTACTCTTATTCATAGGGCTTATACCCAAAATGACCCCATGTATTAAATCACAACATACATGACACAGTAATGTAGATCCGAATGACTCCCTCCTCTTTCCTCTCTCTAAAAAACCCTAACTCTATTTTTGTGATCCAGGGCCTGCCATCAGCGAATCGCTGATGGTAAGCCCCAATCCTTCTAGTTTATTCGTCTGGTTTAGTTTTTCAGTTTCATTGTTGGAAATAAAATCAGTCTCTCCTTCTGTGAGAGTTAGTTTGTCCCAATTTTTGGGTAAGACTGTCTCTCCTCTTGTTAGAGTACTGTTTATTTTCTATTTCGTTATTCATATGACAGTACTTCAGATCATCTTCTTCAAGAGGCTTTCTATGATGTCAGATTTGTACGTTCAACAAAGCTATAGCGACAAGGCCCTCCGCGAAAAGGCTGTAATATGGAAAACAGTGATTGAAAGGAGACCCTTCTGACTCGTCGAATCTACCATGCTAAATAGCTTTATTACTCGAATGTTATTTGATGTTTTAGAATTGCATCTTGTCGTTTCTGATTTCGTTTGTAGATGCCGTATAGCTTATTATTATGAATGAATTTAATTTTCCCCTCCAAAAAAATGTAGATCCGAATGAAATTGAACTCGAAACAACCGAATATTGACCCGACTCGACACTGATATTATCCGATAGTCACCCGACTTGATATCCACCCGATCCAACATTGATCCGACCTGACGCACATCAATGCAAATCCGGAATGGACCCGAAACCGAAATAACCGACAATCCAAAAATGAACCCAACCCGAGTCTATCTGACTCGATATTGACCAGACCCGTACCCACAATTTGGTCCAATACTTATCTAATCCGTAACCGAACCGAATCCGAAACATCTTGAACGAATAAAAACCGAACCCGGACCTTGATGAACCGAAACCATACAAAGCTGCCCGAAGTGGATCCGATCCGAAGTGACCCGACTCGAACCCGATCCGAACGACCCTTTTTCCAGGTCTACCTACAACGACATACTTACCCAAACAAAGAAAACTAATATTAAGACCAGTAGCAAGAAATGAATTAGCAAAATCAAACAGGTGATGATGAATTGGTCATTGTGATTTGTCAGTGTGTACATGTTGGCAATTCAAATGTTGAGTGGATTGTTCATACGGGGGCATCGCGCCATAGTGTACCAAAGAGATAATTCTTCTTCAACTACAAAGCGGGTGACTTGAGTAGTATGAAGATGGGAAATAAGAGTACAGCTGGTATAGTTGGTATTGGTGACGGTTGAGGTTGTGACTAGTGTGGGGTACAAGTTGACTTTGAAAAACTTTCGTCATGTTCCACAGTTGCGTCATACCTTATTGTCTGCGAAGGTCCTTGATCGAAAAGTCTATGTACACTAAAATTGGTGGTGGTAAATGGAAGATAAAGAAAAATCATAGAGCAAAATAAATTTGATTTCAAAGAAAAATTTTATTTTCAAAAATTCTGAAAAAAGTGGCATTTACAATCCAACATATGGGTTTAATATGTGTTTAATTTGTCATCATATGTAAGTTTACTATTGTAATTCGCTTAGATGATTATGGATTGTTTCACCATTTCAGAAAATGAAGTACAAGATAGTTCTTCACCTTTAGTTTTGGTCCTGCTAGTCTTGATTATCACTACTATTTTACTAAGCAATTTCAAAATTGGGCAATCTTTGTAAGAATTACACCAACTTGATCATGATATAGAATAGTGCTAACAATCTAGAATTACATGATATATCAAATGAATATTAACCTTATTGACATTCCTTACATAACAAATCTGCTACCTGATTTCCTTCTCTATATATGCTGGACTCAAATTTCGTCACAATGTTGAATAAAAAAACGTGCATCAAGATGTGTCACCCTCGCATTAGTGCGGTATTGACTTAATGTTGCTTTGGTGCTACCTGATGCGTGGTTGTGGGCATAGAGAACTAACTAATTTCGATTAGAAACCAACTAAGAGGAGATCGATTTGTGTTTGGATAAAGCATCGACCACTAAACTTGAAAGAAACTAGATTAAGCAACATTAAAGTACTTTGCCAAATATAAACTTTGAAAGTATGACGAACTATTGAACGAACATGAATTAGAGTTTGTATGTGAACACTAGCACGAACATAAACAACAGCACGAACACAAACAACTTGAATAATCTTCGCAACAATCTGGATCATTTGAAGTTTAACAAAACTCCAAAACCTAACTCTGATACCAATTTGATGTGAATGCGAAAGTTTTGATACCTAAAGTTGGTATAAATTAATGGGTTTTAAGTCACCAGGGATATACCTCTCAATTGGGCGATGATTTTGCCAATGCAATAAACACTTTTTCCAAGGCAAATGCTTCTTTTATATGAGTCATTTGCCTTGGAAAATTGATTATTTTCTTGGAAAAACCACTCCTCCCTCTCACTTGGTAAAACCGGAATGGCCCAGTTAATACTCTCCTTATGGTTGCTCAAGAGAAGTGAGTCGACCACCATACGCTTCTTGTGTTGCATTCAGCGAAAAGTAGGCGATGGGCTAAATGTTGAGGTAGGCTACTAGTCTAGGTTACATATAGGTCAAATGGGCTACATATAGAAGTCTACTATATGATTCATCTCAAAGCCCTAAGGTTCACTCACCCTCCTTCTTTTATTGAAGACTTTCTTTTACTCTCTAAACTTCTCTCTAAAGTCCTCCTGACATTAAGCTTTGATCTGACTTGAGCGTCGGAGTGGCTTTTCCCGGTTCGCCCGGGTGTACTCTTATCGTTATGTTTTGTAAGAAAGCTATTGGGGCATAACCTTTCGGACCACTACATTCGACCTTCAGTCGTTGGTCACGTGCTGTTCACGTTCCCTCCTATTTCAAACCCTCAAACATTTTGCGCTGTTTGTGGGAAACGTGACGAGCATATGGTCATCACCCTTAGTAGTGAGTGAGAAGGCACAACAACACAAACATAATCGTTTTCTTTTGGGTTGTTATTCGAGAAAAATCTTCTTGCTTTTATTTTTTAAACTATTACCTCATTGTTAACAAGACATGGGATTCTATATCCCCTAAAAAAATAAAAAGTGAAGTGGTCGTGCCTAGGAGTGAGTGCAAACGGGTACCCATCGAGTATTGCACTACTCGAAATTGGAATTTTGGATCCACCGGTTCCTAATTCTTAGTAATTGGAATGAATTGGTTGCACTGTTTCCTAAATCTTAGGATTTGGAATTGGATCCACCAGATACCCACCGGTTCGTAGGTACCCAAATCCACATTAAATCAAAATTTTATTATTTTTAAATCAAATAAATATATACTGTAATAATAAAAAAAAAACATCATTTCTAATTTACATTAACAAATATTAGTTTCCAAAAATACAACAAACATAAAATCAAATACTACATTCAAATACTTAACACTTTAAAACAAAATTTAAATACATAAACAATCATTTAATTATTAATTTTAGAAATACCATCATTAAAACATTAATCTTACTAGAAAATCACCATTCTTTTTTACACTGGGTACACAATAAAGGAAAAAGTCTTATAATTTTTTTTTACACTAGGTACCCAACCGGTTCCAGTTCCCAAAAGTCAGAAATTACAATTGGTTTGGTACCGGTTCTTATTTTTGGGAATTGGAATTGGTTGGACGGGTTCCGGCACCAGTTCTAGTATTGGGTACATGGATTTTCTGCTCACCCTTAGCTAAAGATGGTTTCGTGTCGTGCTCGTGTCGTGATTTCGTGCTTTGTAACAGTGTCGTGCTTATAGTTGTCGTGCTTCGTGTCGTGCCGTGTCGTGTCCACACTTCCAAATGGTAGGCCCAGATCATGCCTGTGGTCGTGCTTTTGTCGTGTTGTGCTCATGCCGTGTGTGCCGTGCCCATGCTTTTTTTTAAATAATATTAATTTTGTTGTCGTGTCATGTCGTGTCGTGTCGTGATGTGCCTGACCATGCCCCACCATGCTTTCTTTTCAAAATCCAGACCCAGGCCCAGTCATTCGTGCCCGTGCTTCCTCTGTGTCCGCTTCGTACCATGTAAAAAGCGTACTCGGGCGTGTCATGCCTCGTGCTAAACATGCCGAGTGCCATCTCTACCTCTAGCCATGCCGCCATGCTCCTGGGTATGTCTATCCTCTATCTCTACTTCATTTCCTCCAGGTAAAGCATTTTATCCTCCACCTCTAGAGAATATTGTTTCACTTGTTTATTTTAATCTATCTGTTTTTAAATCCCATCTTTACTGAGTATGAATTAGAAAATTGCCATTGGGATTCTACTCATTCTAGTGAAGCTTGCTCCAAAAATACCCAAAAAAAAAAAAAAATCAGGTTCACGCCCAGCAGGTATTTGATGATATGTATATGTGAAAACCCCCTTTTGTGCTTTGTGTACCTGAGTAACTCCTAGAGTTCTGCCAATTATCCAAGCCTGCACGTAAACCAAGTAATAGCTTAGAGAATGGGTGAATTAGCAGAATTTCAAGAGGGGATAATAGGCATTACTCTGAATTTGGAATCAACCGATGCTGGTGTTGTATTAATGGGTGACTGATGGTTTGATGATACCAGAGGGAAGTTCTGTAAAAACAAAAGGAAGAATTGCTCAGGGTCTATATAAATCGTGTTATAAGTGCTTTAGCTAAACCCGTTGATACTAGAGGTATTTTGTTTCGGAATCTCAATTAATAGAATCTCCCACTCCCGTTGTCATTTCGAGACAACTCCGTAATCAGTCCCAAGTATGCTAGAGAGTTATAGCGCCCAACCCATGTTGGAACATTTTTAGAGTAAGTGTTAATATCTCTCATGTCTTGACTATTGACATGTGTTAGTGGTAGTTATAAGGAAATGTTTAAGGGAGACACACTTGTGTCTAATAAACATTTGTGTAACCACCAATAACTATCCATATAATCTATTATATATAGGGCATATGGGGTCAGAGATAAAGATAAGGAGAAGAAGCTTTCTCCTTGGGCACGGAGAAGATGATCTCCTTAGATGGTACAAGGTTGTTGGTTTAACTTGAAGATAGGATTATCTTGTTGAATAGTTAAACTATGTTATATAAAGAATGATTATTTCTTTATAGATAGTGTACCATGGACATTAGAGATGATTGGTTTATCATCTTGTTTAAGACAAATATCAACCACGCAAATGTATTAGTGGAGTATGATTGTGGGGCGAACAACGTACTCTGTGACTTCACTACAAGAAAAATAGATTTGGGCGACAAATTAAAAATTCGTAGCACTTTCTGCATTTGGGCGATAGAGGGATAATTTCGTAGACAAAAGTCGGTTTGGGCCACGGATTTGTAGTTTCCTCGCCCTTGATATGGTTTGTGCCATGAGTGTTACACGTCCGTCACTCTTATTTAGGCTACGAATATATTTCGTTGCCCAACTGTTAAAATTTGTGGCCCAATCTCTCGAAATATTGAGCGGGCAAAATTTTAGCCAAAAGTTGAATTACGCTCCTATTCTAGAAACCCCCAAAAATTAAGCTTCCTGAGTTCTACCGTCACCCCTCATTTTGTCAGTTTTAAGTTCTAAACCCCCCTCTCTCTCCTCTCTCTCTCTCCCTCTCTCTACCCTTACGACATTTCAATTCGCCAAGAACACCGAATCCCACCATCTCTTTCTTTTTCAACTCTTCACTACCTGAACAAACTCTCAAATACCCATTTCGAATTAGGAATTTCTTTTCCTTTCCCAAAACTCAATTTTCTCTGTCTCTCATCGGAGAACTCATTTTGCATCTTCGACGGCTATTACCGGTAAGAATTAAACTGCTCCATTAGTTGATTCTTCGTTTTGCCGTAAATTGACAAATTTGCTAGTGAAAATCTGAATACACAAAAGGATTTGCCCAAATTTGACGAAGTGGATGAAAATTTGTTGTTCCTTTATGTGTTGAGATTTATGCAAACCGAGTAATTCCTCTTAATTTGTAGTATTTCTTTTTTCTGTTTAGTACTTACGCCTCTAAATTTAATCTTAATTTTTTCTTTACTTTTGTTTCTATGATTCTGCGCAGTACTATAACTCTTCAAGATTCATGTCAGGAGACATATTTAGATTACTCCATAAAATTATTATTAGTTCCTCCAATTTCGACCTTTTGAGTTTTGAGTTGATTAATGACCTGTACTATGTTGTTTCAAGCAAATTTCACACCTTTGTGTACTTTGAGTAGTTAAATAATGCTACTACTTCAGGAGTATTACTTTTTTTTCTTTATGTTGTCCTACTATTCAGTTGGAATGAATCTTCAGATCAAGAACTAACACTAAGAAAATAAATAGTCATTTACCTAGTCAGCTCAATATGTATTCATTTAGCTAGTCAGGTTACTCGTTTGGTTTCTGTGTTTTTTGAGTTCCATCTGATGACAATCTTTAATTATAGATCTTTTTGCTTTATTGTGTATCGAAATTGTTGTGTACAGATTGAATTCAGTCATGCTTCAGTAGTGTATTGTTATTAATTTTTCTCTAAATTTTGTTTAAAAGAAAACACTCAATTCACTTACTTCTTTCCCATCCAATTAGCCACCAGTATAGTGCAATCCGTATGGAAAAATATTAATATCTTTTCTGTTCTGTTTGCTTTTTAGATTTATCTTGTATTTTATTGTTCTGGGATTGTGGTCAGTGTTGTTGAAAAACGTTTTTTTTTATTCCATCATTGATGTGATACTCTTTTCCTTTCAGATTAACTGTGTGTAGCGATATGGCAATTAGCTCGTCTTCTCGCCAACTTCAGATTCAACAGCATGAAGATACACGTCTTGGTTTATCTTATCGACAGAAACGGAGGGCTAACCAATCTCTAAGAAATGGTTGTTTTTTTCCTTTCCTTATTAGTATGGTTTATTAATATTAGTTTTTAATGTGCATTCTGTTGCATCATCGATATGCAGAGCCTAAGCGTGGAGCAATAATGGCTAAGATTAAGGTCACTTTCACTGAAGAATTACGACATGTGGTTGGAGAAAATGCTAATGAGTACCAATGGGATTGCAGCAAATGGGTGAAGGAGTGTTGCCCCTTAGATTCTGAGTATGCTTTCATTTTGCACCCTTGGCTAGTTGCTTTCGTTTTACACTAACTAGTAGTCTGAGATTTTGAGTATTATGAGTTTGCTTGCATATCTTTGCTTTTCATAAAACAGGAATTGGAGTAAGATGGATGCAACTGCTAAAAAGAGGCTATATGACAAAATTAAGGTGAGCGCATCTTTAGTTGAGTTATCTTGTTGATTATTGTCTTCATTCTTTATAGCTACTTATAAATTGGGACGAAATGCAATGTGTTTCTATGGTTGTGGTTTATTAATTACTGAGAGTTACTGGAATCGTGGGATATGTTATTAGTAAGCTGCTGGCTTTTTTTTTTTGTTGTAGGGAAAATATGACCTGCAACCATCACTTGGTGGAAAACCTATTGATGCAGCATTGCAATTTCAGTGTCTAGTATGTATAGAGAGTGGCGCTACAGGCTTAAGGAAGAATTCTTTGTTCCCAACTCAAGACATCAATCTAGGTGGAATAGACCCTCTAATGTAGAGCGCGAGACATGGAATTGTCTGGTTGAGTTTTGGTTGCAAGAGAAAACAATGGTAGTGGTTAATGTTGCTCTTTAAAATATATTGCATATACAACATTATTTTGAATCTGAACTTGTCAACTTAATTGTAGGATATAGGTGCCAAAAAAGAGTCAAAATCGTGGAAAACAAATGCTGAGTTTGCTGAAAAGGTAGTATACACCTCACCCTTCTCTTTTTATCTTCTACTCTGTTTTCTCCTTATGTTTTGTGGGAAAGTGTGGTATGGTTGGCTTTAATATATGTGTTATGTTTCTGGCTGAATCGGGTTTGTTTGTTTGTTGATTGTTTGTTGTGAATGGTGGTGGAAGCCTTGATTTAGTTGATGGTGATGATTGCTGTTAATTGTGTTTGGAGGCATTGATTGGGGTTTTGTTGATGTTAAATTTAGTTTATTTACAGTGGCTATGCAAGAGTAGACAATAACATGTTTGATTGGAAATATATATTTACATTTGCGTCAATTGGACAAGTAATATCTCAGCCATCTCTATCAAAGAAATATAGCAAGTTAGTAAATCAAATTCTACAGAAATATAAATTGAGGCGGGTGAAAAGGAGCTTGGAACACTAAAAGGACTGGGAAAAGAGTAGCAGCTATATATGAATTTTCATACCTATTTTTTTTTGTTGTTTTTGTGTCTTTCAGGTGAATGTGTGTACGTAGATCAAAGAAACCTATACGATTATGAAGGAACATCAAGGATCCAAGATTTGCCAACTTCTCTATCCTTATCTCAAGGAACGTTTTGTTGATTTTGACTATCTTTAACTTCATAGCATGGAGTAGCTTATAGATTATGAACTATCCTTGATACTATTGTGGGATAGTTATTTTGACTTCTCTAGAATGTAGATATTTATTTAGCCTGGCCAAAGTGTGAGAAATGAAACAGATTGTTGGCTACTTGAGAACATATTATCAATGAAAGTATTGCCTTTTGCAAATGTAATCTTCTTTTGACAGCTTATTTACAGGAGCTTAGTGGGAAGAAGACTAGTATTAACATACTAACATATGCCAATTTTAAACCCTGACCCAACAAAAAAAAGAAAATAGAATGGGCCACGAAACGTAAATAACTCGTCGCCCATTTTATAATCCCACGCGCTAGACGGATAAAAATTTCGCAGCTCATATATATAATTATCGTCGCCCATTCAGTCAAATTCGTGGCCCAAAGAAACCATGCTTGGGCCACAAAATCACAACTTCGTGGCACAAAATGGCACTATTGGGCGATGAATAAAGCAGGTCGTCGCCCGGGCGACGAGCTTGCGACGAAAATATTTTCGTGGCACATAATTTTGGGCGACGAAAACTCAGGTTTGGGCGACGAATTTGTTTGTCGCCCAAGGTCATTTTTCTTGTAGTGCTTCTTCGTATCCCGGAAGTTGTTTCATGTAACCCAGTCATTCCTAGAGGGTCGAAACTAAACTTTCAAGAAAGTGTACTTGTACATGCCTAAAAGCCATATCCAAGTTTCTCTAATTTATTCATATCCAATATTTTGTACTAACAATCTGAAAATTTATTTTATCGAATTTTGGACATGGCGGTAAAATTGTCATTATTTGACAATGTTAAAGGAGTTGATTGAAATTGATTGATTATCAATGGTTTACAATAAATAATCCGGCCATATGGATTAAAGAAGTGTTGGCTGGAAGGAAAGACCATTCTGAACATCACGACATTTAAGCCAAGGAATTGAGATAAGTAAATCTTCATTCTTGTATGCATATGGTAGTTAATCTTTATTGTTTGCATTTGGCAGTTATCAAAAACTACGAAAATGCATGATGAGATTATGAGAATAATTACTTGTTATACCCGCTTTTAACCGATTATATGAGTAAATATAATCCGTAAAAAATGATGTGTTGGTGACAAGATGTAAATCTTGTGAATTTGTCTTGCGTCAAATAAAGGCAAATGGCCTACATTGATTTTGCACTATCTTGTAAGTAGCCCAGTTACTTTGACACATGGATATTATATTAATGTTAATTTGGACATGTGTAGAGCAATGAATCTGTGAGTACAGATTGTAGTGGGCTAATACATGTGCATTGTCTTTGCATATGAAATGGTCAAATTTTATGTGGCTGAAGTTGTTCATCCGCAAGTAATTTTGATCTCAGATATCCTTATGGATATTCTTTAAGAATAATCTTGTATAAGTTCATGTAACTAAATTTGGATTTCTTGTGAAAGAACTTGAAGTTGGTATTAATAAACTTCGGTTATTAATTATCAGTGTTCATGTATCTGAACATGTAAAGTTTATATGATTATCTATGCCATGTTGACACAAAATGTGGTAGTTTTTCTATCTTGTGGTATAGATGGAATGATATCCTTCTGTGATATTGTTTGAAATTTATATAAGTTAATGTTGAAAAATTAGGAATTTAATTATTTAATTAAATTCAGAAACTAATTAATTGTGATGATAAGTCCATGAATATTTGAATTTTCACAATTGTATTTGCTATTTATATTAATTCACTAGTGAAGTAAAAGTTATTATTTGTATGAATTGTTATGACACATCACTATAGAAATTCAAGGCCATGGTGAGGGTGTAGTGATGGCTGGTGACAGTATAACATTCATATGTTTTGGATCGATCATAAATTATAGTAAAGTGTACTACTATGAATTAAGTCTTACAAAATCTAGATGGTTCCGTCTAGGATATTTGTGTGCAAAATGTTGAATGGTGGTAAACCATGAGGGATGTGTAAGCATATATAAATTAAATTACCAATGAGGGAATGAAGCTCAACTCAACGCTTGATAAAACGTCATGTCTTGAGTTTATTGAGTAAAAGTATCTCATAAGAGTGTTTGTAAGCACTCAATAATTTTTGTTGACATCCCAAAGAGAAGTGAGTGCTTGGGAATTGTAACGTAAAGGAGGTTGAAATATAATTTCTTAATAGACCTTTGAAAAAGTGTCAAAACACGATATAAAGGTCTACCTATGTAAGTGTGAAGTGTGGCCGCTTCAAAGAGTCTCGGGCTTGACTTTATATACACCTATGAAAGGATATGGACGCATGGTCTTTAACGCGTCAAGTATCTAATGTAGTTTGTTATAAGCATGTGTGTGTGATATCTTCAATTTTCCAAAATGGATTATTTGGTTCAATCTTTTTAGACACCATTATAATTCGGAATGTTGGAATGTGTATCACACTAAGCGGTAGTTCAATCTTTAAGACACTATCGTTTAAGCATAAGTTTGGGTATTTGTCTTGTATATAAAATCAAGCAATTTTAGCTTACTCCAAAAATGGGGGAGGATTGTTGGAACATTTTTAGAGTAAGTGTTAATATCTCTCATGTCTTGACATGTGTTAGTGGTAGTTATAAGGAAATGTTTAAGGGAGAGACACTTGTCTCTAATAAACATTTGTGTAACCACCAATAACTACCCATATAATCTATTATATATATGGCATATGGGGTGAGAGATAAAAGATAAGGAGAAGAAGGCTTTCTCCTTGGACAAGGAGAAGATGATCTCCTTGAATGGTACAAGGTTGTTGGTTTAACTTGAAGATAGGATTATCTTGTTGAATAGTTAAACCATGTTATATGAAGAATGATTATTTCTTTATAGATAGTGTACCATGGACATTAGAGATGATTGGTTTATCATCTTGTTTAAGACAAATATCAACAACGCAATCGCATTAGTGGAGTATGATTGTGGGGCGAACAACGTACTCTGTGACTTCTTTGTATCCCGGAAGTTGTTTCGTGTACCCCGATCGTTCCTAGAGAGTCGAAACTAAACTTTCAGGAAAAGTGTACTTGTACATGCCTAAAAGTCATATCCCTGTTCATCTAGTTTACTCATATCCAATATTTTGTACTAACAACCCATCATCCTTCCACTGCATCCTCCTACCAATGTAGTATATCAAGTGCCCCTTCTTTTGCCAACCTAAATACTATATTTCCATAAATTCAGCCTCATTCGAGTCTCTGATTCCCTCACGAGGTGAAATAATACACAATTGCGCCGTAGCTTGTAGCTAAGCTATCTGCTATCCTTGCCAAACAGTTTGTCTATATTTTGTGTTCTATCAAATGTTTCACTCTCTACATACACAATTGGATTAGGCAAATAGGTTGTTTCCTTTAGTGTACTGTGTACACACCATCAGTGAAAGTTTGTACTTTGCTGAATAGATCCTACTAATAAGAAGCTCATGTTATCTTCATGCAATGAAGGAGCTCATTTTGCCTAGTACCAAGAGGCCTCTGTGACCGCTTGTGGCGAAGCAGTGCAGTTTTTAGATTTCCTAGAAATGTGTCTTCTGTTAAAGGAAAAGGCCTGCCAAATGACTGTTACCTTAAATGTAGAGAGGCCTACTCTTCTGCTTGAGCCTGTCGGCCCATCTTAGATAGGTTGACTTGCCTGGTGCATGTGGTTTGTGGGCTATTGCATACGCCCTTGTAGCAAAAAAAAGAGGATCCATTACCTTAAATGCAGTATTTAGATTTCCAGAAAAGAGAACTTCTTTGTTCTGTCAGATGAAAAGGCCTACTAATCTGGAAATTAATGAGTCCACCACAATAGACATCCGAGCTAGAGTTGTTGGCAGATCATATTCATAATATGGAGATATACATCATAACTCAGTTTATGATTTCACGAGTTAAGTGCAAAATTACACCATCCCCTCATCACATACACTCCCAACTAGCACAAAAGGAAACATATTACATTCACTTCATACATGGCTCGCTTGCAAATTTATTTTCACTTTCCTGGGACAAAGTTGGTGGCGAAAGCCCATGCGTTGTTGGCAACAGGGTCAGCAAGGTGGTCGTACAAGTTCTCAACTGGGCCTTTGCCGGTCACAATGGCTTGAACAAAGAACCCAAACATCGAGAACATAGCCAAACGGCCGTTCTTAAGCTCCTTCACCTTAAGCTCAGCAAAGGCCTCTGGGTCATCAGCAAGTCCAAGAGGGTCAAAAGCTCCACCAGGGTAGAGTGAGTCAAGACCCTCACCCAAGGGACCACCACCGACTCTGTAACCCTCGATCAAGCCCATGAGGACCACTTGGCAGGCCCAGATAGCGAGGATGCTTTGAGCATGGACCAAGTTTGGGTTGCCAAGGTAGTCAAGTCCACCTTCAGAGAAGATTTGGGCTCCGGCCTTGAACCATACTGCCTCACCGAACTTGACTCCGTTCTTGGATAGGATCTCTGGGAAAACACATCCCAAAGCTCCAAGCATGGCCCATCTGGAGTGGATCACCTCGAGCTCACGGTTCTTAGCGAATGTCTCAGGGTCAGCTGAGAGTCCTGCAGTGTCCCAACCGTAGTCACCAGGGAATTCACCAGTTAGGTATGATGGGGTTTGCTCTGAGAATGGGCCCAAGTACTTGGGACGGTCTGCGCCGTACCTGTATTGTAATCAAATTGATTAATACAGTGAGGACAAATCCAAGTTATTTAGTTGGATAGATGTATATCAGATTCAGTTAAGCTTCCAACTATATATGATATGCTGTAGATGCTAGTATCTCTGTATCAATAGATTATACAGCCCCTATATTATTTTGTCAGCACTGAAAGGCCTATTAGGCTTATAAAAGCTAACTAATTTCAAACCCAAGTCCCAGCAAAATCCCAAAAGAATTCATCCTTTGATCTACCTGAGTACCTGACATCTTCCCTAACTGTTTTCATATGAAATGTTATTGTTGGTAAAATTTGTTTTAGGATAACTTACAGAACTAGAAAATCATTCCAAGAGATAATCTCATAACTAATATGTTGTTTACAATAACTTAGAGAGCTAATACACCATTCCAAGGGTTATCTCATGATCTAATTTTTAAAAATTAAAATAAGAAATTGAAACCAGAGGTGCTAGCTAAGCCAGTTGATGATGATTACATATGCAGATTCGTCGTAAACTCGTAATGAAGCTATCTTTATGATTACTCACGTTACTGACATAGCATGATCTAAACACAAAAACATAGGCTGCAGTTTGCAAAGATTGAACCATATAGTATATGCTTTCTTAGGCCTTTTATGCTTCTTTTGTGTTTCTCTTGCCTATAAATTTTCTTTCTATGCTAGTGCTAGATATTAAAACTAGTGCTTTCTTAAGTGTCACTAGGAAGAAATAGGATGAATATACTTACCACATGCTCTGAGGAGCACTCTTGACAGTTCTGCGCATAGAAACACGGCCTCCATTGCTACCGACCTTGCGAACGAGCTCGTTCTGTGACTTCAAGACGGTCTGCCCAGCAAAAGCAGATTGTTGGATTGTAGAGGTGGCCATGGCTTTCTCTATTTCTCTTTTGTTTCTGCTTCGCTGGGGATTCTTTTGTGTTAATGGGTTTGCCTTCAAGCTGAGTGATTGTGATATGCTGAAGGGACATAGAGGACATTATATAGGCAATTGAGGGTTATGTTGTGGATCAGAAAAAGTACACATCAGCTTCATCTTATTGGTCATCATCCAATTATTAGATTTTCTGGCTGATATTTTGGGTGATGAAAGAGGTTGTAATTTCTGCCATGTAGGATTGTAAAGATTTTCTGCCACATATATTCTGCAGGTTTAATGTAAGCCACAAAAGACTGGAAAATAATCAGTTGCCATCTTGGATGATTCTCTTTTCTTTTCTATTATTAAGGGGTTATTTCTTCTTTCATTTATCTACAATCTACAAAAGTCCAGATGTCCAAATTTAAGCAGCAATGCAGAACTGAAATTGTTTTCTGTTTGATTAATTATACAATGCAGAGGAATAGTTCTCTTTCATGTTTTCTATGAAATAAAAAGAAAACAAAGTACTGATTATATAGTTTAACTAAGCTCATTTTAGGTGATTCTATTTTGAATATAAAGTCACTTCCACTTCAAAAAAATTCATATGATGCGGTCTCAATATGAGTCGTCTCAAATAAGCATGACATCATGCTTACGTCATGTTTGGTTATAACTATAGAGATTGCATCATGTTAAGGCGGCCTCATAAAAGGCATTGCTTTCACTTTGTTTTCAATTAATTTTGATTATATAACGTTTGACTATGAAAATTGATAGAGTATATCTGTATATATTTATACACTATCAAGAATGACCCAAATTTTTTGTGAATGGCTAACACTTTCAGCAGAAGCCTTACCCAAATTTGAAACGGTTGTCAAGAATATCCTTGAGTTGGTAACTACTGCCCACACTGATAACTTGATCAGTGCCAATATTCATCAGACATACTTAACAAAGTGGCTAATTTTCTAGCTAGGTAATGTGCTTACTTTTCGACCTAGTAAAATTAGTACTACTAATTTGGACAATTCTTCAGCGATTGCCAACCAGTATAATTTAGGATTAGTCACTAAAAGTTACTATGTTTTTATAACGGTTAACCTAATTTTGTATTTAGGTGATACTAATAGTATGTTATAACAATTAGAGGTGAATGACGGGTTATTTAGTTATGACTAATTGTGTATAACTTGTACTTTGTTTTAACTAAATTAATTAACGACTCAAATTAGCCATCAAAGATTAAAATGTTTACATTGTAGTGATTAACCCTATGTTACAATGGTTGGAAACCAACAAATAGGTTTCGCAAAGAGATGGGGGAATTAACCACAACTTCTATATCTTACTATGGTGAAATACTCTTGACTAAGATGTTGGGATTTGTTTAAATTGCTAAGCTCCTCTTTAATGGAATTGAATTGGAATTGCAATTGGAATATGTACTTTTTTTATGATAATTGGGGGAATGATAATAAAGGGGTTCCTTAACGGATGGGGATGCGAACTGAGAGTTCGGATCCTCTAGAGTTCTTGTGGAGTTCTTTTTTACTCTCTATCTCTCTCCTCTAACTATTTATTGTAGAGATAATTTATTTGGAAAATAAATAATTAGAGGAGAGAGATAGAGAGTAAAAAAAGAAACTTTACAAGAACTCTAGAGAAAAGAACTCTAGAGGATCCAAACACGTGAACCGAACCCCTATTTCAAGGGTAGAAGAGGTGGAAATAAAAGGAGTCATTGCACCTAATCCCTATTCTTATTCGGAATACGTACATAAAGAAGAATTGAACATCTGATAGCATAAAAAACTTTGTTGAACAATTCGATTTTTGTGCTAGAAGATCATTAGTCAGCAAGTCTTAAAGTTACAGAAGTTGGATTGCCACATTGATTCCTGTGGATGCTCTTAGTAAAGTGATTGTTTGTAAAGTTAGCATAAACTCAATCACTTGAATAAGATTCAAAACCCATTTTGACAAAAATATAACGTTCGTGATGTTGATTGATGCGAATCAAAATAGAGTCAAAATTAGCAACATAATTATGACTCATACTCAATTCTAGCTAAATCCAAATCTAACCTAATCAAGCACAACTCATGACTCGAATCCAACTTGAACTTGAAATGATTACCGACTCGAAGTAAAACTTCGTCTTTTAGACACTTGAATTAGAGGCCAAATTCTCTAATGTTCCTCAAATAACAACAAAGAATTGTTCCAAAACTATTTACCTTTGGATGGGAAGGGGAAATTTTTGAACATTAGATAGAGGGGGTGAGTTTTATAAATTTATACAATTAGAGGATAGAGATAAAAAGGGGGAAGAATTGCAACAACAAGAATCTTAACTGCTTGAATTAGTCTAGCCTATTGAAACATACAAAATTTTACTTTTACATAAGGAATCACAATCAAATCATAGATATCTCATGAAAATACTATGGTAAAGGAATTGCATAATCATCAAATGAAAATAACTCTATCATTACTTGGGAAATAGTTTGCATATCATTCTAAACTATGTTTTTAAGATAAGGATTGAATTTGATAAAAGAAACTAATTGAAAACATCCGATTATGTTTTATGTTACCTGATCTGAAATTTAATATTTAAAAAAAGTATTTAGTCATAATTTATAACGGCCGTATATTTTTACCGAACTAGATTACCCACTCCAATTAATCTGACTCGTACCCCAAGCCAAAAATATTTGACTTCACATATTTTGACCCGACACGACGTTTCTGATCCGAGTTGACCCGATCCTTTATTTAGACCTTGTTTGGTTGGATGTAAGATAACATGAGAAGTGCAAGTTTCATGTAAGTTGTTTAAATTCCATTGTTTGGTTCATCAATTTCCTTGGAAGTGGAACTTCCCTATGTAACTTACTTCCCATGCTTTACCTAGGGGGAGTTAGGTTAGTAGAACTTTTCATGCTTCTCCCACCCAAGCTCATACCTATGTAAATAAATAAGGATAAGTATGTCATTTGCATTTTTTTCAAGAAAGTCCATTTTATCAACCAAACAATATGATTTCATGGAATTTTAACTTACCAATGTAACTTTAATTTTCATAGATTTCAACTTCTAGTGTGATTTCCTCAAATATACATCATGCACAAACTAATTCCCAAATTAGCTTCGGTTCTAAACTATTTCCCCACATATACACCACGTAGGATCGGAAAAGCAAAGCCGCTGTGGGCCACAGCGGCTTAGGTAAGCCGCTGTGGCCCACAACGACTTTTGCCGAAAAAAAAAAAAATAAAAATTGAAAGGCAAAATAAAAAATTCGCTTTAGCCCACAGCGGCTTTGCCAACTTTTTTTTTTTTTTTTTTTTTAAATTTTTTTTTTTTTCGGCAAAAGTCGCTGTGGGCCACAGCGGCTTACCTAAGTCGCTGTGGCCCACAGCGGCTTTGCTTTTTCGATCCTACGTGGTGTATATGTGGGGAAATAGTTTAGAACCGAAGCTAATTTGGGAATTAGTTTGTGAATGATGTATATTTGAGGAAATCATACCAACTTCTATATGAAGTTTACTCACGTGAACCAAACAAGGCCTGATTGGACTCGACATTGATTTGAATGGTACTCAAACCCGAACATAGCAAACCCGTTTGGCTCGGTGAGCTTGACGCCTAGAGGATCGAAAATACAAAAAAAGAGACACGTCTACACAATTTTCCGTAACCCAACTTCAAGCTTTGGTTCTTCAGTGAATTAAAGGAGAGAGATTGAAACCCTACAAACAGTTCTCCCGTTGCTCTCTAATTGAAGAACAAAAATGAGTTCCGTGGGAATCAGTTCAGCTTTTGTCGCAGAATCTTGCTTTTTCAAGGTTTGTTTTCTCTCCATTTCTCTCTCTCTCTCTCTTTCATTTTGTGTTTTTTGTGATTTTCAAAGCTTTGAGTTAATCCCAATAGCTTAAAAATGGCAGGAAAAAGCAAAGGGTAGAAATGTTGGGAGATTTTATGTTCGTAGTTCAGTGGCATCATCCCCACAGACATTGCGATCCCCGGAGAATAAGAATTTGCAGAAAACTGTTCGAATTGGTGTTCTTGGTGCTAGTGGTTACACTGGCTCAGAGGTAACATTTTTTGAATTATGTTCTAGTATTTGGAAGTTAGTTTATTTTATTCATGCATTTATATCAATATTCATAATAAAGTTATAAAAATAGATTTCTGGGTATTCTTCAGTTTATCAAGAAGTAGGTTAGTAAAGTTTTAACTTTTTTTCAGTTGGGATTGTGAATTATGGAACTGAGTGACGTGCACTGAATCAGTATGATGCTATTTATTGCTATTCCTTCAAGCAGACATTACTGTAATCCACATTGTAACATACAGGATTTTTATTTTTTTTGGTTTGTGCCGTTCATATTGGTGCTGAACTTTAGAGAGGGGAGGCTGACATTTTGAAAGAGAAGTACTTATAGTAACCATACTATTTCGAGACCTCAGGGCAGGGGGTTAGGGGACACAAAATGCTATCCAAGAATGCAAATTAGCGCATTGTGCATGAGTTCGTATTGTTAGTCTGTGTGAAGATTAAGGATCAAGGAATATTATTGTTAAGTGTTACTTATGTATGAAGCTTAGAATTTATCGAGTGATTTTTAAGATGAATGCTTTTAGCTTATTGATCTTTGTTTCCCCCAGCTAGATTGTTCGGCTGCTGGCGAATCACCCCCACTTTGGCATTACTGTGATGACTGCTGATAGAAAGGCTGGTCAATCAATTGCATCAGTATTTCCACATTTGATTACCCTAGTAAGGCTTTCATGATTATATTAGTTTAAATTCTTTCATATTGTTGGTCTGGTTTGATTTGTGCTCAGCTTATTGAAAAGCATATACTGGTTCCTTAAATGTTTGTAGGACTTGCCAAACATGGTCGCTGTTAAGGATGCAGACTTTTCAAATGTTGATGCTGTATTTTGTTGTTTGCCTCATGGAACAACACAGGTATGTTCAGTCTTATCACTATGTTGCCCTTCATAATCACTGGATTCAGTGAGAGCGATGAAGCTATTGAAGGGAATCATATGATTCTACTAGAAGTTTCCTTTTATCTTGTCATATTTGCTGATGATGTAATTGCTAGAGGTGCCTGAAGTGTGCTTTCATGTCATTTGGCAGGATATTATCAAAGCTCTTCCTAGCTCGTTAAAAGTCGTCGATCTTTCTGCAGTATGTATCCTATGCAATGCATCCATTCAGGGACTTGATTGCATCATTCAGCGGTGCTTTATGTTCAAAGTGACAACCTAATGTAACATAGAATGATTTTGCAGGATTTCCGACTGCGAGATATTTCTGAGTATGAAGAATGGTATGGTCAACCACACAGAGCAACTGAATTACAGGCATGTAGATTTCCTTCTTTCTCTTGGACGAGTTTCGTGGATAATGTTTATGGCCATATCAGCCAACTTTATTTGGTGATAAAACTGATAATCAACCCATTAGAAGCCCCCCTGGTCAATCTACTTTACTGATATGTCCCTGAGATAAACAGTTCAACCTGGGTAAAAGGCAATCTTAATGAATTAAATTAGCAAAGCATTAAATACGGTTTCAGCAAATACATATTTTGTATATGAATATCCCTCTATTTGCAGTTCGATGAACTAGCCTTTGCAGGTTAATAATAATAAAATCTCCCATTCTTAATCCTTTCATGAGTTGTGTCATTTAATTCACTTGGATATAATTATGCAAAGTTGTCTCTTACTCTCTTTCCATCAATTGTGGCAGCTCTTTGAACCATTTCAATTCAATCCGAGTTAATTATGATTGTTTGCTTACCTAAGTTTAGTTAGTGCTATCTTTGTTCTAAAAGCTCAGAGTGTTTCATATTTTGCTCTATTCTTATGTACTGTTGTAAGCTTTTCTTGTTTTACACAATTGGTGCAATCTTTAAGGACCTTGCGTTTGCTTTCGATGTATCAACTGCCTTTGTTTTTTTATTTATGTCTTTGTTTGTTTCCATCTGCACCCAGGAAGAAGCTGTATATGGTCTAACAGAAATATCGAGACAAGAAATTCAGAACGCGTGGCTAGTTGCTAACCCTGGCTGTTATCCAACATCGATTCAGCTCCCTCTTGTTCCCTTGATAAAGGTCAGTGTTTATTATATATGCATAAAAAATACTACTATTCCTTTACCTGCAAATAATTCAGCTTGTGAAGTTCAACCATAAATGTGCTTGACATTTTCATATCAATCAATGAATTGAAATGATTTGGAAGATGGACATGCATGACATTACCAGTAAAAATAACATCAACTTGGATGATTACTTGTGCAACGATCTAATGCTTTTCCTTGAAATGCAAAGGATATATATTGTTTTGCTGCTGCCAGTGAAACAAGTATTTCTTACTTTTCATATGCGTGGAGCACGTTTGGATAGTGATGTTCTCGTCAGTCATGATTATGTATGCAGTATAGGTGGCATCTGTTTTCCACAACTTTACTTTTGATGTCCAATCGATAATATGAATATCAAAATGCTGAAAACAGGTTATGTAATGCATGCCTTTAGAGCTCAAGGGTATATCTAATAGCAATTAATGGCTCTATTGATAGGACTTACGGGGTAGACTAGAGTAGAGAACAGGTGAGTGAAAGAAAGAAGAGTACGATGGTTGCTTTATCCGTGTTTGGAAGTTATAGAAGGATACAGGAGAATAACTGTAACAACAAGAGGATGGAAGAGAAATAAAGATATTGTTATAAGAAATTTCATAACCCTGAAGGTTAATAAGGGAAGCGAGGAAATTGCTTCAAACAGTTGGCGATTTCGAGAAATTTGTAAAGCAATATTTGTAATCTTTTGAGTACCCTAATTTTGGTGGTTTAGTGTGTGCTGGAGATGTGTGGGAACTCTCTTGCCTTCTGCTGAATAGTCTCCAAAACAAGAGTATGGAGGGTCATTATTTTTTTGATAATTGAGTATGGAGGGTCATTAATCTACCTTTACTCTACCCATCTCCACCACCCTGCCAAATAATTTATCAATTTATACTTGAGTTTTAAGCCTTAAGGGGTTTGAAAATGTCCTTTGACACGTTTTCTTGTCTATCTGTTTCCCTATCTTGCAGGCTAATCTTATCGAGTACAGTAACATAATTATTGACTCAAAATCGGGTGTGAGTGGAGCAGGTTAGAATTCATAATCAAGTAAATTGACATCATTCTTATCATGTTCCACTATAATTCTTATTGGTTGGTTCATCTTGTAGGACGTAGTGCGAAGGAGGCTAATCTATATACAGAAGTAGCTGAAGGAATTCACGCTTATGGTGTTACAAGACATCGTCATGGTCAGTATTTGGTGCGCATTGAAGGTTTCTAGGTCTGTAATTAAAATATCATGTTCATTGTAAAAAAGTAGCCAGTCAATGGCTCAATGTTCATTCAAGGGTCTACGAGAAACAACCACTCTGCAACCACAGAGTATGGCGGCATTGTCTACTTCCCCCTTGGTGGGAACCTTGAGAGAGACACTGGTTAATGGTATTGGATGGAATTATGTTGGTTCAATACACTTCTCGCTTGGTTTTGTTAGCCTTACAGCTGGTAGTGAGTATTTAGATTATTGGGGCGTCTACTTATAATTAGAGCATCAATTGTTATTTGTATACAACTTCTTGTTTAAAAGTATTTTCTGTTTTAATGCTGAAACTATCTTGCAAACTGACGATGTTATTTGCAACAGCAAATGGTGAAATGACTTTGTTTATTTAGGCTATATGTGATATCCCACTGACCTCAATCTTGTTGTTTACAGTTCCAGAAATTGAACAAGGGCTTTCAGATGTCGCACGTTCAAAAATAACTGTCAGCTTCACTCCACATTTAATGCCTATGGTACTGGTGGTGACTCCAGAGGGTTATGTTGCTCCTTTATCAACCTTTTGGTATAGAAATGTAATTAGTATTATCTACCTGCAGAGTCGTGGTATGCAGTCAACCATGTATGTTCAAATGGCTCCAGGTGTGAGAGTTGAGGATTTGTATGAGCAATTAAAAAGCGTCTATGAGGTATTCTAATGCACTATGTAGACATGTTCTAAAGACTTGTAAAGTTTTCATCTGAAGCTGAGTTCCAATCTTTCTTGATTCTCCAGCTCATGCTTGTAATCTCAGTTATGACATGCGCTTTTATTCATCTATGCATAGTGCTTGATGATTTGTACATCCTGTTTCTCATTGATGTTTTTCTCTTGCAGAACGAAGAGTTTGTAATTTTGTTGGAGAAAGGAGTTGTTCCTCACACTAGGAATGTCCGTGGATCTAATTATTGTTTTATGAATGTCTTCCCTGATAGAATTCCAGGAAGAGCAATCATAATATCAGTTGTATGTTTCCAATTCTTCAGCTTGGCTTCTACATATTCTCTCACCAAAAAAATGTTTTAAATTCTGACGTATACAATAATTTGGCCCTGGGGAATGTTATCCTGTCTGTTGGCAATGTAACTCCCATCCTAAAGCAATATCTGAGGTTTGTATACTTGTGGTGCAGATTGATAACCTTGTGAAAGGAGCATCAGGTCAAGCTGTACAAAATCTTAACTTAATGATGGGATTCCCAGAGAATACGGGACTGCTCTATCAAGCCCTGTTTCCATAGGGTAATTATTATTCTTCTGCCCGTGATGTTTTTCCTCTGTGAATGACTTGGTGTGCCACTATAAATGTTTGGTAGGTACTCTAAAGACGGTCCTAGTCCGCGTGCTCTAAAGACAGTTCTAGTCTGCTACAGATTATAAGTATACTGATTGAGACCACCTAAGTTGAGCACATTTCTTTGCTGTCTGTGAAACCCATAATCATTGCAGAATAACATGCTTTGTCAATTTCTTTATTCAATGGGATGAAAACATGGAAAGAGACAACCCAATGAGCTTTAACCTCCAAAACATGGAGGTATCCTGACTATTGATGTGTTCTCAGAGGTGTCTGTCCTTTTATTTTAAATTACCCAATGTTTTATCATATTTGCGTTGCTAATGGTTTTACTTCATATCAACCAATCCTTAGGATTAACAAAAAATGCCCATCAACACCTACACTTTTTGGCATAATTTTCATTGGTGTGACTTATGTCAACTTATATCTGCGCCTCACTTGCTGTTGCAGATGTAATTGCAAGTTGTCTTGTACTGCTGCAGGAAGTGCGTGAGCATGTTTTTTTGGCATCTTAGAGCATGGGCAACATCTTAATGGGTGTCAAGGCGAGAGAAAGCATTAAGAGTGTCATTGATGCTCATACTCTTGGCAAAGCTTGATTTAGGTTTCAACTGTAGGATTATGTAATGCATTTGTGATCAATCGTTGTTGGATGCTACATGATCTGAACAAACATGTCCCTGGATGTGTATGAATGTATGATCGCTTGTGTCATCGACCTTCCTGTGTTTTATATCATATAGCTTAGTTTTCAGTGGTCTCGTTACCACACCATCATTATATCAAGAGTGAAGAGTGAAGAGTGAAGAGTGAAGAGTGAAGAGTGAAGAGTGAAGGGCTTTGCCACGTACTTTTATCAAAATGGTACGACCATCACCAGTATCTCATCGAGTTTTTGGGAAATTCATTATTATTTGATTCACAGTATGTAACCCAGGAGATATAAAATCAAAACAGCAAATCAACCAAGAGAATTGTTAGACGGTCTTTCGGTGCCGGATTCACAAATCAGTTCCAATTTATTCACGTTATTATAAAATATAGGACACTTCTTAAATTACTGAAATCTTTTCTATCAGGGAAGACATTCATAAAACAATTAATTATGTTAACAATAAGTTATAAAGGGATTTTTTCAAAGAAAAAAAAAATCCAAGTGGATTCAATGTGCATACGTCCGCCACTGCAGTCCTCGACCGTGCTCCCACCTCTCACAATTATTACTCCTTTAGAGGTGATTAAGTGGGCTTTACTAGTTTTGTAAAGGTGTGAGTATTGATTCCGTACCATAATCTCTCACCAAGAAAGTCATAGAATATAAGATAATCCTCATCTCTTTGTACATGAACCGAATGAGTAGGAGTTACTAGGAGGTAACCGACAAAGCAGCCGGCTTTATCACTTCTGAGTCATCCAAACTGAAACTCGTCTCTAGAATATACCTCTGGCTTATGAGTCCGGTACTTCAAACAAGTTTAAACTACCTATGGCACCAAGCCATATTGAACCATGAGTTGGAATAGGACTCCAGAGATACCATTAGAAAGCTTTTGAGAATAATTATTCAATGGAGTGAAATGGATGGATTTTTCAGATCATTTGAGATCTCATTTATATATCTAAACATTAGGAAAGGCACAAACAATTTCCGTCCATCATTGGGCATCTCTGGAAAATTGACGATGTTTTTTAGGCGTCTACAAATACTTTAATTTCTCATTGATTGCTCTTATGTATTTCATAAACAAAATTCCTTAAAAAAAATTTCCTAACAAGATTATTATTATTATTATTATTATTATTATTATTATTATTATTATTATTATTATTATTATTATTATTATTATTATTATTATTATTATTATTATTATTTGCGTTGCTAATGGTTTTACTTCATATCAACCAATCCTTAGGATTAACAAAAAATGCCCATCAACACCTACACTTTTTGGCATAATTTTCATTGGTGTGACTTATGTCAACTTATATCTGCGCCTCACTTGCTGTTGCAGATGTAATTGCAAGTTGTCTTGTACTGCTGCAGGAAGTGCGTGAGCATGTTTTTTTGGCATCTTAGAGCATGGGCAACATCTTAATGGGTGTCAAGGCGAGAGAAAGCATTAAGAGTGTCATTGATGCTCATACTCTTGGCAAAGCTTGATTTAGGTTTCAACTGTAGGATTATGTAATGCATTTGTGATCAATCGTTGTTGGATGCTACATGATCTGAACAAACATGTCCCTGGATGTGTATGAATGTATGATCGCTTGTGTCATCGACCTTCCTGTGTTTTATATCATATAGCTTAGTTTTCAGTGGTCTCGTTACCACACCATCATTATATCAAGAGTGAAGAGTGAAGAGTGAAGAGTGAAGAGTGAAGAGTGAAGAGTGAAGGGCTTTGCCACGTACTTTTATCAAAATGGTACGACCATCACCAGTATCTCATCGAGTTTTTGGGAAATTCATTATTATTTGATTCACAGTATGTAACCCAGGAGATATAAAATCAAAACAGCAAATCAACCAAGAGAATTGTTAGACGGTCTTTCGGTGCCGGATTCACAAATCAGTTCCAATTTATTCACGTTATTATAAAATATAGGACACTTCTTAAATTACTGAAATCTTTTCTATCAGGGAAGACATTCATAAAACAATTAATTATGTTAACAATAAGTTATAAAGGGATTTTTTCAAAGAAAAAAAAAATCCAAGTGGATTCAATGTGCATACGTCCGCCACTGCAGTCCTCGACCGTGCTCCCACCTCTCACAATTATTACTCCTTTAGAGGTGATTAAGTGGGCTTTACTAGTTTTGTAAAGGTGTGAGTATTGATTCCGTACCATAATCTCTCACCAAGAAAGTCATAGAATATAAGATAATCCTCATCTCTTTGTACATGAACCGAATGAGTAGGAGTTACTAGGAGGTAACCGACAAAGCAGCCGGCTTTATCACTTCTGAGTCATCCAAACTGAAACTCGTCTCTAGAATATACCTCTGGCTTATGAGTCCGGTACTTCAAACAAGTTTAAACTACCTATGGCACCAAGCCATATTGAACCATGAGTTGGAATAGGACTCCAGAGATACCATTAGAAAGCTTTTGAGAATAATTATTCAATGGAGTGAAATGGATGGATTTTTCAGATCATTTGAGATCTCATTTATATATCTAAACATTAGGAAAGGCACAAACAATTTCCGTCCATCATTGGGCATCTCTGGAAAATTGACGATGTTTTTTAGGCGTCTACAAATACTTTAATTTCTCATTGATTGCTCTTATGTATTTCATAAACAAAATTCCTTAAAAAAAATTTCCTAACAAGATTATTATTATTATTATTATTATTATTATTATTATTATTATTATTATTATTATTATTATTATTATTATTATTATTATTATTATTATTATTATTATTATTATTCAACCAATAAATTTTATTAAAATACTGTGCATCGTAGGTACTAAACTAATTATTTTTTTATATGTATCATTGATCTTTATTGAGAGTAGCCTTATGATGTCCTATTATTTTGTTATATGCCGTAACATTATATTTATCAGGATAAAAAACAAACGTTTGTGATATTCTTGAATCCATAAGATCTAATACATGAAAACTCACACGGCTAAAATTATCTCCCGATGTGTATCATATCTCTTATGGGATTTTATTGTGTTTTGTGATAGTAATTTCCCTATTGTGATCGTGAGGATATGCATGTCCGGGTTATTGTGACAAACGTTATACAACTTATTAAATGGTTGTTTCTTGTTTCTTCCACAATGGCGTTGGGACAACAATTTCGATTTTTTCCCAAGGTTGTCTGAGTGCATAAGAAAAAAAAAATCTTGTGTTCAAACATCAAACCCAATCAATACTCTCGGCATTTCTTATTACCAAAAACAATTCACTTTTGTTTATTTGAAACATGGGTATCCGAGCTTCGCCCGTCTAATCACACGTACCCTCGAATAGCCGAACTCCCTGGATTAAATTTTAGAGATCTTACCAACAATAATTCGCTTTTCCAGAAAAATATTCTCACCCTCGTTACAAATTGGTTTTGCAACATGAATTACATTCCCTTAATTTTCCGGAAATTTGAATCTCAACCTTGCTTCCTTAATAATGCCTCTTCAATATCAGCTAGTCTTGTGTGAACTTAGACCACCATGGACCAAGTATATTTAAGGGGTGACTCCAGGTGAAGTAAGGGGTAGCTTCACTATTTTAGGGGTGGCTCCAGGTAAAGTAAGGGGTGGCTCCAGTATTAGAGGGGTGACGCCAATGAGGTGGCTCCACTATTAGAGGGGTGACACCAAGGGGGTGGCTCCACTAGAAGTAGGAGGTGGCTCTACTATTAGAGGGGTGGCTCCAGGTGAAGTATAGGGTGACATTTAAACTATTGGTCCACACAAGTTTTTGCATAGAAGCACTCATGAAATTAACTTCCTAAATAGTACACCTGAATTATGTGCTTTCTCACATGCAACAATAAGTGATATACGGCAAGAAAAATATGGTACAACTGAAAGATGTAGGATCAAAATGACTGCAAGTTACTTCTCCATTCAGTGGAAAGTTAAAATTCAACTTTTTGAGGAAGCCATACTTGCGACACATTTGCTGCCCTCTAACGACCTCGAAGATTCAAACAATATCTACCAGAAGATGCACCGTCGTAGAAGCCAAAATAGACAAAATCATAAAGCCCCAGCACAAAAGTTGTCATTGTTCTAAAAATGTGAATGTGAGTACATATTGATTTCTAAATTTTAATCAGCTACACTATCAATAGCTCAACTCCAGCTGGAAAAATGCTCATAGGTATGATGCTGCTGTCATATAAAAGCACTTCGTCCTCCCCTTCGACTGTGCCTGTCATATGCAGTGTTGATTTTGTCGACAAGCTCATTCATCGCACTACAATATGGGACAAAACAAGGATTAATCTCCAAGCAAAGGAAACGTTTTACACACATAACAAACCACACAACGACTATGATTTATTGTTAGTTTTTAAGATCAAGGCAACATTCAGTCCACAAGCTATTCGTTAAAAACCTTAGTCTGCAACTCTTAACACACGTTTTGGAAATGCCACTCGGAGAATTTACTCTACAATTGCCCCTGTGAATTTTTCAACACTTCCCATATTGCCATTGTGACCATGAGGAGGCCATCCTAGAAACATTTACCAATCAATTTTCTCATAATTCAATATCAACAAAATCCAAAATCAAACAGAGTGGGCAAACAAAACTATGAAACTATTAGATATAAGACACACACACACAGCCAAGAGCAAATACCATTCCTCCAAAAAATAAAACAGTACAATAAACAAGAGGGCAAAGAAACAGGTGGAAGGGAAGGGAGCCCAAGCGCTTGAGAAGGCAAATAGACTACATGTAAATATAGCCAAAATTGCGCAGGTTGGACAATTGGGTTGACAAAATCCATGATTCTGAGAATGCCCAAATTCAAACCCATCCAAAATATTCGGGGTAGTCTTGTGAGTGACCCAACCCCACCCCACCCCACCCCACCCCACCCCACCCCACCCCACCCCCGCGGAAAAAAATAAACATAAATTTATTACCTAACCAACCAAAAAGTTAAATAAAATAAAATTGGGGTGCCCTGTAATGTACAATGGGGTCTTAAGCGACCCAAAAATGTAAATTCAAGGCCAACAAAATTACGTCACAAGACTCGCAACATAAAGAGTTGTAATTTGTCGTAAAATACAATTTTAGGTAATTTTTGAAATTTTGACTCACAACATCAATCGTACCCACTGGGGTACGATATGTATCACTGATTGGTCCATCTATTGTGTTCGAACATGTCAAATTTTAGGGTTCTCCCAATGCATCGGAATTAGGATCAATTTTGATCAACAAGCTGGTGCAGCAACAAACTTCTCCACACTCCACTTGGCACTTACAGCAATTGAGGTATTGGATTAAATGATACTGGGAGATTGTTGCTCTTGAGGATTGGTGATGAGGTACAAAGTGATTAATTGAGATTTTGGCCAATAAACATTGATTTGACAATAGAGCGCAAAGGTGTTGAGAGAGATGACTTCTAGGCTTTTATTTGTTCTTGCATACACGAGTAACATATCCCCCATGGTGAACAAGAAAAACAAACCACTTGGATCCTGTCAAGGACATGGTTTGGGGAGGTCCAGATGTATGCAACCTTACCCCTTGCTAATTGTGCTCTTGCATAAAGAATGTGTTATTGATAAGATGTCCTAAAATATACTTGCTAAAAAAAAAAAGGGAGAGAGAGCGCCCACAAGAAGGGTGAGGGGATCACAAGGTGAGGGGAAAGGAACTAGTAAGGAAGGGTTCTTGAGTATACTCTTTGCATTTATTTTGTTATTCGACATTTCCAAAGATCTCACCAATGGTGGTGCTTGTAATAGCAGTGTCACTATACTCAAAGGTTTATGTTATAAGCATCATTCTTGTAGCAAACTATATCCTAAATTGGCTTGATTGAAATTTGGTGTTATCTCTGAGATTTCCCTTTTATAGAGTAAAGGTTGTTTAATAGATTTCAGAGAAAAATGAAATATCGAAGTTACCTAATATAGTAACTAATAGGCTAAGGAGACTCCCAATGGTATCCCACAAGTTATTTAAGTTTTGAAGAACAAATATAGAACGGAAAGGAGCGTTATAAGAAAAATGAAAAAAGAAAAACAAAATCTAGAGTGCCACTTTTAAGTTATTACTCTCTAAAAGATTATAGGTTATCCAGCTTAATTGCAATAAGGGCTGGTGAAGTTCCTGCTAAGTCAATGTGTCAGAAGTTCTAGGAAACTAGTACTCTACAAGTCCACCTCACATGTTGAAACAGAGGGATAACAATAACAGAGGGGAAGAACAGATAAGTAAGAAATCCACTTTATCTTAAGTCACAATCAGCTCAATTTAAAAACTACTTCTAACAAAACTGGAAGTCTGACCTCTACTTAGCATACAGCTCAAGAGGAAGTCTTCCAAGTTGAGTGGTACAAGATACGAAACAAATAAAGAGGGGAAGAGAGGGGAACAGAAGGGGAAAAGTCAAAATGATCATTTCAAGACAGAAGGCTTAAGGATTAAGATTTCAGTACCTTGAGCAGTTGGTTAACATGGCAAGATATGTAACCAGCAAGGTGTCATTGTATTCCTGCAAAAGTAAGAACTCACTTAAAAACCAATTTCTCTACAGAAAGCCCACTTCAGCACCGAGTGGCTCTCACTGATAGAGTGAAAAATTATTACAGATAATTTTCAATGGACAAAGTTGACTAATCCACCTGCAGATCAGAATACAAAAAGGACTCACCATCAAAAAATCATCTTGAAATTTCCCAGATTCTATAGCAGGTAATCTCCTCAAAAGACTTGAGACTTGTCTCAAGAGTGAATTTTCACAAGCAATATCACCTGCAATAATGTACAATAGCAGGTTGGTTGAGTGACACTCAGATTAAGAAGCTAGTAACTACTAACTAGTAAACGTAGTAACTGTAGTAAGCTTCTCCAGTGCTTTCCAATACCTTAAAACTATTACCCCAGTGCCTCTCACAAGGTTCCCACCTACGGCAACATGTTTCTGTTTTTAGTTTTTGCTACCTTTTTTTGGGGGGGGAGGGGTGTTGTTCAAAAGTATACAGCTCTCGCTAGTGCAATTGCAACAAGGCTGTTCCCAAATCCCAACAAGATCCATTGTTGAAGATGCGCTATTTCACAATTAATAAGCAGAGGCAGCTTAATAAAACATGTCATCTAGTATACTATAGTCCAAAGCACTTTCAGCTTTGTTGAAAAGGCACTCCTGCACTTAAGTTCTGTCACTCATATCAAGAGCCAAGCAATTTTGCTGGTATTGCAGGTATCTACGCAGTGTAGGAAGCACCTACCTTCTTGAGAAACTCAATGTAGTAAAAGCCTAATTTACATCTTTACAGATCTACCACAAAGTCTGCAGTATAAGTTGCTACCAGGAATAGATCTAACTGTTTCATTCTCTCTACCAAACCCTTCCCCCCCCCCCCCCAAACCAAAAATTCAGTCCCAACAAAGGAGCAACGGGTTAAAGATGATACAAAAACTTTACCTTTCTGCATTGCAAGAAGATATTGATGGAGCACTCTCACCCTACTATTCAACATCTTTATTGCACTGTGGATACCTGTCAAGTGAGCAGCCACTGCACAAAAGCAACATATATGTCACTGCTATAGTCGGCAAGCCTTACATTGAGCAAAATACAAAGTGGAACAGGTATCCAATTATATTCAGTTTCAAATGTTGTTGTCAGAAGAAAAACCAGGCAGGTGGGTCTCACATTGGGTAGCAGCAGAACCACCATCAGCAGGTTTAAGATGCGCAACATGGTCAACTGAGATCCTTTCTGCTTCTACTGTCTTCAAAGGAAGGAGATATAGACTCAGTAATCGGCACAAATGTGCATTATGTGCATATATATTTGGAGGAGAAGGAAGATTAAAACACCTCTATAGTGTAGCTCGAACTAACGAAGATAAGCTGTGGAAGACCATCTATCACATGCAGTTCTGCAGCTCATAGGAACACAAATTAGCTACAAGTCCATGTTGTCACAAACAGCAATCAGGAATTCAGGATTGAACAATTTATGGTACGACAGCATATAAGAGCAACCACCGAACAAAGATATACTTTAATATAGTTACTAACACCCGAACTACAGTATGCAACAAATGACAGAACAACACCACATCAATTTATAACAAATATTGGAAGGGAACTAGAGCGAGCAACAAACACTCAACAAAAGCACACCAATGTTGCAGAAAAGCAGAACTAACTTCTTTCAGGAGATTTCCAAAGAGTAACCCAGATGGCAAGATACAATAAATATGAGGAGAATCAATAGAATAATTGAGCTAACAATTAAAAGTTTAAAACTAACAATTTCTAAGGATGATCAAATTGGTATTCAATAATTCACCTATCATTGAGTGAAGTTAGATTGGTATTAATTAGTCCATTCAAAAGGTCTACTACAGTTTAGCCATACTCTTACGTATTAATATGCCCTAAATCCTCAAGGGTAGGATTACGAGGACACAAAAAGAACAGTGAAGAGAAAAGATAAAAATTCCTAGGATTACTGATTAGAAGGATAACAACAAGAGTAATGAAGCGAAAAGAAACAAATTCACATAAATGACTCGATGATCTGCCTTTTTCCTAGAGCAAAGCTTGCTGTTTTTCCAATTATTCGTCTTCCATATCAAATCTTACATTTTCATATTCATCTGCCAAGGGAGGAAAGAGAAATCACAGATCCTTAGTGCCCATCTCGTTGTATTTCCCCTAAATTTTGGCCCCTTTTTTATGCTACTCTCTCCACCTATATTATGCTTCCCCCATAGAAGCACACTAATAATAATTTGTAAGAGTTGTAAGTTGTCACCGTTTCTACTTTTGGCAGCTATGAGAAATGTCTCCTGTCAACTACAGTCTTTTGTACTTGGCTGCCTCTCAAATTTTTTTTTTAGAAAGGGCACAATCACTTCCGCAAAGGAAACAACAAGGAGCTGCATTATATAAGGGATCACTATAAATATTCAAACTAAACCCACATATAACAATGATCCTAGATGTAAAAGCATAGAGAACACGAGGGCAACACAGATACCAAGTGGAAGGAAATTTCTCTAGACATTGTTTTGGCTTTCAATAATGCAATATGAATAATAAGAAACGTTATAAAAACGCTATAAAGCATGAAACACGTCAATTTTGAGGTTCTTTAGTGCCCATAAATAAGGAAACAAAAGACAGATTTTAAATTCACCAGCATCCCAGATACACATAACGAACAGGAGAAAAGGGGCAGAAAATTAAACTAACCACTTTCATAGATCGTCACTGGAAGATCTTTCTGTGCATGATTGATTGATGGATTGAGTAGAACATAGACAGGGCTCTCATTAATATCCATCAGCTGCATGTTAATTATGTCAATCAGTAGTTGTTACAGCAATCAATTGTGTTATAGAATTAGAGACATGTTTACATGCTTACCAGAGCAACAAAGCAAACAATAACAACACTAACACCACTGAAGTTCTCGGTATTTATAAGCAAGCAGGGAATTGGGAAAGAATGACACGCAGTATCATTTACGGTTATCTGGACTTCTAAATCAATCGATCAATAAATTAATATTATAACTAGAAGCAGAGGAACTTACAGCTTTATGGATAAGCATATCAGATTCTTGAGCCTCGGTTCCTGTTGAATACCATCCAAGTATGTAGAAGTTGGGAAAAACTTTCTTGTCTGGCCAAATCAATATGATCAATCTAAGTATTAAATAACTAATAGAGAATGGAAATTAATTACTAAAATCACATGGAAGCAGGAAACCCTAACCGTAGATTAAAAGGAGGAACAAGAGAAAAGAAAGGGAAAAAGAGGAACAAGCTAGTTGTTTAACCTAGCCGTACGATATGATATGACACTTATGAGTATGAGTTAACAGAACTAGGGCAAACAAAGAAGAAGAAGTTGTGACTCACAGAGCTCCTGCTTCTTCTCAAGAAAGACTCGATCGAGGGACTGAGTAGAAGAATCATGGAGAATTTCAAAGCTGTTAAAGATCTCAACCGTCCGTCCTCTTTGAACGCCAATAACGCAGCCGTATACTCTGGGCGGAGGGTCGCTGCTGGTGGGTTGCTGTTGCTGGTGCTGTGCTTGGGACTTCACCCTCGTGTAATGATCTGATATGTTCAGAATCACCAGAGGATGAAGCTTGAAGGTTAACCCGCTACTCGAAGACGCCGCCATCTACCAAACAAACTCCACTCCCTCTCTCTTGCTTGATAGAATCCCCTGTCTTCTCCACAACAACGCTCTCGTGCAACTTTAAAAAAAACAAAAATATAAAATAAATAATAATAAAGGGAAACCTTGGCCTCTATGAGTGCTATGACTATGAGCCTTTTACCCTCGGATCCTCCGCAGTATAGAAGATTAAAACAATAAAACAAACTACAAAAGAAGGCGAGTACAGTGCAGCAAATACTGAAAAATACAACTTTGTTGCTGCTTGTATAATATGTAAACAGCTAGTATTCAACACATTGACAAGTATTTTGGCCTATGATTCAAACATCGACTTACAAGTGAAACTGCATTACAAGGTCTGTAATTTAAAAAAGAAGCAGGATTCATAAAAAATACTCCTTTCACCCAACTTAAAGTTATGTTCCCCCAAGATCATAACAGCCACAAATATTAGATTTACCCGTCTCAACAATCTTCACCCAAAACCAGGAAATAAGCAAAATGTAAAAAAGAAAAAAAACAAAACCCAGAACCCATTGGCAAAACTCAAGTCATAAATCAGACAAATTGAACTCCAAATTGCTGTAAACTTGTATCAAAGCACATAGAAAATCGCCTAGCAACAATGGAATCTGTGATCTTTTCCTTATAATCAAAGGATGTATTATGGTAATTGACAACTATCAAGTATGTACTTCAGGACAGAATATCACTACCTCTGAGCACACATATATCCAAAGTGTTCAACTTGCAACCTTGAAAATTCTCAATTTCAACTCCACTCCAGTTTTACCATGGGAAAGAATCAAAATTATAAGCACAAAACATAGAACAAACTATGCTTAACAGAACATGCCGTATGGTTGTACAGATTTGAGAGTTTGAGACTATCAGGATTAAGCAAAAACATAGACCCACAGGCCACAGCCCAACTTTCATTACATAATATGCAATTCTCTGAGAAGCCTACGCTCTACCCACTAACATTCTGAGCCTCCTTTTGCTATAGCCAGACAGTGCATCTAAACTAAAGTTCTTAAGTTCATTTTACTCTAATTTTTCTTGTGTAATGCTATAGAACCTAACAAATTTGCATACCCTTTTCATGGAATCAAACAATACAGCCATATAACTCAATCAAAGAGGCACAAATACTATAACGAGAGTGAAGACCCAGTTAATCAATATTTTCATTCAGGCAATTAATCAAACACATGGTAGATGAAACCAATCACCCAATTTTCTCAAAGAATAAAACCCAAAAAAGGCTACTTTGAAGTAACAAAAGATTACAAATTTACTTAATAGCATGAAGTAAACACACAAAAATAGAGCACAAACCTGTTGTTAGGGAAAATTCGAGCTTCTGATCTGGAATTTGAAGAGAAAACCCTAATCTTTTAGCAAATATATGTCCTGATGATTGAGTATATAAATTCAGAAATTTGATGATCGAAAGAACAACCCTAATCAAGGAGACTGAGAACGTTGCGAAAGAACAATGTTTCTGGGGTTAAAAAGAACAACCAGCGTGAAAATATATAAGGGACACAGAGGGAACTAATAATCACGCGAGAAACTAATAAAAAATAAATAAATAAATAAACATAAAAATAAAACAACAAGGAAATTACAATTTGAAGAAAAAAAAAACGGTTCTAATAGTTGATGAAGAACGGGCAAGCCCGAAAGCCCGAGATGTCCAACACGGAATTTGGACAGATTCTGAAAAAATATTTTATTTAAAAAAAATAATTAAGTGGACGGGTAAGCCCGACCCTATCAAGAAAAACAGGCCGGTCATGAGTCATGACAACAGGAAAAATCACTTGGGCTAGCCCGCCTCAAAGAAAAATTAAATAAACATATTTGAAAAAAAAAAAAAAATTCGAGTATTGGAATCAGTGATTAATAATTTAATTTTATTATGTAAATAGAGATTTATTTTTGTAAAACAAAAGAAAATAAATAGCTCGAAAGCCCATGGGAAAGGCCGACCCATGAAAGAGCAAGTGACCCGTTTGAATAGGTCGAGCTTACATCTATATGGCCCATGGGACTGATTTTTGGTTCTTGTCCTATCCTGTTTTCGACTCAAGCTCCTAAATGATCAGCTCTATTGTACCTTCTGTTTTTGGGGCTTATAGTTTTGTTTCAAGTTTCTAAAAATTTAAAAACATTTTCTAGAAAACCAATTTTGTAACACCCCAAAATTTAAGGCATTTTTTTATTAAATAAGAAATAATATTTATGTATAAGTAAAAATCTTTGTATTACTGCCGCAATTATTCGAAGAATAACTGCAAGGCTAAAATAAAGACTGAAATGTCAAACGCAACCCATTACGTTATTTAGTGATATTGTCTATAGTGGATAAGTATATCTACTACAACAAGTGAAATTTGAATCTAAATTATACTATCTTTGAGCCGATATCCAAACTCAGCAAAACACCTGACCACTTACCATTTTTTGATCCTTATAAATGTCATTTCTACTTCTAATAATTCCCATCTTATATTAACGCAACTTGCTAATCTGCTCCTCAAACCACTGGATCATCGTAGGTAAAAATAGAAAAGAAAAAACAAATAAAAGAAAAAAAGCCGAAACTAAGTAAATTCACTATGTCCCTTAAAATAGTTATTAGGCGGCGATCATATTCACACTTAAACTTAACACATCGGTTATTCAGTTTTAAACTTACCTTTAAACATGACGGGAGCCGACCACTATTAGAAAATGGCAATATAGCGACGACGCTCTATTTACAACTCTTTCTAGGTCAGTCATCGCTGGCAATGTAATGGACATGGATTATTACAATAGATTTTCAATACTTTTAAATAATCAAAAAGCGCCAATATTTTATTTAAATAAATAAAATGTTAGATTAAACGTGCAAACCCAATGCTAACTAAGCTCGCGAATTCACGAATCACAATAATGTTCGTCTATTAGGGTGATTGCTACTTGCAAGTTTTGATTTTGAAATTTCCCTTTTTTTCTTGTTGGGGGTATAGTTGTCCACTCAATAAAAGAAAGTGACAATAGAAAACCAAAAGCGTGGCTACATCGCTCAACTCAAAAACTAAAAACCACCGGAACAGGCCCTTTAACAGCGACTCAACCGCAACTCTCAGGCGGCAACTATACGCACGTACATCTATCTATCTATCTAATTCACTCGAATCAGTTTTAGGGTTTATTCTTCTCAAAATCGAGAGAAAAGGAGCGAGCGATAGTAGCCGCTAAAATAAATTTGAATTCGACGAGGTATATTTTACATCCATTCGTTCTTTAATTTTATTTTTTATTTTTTTGTTTCTGTTTTTTGATTTAATTATGGTGGTGTAATCTGGGGATGTTATTGGTTTTTGATTTAATTATGTGCTCAAATGTTGTTGCCATTCATTCTATTTTGGGGGAATTCAGTGGGATACAATTTTGAACTTACCTTACTCTTCTTAATCTGCTAAACCATGGTTTTGTTATTTTATGGCTTTGGTATCTGATGTACATGCTCATATCTGATGTTGCTTGAAAATTCAGGTCTAAAATGGTTGCTGTTTGAAAATTATTTCATTAGCGTTTCAATGTGGTTGTTACATACATAAACTGTTGTTGCTGTACAGCTTGTTTGTGCTGCTGTGATGGCTGTACATGTTGGAACGTGTTCTTGGAAGTTTTATAATTGCTTTTACTTACGAGTAATTTTCTGCAATTTGATGTTCGTCGTTGCAGAGCGGTTGCTAATGTCTATTAGTCTAGCCATCAGCACCAAAATTTGTTTCTACATCATTAGTGGGTATAGCCGTATAGGCTATTCATCAAGTGCTTTGTTTTATCCTTGGTATTATTGTACCCAAATTCTAGTACTTATGCAAAATATAATCTGACTATCCTCCATTTTTGCGCATTCTGAATACCGACTAATTTCTTTCTACTTTTTCTTCTAATTTGATGGATGACTCCACAAGTTTCCATGTGACAATACCACTGATTTGAGTTGCAGTTAGCAAATAGAATCGAATAAAGAGTAGTCATAAATCCAGATTAGATTGGATAGCTCCAACCAAGACAATAAATTTGCACCTAATTTATTATTTCTTCAATTAGCAGGTATGTTGCCATTCAAGTATTGAACCCCAGGGTCTGAACGTATCTTTTTGGTTACTTAAACATTTGGATAAGACACCATCACTGAAAGACTTGTCGCTTTGATTACAAAGACATAATCTTCTTTATTCATGTAGTAATTACATCAGATTTACTATCCTGTTAATGGGTGCATATCCCAATATTTGGAGTCTGAAGACAAAATGCTACCACGGGGATGCTATGGTAGATTGGGTTTGTAACTCTAAGAACTAGAGACACTGTAAATTAAGATGCTCATGTGCCCTGCTATGTAATACCAGTAGGAGATTTAGACTCTTTTCTCATTCCTATATATCAGAATGTTTTGGTTAGTCTTCTCATCCTCACCCAATTACCTAATTATTAGTACTGCACTGCAATTAGCTCATGCAATGAGAGTTCCGAATTCATTTAGTGAGTAGCTAGATTGGTGGGTTAGTGAACCTTTTAGTGTAGATAATCGTTGGCTGATGACTTTTATGGTGTTGAAGGTGACTGTGAGGATGGGAAATGGAAATAAGTAAACTGTTACTTCTAGGTTAGTGAACCTTTTAGTGTAGATGATCGTTTGGCTGACATCTTTTGTGGTGTTGAAGGTGACTGTGAGGATGGGAAATGGTAACAAGGAAGCTGTCACTACTAGGTTGTATGGACTTGAACACGAATGCGTTATCAACAGGGAGCAAGAAATGTTGGTAGTTGTACGTCCCAGTTTTCTTGTTAGTGATTGTATAAGTCAACGGGCTTCTCTTATTTTGCATACTCAAGCTTTTTTTTGTAAGTTAGTGAGTTTGGTAGGTAGTGAGTTTGGTAGGTAGTGAGTTTTCAAAAAAATAATCGGTATCTAGGAACTTTATTGGCTATTTCTGCATACAGTTTACATGGTCCTCGAGTATATGTTTGTTTCTTGATTTATGTTTGCCTGTTCAATACCCAGATATGATGCTTACTGTTTGCATGTCGATTACCCAAATCTTCAATGTTCCTTCTCAATTTCTCCATTGTCCTAAACAACTTTTGCCATTGGTGATGTTCCCTATTCTGAAACTTTTTGTAAATGTTTTTTGCTGTTGGTAAATCATGTCTTTGTGCCCCTAGCTCATGAGTCATGATGGCTTTAACTTATCTCTTAGCCTTTTAGTGCTGGGAATTCAAGATAATTTGACCAAATAAATTGTTGCCCTCTCTGTTTGATTTGTTATTGAAGTTTCTCCACTTAAAACTCCATATGTCTACTGCAGGTCGCAATAGAAACAACAAAACTCAGAAAGATTGGAGAATCAAAATCCTGTGAAAAGGAATTGAAAGTCAGAATAACAAGGACAAGAAATTTCTGAAATAGCAGATCAAAAACAGAAGAGGAGGAAAAATTAAAGGAAACCCAGGGGAAACAAGTACAAAATGTAGGGCAAGTGGATTTAGTACTAACATTTTGTTTTTATATATAAGCAGGTTCTCATAGTGTAATAAATACTTCAACCTTATTTTATTTCTATTTTCGTTCTTTGTGATTAACTCATATTTATTTATTGATCTAGCCCGTCTTGCCTGCGCATTTGTCCGTGCCTTGCACACTAGTGTAGCAAAATAGCAGTAGGACTAGGAGTATCGTTTCAGGACAGACAAGAATGGCCGAGGATGCTCCTCCTCCCATCAGGTTGATGAATTTCGTCTCCCAGGACCAGGTCCAGTTTCGAGCCCTAGCTTGTCTGATTTTTCTTTCGGGTTTGGGTGCCTCCATTATATATAGATTGTAGACAGTTAGGGTTGATTATATGGTATGGCATGGTCAATAAATTTGTGTGAACGGATGGATGACTGCAGTTAGAGGAGTCAAAGAGAAGCAGGGGTGAAAGAGTTGAAGATGGCACTGCTCAGAGAGATCGTCCTCTCTTCGAGGTTTGTTTTTATTTATTTATTAATTTTTTTTCTTATTCATTCCAAAACTCATTCTATTTATCTGTATTCAAGTTACCCAATTAGGAGTGAGATTCATTGAGAATGAATGATTATCTTGATGAAAACAATTAGTGAGGTTGATTGAATATCTAGACTAAAACAATTAGATGATGTTTTCTTGGTAGTAATGGAATGCAATCATTTTAGTAGAGGTAGAGGTGGCAAAGCGAGGAGGGAGAGGAAAGAGATGAGAAATGTGTATTGTATTACATTCTTCCATGTAACCAATGTGATCATAAAGATGATATAACCAATCAAACTATTCCCATCTCTCTCCTCCCCCTTCCACCTTTACTCTACAAAATGGTGGATTGCATTGTAATCACCAAGGTTTCCAAGTAAACGAGCCCCTTATCGGGAAACAGGCTGCCGACATTTTGCTGTTGGTTAACCTTTGTATCAAGTAAGGAGCGCCCTTTTGCCATCGTTTGTGGTTTTTGTTTCAAAGCTCTACAATCAGTGAGAGCCTCTTACTTGACAATTCCAAACCCTCATTTTCATCTTCCTATCTTGCCATTCCCAACAACTAACGATGTCTCTTTAATTTTTGAAATTGCAGATTTTGAAGGAGAACAAGGACAAGCAAGACGCCGAGTTTAATGAAAGGTTCAAGCATCGTACGTGTATTACTACATCTCTACTCACATTTTCTCTACCTACTTCTCTGCGCAAACAAGCTCATCACTTTCTGATCTTTTTTCTGGATCCTATGTTTCTGAAGCCATTATATTCAATACTTTACTACTTCTCCTTACCAGAGTAATTGTATGAATTAACCTGCAGGGAATGAAGTGCTTTGACGTTTTGTGTGTTGCAGGACCTCCCAAGGCTTTGGATGAAGATGAGACTGAATTTCTCGATAAATTGGAGACGGTGAGATTATGTTTCATGAAGATTACGTAATTTCTGATTGTCATGCTTTTGCTGCGGATGGCATTACACTTACATTTCTGATTCAAGTATGCTATCATGTCTAAAGAAATTTAAACTTATAGATGAAAGAGGTCACTGAAAGAATATTTGAGGACTCAGCTAGCCAAAGTTCATGCCATATGATTGGAAGTCATACCAATTATGCAGCTTGGAACCTCTCTTTCGAGGCTATGGTGTTATACAGATGCTTTTGACCTACGTGCATTTCCAAATTACTTTTGTCCTAATTTTGGACATGCAACTCTGATGCACCTGTATATTTAGCCATGGACTGTTTGCATGTTGCTTGAGCTTGGACAAGAGGCTTAATTCTTACACAAACGTTCAACTCATATATTGGAAGATGAATGGTTTGACTTGCTTGGAAGTAGGAAAGGCTCTTAAGGTAGCTTCGATTAGCACATAGTTTTTTTATATTGGACTTCACATCTAATGATTGAAAGGGAGAAATAGTACTCTAGCCTACCCATAAATTCACATGCCTAGATCTAGCAAATATGATTGATATCTCTATGTATGTCTTCTTTAGTCACGTGATGTTTGTTTATTGTAAACTATATGTGCTTCTTGCCTTAGTCCCTGCAGTATGCTTACTTGTTTGATAATGTTTTGTGTGATTATGTAGTCAAGGAAAGAATATGAACGGCAAATTGCAGATGAAGAAGCCCAACAACTTCGGAGATTCCAGGTATAAGATATTCTATCCCATGTGAGTGGCATACTCCAACTTATCTGATTATGCTCACTATAATCATCTTAGATTAGTGTCTCTTCTACCCTAGTGAGTAGTGACCCAACGGAGATATTGTTATTCTGAGTGATATTAGTGTCTTTGTTGGATACCTAACAAAAATGTGAATCTGTGTTTTGCTTGCTGAAGTCCATTGTCAAAGGTTCAGAAAGCTGGAGTCTGGAGATAAGAGTAACTATGATAATCTGCAAATTTTGAAGCCTTGTTAACATGACCTAAACAACAGTACACTATTTTTTATAGGTACTTCTAGACCTGAGCAATGGACAAGGGCCCATTTACCTGCCAGACCCGACCCTTCCTCTGCTGCTCTCTGTTTCTCTCTCTTTTGGTCACGCATTTGGTTGAACTTCTGTAATAAATTTCATTCCCACTTCAACACTTAGCGAATTAAGGTTTCTGGGGACTTAGAGAGAGAGAGGTTTAAAAAACGGAAAGAGAGAGTTCGGTATATTGGGACAATGGCGATAATCATAATATTGCAGATCTCGAAACGCTAGCTAGTTTCCTCTCACAGAAGTTCAATTTTCCTCCATTTTTTTTTTCTTGTTCAAGAAATCTTTCCTTTCTTTTTGTTTCTATTGAGATCTGATTCAATTTCTTGAACACTGCTTTTCTCCACGTTCATTTTGCCCTTGCTTCAGATTATAGCTTTTTTTCCCCTCTCTTTTTCTCCTTCATCATTTGTTAATATTATGATTGGATTGATGAGATAACATGGTGAGTTATTTACTGTTACTTTACAATTCAACGATAGAGTTGTGCATTAGCTGGATTTTTCAATGTTGGCCCTCACGTTCGTCGTTTACTAGGTCAAATGTTAAACGCCTCAGCCCAAAGCTACCGACCCGTAACGTTATTGATGTTGCCTGACCCGGCCCATTTCCATAGTGGACCGGCCCGACATAGCCTGTTGTCCAGGTCTAGTACTTGCATATCTTTTAGATGTCATTCTACCACTCATCTCATCCTTTGCTATTATTAATCTATTTTGTTTCTTATTTTAATATTAATCCCTCTTACTCTTTTTTGAACTACTACTAATACAGTTGCTATATGCTAATATTTCAATAACATGTTCTCTAAAATATTTTGGTCTTTGTTTGCAGTTGCATAGTGTTCTCATGTTCTGCAATGTCACCATTGATTATAAACCATGACCATTTTTACATTGTTGATGTTTGTTCTGTTTCCCAATATTAGGCAGCAGTGGAGGCACAATCTATGGTTGTACACGAGGTTAAAGAACCTCCTGTTTCTGATGCCCAGGTCAGTTGGAATCAGCGAACACTTGTTTGCAATCACATATTTTTGGTACATCAAAATTTCTTCCAGTAGGAGTTTTCTTTGTTTTTGCATCGTTTATGCTTGAAATTAAATTTTTAAATATTCAGTAAATACCTAGGTATATGCTGGGAATTTGGGGTATCTGAATTCATCTGATGCCTCCTTTTCAGCCTTCTGCAAAGTTGCATGCCATCATTTTTAAAGAGGAATTACACAGAATCCTTTTATAGGGATTTAAGGAAGTCTAATATGGATTTAGGGATTGGGAAATGGAATGCGAAGTATCAAAATGCCTGTTAGAAATGAGATTCTATGGGACTCTGATCCTGGAGAGGGTTCCAGTGCTTAGCCTCCTTAAAAGATGGGTATTGATGAAAAATAAGTATGATTTTGATTCAACAGAAGGGTAAGGATCTGATGACAGATTAATGCACGCAAACCAGCTACAAAATGGAGTAAATGAATATGTGGAAGTCACTTTAAGAAATGAGCCAGAAGGGACTTGGTGGTGGTTGAGCTTTGTGGGAGCTTAATATTATGCAAACGTGATTTGCCATCTGGATAATGCTGTTTCCACTAGCAGGCGGAGCATGGGAGTATGGGACACTTGCATGAGCAATAGAAATGCGTCTTTGTGTGGACTAAGCTTTGGCTGACTCACATTAGCTTTATTATCTATAAACATGATCATTCCTCCATTTTATCTTCCCTTCGCATCAGAGAAACTAGAGCCTCTTATAATAGCTTGTAGAAGAGATGGATCATTGATGTTTTGTGCTGTTATAGAAGCACCTATTGTTCATTCTGTTCATGCTAAACTATGAAATGCTACTTGCTAATAGCAGGAGAAAAGGACAACGGGAAAGAAGAATCAGCCTGCTCAGCCTTTGGGTATGATCATTAAAGTTAAGCCAGCATCCAAGAAAGCTAGAGTGGACCCAATTCCAGAACAACCATCAGGAGCTGCAGTAAAGCATTCTGCTGAGTTTCAACAATGTTCAAGCCCTTTGAATACACCAAGTGATACTGGAGAGAAATGTGAGGAGCCATCAAAGAAGTCCCACAATAAGAGTAATAGGGAAAGCGTCCATGATTTCGTAAAGACTGGTCTTGTTTCATACAGTGATGAAAGTGACGATGATTAGCCTCTCCTTGCTGGTTTGAGTTTTCAGAAATTTGTAACATATAGTGATTATTTGAGCTGGAAATTAAGTTTAATTCAATGTTGTTGCACAAATTTGAGGCAGCATGGGTAAATGACTTGGCATGCCACTATATATTGTTGGTAGGTATTCTAAAGACACTGTCAGTCTGCTACTGATCATATGTTTTTCTGATTGAGACCACCTAAGGGGTGGAGCACATTTCTTTGCTGTTTGTGAAGCCAGTAATCATTGATTCATTGCAGAATGACATCTTATGTTTTCCTTGACCCTAAAGGAATCTTTCGTTGAAACGGGAGATGCTAGCCTTATTAACAGAAACAGTATTTATACTCTTGCGTGCTCTCGTAAGGTTCTTAGTCCCTGCCCAGCCTTTTTTTTTTAGGACTCATTCTACAACCATTATTTGTTTTTGGCATTAAACTTGTTTTCAATGCCTTTTGAGACTAAATACATGGTAAGAGACAATCCATTGAGCTTTATTATTTCCAAAACATGGGGGTAGCCTGACCTTTGATGTGTTCCCAGAGGTGTCTGTAGTGTTAAACCTTTTATTTTAAAGTACCCGATGTTTTATCATATTTGCTTTGCTAATGGTTTCCCTTTACTTCATATCATCCAATCTTTTGGACTAACAAAAAAATACTCTTTGGCATTTTTTTTGGCATGGTAATGTAATGCATTTGTATCAATCGTTGATGGAATGCCACATTATTGGAACTAACACGTTCCTTATTGAGTATGAATGTATAGTCGCTTGTGTCGTCGACGTTCCTGTGTTTTTGTATCATGTAGCTTAGTTTTCAATTGTCTCATTCTCATATCACACCATCATTATTCCGAGTCAAGATTGTAATGCTTTGCTACTTACTTTTATCAAAATGGTAACCATATTAGGAAATAAATTAATTAATAACCCCCGGAGATCTTAAACTTGAGTCATTTCAGGATCACTAGAGATTTTCCAGCTCATTAAATTCGCAGCTCATGGGAGATGGTACTAGTCAAGCAAAGCTTGGATACTTATATTATCAAAAAGTAAAATAATAAACCAGAGATCTTATATTCTTTAGAGTAAGTGTGAATTTACGGCTCCTGGTAATTTATAACATCCTCATCTCTTTGTACAAGAACCGAATGAATAGGAGGTAACTGACAAAACAACCGTTATGAGCACTTTTGACTTTTGAGTTATCCAAAACGAAGCTCGTGTCTGGAAACGGAATTGCTTAACGTAAATCTTAAATTACTTAACGCAAATTTTTTTGTCACAATACTTCCCATTATAACCATTTTCATTTAAAATGGCATTTCCTTTCTCTTCTTCTTTTCCTCTCTAATTGTTGTACTCTCTGTCGCTCTTTCATTGAAAATAAAAAAATAAATAAAAAATCTAAATTAACTAACCAACTCTCTATGAATGATACGTTTGATGGGGTAACGATTTGACGGAAAATAATGATGATGTACAAGATGTATTAATTAGAGTTTAAATAACCTTGATACGTTATATATTGATTTGGGTTTATGGGTGGTTGATGCACTTTAGCCGCAGGCGGGTGTAGGCAGGAGTCCGTGGCTGGTGGGTTGCGCGTGGATGTGGGCAGACGGTGCGTCTATGAGGGGATGTGGGTATGGCCTCCATCGCCGAAGATTATCGCCCTCCACCTTCGCCAGAAAATAAAAGAAAATGAATTCATAATTGCCAAGGCCCAAGGGTGGAGAAATTTTCAACCCCATATGAGATCTGTAAGAGGGCTTTTAGGGTTAGGATTATGGTAATACTTTCATGTTTAGTTTAGAGTTCTTTTTGTTTAGATTAATGTAAAGTGAATTGAGAAATTAATAAATATTAACTACTGTTACTCTCTCTCTTCTTTGTTTTTGGCAATTGAGGTGTTTGTATAATTAATTTACGGCTGTCCATTGATGTTTGTTGCTGGGCATTGATCATTGATGCCGTGATGCGTCATGCGTGTTTGCAATTAGTATTTTGAATGTAAATTTGGCTTTTTCTTTACCCAATTCATCAATTTAGCAAATTTCAATAGCTGTGTTATAGGCATTGAGGGGTGGATGGAGACTTGGAGAGAGAGAAACGAAGGAGAGGAAAATTTGTTAGAACTTTATTAGGGATACTGTGTGGAGAAAAAATTTACGTTAAGTAATTTGAGATTTACATTAAATAATCCCCGTCTGGAAATTGCCTCTGCTCTGCTTAAGGCTTGCGTTCCTGAAACAACTTTATTACAGCAAACTTGATTTTGAGCTGCACTGAAAACTTGATTTCCTTGGTACTTGAAATCAATCTTCAATAGTTCCCAGCTTTTGGTTGTTCCTCTCTTGCCTTATCTGTATGAAATCTGTACTCTCACTAATCACTAGGCATTACACTTTGAATTAGAGTTTGGCACATAAGTCAACTTCCGCAATAGAGCTTTTGTCATCTCTTCGGGTCTTGCAAGTTGCAACGGTGAACTTCCGCAAGTTTTTTTTTTTTTAATTTTTATTTTTATATACAAGTAACCGACATCACTCTCAATAAAATATTAACAGCCGACAAAATAGTGTTTTGCAGTACTTATTTTTATAGAGTAGCAATGTTTCAGGTACTCCAACTGGATAAGAGCGATAAGTGTTTCGGTGATACTAATCCTTTTATTCAGATTTATTCATCTGGATAAGCTCTTTATAGGTGTAACACAACTACACAAGTGCCGGGAGTCTTATCCAAAACAAATTGTAAGTCTTGTGTAAGATAAGTGACCACCCGTCTCACCAAGAGTCACATAAAGACCATTTAGAAGTTTTTGTGATTGACAAATTACGAACAGGAATTTCAGTAGAAAATAGCGAAAGCAGCTGACCCATTTCTTATTTCTCCATCAAAAAAATTGATGAGAATGGCCAGGCCAAGCCAAGCATGGTGGTTAATTACAGAGATTGTTCAACATCAAAATAACCATTATTATATGTACACAAATTGAGAGTATCTTGAGGACCATTTTCCCTAAACTCTCAAACATAGCAACAGAACACTACTTCTATTTACAATAATAATTAACCCTTTTTTGGTTAATCACTTTAATTCACATATTAATCATACTTCTTGTCAAAAAAAACTTAGATGTATGGATTAATATGAGATGAATAATCACGAATTCCAGCACCTTCCCAACCCATCCATTCCTCCCATAAATCCCATTCTGAATCATCACTCATCCCTCTAAATTGTTCATCTGGATCATAGTATGACTCTGTCTCTTGCGTTGTCGTTTCGCCTCTCAAATTATCTAACAGCATCTACATAATAATTATATCAAAATGTCAGCCATATTGGTGCAAAAACACAATTTACAAAGAGCTACACAGAATTTACTCATTGAATTTAGAAGACAATAGACATAATCAATTGATTATGTCTAAAAGTCATATACTCCCCTCCGTTTCAAATTGAGTTTCGTGTATTGCTTTTAAAAAATGTGTTTGATTGATTAAGTAGAGGAGTATGAAATTATAATATGCAAGATGTGTTGTCTTTTTCAAAATAGTGACGCGTTATCTATATTAAAAAAAAAGTCCTTTTCGCAATTACACGCAATTACATATGAGCTTCAAAACAAAAAATTATTACTTCTCTAATCAAACAAAATGATTGTAACGTACTAACGTCTGTCTTTATGTGTTTGGCTGAGTATTAGGTATCATATCATATCACTCGTCTAATTAATCAATCAAATGATTGCACCATCATGTGTTTTTTAAGCTTTGCTTAGAATTTGAGACGCAATTAATTTTATACACTTGACAATAACAGTTTCCAATCATAAACCTATTTCAGTTTTCAAGAAAAAAAGAAAAAAAAAAAACTAATTCCTAATCAATCGAAAAGTAACATACTTAAATGTTAGATCTTCCATTAATTTCAATCCTAAATATGATTGGACTTTTTATGCTAAACATTAGGATTTAGGAGAGAGAAATCAGTTATACCTCATAAGCTTGGTTGATCTGATGAAACTTGATGGTGCAATTATCTTCTCTGCCCACATCTGGATGATACTGCAAACATAAACCACAAACAACATTGCCGTCATTAGACAAATTCCACTATTAATCGCATCATATCGCAGTAAATAAACACAAAATAATCCGTCAACTTCAAAATCAATATCATCAATTGACTCAAAACATTGAAAAATTCAAAGTCAAAACCTCAAAAAATCCAAAAAAAAAAATCAAAGAAATCAAAAATCAAATAAAAGTACCTGCAAAGCGAGACGTCGAAAGGCCTTTTTGACCTCAGATTCAGAAGCACCACGATCAACCTTCAAAGTATCATACGAATCAGCAACCGAAGTAGCCGAATTCGAAATAAAATTAACTCGATTAACAACACGATTGTTATTATTTCTCTTTTTCATTTTCAGAAAATGTTGTTGCATAAAAGATGACGATGATGATGATGGTGAAGATCCTGCCATTCCAATTGTTGCTGCCATTTTTTCTCTCTCCTAAACTCAAACTAAATTAACAAATTTTTCCGTTTTTATTTGATCTGGTTTGATTGCAATTTTTTAGGGGAATAATATATCGAATATTATTTTAGTGGATTACGAATGGATAAAAAGGGGGAAAAGCGGGGGGTATATACAGGAGAAAGAAGAGTTGGTGGTGGTGGGGCTAGGTAATTACGTGGCAATGTGTGATTCGCGGAAAAGGGGGGCCGACATGTCGCGGCGTATTTTGAAGAGAGAGAAAAAAGAGAGAAGGTGTTCTAGGGTGAGTGGTGGTTTTTTTTGTTTTTTTTTTTTAAATTTTTTTTGTGAGGTGGATAAGGATCTGTTACTGTAAATGCGTAAATGGATACTCGACTCCTATTAGATCTTATCCATGTGGGGTTTTTTCGTTTTTTCTGTTTGAGTTGAGTAGGTCTAAATTAAAAACGTGAAGTTGTCAGTTTAGGCAGTTTTGGCTGACTATTCACCACGTATTTGATCCTTGTGGCCTGTGGGCTACAAGTTCGATGCACTTTCGTTTTGGCTAAGACCAAAGGGTCCTGACGGAACAAATTTTAGAGAAATCTTTTTTTTTTTTATTGTTTGAAGATGGGGTGTTGATTGGACTCCTTTTATTTTTATAGCCGATTAGTTATTACAGGAGGAGGGCTCAGAGGGGGGTTATTGGTATTCGAACTCTGGTTGGGAACTAAGTCCTAGGGAACCAATAGCAATAGATCAAGACAAGCTTGGTTGTTATTTTTATTTTTGAATTTTTTTTTAAAAAATCAGGTATCCACATATGTTAGGTGAGAAGTCTCACATTGGAGAACAAAAAGAAACTTTACGTGCGTATAATTAGAGGATTTAGAATTATACATTCCTCCAAAGTTAATTAGTTTGGGTTGGAATCGCCTTGATGTTATAGCTTATAAACACTCTGTTTAATCATTTGATACAGAACATTCATTTTAATTCAAGAGCAAACGGCTAGTTGAGTCATGATGCTGAGTCACCAAGTTTGTTAGTCCTTTTTTGTCTTATTATAGCTGGGTTGTGACGTAGATTACTACCATTTTCTTTTATTCATTTCCCTAAAATCCAAGGTATTGGTGAAGTAGTATAAGTAGTTGGTGATGTAATGAGATGAGTAACCTGGATATTACACTCATTCTCCTCTCCTAAAAACTTCTCCAAATTCTCTCAATATTCGTCAATTCAATATTGCTTAGCAATCATTCATAATCTCTCATTGTTCTGCTTATTGATTTAATTAACTCTTGAAATCTTTGCATTTCCTCGATTATCTGTATCATCATTGCTTTTGTTGAAACTTTATAATAAATCTAGTTTGTTGAAACTTTACCGCATTTGTTATACGAGGCTATAACTAATCGGATTTGTTGCCCTTTCATTGGTAATACGGCTTGAACCTGAAATCTTAATTAAAAGACTACAAAGTCTTTACCAACTTGAACAACAAATTTTATTTTAGAGGTTCCAAGTTGAAGGGTCGAGATTCATATTTCTCTTTCATGGTTGGGGAAATATGAGTAGTGTCAACACTTGAGCTTTGGGTGGGATGTTGGTAGGGATGGTAATGGAGCGGGGCGGTAGTGGATATAGGTAGATCTATCCTCATACCCTCCTGGGTATTTTGATTTCGCCACCCGCCTTATCCCTGCCACGCGTTGGAGATCCCAAATCCACCTCTGCCCCACTTACCCGGCGGGTATCCACCTCCGCTACATTTATCGGGAGGGTATCCATATCCGCTTTATACCCGCCCGAAAACAAATAAAGCCCACATCTGAATCTATCTCAAATTCACCCTAAGATAATTTGCAAGGAAAATTTTGAGCTTTTTGATAAGCAATACCATTATAGCAATAGACAATTTCTATATATTTGGTAAAATAAGGTTTTATTTATTTATGTTTTACATTTTTTTTTATTTTTATATGGGTATGAGGCGGGGCAGATGGGTATAAGGCGGGGCGGGTAAACGGGTATAAGGTGGGGCGGGGCTCCGACGGGTATCCACCGGGGAAAGAAGGCAAACCACCCTCGTCCCATCCCCGTGGCGGTTTTGCTTTATCAAAATCATCCCCGCCCCATCCCCACCTAGCGCTCCCCCATCCCCACTTCAACTGGAGCGGATGGGGGGCGGTACCCACTTGTACCCGCCCCACTGCCATCCCTAGATGTTGGGAGTGGGAGGGCATCTGTACACCCAACTTTGACCCAGTAGAAAATGGGGTAAACGTTTGGATCATAAAAAAATTGGGTTGAATGGAGGCTCGTTCTTATATATATATGTGTGTGTGTGTGAATTGTAATGTAGTGTAGAGTGATAATGGATTTTGATGTTGATAGCATTTTGTGTATGTTGTAGCAACTTGTATCCTACACTTTAAGCTTTTGATTTTATGACAAATTGTACTCCTCTATTATTTGATCCTTTTTTTTCCTTTTTACCACAATTATGTGATCCATTTACCCATAAATGTCATTGTCGAAACTTTTTTTAAATTTTTCCCCCTGATCTACCTAAACCTTGTGATGATGAGTTTTTTTGGAATTTGTGTCTCCTTTAGAAACCAATAAAAATAAGAATATTTTAGTCATTCAATTTCATTTATTTTAAAGAAATCTTTATCTTTTTTTAAACTGAGAGAGTAAGTATAGCTACTCTTTTTTATGGGAGAAAATAACAACTGAATAAGAATACTTTAATCACTTTAAGAAAAGAAAAAAAAAAAAAAAAACTTCAATCATTCACTAATTCTTTAGTTTGGGTGACTGTTGACCATGTAATTGATCTTCAGCTTCTTGTCAGCTCTTTCGGCTTTAACTATAGTTTATGAGTAAGTCTTGTGTGAGACTAACTTACAGAAAAATAGGATCACTATTATTTAGCATTGTAAGAGTCACTTATTAGTTTTGATATTTGTTTATAAGGGGTTTTCTTATTGATCTTTTATATCCATTCGTACTTGTAGCATTGCTCAAACTTATTGATCAGTACCAAAATGTACCCGCCAAGGCTTTCAATTTTGTATGATTGTACGCTATTTAGACAATGACTGCTCAGTGTTCAGTACTCCTCTTGTCAACTATACTTCCTGGAAGATATCTAAGATCGCAACTTGACTCACAGTTACAAAAATAAAATATCATAGCGTTTTATTAAACTCAATTCATCAGAGTCACCACGAATAGATATTGTTTAGGGCAAACCTATCCTATAAGATGTACATAGATAGGATAGAGAGAAGGAGAAGAGAGGAGAGCCCGAGAGAATGTGAGAAATCTCATATCATATCATATCATAAGTCCGCTTTATACAAGTTTTTGTGCTCATCAATCAATGGACATTTATAACAAGATCCAATGAAAATAGTGTAATAATCGCATTTCTCTTAGAAACAATTTATTCTTATTATTTTTACCAATACAATTTTCAATGACATGATCATCTAAATGAGAACGATCTGAAATGTGAGAAACAAATACACTTTCACTGATCTTGGAACAAATTCCAGAGCACGACTTTCCTGCTATTATAATCTAGTCTTTTAGATACAAGTCTCAAGCTAAGGCTATTTTTAGCAATTTCAGCTTAAATATTTACTAATGTTACAGTAATGATACAAACTCATAATTAAGGGTAACCAACTACCTGTGTTTCAAATAAGATCTCATTCTCATTACAAGCATAAACAATTCCATGCTCTTGAATAAATAAAAAAAGCAATAAAATCTCCCTGAAGAATCCATCTCTGCTATTTCGCATTAACCCTACACAATCAAGCAAGCAAGCAACCTTCTATGTGCCTACACTTCTACTCAATTATGAAAATCGTTAAGGACATTTTCTCTGGATGTAAGAAGCCCCATGCTCTTCATACCTGCAAAGGAATGCAAGGGTAAGCCGAATAAAAGAGAGATCCTATCCACATTGAGCGCAGTAGCTAACCAATTAAACAAATATCTACTGTTTGAAAGAATATAGACAGAGAGAGCAGTCATACTCAGACTTGGAGAACCACATCTGCTGGAAAGAGCCAAGAGATGCCAAAATACTCCCTCCAATCCAAACACTGCAATGAGTTTCACACCAGTTAAGTACTCAACAGTCAACATATATCAGTATAGTTGGCAAAAAATATCCACCAACATTAAAATTTAAATTTGTAAACAGACACCCAAAGAGGGAGAGGGAGAATAGAGAGCACAAATTTACCAATATCAATATCTAACACTCGAGATGATCCGAAAATGGCAAATGGCCAACTAATGGTCTATAGTAAAGCTATCACCTTATAACCAGTTCCTTTGTGCTTTAAATCTAAGAGAACCTAATCACTTCCAACATGCCCTATTAGCTTCATTATCACTTCCAGTTAAAAGTTCCAGTTTTCTCCAATTTGTTCCAGTTTTCTCCAGTTTCCAGTATCCAGTCTAACAAACCATGCCCTAATTTAAGAGAAAGCAACTCAATGCAAAGACAACAGATATCTAAGAGTTGTGGATGCATGCTCAACAGACAATGATGCGCATTAATATCCTTCACTAGTGTATCAATGTTGACTGGGCCATGCAAGAGGAACGGGACTAGTCACAGCACTTCTGATATCAAGTTTATAGACAGAGAACATCAACCCCGTCTTTTACTCCAACAAAGCAACCTCCACAAACCACAACAATTGCAGCCTAAACTCAGAATCTGGTATCTAGATAACAAAACACACTCCAAAGTGCAGAGGGGATAGGGATATGAAGAGGAGGGAAAAAGGGAAGAGGTTGAAGAGTAGAATACGAAAATGACTTACCTAAATCTTCTTTCTGTAGCATTTCCACTAGCCAAAACTTTAACTCTGGCAGCTTGAGGAGACTCCTGCAGAATAATAACTGGTTCAATAACTGAAACAATAAAGCTGTTTTTTTTTCTTTTTTTTGCAATTAGCAGCAATCATCTATTATATTTACCGTTATGAACTAAGACCTTAAACACAAGCTACAATCAAACCTCATATGTACTACATCCTTCAAGGTTATTCAGTTATGGACTAAAACAGTACTAATCCAGACATAAAACCAAGGACTGCCACGAGAATTAATTACAACCACAAACAGGTTTATACGATGCAAGGCTTTACAGAGTTTAAGCAAACGGAAGAATGTAACTTTCCAAAACTCGCACAAATTTGAAGTTCTACAAAACCAGTTTAATGCCTCATCTCACATTGCCCCATGAGAAAGAGTAAAGGACTACTTGTAAATTTAAAAAGAAAAAAATAGAGAGAATTTTTTTTTGAAAGGTCTCCCCTGTTCCGTACTCTTTAACCTCCAAGGTTGAGGTTTTCAAATGTTGCTCCCAACCACTTTTTACCAGGTAAGTTAAATCTGATTTCAAAGCAACTCTTTCAGGGGTGTGCGTGACTATAAAACGATCTATTATAAAACTCTGTCAATACCCCAACCAAGCAAAGGAAAGCGATGGTGGTAGCACTATGCGCTTCAGTCTTCACAAACACATGTAATATCTAGGAAAAGTGTGGGTGTGTGCTTCAGTCTTCACAAACACACATACTATCTAGGAAATGTGAAAGTGATGGTGGTAGCACTATGCGCTTCAGTCTTCACAAACACACGTATTATCTAGGAAGCCAAATACATTTAGTCAGGCCCGACAACAGAAAATTGTTCATAAAGGGCTGTATCAAAACTATTTGAGCTTCAGTAGTAACTCATGTTACTTGAATACTATCCAGCACAGGAAGATGTCCAAGTGTCAAATTTGTCCCTCGTCGACCAGATTCTTGGTCCAAATTCAAGTGTCTGTGACTTCGCAACCCCATGTCAAAGAGTCACAATTCCAGCTCAAAGTCAACAAAGTACAAGGGAAAAGAAAGTTAAAACGTAGCACACTTAGGAAGAAAGAACAAAGAATGTGTGAAAGATTGGACCTCTAGAAGGTCTTTTTCAAGACGCTCTTTCAATTGTTGCATTGACGCTGTGCCACCAGCAAGCTGCAAAGATGAAAGAAAAAACCATCATTAAGTGCAAAAGCAGATAATATGTTTGATGCCAATACAAACAGCACCATGGAAGTTAAATTTATGCTCATGTTGGTATTATGAAATACACAAAAGTAAAGGCACTCCTGCATACGCCAAATTCGTAGAGCTGGTGCGGTTTGTGGGTGGAAGGTCTCCACCTGGTGGTTCACAAGGTAAATCATCCCTCCTAATGAGGAACAAAAGAATTTCTTTTCGTTTTTCAAATAGTTATAAAATTTGATCCTACAACACAACTCTGGAGGCTGCTCAACAGTGTGCTTCCTCACAATTTTGACAGATATATCAGTTTAATATGGTTTTATATACAGGCAAAATCGTCCAGTTCATCAAGTTTGCCAAGTTCTTGTAATCTTGACCATCTTCAGCTCGATGAACTAACCAGAAAGGAAAACTACAATTGGCAGGTATTATTTAGTTTTGAGAACAGATGAAGAAGAAAGCAGAAAATGGAAGGAGAATCCTCGAGAAGCAGGATATAATTTCTGAGGAGATCCAACTATCCAAGTAATGTTGCATCATGTAATGACACACTGTGGTCCAGATCCAGGTAAATAAAACATCAAGCATACACAATATCTCATCAAATCAAATACACACCGTCAACAAAGTAACTTCATAAGAAATTGCATATAGGAAATCTGATAGCCCAACAATCCTGAAGTAGAAAAGAAGCTATTAAAAGCCAACGAATAGGGCCAACTAGGGATGCTCATTGGTCCAAGACCAGACCAAACAAGACGGACCGAACTGGACCAGGACCGGAATTCCAAACTTTCGAGACTGAAGACAGGACCGAGTATATTCTGGTATTGGAATGCGCCTTACCCAAAAATGCAGACCACACCTTGGAACGTATTGCTTTTACGCAAATTTCAGATTAAATTATTTGCCTTTATTAAACTTTTGGCAAAGATTGGGATGTCATTAATAGATTGCAAAGAATTATACGCCATCAAATACAATGATGACTAATACAATTGGCAAATAACAACAAATCAAACATTGACCAAGGCATCTTCCTCCCTCTTCTTTCTCCCTTTCCCTAAAATAGAAATTTTCAGATTGAAAGAATTTTGCATTAATGATGCAACATAAATACAACTGAGGAGGACAAGATGTCCTCACACAGAAAACTAGTTACACGTGAGCCATTTACACTCGATTATTAAAAAAAAAAACAGTTTCTCTTAAAGGCCCAATTAGTCAACCACCCTGGTCCATCGAGATGCTTAAATAAGTCACCTAATCCAAAATAAGCTCAGGCAACAAAGTAACAAAAGCTTTCTCTGTGAAGGAGAAAAAGAAGAGAGACTAGGGAGGAGAGATAGAGATGCAACAAAGGTACAAGAAACTCTTACCAATATGCTACTGAAAAGTTCTCTTCGTATGTCCACATCGCACTTGTTTATGCTCTCGATAACCTGAATTGAGTATTATATGACATGAATACTTTGCAAAGAATTTTACGCCATTTTCATAGTGACAATCCCTCCCCCTACCCAGACCCAAAAGACCAAAAAAAAAAAAAACAATTCTACATTGGACTCCGGTGAACTTCATTGATAGGATGGAGTTCCGTAAACTACTCTACAACTTTTTGGTTTTTTTTTATATCGAAAGACTAAGAACACCTAACTGCTTTTCTCTCAAAACCAAAAGCATATGTGAGTTTACCCAATAGAATGAATATTTGAATTAAGGCTCAGGATGTGAGACTGGTCTTTATTGCATTGTTGGCAGTAAAAACACAAGGGAGAGAAGGAAATCTTATCTTACCATATGAGGCAGACCACGAACTGAAGCAGCAGTCTCCACATAGCTTTCCATGCCTGGTATTGTCTGCATGTCAAATAGGCAGAAAAAAGATGATAAAACAGACAACTTGATATATTTACAGCGTGTTGAATACAGATCACATAAAAATAACTGCAGGAAGAAGACTACAGAGTACAGATCTCTTTTAGAAAGAACATTTTTTTCTATTTTTTCAAGATGCAGAGCATTAGAGCCACAGCAATGTACAAAATAAAACTAGAACCTGAAAAGGAAAGACACTTATTTTTCTGCCTACTGTTGGTTACTTGATTCCCCGACAGTGTGTCATCAAACAAAGACCTTGACCAAGATATTTGAAAAAAATTGGTCAATTGTGATAGAGTGCAAAAGGCAGAGAACTAACTAAAAACCGAGAGCAGAAGTAGACGGTAAATGGGCACATGTGAATGGAGAAACAGAGAGATGGATGCAGTTAGAGAGCTTCAATCACTGCATTTTAGCAGAGGCCTTATACTATGATCTACCTTTCTTTCCCTTCTTTCTTTTTTTTCTTTTGTGGGGGGGGGGGGGGGGGGGCGACTATTTATCGATTAATGGAAAGGAGTTCTTGAGATCAACATGCCTTCACTTCAGAAGGCAGCAGACATATGTATGCTTAATTTTGAGTTTTAGGAGGGCCCCTTCTTGGATCAATGAGGAGAGTCACAAGCCCAATCCAAGTCCCAAAGACTTTCTCCAAAATGCTAATGTCTGATGTAGGGACACCGAGTAAGACCGCCCCAGATGCTGATGTCCTTAGATGCTAATGTCCAGAGATCCCAGGTTCGAGTCCCCTCCGGGCCACTGGAGGTTTTCCTGGTCATTTTCAGGGCCCATGGGATTAGTCAAGCTAAGCTTGGACACCCATGTTATCTAATAAAAGATATAAAAAAAAAGTAAGACCGCCCCAACGCAAGTTGATGATCGCACTGTCTGCCTCCTCTCCTCAGGTTGGTGCTAGCTATTTGGAACCTGCCTGACCTGGTAGGGGTACCAGATGCCAGATGGGGAACCTATCAACGATGACGTAAACTCAATTAGAGTACACCTTTAGCTGTTGGAGTGGTTGATGGTGCCCCGGTAAGTTACTTCCCACTTCCCAGTTCCCACAAGAGACTTGTGCTAAGAAGAATGTCTTAGCCCTTGAACCCCTAGGCAAGTGAGAGATGATCGAGATCCTCTTGTCTTTTCAGAAGTTGGGGTGGCAGTTCTGGTGGAACTATGGAAAAAAATAAAAAAGAAGGGGTGGAAAAGGTTTTGCAGCAAATGGAGGAAGTCTAGTTCTCTGTGGTGTTTCTTTTTATTAGTTTAAGTCTTTTTCTATCTAAAAAAAGGAAGGGTAAGAATGGAGAATCTCCGTTGGCTTGTTAACTCTGCAGTTCTTCACGACCTTTGGGGATGGTCCAAAATAGAGGTTTTGGACAAAAGGAGGAGAAGTTAATGCGGAGGAAACTCAGGAAAGGGTTTCATCGGTTTGATTATATTTCAGGAGGAGACCTTGTCCCAATGATTGTAACTCGCTGTTTCCTAGTCTAAACAAGTATTTTCTATGAGAAATAGTAAAGTAAGAATAAGAAAAAGAAGAAAAAAACGCTTTCATTTCAGGAGGGGACGAGGGAGTTGAAAAGTGTAAAATTACTAATGAACAAGGAAAGAAATAGGATAACCATGTCCATCCCATGGACCAAAATATGTCCAGCACCAGTGGGGGTTACAAACAAAAAATGTACTAGAGGTTTAGGTCCGAATGGGCAACTAATCCAACTAACTTACCTGAACCAATGATGGGTTGAACAAAACATCAGGAGTCTTGAACCTATCTGAACCGATTTCAATTGTCCTGCGTAATTTTCGCAACTAATAAGCATAACAATAGTCCAAAACACAATTTAATGTTCCAAGAGTGAAGAAAAAAAATTTACATAAATATCAAGCCAATAGCTCCATACTTTCTTGATAGGAAATAAAGTACATTTCATCAAGCTGAACATATATTGTAACCCACAAAAGAAAAAGGAAAGGAAAAAAGGCCAGTTATCAACCTGATTAAGGGACTGAGGGTCACTTTACTAGTATAAAAGCTATTTTCATGGATTTGTATAAAATCTCGCACAGAAGATAGGAGATCTGGCTGTCACTATGAAGAACTTAGCTCTAGATATAGATCACCTCATAAAAGAGAATGTAAAATCAAACTATTTGTTGGAAACAAGCCTTCTATCCAGAAAGCTTTCCCCAAAACCAAAACAACATTAAAAGTAAATTAAAAAAATTAGAACTTTGTGTTTGAATTTGTTCTCTAAAGGAGAACAAGAAAACAAGGTCCTCTAAATGCCAAAAAAAAATAATTTAATTAAAATCCTTTAGTTAACTTCCAAATTACCATTTGCGTGGCATCCAAGTTCACTTCAGTGCATAATTCAAGATGTTCATAAGACAGGAATGAAATGTTTAGTAGCCAATGAACATGATCTGCCAGATTCCACGAAAAACAAAAACTTCCTTATAGTTTCTAGGAGAAGTATATATCAATTGAAATCAAGCATACAGCATGACAGGACAAGGTATCCTCTAATTACAAGTTGGCCTGGTTCCTTTGGATCTATGAAATAGAATAGCCCCTAGAGACCCCGGATGCCTTGTCCATAGACAAGTCAGAAGTTAAATAAGTAAATCCGTCCCAAACCAGCCCAATGGGGATGGAAGACCCCGAAACAACCTGTGTTCCTCTCTAGCCAGATACACGATAATACAGCCAACAAGAATTGTGCCACAACAACTTCTTATTCTCCCACCAAAATCCCACAAAACGTATGCAGGAAGTCCAAACAGTGAGCAGGGCAACCACCCAGGACTCCCCATAAACACCAAACAGCCTACTGCAGAAATTACGTGCCACATTGCTTTCCAGTAAAAGATGTTCCAACGTCTCACAAGTGGCCCAGCAAAGTACGCAGACATCTTGGTAACATAGCCAACCCGGGCTTCCACAAAAACTTAAAAAAAAAAAAAAGAAAAGAAAGGTAAATTGGATGTGAAAATAGAGGATTTTTTCTACAAGTAAAGACACCCTGAGTTCTGAAGTTGCAAAACTTGCACCACAAAACTATTTGTACAATTGCACCTTTCCTTTCATGCTCACAAACAAATTGCCGAGGCAACCATCTTTCCCACATCAAATTCCACAGGTTTGACACTTCTGGCCATGGCTACACTCACAGAACTAGTCGCACAGATAGGAACCACCATAGTGTGTATTACATTCCAAGTGATATTACCTATTACTTGTAATTATTATACTTTGTAAGAGCTCCAATATTGCTTTTATGAGGGATGTCATAGTCACAAGTCTGAGTTTCAAAAGGCCAACATTTTAGGCCAGTAATTAGTGTTTGTACTTTAGCAACCAACTACAGTAACTGATACGTCTATGCAACAGCCAATAACAATACAAGGTTCAATTATTAAAACCTCATTAGAGAAAGACTCATCATATATTCCCTCACATAACTATTGTGACACCTACATTGGGTACCTTGAGTTCATATTTATGCTAATCTACTAATTCCAAAGAAAAACATACTCAGGCTCCAATGAGAACTCTAGAGCAGTGAGCAGTGCATAAAAACAGGCAACGTCGATCATTATTCCATATTTCCATACATAAAAGGAAAGTGAATAAGTAGAAAACAGATTTTCGATCCACGAATAAGAAAATAAACAGGTGGATAAAATTAGTAATTATCTGACAAGAAAAGAAAGAAGATGATTTTCTTAAAAGCTTGCTGAGAACTTACTGCCCATCAGGAAGCTCATATGGTGTCATTGGAATATTTGAATATGCACTCTCTGTAAAAATAGCAAAAGAAATTTATTTGTTGCTAGATTTTCATTATATAATCAGCTTCACCAATAATACCAAAATTATTGCTGGCAGGGAAACCAGAACAAGCGTGGAAGAATAAGAAATACAAAAGTATCCAAAGGTCCAAAGACGGACCAGAATATGCGAGTTAACTATCACCTTGAAAAATCAAACAACTGCAAAGTGTATAATTACTTTAACCAAAATATGTGGGAAAAATATGTATCTCATTGTTCCATCTTTTAATCCTCGGGAAGAGTAACCTCGGTTGGCAGACTCATATGGGCCTGTCTCTTTATTTCTAAAAACAAGAACGAAAGAAAAAGAAGGGGACGAGCAGGGGAGGAACAGTCCAGTTCAATCAAGTCGTTTAAAATTTACAGCACAGGCCTAATGCAGCATATAGACTATTGCCAACAGCAGTCCCCAGTTTCCCCAAATTACTCAATAAGTCAAGAGACAGCAAAGAAAATGGAACAAACATATGGCGTAAGGTCGTTGTTATCTCATACAGACCAGAAGATCATTCCACAAAATCCAAGCAGTGGTTTGGGTGCTCGGAAACATGAAACAAGTAGCAGCAGGTAGTGAGCATAATAAGTGAATGGACCAAAGAGAAAGGAAATGATGACAAATCACTAGCTCATTCAGCCTTTTGCTGGCTGCATGTAAATTTATGCTCTCTATTTTGTGATTCTTTACATGGGAGCAAAATCCAATTTCATGCTTTTTTAGGATGAACAGAACAAGCAAAAAAAAAATGAAAAGTTTACTTTATAAAAATAAATCCAGTCAAACCGCATGTAAGGATTTGTACTCTCATATTCGAAACATAAACCTAACAAAGGAAGATAAAGTTTATAAATAACAATAAAAACAAAAACACAAATTTTTCAGGGTGAAGAAAGCACAAACCATCATATGGAGTGTCAGGCGCTCGGCATACACATTCCTTAATATCACTGGAAATAACCCTCTGTAAAACAAGAGTATTAAGCAGCATAGAAAAGTTGAAATCCAAAAGAGAATAGAGTAATGTTCTAATACCTGAGAGTAGAGCCTGTAACTCTCTGTTGTATTTGGAAAATCAAGATCAACAGTCTACAGATTTCAAAAAGAAGAGTGTGTAAAAAGCTGAGAGAAAATCCTCCAATCCCCCAAACCAACCCTCACAACCTACCCACCATTCCCCAGCCAAAATACAAGTCCCTCATAATTCTGGTACCAATTTAAAGCACATAAGCATTATCTTTTAACTCCAGCATGCTTAAGAAAACAGACTATTTGAGTAAAACACAGTCAGATACATGATACGCATCACCAATATCAGTTCGCTTCCGCGACGTCGAGACCCGTTCCCGCGATCGCGACCAATACCGAGATTTTGAACCATGAGGAAGGGAGACATGAAAAACTTACTTTTTGGTCAGTTTGAAAATAACATTCCGACTGATACAACTTTATACCTTATCATAACACTACACTAAACAGCTTCGCACTCACAGATTTCCTTATCGCTCTTGGTATAGACAAAATTTAACTACGATAACCACTGTGCCTGAAGGGGGTATAATAAAACCAATTTTAATATAAAGGGGTTGAAGGGTCATTAAAGGCTTTCACTCCACCTTAAATTGAGGCCGCCAAAAACATGGAGTTTAAAATAGAATGGAGTGGTTTAGGTTGAAAAAAACTATTTACATAATAATAAGTTCAATCTTACAGCAAAAGAGGACTGGGAACCCACTGACTAAGGAAACAAGAGAAAGTTAACCCTCCACCCCTCGATAAATCTACCAAACAAGTGACAAAGGGTAGCACTCGATTTCTCCCCTTCCCCCAACCTTCCCCCAACCCCCTTTTCTGTATCAGCATTCCATAGGATACCACAAATCCGCATAAAAGACACAAAATGCAGTCACAAACATTAAATTAAGCATAAAAGATGGTACCTCTTCAGATAAAAAAAATAAAGAGGTCAGTATGACATTAGATGCACGATGCCAGACGTAAAGGGAATACATGACAATGACAAGTAGAGCATTCAAGCTAGACAATGCAGCAACAAGGTACCTGAAATTCCCCTGGCCGTATCTCCTTTCTTTTGAAAGAATACCTAGGCTTTATCTGCGAAATAGGATAAAGAAATCAGATAAGATGCAATCAAAGCATGTGAAATTAATTAACCACATATGTCATTTTTTATTGTAACTTACAGTGATGCCTTTGCTCTCCAAGCTTTTTGTCAAGCAATCAGTCAGAAAGTCTCCACCAATAGGTGAAGACAAGACAGCCTGCAATTATAATAATGTTATGGTGATAGAAATAAAGAGGACAGACAAACAATACATACTTCAAACATAATTACTGACAATAAATTGTTGGAAACGTCAAGATATACAAAAGACGCTGGCGCTGGTAATAACTACACATGAATTAACCAGCAGTAGAGTAGTACAACCATTCAATTCTATAGAACTGCAATGAAGTACGTACTAAAACCCTGGTACAATTCTGCCAGATCTTTTACGCTCATAATCGCAACTATAGAAAAATGATATTGAAAGAACAGATAATTACAAATACCTTTTGAAGCACATAACCATCGTGTACTGGGGCAACAGTGGTTGAACCTCCGCCACTGAAAATGTCAGTAGTTAGCTGTTACTAGTTACTACAGTGTGGACTGAAGCAATATAATCCCCTTCCAGATATAGTAATAACAGCAATATAAATCTATGAGAACTAATCAACACAGCAAAAAGAATTTAATGTTATAACTTATAACTTGCATGTTCATACCTGTCAACTACTAAAGAGGTTGCCCTTCCTGATGCAAAAGATGTTAGAACCTGTTAATGAAAAATATTCAATTCGTCAAAAAAGCTCATAACACAAAAAGGTCTGAATAGATTCTTCAATTGAGTACAAGTACATATCATGACAGACATAGGATGGCAAAGATGCATACTGCGTTCTTGGCCAAGAATAGAGCTGGTACTTTGTATTTTTCAAACATCAGTTCTGCTGCCCTGTTAGAACACATGCCCAAGTCAAAATTTGGAACAAACTAGACTCGATCACAATCAGAGGTTCACGGTTGATTTTTTGTCACATTTATAGCTGCAAGGGTCAATACCAGTATTCTTTTATAACATGGGTGTCCAGGCTTTGCCCACCTGGTCCCACAAAAGAGACATTATTGTTGTTGTACGGATACTCAAAAGGGGTGAACTGAAAGCACGCCTAAAAGAGGGATAACTCGAATTGCCTGGAATATTAATGTGATATCATGTAAATATTATTTTAAAGATAAGATTTTTTCAATCTTGATACGTTTTCCACACTCTCATGTAAAGGTCATTCCTGTCTAGACAATTTTTTAAGCCTGTTTGCCATTGATTTATTAGATAAATCGCATCTATTTGGTTTCACAATGAAAACATAATTCTAGAAGATGAATCAGTGTGAGACATTGGATCAAATAAAGATTTAAAGGTAGGAAAACTGAAGATAGAAAAGTGACTCATATGAACACCTATTACAATTACATTCACCAACCTCGCTTGGTCACTCCCCTTAAATGTATGGAAAGTGATTTCTTTTATTTTTTGTTTCTTGGAAGAGGGGGGGGGGAGGAGGGGGAAGGGCTCAATAACAGATGACCCAAAAGGTTTTTCCATGGCTATACAGTAATATTAAGCAATGGAGTGAAATTGGAGTATATCAAATGCAAAAGATGTAGAGAAAAGCAATCATTTTTATCATTAGTTTCAAAGATATGGGAATTCAAATTTTGGTCAGTACCTTACGATCATTTCTTTTTCTTTTTCCTTTTTTAGTTTACGATCATTTCATTTTGAACAAAAAGATGCTTATATACTCTGTCATATGTGAACCGTTTTGTATTCGCTAACTAAATGTCGTTTCAATAGGTACCAAACGCTGTATGTGGTTGATACTATTTAGCCATGTTCATTTGAGATTAATATTATTATTCGTTTTGAAGATATTTCTTTTCGCCACTAATAGTTATAAACTTATCATGGTTCACAGAAAGGAGCACGGTTTTATGTGCAGGTTATTTACCTACAAAAACCTTATCAAATACAACCAAGTTATATGTATTCAGAGAGTTCCTAGAGAGGAGAGAGGGGCACAGGGAGAAAATAAAGTATTTGAAGTAACCGCCATTAAGAATGTTGAACTTAGACTATAGTCTAAATTCAAAGAGTTCCTAGAGAGGGGAGCAGGGAGAAAATAAAGTATTTTAAGTAAAATCATTAAGAATGTGGAGCTTAGACTATAGTCTAAGGCTGGTTTTAATCCCAAGCTCTACGCTGACGCTATAAAATTCTTTTTCACAGGACATTTTTACAGGGATTCAATCAGAAGTTAATTCACAGGACTCTACCAGTCAGCAGTTCCTGTATTCTTCTCCTTAACATGAGAGAGGAGACAAACGAATTAGGAAATGATCCCTCGCTATGATACCGCATATTGGTTTATACCATTTCTGATCTAAACTTTTTCTCTTTTTCTCTCTCTTCGCATGAGTATGAGATGTTGTTATTACCACTAACTTTGACAATCCAACTAAGGAGTTAATATGTAGTTCAAACATCACCTTTCTCTCTGCTGTTGAGCATTTGAAGATGGTTCTGCAAGTAGCATAGGATGCTCCTTTGGATCAATCAATAGGCACTCCCTAAAAGAGACAAATTGTATATATTATGTGATACCTTAAAAATTCAGATGCTTATGAGAGTAAAGGCAAAATCAGAGGTAAAAGATAAAGAGTATTTAAGTACAAATTATGCCTCTTGTTTTCGGCACGACTACATGGTCTTATGAAATATAAATGACATGATCTGTAATATCAAAAACAAGATATCTGAAACTTTCTATGTATTTTAGCACATGAGAATGTCTTTCACATTACTAAAGAAGTGAATATTAATGAGATTGAGATAGTTTTGGATGATGCACATGCATCAAAAGTAAACAGCAAGGAATGCTAAGTTTAGGAACTGGATATATTCTTACCTTGGGAAATTATTGCATGTCATAACACTTTATTAGTTCTCAAATAATTTATTTAGGATTACTGTACAAGTCTTTTTAATAATAGACCCGTACCTTTTAGTAGACTAAAACTGTTCTAGCTTAAAGTTTATGAGACGTACTCAAACTCCTAGGATATAAGATATGTTTAGTGCTTCCTATGGTCCTTTACGATTTTGGGGTCAAAGTGTACTACTTAGGGCAAAACTATAATTCTTAAAGACATTCTTTCTTTTTTTTAATAAAAGAAAATTGAATTAAAAAGACTGCCAGAGCAGCAGCAGAGGACAAGCTGTCCTCGAGAAATTACAACAAATTCTGCCAGTTTCTTTGGAGCTCAGTTTTCGAGAAACTCATTAAAGCCCCCCCCCCCCCCCCCCGCTTTAGCCAACATAGAAGCTAAAATTAGTCACTCTATCCCACAGTGTCTCGGGTGGAAGGGACCTCCCCGAGAAAATTCCGGCATTTCTCTCTAACCAACAACGCCAGAGAAAAGCAAAAACAGCATTACACCAAAGTAGCTTCATCTCCTTATCCCTCCCAAAGGCCAAAAAGTGCACCTGCAACTGTGTTGCAGGAAACACCCATTGCTCCCCCAGAAAACCAAACAACTTTCCCCACAAAAAACGAGCCATATTACAGTGAAGGAAAAAGAAAACTATCTCAATCTAATTGATATTCACTTCTTAAAGACATTTTTGAACAACATTATAGATTATTGAATCAATATTATACTCAGAGAAAGTAGATATAAATATGTATCAAAAGCATATCAGGAGACAACAAGGTTGACCGACCTCAGAACTCCTTAAACTGCTAAAAAACCCGCTTCCCTAGCCCATAAAGAAGCCCCCCCTTCTCCCACCTCTAACCCCCGCCCCCCTTCATCACTCTAAATTCCTCTATCTTTCCCTTCTCTTCTCTCTGATTATCTCATTTCCCCTAGAAATCTTCTCTTTCAATCTCCTCTCCCCTACATGTAGACATCATTGGTTTATAGTATGCCACCAAAAAATGTCACTCAATTTTTTTGCATGCACAACACTACATCATGGTTCTGTTCAACTTTTCTCATTCATTTCCATTATCCTCATTGTAGCTAACTTGACAAGAGCAGAAACATGTAAAGCACAATTAAATCACCTGAAAGCATGGTCCCATATGCTGTCAACAATATCCCAATCTGCAACCACACCATCTTTAAAGGGTGACAGTACCTGATAAAGTAGAACTCAAAACACCGTAAGATGGAGAAACTTTAAAAATGGAAGCATACACTGAGATGCCCACAGTGTTTCTTCTGCTACGTCAATTAGAATTGTTCCAACAAACACAGTAATATCAGCGCATCTCAATTTTTAGCATTTTTATGTTATAGCTGCTTGAAATCATTAATCACTTTCAAGATTTCAAGGACTTTCAGCTCTATTTACTGAAAAGTAGATTTGTACAAAAGGGTATTAAAACTAACCTCCATATTATCACGGCGAAATCCCAAGGATTGTGATCCGACGTATAATTTGCGCTTGTTTTTCCCTTTGTCTGAATCAAATGTTTTCACCGTATTGTTGGAATCTGGAACAAATCCTGGGTTCTTTTCCGAATTGTCAGGATCGTCAACCTCCATCTGGTCAATGGATCCCACTACCTTTAATGACAAAGAAAGAGAAAATGATAAGTTATAAATCTGTAGACTCCGAAGTGATAAAGGGATAACTCAAGAGCGCAAAATTGACAACAGTTCAACAAAAATCACCAAACACAATACTAATAGTGCATACAAAAAAGGAATACAAGTGAATAAGTCCTAAAGAACAAACAATCACATATCCTGATGAAAGGATTTTTTAAATGAAATTGGTAATGAACCTGCAAAGACATTAAAAGGTTTATTGTAACTGCAAAGAATGCTAAGGCAACATGAAGATATTGCCATATCACTTTTCAATGTGTGAGTGGGAAATACTGAGGTGCCCACAAACCTCACAAGGGTTTCCTCATAGGCCCTGGTCCGTCCAGTTTGTTCAAAAGATATGCTTTGCACAAAATGAAAAACAAACCTCACATGTAGACCTGTCAATTGGGTCGGTCAGGTCGGGTTCGGGTCGGGTCATGTCGGGTTAGGGTCACTAGCGGGGCGGGTCATTTCGGGTTCGGGCTGAGAAATGCTTGACCCTGGCCCAATGTTGTCGGGTTCGGGTCGACCCACCGGGTCGGGTGACCCAAACTTTTTAATTTTATTCGCCAATTATATAGCCAATTTATGTTTTCAAACGGTACATTTGTACACATATACTCTAATTTATAACTTGTATTAACTACATACGTATTTTATTCACGTTTTGGAATGTATTTACACCTATATGATATTTTTATACTTTGTTTAATTATTCGATAAGTTGTACAACATAATTCCATCCATTTGAGCGTAGTTAAGAGCAAAATTTCTCATTTTTAGAGAATAAAGATGTAGAGAAAAAGTTAATGAACCACAAAAATGTTTTATATGGTTTTTTAGGATAACTTAGTTGAACTTTTTATGTATAATTACAAATAGTTGTACGTTTCGGGTCAAACGGGTCGACCCACTAACGGGTCGGGTTTGACCCAAAAAACACTGAGTTAATCGGGTTCGAGTCAAACCGGGTTCCGGGTCGGGAAATCAGTGTCTGGACCCTGAAAAAACGGGTCGGGTTTTCGGGTCGGGTCGGGAATTGACAGGTCTACTCATATGCAATCTACCCCAGTGCCTCCATAAAAGCTCTTCGGCAAGCAGGGTAAGGGGTGAAGGGAGATCAGGTGTATGCGGCCTTGACCCTACGGAAACAGTTAGGCTGTGTCCATTCGACCCTTTATCCGAAGCATAATGACCATCGGCAACTTATTAACAGATAAGAAGTGCAGACAGTTTGATGAGTCATTTTGATTTAGTCCGTATATTCCAAGGCCAGATAGTAGTGGATCTTAGTTTTTTTTTCAGATAGCATGGGTATCCAAGCTTTTGGTTGACTAATCCCAAGGGCCCTGAAGTTAAGACCAGTAAAATCTCCGGTGGCCTTGAGAGGACTCGAACCTGGAACCTCTGGAACAAATCTCAAGTTTTATCAGCTGAGCTAACCCCTCAAGATTAGTAGTGGATCTTAGTACATTATACCGTTACACAGAATTAATTTTTCAACCTTTTTCCCATTACAATTCCTCCTTCCTTGGAAAGGGGCCAGGGTGTGTAGATGCATCAAGGGAATCCTACTTGGCATGCCTCTTCAACAAGGCATAACATAAGCATAAGAAAAGGAAAAGTCATTCGAATAGATGGGGAAAAAGTCTAACTAATTGTATAGAAATTCACATATTACTTGCATCCAGCTGAAATAATGGGATGGTGTAACAAACCTACTGTATTATCCCTCATGAGGCTCCCACGGAAGTGGTTGTATTACTGCAATGCAAAGGCATGATAGATAGTCCAATGGCTATGAACAAAAAGTACTAATAAGGCTTTTCATTTCTTTCTAAAAGACTGGAATACTATGCCCCTAAGAAACTAGGAAGCTGGAAGAAATCGAAAATACCAACATTACAATCCAATTCACTAGCACCGCATAAATTCTATCTTCAATCGCCGTGCAAAGCAGCATCACAAGCCAAAAACTTTCACTTCACAAAAACAATATTAAAGAATATAATCAACATAGAAGATGCCTCCAACTGGCGAACCTACACTGGTGAAGTAGCAGGGAAAGACGATCTAAGAGCAAGAAAATCTAATCAATAAGCAACAACAGGCACAATAACAGTTTTAACAACAAATTAACAGAACCATGAACAGTGAAGTAGTATTGGAGGTGGAAAGGAGGTACATACAGAAGGAAAGACGGCCTTGGGAGCATCTTCACCGGCATAACCAGCCTTGCAGGTGTGAGAGCCCAAGTCTATAACAATTGCTGATACTTCATCTGTTGAAAAAAACAAAAATAAAAGTAAACTCGACAGTTATACAACACCCAGACACTGAATTGTACTACTAGCTAACCAAAAAAAAAAAGAAACAAACAATTTAATAAATTCCTAGTGCATATAGCAATTGTGAAAAGAAAAACAAAAAATAGGTAGGTCCAAAAGAATTCTAGAGAATTCCATAACCAAATAAACAACAAAGTATAGTTCATTACCCAGTTACATTTACCACCAATAAACAAAATTAGGGTTTTCTTACAACAAAGCAAAATAGCCCTTGCTAAAATTCAACAAAATAAGGCACCCGAAGCTAACTAAATCAACAAAATTATAGTCCCAAAGTACCCAATTACTAAATGCAAAACATAGAAATATCCCCAAGACAACTTGTAAGCTTCCAAACAATTACTACCCAAATCAACTAAGCGCATAATAATGGCAATGTGAGATGAAAATCAAATACTGTATCACATCCACTATCTATTTCATGCTTTATTCGTGCTTTTTGCTAAATAAATTTGATCATTAAACCGCACAAGAAGCTCATACTCCTTAGCAAACAACTAAAACCCTAGGTTGTTGATAAACAACGCAATCTGAACAATAAAAAGTTACTGACAAGTGTAGTGAACATCATAAACCCTAAAAAGCGCGAAATGTGGCGAAATTAGAGCAATGAAAGAGAAAAGTTGAGAACTTTGGGAAATTGAATTGAATAATCTTTGCGAGATGAATGTAGAGAGCAAACTTACCTCCACCGTACATGATTGCTTCTACTTCCTCCCTCTCTCTCTCTCTCTCTCTCTCTCGCGGTCTGTGTAATGAGTTGAGTTTGGGAGGGAAGTGAGAAGTGTTGGGTTTATATTGTGAGATTATTCGAATGCTGATGAATTGGCAGAAGAGAATCTGGGTTTTAGCTTGGGTTTTTGAAAGTTTAAACCAACCTCGTGGGTGGGGCGGATGTAAATTTGACTTTGTATCCGTCTCATATTCATGTCATTCTCACATCACTATTTTCGATTCCAAAAAAATATTGTTTTTCTTTGGTTTTTCCTCCACTTTTAATGTTCCTCGTTCACAATAATTTTTTGATAAATTTGTGCGTTAATAAAACTTAGTAATATTTTTTTGGAGGGGGCTTGTACCTTATAATTGGATTTTAGGTAGGCTAGTGGGTACCCGTCTATTGGTGGATATTCACTTGGATTGGAGTGGATTTGGATAAGTTTAATCGTGTTGGGGATGGGCCAGGGTAGGTGGAGCATATTCTTGGTGAATGCGGAAGTGTCTAAGGTATCACCGCCCCCGTCTCGCCCCATTGTCATCCCTAATAATGAGAATCAAATACATACCTCGTGGTTGAAAAGTGAAAGTGATACCATCACTCCACCTCCTTCATTCTCTTTTGGTTATCAGATTAGCTAGTATCAAAAGTACTTGTCACAATAGTTGGGGTGCTCACGTAGGCTTGGATATATACGTATCACATTATTTTTCTCTGATAATAATTTTAAAGTCGCTATCAGCCACATTTCCTTTTAGAGTTTCACATTGAGATATGAAAATTCGATTGTCTATAACCATTGGTTAGTTAAATACTACATAAAATCATAATATGCAGATGTTATAACCATATTTGCTTTTAAGAACACTTGTATAAAGCTCTATATAAACAAGAAAGGAAAATTATATTGAAAATATGATCGGGTACAATGCAAAATACTTAAATATTTAGGCCCTGTTCTCTTCAACGGAATGGTGCGGAACGGTGAGGAATGGAACGGAACGGCGCGGGGCGGATAATTCAAAAAAATGTGAGACAAAATGAAGTACAGAATACGGAACGGAACGGAACGGATTGAAACGGAATGGAACGGAACGGAATGCAGCATGGAATCGACGAAAAGAACAGGGTCTTAGTGGAAAAGAGAGATAATAATCTATATAAATTTCAAATTAGGTGAAATACGTATTTAGGAAAATATAAAAAGAAGAACCAAATATTTAAAAAAATATGTCGGAAAGAATGTATTGTTACTATGTTACTATTACGAGTTTAATATATGTTATTATACGATAATAAACTACTATACTATTTTTTTATTATATTGTTACATTATTTATCTGGTATAAACCAATCCAACAAACTTATTGTGCATCACTTACAATCAGTTTAATATTATTACATAAGTAAGTTTAATGTCGGTTAAGTTACAACATATTTTTCTCTATCATTATTCTGTCCCTCTTCTTCTTCGATCGTGTTTCCTCCTCCTGCATCACTAGCATGACGTCACCCAATAGAAGAGTCACTGAGTCGAGTTGACTCGGTGAGTCATCGGGCTTGAGTTTGGGTCAAACCAAGTTCAAATTGAGTCCGAGCCTACCAAGTCACGGCTCGTTTGACTAAATTGACTTGATTTTCCCCTCTATATAGATAGGATCATTAAATATTTATGGAAAGTTCTTTTTTAGGATTTTTCTCATTTATAATTTGTAAAGGATCACTTATAATCAAATTCAATTACAAATGTTTTAAACTGATTTTATCTTTTAAGTGTTTGGTAAATATTTGCGAGTTTGAATTTGAGCTTGAGTTGAGTCGAACCGAGCTGAGCCATGAGTCTGAACTGAGTAGAGTTTGAGACTTAGAGTCTGTTCTCCCCAACTGAAAAACGTTTATATTTATTACTGAAAATTTATTTTTGTTGAACTTTGTTGAATTTCGTTGAACTTTATTTAACTTTGTTGAACTTCGTTGAACTTCGTTGAACTTTGATTATTTTTGTTGAATCTTGCTGATTCAAGTGTTTTTTATAACTAGTTTCTATATTTGTTTGTTTAACTTTGTTGAACTTTATTTAACTTTATTTAACTTTGCTGAAGTTTGCTGAAATTTGTTGAAGTTTGTTGAAGTTTGCTGAAGTAAACAGAAATAAGTTGGGGAGAACAGACCCTTAGTTCCAACTTAGTGAGATTCGAGCCAATGCCCGAGATGAGTTTCGAGCCGGCCTGACTCGGACTCTGCATGGCTCGAATACACCCCTATATACCAGTCACTTGCTCTATATCTTATTTTTCTTGATCGATTTGTTTTTCCTTCTTATGAGTGTCAATACAGAATATCACACCAACTGATTGAAAGGGATATTTTCTTTTTTATGAAACATGTTACTTTTAGTTTAGTGCATCCTATACCTAAAGAAGTTTGTATTGCTAAATCTTAACCATTATACCAATATATACAAATACAAATAATTATAAGATTCTGCTATAGCTTTCGCGGATAGCAGAGTCTTACGCGAAGAGGTTGTAATATGGAAAACAACGATTAAATGGAAGCCGGTTGAAATTGTTGAATCTCTAGTGCTACATACCTTTTTCATTCGAATGTATTATGATGTTTTAAATCTATTTCTTGTTGAACTCAATCCTTTTTGTAAGTGCCGTATGATTTCAATTAAGGGAATTTATTTTCCCCTCAAAAAAAAAATGGTACTTAAATCAATATCAATATATATATATATATATATATATATATATATATATATATATATATATATATATATATATATATATATATATATATATATATATATATATAATTGAGTTCTCACCAAGGTGACATTGAATAGGTAATAAATAGCCATAAATGCATTGATTAAAAAGAAATTAAAAATTATTCTATTTTATTTTAATAAAATAAGTAACATAAGTATTATATTTATTATCCTAACAAAATATATTATATATTCACTAAAACATAATTTCTTTTTTAATTTTTTTTTCTTTGAAAAAAAATTATTATTGTTCCTTGCTACTCCTGTTATTCAACTTTATAAATTGATATGATTAAATTTTTTTTCTTAATTTAATTCTAATAACGGAGGAGATAAACAAGAACCCGTGCATTGCACGGGCATGAAATATAGTATATATGTAAAATTGAGTTCTCACCAAGCATTGAATAAGTAATAAATAGCTATAAATGCATGGGTGATTGAAAAGAAACTAAAAATAATTTTATTTTATTTTAATAAGAAATAAGTAACATAAGTATTGTATTTATTATCCTAAAAAAAATTATAAGTTCTCTAAAAATGTAAATTCTTTGTTAAATATATATATATATTTTTTTTGATAAAAAGATTATTATTGTTCTTTAGTACTCCTATTATTCAACTTTATATATTGATATGATTATATTTATTTTATCATATGTCTTCTAATAACAGAGTGTGCATGATAAACAAGAACCCGTGCATCGCACGGGCATGAAATCTAGTATCTAGTATATATATGTAAAATTGAGTTCTCACCAAGCATTAAATAAGTAATAAATAGCCATAAATGCATGCGTGATTAAAATGAAACTAAAAATAGTTTTATTTTATTTTAATAAGAAATAAGTAACATGAGTATTATATTTATTATTCTAAAAGTTTTTTTATAAATTCACTAAAAATGTAATTTCTTTGTTAAATATGTTTTTTTTATAAAAAGATTATTATTGTTCTTTGCTACTCCTATTATTCAACTTTATATATTGATATGATTAAAATATTTTATCATATTTCTTTTAATAACTGAGTGTGCATGATAAACAAGAACCCGTACATCGCACAAATTAAGTTCTCACCTATGTAATAAATAGCCATAAATGCATGATGATTAAAAAAAAATTAAAAATAGTTTTATTTTATTTTAATAAAAAATAAGTAACATAAGTATTATATTTATTATCCTAAAAAAAATTATATTACACATTCACTAAAATTGTGATTTCTTTGTTAAATGTGTTTTTTTTTTTTTTTTGATAAAAAGATTGTTATTGTTCCTTGCTATTCTTATTATTAAACTTTAAATTGTATATTGATTTGATTAAAAAAATATTATATTTATTCTAATAACTAAGGATGATAAACAAGAACCCGTGCATCGCACGGGCACGAAATCTAGTATATATGTAAAATTGAGTTCTCACCCAACATTGAATAGGTAATAAATAGCCATAAATGCATGGGTGATTAAAAAGAAATTAAAAATAGGTTTGTTTTATTTTAATAAGAAATAAGTAACATAAGTATTATATAAAAATAGTTTTGTTTTATTTTAATAAGAAATAAGTAACATAAGTATTATATTTATTATCCAAAGAAAAATATATTATACATTCACTCAAAATGTAGTTTCTTTGTTAAATGTTTTTTTTTTTGTTGATAAAAATATTATTATTATTCTTTTTTTTTTGAGGGAATTATTATTATTCTTTGCTACTCCTATTATTCAACTTTACATATTGATATGATTAAAAAATTTATTATATTTGTTCTAATAACAGAATGCATGATAAACAAGAACCCGTGCATCGCACGGGCACGAAATCTAGTATATATGTAAAATTGAGTTTTCACCAAGCATTGAATAAGTAATAAATAGCCATAAATGCATGGGTGATTAAAAAGAAACTAAAAATAGTTTTATTTTATTTTAATAAGAAATAATTAACATAAGTATTATATTTATTATCCTAAAAAAATTATAAATACACTAAAAATGTAATTTCTTTGTTAAATATATATATATTTTTTTTGATAAAAAGATTATTATTGTTCTTTATTACTTCTATTATTCAATTTTATATATTGATATGATTAAATTTTTTTATCATATTTCTTCTAATAACAGAGTGTGCATGATCAACAAGAACGCACGGACATGAAATCTAGTTAAACATAAATTTGTCACCAAAAAAACATAATTAAACATAAATTTTAAAATTTTCACATTGATGAACGGAGAAGAGAGGAAACAAGGGAGGAGGGAAAGAGGAGAGAGTGCGGCACGGTGTATTCACCCTCCCAAAACAACCCTAACAGACTGCTCTCTCAACTCTCAAGTCCTTTCTAGCCTAACTAAGCTCAACCATCTCTCTCTTTCTTTCTGTCTCTCTCTCTCTCCTCACACAGAGCAGTGGTCTACCAATGACCACGTCTTCAGAGGAGAAGAAAGACCCATTTTACCTTTCCTTTTCTTCAATATTACCCATCTATTGATTCATCAAATCAAAGCCGTGAAGCAGCAATAAAAGAGACCAACAAATTCCTTTCATGGCAGACACTTTCTGGGTCTCTCTATCTTCCATTGCTTAAAATATGGTAAAGCTCTTCAAAAACCCATCTTTATTTCACATCTATAAGGTATATTATCATCTGGGCTCTCGTCATTTTCTTAGATTTTCATCAAAAAATAGTCTTTCTTCCATAAAATCACTTATCACCCCAATATCATACTCTAATGATGATATAGTTTCAAGGGTTTGTGATATATTATGCGAGAGACAATGGAAAAGGAGCCCTGAATTGAAGCGTTTGAGGGCTAAATTAAAGCCCCATCATGTTGAAAGAATAATTAGTGCCTATGAGGATACTAGATCAGTCTTAAAGTTCTTTTATTGGGTGTATAAGTTCCCACCTTATCAACATGATTTCAATTGTTATTTTGCTTTGTTAGATAGGCTTATGAGTGATTGTCTTTATGGTGATGCTGATCATGTGAGGATTTTGATAATTAGATATTGTAAGGATAAGGAAGAGTTCAGTAGGATTCTTGATTATTTGAATGAACTCAGCAAGAGGGGTCTTAAGATTACTCTGTATAGTGGTAATACATTATTGATTGAATTGGCCAAGTATGAGATGGTTGAAGCTGCCATTGATGTGTATAAGGAGATGCTTGCTGTTGGGGTTAGACCTAGCCTTTTGACATTGAATACTATGATCAATATCTTCTGTAAGAAGGGAGAAGTCCAAGATGCTGAGCTTTTTCTGAGTAAGACTTATAGGTATGAAATGTGCCCGGATACGTTTATGTATACCTCTTTGATTCTTGGGCATTGTAGGAACATCAATTTAGATGGGGCATTTGGCATATTTCATAAGATGCTGAAAGCAGGGTGTCAGCCGAATTCTGTGACTTATAGTACTCTGATCAATGGGCTTTGTGATGATGGCAGAGTTGATGAGGCTTTAAACATGCTTAGGGAAATGATTAAGAAAGGGATTCAACCTACAGTATATACTTATAGCGTTCCGATTGTCACTCTGTGTGAGATCGGCAGGATTGAGGAAGCTTCCAGACTTATGGCAGATATGTCAAAAAGAGGCTGTCGTCCAAATGTACATACATATACAGCTCTTATCAGTGGGATGTCTCGTGCAGGAAATCTTGAGGTCGCCACTGGATTATACAATAAGATGTGGAGAACTGGTCATTTTCCAAATACTACTACCTGTAATGCATTGATACACGAACTCTGTGCGAGTGGAAGGCTTGAACAAGCTCTGAAGGTTTTTGACTCGATGGAGGCTCATGGTAATTTGTTGAATTCCCGTACTTACAATGAAATAGTGAATGGGTTGTGCTCAAGAGGTTCGATGCAGCAGGCTATGGCGCTTTATAATACCATGCTTAAAGCTGGCCCTCCCCCTACTGTGATAACATATAACATACTCATTAATGGTTACATGTTGCAAAAGAATCCTGACCATGCTATGAGGTTGTTTGATTCGATGAAAGAGAGTGGATGTGACCCTGACGAATTCACTTACACTGAAATGATTTCTGGGTTCTGCAGAGTGGGCAAGTTGGAGCTAGCTTCTTCTCTCTTTCAAGAGATGAGTGAACGAGGATTGCACCCCAACCAGTTCACCTTTACTGCTCTAATTGATGGTCATTGCAAAACAGGGAACATTGATGGAGCGCTGGCATTACTTGATAAGATGGAGGAATCTCATTCTCCAACAACTGAGACGTATAATGTCATTATAAATGCATTATCGAAGGAAAGGAGGCTTACAGATGCGGAGAAGCTCAGCAGTAGGATGGCTTTGTATGGAGTGCCATCTAATGTTGTCACCTACACATCTTTGATTTATGGTCTTTGTAGAAATGGAGAGACCGATCTTGCGCTCAAGGCGCTACATGAGATGGAAAAGAGTAACTGCTGTCCAAATTTGTACACTTATAGTATACTCATACATGGGTTGTGTCAAGAAGGAAAGGTCGACTGTGCAGAAGATTTATTTGAGGAAATGCAGAAAAGAGGGTTGTCCCCTGATGTCGTAACATTTACCTCTCTTATCGACGGATATGTTATGAATAGTAAGCTAGATAATGCTTTTTTGCTTCTTCAAAAAATGTTTGATTTGGGCTGTCAACCTAACTACCGCACTTTCAGCGTGCTACTTCGAGGTTTGCATAAAGAATGTCATTTGTTTGTAGATAAGGTTGCAGTCCAGAATGATGTCTCATATAATTTACCTTCTAATGATGTTGACATTGGATTTGATGTTATAAGCCATCTTTTACTTAGACTGTCAGAAATCGGTCTTGAACCCACAGTCAGTACCTATACTACCTTAATCACAGGTTTATGCAGAGAAGGCAAGTATTATGAGGCAGAGCAATTGGTCAGAAACATGCAAGAGAAAGGAATGCCTCTGGATATTGATATATATAAGTCTCTCTTGGTCATGCATTGCAGGAATTTAAGAGTGGAACCTGCTTTGGAAATCTTAAAATCATTGACGAGTAGTGAGCTGGAGGTCCCATTAGGTACCTATGGTTTGCTTATATCAACTTTGTGCAAGGTAAGTCGGGTGGATGAAGCTGTAGTACTGTTTAAGGATGTAATGAAGAATAAATGGGATACTGATGAGATCGTCTGGAGTATATTAGTTGATGGCTTGTTGAAGGATGGACAAGTGGGTCCATGTGCAAAGCTTCTTCACATCATTCAGTCCAGTAAACGTACAATCAGTCTGAAAACTTACATGTCATTGGCCAAAGAGATGTCAAAAATGGATGTATCTTCTAGAGCTGATGAGCTGGTTGACAAACCTAGAGACTTAAGGCATGTTTCACCTGGTTGAGGTTCTGCTATTTGTCAGAATTTACTTTCTTCAAGTGATACATGATTGGAGCAGCAATTTTCGGCCAAAGTTGCTCGCCCTCGCTCCTATATCCAAAAGGTCAATACATGGTGAGGTGAGAATACTAACTTTGGGATCTGCTATTTTATTATTTTATTGTATTTTTCCTTTTAAAATCTAAAAAGCCTCTCCTTTAAGATCTCTGTTTTTTCCCCTTCCTGGAATCTCATGTTGTAACTGTTCAATCAAAACGGCAGGACATTGATGTTCTCCTTGCACTGTGAGAAGATGGTCTCACTTGGCCACCAGCTTTCCCAGAATAAAGGCAGCTGTCTCCCTACAGCGTACGGATATCTGGGAATATGAAGGCAGAAGGCCCACAAAGAAAACCATTGAAAGATTTCTCCATGTATGCTTGGTTCAAGGAGGACCTGAGAATGTTCTTTTGCCTCTACGATGGGACATTCAGCAACGAGCTAAGTGACTTTATTCATCCTTTAAATGGGCTTGGAGAACGAACACATATGGTGTCATGAGACTGGAGCAAGCAATAAGCAGCTATTGTGAGAAGTATCCATTGTGGATCTAGATGCTGGAGATACCATCCTAAAGTAAACTTTGGCGAACAAATGTCTGATGCCAGTTATCAAATCAGTGGTGTGAAGGTCCTGTCTAAAGGTAAATGAAGCCATTAACATGGGAAAACATCTAACTAGCTCTATTAAGAATGAAGTCCACTTGTTCTGCCAACGCTAGTTTTATTTCTATTCATATGATGGTTCTGCAATTATATCTTTGTTACACAGATGCTTTTAGTGGTGCTAAACCTGTCTATGCCGTGGACTCGTGGCTACTCTAGTAGAATTACATAGTCCATGATCCCATAAAGAAAACTTGAGGAAGAAAAAATCAAGAAAGGAAAGAAAATTTAACAGTCCACTGTCACACACTTTGGCCAAACTGACATTGACTAGGGATTTAATAATCGTTTAGCATGTACTACATGTTATAGTTTGAAGGTACTTCATTTTGCTTTTTTGGGATCACAGCATGCCCACATGGCAGTACTTTTAAACTGCAATGTTCACAGATGGGTATCTGCAAGGGCTCGTGAAGTTCATTATGCACCTTCTCTGTTTGGCTGTATTTTAAAAATCAAATCGTTTTCGTGGGTCTTTCGGAAACAGTCTCCCTACTAGGCGACTAGTTAGGGGTAAGGCTGCGTACATCTGGACCTCCCTAGACCCGCCCTCGGCGGGACATCTACTGGGTCGTTGTTGTTGTTGTTGTTGTTGTATTTGGGTTTTCACTTTACCTATACATTTTGAAACTATTTTCGAAAATCTCATAAGATGATAAGTCGGTGTGTAACTGTTTGAAATATAAACCTTTTTTAGTGTTGTTCCTTTTATGATGGCTCAACATGTGTAACACATTTTGTATTTTCTCTTTTCGTTATATTTTTAGATGTCATAGAGTTTTAAGTATGTAAATGTTGCTATTATGAAGCTGAAAGCATTTAGCAAACTTTAATACTGAAACATTCAAGCGTTGGTGACTGAAACAGCAATTGGTTATGGACATCAAATTTGATATTTTGATAGTTTACTGCTGCGTCTTAGAATAATATTCATATAAATCATTGAGTTGTGATGCGTGAAGGCTCTAAACAAGAAATTGCTATCTTGAAAGGGTGTATGTATAGCTCCATCTCGTTAATATAGGGGAAGAAACTCAATAAAATAGTCATGAATGGTGATCTAGTGGGTGCCTTACAGTTACACACGACATAACAGTACTGGTACATTTAACTGGTAAATAAAAGATGCTTAAAGTCCACCCTATAAGGCGATGGGAATGTGTATTTGTTGCCTGTCTTTTCTCTTTGTGTCTGTTGGTGTTTAGGGCTGTTTCTCGATTTGAATTTAACAATTTTGTTATGGACAGTATGAATTTATGATATGAGGCCTTAGGTAGCATGCCCAAGTTTGCTGTGCCAAACATGCATACATAGGAAAGCTTTCTTCGTTGGTTAACTTGTACATTGTGTGAGCTTCTGACTGTGAATAGCGTGCTTCATAACCTCAAAGGCATCTCTTCTCTTTCTTTTTCCTATTGTTTCGACTAGGCATAATTTTGGTTTTGTTCTGGTGGGTGCTTAGTAGACAAAGTCTTGCAGCTGCTACCCTGTACATCATCTCATGTCATGCCAGTTTATTCTGTGTCCTTTACCTTCCATTCAATTTTGTTAAATATTTCATTTGTATCTAACAAACTTATGATTAATGTTATAAGGCAAGTTTGGTGTGAATAGCGTGCTTCATATTCTCATAGGCATCTCTTCTCTTTCTTTTTCCTGTTGTTTCGACTAGCCATAATTTTTGTTTTATATCTGGCGTGTGCTTAGTAGACAGAGTCTTGCAGCTGCTACCATGTACATCATCTCATGTCATGCCAGTTTATCCTGTGTCCTTTACCTTCCATTCAATTTAGTTAAATATTTCATTTGTATCTGAAAACTTATGATTAATGTTATAAGGCAAGTTTGGTGTGTTTGCTGTAGTTTATATCACCGGACTGATGCAAAATTCTAAATTAGAAAAACTTGAACTCTTATTTCTAACACCTCTCTGATTGGAATGAAATGAGCAGTAGATATGTAAACCACAAATATTGTGAACTTCTCAGTTGAATGAAAATGAAACCTGTCATTTGCTTCATAAGGACATTCATTTACGTGCATAACTTTAATATTAGTATGCTGCTTCTTAGAAGGATGGTGTTATTAGGCGGTGGGTGGATGGCAGTGCTTTGCGCCTTTGCCTTCTTATATATCTTTTTTAATTTTGGGGTGGGTGGAATGGGGGCCAGAGAGAGTTCAGATACGTCAAAGCTTAATTAGCTCCATCCTATGCAGTTTAATTTTCCAGATATGCTGCTCTCTATCATAATAATCACAGACTTTGTCAAGTGAAATATCTAAAGTCATGAATCATGATATTTTCAACTGTTTTCATCATCCGACTATACACCTTCATTGTACACTGGAAGGATATATGGTGTTGTGTGTTTAAATATTTTTACGAATATGGAATTCTAGTGACTCCAAATTCTGCTCCGCATATTCACTTTTGTTATTGGTCTCAGTTATATCCCAAGGTTGATTATTTCCTGCATGCAACTGTGTGAACAGTGTACAGTTTACTCTGGAGTGCAGATGTTAATTTTTTCCCTAGCATCTCTCTGCTTATGACTTAGTATGTCTTGTTTGTTGAGTGTCTCTTGAATCGTTGTCCACGGCTTTTCTCATATGACATGCTTTTATAACCATGGAAGTGGAGGATAAAAATATTTGCTTTTATATATCTCTTTGCAGGTTCAAGCAATGCTGCTAGGATTCTGCGGCTATATTTGACGGTTAGCTCTTCCGAAAGCCATAAGCAACTGTACAGAAATTTTGGTGACTTGACATTGACTTATCCTGTTAAAGGCTTTTTGAAATTCTTTGCCAGATAAGTATATGAATCAATATTTATTCATTCTACTGTATACTCGATATTCATTAACATATTCAAATTCCTTTTGACAGAAGCTAATAATGAAATTATTTGTTATTTCGAGCGTTATCGTCAGAGTTTCTGATCTATTTGATATTGCACCCTTCAGATATTGCAACTGATAGTTGTAGCTCTCTTAAGTCTCTTGCAAACAGCCTCTTTGCTTGCTTTACTGGGGCAAGCCTGCATAAACTTTGACCTGTCCAACCTTGCTTGTGGCTGGCTGTATCCACAGTGGATTTTGTTGTTGCTGCAGCTCTTTCGAGCTTCTTATTAATGCACGTGTCCGCGATATAAGGTATTGGAATATTCTCGACAAATATCTTTTAACAAATTGATGTACCAATTCGTTAGAATGATTTACATTGAAGCGGTGGAGTTAAACCTAAAAATAGAGATGATGTTCATATACAAATGTTTGTATTCATTCTTATAACATAGAAAATTATCTACAAATTATAACATAGAATATTATTATCAACCCAGTTAGTTATTCAATTTGATATCCAAGTTTGGTGGACATATTTGCCCCTTCTTCAATTGTAAGGTAGACTTATTAATTATCATAGCTAATTGTAAAAGTACAACCTCACAAAACATTAAAAAAAAAAAATAATAATAATATTTCGAAACTGCTTAACGTAAATCCTAATTTACTAAACGCAAATCTTTTTATCACAATACTTTCCGAAATGTCATTTTTATCTGAAATGAAACTTCCTACCTATTCTTTTGATTCTCTCAAATCTATGTATTGCTCATTCGTTGTAACGATCTAAATTAAATCACAAGAATGATACATTTCATCGATTCAATAATTTTAAGGCAAATAATGATATCCAGATACCAAATATAGAATTAAAATTTTAACTTTTCTTTTCATTAGAAAAACAAAAATTGATCTTTTCTTCTAGGGTGGTGGCCGGATGTCAGGCTCACTGGCGCCAGCCCGGCAGGGGTGGTGGTATCCGAGTGCGGCTACAATCTGGGGCGGGGGGCTGGTGTCCGTCTAGTCAGACAAGAGAGAGAAGGCGGGAGGAGAGAGAACAATGGTGGTTGTGGGAAGGCAGACGACACATGGTATGACTGCGCCCCCTCATCTCGACCCCGGCGTGTTCGCCTGCCTAAGGCGGCCCTTCTGGTGACCGGAGATCTAGTTGTGCAGAGATTTAGTTGTCAAAAAGGCAAGCCACACACTAATATGAGGATGATGATGAAGGGTGATGATGAAAATGATGAAGGACATTGACAGATAATGTTGAATTGAGGATGATGATAAATTGTTGATGCAATATGCTAAACGACATTGCAAGCCAGTTAAGATTAATATTGAGTATTAGGCTATGGCGAAGAATTGTACGGTGCAATTAATGTCAAGAGACTCATGACTCAAGAGAGAGAGGGGAAGGCTAAGGGAAATTAGGGATGGTAATATGAAAAGGGTAATATAGGAAAAATGGATTTGCGTTTAGTAATCTGGTATTTACGTTTAGCAATCCCCTAATATTTTGTTGTTTTCTTTGTTATTTTTGTCTTTATGAGGTATTGAAGGGGTTTATTGGAGGGAGTGATTAGAGAGAATCTTATCTCATTTGTTCACTTTTTTCTTTCTTTTTTTTGGTCTTTGCCAAAGGTATTCACCGTCGACCACAGTGACTAATCCTTTCGCCCCAACTGTCAGCGCACTAAGCGGTAGGGGGCTGGCCAAGGGATTTTTTCCATTCGTAAGAGTTGGGATTCGAACCCTCAACCACTTGTTTAAGAAATAAAGTGCTGAACCACTACACCAACCCATCTTGGTTTCACTTTTTTCTTTCTTCTTGTAGGTTGTTTACCGGTCCTTGTTTACCCTGTTTTTTAACCCATTTTTTGTGCTAATTAAGTATGGAGAAATTGCCAAGAACAACCCCACCCAGACCATCTTATATCGGCCCATTTCTAATTGAATCGAGTTAGGTAGTTAATAAAGACCTCAGTCCCCTCCCCCAAATCTGATACCAATTACGAAAAAAAATAATGAATATAAAAAATATCACACAAAAATCAACTCCAAATATAACATAGTTATCCTCTTAAGTCTTAACTGGAAAAAATCACGAGGTAAACCAACAAACAAATCCACTAATACTAAGTAGTAGTTGAAACTCGAAACCATCCGTTATTAATAAAATAATCTCTACCAATTATGGAGCGCGACCAAGTACAATATCGATACATCCCGATGATGGCTTATTAATACCACTAAAAAAATGCATAAATTGACGAGTACATATATTTGACGAGTACATATATACTTATTGTAGGAATTCGTCCGTTTAGTTCAAATCAACAAACGCAAATCCCGTTGATGTTATATCCAAATCTACAAATACGTCTACTACAGATTTTTCGTCATAGTCATCCATCTAATTAGGTCTATCCTCAATTATATTTCTCCCACTCTAACCTCCCATGGGGGAGAGTTCCACACGACTTTGCCGTAGCTGTGTTACATCTGGGCAAACGTCTCACACATGCAAATTAACCCTTTTTTTCCCGGCCAATTAGCCTTTTGCACCCTAGATAGTTGTCTCTAATTAGGTCTATTCTCAATTATATTTCTCCCACTCTAACCTCCCACGGGGGAGAGTTCTACACGACTTTGCCATAGCTGTGTTATATCTGGGCAAACGTCTCACACATGCAAATTAATCCTTTTTTTTTCCGGCCAATTAGCCTTTTACACCCTAAATAGTTGTCATTTCAGTACTTGGTTGTAGCCTTGTAGGCCAATGAAAGTTAAAAGAATCAATAAAGCCCACAAACACAAGATTAGGCATACAATTATTGCAAGTGTTTACAACATATACTGTATGACACGAATACACTGTCAATTTTTGCTTTGTGTTACGAACAAGTTGGGATAACCACAACAATTCTATGTTCTCCCCCTATCACAACTTGTGGAATACAATCCACATCTGTGAACTCATCATCTTCAAATCAAACTAAACTAACTATCATTATCACAGGCTCTTCCAAAATCATTCATTATCAACTCCGGTATTATATGTTAAAACCAAAAAAAAAAAAAAACAAAAAAAAACTCCGGTATTATTTATATGTTGAGATTTTTTATCCACATCAAATTCTTATAATTAAATGGTATGCATGTTTGGCATAACTAGTTATTTGCTAGCTGAAAAATCAAGAGTAATATGGTAAGAAATCAACAGAAAATTGCTAAAAGTTTTATGAAATGGTAACAAATCAGCTGTTTTGCTAGCTGAAACTGAAAGCTTACATGAGTAGCATTTAGATTTTAACTGTTTCTGGAGAAAGTTAAAAATATTCTGATAACATGTTTGGTAACAGAGGGTAAAGCAGTAACTAAAACATGAAAGTTGTAGCTTTAATCTAAAATCTAAGTGTTTTGCCAAATATCAATCAAGAAAATAAATAATAAATATAAAAAAATAACGCACAATAATTAACACAACATATACCGTGAAAATCCTGTAAGCGGGGAAAAAATACGGGCTAAACCGAAAAAATATTCACTCATACCAAATACTAATTACAAGGCGGAACCATTCATAATAACATAACATTTTTAGCAACGCCGCCAAGTACAATATTGATACGTTTCGATCAATATTACTACAAAAATTCAAACTTTAACCAAATACCTATTACTCAATCCGTCCCAGATAAATGTATAATTGTTATTTTTTTAGTTTTAAAGCAAGAAAAATGGAGTATAACTTTCGAGCGTTGTCCTTACTTTGGGGGAATAAAGCGAGGTGAGGTGATCAATTTGGGGTGTCATGATATGGGGTATAATGAAAAGGTTATTGAATCTACTTGCTTTATGAACAATGTATGCATTTATCTAGGGCAAAAAAAAGAAAAAAAAAGAAGGAAGCAACCATGTATACATTTATCTAGGTAGAAGGAAGTAATTGCATGGGTCCCAATGCATTGGTTTTGTATTCGAACCAAGAAATGCAAACCTAGTAACCCGAACCAACCAACGCATTTGCTACGAACTCCTCACCATAGTCATCTATCTAATTAGGTATCCCTCTAATTAGGATTTAGAGAGTTTCCTAAGAAAAATACAGGGCGTTTGTTTAGTGGGGATAGGGATTAGAAAATTAGGATTGTAATATCCCATATTTGGTGTAAGAGATGGGGAATAGAGAAGAGGGTAGAGATGGGGATAAAAATACCTCTAATCCCACATTTTTAATCCCATAGGGGGGACTGGAAATTGGAGGTAGGATGAGGATTTAAAAAGTCCAATTACTATCATGCCCATTAAAAATGACTGCAGATTTTGACTCATCTTTTATTTAATGACATTTTGGTAAATTAACTTTACAATCCCCAATCTATTCCCTAATCTAATTATACCAACATAACAAACATGATAATGGGATTAACTATAAAAATTCCATATCCCCTCAACACAAATCCCAACATCTTTTCCATAATTTTACAATCTCACTCCCACTTCCCTCATATAATATGGACAACTGCATAGGGTCTCCACAAAATTAGGAAGCCTGCTACTTTGATATATTAACCTTTTATCACGAAAACCCAAAAAAATAAAATTAATAAGCTAGTATCACGAATTTAGGACGACCGACTTAATTTCACTTTAAGCTTCTTAGTTTGTATTTCTTTTCCTGAGAATAATATATAATTTGAGTATAGATCTTTGTGTAAAACGGTCTCATGGTGAGATATTTGTATGTAATTAACATGTTTGATTCAAATAAAATGTAATAATTGTTGTCCGAAAAGTAACACATTTTCTCCAAAAAGTAAGAAATGTTTTCCCCTATCAAAAGTGTATGTTCAAAATGAAATAACATTTTTTTTCAGTGAAAATGAAATAATACTTTTAGTTTAAAAGTAACATTTTTCATTCAAAATGTAACAGGCATCTCACAGTGAGATCGTCTTATATAAGTTATTTTTTTTCATATAATTTTGGAACAGGGTTTACAAAATTCGAAGACGACTATGTTAGAATTTCTCCACTCTCTAACCTCCCAATAGATGAAAGTTCCACACGGCTTTCTAGTGATCACCATGCTACGAACAAGTTGGGATAACCTTAAAAAAACCATCTAGCAGGCAAAGAAGAACAAAATGCTGCCAATCTCATCTAATTAAGATTACAACAAGTTTCAAGATGTAACTTTTATTAAAAAGCTAGCTGTTTGTACCAGACATGTTTTTATTTCACGGGTTTAAATAACGGCCTCACATCCTCATATCACCAGCATTGATCAAAAGATCAATCAAGCATATTGTGCCTCTCCATCCCAATCCTCTATAGCCAGCTCTCAGTCTCACATCTCAAAAGAAGAAGAAAAAAAATCAAAAAAAAAAAACAGAAAATGAAGAAATCCTTAGCAGTGAAGCACATTACAGGTTGCTTCATCAAGCCAAAGTATAACCATAATAATGTGGAAGAGTCATGGAAACCACCAATTTACTTAACCCCATGGGATTTATGCTTAATGTCCATCCACTACAACCAAAAGGGTCTTCTTTTCTCAAAACCTCAAAACCAAAAAACTTTCTCAATTGACAAACTCTTAGAGAGCCTTAAGGACTCTTTAGCTCTTACTCTTGTTCATTTCTACCCACTAGCTGGTCAGCTCGCAAAGCGAGTTGATGAAGAGCAACACGAATGTGTCGTCTTCATCGATTGTAATAAGGGTCCCGGAGTAGGGTTCATCCATGCTAATCTAGATATGAGCATATCGGATATTGTGTCACCGGTTTATGTTCCTTTGGTGGTTCAATCCTTGTTTGATCACAATGATTGGAGAGTTGTTAACTATGATGGTCATACTAGGCCGTTGTTGTCTATTCAGGTTACTGAGTTGGTTGATGGTGTGTTTATTGGCTGTTCTATGAATCATGCTGTTGCTGATGGAACTTCATTTTGGCATTTTTGGAATGTGTGGTCTGAGATACATGGTGCCATAGCTAATGGGGACGAGGCGTTTTCCGTCTCACGGCCGCCTATCCATACTCGTTGGTTCCCTGATGAGGGATGTCGCCGGCCTCTCCCCCTTCCATTCATCCACCGTGATGAATTCATACATAGGTACGTACGGAGTATATCATTAATCCTTTCAATACATGAATTTTCACATTTATGGTAGTCGTGCTTGCAACGTGTTAAGTTGACTATACAACATAAATATAGAATGAAATAAATAATTCATGGTAAGTATTTATAAATGCATAATGAGTTAATAATGCTCGATCTTAGTTATACTTAGAGACGTATATACTCTAGAACAGTATGATGAGTTAATTATTATGAACTTTGACAATTGCTTCACTAAAAAGAGACCTTAGACTCACTGATGAAAGTTATGGTACGTAAGAATATCGTCTTATACAAGTTTTTGTTTGTTAATAACATATCAATTGCCTATTTATGATCTTCATTTTTTTGTTAAAACTTGTCTTTGATGTTGTCTATTGGTTTGTTACTCTCTTTTAAGGTACGAGCCACCCCATCAGCTAATGGACCGAGTCTTTCATGTGTCATCGGACTCCATGGCAAGGCTGAAAGCGAAGGCGAACGAAGACATGATCATAACGAGTACTAGCAACACAATAATCTCATCCTTCCAATCTCTGGTTGCCCTAGTATGGCGATCCATTGTTCGAGCCAAAGGACTAAAACCAAACCAGATGGTCAAGTGCCAAATCGCAGCCAACAACAGGCAAAGGTTAAACCCACCTTTGGCGCGAAACTACTTTGGCAACTCAGTGCAAGCAATTCCTACAACACTCACAGCCAGCGAGCTCCTCGAGCACAGCTTGGGATGGGTAGCGCAGTTGTTACATCAATCAGTAACGAACCACACGGACAAGGCGGTCCGTGGTTTTGTCAAGCAATGGGTTGAGTCTCCGTTTGTTGTGGATGTTGGTAATGTGGCACTTGATTCTCACTCAGTGAAGATTGGAAGTTCACCTACGTTTGATATCTATGGGAATGTCTTTGCAGGGGTTGGAAAGCCGGTTGCAGTTAGGAGTGGTTTTGCGAATAGGTATGCTGGGAAAGTGAATACACATCAAGGATGCCACGGGCAAGGAAGTGTTGAGCTTGAGATTTGTTTAATGCCTGATTCCATGGCAGCTCTTGAATTGGATCAAGAATTTATGGCTGTTGTCTCTTAATTTCGCCTTATGAGCTGGCCAGAAGTATAACACTATAGTTGTTCTGATCGATGATTTTTGGAACAAAATAATTAACATCCCTTGGTAACTGTGGTCGACGATGGATACTATTAATTATGCACCAAAATAATACTAACATCCCAAGTTATGAAAATGATTTGCATGCTTGAAGGACTTTGTAATGATGACACTCTTCATAGTCCAACAAATAGTTAAGTATTAGTGTATTACACATTGATGTTTAGGTGTTTGTGACTTTAGCCATTAGGTGTTGATTGTATGTTTAGTCTGATTTTAACGGGTGTTTAAATTTTAGCTTCTTCATTAGGCGTTTTAACTCTGGCTCCAATAGATAATTTATATGTGTATGAGTTTGGGCTGCGATGGCTATTTGAGTTTCGCCTAGTTCCTCATCCATTTTAATAAAATGGACTTTTAGTTATCAATAAATAAAAAACAACCCAAATTTCATGTGGGACGAGTCAAGAATATCAAAGTTCTTTCTTGGTAGTGTGTGATATATCATTTGCTACAATAAAATGGGAATAATTGAGAATTATTAATGAAAATACTCTCTCTATTCTATTTTATTTGCACAAAAATGTGTATGAGACCATCATATAGTGAGACAGACGTCACTCATTATAAATAGTAATCTCTATTTGAAAAGTGACCCAATTTTTTACATTAAGGTCTCAGATAAGACTTGCTCGTTTGCTAGCATCGTCTTGACTTTTCGAGTTGAAATTTAACCACGCATCACATACTCATGATATATGATAGTATATTATTTGGAATATTCATCTTTGAAAGCACATTTATAAGATAATCACTGTATTTTATATTCAAGAGTAACTAGTAACCACTTCTTTCACCCTTTAATTTAAAAGCACATTAATGATGGAGTATAGTACAATGATAGGGCGCATTTGTGTTCACCCTGGTGAAATAATTGTGCTTTGAATTTAATCATCAATTTGTTTGCAAAATGACAGAGAAGCTACACCTTAATGATTGCAAAAGCTTAATATGGACAACTCCAGTGCTTATAACGTGTTGCATGGCAGAGAAAATAGATTTGAGCTAAGATTTTGATAGACAGAGCAAAATAAGGGAAGGAAAGAGGAGAAGGCTGGTATTTTAAATACATTAAAATAGAGATAACTCATAAAAGTTATGAACTTCCGTTTATTAAAAAATGGAACTCACTGAACTTAATGGAGTAAAAGCTACATTAGAGATATGCATCCCTTTTTTTTTTTTCTTATTTTGCAAAACCACTTGAAAAGATTTTTAAAAACTACAGAGAAAACAAAAATGGAAAGGTCAGTAAATTGATACTCTGTCCGTCCAATAATTTCGCTGACGTCAGCTTATTGATGCTCAAATCATCGGTAATAACTTATTTTATATATATTACCTTTAAAAATTCATATGTTTATAAAACAGGTTCATGCCTCCAGGGAGTTACATCTGAAATATAGTGGAGTATACATATAAAAACAACTACGAGTACATCTGATTTTACTGGATAAAGCAAAGCAGATGATCTATACTTGAGCATCCTATGTAGATCACAATTACGCAAAACCTGCTGTACTCTTAAGCATCCTATGTAGCTATGTTATATGTAGGCCATAAAATTGGGGGAAATGCTCAACCAAGTCACGATATTAACCCGGACAAACAATCTATCTTGCATAAATAATAAATCAAAACAGAGTTACCTACGCAATTACACACAGAGACAACCTAGTACCTGTGACAAACATCACCAACAATAGTTTCAGGTGAGCTAAAATTCAATCAAGTAGGAGATTCAAGTCAAGTCATTGAAGCTCCAGCTTTCTCTTAATTAGAGATGGCACTGGGCACGGGTAGCATGAGGCACGGCACGATCGAGCACGCCTTTTACACGGCACGGCACGGCACGAGCACAAATGATTGGGCCCGGACATGTATTTTGAAAAGAAAGCAAGGTAGGGCACGGTTAGGCATGGCACGGCACAACGAAAATTTTAATATTATTTTCAAAAAGCATGGGTACGGCATGCACGGCACGACACGAGCACGAACACGGGCACAACCTGGGCCTACCTTTTGGAAGACCAGACACGACACGACACGGCACGACACGAAGCACGACAACTATAAACACGGCACGATACGACACTGTTACAAAACACAAAAGTACGGCACGGACTCGGTACGACGCCATCTTTACTCTTAATCTTTGCCAAGGCAATGAACATGTTACCTGTTGCTGGAAAGAAAAAAAAAAAAAAAAGCTTGTTAGTATTCTATTACAACTGGGCAAGCCACATTTCTTCCAAAGAAACAAAAGCAACTACGCTATTTGCTGACGGTTACTACTTTTATTATCAGATTGGCCACTATAATTGCAAGCAATCAAAGCACCTTACAATTGAATAGCTTGAAAAGTTTAGTCAGTTAAACACTACTTGGTACTAACTTCAAACTTAGTGCTCGTTTACTTGAATGTAATGGTGATTACAATGTAATGCATTATTTTATAGGGTAAATGTGGGTTGGAAAAGGAAAGAGGGAAAGGGGAAACATGAAAAAAGTGAATTTGATTACAACATCCATTGTAATCACAACTGTTCTACTTTAGAACATGTAAAGATGATTACATTGGATGATGTAATCAAACTCCCAAATCTCATATTTGGCCTCCCCCTCCTTCCTTTTCTACCCACATTTAGGGCATGCTTGGAATGAGGATAATGATTAAAGGGGTAATATGTAGATTTATAGGCTACAATGGAGGGTGTAAGAGATGGTGGGTGTTAGATTTTGTGAAGAGGAGGGTAATAATTCCCCCCATTTGGGGGTAAAAGTTACGCACCCTCCCCCTAGAGTAATGCATTACCCCTTTTCTCCCTTCATTTCCTGCATAACCCCCTTAATCATTATCTCATCACCATCTCCACCTTCCTATTTTACCCTTTAATTTGTTCCATTACCCCCTTAATCATTACCCCTAATCCAAGCATGTTCTTACTTTATAAAATGGTGGATTACATTATAATCATCATTGCTTACAAGTAAACGCCACTTAAGCTCAAGAAATTTAACCCCATTTTAAGTACAGATAGCTCTACAAATCTGATGTAAGAAAAACAACAATAACTTGTAACCTGATTCCATGTGGCATTTCAGCTTCAGAAAATATCAAGAGTCCAAATTAACACTAATCTCAAGTTTCTATCTTTGCTGAACCTTCATTTGCCTTATTTGTAAGTTCCGTTTATGATCCAATGTTTGATTGCCCACATCGGGCCACATGGCTTTCAAAAGTTAAAATTTCAACCGTTCATTTTGGCCAATAATGTTTAAGATGAAGGAAACTGAATGTGAGAAAATGTTGCAGAGCATAACCAAAAACCTATAATCCTGGTGATTAGGAGGGATAAAAAAAATAAAATTCACAAAAATTTCCAACTTATAATACCTACTAATGGTAGGCTATGTTTGGGCACAAAAAACTAGCTTTTCAATAAAAGCTACAGCTTGAAGCTTGCAGCTAGTATTTTTACCCTCTGCTACCAAATAGTTTGCCATATGATTTTCTATCTGCAGCTACAGCTACAGCTCCCTACAACTAATTTTGTGAAAGCTATCCCTACAAGCTTTCACCTGCAGCTACAACTACAGCTAAATTTTTAGCAGTTTTTGACACATTTCTTTCATTTTTATACATTTGACAGCTACAGCTACAGCTACAGCTACAACTACAGCTAATTTTGCCAAATATAGCCGTAATATGAAGAGAATGGAGTAAAACACTAAAAGGAACCAAATTTACAACCAAAACAAAGAAAATAATTATATCGATCAGAAAGGAGTAAGTGAAACCAAATTTACAACCAAAACAAACAAAATTCATGCAAACCCTAATTTGAAAATTGCCAATAGATGAGAAAAATTAACTTGAATTAAGAAACTGCAATTTACCGACGATGGCGGACTTCTCACAGGTGACCTTGCTTATCCTTGCTAATGGATGCTGATTCCGTTTTGTTTCTTTTGCAAAATTCGCGGCCCTTCTCCGGAAACTTCTTCAATTGTCACACTCTTCATGATTTAATCTTTCGATTTATAATCTATAACAATTACCCATTGATAAACCTTTTGTATGAAAATTGAAGTAAACCTCAGGAAACTAAGAGAGAAATCCCCGAATTATCAAATTGGTCCTAAAAATGAACACCATTGGACAATCTGATCCTTTTAAAATCGCATGTGACAAGTTAGTCCTTTAAAACTTAATTTTATCCAGATTCCCCCTCTAAACCGGATTTAGGAGGAATCTTACAATTAATTAAGTTTTTAATCTTTTTTCTTTTTTTTAAGGGAAAATCATTGGTGCCCCCTTATACTTTAGACATGTCCGGTTGGTGCCCAGTACTTTTTCTAAATCTAATTGGTACCCTTGTATTATTATTACAATGTTAATCCGTGACCAATTTTCAATCTGCTCTCATATAAGTCATTAATTGATAATGTGTTTTCTATGTTTGCTTTTCTTTTCATGTTGAACCGTTACTTTTGTTTTTTCTTCTCCTTTTTCTCATTCTTTCTACTTACTTTCTTTTGTTCCTCATCCAGCTGCCTTTGCTACAGGATTTGATCTAACCATGCCAAATACCCCTTCTCATAAACCATTACTAGATTCAAAAAACCTCTACCAAACGCAAATTGAAGTAGAAAATAGAAACGAATGTTATTTCTCTTTCCAATTTAATTGTTAAAGAGCCGAAACATTGCAATTAACAATGTTTAACATGGTTGAATAATACAGGGGCACCAACTGGATTTCAAAAAACTACTGGACACCAACTGAACATATTTAAAGTGCAGGGTCACCACTAGGATTTTCCCTTCTTTTAATCTATTAATCTATATTCTTCTTCATTTTCTCCCTTTTTTTTTTTTATTCTCTCCTTTTTCCTTTTTCCTTTTTCCTTATCAATTCCTTTCCCCTCTCCTGTCTCCTCCACTCACTTTCTCTCTCTTCCTTTTTCTCGTTGCTCCCCTGTTTTGACATCAAAATGCAATCTGTGCTCCTCCACCAACAACAAGTTTCCTGTTAAGCCTCGCATCTTGTTTCTTAACAATGCCAAAAGTAACCCAATGTTGCAAAAAAGTATGCACATCAGGAGTTTTAACATTCTCAATCCCACCTCTTTCTTCCAAACTCCTTTTCCAAGTTTCAGCAATCCCTTCACCCCAAATCATTAACTCTCTCACTCTTATCCTTCCTTTTATCCACTGAAAACACCTCCGAAATCGCCTCGAGCACGAACCTCGGTGGGTCCACATAGTATGCTAGAGCTTATGGTATAGTTGCTCTTAGTTCATCCAGCTCCTTCTTTCTTACGGTCACACCTCCGAAATCGCTTTTTGAGATGTTCGAGAGATTGCTTTCTTTGGTCTTCTAAAGATATGCATTTTGATGTAAAAAACAAGGGAGCACAGAGGAGGAAGAGAGAGAAAGTGAGCGGAGGAGAGGGAGAAGGAAGGAAAAAGGAAAAAGGAAAAAGGAGAGAAAAGAAATTAAAAAAAAGGGAGAAAGTGGAGGAGAAAATAGATTAATGGGAATAAAATACGAAAATAGATTAAAAAAACTTAATTAATGGTAAGATTTGCTCTAAAATCGGTTCAGAGGGAAAATCTGCACAAAATTAAATTTTAAAGGACTAACTTGTCACATGTGTTTTTAAAAGGACCAAATTGTTTAAGGGTGTTCATTTTCAGGGCCAATTTGGTAAGTCGGGGAGAGAGAAATTGAGAAGGAAAATGAGAGAATAGGAAAGCAAAGAGCTTTTTACATTTTCTAATTTTTTTAGACGAGAAGAAGTTGAAGCGTGAAAACAGTTGTTAACCCATTAATGAGGTTTGACTGGACTCACTGGTGGAGTAATAGAAGTCTGTAGAGGTCTAGAGGGGGGTGTTTGGACGGGAAAATATTTTACCAGGTTGCGCCACATCAGCATTGCTGAGGTTAGCTGTGGCCTGAATTAGTATATAGTTATTATTATTATAGATATACGAGATGAGATCCTCTCAATCAATCCCTTTAATATACTCATCTCGTAATATACACATCATTGTCCCCCTTGCTAATGTGTCTATCTCTCTCCTCTAAGAGAGTCAAAAGAGTGTATATATATTACACCCATTGTATGCGCCAAATCCTACTGAATTGGCAAATGAATTGTAAAATAGATTTGAGCTAGATTTAGTTGTACTGTTTAGGATTTGCTGAGACAACACAAAAGCACTGTTCGTTCACAAGGGTGAAAGACGAGTAATTGAGTAAAACTTCATCCAAAACTCTGTGAGAAATCACCACACAGTTTGGGCCCACTACTTTTCTCCAACAAAGAGACATGTACCGGGAGATAAAGGTGAAAATGTACCTATGACCCATATCATGTGTTATATTCATAACAATTTTTTTTTAACTGGCAAGGAAGGCCAGGCTCTTAAGCCCATTACATGGAGAAATTATTGTGTACTTCAGGAGCATTGCTCCCTCTCTCACAAAATAGAAAATTAACAATTTGAATTTAGAGTGGGGTTCACTTATTTTGTGAGAGGAGGGAGCAATGCTCCTAGACTATGCAAAAATTTCTCCATTACATAGGGGGAGGCCAGGAGAGGATGCGTCATAAAACTCATAACAATAATATCAACTGTTAGTAGCACGGTAGAACACAGGGAGGGTGAATTGTGTTCTAAAATTTTTTGCGGAATTTAAACTATTTAGAACAATTGTTGTACTTTTGGATTGTTACTAACTTTAAGGAACGTTACTTAAGAAACATATACTGAAACAAAGAACAACTTTAGATAAAGCTAATAAACAAATAAAAGCAATAATGAAAGCACTTACGATTTTACGTGGAAAACCCTTTGAAACTACAAAGGATAAAAAACCACGGCCCGAATGACTTTCAATGACTACTTCTTCTCATTAATCAGTAATACAACTCGATCAAACCGACTCTGGTTCAACCCAACTCACTCCAACCCAATTTACTCTGATTGAAGTCACGAACTCAAACTCAATTACTCTGATTCAAGCCAAACGAACTTAGACCTAATTACTCTGATCTAAGCCTAACCCCTTGGACACTAATCCAAGCTATCCTTAACTCTAAGGAATATTGTTTACCTCTCAACCTTTCAAAAGTGTAAGGTACAATTTAATTTTTATAGCTCTTTTAGAAGTTGTTAATATGATCCTTTAATTACTTAGGCAAACTTTAGTGTTCTTTCAAAATAATTCTCTCTGAAATATGAACACTTAGGGGTTATAAAATCGCGAACTTGAAATGATAGATATCCCCCCTTTATATAGGCAAATAGGTTTTCCGAAAATAAAACTGAAATTCGGATTTTTAATTCACCTAAAAATAATATCTTTGTAAATAATACTTTTTGAGCTCAAAGATATCAAAAATAAATATCACAAAATATATATATCAAACTGGTAGGATTTTCAACACAATATTGACCAAATAATATATTTTCTAAGAAGATAATATTTTACCAAATAATAGACAAATTTTCACTAGGAAGATATCTAATATTTTCAGTCACAATATAGTATATAATAAAATCTGAATATTTCGAAAATAAAATCCTCCTCCCATATGTAAGAGATATCTTTTCTATATAAAAGATCAATATATTCTTAAGTAAAAATATTATCTAGTAAAGATAATATTTTCACCAAAATAAGAATCTTTTAGGAAATACTAAATGTACGTGTAAACTGTAGTCTCCCAATAGGTAACGTCTCACCTAATGAATACTCCATAGTCACGTTTCTCAATATAAGAACGTTTCTCTCAAATCATTTATTTTGTTTGCCCAACTAATTAAGTAATCAACTCAACTTCATCTTTAAGAACTTTAACAAATAAGCTCTAATAAATATAACTATTAAAAATGTAGAGCTTCATAAGTCTTCAAACTTGATTGCCATCTCCATTATTGTGTAGCAACTTCATGCTTCAACCTATCAATATGAACTAATCTACAAGCTTACATAAACACATTAGTAACTTCAATATATTAAATCAATAGTTCAACTAACATGTATTATATTTCATTTAACTTAATTTAGTTTGTCATCATCAAAACAATCATGGCTCAACATCAACCTTAATAGTGAAGTTGAGGACAATCAACCTCGAAGCAACCTCGAAGTTGGAGGCATGGCAGATCTACCAATTCAGCTATGATTTTGCTTATTCATAATAACATATCAAATTATACACTCAGGCCAACAGGCCCTTGCGGAATAAAGAAGAAGATAAAACCGTCTGTACTGTACAAAAGTTGATCAATAGCACGATTTATTTAGCTCCTCCCTCATGCAAAGGTTTAGACATTGGGAGAAACTTGCGTCAGAGTCGGAATGAATAACCCAAGCTATGTGATTTGTCGCTTTGAGCTACTCAAGTTCACCTTCAAACCCAAAATGCTCTAGAGAGGCCAGACCATTTTGGTTCTGAGACCCACTAATTCTGTGACATATCACACGGCAATCACCAACCAACTGTTGCATAAGGATCCGATGTAGCATATGTAGCCTTACCGATGATCCATTTTCTTCACCTGTCTGAAAGTGCTCACTATATCCTCCCCATTTTTCTTCTCTTTTGTACAATTATGACATTTCCTCATTTTGCATTTTACCTTCAAGAGTGTGACTACGGTTTACTGGCATTAACTCCCTGCTCCGGGGTTGCACTATCAATTTCAAGTACCAGTTTCTCATCACTATTCTTGGCCGAGTCCTCGTTTACTCTAAGCCACTTTTTCATGATTTTAGGAACCACACGCGTAACTTCTGGGGCCATTGCTTCCAAGTCACCCTCCTTTACTCGTTGAAATTGCACTGAACTCACCTTTCGGGAGTTTGCTGCCAATATCTGCAGTAGATGTGATCAAGTTAAGAAATTACATCTTTACCAATAGGACATGTAATGTACTACCTCAAGAGTTTAAATCTAATTACACAATACAAATTTAAAAGAATGATGTAGATTATTATAGAGCATCTGGCTTGAAACCATGAGTTATCTTATCCTTGTGAAAAACCAGACTGCAAGTTCAATTGTTTTTTTAACCCAATGCGCTTTTTCCATTGCTGCTCCACTCATACTGTAGTTTCCATTTATCTATTCCTCTCTTCTCTGTTTTTCTTTTGGGCGGGGAAGGGTTTTAACTTACACCAATAGCGAAGAGAATATAGATCTATAGTAACAGATTCCAGAAAAAAGAAAAAGGAGTGGGGAAGGTTAGTACAGCTACCTATAAGCAAAACAGCGAGGGACACAATGCTTCCTAGTATAATTCAGCCTTTGGCAGGGTCTAGGTAGATCAAGATGTATGTATATGCTGACTAATGGAGATTAGCAGATGTTGTTTTGGGAATTATAAGTAAACTAACTCATATCTTCCACGCAAATAAAATGGAAATGTATGAGTCTTTATAAAGCCAGAAGCAAACAGACATCAACTACCTTAGTGCCTCCAAAGAGACTCCTGCCAACGGCAGGCTAAGGAGGGGTCATGCGTATGCAACCTTACCCTGTGAAAACAGTGGGCTGTTTCCGTTTGTCCCTTGATCTGGAGCACGACAACCATGGGCAACTTCAAAATAAATAAGTGCTGACATTTTGATGAGTCTTTTTAAATTTACTCCATTATTACTCCATTATATTCCCTATTTAAAAACCTAAAAGATTCATGAATAGGTGTTCTCTGAGACATACCCTTGAACCTGCCTAAAAGCTGAGATGGGTTTGGCCAACACCACTACATAGTGGTTAAGTTTGACATGTCCATGTGCTATGTTCTTTTTGCCACTGCTTTTATGTTTTATCTGACATAGATTTAACCTCAAATTTACTGGATCTTGTGAGTACTGGAGAGCATGTAGTCCTGCACTTTCCAACATTGTCCTTTCTTATCCAATCGTTATTAACAGCAGAAGTTACCATAGCTAACTTGTATCCAGTGGCCAATAAAAATTTGCAGAAGCTGGATACAGGCACTGGTTGAGGAACACTGTTTGATGGGGGCAAATGAACATAGTGAGGCAGAAAGCTAACACAATAGAGAGGGAAAAGATCATCAAGACGAAGAGGCCCAAGAGGAAGTTTAGAAAGATAGAAAGAAGCAAACATATGTACCCGCAACATCAGTAAAAGAAACCTGTTGAGAACAACAAGAAACCAAGCACCGCAAAAGAATTTGATCCGTCATAAGAATCTTATATCTATGAGACATTACAATGTAGTGCAATGCAACCTGATGGAATCACATAAAGAATTTTGAGTAACTTAGAAGCATGTACCCAAAGATATAGCATGTTAATGGTGTCCACAGATATCAAAATTTAACCTTTTCTCCTCATCAGTGAGGGATGGCAATCAAGTCCGAACCCGATCCGAATCCGATTAGCAAACTCCGAATCCGAATCGGATGTTGTGTGAAATCCGCCAAAATCTGATTCACCTCCGAATCCGATCCGAATATCAGATTATTTTTAATATTTTTTAAAAAAAGAGCACTACATCCTTAATATATTTGAATTAAGTATATACGTTCGCCATTGTTTGTATCTTAAATCTTTAATCTATTTACCATATTTATTTTTGTTGAATTAGCAATTAGCTATTTAGTATATTTTATATATGTTCACATTTAAATAATAAAAATTGGAAATATGTCGAGTAAACGGATCGGATCTGGATCAGGGATTCGGAGGTTACCGAATCCGAAACTATTCGGATTCGGATCCTCCCTAATCGGAGGTTATTCGGATTCGGAGGTGATTTTAGAATCCGTTTAGTTTTCGGAGCGGATTCGGATTTAGCATAATCCGCTCCGAATCCGATCCATTGCCATCCATTTAACTAGTTTCTTCAGACAAGACTTATGAGCATTTGGGAGAGCACGTGACTCATTCCAGATAAAAACATATCTTAGCACATTTGATTTAATGGTGCCTCGCTTAACTGACATTAACTCAAATTTGGAAGGTCAGGCTCATAGAAAACTCATTACAAGCCAAGTGAGATGGTTGTTCTTTATACAATAAAAACCAGAGATGAGTGATGACAACAAAGAGTGGCTTATTTTTAGGCTTAGCAACATGTCAGATCAGGAACTAATCAAAAAAATTCTCCAACAGTTCATGTCATAAGCATAATCAGTACATACCTCAAGCTTGTAAGTTTGGTACTTTTCCTCCTCATGGTTACGCTGAGAGTCCTCAGAGTTGTACTCGTTGCTTTCTTCTCTCTTGGCTTTCTCAAGCACAACTTTTATACTTTCGCCAGGCCTAGGAATACATCCAAATGCCTCACAAACAAATCCAGAAACTGTTTCATACTGATGAGCCTGAAGCAAAGTAAAGAAAAAGAAAGCATGAACGCCAGAATCATGATACAACACCACCTATTGTGATTCTAATACAGGCAGGCTTTGGGGAGATGAAGATATACAGCAACTCAGCAAGAATATACTAAACCATGAAATCACCAGTAATGGTGGACAGACAAGCTTATGCACACCAAGCATATATCATGATTAAAATTTCATATGATCATATCTGGTACATATCGTCCAATGCAAGTTGTGACTGAAGCAATTTTTATATGCATCATACACGAAGTGGACTGTTGGAGTGCAGTCCAAGTCCAACAGTATTGGGCAGATTTTCAATTTTGAATTATGAATTTATGATGGACCATATCAAACGCCTCACTAAAGTGCCATTTAGATCTTATCTGTTACAAAGTAGAAGGACGATTACTGCACTTCCCAATCTAGGTCTAACTGGTTCTGCACTGTAACTTAACTGCTACAATAGTATAGTAATTTCCATAAACCAAGTAAATTTATCCGCAAGAGTATGATATAATCCATCAAAAGTATAACAGACAAGTGCGAGATACCTCGGGCAAAACTATGTCCAGATCTTCACATAGTTGATCAATTGAGGTGCTCGCATCAACATCAAAGACACCATCAGCTCGCATAACTATATAGCCTGTTTTCCTCTGAATTTCCTCCTGTTACTCATGTGAACAACATCAGTACTCCTGTTACTCATGGATACAGCCACATATCCATTCAGACGAGAACATTTCAAGCATTAAGAACTCCAGCTGGAAGCTTATCATTTCTAACGAAATTATCAACATGCACAAAAGAACAAAGCACAATCCTGAAGATGGGCATTACTATCCTTGCACTATTTTTACCTTTTTCAATTTTATGCTCTTCAGTGAGCACTGCGTTAGACCTTGTTAGTTTTAGCTTGACCAGGTTATCAGGCATGTTGAACACCAACGGACAAAACCTACTGTTCAACTAGAAGACCTCTCAATTACACCATGATCCCATCAAAATATTTTTCTTGTCCCACACAGCATAGCTAATCTGCTAATTAATTCTTGTGCAGACAAATACAACTGAAAGAAACATACCAGTGAGAATTCACCGGAGTAAAAATGCATAAATACCCACATAAAAGGAAACAATATACCAAAGAAAAAAGAAAAAAATCATTGTAAACAAAGCAAACTTTATTTTGCAACCACAAGGAATACAGAATAGTGAACCAATCAGCCCTGTTGTTGAAAGAATATTTTAAAACAAAATATAAAACCAACAAAAGATGTTAACGGGTACAAGCCCGACTGTAAGTAGGAGCCTAGGACTTTAACACAAAAAACTAATACTCAGATGACAATGCGTAAAAAACAGCCAGTAATGAGCTACTTGCTCTGATAGAAACATATCAAGTCTTAAGAAACAGAGGAATGAATGAGAAAATAGCAAACAAAGGACTCAACACCAGTACTAATTCCCTTCCACCACTTCTGCTAAAAAATAAGCTTTTAAAGCAACTCAGCAGCACCAAGATGAAACAATAATAAAAAGGAAAGGGTGGAACATCAAAATATATGATATCAGCATACAGCACTGAACTTGTAAACAAAAACCATTTCGCACCCTGGGCCTCCTTCAGCTAACCTAGCCATTGGGTAGAGAACATAAGCAGTATGCGCTAGCTCAACCATATTAAACATTCAGTTGAAGCTTAAGATAGCATATCATCAGTCCATATCGCCCCATAGTGGGATAACTACTACCTTGTAGAAAGAAGGAATCACAAAGAACGAACACCGCACTCTTCGCTGACTAGATTCTACTTTATCACTCATTATACATCTGTTCTGAGGCCTCTTCAAGGGGTATGAGAAGTATGTGCTTCATACGACCAATATCACCTTCACAGTAAATGTATTACTAGTATGATGCTACTGTTGTGCACAAAAGATATATGGCAAACATGTCATGAGCATATATAGTACACATCAAACATACAAGAAAAATCAAGAAGAAAGCATACCTTTGAATCATTTTCGTCAAATATTTCTCCAACAATCTCTTCAACCACATCTTCCATAGTAACTATCTGTTCCAGGGATATTTTAAACAGTTCAATCTTTATTTTGAAAGAAACTGCCGTTGCACTAAGATTCAATAAATCATGAAAATGTGAAGGTACATTTTCAAAGCCATTTATTTCCATTGCAAGAATGATTTTATCAGTGCATGGCATATGAACATACAAGATGAGTAAATTCATAAGCAACTAACTATTCCCCCCTCCCTCTTTTGGTTAGGCTTTGCATGAAGATACTCTTCTCTATCTCTGGAAAGAACATGATATATTTTTTTATGGTTCAACGGAGGCACAGAGGCCAGTACAATAAATTTACATACAATGGGCGGGGAGGGGATTCGAACCTGGGACCTAATGTACCCAGGGCCTCAGTCTTTACCACTAGGCCAAGACCTCATTGGCAAAGAACATGATATATAACCAGCCAAAGTTTTGCTTTCCAGGAAAGATGACAAGGCTACACGAGTTACGAAGCAAAATAAGATTAAAATTTGAAGAACATGATATTAATTCCATTCAATCCATCAAGTCACCTGATTTTGGACACAATATATGAATAGTTTTTTTTTTAGATAAGAGAAAATATTATTAATCAAATGGTAAAGAATACAAAAAAGTGGAGGATAAGGCATCCTCAGTATAAAAAGTATAAGAAAAAAACTATCTACACATCACGCCAATGGCGTTGAACTAAGGTCAATGGAACATCCTTAAAGGCCCCCGCCGCTTTAACCCAGAGAGAAGCCAAGTAAACTATGTGATCCCAAACACAATCAATAGTCTTCTTAGTCTCGGAAAAACCCTGGAATAGTTGCAACACCTTAATGATCAGGGCTGTAGTGGATGCACTGGCAATACAAATTAATGAATTTACATCACCTCCACCCACAGAGCAATATCAATTACCCGAGGCAGACCAATTAAGAGCCCTTCAAAATCACACCGAAAATAGATTCCTAATGTAAAAACCCCCCGCCTGAGAAATGCTACTACTCTGGGACGTGATCAATGAACCTACAAACCTCCGCGAGCCTTTTTAGTATGCTTTCCCTTCACTCACAGGCTACCCTGAGATCACACATCCTATTACTATTGCACATCAAGCATGCTCAACTGAGGAGTTTTTCGGGTTACAGACTCCGAAAAAGAAGGTGCACCTTGGGAATATAGGCAGTACCAATATCATTTAAGCTGTCCTTGATTGTACATTTGTGCTCTTGGGTACATTTGTACTCTTGGGTACATTTGTACTCTTGGGTATTATAATTAAGTCCGGAGTCACCAGCCTGTGTGACCGTGTCTAGATGTGACAGACATGGAACACATGCTAAGCCAATCTGTTCCTTTGAACCCCACAACTTCCACTTATTTCTGCCCTTAATAGATCTTACAAGTGGCTCATTGATCTAAATCACATTTTTCCTTTGATTTGACTTTCCCCATTTTACTCTGGACTTTTGGACAAGGGAAACAGAAAAGGATCCAAAATCTTCTCTTTTATTTCTTTTCCCTTTCCTCTTTTTCTTTGGGGTGGGGGTGTAGGGGAGGTGGCAGCCCGGCAGGGGGATGCGAAACAGTAATCACTGACATTTGTGCCTTGAATTTAATAGCTAACTTCTTGACTTGTTCTGTCTACTCAGGACAGCTATCACCAACATAGGCTCCACTAGGGATTGTCATGAAGTGCTATAGCTATATTTATGATGTGCGTGTTATTGTAATGTTGGCATGGGCTAACAAATAAAGCAGTATATGTGCTTGGCAACTGCCTATGAATTATGGTAAAAGGATATTTTTGTTTGATACCTGTGATGGTTTTAGTGAAAGCAAAAAAGGACCAATATAATAAAGCATACTCTCAAACCACAATTTTGAAAAGATTGCCATTGGCCACGCAAATTAAATCCAAAACTACTTTATGCAGCCTCAGAGTTCCACAGCCATAACTCACTGCATTTCCCCAGCCTATTATTATAAATTACTGTCAGCACTATCATTTGACACTCAGGCCTCAAAAGTGCAACAGCTGCCAGAGTAGAACAGGCAGTCTCCCATATATTCCTTATCAGGAAATTCAGTTACATTCTTATATGAGAAAGGCACAACCCACACAGCACCTACAGCTTGATAGCACGTAGAATCCTAACAAACAGCTCAAGCTTGGACAGAAAAGCAGAATAGGTGCAACATGTACGCTCACAACTTTGAGAGAGACATGCATCTGCATCCTTCGTGAAAAATTACTACTTCTAAATCAGTATGATACAGCATAATGACGTGAACAAAGCAGCAGAAAATCATGCAGGCAAAGCGTGAATCAGGTCAATAAGTTACCCCTATGGTGCCTCCATATTCATTTAGAACAACAGCCATGTGGACCTTGCGGATACGGAATTCTCTGAGGAGGTTCCAGACAGACATTGAGTCTGCAAAAGAGTCGAGCAAAAAGAAAAAGCAATCAACCTTCTAATTCATAATATATTAGTTTTAAAATCTGAATACAGTGGGCAAGTTGCACAATTGACAAGTCAACTCCAGTAGAGGCCATGTCGTATGTGCTAATGCAGAGATCTACAAAAATGCTACCACAAGTAATGTGAAATTCATAGTAAGCATACGAAATAATGGAAACTATACTTCAAGAGTCGAAGGTCATTACCAGGAACAAAATATGCAGGCTGTGCTATGTCACCCACCACTGACCCGTCAAGTTGTTCTTGCTTCATTGTCAGAACATAATATCAGACCAATGAAATTGCTAAGCATGTATATTTATGAAAAAGATGCTTAGAAGTATTCACCGTCTGAAGAAAATCCAGCACATCCATTGCGTAAGCTATACCCACAATATTGTCAATGCGCTGCTCAAAAACTGGCACCCTTTGATAGAGCAACATTAATTCAGTAGACATGAAAGGCATTGAATATTAATTTGAAAATAAGTTCTGCTTACCTGGAATATCGATGTAAAACCCACAAGTTGTGGAATTCAATGAGTGTGGCATGTGCATCAATGGCCATGACATCCACCAAAGGAGTCATCACCTCCCTAACATGGGTATCTTTTATCTCAAGTACATTCTCAATCATATCCTGAAAAATGGTGAGATTTTTGTCAAACGGAATCATTAGCACCCAATGTAAAATTATAAGGGATACAAATCTAAAACTCAACAAACATATCTGCAGACCAAATTTAATGTACTCCCTCCGTTCCTTGATACAAGTCGTTTAAGGTTGTGACACACGAATTAGAAAGTTATTAAATAATCTCAAATCTAGCAAAAAAATAGGTGTATCTTAGATTTAGCAAAGAAGGTGACCAATTAATAAGATAATTGTTCTCTCACCAAAAAATTAATAAGATAATTGGAAACAAGGGTAGGATGGGCAAAGAACAATTAATGTTGTATTGGACTTCCAAAATGACTTACACTATGAAACCAATATGAATTTTTTTAAACAACCCATACTAAGGAACGGAGGGAGTAATAGTTTAGCTAATACATCAATCTACTAAGGTTAGACCTGATTTTGAGATTCACGTATATGCAAAACCAACAAGATTACCTAACTAGTGGCATAAGAACGATATTAGTAATAGTAAGCACAATAACAAAGGCACCCTCACCACCCCTGTGAAAAAAAGGAAATGAAAAGGGCAAAAGATATAATCATGTAATGACATCCTTTGCTTCCCTCCATGTTGTCCCACACAGCACAACTTCCTTCCAGGAAAATAAACATAATTCATTTAACCAAAGGAAGAGAGAGGAGGCAGAAGGGGAAAAGGAGGAGGAGGAGGAGGAAACAATGAGTGTCGTCTGAGGACAACTGAAGCAAACAGCAGAAAAAGGTACGAATTACTGACAAGTCTAACAAAAGCAAAGACATCAACAAGATGACTGCATTAACAGAGTGATTTTCGAGAGACATTAGCTCAAAAAAAGATAGGTGGCTAAGGGGCGTAAAAGTTAGGAACTGTATATAAGACTCTGATCAAAGTCCAACTATGCAAGCACACGAAAGCTTTCTATCACATCCAAACAGAAAATAGAAATCTTGAGTTTCTAGATATGCTACCCGCATGGCCACATGATATCTCTACAAAGTCAGCAAAACTGCCGCCAAACAGTGGGGATCTCCCCTTAAGCGGGGGTCTCAGGAGGTCAAGTTGTACACAACCCTACCCCTCATAGTATCATGGATGTTTCTATAGGACTTATGTGTCCACAAAGTCCAAACCAAACAGGAAAATATTAAACTCACATCAGTATAACATTCCCAGCGAATGAACATTGTCTATCGGTACTTTAGAATTAACACCACTAAATAAATATTAACAATAAACCACCTGTTCTTCCTCCTCAATAGCCCCACTCAGCTCAGCAACTCTTAACATCAACTTCAGCTCATCTTCAGTCACATTAGGTTCGCTAGTCAATTGTGTATTCAGGTATAAGTACATCAGAAACATTATATAATTTGGAAAAAAGGAATGACAGAACCATATGATTTGTCAATAGGCATTCTACATTTACAAAAAGGTACCTTGCTGCTTTTAGGCCAAGCAATTTAAGCATTCTTCCTGATACAAAAGTGACAACCCTTCCAACAGGATACAATACAAGAGAAAGCCATGCCACTGGTCTGACCTAGGAACATGGAAAGACGCAATCATATTATCATAACAGTCAAAAACCAGATGCAAGGAACATGGAATAGTCCCATTTATTCATTTAACATTACTAGTTACATTCCCGTGCGATGCACGGTTTGCGTGCTTATAACAACTAAAATATATTTATTAGTGCAAACTCGCAACAAATTTTTTGCCTATATCACATTTTGCTACGAAATTCCAAATCTATGGACCTCTCCCTTTTTGTACTTCAATCAAGTTTTTTTCTTTCCTATATAGTTCTAGTTACATGCCCCGTGCGATGCACGATTTTATATAAAATATATTTGGTTTCTCATTAAAAAGCCTTTTTGTTACTGATTTATTGGTGCAATAATTTATTATATACTTTCCCTAATAGATATATAGGTGAAATAAATTTTCAGTGGAAATTATGACATTGAGATAAGAATTAAATTGTACTAATAGAAAATACATGGACCTAAAGTATATTAATGACATGTCAATATTGCTTATGCGTCAAAGTTTACGTGTCAATCTGTTGGCGGTTGCACGATTAAAATAAAATACTTATTTATATAATTAGGAAAGTTGACATACTTTTTATATTGAATAATGAACTTGATAGACATACATTTCTCCAAACAAAAATATTTACATATCAAGCTTAGTGTTTTTTTTCTTTCCAATAGAAAGCAACTTATATATTTACCCATAGATTGCTTTACCTATATTGAAGAAACTAACACACCAGTAATCGTTAGAGCATTTTCTTCATGTTTTTAAATTATTTTATCTATAATTACAATATTTACAATAAGCATTTGACACACCTTATTAGTACCTTTCAATATTCTATAGGTGTATCATGTCCTTGATTAGAGATAACATGATGAAGCCCTAAAGTATGCTACACGTACATAGTATCACTTTGCAAGTCTTGGTACATGCATTGTATTGGAGATAGAGAGTTGGTCAATAATATGCATTAATACATGTGAAGAAAATTAGCATGGAACTACGAATTAACTATATTTAACTCCTAAATAATGTAATTAAATTATTTAAATAGATGCTTATGTGTCAATGTGTATTTATGGATGCTTACATGTCAATACCCATGTGTCAATCTAGCAATGTGCATCATTCACTTAAATATATATATATATATATATATATATATATATATATATATATATATATATATATATATATATATATATATATATATATATATATATATATATATATATATATATATAATAGATTTGTTTTTCTAGATTCCCGTTTTAATTAGTATCAATGTATTTCCTATGATGAAAAAATGAAAATCAAAAGATCCACAAGCATACCACAAATCTTGCAACCTCAGTAGCATGGTGGACAGCAATACTCTTCGGCGTGATTTCCGTAAGAAGTAAAATAACAACCTACAGCGAGCAAGAAAGGAATCCATGAAGAATTGTTCCCAGAAATGTAAGCACTCGAGTCATCAAATGCTCAGCCATATTTTCAAACCAGTAATAATTGCTATAAATCAGAACAGTCAGAACAGTAATGAAAGGCTGAACTACGCATCTATTTTAATTTGGAAAAATGGACGTGAATAATCCCACATTTGGGCGATCGTACAAGAATAATCCCACAAAAGACTTTAGCTCAGAATAATCCCATAAATAAACGACGTTAACGTGAGTGGGTTAAATGAGAACGGAGTTAAGTCTCTGTTAAGTCCTTGCTGACGTCACACACACACTCTCCCTATCATCTCCCTATCATCTCTCTTCTCTCTCTAAGGCCTTTCAAGTTTCAGCCATGGAAGCAAACCATATCCTTATTCAAAACCACCAAATTTTGGATCCCGTAATACTAAGGCCTTTCAGACATGATTTTAATGAAGTTTGGCAGCATTCCCATCCCAAAGGGACTTGCGCTGGATGTTCCAAATGTCCATTCAGAAAATCCATGAAATGAGATATGATATTCATGTATAGCAATAGACTTAAATAATTAATCTATGCTTAGATGATTGACCTATTTGCACAACTAGAAATAAATTGATACTTCAATCAAATTCTTTTGACACACAGAGAAAGGAACAAAATCGAGCTTACTTCCGGATCACCGGAGAAAGAAAATAAATTTACAATCGATCTCCGGCTCAACGCCACTGTTTCAACAACCGTCTGGCTAGGTTTCTCTCTCCTCGCTCTCTGATCTCTTTCTCTCTTCAATTTCGACGCTCTAATTAATAATGTGATAACAGGCTTTGAATTTTCGATTTAAGTTTTTGATTGATGAATTTTGTTGATACATTTATAATGCAGGAGGTTTTAAGTTGAACTTTGATGGTAACATTGAAGAATTCGAGTAGGTGAGTTTGGACAAACACAAAACCTAAAAAAAACTTGATTTATTAGTTCTTATTATTGATTTAATTTCATAATCGCAGCTTGATATTGGTTCGATTTGCGGATTTGGCGATCTGTTGACGGTTGCATTTTGTGTTTTGAAGGGTTCATGGTTTTCTTCCAAGGCTGAAATGCGTAAAAAAGACAGAGGGACAGATGAGAGAGAGAGAGAGAGCGCCAAGTCAACATTGAATTAACGGAATGTTAACTCCGTCATCATTTAACCCACTCGCGTTAGCGCCGTTTATTTGTGGGATTATTCTAGGCTAAAGTCATTTGAGGGATTATTTTTGTACGACCACCCAAATGTCGGATTATTCACGTCCATTTTTCTTTTTAATTTTAAGGAGAAGGACAAAATCGTCAAGCACAAAAGTGTAAATGAAAATCATCTCACGCACATCACGTGCACTTTAGATATTTAACTATCATTTCTCTTTTTATTATATAGTAGAGTCAAAGTTTAACATGCATACGATAAAGACACTACAATTTTGCATCTTGTGCACACAACACTGTAATATTTAACCTTTCTACTGAGCTATTTTCTAAGTTCTTTGCGGCTAATTTTAGTCTCAAATAGGTCACTTGAATCAATCAAAGATTTACAATAGTATGTCAATGGTGTCATGAACAGAAAAAACAGAACAAACCTAGCTTGTCAATGGGGGAAAAATCAGGGGAAAAAATCAAATTTGAGGCAAACACCTATTCAGGATTAAGTAGTAACACAAGTCTCCAAACTAGAGATCAGCAGAGAATTAAAGGAAAATCAATAAAGATATGTTGGCTAATGTGAAATGGGCCATCAATCAGCAAGAAGAATGTGATTGCTGTAATGACATCATCATAATGAAGAACAGGTGACATGAAGCTTGTATATTAGGTAGAATTCAGATTCCAAGATCAAGATGACAACTAGGAAACATAATGACGTGCCAAACAAATAAGAACAGAAAGCAATAAAGCTTAAATCAGACACTGGATAAGGAAAACTAGAGATCTGGATCATATAACTTATGCCAATTTTAAGCAGATGCACTAAATTTTATAGCCACAAGACATTTTACTGACTAAAAGAGTATTCTTGTTTAAACAAAAGCCGCAGTGCACATTAAAGTATTGCTACTGTACTCTACAAACAAAAGAAGCTGATCGAAGAAAGATGGAACATACAGTCATAACGCCTGTAGCTGCACTGATGCCAGCTTCACCAAATAGATTTGTAGCTGCCTCTGTCACAAGTGCAGTAGCCGCTATATTGACCACACTAACTCCACCATGTAAAAGGCTCAATCAAAAGGTGGTATAAACTAAAATAATTACATGAGTGATGAGAAGAAAAATGGCAAATGCATAATCTACATTACGTTGTGCCAATAAGAATAGTAGTCAGGAAACGAGTAACATCATTGCGGAGCATCTTGAATACACCATTCTCAGATTCTTTTTCAGCCAGCTCACGTACCTGTCATGTACAGGAAAAGAAAAAAGGAAATGAAAAAGAAAAATGAGGAACTCTATGAAAATGGTATTGGGGTAAAGACTCCATAAACACAGGGTACTAGTTGCGAACACTATTAATGAAAGAGATGTTTGTAACTAACAATACTTGACCACAAGCATCAACTCAAAATGGTTACAACTTTCATATTCTTCTTAAATATTCTTTTCTTTATAGAAGACGAATTGTAATTTCTGAAAATCAGAAGACAGCACAGAAGATAAGATGCCCTTCAGGATGCAGAAACTAACAAATTAAACCAGTTTCTTTACACTTCAGAACTTAAAAGAACTGAAGCCTTCATATGAAAAAGACATTCTCAATTGAAGAAGATAGTAAACAATAAAAGGAAGAGCAATGAGATAACAACAAGAACTGGAGAAGACCCTTGCAACAGCGAGGGAAACAATGATAAGTCCACAAACAACAAAATGAACTATGTCATTGCTCATATATATTTTTGTGGACTTAGGAGAAGCCTCAAAAATAAGTCCACAAAGTACAATTTTTGAGGCTTCTCCTAAGTCCTACCAACTGGGAAGAGGAAGAAATTACTTATGGGATAACTCATATATATACTCCACGTCTGAATCATTCCAATGCAAAATGCTAACTCAAAAGCCAAATTTAATGCCTTCAAACAACAAAAATCAAGTGTGATAATGGTGTACTCTGACAGGTTTGCAGCTTCTGGAAATCCTCGATACTACCAAGTAAATCTGAAAATTGATCAATTTCCAGACATCATCCATTCCTTTTGTCATTGCTATTAGTCATGCCATATAACTATATAAGGGACTAGCCAATGCAACACTACCTCATTATATCTACATGATCAAATAACTACTACTACAAGTTTATCCTTTAACAAATTACTTCCCCTTTTTTTATTGAAATTCCTTTCTCTGCTTACCAAGCGAAGTTGCCTACATCTTGATAACAGGATCCACACTATTGTTAATAAAGTTGTTATAGTATCATGAATAGCAGCTACATTATCGACTTCGATTAAATAATTCAAAAATACATCAACATTATGAAGTTTAGGAAAGAAAAATGCAAACCTTCCAAGGCCATAGAGTAGTAATTGAGGTTTCTGCCATAGAGAAGAAGGCTGACAACCCCAAAAGCACACTCAAAACCAAACCATGCTCCTTAAACACACACAAAATCCTCAGAAATGTTGGCCAACTATTTCTAAACATCAAATTTATCTGCTCAATACCCATTGCATACCCACCACCCAAAACTCCTTCTACAGCAAGAACCTTACGACACCGTATCATGCTATAAACCAATACAGCAACTGCCAATACACGTTTGATCAAACCCATGTTCCAATTTCCTAGAAACTGAAACTTTGGTGAATTTGCCGCCATACCCATTTCATTTTTGGCATTTGAATGCTTAAAAATGCTGTCTTTGGTATTACAAACTGGGTTAATTTGGGATTTTAGCAAGTGAGACCATCTGGGTTTGTGTGTATACTTCATTTCTGGATATGGGTAGTGGTTAATTCTTGTAAAAGGTTTGAAATTGAGGAAAACTTGAGATGGGTATGATGCATAATTGCGGGAATTGGTGGGTTTGAAAAGCTTGAAGGGCCCATTTTGAAATGATGGGTTCAGTTTCAGCTCCATCAGAGTAGGTTATGAAGTATTGTGATTAAATTAGAAGTTGAAAGATATAATTTGGTGTTCCTAATTGAAGGGAGAAGACTAGAAGAGTAATGAAATTGCAGTGGAGATGAAGATGAAGTTCGGCCAAGAGAAATCGAATGATTCTGGGGAATATATGTAGGTAGGGGTGCAAGTTGCTGATTTTCAAACTTTTGGGTTTAGGAAGGGGACTAGGGGTGTAACATGCAAATTGCCAATTTTACGATTTTATGCGACCCAAAAGGCCTAGATTCAATTGAAAATAGGAATCAAATTTCATAAGTTTCTTATCTAATCTAATATAAAAATAAATATTTAAAAACAAATAATGCTAGAATGAATCATCAACAAACTTTTAATTAGGAATAACGGTAGGTTGGGTTCCAAAAAAAAAAAAAATTCTTTTTTCTATGTGGCGTATGTCGTATCTAAACTGAGGTTTAAAGAAAATCTTTAGGCGATGCATGACGCGTCAAGATTGTGTCGCTTAAATATTTACTTAAATAAATAAATATTATAGAGGAAGGGGTTTAGGCAAGACAGCAAGAGTGCAACTAGCCACATGAGGTACGAGTGTACAACTCGTTATAGGCCTTGTGTTGTGCCTATTTTGAGATATTTAAGGTAAGACGACACGATATAAATCCTACTATAATGAGTTTTGATGTGAGTACTATAATGTGCTTGTCTTTCATATGACGATCAACTTCACATTAGCTCATGGTGGAAGAGTAAAGGACATGTACAACCAATAGTAGGGGCTCTCCCTGCTTAGACTGATATGTAAGTCCAATTGAGGTTTTTGCTGATTAAGAAAATCAGCTTCAATCACATTTCAGGGCCATATATCTCTCTTGTGCAAGTTGACAAGCCTCTTTTCTTTTTCTCCTCTTCATCTCTCCTCTCTGATAGTGTGGTTATATTTGGTTGTCATAGTAACTTTTTGCCATTAATATAATGATAAGCAGGGATTAAGATTATAAAATAAAATTTTGGACAGTGGTATAAGCAACCCATTGTGAATGCTTTACAGCTCAAAGAATCACTTAATGCTATTGATTTTAATTGCTTTCACTAACTTTTTTCCCTTTACAAGCTGCCTATTTATAAATAGATAAATGATTTTTTTATTAAATTTAAATATAAATAATAAAAATCTCGAGTAAATTAACTTTTTTTAACTCCTTATAGTTATACAAAATTCAGGATACATATTATTTTCACTATTAAAAGATGATGTGTGAATTTGCAAGTGAACCCACCTTTGTGATTGTGAATTTGTGATGGTCAATTTGTAAACAAAACACAAGAAATCAAGAATACTGCTAAGGACCTGAGTGCAAAATGTAACATTGCAAGTGCCCGAGTCTGCCGGTCTGAACCAGTGACTACAAACGCCTTTCCCATCTCCAGAACCTTCTACAAACCCACACCCTGAACCCTACTAAAACCCTTTTTCCCCTCTCTTACTCCTCCCACCATTAAACCCCAAAACCTCTCTCTCTCTCTCTCTCTCTCAAAATGCACAGGGTATCAAGGCGCTCAGTGTCAGCAATTCTGCCCCACGGTGGTGGCGCTCGTCGCAGAAATTCTGCGGCAATCATTTCAGCCAATAACCCACTTACCAATCTTGTAAGTTATTTGTTTTCTGATTTCTATATTGTGTTTTATTTGCTAATCTCTAAATGGGGCTGATCAGATTCATTTTTCTGTTAGTATATGTATATTAGTACTTGTGTTTATAAATGATGCTGTTTTGAGAGATTGAAGATATTTTTCCTGTAATGGGGCTGTTTTAAGTGTCATATTCTATCACCCCAAAAAAAAAAAAAAAAAAAAAGTGTCATATTCTATTGAGTGTTCAATATTGAGACATGGGTAGTTTAGCTTTTGTTGTAAATTGTAATGAATACTTTGGCACGTAGAATTCCCAGTTCGTGTCTCTGTTTTCTCTGTGCAATAGTCAATATATGGTCCACCCAGGTTGATTTTGATTAATTGTGAATTGCTTGATATCATTTCGTTTAAAGAACTATGTTATTGTAGTGACAAATGTGTTTTTAGGCCTTATATAGGGCATATTGATCATAAAGAAGCAACCTTTATTAAGATATTGAGTTGCCAAATTGATACCTGCTTTCCATGATTGGCTTCTAGTGTATTGTGTGTATTAACATGTATTCAATCTCTAACAGGGGTGTGACACTTCGTCGGCTAAATTGTTTTCGTCGTTGACCTCTAGTAAATGCAACCCTAGTGGGTCTGTTGCAAATTTCAAGCCTAAGAGCGAATTTTTTGTCACTCGGCGACATGAGTCTACTGCAGCAGCATCTGACTCATCCGCTGCGCCAGTTGAGAAGTATGAGTATCAAGCAGAGGTCGGTGATTTAACTAGTTATATTGTGATGCTGCTCATTTGTATTGTTGTGTGATTGTTGGACGTGATCGTATTTATTCTGTGTACAGGTCAGCCGTCTGATGGACCTTATTGTTAATAGTCTCTACAGTAACAAAGATGTGTTTCTCAGAGAGCTTATAAGGTGATTGTTTCTGTATCTTCACCTATACATGCATACATGTTTGTGGATTCTTGATGTAGGGATCCTGTGGTTTTCTTAAGTAATGCATAAGATTCTGCTTGTGCAAATATTTATCACTACGTGGACTTGATTCTTAGTACTTCTGACTTTGTTTCAAGAAGGATGAGCATCATTAACCATGCGGGATGCGGGTTTATGGGAATTCAAAATTTAAGTAGAATTGTAGGAAGATTTTCCAGTATGCTATTGTCGTACTTTGATACTTTTATATTTGTTCCCTAAGCGATGAGAGTTCTTTTATTCCAATCCTTCTCTAAGTGCTTGAAATTCTCAAGAGTCAAGCAAAATGATCTTTCTTACTGCTGGGAACGCTTATATTTTCCAAGGAATGTCCCTGAGTGGGATTGGAAACTCTTTTTAGTTCGTGTTCATTGTTGTACTCCTTTTACTTTCTACTCTTTTCTTCTCTATTGCGTATTTGTTTGAATCCGCTTTACATTTCTCGATGGAAGTGTCTGATTTATCAGCTTAACTCTCCATCTTCTCTCTGTGTTCCTCCACCGCATCTAATAGTGGCTAAAGTATGCAAGAAGCTCTTTGGTGTCGTATGATCTACAGGTGATAATGATCATTGGTGGAGAATGGGGATCAAAGCTTTCTTACAACATAGTAATAATGATATTTATGATAATTCCATCAGGAGTCCGGACTTTCCCTATGAAATTGTGATAAGCTTTCATTGAGTAGCATTAATTTTTGCTGATTTAGACCTCATCATTTTATCAACATACAAAAGGGAGTGCTGCCAGATTTATTATCTCTGCTGGTAGAAAGATTATATACCAAATAGACTTTATCAGGGGCGAAGCCAGGATTTTCTAATAAGGGGGGCCGAAAGGAAAAAAATAAGAGCCGAATTGATTGTTAAATTAGAAATTATTAACAAATTGCTATTAAAAATGCATTGATTCGACAAAAGTTGTCATATTGTCTCGTTAAATTGAGATTAGTTGTGATATAATTTACTATCTCACTAAAAAGTTACCAATTTGATGAGAATATTTCTTTCGTTGAGAATGAACTATCTTCTTTGGTGATAGTATAATATTATAATAGGAGCTCATAAATTAGACATGGAAAAGAAAATACTAACAAAAACAAAAAATGCTTAGTTAAGAAACAGTTAGGTAATCAATCGAAGAAGTTAAGATTTAAGCTAATGCATTTACGTCAACCAACAAGGTAATTCTCACCCAAAATAAAAAAAGAAAAGGGTAAAGCATAGCATCTAGAGAGATTCGAACACAGGTGGAATATTAGACACTATTGGGCGCTTCTGACCACTGGGCCAAGTCGGTTCTACAATATTATGTTGAACAGACTAATATATATAAAAGTGCAGTGGCCAGAACATAAATATTACAGATAGCTGGCGTGAGCTACATGGGCCAGGCCTATGCCAGCCCCCCATGTAGCTCCGCCCCTGGACTTTATGTTTTGTTGCATCTGAATTTCATTCTTGCTCCTCATGTTATGAGATAGTAGTGAATTTTTGTAATAAATTATCAACTGATTGGCTGAAAACCTAGTAATACTAGTGATTTTTATGCAGAAAAAAAAAGTATAAGAACCTAGAAATGTATGTTTGGAGCTGTTTTTTGTCTTCTGCTGATGATAATCTTTGTTTTTGATCCTTCAGCAATGCAAGTGATGCACTGGACAAGCTGCGGTATCTTAGTGTCACAGAGCCTGGTCTTTTAAAGGACTTTGTTGATCTTGATATTCGTATCCAGAGTGATAAAGACCATGGGATCATCACCATCACGTATGGTTAACTGAAAAACTATTTTTATGGTTTTGAAGCTAGAAAAACATTCTCTTTCTTTTGAAGCTGCAATGCAAGTTAGTCTAACTTGTAACTTGATTCTTTTTAATTTATTTTTTTCTTTTTCTTTTTGGGCTGGGTGGGTGGTTTGGGATATCTACAGAGATACTGGAATTGGCATGACTCGACAGGAACTTGTTGATTGCCTTGGAACCATCGCACAGAGTGGAACAGCTAAGTTCCTTAAGGCATTAAAGGTTTGTTGCTTGCTAATTCTTTGTAGTCATTCGTACTCTTAAACGTTATTTTGACTTACTATTTTTGTACTAGGCAATTGATTATACTTCTCTAGTAAAAAAATTTCGACTTTATTCATTTTACAGGATAGCAAGACAGACAACAATTTGATTGGTCAGTTTGGGGTTGGGTTTTATTCAGCCTTCTTAGTGGCTGATAAGGTATGAGTATATTGTCTATAGTGAAACAATCACTTTTTTGTCCCCTTCTTTTCCCTTGTCTGTTTGAATTGTTTTATCTCTCGTGTAATTCATTAATTGGCAATAACTGTTTGTTCAATATTATAGGTGTCTGTTGCAACAAAGAGTGCAAAATCTGATAAACAGTATGTGTGGGAAGGGGAAGCTAACGCTAGTTCGTATACTATTAGAGAGGAGACAGATCCTGAGAAGACTTTGCCCAGAGGGACGTGCATTGCTTTGCACCTCAAGGTTTTCTCTGGGATTTTTATGATTTGTTTTGCTTCGCTTCTGCTTCTTTCTCCAATGTTCCTTACTGACAGCCACTGTGTTTCTGTTTGATCATCAATTTTAGAAAGATGACAAAGGATTTGCACACCCAGAGAAGGTCCAAAACCTTGTGAAGAATTACTCACAATTTGTTTCATTCCCTATTTACACGTGGCAAGAGAAGGGGCTCACAACGGAGGTACAATGCTTCCTTTGTCGACTGCAGTTTAATCTCATTGTTTATGTTGTATGATTTATTTGCTCTCTTCTCTTGTCAATCTTTCATTTGTTGTGCATATGTGAAACTGTGAAAGCCACCGTATGTGTAGGGTATTAGTCTATAACCTAGTATGACATTTGCAGGTTGAGGTAGATGATGATGAAGCTCCAAAGGATGGAGAGGAAGGGCAAACTGAGGTAAAGTTTCATGCTATATGTGCTGGCTGGTTTATAATAGCTTGTGAATAGCTGCTTAGTATGATATAATTTGTTTTACCCTTTGCCATTCCAGAAAAAGAAGAAGACAAAGAAAGTGGTTGAGAGGTATTGGGACTGGGAACTCACTAATGAGACTCAACCAATATGGGTGAGCATTTGTGTTGAATAGAGTGCAGTGTTGTAGTTCTGAATTACTGTTGTTCAAAGGCAATTTAACTTTTTTTTTTTTATATGAAGCTCCGGAATCCTAAGGAAGTTACTACAGAGGACTATAATGCATTTTACAAGACAACCTTCAATGACTACTTAGATCCTTTGGCATCATCACATTTCACAACAGAGGTACATGGATGCTCTAAGTAGCATTTAAACAGCCAGAAACCGTTCTTTTCTTTCTTTCTCTGTTTTATAAAGTTTTTTGGTTCCATCTTTGTTTGCAACTCATAGTGTTCTCATTGCAGGGTGAAGTGGAGTTTAGATCTATTCTATATGTTCCATCCATTGCGCCCCAAGGAAAAGATGATATAATCAACACTAAGACAAAAAATATTAGGCTATATGTCAAGAGGGTCTTCATTTCTGATGACTTTGATGGGGAGTTGGTAAGAATTGTTGGAATTTAGTTATGTTGTTAGTTTGTGATTGTGACTTTCGGTGACCCTAACTTTATCCCTTTGTTACTTTCTACAATAGTTCCCCCGATATCTGAGCTTTATAAAGGGTGTTGTGGACTCCAATGACCTTCCCCTTAATGTCTCACGTGAGATACTCCAGGAAAGTCGAATTGTAAGTGGATCACTTTGTTTGCTTGTCTAGTCATCATGTTTCTCTTGATTAAATTGTAGAAATATTCAATCATCTCTTTTTCTGTATTCTGCTTTAATGTGTAGGTGAGAATCATGAGGAAAAGATTGGTTAAAAAGGCCTTTGACATGATCCTTGGGATATCGATGAGTGAGAATAGAGATGTATGTAAACGCTAACTTTACTAACTTACTCTTTCCATATATCCCTTTTTGTATGTAGCAATTACTATGTTGTTGATATACATCCAAATTCCAATGATGTAATTGTGTTTCACCATTTCAAAATATTTCTCCTTGTCATATATGTCACTCTTTTCTGTTATAATGACTAGTGCGAGTGTGAATTTATTTTCCGTCACAGGACTATGAGAGATTCTGGGAAAACTTTGGTAAAAACCTGAAATTGGGATGTATTGACGATCGTGAAAACCACAAACGTATTGCACCTCTGTTGAGATTTTTCTCATCGCAAAGTGAAGATGAGTTGATAAGCTTAGATGAGTATGTTGAGAATATGAAGCCTGATCAGAAGAATATCTATTACATTGCTGCTGACAGTGTTACAAGTGCAAAGAATACGCCCTTCCTTGAGAAGCTTTTGGAGAAGGAGCTTGAAGTATGGATCTTCGCTTGTCCTTTCCCCTGTATGCTTAGTGCCCCTTTTGGGGGTTAGGGCGTGTTATAGGTGATTGTAACATGTGATTAATTCTGACACCCTGGTTTTCTTGTAGGTTCTTTTCTTAGTTGATCCCATTGATGAGATTGCCATCCACAATATTAAAGAATATAAGAGCAAGGATTTCGTCGACATTAGCAAGGAGGATTTAGACCTAGGTTGGTGCATGTTGCCTGACTGTCTTCTATCTACTTTTGAGTAAAAATATAGTCTAAAAAGGAAGTGGCGACTTTGGCTCTGCAAGAAGAATAGCTTTTGGCTCTCCGTATCAGCCTTTTAGAGCCCCTCTCTCTCTGGTTTATGGAAGAGGGGTGGAGGGATTGATAGTCCATTCATCCTTCTCATTGAGCCTACGATCACTTTCCAGTCCATGTTCTTGTTTCTCTCTTTCATTTTTTTTTTTTGGGGGGGGGGAGGAGGGTGTGTGCTGCATGATCCACGTATTTGATTGTAATGTATAATTGGTGTTCTAAATTGTTGTAGGTGAGAAGAATGAGGAGAAGGAAAATGAGATGAAGCTGCAATTTGGTAAAACTTGCGACTGGATCAAAAAGCGCTTAGGTGACAAAGTTGCAAGTGTCCAAATCTCGAACCGTTTGAGCTCTTCTCCATGTGTTCTTGTATCTGGAAAATTTGGTTGGTCAGCTAATATGGAGAGGTAGAATCTATATTCTGAGGGAGGTGCTTAACGCCATGTTAATAATGTTCATGCATGATTGATAATAGTGAATTATTTGGCTGTTTGGATCTTCTACAGGGTATTGCTACATTCTTTATTTGTACTATTCTGATTTCTTATCACCTTTCCCTTCTGGGGACGTTCTATAATCATGTGTATGCATACTCTTGTAGGCTGATGAAGGCACAAAGTGCTGGTGGACCATCTGCTGTGGAGTTCATGAGAGCTAGGAGGGTGTTTGAGATTAATCCTCAGCACCCAATTGTCAAAAGTTTGCATGTACGTAATTGTTGTGAGCAGTTCAATGTTCCTGTCATATTTATTCTGTTCGCAAAATTCGAGGTCATACCTTGTTGGTTGTTTGCAGGCTGCATGTGAGAGTGGCCAAGAGGATGAGGAAGCCCTCAGAGCAGTTGATCTTTTGTATGATGCAGCATTAATATCCAGTGGTTTCACTGTAAGCATTCCTTCACATTCTCTTACTAGCTTCCGCTGTTGTGCATGTTTATACCCTGACACATTATGTCTTAGCAGAAGGATGCTATTTGTGAACTCCTCTAATGTATATCTTACTCACAAAATTGTTTCTAAGCAACCAATTCTATATTTCTGTGCCTGGCTAAATAATAAATATGATCTGATTGTCAGTCTTAACTCTTTATGAAAGAATTCTCGGAGCCCAGAACCAGATATATATTGGTAGTAGATCCCTAGGAGGATATGTTTCTGTCCAATTTGCTCTGATTGTGTTTCTGCTTAGTAGCCATAACCCAGCTTCATACTGCAAGGCTGAACCTGACGGATAAGTTAGTGCTAAGACCGACATACAGGAATCTTTAACGAACTAGAATCTGAAGGCGTTATGGTTAGTTGAATCTGGCCATCATTGCCTATCTGATGTGGGTGAGTTGTGTCATTGTTACAGTGCCACCTGGTGTGATATAAGGTCAAGTAATCCTGATCTAAATGCCACCTGCTCCATGACTACGATTCTTCCCTTATAACAGATGACTTCAAATATTAATGGTGAAATCACAACTGCCCTTACAAGAAATTTAATATGGGCTTGATATAATTCAATATTAAAGTTTAAATGGCTTTGATGTAAGAAAAAGAGAAGGGAAGAGGGAAGGGGAACAAATAGGAACTTGATAAAGAAAAATGAATAGTAAAATTGAACCTGGATTCGTGAAATCCCTGTACCTTATTCATGTTGTACCCTTGAAGCTTTCATAGTTTCATGGTAATGGATTTATGGTAACATAACTATCAGTTTACACTGGTCCATTGTTTTTCTTTCCTTGGGAAAAATAATTGCCATGTCGATAAGGGCAAGGATAAACTGCATTATCACATTTTTATAGTTGGATTTGGCTGTAGCAGCATAAAGCTGAATGAAAACAGTTGGTTATCTTCGGTAGTTATTGACAGAATTTATATTTGTTGCAGCCTGATAACCCTTCACAATTTGGTGGAAAGATATATGAAATGATGGGCACGGCTCTATCAAACAAGTGGGGAGTACCGATGGATGTACAGCAACCAGCTACTCCACAGAATCTCGAGACAGTAGAAGCTGAGATAGTCGAGCCAGTGCAACCAGCTGATAGTCAGAAATGAAGAGGGGTGAAATAGTTGAGCTATTTAGTGGGTTTTGGCCTTCACTAGAGGTGTATACTTAATTAGGAATATTTGTAATCGAAAGAATTCATAAGAGCGGTGATCAGAAGAACATTGCAACCTAAGCTTGCTGTTCAAAGCAATGTAGGTGGGATTTTGTTTGAGTCTCATTTTCAGATGCTCCCAAATGTCATTTCAGTGTTCTGTGATCGATCGAGGTTGAGAAATAATTGCTTAACGTCCGTTATGTGGTTGGGATATGACTGAAGAAATTATCTATGTTGAATTGTTGATGTAAGGATTTGAAGAGGAGAGGAAGGGAAGGAAGGATAGGGGAAATCAAGGAACTCAAATGAGAAGATTATGGTCTAATTGCAGAGTTCATACTAAAGAGCTGATTTTCACTTTACTTTCTAGGCTTTATGAATGTAATCGAATCAAGCAAATCCACCTTATTCTAGTCATTTAAGCCAGCACATAAGATTTACTCGTAGTATTAAAATTTGAAATTCCTATGCTAGTGACTAGTGTCATACAGTTTTTTTTTTGGTCGTCTTTGCCAAGGGTATCCCATCGTCAACCACAGTGACTAATCCCCTCGCCCCAACTGTCAGCGCACTAAGCGGTAACTAGTGTCATACAGTTTAGAAAGGTGTTCATTTACACAAAGCTTAATGTTCTTTGTGAGCAAAAAAACTCTATTTGTATTCCTAATTGCTTCCTTTACTTGAAGCTCGCATATTAGATTGTCAATGTCTAGAGTATAGCTGTCGAGTTCAGTCGGGTCATTTTGGGAAATAAATTTAAATCTATAAGAAATGTTGATAATAATGTAACATAAACTTAAATCTACAAGAAATGTGAAGAAAAAGAATATCCTCAAGAGTTGGGAGACATCTTATGTCATAATGTTTCTTGACTTAATTGGAAAATGTTAAGATATAACACCGAAAAATAAAACCCGGACAATAATCAAAATATTTCAAACATAGATTGACATACATTTTGCATTTACCTATCTTTTTTGTTTCTATGAATGTAAGCCCTCCATATATAAACCTAAGGAAAAAGTATACAAATTTTTCTAATAAAAAAAACAGAAAAGACATTGTTTATGTAGTAACATGAGAGGGTAGAATTAATAAGGTTGTGACTCAGAAAAAGTGTAGGAATATATTTTCTTGAATCAATCCCTTGGGTAAGAATCATTGAGAAGAAGCTGATAACGAGTTAGGGGAGCCGAAAATGCCGCTAAGACTGTGTCGATCATCCGGCACCTAGGCTGGCAACATTGTCATGTCATGTTACATAAACTTGTTGCAAATATACATTTATGGTTCAGCTTAGCTCGTTCTTTCCAGGAGTGGACCATTTTTGTACGTCACCAACTGCTTTCTGTGCCTGCTCATTGTTCAATATAGAGTAAGACATATTTCAAGCATTAAGTTAGGAAAACGATTCAAATTTGATGCTAAGTTGGAAAATTGTTCATAATAAGTATTGTGACATTCACCTCTTTTTCCCAATCACATTGTAATGTTATAACGCCTAATACAAGAGTCTGAAGAGCAGTGCCGCCGAAGATCATCCCAGTCCACATACCCTGTTAGCACATTTTTCGCGTCAGAAACAGGCTAGGGACAATTTTTCCACTTATATAGAGATTGTTGTGCCATTTCTGGAAACATGGTGTTAAGAAATAAGCCTCCTAATTGTTATGATTGTATACAAGTCTTTTGTTCTTAGCTACTGAGGCAGATCATTGTACATATATACATAAGTTAAATCTCAAAATCCTTCATGAATGAACATACCAGGACACCAGTATTGAAGACCCATCCCATCACGAATCCGAGGGGAAGTCCAACAATGTAGTAGCAGCCAATGTTTATGTATGCTACCCATGCTTGCCATCCCGATCCAACTGCCACTCCTGCAAAAGCAATAAAAATATCATTACATTTGATGAGAATAGTTACAAACACATGAAGCTATATTGTGTATGTTTGACTTACGCCCTGTTCTCTTCACCTTCTTCTTGAAATATTCATTAAATTTCAGTTAAATTCAGTAAAACTAAGCTCAATTCAGTAGAGATAATATAAGTTCAGTTCAGTAAAAATAAGTTCAGTTCGGTATTCCAGTTCAGTTTAATGAAATTCAGTTCAAGTCAATTTTGTGAAGATAAGTTCAATCTTAAGAAGGTGAAGAGAACATGGCCTTATTCATATACCGAAAACACAAACAATGTGTTATGAATCTAACAGAAATGAACTGAATCACCAAACCTGAAAGAACGGGTTGAACACTGTTGAGGAGAATAGTAACCGATAAGAGCCCAGAAAGCTTATCAACCTCTCTAAGAACAAGAGCGCTTGATGAGAACATAAATGCAAACTTGTCGTGCAATATCATGACAAACACAGAGAAAAAGAGTCCAATGATTGTGGACGTTGTGACTGAAACTGCAGTGGCAAACTTTGCTGCTTTTCCGTTTCCTGCTCCCAGCTCATTAGCCACTCTTACTCTGTCAATAACACATTGAAGTATTAGTTGTAGTTCTATCCATTTCAAATTAGTAATAATGCCCAATGATCTAGTAACGACGACCAATTATGCATGTACAATCATATGATATGCCTGCTAGTCTAATTAGCGTTCATGCATCGGAGTGTTCTTCAGTTGCATCTATCCGAATGTAGATGCAAGAACTTACGTACCCAGTTGCAGCGAAGAAGGCGAGAGGAATCATCAACTCCCATCCATTTATTGTCATGCTAGGCCACCAATTCACAAAACTGATTAACATATATACTAGTTGTAGACTTGTAGTAAAGTATAATAGGTGATCAGCAAACAAACTATATGACCAACAATGAACCTCATTGAACGATTAAGAAAGTGTATAACTATATACAGAAGTCCATAACATATACCAGACAGATAATGCATCAATGGCAATTGCAGCATTTGGCAAGCCTCCCACCATCATGACGAGTATTCTGTAGTACCAGTTCTCCAAGCTTTAATCACAACAAACAACACGTACCATAAGGCAAACGTATGAGAATTAACAAAGAAACTCAGCATATGTAAATCTATTTGACGACCTAGGATCATTATTGGTGTCCTATCTTCAACTTCTTTAGTTCTTAGTAATAGTGATTAATGCCTAGCCGCTTAATAAGATATCTAGTCATTGTATTAACATGCATGTAAGATGATTGACTGTTACACTGGGAACGAAATGGAGAAAAAAATGTAATGGTTATGGTGGGACTTATGATAGTGTACCATAGCATGACTCCAGAGGCAGTTGAGAGCTTAACAAACTCCCATAAACCAGAGAAGGCTTCCCAAGAGAAACCGGTCCAAGTTTCAGGGCAACCACCCAAGAAAACATAGGCCAGTTGACACAACAAGATGATCCACCATGATGTATTGAGTGCAATGCAAAGGCCCAAAATGCCCATAGGGATGACATAGATCAAGAGCCAGATCAACAAAAAATGGATAAGAAGAGCCCCCAAGGAGATCCAGGCAATGATGGCAGTCTTCAGCTGGCTTTGTAGGAACCGTTGCACAGGGAATAGAAACGCGAAGTTGAAGTGGACCGGAATCATCCAAAGCACTACTGTTCCAGCTTGCTCTGCCACGTCGTCTGGCTGCCCGATCAGCTTGACAATCGGAGTAGCGAAGACGTAGAAGGGCAAGAGGAGGAGGCAGCAGAGGAAGAGGACTATCCATGATCTCTGCATGTAAATTCCTAACATGTGTAGTTTCTTGGCTCCGAATGCTTGTCCACATAGTGTCTCCAGTGCACTTGCCATCCCCAACTAGTATACATGTTAAATTAAGTCAATGCATATATACATACTCGCTCAGAGTGTTTGCAATAGTGTGGAAACTAAGTACATGCATCATACAGGCCAATTAATAAGATAAATCTTAGGTACATACAGGCTTAGTAGACCTGGGCATGGGAGGGCCCCTGTAGCCGACCCACTGCCCAGGGGATCATAACCTGTTTATAATTGTAAATGTGTAGATTAAAATGGGCCGACCCATTTAAAAGTTAGAAGTGTCCTATAGGGTCATAAGTGGGCCAACCTACTGAATATTAAATTATTAAAAAATACTTTTTAGATTTTAAACGATCCATGACCGACCCGACCCATTTAATAATGTGCTAACCCAACCCTTACCCAGACCTAGGCTCAACAAATAGGTCTATTAGGAATTGAATCCATGACAAATGTTATGAAATTAAGCATGACCACCAATTCCAATACCCTTTTTAGAGCATTTAGTAATATTGAAAAGATAGAAAATCGACTAGAAAGAAAACCCAAAGGCAGAAGAGACAAAAGCAGGGGAAAAGTATTTATAGTAGCAGGCAACTAAAATACAGAATATAATGTTTTGCAAAGTAAAATATTATTATTAGATTCATTTATAATTATATTTTTAAAATATCACATTGTTATGACTTTTTTAGTCGTAGAATTATAGTTATTCATAATTAGAGTGTCGTTTTTAAAGATCGTGAAAAGTCAAATGGAAAGAAGAAAATGGAACGGAGAGGGAGTAGGTACTAACCAGAAGGCCAAAGTTGAAGCCAACAAAAACAGTGTTAGCGATAGCAAAAGAGGCAAGCTCGAGGTCACCGAGGTGACCGGCAAAGGCGATGGTGACGACGTTCATGGTGAACGATGCTAACCGGCTGAATATCGACGGTCCGGCCACGTGCCAAAGTTTCTTCGACTCCTTCCATATTCTCTCTCCTAGCTTCCCTTCTTCTTCTCCGGTAATAATCACGACGGCGACGACATTTTTATTATTGCGTTGTTCATCTCCACCACCTTTATAATAATTGTTCAACAACAACGGCTCATTAATAAGATCATCCCTTTTTGCATGACCATCATCTCTGTTCTTCATTTATTTCTCGATTAGCACAATATAGATGAAATAAAATGTCGTCACATACAGCTCTTATTTCAAAATAATGAAACTGATCAGGGAAATTATTAAAGAGAGTGGATCAGCTGCTCGTTGAATAGATAGACAAATTAAACAATAAGTGCTCGTTTGGCCTAGTTCCCACAAATTCAACTTCTCCTCTCAAATTTTGTTCTTGCTCACCCCCTTTTCATCCACTCACTCCTCCATTTCTAACTTCTAATAAGTTGAAATAAAGCTAGAAGTGGAAGGAGAACGAGAAGCTACAATTTGTAACTTCTCCTTCTCCTTCCACTTCTAGCTTTATTTCAACTTATTAAAAGTTAGAAATGAAGGAGGGAGTGAATGAAAAGTGGGTAAGTAAGAACAAATTTGGGAGGAAAAAGAGAAGTTGGAAGAAGGTAGACCAAACGGACCCTAAATATAATTCGGTAATAATTAATATAGTAATAAAATGGTAAAAGTGATATGAGGTCAATTTGGACCAAGTATATGATATGGTAGGTAATGTTACTTGAACTATATGATATGGTAGGTAATATAATTAATATAAAATGGTAAAATGAAACCACGATAATGGTTTCTTTTATTTTTAAATAAGACATACAAGACGTGCATGGTGCGGTCAACTGATCGATCTTCATCCGAACACCGATCGGAAGATGCGGCTTGAGATGAGGACCTCGTGATATTGTTTGCATGTTTTTTTTGGGGGGGTTGGGGGGGTGTTTCACAGGGTGAAAGTTTGGACTTTGGTTTGGATTACTGCCAAATTTAAATCCAATTCAAAATACTTTAGATTTGTAAATTTGAGTCCAAATCCAATCCGAATTAAATTTGGATTCTAAATTTTGAGTCTGAATCCAAGTCCGAATTATTTTCAAAATCCGATCCAATCCAACTTATCCAAATTTTTTACAAGGTCTTCGCAAAAATCTTTATCTTCCACTGTAAAATGCGAGAGTGGGTGAATCGAGGGTGAGAGGAAGATTGAGGAGAGTGGCATACTAGAGTATATATGCAAGTCTAAGCGAGAATTGAGAGTGATTTTCTGATTGAATGAGATAGAAAGAGAGTAAGGTGCAAATGTTACTAGGGTTTTGGGCTTTTATGATATGTCCCTTTTTTAAAAATGGAACAATAAGAAACGACCTAGAATTGAAACTTAACGAAATGGAATAGACCTGCAATGGAACATGAGTGAGAAAAAATGAAATGCAATAGGGATGCATAGTAGAACAGAACGAAACATAGTAGAACAAAATGCAGCGCCGAACCTGTCATTTCATGGGCCCAGGGGTGAAATACAAACAAAGGGCCCATTCATAAGCGAAAAATCTCTTGAACAGGGCGGGGCAAATTGCCCCCATAATATTATTCTTCTTTTTTTAATTTTTGAAAGATTACGATATTTAGTTTGCAAATGCGAGATTAAACATTCAACCTTAGTTAAATTTGGATAAATCCGTACCACTTAACCAAACTTCCCAATCAAAAAAAAAATGGAGATAGTATATTAAAGTAAAATATGGAAAACTTTTCTTGGTGAGAAAAGAAATAAAAAAGAAGAAAAATTAAATAGATAAATAACTAAAGTCTAAAAATCATTGGGAAAAGGAGGGAAACAAATTAAAAGAAAACTAAGAAAATACCATAATGAAACAGATACAGGCATATATCTCACAAATTTACATAGTAAAACAAGTGGTCCCATTAAGCATTAATAGAAACAAAAAATGGAGAAAGCACACAATGCGCTTCATAGTCTAGCTAAACAAAAACACTGGTAGCGCCTTACCAGTGCCACTTACCAGTAGACCAAGAACACGTTAACGAGTATTCCAAACACAATAAATACATTATAGGATATCGCCCATCTTTGGGCCCCTGTTAAGCATGGCCCCTGGGCGGGTGCCCCGGTTGCCTTAGAATCGGCTCTGACGAAATGCAATACAGCATGGAGACGACAAAAAGAATATGGCTAATTGAGTTAGCAATAATTGGAATTTTTTTTAGATATATATTTAAATATCTATATTAATATATAAAAATTAAAGCTTAAAAAAAATTTGGTTTGGACTTTTGATTTTGGACTCCAAAGGGTCAAGTCCAAATCCAAATCCAAAATCCAAAAATTTTATTTTTTGAATCCGAATCCAATCCGAATTTCAAAAGTCCAATCCAAATTGACTAATTCAGTTTGGTTTATTTGGTTTGGACTTTGGATTTTATCCGAATAAGTTTCACCCCTACACATGAGGCACATATAAAAGGCCCAAATTTTTGGGTGCTTGGAATTGTATCCAAATGATACAACTCCCTCTCACAACCTACGTATATCTACTACCAATAAGGATGGTGGTCTAGTGGTTAGCCAGTTACAGACTTACTCCCAAGTGGTTTGGTAAGGCAAGGTCATGTCCTCATTCCCCCTATGTGGCTATGCCTTGTGTCTGCTAGCTTCTAGGAACTATACTAGTCCCTCGTTGGTGCTACGCTGACGGGGCCAATGCTTGCGTTGGTTGTTCAGCTAGTCTGAGATATGTTTCCTATTGAACACAAGAGTCCGAACATGACGTAGCAGGGGGTGCCTCGTTCTCCATTCACTTGCACCCTCTTTTTGACTAGCAAAAAAAAAAACTATGTATATCTAGTGGGTTGTAGGAGGGAGATAGGGAAGCACCCATTAGCTTTTGAGCTAGTGCATATGGAAAGTACTCCCTCCATTTCATAAAACCTCTAGCATATCTTTTTGGCACAAAAACCAATGCAACCTCTTTTCTCCTTCAAACACCCCATTATACCCTTACTATTAGTGTTCTAATTAAATATGTAATAAAAGATTAACAAAGTTACATGACAAAATTACTAATCAAAGTTAATTATAATTAATTATGGCGGGTAAATTTGAGGAGAGAGAATTTTTTTAATTCCGTAACTCAGTTTTGCTCACTGATTGTTTGGGCGGGTGAGAGAGAGAGAGAGAGAGAGGACATTGATGAGTTGCAATGAAGATTTTTTTTTGAAGGGTGATAACAGGGTGTGGGGCATATTCATTAATCAAGCGAATCAAGTTCCGCCAATGCTAAAATGTCATGAGGAAAATTACAAATCTGAATTTGAGCTATCCCATCAAGAGGACGCCATCTCGCAGCTAGATGCGCCACTGTATTCCCTTCCTGTTTCACATGAGAACTAGCAAAGAATTCAAAACAAAAACACATAGCAAGAATATCTTCTGCAAAAATATCCACTGGTGCTCTACCCTTGTGTTTTGCCTGCAACCTGTTGATAAGGGACAATGCATCTGACTCCATGATTACCTTGGAAAAGCCAAGCTGAGCTGCCACTTGAGTGCCATAGCGGCCTGCTGCACCTTCCGCCATATCCACCGCCCATCTCGCCTTCACTCTCTTTGTAGCTACAGCAAGTACGCTACCCAACTCATTCCTTATCACAACACCCAGACCAACAACCCCATGCTCAAGCAAAGCTGCATCAGTATTGACTTTAACACAGCCTGTGGGTGGAGGAATCCAGTTGTTAACGGGTGTTTGAGGAGCATGCACACCTGTAGATAAAACACTACGAGCATACAACTTGTAATCACGAACATAACGAAGGTACCCAGGGACTAGAGTTTCCTTATTTGGTGGAATCGCTTCAAATATCACCTCGTTCCGAGCTCTCCACATCGCCCAAATCATAGTTAAAAACACACAGAACGTCTCTTTATCAAGTTTCTCAGCCGCCAATTTAATTGTGTCCACAAAATCCAAACTGAAGGCCTTAATTAACAAGTTCCCAAAAGAGCTTCTATCCCAAACAGCTTTGTTCTGAGGGCAAACAAAATTAGCATGCTTCTTTGATTCTTGCTCTAATCCACAGATAGTGCAGATACTAGAAGGTCGAATATGCCAACGATGCAACTTCTTACAAACACTCAGACAGTTAGAGCAAGCCCGCCACATAAAGTGCTTCAGTATTGGTGGTGCATCTAGTCCCCAAATCATTTTCCAAAAGTTCGTATCCCCTGAATTTTGGATGAAGTTTGAAGCACTAACAGCACCTAAATGCCCCAACCAGTAGGCTGATTTTACAGAAAATACTCCATCCTCGAGTTGCAATTTTGCCTTCTTTAAATTTTCCTCCAAAATTTTGGGACTTCATACATCAACACCTTTTCACTCTTCTCCACAACTTTACCTATAATAAACCATCAACATTTATTCATTCAACACTTTCACATATTAATCACCAACAACTTACCTTTTCAATCATGGCAATTTCAGAAACATTTAATCAACCACCACAAATTCATGCTTACCATGACCCTTTCACAGAAGATCTCACTATCTCACCACAAAACATCCACCATTCTCCAAATCAGCCTTACCATGACCCTATAATTGAAGACCTCACAGTTTTTAATGAACCAACAACACCACCAGCAGAACCAGCAACAGAACCAACCAACAACAGAACCAACAAGCAATCAAAGTTGACAAACCATGAAAGGCAACTTATTGTTCAAGAGTTGCTCAAATGCATGGACAATGGTAAGCTCAGATATGGTAGTCAAAAGAAAGTAGCAACTCAATTCCAAGTAGGAAGGAATTGTGTTGCATTAATTTGGAATAAAGCCAAAACTCAAAGGCAATATTTCAAATCTGGAAGGAAGAGATGTTTTGTTGATTTAAACAAAATAGTTAGACTAGATAAAGATTCCAGAAGTAACATTAGAGTTTTTGCTGTCAACCTTGAAACTTCAACATCAACATGTTACAAAATCATCAAAAGAGGGGAAAACAAGGCTGCCACAAGTGCCACCAAACCTCATCTTACCATTGAACATCAAAAGAAAAGGTTACAGTTTTGTTTGAACTGGTTACATTATGACCATATTTATAGAATGAAATCCTACTTTTAAGGGCATGTATGATGGTATTCACATTGATGAGAAGTAGTTTTATTTAACCCAACCCAACCCAAAATAAGATAGTATGGGCTGTCAGGGCAAGAAGAAACTGAGAGGCATTCAAAATCTAAGTCACACATAACTAAAGTGATGTTCTTGGCAACCGTGGCTAGACCTAGGTTTGGAAAGATGGGGAAGTGCTTTTTGATGGTAACATTGGTATATTTCCCTTTACTTTCATAGAATCAGCAAAGAGAAACTCAGTGAATAGGCCAAAGGGGGACTTTAATAACAAAGGCAATCCCTAGTGTCACAAAAGATATCATAAGAAAACTTATAATTGAAAAGTTGCTGCCAACCATAGGAGAAAAGTTTCCAAAAGATGATAGACACACGATTTACATCTAACAAGACAATGCAAGGCCTCACCTTCAGCCATGGGATCACCAATTCATTCTTGCATGCCAGCAAGGGGGATATTATGTCAATTTGTATAACCAGTTAGCCCAGCCTAGATTTAAATACATTGGATTTAGGCTTTTTTGCTTCTGTGCAAGCCAAACTAAATGACCACAAAACAAAAATTATTGATGAGCTTGTTGAGGTTGTTGTAAAGGCATATGATGAAATGGATGCACATACTATAAACAAAGTGTGGTTCAGCTTGCAATATTGCATAAATGAAGTGATTCTAAAGGAACCAACCATTACAAGATTCCATATGTTGGAAAAAATCGATTGCATAGGGCTGGTATACTAATAACAGTTGTTTGCCCCAATTATGAGGACACTGATGCAGCGAGGAAGCGGTTATCAGATGGCCTAGTTGATGCAACATACTTGATGGATGAAGAACAAGAAACAATGGACATAGAATCTCAGTTCATGAGTGAAAGTTGATCAACTAAGACGATTGGTGGGTAAATGTGATTGGCTTATTTTGGGTGTCTTTATTACTTGTAAGATACATTGGCAAAATTTTGTTGATGCACAACCTTTCATATATGTTGTAGCACAACCTTTTGGTGAAACATCACTACATATTTATGAAGCAAAGCAAGTGTTTTTATTACATTGTATTCTGTTTTTTATATGCAACTATCAAACAAGGACTCCAACCATTTGTGACTTTTGTTTTCAATAGTATTTTGTAAAGTTTGGTGGCACTATACTTAAAAGCATCATCATGAAACATGAAAGCAACATTATTTTTCCTCATCAAACAACAAGCATACAACACCAACTTCACCAACAAATATCAATTAAAATATGTAATTAAAAAAAATATTTTCAGAACTGGAGACTAAGTTTCATCATCAAGCATTAACACATAGCCTCCAACTCAAGTGAATAAATGATGACAGTAGGAAAATAAAACACCTAGCCTCCCAAAACTACAAGTAAACTAGGACTTTACCCGTGCTACGCACGGACGACCAATTTATCAATATATTTTTATTTTCAAATTATTTTTTAGATTTTTAAAAATTATTTATAGGGATATAAAAAAAATGAAAAATAGTGATTGGTCAAAATGTTACACATGTCATACCAACCGTCATTCTCCTATTAAAAAAAAATATCTATCCCTTAACAAACTGCAAGTCACTCTAAATTTGACCCATGTTATTCTATGCCTAACCTATACTTATACCCTCAAATATAAAACGTAATTAAATATTTAACACTTGTCATATTAACAACGATCATCCCCACATAGTAAATTTTCACGTAGTCTGTGCTTACTGATATAATTTTTGTTAAACAATCGTCGGTTTGATCACACTATCTCTTTCTATGTATTTCACTAATTACAATCTAAAAGTTGAAAGACTAACTTTCTTTCAATTGGAAAAAAAATAGCTACAATTCACCATCCATAAAAGGAAAAATAGTAAGTAATGTGACACTTGTACGTTACCTGCGCTTATATCCACAATCATATAAATCTTGTTATATCATGTGCATCTATTTCCCAAATATTCATCATCTAATCTACACCCAATAAAAGTTTTTATTGTATTTTAACCATTAACAATCGACATTAATGCCATTTTAGATTGTATTAATGTAAGAAGGAATATGAACTTACTATAGGATATTGACAACTAATTACCTACTAATTAAAATAAAAAACAAAATGAGAAAAATAATTAATGACCAATCAAATTGTGACATTTGTCACGTTACCTGCGATCTTACCAAAAATAATACACACACACACACACACACACACACACACACACACACACACACACACACACACACACACACACACACACACACACACACACACACACACACACACACACACACACACACACACACACACACACACACACACACACACACACACACACACACACACACACACACACACACACACACACACACACACACACACACACACACACACACACACACACACACACACACACACACACACACACACACACACACACACACACACACACTAATTACCTACTAATTAAAATAAAAAACAAAATGAGAAAAATAATTAATGACCAATCAAATTGTGACATTTGTCACGTTACCTGCGATCTTACCAAAAATAATACACACACACACACACACACACACACACACACACACACACACACACACACACACACACACACACCTATCAATCACATAACTACCGCTTATCCCACAAATATTAGTCAAAATATCACCTATCATGAACTAATACCCACAACTATATTATAACTTGAAAATGATGACTTTATATGTGACTCTTATTACATTACATACGTTTGTCTCCGTACAAATTAGGCAAATATCAGTCAAATGTCACCTAGCACGTAATTCCCACAATATATAACTTATTAAAAGTGATGACTCTATGTCTCTATATGTGACATTTATCACATTACACGCGCATGTCATAAAACGTAATAAAAGCTGTGACATTATATATATATATATATATATATAGCCACGTCAAAATACTTTTTTTTGCCCACAATTATAAAACGTAATAAAAGCTGTGACATTATGTGCTTTTATACTCATAAAAATAAAAGTTTTATTATGACATTTAATACATTAAAAAGTAAATTATTAAATAGCATTTAATACATTAAAGTTAAAAATCACCATAAAGACCATAATGACAAAATTAAAAAAAAAAACAAAAACAAAAACAAAAATAAGATAAACCAATAAGAATGTGACAAATGTCACATAATCGGCGCTCTTACCCATATATATAGCCTCCAAACATGTTTGTAAATGGTGGCAATAGATGAGTTAAGACACCCGGCCTCCAATGCATTAAAGTGAATGGGGGCACTAGTGTTGAAAAGGCAACTATTTTAAGTAAATTTCACCCTTCTCAGCAAAAACACATCATTAAACCCACAATGTGAAATATCCAAACATGACCAACAAAACCAATTCAAGTAATATCACTTATAACATGCTTAACCAAATAACAGAACCAACAACAAAGATGAACAGGAAAAAATATCTGAACATGTCGAACAACGCATATGGGCCTAATATGAGTAGAAACATGTCAAACATGACTGAAACTGCCCAATATCAGCAGGTTCAAACGACAGAACATGATCAACAAAACCAATTCAAGTCATATCACTTAAAACATGCTTAAAATGGCCCTAAATAACAAAGATGAACATGATAAAATATCTGAACATGAACAACAACAAAAAAAAGTGCCTAACATGAGTAGAAACATGCCAAACATGACTGAAATGAACCAATATCAGTAGATTCAAACAAAGAAACATGAACAACAAAACCAGTTTATACTTTAATTTGACCTTTAACAGACCAAGTTTATTAGATACAAGACTATCCATTGTAGACAATCGGATAAAAAGAAAATTAATGAAAAATCATACGCATTATTACAATAGTAAAAAGTGTTAGAATGACGACGATCAATCACCATGGGCAATAACTTTGCCTAGGAAAATTGTTTTTCTTTTTTGCCGTTAAAAAATAATTTAAAAGACCAATGATCTAATATTATGCTCTAGCTTATCTCCAATTATAATAATACCTCTTGTTTTAGAAAATATATTATACTAGGACTTTACCCGTGCTACGCACGGACGACCAGTTTATGACTATATTTTTATGTTCAAATTAATTTCTGTATTTTTTTAAATTTTACTAATGAAAGATGGTGATTGGTTAAAATGTTAGACATGTCATACCACTCATCATTCTCCTATTAAAAAAATAAAAATAATATCTATCACTTGTCAGTTAACTTGCAATTGTATTTTCTCAAATCAAAAAAAAAATGCAATTGCACATCATGTATGTAACCTAATAATTGTCACTCTAGATCTGATCCATGTTACATTTATGTCTAACCTGTATTTATACCCTCATTTATAAAACATAATGAAATATTTAACGTCTGTCATATAAACGACGATTATCCGCACAAATAATAGTCAATTTCCAGGTAGCCTACGCTTATACCAACTGATTAAATTTTTGTTATCAAACAACTGTCGTTTTAATCAAATTGTCCCTTAATGTCTATTTCACTATTTGGAATCTAAAACTTGAAAAATTAACCTTCTTTTAATTGGAAAAAAATAGCGACATCTCACCATCTAGAAAAAGAAAAAATAATATGGATAATTCATCCAAATGTGACACTTGTACGTTAAAGGCACTTATACTTACAACAATATAAACCTTGTTATATTATGTGTATCTATTCTCCCAAATATTCATCATCTAATGTATACCCAATAAAAGTTTTTATTGTGTTGAAAACATTAAAATTGGACATTAATGCTATCTTAGATTGTATTAAGGTAATTCTAACTAAAGAAAAAAGAAAGAATATGAATGGGCTTTAGAAATTACTATAAAAATATTGACAACTAATTACTTACTAAACAAAGATAAAAAGATAAAAAAAAATAAATGACCAATCAATTTGTGACACTTGTCACATTATCTGCGGATCTTACCCAAAATTATATACGTACACTTACTCCACAAATATCAATCACATGTTAATTGTCACATAACCTGCGCTTATCCCTACAAATATTAGTCAAATATCACCTACCATGTAATACCCACAACTATATTATAATTTGAAAATAATGACTTTATATGTGACCCTTGTCACATTACATGCGATTATCCCCATAAAATTAGGCAAATAAATATTGGTCACATGTTTCTTGTCACATGACCTATGCTTACCGCCACAAATATTAGTCAAATATCAGTTAAATTAATAAAGAAAAAAAAGTGGCGACCCGAAATACGTACCCTTATCACACTACCTATAATTATTCTACAACTATGGTCATATGTTAATTGTCATATAACATGTGCTTATCTCTGCAATATTAGTCACATTTAGTCATATCATCTACCACATAATACCTACAATTGTATAACTTCTAAATGATGGTTATGTGGCCCTTGTTAAATTACATGTACTTATCCCAGTAATATTAGGCAAATAAATATTAGTCACGTGTTATAACCTACGCTTATACCCGCAAATTTAAGTCAAATATCACGTGGACATCTGCCACATAACACCCACAAATATTAAATTTAATAAAATATTGACTCTATATGCGACCTTAGCATAAATTACATGAGCTTATTCCCGTAATATTAGGAAATTATTTTTTAGCCACTACCTGTTATTATACTCACATTTTGAAACTCAATTAAATTAGTGACATTTAGCGCTCTTATACTTATAAATATAAAACTTACTAAAATTGATGACCCAAAATAATATTTTAAAGTAGTCAAGTATTTATAGAGACTTTTATTTATTGCATTTAATTTAATACATTAAACTTTAAAGATCACCATAAAGACTATAAGACAAAATAAAAAGGAAAAAGAAAATAAAATGTCATAGCCACTAAGATTGTGACACATGTCACATAACCAGTGCTTTTCCCAAAATTATATATATACTAGGAGGTTACCCGTGCTACGCACGGACTATCATTTTATTACTATATTTTTAATATGCTTAGATAAAAAATTTTTAATAATATAAAAATATTTTTGAATGAAAATAGTGATGATCAAAATATTATACGTGTCCTAAGTAATTGACTTATCTCTAAATATATCTATCACTTACCTGTCAAAATAATAATATCTATTACTGATCACCTAACCCGCCATTGTACCTCAAATTTATAACTTAACAAACTGTTACTGTACATGTGACTCTGCTTGTCACTTCATTTGGTTGGTCCTATCCTTAAAAGTTTTAGTCTCGTGTCAAACTGGTGATTATACCCTCAACCAGCTTGATCCGATCCGATGGTTCCTTAATATGTGTTTCGCTAATTAGAATTTGAAGGTTGAAAGTCTAACCTTTTTTCGAATGAAATAAAAATAATTTGAGGACTCACCATCTGAAAGTAAAAATAAAAATTTATCAAAATGTGATACTTGTATACCTACGCTTATACCCACTACTATGTGACACTCATTATATTTCTCCCCTAAAAAAAAAAATATAACACTCGTTATATTACGTGCATCTATTCCCACAAACATTCATCATCTATACGACTATACCTAATTAGAAGTTTATTTATCACCAAAAAAAATAAATTAGAAGTTTATTTTATTATACTCACAAGTATTGTAGGAAGTGGTCACTTGATTGCTAATATCCAAATAATTAACTTCAAAAGGCTCCCTCTTTTAAAATCATGTTTGGCCTAGCTTGTTGGTAGCTTCTCATTTTTTTCCTATTTTTCCTTATAAACCACCCCCTCCACCTCCTTCTCATCCTTAATTTCAACTTCCAAAACGCTCAAAACACCCCCTAGGACCCCTAGAAGCTCCACAAGTAGAAGTAACAAATAAGAGCTTCTACTTTTGGGCCTCCCAATGGGTGTTTTGAGCTTCTTAAAAGCTGAAAATGGGGGTGAGAAAGAGATAGAGGGTGTGATTTGTGAGGAAAAATAGAGAAAAAAGTAGAAGCTCCTCATAAGCTAGGCCAAACACCTTAGTATTTTTAGAGTTAACTTTTTGGCTCTAAAAGACTAACTCACAAATTTTTTACCAAACATTAAAATTAGTCTTTTAAGCTATTTTTCTTGGTGGAAAAACATTGGTAAATATTTTCCAATATTCCAGAGCCGATCCCGGTGTTAAGGTTTTGCGCTCCTCCCAATCATAACTGTAGGGGATCGAACCTTAGTCCTCCCTACCAAAGTCTTGCCCCTTGCACCTAGGGGTGAGCATGGGTCCTGGGTACCTGGTCCTAGTCCCGGAATTGGTTTGGACTTGGCTGGTCCAGACCTGGAACTGGTCCCGCCAATTTTAATTCTGGGTCCAAAAATTCAGACCTGCTTGAATACAATTCCAATTCTGGGTATCATTTTTGTGGACCCAGGACCCAGTGGGTACCTGGTGGGACCAATTCCAATAACGGGCTACCTCGTGGGTCTAATTTACAATGCCTACCAATGCTACTACAACTTTAGTTTTTCTATTGTATATGTTACAATTTTGATCTTTTTGATGTTGTAATATTTTTTTTTTGAATTGTCGCACAATCGTGACTCATAGTATTTGGATAGTATTCCGCTATTCCCACTAAAATTCTACGAGACAAGATGTCAAGCAATTTTTTTCAGTGAAGGATGAAGGGATTTGCGTTTCTTAAGTGTGCTTGTTCAAGATACAGCAGGGAACTCTCCACTTATTATTATCTTTGCTTATGCTCCAGCTGAAAATAGTCATAAATCTGTTTTTTGGAATGATTTATTAGCTTATTGCAATAGTTTAACTTCTCCGTTTGCAATTATTGGTGATCTAAATGAAATTAGCTTAAGTAATGAAAAATTTGGTGGAGCTGATTGTTCACCATCAAGATTCTCTAGACTATTATCCTCTAAATTTCAAGCTAATGTTGTGGATCTTCCTTTTATAGGAAGTCCTTTTACGTGGCGTAAGAAAGTGGCTGGTGTTAACAATATTTGGGAACGTCTTGATAGGGTATTAGTTACCCCGTCTTGGCTAGTAGATTTTCCTAATTCGACTATTTCCCATCATGAGTTTAGCACGTCTGATCATTGCCCTATCTTTTTAAAGTTTGACGTTATATATTCTTTTAAGCCCCCTCCCTTCCGTTATGTTGCAGCTTGGGCAAACTATAAAGATTATACTAATCTTGTTCGTAAAGCTTGTAGCTCTAGAGTTAATGGTTCATGTATGTTCCAAGTTATATCTAAAAGCAAAATCCTTAAAAGTGATTCTAAAAAATGGGCTAAACTTAAGTTTAGCAATATCACCCGACAACTTCATAAGGTTGAAAATCAGCTTATTAAAGTACAACTTGAGCTAGTTAGTAAGTCATCAGATTGTGTACTGATTAATAAGCAATCTCGACTCACTGTTAAAAAAGCAGCCATAGTTAATTTTAATAAACAATACTGGTTCCAGCAATCTCGTGCTAAGAATTTGTTGTTAGGTGATAGGAATACGACTTACTTTCAAACTAAAGCAACCATTAGAAGGAATAGGAAGAAAATTGTCGACTTCCTTAGTTGTGATGGGATTCATCATACGGACCCCCAAGGGATTGAGAATGAGATAACTAAAGAATTTAAACAAAGATTTGTAGTCGATAATAATTGTTGTGTAAACCCGGATAGAGATCTTACTGATATCCTTCCAGAGATCTCTCCACAGGATAATATCTTTTTAACGAGTGAAGTCCTAGACTCCGAGATTAAGGAGACTGTTTTCCTTCTAGCACCAAATAAATCTTCGGGTCCGGATGGTTTTCCAGCTCATTTTTACCAGAAATATTGGGATATTGTTAGACCTTCTGTATGTAGAGTGGTCAAAGCATTTTTTCATTCTGGAAGACTACTTAAAGAGATTAACCAGACCTTTATAGCACTTATTCCTAAAATTGATAATCCCAACTCAGCAAACCATTTTAGGCCAATTAGTTTTTGTTCTACTCTTTACAAAATTATTTCCAAGATAATGTCTAACAGATTAAAACAAGTTGTAGTCAAGTTGATTCATCCTCTTCAAGGGGCCTTTGTTACCGACAGATGCATTCAAGATAATATTTTGATCGCACACGAGGTTTTTCACTCTTTCAAGTCTAAACAAGGCAAAAAAGGCTGGCTTGCTATCAAATTAGACATGGAAAAAGCTTATGATAGATTAGACTGGAATTTTATTTATCAGGTTTTTCGAAAATTTGGTTTCAATGAGAAGTGGATTTCCTGGTTAAAAGAATGTATATCTTCAGTATCCTTCTCGATCTTAGTTAATAATTTCCCTGGCCCAACCTTTATCCCATCCCGAGGAATTTAGACAGGGTGATCCTTTATCGCCGTATATTTTTATTCTTTGTGTGGAAGTTTTGGCTAGGAGGCTTTAGAGAGAAAGTAATATTTCCTCTAAGAGCATTGGCATTAAAATTTGAAGAGGGGCAGAAAAACTCCCTTTCCTCACATTTGCGGATGACACTATGATTTTTGCAGAAGCATCTAGTCAAAGTTGCCATACCATCAAAAAAATTCTGGATGAGTATTGTATTATGTCGGGACAAAAAGTTAATTTTCATAAGTCAGCATTTCAATGTACTAAAAATGTTAATAGAAGTTCGATAGATACTTTTAAGGGGATTCTAGAAATGAACTACTCGGTGATTCTAGATAAATATTTGGGTTGTCCCTTTATTAACGATCGAGTTAATGCTAGTACATTTGTTGATATTATTGATCGTACTAATAATCATCTGTCTAAATGGAAAGCCAATTCGTTATCACATGCAGGTAAAGCAACTCTTATTCAAGCTAATTTGTCTGCCACACCTATTTTTACGATGCAAAGCTTTACACTTCCTTTAGCATCTTTGTCCAAATTGGATCAGATTAACCGCAATTCTCACTGGAATAAAGCTCCTGATAGTACTAGCCCGAATCTCATTGGTTGGGACAAAGTGTGTCGGCCAAAAAATCTCGGGGGCTTAGGTCTCCGTAAAGCAGGTGCTATTAACAAAGCAATGCAAATGAAGTTAATTTGGAAAATTTTGAAGGATCCTAGTAACAGATGAGTTAAATTAGTTAGCAACAAATATCTTAAAGGGCAAAATTTATTCGATTATTCCAAAGGGAAGAAAACTTCATGGCAATGGAGTAATTTATTGGGGGTGCGTTCATTATTTCAAGAAGGTATTAGATGGCAAGTTGGGAATGGTGAGAATATTAAATTCTGGAAGGATAACTTGGTTTGTCAATTTTCTTTACAAGATAAATACCACTCTATTGATCCAAATAATCCGTTACATGATCTAGATATTCCGGTAAGTATGTTTATTTCCTCTCAAGGTGAATGGGATTGTTCGCTTCTCTCGAGAGTTCTACCTAATAATATTGTCAGGTTAATCATAGGAATTCCTATTTCATTCAACACAGTACCTGATAAATCGTATTGGGGTTTATCAAGTACTGGAGATTTTTCAGCTAAGTCAGCAACTTGGTTAGCACAGGGTATCCATAATCAGTATAAGGCTAAATGCAATTTTAGTTGGATTTGGGAGTTAAATTGGCCAAATAAAATCAAGATTTTTTTATGGAAACTGTGTTTGGATGGTCTTCCAACTAAGCACAGACTCCAACAAAGTAAAGTATTTTTTCCGCAAGACTGTGTTTTTTGTAAGCATCATTGTGAAGACAAGCTTCACTTATTTTTTGATTGCCCACATTTTTACCAAATGTGGGACGAAGTCCAATCACTGTGTAGTAAAAGACTTAACATTTTAGTTCCCGGCGCCCTTAACTTTGTGGAAAGATTGAATTTCCTTCATGGTCTCCTTTCAGAATGGAACTTTATCCTCTTAGTGCAAAGTTGGTGGTTATTTTGGTTTGCCCGTAATAAGATCATTTTTGATAATTTGTCTATTAGTCCTATTCAAATTGCACATTTTGTACGTAATAGTTTTACTCAGTGGAGTTCCTTGGCGACTAAGGTAGTGGACTTTGATGTTAAAGGGGCCTTTTCTAAGAAACAAGTTAAGAAAGGTCCTAGGAGCGATGTTAAGTGGAATCCTCCGAGAAGTGATTACGTGAAGATAAACTTTGATGGGTCTAAGAAAAATAACCTTAGTGCGGCGGCGGGTTTCTGTATCAGGGATGAGTTTGGGGAAGTCTTGGTGCTAGGAGCTAAGCCATGTGGCGATAGTTCAGTTTTAGACTTAGAGAAGGAGTGAAGGTTGCTCGGTCACGAGGTTTCCCTAATATCACTATTGAGGGGGACAACTTAGCAGTCATCAAGGCTCTTAGGAATGAGTGGAAAATTCCTTGGGAAATATAAAATATTTTAATAGACACTAAAAAGGATTTACATTTTTTTAACCGAGTGGAAGTTATTCATTGCTTCCGCGAAGCGAATTCGGTGGCAGAGTTTATGGCTAATGTGGGTCAATTTATCGGTTCTTGTTCTCTTTGGTCATGTTCCTTTGACCAGTCTCTCACTGACCTACTAGTGAGGGACAATTTAGGTTAATCCCTTAGGGTTAACCTAGCTTCTTTGCCTTTTCAAAAAAAAAAACAATTTTTTCTAGAATTTGTACATTAGTACAAAATTTGACTCAAAAAAAAAAAAAAGTTTCAAGCAAGTGCCAGGAAGGCAACCGGGTCAACCCAGGTAGAGAAAGAGAGAGAGAGAAAACTGAGAAAGAGTCGTCAATTCCAATTTCCACACAGTCACGTTTACTTTTCCTGTCATAATAATAGTGACAATACCATTACACCATTACCAACGGATAGAATATAGAAACTCATTTTCTCTCTCATCCCTCACGCTTTCCGTCAATTTCTCCGGGGTCGTGTCTAGTCGCTAAATCGCCGTCAACCGCTCATCTCATTCCTAGGGTTTTTCTCTCTCCTGGTATCAATCCCTCTTTTCTTTCTTCTCTTTACTCTTTACTGCTTTGAATCTGCTGAGATTTCCATTTTTTCAGACAAATTCGAGACTTTTCAGTTCCCCCCCCCCCCTTTTTTTTTGCTTCCTTGTAATTATTTTATTGTTGGGTTTTCTATGATGTTGCTTTCTGTTTGATTGAGCTATAGTTTAGTTTCTGTTTCGACTTAATTTCAGCTTCTGAAAGTAGAATAAATCTCTAATTGGAAGTTCCTTTTGTAGGTTAGCTCTATTTTCGTGTTTTTATGATGTTCGAATTTAATTAAATTGAATAATTGGGCGTTTTTTCTTTGCTCTTGCTAGATTAGTTTGGTAAATTTAAAGTAATTTCTGAAGCTACTGATTAAGCACGAGTATTAAATTGTTGTTTTAGATTCAATTGGGATTTTATGCAATTTTTAACAGTTAGCTTGGTTATTGTCTGTAGATATAGCTTAAGATTTAGTTGAGATTTTTGTACCAAATTGTTATTTTGTCTGCTGAGAAGTTACTTCTATGACTTAACTTGCTTTCAGCTTTACAATTTGGGAATTTTGATACATTGGGTGGTATTTTGTTGATTTTATTTCTTCAGTTAACGGTGAGACCAGATTACGACCCAGATTAGATATCAACTGCCAGGCTTCACTAGAAAATGGTGCCTAGAGTTCAGCAAGCTGCAATTTGAGGAAAAGCGGTTTAGGTGTACCTGCTTTTAGATAGACAGTTATCTGTTGTTGCTATGGATCCTAGAATGGTTCAAAATCAGGTTCGTGAGTCCCCAACTGAGAGTGCTAGTTCGCGTGATACCTCACCCACTGCTGATGGGCTTGTGGTGAAGAAACGGGAGAATGAGAGGAATGATAATGATAATTTTGAGCAATCGGTGGTGCGTCGAATCTTCACTGGAGACAAGATTACTCTCCGTAATATAGCTGAAGAACGGGTTGATATCATCTCGGAGAAAATGCAGCTACTTCCAGAAGAGTACCTTGACGAGCTGAAGAATGGACTAAGGGTTATTCTTGAGGGGAATGGTGGTTCACAACAGCGAGAGGAATTTATGGTCTTGCAAAAGCTTGTTCAAAGTAGGTCGGACTTGATGTCGAAGACGTTGCTTAGGGCACATCGTGTGCAACTGGAGATTCTTGTTGCTATGAAGATGGGAATCCAGGCATTCTTGCATCCAAATGTTAGTCTTTCTCAAACTTACCTTATTGAGATTTTTGCGTATAAGAGATGCAGAAACATAGCCTGCCAAAACCAACTTCCTGTGGATGACTGTGCCTGTGATGTATGCACGAAGAAAAATGGATTCTGTAACGTTTGCATGTGTGTGATCTGTACAAAGTTTGATTTTGAAGTGAATACTTGTCGATGGATTGGCTGTGACCTGTGTTCACATTGGACTCATACTGATTGCGCAATCCGTGATGGGTTAATTTGTATGGGAACTTCTACCAGGAGTGGAACAGGACAGGCTGAGATGTTATTCAGGTGCAGGGCTTGCAATAGGACATCTGAACTTTTGGGCTGGGTTAAAGATGTATTCCAACACTGTGCACCATCATGGAACCGGGCGGCTCTCATGACTGAGCTTGACATAGTTGGTCGCATTTTCCGTGGGAGTGAAGATGTTAAAGGCAGGAAACTATTCTGGAAGTGTGAGGAGCTTATAGAAAAGATGAAGGGTGGACTAGCGGAGTCAACAGCTTGCAGAGTGATTCTGATGTTCTTCCAAGGTACATATAGTTAATTTACATTTCATCTTTCCCATCTGCTTGAGACGTGAATGTGAACCACTTTTCCTAAAGGTACTAATTCTGTTTGCAAGCTACATCTTGAGCCCTGTTTTTCTTGTTGAATTGTCTGATGTTGTATTGCTTCATATATAATTGTTGAAAGTTAACAGTGGCAGAAATACAGTGTTTGCTTGTTATGCATGCGGTCTTCTATGTATATATTTAGGATTTGATTTGAACTACAAAGTCGATGCTCTATATTGACTGCTTGAATAGGAAAACATCACTTGGTAGCATCAAGCAAAAGGAAGCTATGTGAATTGTGAAACATCCTGTATGCAATTTGCTTTAAGCCTGTGAAGTCTAATCTCCCACTTATGTCCCTCGAAAAGAGTTGACTTGCTTTGGTTGGGTGAACTTTAAGAATAATTTTTTTCCCACAACAATGAGGATTGGATTTGCATTGATGTATCGGTGGGATTTGGCCATGGCAAGCTGTAAGCGGCCATACCAGTAAGAAAAAGCAGATAGGTTGTTCTGAAAGACAGTCAAAGGGAATAGTTTAGATAAGAAGCTACGAGTAGTTACTAGTTACTGAAGGTTTGGTGGGACTGGGAGATAGAAATCTGTGAACCACTTTGCTTTATCCTCAGGAAAGAAGAAGGGTTATTTCTGAAAGTTACTCAATGGAACACTTCAGTAAGAATGATTATTTGTAGTTTTGGTAAGATTAACATTGTGGTCATTGTTATTGCTACCTTTCCTCAATGGGTGATGTGTATGACTACATAATTCAGTTATTGGATTTCATATGTTCCTCATATCTTTGGCTTTGGATCTGTATGTGTCAGTTGATGGGTGTTATGTCAGATATGATATGGGTGTGAGCGCAAGGCCATTTACCATGAAACAGTGGATTTATGGGAAGAAACCCTTGTTATTTGTTGAACAACTTAATTTATTATGTTTCTCCTGTTTGAAGAGCTTGAAGCAGACTCGTCCAGAAGCACAGAACTTGGGGAAGGTGGAAGGCTTTTAGCACCACAGGAGGCCTGCAAACAGATTGCAGAAGTTGTGCAGGAAGCTATAAGAAAAATGGAGATGGTGGCGGACGAGAAGCTGAGGATGTTGAAGAAAGCCCGCCTGGCTGTTGAGACTTGTGACCGTGAGCTTGAAGACAAAGCTAGGGAAGTGGCCGATCTGAAGCTTGAAAGGCAGAAACGAAAGCAGCAGATAGATGAGCTTGAGAGCATTGTGAAACTTAAACAGGCAGAAGCTGACATGTTCCAGCTTAAGGCTGATGAGGCTAGACGAGAAGCTGAGATGTTCCAGAAAATTTCTCTTGCCAAGTCAGAGAAATCAGAAGAAGAGTATCGGAGTAGATATCTTAAACTGAAGCTGAGTGAAGCGGAGGCTGAGAAGCAATATCTTTTTCAGAAGTTGAAGCTTCAGGATAGTTCTCGCACACCCCATAGCAGCGATGGGAATGATCCTTCACAGATGTTCTCAAAGATACAAGATGTGCTAAAAAATGTGTACAATGTTTCATCCTCTGCTGATTGCCAGACTAGTGAGAGGAACTCCGGCAGAAAGAATACGTGAAGAATACCTCTGGTACTTCCTCTGTAATTAATGTCAGAAAATAGATGGTCATTTCTAATCCTTGTCAAGGTGAAACTGTAATTTCGAAGACTAGTTGTTAACTTATCATTTACCCGGCTGTTGTACTAAAGGAGCATCTTTTCTTAGGCTTAACAATCTTCTGTATGGACGTGTCTTTGAAGCTGACAAACTGGATTTGTTTTTTATGAATGATGCTTGTAAGTTTGTATGCCACGCCCATTTCCTTCACGTTTGGAGAGAGCAACATGAATCATATGGCTGATACAATGGAAATTGATTCTGGGTATCATAATGATTGAGAGAATTTCACACAAAGCAGATCTGCCATTGTTGATGAATGATGATTACGAATGCTGTTCTGGAAACCAGAAGGGTAGTATTGAATTAGCGATAACAAGTCCGAGTGGAAATCAAACCAAGTTCTCCAGGTAAGGGGCTATTTGGACTGAATGACAGAGTGCAAGAGTGAGCCTCTCAAAGTTGGTCGACAGCCTCAGCCTTCAGGAGTCCGGCAGGACTGATGAGGATGAACGACACCCAACCTCCGGGCGACACTATTACCAAGCTGCTTGTAAGACGTAAAATGAGTACTATAAGAAAACAATATAGCTCATGAGAACACCACTTTTGCTTGTGCACTACAGTATGTTTTTACTTTCATTGATTGTTAAGGCAAAGTAACATAGTGTTACATTTGCACAAACAAAGACATTTAATTGAACTTAAATCAAAATTGTGCACCTATCCTCTTGTGTCTTCTTTTCAGCCCTCAGAAAATGGATCCCATGTTCTGTCAACATACTTATCTACCAGCATATGGCATTTCAATCATTAAGAGTTTAAGGTTCTGACCCAAGAGATCTTATCTTCGCCGTGAAAAATAAGGTTTTCTTAAAAGCAAGCTAACAAATCTAAAGATAACCATGATTTTGGGACATCTCATGATAACTTTGTCACAGAATAATAGTTTTAATCATTCATATCCAAAAACCAAAAAGTTATGGCAAGCTAAAAGGAGTGTTTGTTGATTACAGCAAGTTCTTAATGAGAATTTTCAAAATAAATTTAGATTGTTAATTAGAAGTGTTGTAATTTCTTTTACAAAAGTATGACTAAATTGTAGGACCTATGAATTCAAATGTTGGTTAGTTTAAGGGATCATGATAAATCATGAGTGTTTTTTGGAGTCTTGAAGGCTAAATTAAGTGTCTCACATCATATATTTTTGTACTGTTTTCTATTGAGATGTGAATTTGGTAGCAATGACAAAACTGATTATCTTTTTTAATGTTTATTTCATTGTTGCACTTAATTTTCTTCTTCTTAGAAACAACTGCTCAACTACTCATTCATTAGAAAGTAGAAACTGAATAAATTGTGTAGATCATTATTATCAAAAATTGTCGTCTAAAACATTATATCAGTAATGCACATTAATTCATTTAGTTCTTCATATCTTCTCATGCATTAACCTTTAATGGCGCTCATTTTAAATACTCTGTACGTAAGTCATATTTTCCCTAGAACATAAGCCAAAGAAATGTATGCATATTATTTTTTATTTTTTATTTTTTATTTTTTTTACTTTTTTGGCGAATGGAGGAGTAAACCCCAATAATAATAAAAATGAGACGACAAAGCAAACAACTAACTAAAGAACAAACAGAAAACAAACTAACTAGCTTTACGAGGGATCATTCGAGAATACCAGAGTAACGATATACACTAGACTGTGTGAATGAATATAAGCACCCACATAACTCGAGCAAGTTAAGTGCATTCTCAAACAATGAGAACTAATAAATTAAATTGATTCCGTTGTAGACTCATTACATATTGGCCTAAAATGAGTAATATATTTTTTTTCTGGAAAGGTGCCCCATAATGTATAGCCGTAATTCTATTCGCCCACAAAATGTGGCGTATGATATTACTAGCATTTTAGAATGTCGCCCGAATCCGACGTAATGTCATCCCACATTAGTTGGTTAGTTGTCACTATTTAGTATATCTTCATATTGTTTTTTTTAACAATTAAATTATAATTTGCTAATTAATATACCAAACTAGCTTACATACGTAGCATCATTGCAATCAAGATTAATTTAATCAACTTTCTAGAAACCACACGATTATATATTTTATACTCGTATTCAACTATAGGTACATTATAGAGACTCCCAACCTATAACAATAGTACTATAAATACTCCCTCTCAGTCTCTCACCACATAACTTACAATTGCTTACACCACATAGGAGTATAAATTTCTACACCCATCTGCCACCAAAGCCATTGACAAGCAACGAATTAATTAGCAACACGATTAGTTGTTTAAGTCTTGTTATTTAGATGTCTGAGCTACCAAATCAAGCTCCTGTGTAGTCAATGATTCTGGAAGATCGGTAGTTATGAAGGTTGACCAAACGAGTACATGAACATATGTGTAGGGTCCCCAACAAAAACACAGAAATTAAAATATGAAGGGATATTACATTATTGTTTGCATTTTTACCCCAATGATATATACTTACATCACAAAACTTAACTTCGGTAAGATGGTCCTTTTGTAACTTTCGTTGAGACATGTATCACATTTAAGTGAAACAACGGTCACCATTTATAAAAAATGATCCCTGTATTTTTAAATAGTAACCCCATTTTATTGTAAGTTGGTCTCATACAATATTTGCTCTAATTACACAGAGCATGTTAATACTATTACTACTTTTATAAATATTTGTTTCTACTTAAGATCAAGATGTATAATAATCAATTAGGATCATTCTATCTCATTCTATGTATCACTTCATGTCTCAGTCACATCTTGTCGTCGGTGATTTTGTCATGCATCCCAATTTTATTTATAAATTAAATTTTCAAAGCGGATGTGTCAAATGTATAAAGGAACGTGACAGGAGATAACATACAAAATGGAATAGTGAATCCTTAATTAACCCATACATTTTTAACTCTTACTTTGTTAAGAGACTTAGGGTGTATTCTTTTTCACTAAACTAAATCGAGCCGAACTGAATGCTAATTGAGCAAGTGGAAAAGGAAAACCCCTTAGTGCATAACCTCCCCAATTTTAACAGTATTAAGGTTAAGAATTATTTTTCATCATAATCTCTTCAGAATATTATAAAAGTTAAATGTAATAAAATGCTTCAACTAGGATATACAATAATTATGAATGTGTGAAGACAATTATAAATTGAACTTCTTTTGGAGGTTTGGTAAACATTGTCCCAAGTTTATTTTTACATTGGACTTTTCACGTTTTACAAGACACTATTTTGACCAAGAATATTTATGATTTCATAATTATAGAACTTATAATAAGATGATATTTTGAAAATAATATTCAAAATGAATCTAGCAATACTATTTTCACATTGTAAAACCTTTGTAACTTTTCACAAATAAGTGGTCAAAGTTCACAAACTTTGAACTTAAAAAGTCCAATGTAAAGATAAGCCCGTGATAAAGGGAGTAGGAGCTTCCTTTCTCTTTGCGTGTGGCTAAAGGGCACCTCCTAACAGCCTCGGGTATTCAACGAAATAATTCGTGTACGTACTCCCCAAAAGGCTTGAACCCATATGACGTGGGGTATAAGCTGTGACTTGTCTACGAGTGAGCCAACCATCTTTGGGTTAAATTTATTTAAGCACCCATAAAATTTGCACCGAAAAAACAAAGTGTCTTTTATGAGGCAACTTCTATAGCCAAGTATGATGTCGATATGACATCATGCCTGTTTGAGATGTCTCACATTGACACGGTCTCATATGAATTTCTGTGCCCAATAAAATCGCATAAAATAACACCGAGAAGAAAAGACATATTCTAAATACTCATTACAAGTCAAAAGTAAACATCTTATGAAATTTTAGCATAAGAAAGTAGAAACTCTTCCAGGAAGACGCCTTAGGGATTTGATTAGATATTATTGGTAATAATTAACTTTTTATAAATAAAAGAAATTATGTGGGAATATTATGGGATTACAGGCACTGCTTTGATTCCTGATTGAAGTGACAAGAAGGATTGGGTTACATTATCCTATAGATAAAAATTAGGCCGGTAATGTGCATCTTTGATAATGATGGAAGTGAAGACGATTTATATTTAATTTTGTTTTTTTTATGGAGTAAAAGGGAATGTTTTATTTGAGGAGCATTTGAAGTTCCTTTAGGATCTTCATCTTCTAATGGGTATTTCGAACTTTTTAGAAGGTGTAAATGAGAAAGAGGATACGTTGAATGGGGTGGTTTGTGACAAAAATAAAATGTGGGGGGAGGAAAGTAAAACTACTTACTGTTGGGATTTTTGACCCACACAACAAATCTCTCCGATTAGGACCCATATACTCTAATACTAATTGCGAAATTAAAAATAAAATAACATAGACAACACACAATAATCAACACCAAATATAACGTGGAAAACCCCAATAGGTAAAAACCACGGGCCAAACAAACAATTAATCCACTAACAAATCAATAGTGATTACAATGTCGATACCATCACAGGTAAACAACACAACTCCTAATACAAGCGGCCCAGTACAATATCAATACGCCCGATTGACACTACTACCAAAATACTAGAATTGATAAAAAAAACCTGTTGTAGGAACCCGTTGGTTTTCTGCCCGAACCAACAAACACACTCACTACGGACTCGCGGCGTAGTTGTTCACCACCTAATTAGGTCTCCCCCTAATTAGAAATTTCCTCTTCATCTTCTCGCCTTGTAGGGCGGTTCAGCATCCGGAGCACTCTCCCTCTTACAAGCTTTTCTTTGTAGCTAACTAACGACTTGCTCTCATAGCCTCACCGTACTCTATGTCGCCTCTCACTTGGAGCCTCACGGCACACCTGCCGTCGCTCAAGCCCGTCATCATATCAAACAACTTCTCCTTTTAATACTAGGTGTTTAGCCGTAATCCCTTGCAACCCTATTTTACACTTGTGGGCCAAGGAAACGTTATCATAAAAATAGCCCAAATTTCCTTTACAGCAAACTAGCCGAATTTGCAATTCGGTTTCAAGTTGTTTTACTTTTCTCTTCTTTTATTTTTTTCTTTTTTTCTTTTGGTGTTTTTACCTTTTTTTACAAATTGGGATACCTCCCAACACTTACATGTTAGGTCAAACCGCACCTAAAAATACAAGACTATTAAGAGTATTATGCTATCTTTTCGCTTTTTCGGTTAGTAGTTCAGTTCAGTTCATAAGTATAATTTTCCTCTTCCATCATACTACTATCTCTGTTCAATAATATAGTGGAGAAAAATATACCTTACCTCCCTATAATTCTCGTCTTGTTTTTCTCTTTCTGTAATCACAGAACTTGTTACAATGCTTTGAAACAAAGATAAACACATGGAAGAAATGTAAACTCGATCATTGTTTGATTGCAATGAAACCATCATATGATTTTGGAGCATTAATTTGGTAGTGATTAACTAGTTCATTTTTAGCGTTTTATTTTCTTCGTACAATTTGTTCAATTGTGAATATGAAGCAAGTAATTAAAATGCATTTTTCAACCCGTTAATCTATCTACAACAGTGTAAATATTATCAAACCAGTATCTATTTTCTTAATTCCTCGAAAAATGCATGCACCCAACTTACTTCCATATTGATTTTTTTTTTTTTTTTTTTACTTTTTAGCGCGATTCTACAATGTAAGGCCTTATTCTTTTCGCCGTCTCCATGCTGCATTTCGTTCCAATCTGTTCCGCATCGTACAATTCCGCATTCTGTACTTAATTTTGTCTCACACATTTGTTTCATTACCCTGTCGCGCCGTTCCGTTCCAATTCGTTCCGTTTCTCACCGTCCGGCACCATTCCGTTGAATAGAACACGGCCCAAGTGATAATGTTCACCCACACACTATTCAACCTAGCTAACATTACTCCATGATCACTTTCTCCTCTTAATTTCTCTTTGAAATGTTTTGGTTAAAAGGAGTAGTAGAGTTCCAAAGGTCCAAAGCAACAAGTAGGTAAGGTCCCCCCGTCATATTCTTCTAAGAAAATCCAAAAATCAATCAATACTATTATAATCCATTGAAAACAACAAGTTACAAACATATGTAATTTTGGACAACCTACTCTCAAGTCTCAACGTCACAAGATCATATGAATCAATTGCTTTATAAGATACGGCCTCTGTTTTCTTACATCCTTTATACAATAAAATATACTCCCTCCGTTCCGTTCAAACGCTCCCATTTGCTTTTGGCATAAAAAACAAGGAAAATTTATTTTGCCATCTACTTTCTCCATATACCCTCAATATTAACATGGGTGGAGAGAGACTTGAGGAGAGAGAAAGAAGAGGGTGGGGCTTGGGTTTTAATGGGGGTAATATTGTAAATGACTAGTAAATTTCTTACCAACTAAAAAAATGAGAGTGTTTGTATAAAACATCCATTTTAGGTAAATGGGAGCGTTTAAACGGAACGGAGATAGTAGTATGCAGTACCATCATCAAAATTTATCTTCTCGTTTTGCCCTCTTGCATTTCATATGGTTCAAACTTACCAGACACGTCAATTAAACTGATTTGTTCCATCCAATTAAAATAGGAGTATTAACTAATATCACAGAGGTTTGTTTTCCCTTCCATAGTTTTGTTATAATCAAGAGTTATTTGACTCAATGATTATCCTTTCACTTTGGAGGTCCCAAGTTTAAGCCTTGGGCTTCCATATTTATTTTTCTTCTTTTTTTGGTTCGGATGAGGCGTAAAGACAAGTACTCAATATATATGGGGTGGGGGGATTCGAACTTGGGACCTAACATATCGAGCACCTCAATTTTAACCATTAGGCCAAAACATCCTTAATCGTTTCCGAGGAGTGGAGAGCCTTCAACAATCTAGTTCAATCTAGTTCGAGATGAGTTGCGCTGCTGACCCGAGATAGGATGATTAAGTGCCGTGGGGCCATTTTTACCCAAAAAAAAAGAGAGAAAAAACTCGTTGTTGTTTATGTGTTTTGCTTGGCTAATTGGCTGTATGTATGGGTAGATTCGTGTACATGTTTTGCTTTATATATAGTGTTAGTGGGCTATGTAATGTAACTGTCAAGTGAAACCTAAGAGTTGAATTACAAATGAAAAATATTTTTGTCCGACATGGCGGGCCCAGATACAATATGCAGATTTGCGATTGCTTTCGCGGCTTTTCCGACGAGATACGTATGTTGTTTCAAATATATTAGCTTTTAGGTATCCACACATTCTGATTCGGAGAAGATTAGGATTTAGGACTTAGGGCCCCTAATTTTAGTTCATCTCAGTTCAGTAGTTCAGTGTTATTTAATTAACTCAAGTCTAGGCTTGGTTACTTTAATTGTACTTATGCTGTATTTTATTCCGTTCTACTCAACGCCGTATTTTCCATTCCGTTACGCGTTTTATTCATGTTGCGTTACATTTTGTCTTATGTTTTATATTTTTTTTCAATCCATCTTTTTCACGATGTAATTTTCGTTCCCGTTCCACACTACAAGTTCTGTTCCGTTCCTTACTGCAAATCAGTTTTGTTGCTCAATATCCTGCACCATTTCTTTGATAAGAATAGGGTCTACCTCAATACACTTAAGTTCATATAAAAATTTATCACTTATATGCCGTAATATTTTATTCTTATTTATGTTTACCATGATACATGTGTAATTAAAAAGTTTTCTACCTATACTGTTCAAATGAATCTGATATTGAATGAGGTTTAATGAGTTAGGTTAAAAGTCACGCGCAAAAAAAAAATCAATTCACTTCAATTCAGTTAAGCTAATATCAGTTAAATTCAATCTAAGGCCATGTTTGGCAAAACTAGATGTAGTTGCAGCTGTCAAATGTAAGTTAAGGAAATAAATTAGTAGGAAACTGCTAAAAAAATTACTACAAAATGCTAATAAAACTAGTTGTAGCTGCAGATGAAAGCTTGTAGGGATAGCTTTTAAAAAATTAGTTCTAGTTGTAGTGGTAGCTTCAAACTGAAAATCTAATGGCAAACTGTTTAGAATAAGAGAGTAAAAAGTACCAGCTGCAAATTTCAAACTGTAACTTTTATTGAAGAGTTAGATGTTCATGCCAAACATAGCATTAGTTTCGTGCCAAACATAGCATTAGTTTTAATCAATTCAACTCAATCTAGTTTTAACCAATTCAATGTTTCTACATGTGAAAAGAACGAACCAAAATATTTGACTGAATTCAATTCAATTGAATTGAACTTTAATTTTAATCAATTGAGCATGAATGACTGAATTGAATTCAATTGAAAAAAAACTATTGCACAAACAACACTAGGACTCAAAGTAGAGTTGATCAAAACGGGTTTGAATCGGACGATGGTTGGACTTAGCATATTTTTTAGGTCTATAGACAGAGCCGACAAGTGAGTTTGGGCCTGACTAAGAGACCGTGTTCTTTTAAATTTACACAAATAGTTTATCAATACCTGCCTATTTTCTGGGTCGAATGAGCGGATTTCATGGGTCGGGTCATCCATTAACTCTACTCTGGAGTTTGAAGTTAACATAAAGGATACTTTTTTTTGAAGGGAACATAAGAGATATCTTAAAAAATCCTGTCATCCATATGTCGTTGTGGCAAAGGGTGAATCTATAAGGCTAGTATTGAGGGGCATCATAGTCCCGAATTCGATTCCTTCTTGCGTTGAATATCTCGCGACTAAGAGTGTGTTCTTTAAGGCTGCACTTAATTGAACTGAATTCAACACCGTTGAATTGGAATGAACAACGTCACTGAATTGAACTGAACACCACTAAATTTGAATTGAACACCACTTGATATGTGAGAGAGAATGTATGTTTTTGAAGTGAACTCCACTTAGTTAATTTGTGCATCATTAAACTGTATTAAAAACCACTGAACTGACACGAGATCAACCCTAAATGAATTGAATCGAACTGAACTGAACTGACTCTAAAGAACACATGCACTTGACCTCTTTGTTGAGGATTCAGGGAAAAGTTCACAGGGATGCCCAAAGAGTGGGTAATCCCTTTTCTTTTCTTTTTGTTTAAAGTTTCTCACCTTGTTGGATTGTAATTTAGAATAATGTAATACCCCGTATTATTATTCATTTTAGAATAATAATTACTTAAAAAAATATATAATTTTGGATTTAAAATATTAATTGGGCTCATGAATTAAAATGCCTAATTAATGTATGTGTTTGTTTTAGATCTAATTAAATTAATTGGGCCAAAATAAATTAAAGCAATTGGGCCGAAAATAATGGCCTCATATGGGCAAGGATCAGTTTTATTTTTTTTGTGAAAATATTTTCCTAAAAAGGTGGATTTTGGGAGTGTTGACTGGTTATTAGTTTAGGAAGTTGAAGGAGAAAAGGAAGGAGTATAATTAGGGATTTGGTTTCCTAATTGGACTCAACTTCCTCACTCATCAACTTAACCTAGACTAAACAAAAAAAAAGTCACTTATCTTTCCCTCTCTCAAAACTCACGCACGACTCTCAGGAGAAGAAGAAAGAGAAATTTCAACACTCTTTCACAATTCATCCTCTTGCTCAAGTTTAAACCTTTTTGATTCCAAGTAAGTGTTTTTAATGCCTTTTGGTTAATTAAAAGCGCATTCTCGATTCAAATTCATTGTTTTTGATGAACCCTAGTTTTGTATGAGTAAACCCTAATTTATGTTTTGCCTAGGATTTGCTAGATTCTATTATTTTTGCATGATAGGATCATGATTAGGGTTGAGTTTGTTGCTTTATTGAAGTTGAATCAAAAGGTTGAGTTTAAAAGTTTGGATCTTGTATTTTATTAAATATGGAAATTTATTAATTATTCGGATTTAATTTAGATTTGGAATTGTTAAAATTTATTAAAAAAAAGGGGGGGCCGTGCGCGAGAACACGACCGTGCGCGAAGGCACGACTGTGCCTGCCGCAGACTGCAGCTGGCAGCACGGGCTGCTGGCGGTGCAGCCAGCAACAGCCGTCGCCCGGCACCACCAGTCGCTGCTGGTGGTGGGCCGCGGTGGTGGTCGGCAGTGGTTGTGGTGTTGATGGTGTTGTTGGTTGACTTGTTTTAGGGTTTTGAAAAGTTTCCTAATTTAGTTTATGTAAATTGGTTTTGGAAACTTTTGAGCATGCATGAGTAACTGAAAATTCCAGCAACTTAATTAATTTAATTAAGGGTACTAAATCATCTTTAAAGTTGAATAAAGAGGTTTACAAGTCAAAGTATTGACTATTGGTGTATTGTGGTTTTGTTAGGGCCCGTTGACCGCACTTGAACGTAAGGAGCTTACGTTGTTTGATGGTTGGATTTGTCTTATTTCTAAAGGTAATTCATTGTCTAGTATTGGTTGGTGAATTATGTAAATTCATTGTCATAATTCATGTCTAGTGGGGATTGTATTCATGTTGTCTGGTATTTGATTGAGAATGATAATTCATATTGGGACTTGTGAATACTTTGAAAAAATGGAAAATTGATATTTATTTCCTTGTGATAATTCGTATAGAATTATATTGGTGAATGCATGTTATATGTTGGAAATTCACTTTGTGTAGCAATGTCTACTTGTTGATATTCATGTGAGGAGATGCATGATTTAATATGGTTTATTGAACGAAAATTATGTTAATAATTGTTCAATTGGAATATAGCTTGTATTTCTATTTATGTATCATGTTGGTAAGCATGTGGATTTATGTTAGTAAGCTTGTTACTTCAATAAGTTGAAATGAACTTTGACTATTGGAACTTATTTAAAGGTATTGAACTAAGTGGTTATGAATTGAGGACTAGATGTCATTCATGTAAAATTTATCATCGGAAATTGTAACCATTTTGTGTTACTTGAGAATTGCCAAGATTATGTGATTTTACTTGACTATGTGATCACCTTTGAAATTGATAAATTAGAGTTAAAATTTCTTTTGGTAATGGATCCACCAAAGAAAGCGAATGAGAATTGTCAATTGGTACGTGGCGTGGGTTTCATTGGTTATGGCCCCAACGTAATTGGTAAAGCTTGTATCCATACATGAGTAATTGGGCAAGTGAAGTTATAATTGGGAAACTGTTCTTCTTGTAATAAACCTAAGGGTTGAGAAAGGGTATGCATACTTAGGAACATCTAGAAGTACTTCGGGAGTCATCTATACTCCGGGACGGTTGATTCCTCTTTGCTATTATGCACAAGACTTTTGATTCTATTGAGCCTTTTGCGGTTGGTTCTGACATTCATGCGATTCTCTTCTCTCTAATGAACTTGGCTAATGGATAATAATAAATATTGGACTTATTATTTGGTTGTTTGGTTGTTTAAATTAAAGCATGTCGTCTTTTATTTATTCAAGCATGATGGCTTAACTTGGAGATTTAAATGGACTATGTGGTTATGAATTACTCAGCGTAGCTGATTGGTTGTTTTTCTTTTTATTTGTGTTTGTTGTCCATTTTTCTTCAATGGTGGGCCTATGATAAACCTATATGGAATTCGTCTATACGGGGAGAGTAGATTGACAGGATTTGTAGCTCGTGGTTGAGCTAGAGGAAGGCGACTGAAGAAGATTGTAAATCTTCTAAGAACAATTTACTTTTATTGTTTAGATTGCAATTTCTGTAATATTGGGATTTTTATTATTGTAATGAGATTAATTCTCTTGCATGAGAATTAATAGTTTAAGTATTTCTTATTTCATTTGGATTAATTGTTTTAAGTTTAGTTTAAAAAGATAATTATTATTTAATTATCTATTATGTATGTTTGGGATATAAACATTTAGTTCCTTTCTAGCCTTGTATTTAATTTGAACATCAAATACGGCGGTAGCGCTTCGAATTTCCAGGGTTTTGCCGCTGCAACTCGTGATTTTAAATGGTTTTAAATTAGACGAAAATTCGGGGTGTTACATAGAATATAAAAATTCATAAGTTTTTATATGAGGTCGCCTCAACGTGAGATTAGGGATGTAAATGGATTCATGATCCGCGGATACCCGCTCCATCCGAACCGAATATATGGATTATAACCCAATTAAATGGATGATGGAGCGGATGACGGATGGATCGGATGGCGGATGGAGCGGATGATGGATGAGATTTCTGATCCGCTAACCCGATCCGCGAATCCATCCGTCACCTATTTAGATATAAAAGTGTAAAATAATTATTTAAAAAAGATATCAAACCTATGTTATATTTACATCTTAGTTTAATTTTACTTGTTTTCTAATTTGTATTGTTATTATTTAAACTAAATTGTGTTATTTTTATTGTTACAAGGTAAAACCATCGTATATGAGTTGAAATTTTATTTGACTACTGACAATTTTATTATAGTTGAGTCTATTTATTGTTCTTAGTCCATAAACCGTTAGGCACCCGATCCATCCACTAATCCGCGGATGACGGACGGATTGGATATGGATTGGATGGTTCACGGATGACGGATGGAGCGGATTGATTAGATGGACTTCGTGGATGGAGCGGATGATTCTCCACCCGATCCGAATCCGATCAATTTACATCCCTACGTGAGACGTCTCAAACAAGCCTGAGATCAGGCTTTTGTCAGCATTGGTTTATAAAGGTGACCTAATGTTTATTTTTTGGGTTTGGCAGGTTCCTCTTTGGGCGTGGCTAAAGGGCACCTTCTAACGCACGGCCTCGGGTATTCGACGAATTAATTCGTGTAGGTGCTCCCCAGGAGGTTTGAACCTATGACCTGATGTACAAGTTACAACTTGTTTACCGGTGATCCAAAATCTCTTAGATAAAGATGACCTAATGTTAAGACAATCTTATAATAATATATAGATATGGAGTACATTGTTTATGGCTGGTGGGATCATGTTATATAGGGGCGTTACTACTAACCTTGGCCAAATTCGAAACCCCACAAGGGCAAGTCGCCAAGATAAATGGAAGCCCCTGATATTATGACTGTGTAGTATTATCCTTAAAGATGGCTTCGTGCCGTGCTCGGGCCGTGTGCTTTGAAACAGTGTCGTGCCGTGCTTATAGTTGTCGTGCTTCGTGTCGCGCCGTGCTTGCTCTTCCAAAAGGTAGGCCCAGGTCGTGCCCGTGCTCGTGCTTTTGTCGTGCCGTGCTCGTGCCCGTGCGTGCCGTGCTCGTGCTTTTTTCAAATAATATTAAAATTTTCGCCGTGCCATATCATGTCGTGCCGTGCCTGACCGTGTCCCACCGTGCTTTCTTTTCAAAATCCAGGCCCGGGCCCAGTCCAGGCCCAGTCATTCGAGCTTGTGCTTTCTCCGTACCCGTGTCGTACCGTGCTAAAAACGTACTCGGTCGTACCGTGCCTCGTGCTAATCGTATCCAGTGTCATCTCTAATTATCCTCGATGAAAATGCTAAGAGGTGGGGGTCCGTGGAGTGCAAGTGTTATGATGTCCTTGTCAAAAACAAATATACCTCTCTCTCTCTCCCCCATAAGTCCACTGTTCTCCGTGGGTGATGTTTTCAACGGGGGCCTAAACAACTGGGAAATCGAACCATATATTTCGGCTCAGCTTTTGTTCTTCAAGGGTCTAAGATTCATTCAACAACTCTTTTCACCACTTGTTCACATTAATTAATTAATTAACTGAATTTATAAACTATAATAATTACATGTGGTGTGGCTTGGTTTCGGTATTATAACTACCACTCAGCAACATTAACCGATGTTAAGCATATCTGATTAGTAACACGCCTCTGATTCCCTTTCACGGATTTTTAGTGGACAATTATTCCTTCTTCTTTGGTACTGTACATACCCATGCATGTTGCATCAAAAGTTGCAAACCAAAACTCACCCCCGCCTAACTAATTTGTGTTAGAGTGCTGCTAGCTGCAGTCTCACCCTAAGGCTACAATTTGCAGTCTCATCTTATAAGCTGATATGTGTATAACTTTCTCAAAAGTTGTGGCTTTTTACAATAAACTCACACTCTCTCCTCCATATCCATGTTTACTTAACTGAAATTTGATCAATTATTATTACCGGCAACTACATCATTAATTTCGACGGCGAAGCCGTCGTAATTTTTCAAAATAAAACCCTAAGATGGGAAGAATTAACCCAAAAATCTCCAAAATCCCCAAAAAAAAAACCCTAAGATAGGAAGGGTGAACCCCAAAACCCCCAAAATAAAAAAGAAAATCTTAAGATGGAAAGGATGAACCCCAAAATCCTCAAAAAACACCCTAAAATGGAAATAGTGAACACCAAAAGAAAAGAAAAAATGAGAGAAAAAGTGAATTTTGACACGTGTCGGTTTGTGGGAGTGAGGCTGCAATTTGCAGCCTCATAGTGAGGCTGCAGCTAGCATCATTCTTTGTGTTATTTTCCACTTAATAATTGGTTTGGTTCGATTTAATTCTGTTTAGTTCAGTTCAGTAAAGTTGAGTTTTGTAAACTTTAATTCAATTCAGTAATACAATTTTCCTCTCGCATAAACATAATACTATTCAATTCAATTCAATTCAATTCAGTTCAGTTCATTTCACTTTATTTAAGTGGGAATAAACGCAAACTTATAGTGTTTAATTAGTTGTAGTAGTATTCACCAAATAAATTGGTTTTAGATTTTTAGGGCATGTTTGGCAATGTAAGCTAACTTTTAGATTAAATAAAGTTAGCTATTTTTTCATCTAACGTCTTAACTCTCGGTTGCCAAATAAAATATCATAAAATCAACTAAAATTTGAATACTACCCGGGTTCAATTTCAACTTACAAAATAACTAACTTATTGTCATTTCATAATAAATTCAGCTCTTTTCCATTATTTTCTTACCAACATTTCAACTAACAAATAGCAAAACGGCTATTTATTATATATGGGGTCACTTGCAAGTTGCGATTGTGAATTTGCATCATTTGTGAACAAAGAAAGAAGCTCTCCTTGCTTTTCCTTTTGCAATTTCTAATTTTCAAGTGGTAAATCTTACTGCGTTAAATTTCATATAAAATTCTTGTCATATTTCAAAATCTGATCTATATAACAAGAGTAAGTAAACCAACTTACACCTAAGTAAGGGTTATTTTTAAGGTGATGACTAAATCTTAATTGCAAATTATTGAATACAAATTTAATTTTTTTCGTATTACCTTTAACAGTTTGTTTAACCATTACCTTTAATTAATATAGAGTTAACTTATTATAAATGACTCTTAATTCTGTAAAAGAAAAAAGGGAAAAAATTGATCATTATTTTACATCTCATCGTGAAATCCTCTTACACAAATTTTTGTTATAATGTATGTCAGCCAGGAAAAATACTTGTATATATGCCACCCTGTGCGCCAGCTTAGTACAATAACAGTATTCCTTGTACCTAGGGAGTGTGGACCCTTACAAGTTACAAACCTAAACTTGTACTTATATAATTATCTACTTTAAATTTATGCCCTGACATTAATTATATAATCAAAATGAGAAGTAGAAACTTAAATTCCAACGACAGTCAAACAAATGATAATGGAAGAAGTCGTTAGCTTTTGTAGGTTCATACATACTGAACTTTTGTTTGCTTCTTCCAGGCTTTTAAGAACAATATTTATCGAGTATATTAAGAACTTGGTTTGCCATGTGCATCCTGTGATAACACTTTTTATGAGGGGATGCTAGGAAAACAATTGAAGCCAATGGCATTTTAGGTTTAACATAAAGCCCTTGTGTTTTTTTTTTTGATTTATTTTTTAATTTTTTTTAAAGAGACATTAAGGTCTTGTTTAATTGAAAGTAATGATTATTATAATATAACCATTTTATTAATTGAGAGAGCATTGGTTTTGTATGGGTATGTAAAGTACAAGTCAGTTTGCCGGTGCATTATCAATGTATGCTTTGGTTTATTTTTGTAAGCCCTGAGATTCTTGGAAATAGAATTCTAATTATTTACCCAAAATAAATCATTTTATTGAGTAAAGTTGAATGCAAAAAGTAAAGTCATCCCTAAATCTAAGATTTATTCATGAAATCACTGTATAAGTAGACTAAGCAAAAATTAGTGTCAAAATCTTACTAAATCAGTGAGAATCAGTGACAGAACTGACAGGATCCTACCAAATCAGTGGCACGACCTTAGTAAATCAGTGGCAGACTGACATGATCTTAGCGAATTAGAGGGGATTAACATATCAGTAACATAACCTTATTAAATTAGATCAAATAAGTGAAAATCTGTGAAAAATAACACACCCTACTTCGCCCAAAATCACCCTAACTCTATTTTCTCTTTACATAGCCACCCCATAGTAGAATAATTCATGCCAAACCACATCTAGCTCTATTTTCTCTTCTCAAAGCCTCTCATAGTCTATAACTCTCTGTTAAATTTAAATAAAAAGTATTTATTTTTGTTTAAAAATAAGACTATTTAAATTAATGTAAACCAAAACATTTTTTAGCTACAACTTTAACATAATTTATGTTCACGATATTTGAAATTAAATATGGTATTTCAAATTAATGATATCTAACTTAGGGGTAGTATGGTAAAATTTTATAAACGAACAAGTAGAAGGACGAAAAATGGGTGGGATATTGGGGTGTTTATTTGGAGACCAAGTGTGTGATTTTCTACTAATAATCAATTTAGTTAAATTCAATTTAGTTAAATTCAATCAAGTTAAGTTCAGTTTAGTTAAATTTATTTAGTCCAATTTAGTTAAATGTAAAAGAAAGCTACACTTTTATCTCACATGTTAGTATTCGGTTCTAATGTTTGGTTCAGTGATATTCAGTTTAGTACAATTTGGTTAATTGGTGATCAACTCAGGCTAAAACAAATATGTTTTGCTCAAAGGAAAACAAAATGTTAAGTTTACACTCCGAGTCCCCCACCATCCAAAAAAGGTGATACCCCTCTGGGAACTAATCGAATATACTCTTAGGCCACAATATATCTGTACAAATATGGGCAAAAGTCCTCAACCAGACCCTGAAAATCTGAAAATGAAGGCAATAATCCACGTTTTGTGTGCTTCCGAAGGACCCAAGAATAATAAAGTTGTTTATTTCGCACCATATTAAACAGGTTACCTCTAGGGATGGGGCGGTGCACAGGGTCGGTTGTCCGGTCCCTATTAGGTTTGGACCACCATTTACTAATCACCTTTAAGGGTCCAAACATCAAAAACCATGGGAGAGTATGGAGTTTAGAGACCCAGATGACCTTCTTGGAGAACCGGGAGTTCTCTTGGGTTACAATGGTCCCTTGTAGATATTTGGGAGAAAAGTTCAATCGGGTCGCGGAAAGCCTAAAATGAAGGCAACAATCTACGTTTCTTGGATATTCGGACGACCATCTAAAGAATGTTTTGTATTTGACCATATCGCATGAGACCTCTCTAGGAGACATGAGAGACGCTTGAGGCCGATTAACGAATCTTTATTAGCCTTGAACGATCATTTTACTAATGACCAATCTAAGGGCTTAAAACCTCAAAACTATGACTAAATATGAAATTTAAGGTTCCAAGTCATCTTCTCGCGACACCGGGAGTGGTTTTAGTCACAATCGACCCGCCGTAGAAGTTTGGGAAAAAAAACACAAAACATTGTTGTTTACATCAGAAAATCGTCATGATTTCCTTGGAGAATAAAAGAAGAAACCCAATAATAAGTTTACAACCCCCCAGTCCCCAGCCATCCAATAAGGTGATACCCCAATTTTTATTTCACTATGACTTCTGTACTTGGGAAGCCCTGGCCCCTGCCCTGCTGGATTCCAAACACTTTTCTGTTTTCCTTCACTCATCCACACTCACAGGCCTCTGACTCTTCTATCTGACACTCTTCCTCTCTCTCTCCTCCCCTAAAAATTTCTGTTTCTCAGTAAGCCTGCCACAGAAAACAAACACTGAATTGGGGTGCAGTCTCTTTCAACTGTCTTAAAAGCAAAAATAATAGGTGGGTTTGGAGGGAAATATTAAAAAAAAAAACAGAGAATCAGGCTACCTTTAATTTTCCTTTTTAAATTCCCATCAATTAATTGCAATTAAGAAGTAAAGAACACTGTTAATTCTTGTGGATTTTGATTTTAATCTTTTGGTGGTTTTTTGGTACCTTTTCCCCACTTTGAATGATTGAGATAATAATGTGCCCCAACCTTACACAGCCAAATTCTCTCTCCACCAAGTAGAGGGCGGTAAAAAGAAAGAACCCCTCATCTTTCTCTTTTTTATTTTTCTCTTCACCTTCATCATTGATTCCAGTTGCCAGTTGGGTTTTTGTCATAAAATTGAAGTGGGTCTTATCCAGTTTTTCAATTTCAATTCCACCCCATATGTTGTTTTGTTTATAAAGATTTTGTTTTTTCATTTTCCTTTTTTCTGTTATCTCTTCTTTGATGTGATTGTGTACACTCAGAGCTAAGAGAGAGAATGTACCCTCAAAAAAAGTAAAAAATTTGGGAAAGAGACAATTTTTTCTCTTCCTCTCTCATTGTTGGGTTCATCAGAAATCATATGATAGCAACTGGGTTCTGTGTACCTTTTTTTGTTTGGCATGATTTGTTTCAATATCCTCTTCAGTCACAAATGTGCCCTTGAGGTGTTTGTTTTAATGCCTCTTAGAGCAGTTCACTAGACAAGAATAGATCTTGCCTGTCTGGGCCATTGTATTTCATCTTCTTGGTGAAAGGTGGAAGCTTTTGAGGTTGTTTGCCTGTTTGTTGGGTTGAAACTTTGGAAGTCGGTTGTTGGGTTTTTCTTCTTTTTTTTTGATAAACTGTTGGGTTGAAATTTGGAAGTCCGTGCTGTGGAGCTTTTGATTTATGGTTTTTTCTCCTTTTACTGGGGTTTTTGTCAAGCTATCAAGGTTATTCCTTAGTATTTACCAGGGGGTTTTGGTTAAAATGTCTCTTAACTGCAACCGTCCTGGTGTTAATGGCAGAATCCCCACCAATTTCAAGCTGAAAAAAGTCAAGGAGCAGATGCATGGATCTAGTAGTGTATGGAAGTGGAAAGGCAAAATTGCAACATTGTTGCTTGTGGTTGTTCTTGTTGGGTTAACTTGGTTCTTTTATGGTTTGAGTTGTGGGTTTTCAAGGGCACATAATAAATCTTTATTCTTGGGTGATGTCAAAAATCTATTTTGCTGGGAGGATATCAGCTTCAGGCAGCACCAGCTCCATGATTTGTCTGACCAGGTAATATGACCAGTCTTAAAATTTTGTAAATAATATTCTTTTGTTTTCCCTCTATACTTGGTTTTATTGTTGGTTGGTAGCTTGATATGAAGCAGTTGGTGAATGGTGATGACTTCTTGAGACAGTATGAGTCTTCCTTGAATGTAGACTTAATGTTTATGAAGTCAATTGCTTAGAAAAATTGAAAGCCTGCTGTTTTATTTTACCGCGTGTTGGGTTTGAAGTGTGGATGATGTACATGCCCCCTCTAATAAGTTGTTTTGAAGAGTTCACTGTTGTAAACGGGTGTGATAGGATTTGACCAAAGACTTCTCGTTCCTTGGTGTCAAGGCTCCTCCGATTTGAACTGACGTGAATATAGAGGAGTTCTTCAAGCTGCCATAGTTCAAAGGTGTCTCCAAAGCTTGTTAAAGTCTCCTGTTCCATGGAGGAGAATAGGGTATGACAGTTAAAGCTAGCAGAGCTTCCAGTTCAATTCTTTTCGACACTCCCCTGTTACAAGGAAGTGTAGAACAGCTCAACTTACGATATTAATGACCCATTCTCAGCTAAAAAGCCCACAGTTTGACCGGGTTCTAAATTGTCTTTCGGAATTTTGTTGGGGATAGGGGCCGTGAAGGTGGTAGTTTAGTGAAGCCAGATGAATTCGAGTACTTTCTTTACTTGTTTGAAGTATATTATCTCCTATTGGTAATCTTGGTGTTTGTATTCATAGGGGCTGTGAAGGTGGTAGTTTAGTGAAGCCAGATGAATTCGAGTACTTTTTTACTTGTTTGAAGTATATTATCTCCTATTGGTAATCTTGGTGTTTGTATTCGTAGTATTTTGTGTTAAGGGGAAAAGGTTGCTTCTAACATACTTGAGTGAACTTTTTTGTTCTTTTGTCAGGGGACCATTACACTGTCAAAGAGACTTGATGACCATGCAGACGGTTCCTGCAGGTCTGGTAGTTTCTGGTCAGCAAGGACCTGTTGGTGGGTGCTTGTAGGGATGATGATGATGAGTTTGAGGATCTCGTGTTTACGTTTTAAGCAGCGATTCTCGCTTCCCCAGCAATTGAATTCACAGCCACAGCAGCTGCAGCAGCAGCATCTTATGCAGCACAAGCTGCCATTGCAGGCCAGCGGTCCACCTAAAAGTGCTACAAAATGGCTGAAGAAGCTCCTATTTCTATTTGTTGTGCTTATGGTCATCATATCAATTTGGTTATTCCACCATGTCTATCAAGACACCGCCTTTAAAAGAAGAGAAACACTTTCCAACATGTGTGATGAGCGGGCGAGAATGTTGCAGGATCAGTTCAATGTGAGCTTAAATCATGTACATGCCTTGGCTATTCTTGTCTCTACATTTCACCATGGAAAATATCCTTCTGCTGTGGATCAGGTAATTATCATCAACCTGTTCCTCAAGCTATTCATTCTTGCTCTGTATTGAGTAACACCTTGAGCAAACAAATATTTTATAGCTTTCCCTGTAATGATTAAGTCAAATCAGTTTCTATGATAGTCTAGTAGATAGTCTAGTATCCACAATGGCGGAACAAGCAGACTCGTTTAGGCATTGTAGATCCTTTAATGGAAATAATGGCTCCATGAGTTAAAGGAAACAATTGGGGAGTGCACCATGTATATTGCTTATATTAGGCATTAACATGTCGCCGTGTTTAGCAATTCAAATTGCTCACTGACTTTTATAACTGGAATGAATTGAAACATTATATTACTATTGCAACCAAACCTTCTCCTTTTTCATTTTCTGATTTTTTAATTTTGAGTTTTGACAGTTCAAACCTTCTTCTGGTGAGATTATCTAACTAGCTTTTCATTCTGTTGGGTTCACAGAGAACGTTTGGAGAGTATACTGAGAGAACTTCCTTTGAAAGGCCACTCACTAGTGGTGTTGCCTATGCATTAAAAGTTCCTCACTCTGAGAGGGAGCAATTTGAGAAGCAGCAAGGATGGGCAATAAAGAAAATGGAACATGGTGATCAGACACTTGTGCAAGATTTTGATCCAGCGAAGATGGAACCTGCACCCGTTCAAGATGAATATGCTCCAGTTATATTTTGCCAAAGGACAGTCGCTCATATTGTCTCTATAGACATGATGTCAGGAAAGGCAAGTCCTTTTTAACTTAGTGAAGCTGTTTTTCCCTTCTCTAACATCTCTTTTTGTTTTCTGATTGGATTGTCCTTTCTGAGTTTCTGTTAACTTATTATTGATTCCTCCTTTGTCTGAAGTGATGTACATTTTGGCTTTATGAAAATGCTAAAAAAAAAAGATCAAGTTGGTGGTGCATTTTAAATATAGATTGACTTTCCATTCTTAAAAAGATTTAAAACTCACCTAAGACCATTGGATTGCAATGGACAGTCAAATATCTCACTGAACTTGAAGTAGTATGCCACTTGGTGCATTTCCAACAGGGAGGGTTTTACATTAACAACCTCGATTTTAAGTGTGCAATTTGTATAACCCTCCGATATGGTGAGAGCCTTGTGTTCTTGATTGTTCCAAGGACAAGTTTTTGTCTTGGGGATGAGTTTCTATAAATGTTCCAGGTAAACTTGTATTAATAGATAGATCAAAAGAATAGATTAATTGAACTGGGAAAGTTGTGTTCAGCATGTGCTCTTGATAAGATTTTAGTTGTGTCCAGGGAACGGTTGATAATAGAGGGCATCGTTTAAGTGCACAGTTTTAACACTTCCCTAACTGAAAAAGATAGCTAATCAGTTCTGATATAGTGTTAGGGACCTTTCATCTGTAACATGACAACAGCAACTGTTGATGGACATGGAAATTTCATATGTGATGCCAATTCTGGTCCATCTCGCATATACATATCTCTAATATTTAGAGTTGGAATTCCTGTTTCAATTTGGGCCGAAAAGTAAAGGTTCACGTTGATCTATGCAGGAAGATCGTGACAATATTTTGCGAGCAAGAGCAACTGGAAAGGGAGTTTTGACTTCTCCATTTAAGCTATTGAAGTCTAACCACCTAGGTGTGGTACTTACTTTTGCTGTCTATGATAGAGAGCTTCCACCAGATGCTACTCCAGAGCAACGGGTAGCAGCCACCGTGGGGTACTGGTTATATCCTTTGAGTTCTGTAGCCTTATTAATGTTATTATCATTGAACTACATATAAAATAAGAGAGTTATTACATCTATAGGTATCTTGGTGCATCTTATGACCTTCGTTCACTAGTGGAGAAGATCCTTCAACAACTTGCCAGTAAACAAACAATTGTTGTGAATGTCTATGATACAACAAATGCATCGGGACCAACTAATATGTATGGAACTGATGTTATAGACACAGGCCTTTTGCATGTTAGCAGTCTTGATTTTGGAGATCCATCTCGAAAGCATGAGATGCATTGCAGGTAAAGTAGAGGAGACCTATTCTCATGCTGTTTATTACCCACTGGAAGAACCCAGAAGTATAAAAAAGTTCTAGTGTCAAAATAACATCCTGAGGATGGTCAAATTTATCCCATTACAGGTTCAAGAGCAAACCTTCTCCTCCTTGGATGGCAATAATGTCAGCTGGTGGACTCCTGATCATCTCTTTTCTCTTAGGGCATATTTTTTATGCCGCCATTAATCGGATTGATATAGTGGAGGAGGACTGCCAAAAGATGAAGGTGCTTAAAGCTCGTGCAGAGGCTGCAGATGTTGCAAAATCTCAGGTAGATTTTTTTGTTAGCCAAGCTTACATGTTTGAATGCTTGGTAATAGCTATCTCTTTGTTTTACTCAATTTTTGTGGGACTTCCCTATCTTAATATCGATCCTTTTTCCTTAGCAGTTAATATATATTCTTTTGCGTGTTTGTATGTGCAGTTTCTTGCTACAGTCTCCCATGAAATAAGAACTCCAATGAATGGTGTTTTAGGTAAGGAGGATTTTGACGCTCAAAGTCCTTTTTACTAGATTTTTTTTTTGTTTTCTATAATCGTGCGGTCTGATTTATGGCGCAATTATCAGGTATGCTGCAAATGCTGATGGATACCGATCTGGATGCTGATCAGCTAGATTATGCCCAAACAGCTCATGCCAGTGGAAAAGATCTGATATCCATTATTAATGAGGTCCTTGATCAAGCGAAGATAGAATCAGGCCGGCTTGAGCTCGAGGCTGTGCCTTTTGATATGCGTGCTATCCTCGATGATGTTGTCTCACTATTCTCTGGAAAGTCTCGAGAAAAAGAAATTGAGGTAAAATTAACGAGGCATTCTTGTGAAAGTATATTCTTGTACTGTAATTAGTAAAATTGAGACCTTACTTTTGATTGCCTTCCTCAATGTTGGAGCAGTTGGCTGTATATGTATCCAATCAGGTGCCCAAAATTGTTGTTGGCGACCCTGGCCGATTCCGACAGATAATTACGAATCTAGTTGGGAATTCAGTGAAGGTTAGTTTGCTTTGCGTTGATTTCTGTCTCAATCATTTCTAAAATATTTTGAGGGGAAGCTTAGGCGCAGGCCTCTAGGTCATTACATGTTAGGCCTTAATTTGGTGTATTTGAAGTTCCAAGATAATGTAAATACATAATGATAACAGTTGTGCTCACTTCAGTTTAACTGCATATTACTTGGTCAAAAATATTATCATTGGGGATGAATTTAGTGATTTCCAACTCTTCCTTTTTTGGATAAGAAAAATTTATATGAATGAATGAAGTTTAAGGGTACAAAAAGGGGGAGGACAAGGAGTCCTCATAATTTCCAACTCTTCCTTGATGCTCATAATTTACCTTTAACTTATTGTTTGTTGTGAAGCATACATAAGAAGCCTATCATCTTTGAACAAATGCTTTCTTTCAAGCCCCTTCGGTCCTGGTTTAAACTGTAGAGGAATAAGGATATGGATTTGTATGTAGACTGTGCAACCTGTGTCAGTCTTGTGTAGATGTGTGGTATGTAATGTAGCATATATGTCTGGTCAGATAATGTAGCTTGAATGTGGCTATTGGACTATGGTATCTACAAAGGAAGTAGATGATACAAAAATACTATATGTGGAAGAAGATGATTGGACGTTGTAGTCCTTTGATGAAGGAGAGATACCCAAAAAAGGTCACTCTCGAGAAGGTTGTGTAATGTCCTGTTGAAGGTCTGGTTGTGAATGTAGTCCTACTCTCCTATCCAGTAGAACAGCTCTAGACTCTAGTAAGATAGTGGCGCGTTTAACTGTCTCATAATCTAGAAGTCTGGGCACAGAAGTAATATTTAATACCTTCTGAAGTATTTGGGGAGGGACAAGGACAAAATTTAAGAGGATAGAGTAGATATTTTATATGGTGTTGTAGGAGTTGAAAAGAGAGCACTAAATTGTGAAGCATCGATATCAGGGGTATTCCTTTTTGGATTTAGAGAGTAATAAATTAAATTGCTTTTGCAGCTAGGTTTGTTTGTCAAGGTGAAAAACAAAGCACTGAGCAGCCCATTGTAGATTCCAATTGGGAGACTGGAAATTTCTTTGCATAGTTACTTTAAGCTTTGACTCCCGGTTTCAGTGAAATGGAGCAAATCATATTCAAAGATGTGGTTTCTAATCTAACCTTCTTCAAAGTACTACAGAATCACAATAGCTCGGTGGAGGTGGTGAGCTTCTAAAGAGGTCCCTTGATCTTGAATTGATTCCATGGCTTGTGAATGCTGTTAAAATAAGGGGTAAAGTAAACCAAAATTGATCAGTAGGATCAAAATGCCAAACAGACTGATCATTGTAGGCTTTGCGGCTCAATAGATTAGGCAACAATGATTTGTAAGGAAAGGTGATATTCATCATACTTCTAGTCCTAGACATACTGATGCTGTTATTAGCATTTGCCAAATAATTATCTACTTCTACATGATCCTCACACCACCAGAAAAAAAGATAAAAGAAAAGAAAAGAGGAAGAACAACAATTTCTTAGGATTATAATCTTACATAATGCTCCAGACAAGTCTTGTTATAATGCTCGTAATCGTCTATACGATGCCTCTGTGTGTGCTTTTATGTTTGTCCATATCATACCAAGTTACCATGATAGGATCCTATCTAGAGCAGGGTAGCAATTAGCATGCGATTTTCACATGTATGTAGCCTTACTCTAGAAAAATATTGTGGCAAATAGAAAAATATTTTAAATTCTTAAATATTTTATATTATTCTCTTATGATATTTTTTGGTTTTTTTTTGTTTTTTTGTTTGTTTCTGTAAAGGGGGAGGGGGGTGGGGATGATGTGCATGTGGAATATGTTTCTATGGTGCATTTGGCTAGAAAGGAATGCATGTGTGTTCACTGGGATTCCAGTTTCTCCTGAGAGGCTTTGAAAGAAGGTTACTTACCTAGCTTCAATATGGGATACGGCTGCAAAAGCTTTTAGGAGTTATGCTATTACTAAGGTCCAATGGAAATGGACCGATTTGTAAATGACTTATTGTAGAGGATACTCTGTCCTCTATTGCTGTACTTTTGACATTACTTTAAAAATATAGTCTCTTCTATCTAAAGAACAGGATAGTTATATGTTTTCGATATTTTCTGATTCATTAACTGTCTCTTGCAATTGCAGTTTACAAACGATAAGGGGCATATTTTTATCACCGTACATTTGGCAGATGAAGTGAGGGCCCCATCTGATATGATGGATGAAGTGCTGCAACAAGGTCTGAATGTGTCTAAAGATGGATCAGAAAGAGATACATTGAGTGGCTTTCCTATTGTCGACAGATGGAAAAGTTGGGCAAGTTTTAAACAGTTGGGTAGCAAAGATTCCACTGATTCGTCTGAATTGATCAGATTATTAGTAACAGTAGAGGACACTGGGGAGGGAATTCCTCAAGATGCACAGAGCCGCATATTCACTCCATTTATGCAAGCAGACAGCTCCACTTCACGGCATTATGGAGGGACTGGAATAGGGTTGAGTATCAGCAAATGCTTGGTGGACCTTATGGGAGGAGAAATTGGATTTGTCAGTGAACGTGGTGTTGGAAGTACTTTTTCCTTTACCGCTCTTCTCATGAGAGGACAATTAGACTCTCTTGACCCCAAATACCGTGCATATGAAGCATCTGTTTCAGAATTAAAAGGATTTAGAGCTTTGGTTGTTGATAAAAGAAGCATTAGAGCTGAGGTCACACGCTATCATCTTCAGAGACTGGGGATATCCGTTGAAATAGCTTCCAACCTGCAATCTGCTTTGTTATTTAATTCTGACAATTCAAATACCAGGTAATTCACTTTCCTACCCCTTCAGTAGTGACTTTTAGTTTTAGTTGGGTCACTATAGCGATATAATTTATTTTTTTCTTAATCAGAATAGTGATATAATTTATGTGAGGTAATATTAGTTCAAACACAAAATAAAAAAAGAGACTTAGTTGTTTGTAGTTTGTTCCAAAATAGTTTAATTGATAATGTTAATGAGCTCAACTAGAGGGCACATAGAAATTGATCCTTCTAATGCATAATAATTTGATGCAGTGCATCAGCACCACTAGCCCTGGTTCTGATTGACAAAGAAGTGTGGGAAAAGGAGCATGTCGTTCCGATACGTCAAATGCTCAATGATGCAATGCGAAGCAGCTGCATAGATAGAGTGCCCAAGATATTCTTGTTGGCTACTTCCATCAGTTCTCTTGAGCGCAGTGAACTGAAATCGTCTCATTTGGTTGATGATATACTGGCAAAGCCTCTTAGATTAAGTGTCTTAACTGGATGCTTCCACGAAGCCTTTTCAAATGGGAGGAAAAGGCAATTGAATAGAGCAAAACCCGCCAGTCTTGGGGGTTTACTTAAAGGGAAACAAATTTTGGTGGTTGATGACAATGCTGTTAACCGCAAAGTTGCAGAAGGTGCTCTAAGGAAATATGGAGCTGTTGTTACCTGTGTTAACAGTGGGAAGGCTGCTGTGAATAAGCTTGAGCCAGCCCATAACTTTGATGCTTGCTTCATGGATCTTCAGATGCCAGAAATGGATGGGTAAACACTGTACACCCTTTTTGATATAGTCTGATTCTGACTAAAACACCGAAGTTTTGTAAACAAATTCCCTTGGGGAATGAAACTTTGGAAGTTCAGCATTGTTACATTCACAATTCGGTTCATTTTGCTCGATTTTTGTAAATGTAAGCCGTGAGGCCGTAATCTTATTTGATTTGTGTAACCATTTTCCTGGTTGTCAAATTTACAGGTTTGAAGCTACGCGGCTAATTCGTCTTAAGGAAACTGCGTTCAACACGAAAATTGATTCTGGGGAAGTTCTAATGGAGACGTCTGGTAATATGTCCCGCTGGCACACTCCAATATTGGCGATGACAGCTGACGTGATTCAAGCCACGCATGAAGAGTGCGTTAAGTGTGGGATGGATGGTTATGTATCTAAGCCATTCGAAGAAGAACAGCTGTATGCAGCAGTGGCTTGCTTCTTTAAGTCATAATAACCTTGTAGGCATTGTAGCAGATCATGGAAGGGTGGATATATTATGGTGCAGCCTGGAGCCAAATATAATAATATATCCTTCAGGTTAATTTTCCCTGCAAAGTAGTGGTAAAACTGACTATAATCCTCACCCGTCCAAGGTCTCATAGAATTTGGATCAGGCATCTTCAAGGACGAGTAAATTTCTAAACCTTATTTGATACTGTACTTGTATGAAGTAAACTCTATCTACAGCCTCAGTATCTGGTCTTTGGGTTTTCTAATCTACTCCTGATGACAGGAACGCTGGCTGACATTTGACGAATGGATTACTGGGGAAGTAATTAATTGTCGTAAGTCTCATACGTATGTGTCTGGCAAGTTAGCGTGACTGCGGACTGGTGACCTGCATTGTATGTATATATTTGTTGTTGGTAGTACCAATAGTTTGTATGTATATTTGCATATGGACACAATTGCTGTGGTCTAGTGTTGTAATATCGGAATTGCATGTATAGTTGTTGAGTAGGATGATTTGAGGTAGGTTAGAGGGAGAGGGAGAGGAAAGGAGAAATTCGCTTGTGTAGGGAGCCTTAGATAGTTAGGTTTATAATATAGGAGCATCCTTATGTCGAAATATGTATGCATTGTTTGTAGAAGGTTGCTTGCTCTGGAAAGTGGAAATGTTCATTGTTCAAGGGTAATGTAAGTATTCATACGTTCTTCATGTTTGATTGAATTTTCATACTTTACTTCCGTGGTCACTGGAATTAGTTCACAGTGCAAACTGACACACGGACTTGTGTAAGACCGTTTCACTGTCAAATGTAATACTTTTGTATTCAAAATATGACATTAGTTTGATTTTTTTTTTAGTATAAAAGTACCTGTTTTTGTTTAAAGTGTAACAATCGTCTCATCCGGTGAGATCTTTTTATATAAGTTTGTGTAATAAGGTTCCGAAAGGTTTCGTGGAAGACTGTTTGTGTAATAAGGTTCAAAATGTTTTGTGGAAGACGGTTTGTGTAACTTTTGCCTGGAGGCTCGGGGCCTGGAGGTTTGTGTAACTTTGGCCTGGAGGCCCGGGACAGGAACCTAGCAGTTAGGTATTTTTTCGTAAAGTTCTTTGATAGGAATGTCCTTAGCTGAGGAGTGCAGTTGTTGGCACTAATTCTGGTAGTAGTGGCATGTGGCAGGCAAGGATATCAAAACGGTTTGATTCTCCGACATGTGCATAGAGATGTAAGATGTTCAGATAATCTGCAAACCATAGGAACAAAATAATGCCCATGTGCTACTTTTAATTTTCGTTTTCCAACCGTGAACGGAAAATCCAGCCAATAGCAACCCCAAAAAGATTAGAAATAGATTAAGATCTAGTCAATAATCATGTACAAGTACAACTCATGTTCGCTTATTTGACTTTTTATTAAGCTAAGGAAACAAAAATAATCTCACATCGGCTCCGTTTGATTCCCCGGAAAAAACTGAACTGAACTGAATTGTTTTTTTTTACCTTGACTGTTAACAATTTGAAATTCGTCCGGACATATTTAATATTTGACTCATTTAAAAGCATGTTTTGAGATCTTTCCGATGACATAGTTATCATCATTAATATATTTCAGAATAAAATGTTATTTGAGTGATTAAGTTACACATGAATTGAAGTGGACTGGAGTTGAATCAAACATAGCCTTAGTCTCATACAACTAGAAAATCTTTCTAGATTGGAAGTATTTATAAATCAAATTTTTTATTTTGATGCTAAGGATCTAAAAAAGCTTCCAAGAAACCACCTAGGGTAAACATTAGATGATTCACTTTTTTCTCTTTTTTTTACTAAGTAAAAGAGGGTGTAAGTGAATGGTGACCTGAGGCACCTCCGGTATGTCATGTTCGTACTGTCGTGTTCAATAGCGAACATATCAGACTAACTGAACAACGAGTAGACAAAAGACATACAAAGATGAGGAATAAAACCCATAACCTTACTTTACCAAAGTACTACGAGTAAACTTAGAACCACTAGACCACTACCATTGTTGGTACTCTTTTAGGGAGTTCAAAGTCTAAAGTTCACAATCAAAATCACAGCTCGAGGCAAGTACTCAAATTTATGCATGTTAGCATGTGCACTTTGTTCTAAGATTTCATAATAGTCTAGTAGTCAATAAGAGTTGATATACGTAGGCCTTGCAAAAGCTAACCCGACCTGAATCTAACCCGAAAAAAGTGGGTTAGGGTTGAGATTTTCAACCCGTTTATTAAATGGGTTAGGTTAAGGTTGAAATTTTCAACCTGAAAATACCATGTTCAACCTGTTTACTTACATATGTCAATTTTATTTTTGAAATTCAGTAAATATTTATGAGCCAAATAATTAATAATCATTGAAAAGTATAAATTTTCCTTAATCCAATAGTTGTTTTGTATATATCTAATTACTATAGAAATTTGAGGGTATATATTCCCTTTAAATCAAGTTTTTACCATTTTTTACTTATAATAAATTAGTTAAATGGGTTAGACTGGTCGACCTGATTAACCTGTTTATTAAATGGGTTGGGTTAGGGTTGAAGTTTTTGACCCATTTAAAAAACAGGTGAATTGGGTTGAACCCGAACCCGATCCGACCTGATCTGTTTGCTAGGCCTAGATATACGTCAAGTTGACCTAAAAAATTTCAGGTCGAGTTATCTTGGGTTCAATTAAGTCAATTGTGCATTTATTTTTGGGTCAAATCTTGTTTTAGTTCATTTTTCCAAATTATATTTGGATTCGGGTCGAAATTATACCAAACCCTAAAAATAGGCCGCTCGGTCAATTTTTGACCGATTAAGCTGATACCAATAGCTTGATTACGACGATTAAAACAAAAAAGAAAAAAAAACTTGAGTATAAAATATATGTCTCTATCAACCAAATTGTCACATTATTTACGTCGAGTCTCTTGCTAAGATTCACATAAATACAAAATCTTATGTGAAATATTGGATTGGTGAACGAAGGACTAAAGTTGTAAAAAGTTCCTAAAATTTATATGCATTTTTATTTGTGTGTCTTGGTCTATGGTGAAACTGAAACAAATCCACACAAGACCGTAGGTAGGTATTGTATAAGACAGTTTCGTGGTTAGATGACAAATTTTTTTTTCTTTTAACCTATCATTTTTCTTTTGTGCAAATTTTAACCTAGGAGTATCATTTACAAGTTACGACTTCAAGAGTTAAGACCCAAGTCACCCAATGACCCAACCATCACGCGAATACCGACATCAGACTGTGATCTTTCTGCTGGGCAACAAAAAATCTCGAAACTCAAAAGCCATCTTCAATTGATCAGGTGCAGTTCTAATTCATGGATATCTAGTTAGCATATGATCAATTAACATTGTTACTAATCTTACATGACATGCCCAATACTGAATTGTATATCTCTGCTCATATTTATTTTAAATTAATGCTGCAAGCTTCAATAATGTGGTAAATCAATCATTCATAGATTAGTCCTGGTTAAAAATTGAAATTTGATTTCCCAATTGGTATGATTTATTTTCCATGATGGGTTGAATGGATTTAATCTGTTAAGTGCATGATCTTGAGTGATGAATGAATACTTTGATTTTGGGGAATCTGAAGTTGACCCTGATATTTACTGGATAGATAAAAGAAATCCTCTTTTGGTATGTCATTTATTGTGTGGTGCTTGAGAGTAATGACCAAATTAGGCTGTCTTATAATTAAAGGTTGTGACTTGAGCAAATTTGTTGCAAGTGAAGTAGATGACAGGGGTCTGTGCTAACCAAATTAGCATAGGCTTATTGTTATAGACTTATAGTTCATTGGATTGTCTGAAACCGAAACAAATGTATCTAACTGGATTATTCATTAGTGGGCACAAAGGGGCCTGATTTCTTGGGAACTGATGATATAAGATCAATATTCAATTATGCTTTTTGAGGATTTGTAAGGGCATCTATAATTGCAATTTTATTAGTGCCATACTTAAGCATTTTTTTTGGGGGGTTAAAATGATCATTTTTGGGGAAAAATGATCACTTTGCATGAATTGCTGTCCATATTTGTGGGTTTTGGGAAGGATTCTTATGGGTGATCAAAAAGTGTTGCATAGTGGGACGACCAAGAGGTTCATTAGTGCTATATGTTGAAGGATAGTTAGATATCTTACAAGTTACAAGGTATGATGAACTTGTAACAAAGAAGAGTGGTGGCCATTTATTTTTAATAATCCTTTGAATAACTAGAGTTGAGATTTCCAATCTGCTTTCAGATCATTACTATTCTTATGAGGTTTTTTCGGAGATCCTAGTTTTGATCAATCTTTTTTAGCGCGTCATGCATGGCTTTGGGTGTTATTTGTGGCATCGGCATTTCTTAGTATTCTTATATAGAAAATATAGAAGTATGGTACTAATTTCACACTTTCCTGTATCTGGCTTGGTTTCCAAAAGAAATAACCCTCGGAAACTTCCTAGTCAAACATAGAGCCAATGGAGGCATTACATAGAAGGTTGATTTTAGTGCTTATGGAAAATTCACTTGATTGCTGTATGGAACATGGAATTTTCCACCATTCCAGTCAATTTCTCGGGGAATTAGTTTTTTTTTTGTCTGCATAATTTAGTTTGGTATAATGAGTATTATGTTGGGAACCCATTTTACTTGGTCAATTTCATGAGAAGACTTTTTCCTTTTCTTCAGTTAGATATGTTTTAGATGAATTTGATTCATGCTTCTGTGTAAATTACCCCGCAGATAAGATAATAAGCACAGGGCAAGAATCAATGGCAACAGGGGTATTACATGATGATATGCTGCTGCAAATTCTAGTGAAGCTGCCAGTTAAGTCTCTACTCCGATTCAGGTGTGTTTCTAGGTCCTGGTATTCTCTTATTACCAGTTCTGAGTTCATCTCTGCCCATGTCCATTACAACAAAAGAATCAATAGCTACTGTGTCCTTCTACGACGTTTCAAGAATCTTGCAGATAACAAGGTCGGTTATAAGTTGTGCCAAGATAGTGAGACATTGGATGAGATCATGACCATTGATTTCCCATTTGTAAGCCCTCATAATGATTTCTTCAGGATGGTGGGTTGTGTGAACGGATTAGTGTGCCTGTCTGATGATATCATCAAAGAAACTGATATGTTGATATTGTGGAATCCTGTTGTCAGGAGATTTCTCACTCTTCCTAGACCCACATTGGACGGTGATCCAAATGATTTTGGTCAGTCAATTTTCGGTTTTGGCTTTGATGCTTTGAATAAAGACTATAAAGTTGTCAGGATTCTGTACCATAAGAATAAGGATTTAAGGGCATATCCAGTTGAGGCATCAACAGCAATCTTTAGGCTTAGCACAGGTTGCTGGGAAGTTCTTGAGTCTGCTTCAGTGCCATTGCTTGATAGTCGACAAGCTTATATAAACGGAGTTATTCATTGGTTGGCATATAATGAGTCAATAGTGGGATTTGATGTCACGAGTGAGGAATTCAGGAAGATGACATTTCCTAACTATTTGCAGAATGTCGATGTTAAGTATCTAACCATTGCTCCTTGGTGTGATTTGCTCTCCATATTTGAGACTGGTTATGGGTCTGGAACGATTTGCTTGTGGGTGATGAGATGGTATGGTGTGCAAGAATCATGGACCAAGCAATTTGTGATTGAATCATCTGGAGTAGTCCGAAGTCTTAGAAGGAACGGCAATGTTATACTTGAAAAAAGTGGTGGCAAGCTGGTTTCATATAATCCAATCACCAATCAACTTGAGGATTCCAAAATCGATAGCGACGGTCCTGTACGTGGTTTTCATATGAAACCATATATGCAGAGTCTGGTACTGTTGGATCGAATTGATGCACAGCTTGTTCCTCAAGAAGAGCAGCAAAATCACTGAATGACACAGGACGAAGAAATAGCAATGCATAGTAACTCACAGTATGCCAGGTTTTATTTTCCGTCAGGCCCTAATTTGTTTCAATCTGTCAATAGATAAGTTGTGAATAATGATTGCACTTACATTCCTGTTTTCGATGGGATGAAAGTGGTCAAAAGTTGAAATTTAGTTTCTTCAGTTTGTGTCATTGAACTTGTATTCCGGAATTGTTTTGTTTGCAATGCGTCATATGCAGATTGATTCCTCAGTTCAACCTTGCAGGACAGGCTCTTACTGGTTTGCTTAAAAGTTAAAACAGTTGTTTGGAAGATCTGTAATTGTTCTGCTTTGTTGCACAACTTGGCATTTTGGATAATATATCAAAAGTTGTGTAATTGTTGCTCTTTCATTCAATCCCAATATATCTGGTATTTGTGATCTTTCTAAACCAGCGTCGCGATGGCGTACTTAGGACTAGAGTGCCTCCATTAACTGTTGATGTATATTGCTCATCTAAGAGTTATGGTATAATGGTATGATCATTACAGTATAATCATCTTGATCAGCAAGTCTTATGTAAGACCAACTTACAGAAAATTGGAGTCATTTTTTATAAATGTAGGGGTCACTTATTTTGAGCATTCAACAGTGACCTTTATTTCATTTCAAAGTAACCCCGTGGCCCCGTCTCACCAAAATTTCCAAAAAAACCGTGTCATAGAACTTTTTGTGCATCTTGATTACTATTAATTCCCTAATCAGCAATGCACAAGCGAGGTTAATGTTTTTGGAAATTCAAGAAAAAAGAGAGATTAAAATCCTTGCAAAAATGGTCTGCCAACCACTGTGATGTTGGCTACTTCCTGGCTTATTAGTGTTTGAACAAAGAATAGATTACTGAACTCAACTCCATTGAAGTGAACTAAATTTAATTAAACCAATTATTAAATAAGTGGATAAAAAAACACTCTTTTCAAATTTTACAAAAAAGTGAATGCAAATTCAATTAATTCTCTCAGTGATCCGCTCTATATCCGCCCCAGATTGACGTGTAAAAAGAAAAACAATGAATTCAAAAAATGGATTAAGTTTGTAAATTTTCTGACTTTGGTAAATTTTCAATGATTTTTAAATAAAAATAACCTACCGGCTGGCAATGTTTTTTATTTGAGAGGACACGAGATACTATTTGTTATAGTCACAGACGCCACTGGTGAGAGGTGTCATTTTCCCATGATGCCGAGTGTTCCTACTATCACGCTCCCACAAATATACTTTTCTGTGAAACAGCAGCAAAAACATGATCAGAAACAAAAAAGTGAAAATAATAAACAGAAGTTATGCCGAGAATCCTTCAACAAAAAAAGAAGTTGTGCTGAGAATATGTGAAAAAAAATCCTTATTAACTGCAGAAAATTTATATAAGTTGATGTAAATTTCCAGGTTTTTTCTGTTCAGAACTTGGAAAAAAGGGCTGAAGAATGAAGGTTCCTGTAGGGTTTATTGCAAAGCTGTGGAGCTTCTTCACATTCTTGCCTTTCTTCTTCTTGCTCTTGATTCTTGGCATACTCAAAGGTCATCTCTTTTCTTTCCTCTTTGTTACAAACCCTTTGCTTTTTAATGTATTTTGCAATGAGTTCTCATTTTGTGTTTTTTTTGTATATATGCCAATTTTTTTTGAACAGTTTGTGGTTTTGTGTATATGCTAAGTTGATGTTCATGATCCAATATGATAAGCTTATTCTACTAGACTACTATTAGTTATAAGGAGTGGTGTTGAAAAATGAAAATGAAAGGGATTGTCATAAGAAATTAGAGATGATCATAGGTGGGATGACCCATTTTGCCTAACTCGTTCGGCCATGAAAAGGGAGTGGTACACAGAATGGGACAGAGGATCCATACTGTGAAAAGGGGCTGATATGGTGAAAGTTTAGTTTAGTTTTATCTTCTTTTATATTACATTTATATATGTCCTGCCTGTTAATTCGGGCCAATCTCGGTCACCAGGGAAAGAAAAGTACATGCCAATTCTGGTGTTCGTGTGCATTTATAGCTACATTAGTGAATTGACTTTCACCACCATTGTAAAGTGGCTGAAAACTTGTAGTTATGGTACCTCCTTGTGTAAGGGGTAGTAGGGATGCACTTGAAAATTCGTGTAGATGTTGGTAATTTAATTTCTAATGGAGTCGTTAGTTCTGTAGCCCTGAGAGAGAATTCCATGATTTAATAAAAGTCTAGAGGTAAGGAAGATATAATAGAAGGGTTCTCGTTAATACCAAATTCTGAGCTTTGGATTATAAGGGTTCTCGGAATTGTGCTACGTTTTCTATATGTTCTGAAGTTATACAGTCAATGTCTTCTCAATCAGGGGTCTAACAGGAACATGCTCTCTATATTTGTAGGAGTGTGTACATTGAACCCCACCCCCACCCCCCAACCCATTGTAGATGAGAGCTTGTGAGTTGCTAGTTGTATCCAAAGATGAAAAGTGGGTTGATCATTAAATCGACTGATGTTATCAGTTGTTTAATTCATACTGCAGCATCAGTTATCGGTCCAATAGCAGTAAGCATTATTGGTGTTGGAAACTCTGCAGTAATCGTTGGACTTTGGCCTGCTCATTTTCTCTGGAGTTGCTATTGTGTAGCAAGGTATGCTGTCTTTCCTACGCTCAGTTCTCAAAAATGATGAACCTTTCAGTTTTATGCTCTCTTCTTCCTCTCCTTTGATGTTCTGCTCCTGTTGGCCTTTTAATTACAGAACTAAGAGACTGGGAATGGTGTTGAAGATTCTGCTATTGTTGTCATTGCCAGTGCCTCTGGTTCTTTGGCCTTTTGTTGGAATTCTTGGAAGCTTTCTAGGTGGAATTGGGTTTGGTTATTTTGCACCCTTACTTGGGACCTTTGAAGCTGTTGGCGAGAATGTAACTGACAAATTTTACCACTGCTTAGTAGTAAGAACCGCGTCTCTTTGCCAGTCTTTGTTTCTTCTGAGTCGCATGATACTCCTTTTGGTTGATTTTGTGATTCAACAAGCCAACTTTAATGCAAAACAGTGCTTACTCAAATTTAACTGTCTAACATTGTAGATTATCTTCAAATTTTCTCAATCTCTACTGACTATTGCATTGCTTTGGTAGAGACTCCAAAAACCTACTGTCAGTGTTCAGATTATTTGTTTTGCTAGCTTCCTATTTCTTCCTAGTGTATTTTGGATAGTCTGGAACCTTCTTTGTTAATTTAGTTTTTTTAGTTTTAAAATTGTATTTTGACTCCCAAGATTTCTGATCGAATCTATAAATCATAAAAAATAATAATAATAAGAGGCAAGAAGTAAAAGAAGTTGAATGCCCAAGCAAACATATCATTCTTATCATCAGAAGTTCCACCTCCATCACTATACCATACATGGTTGATATTATCAGTTTAAATTCTGTTTGCTTACATTTCAAATATATACAGGAAGGCTGTTGGTCAACACTGGAGGAAAGCTGCACGGTTGTGCGGGATTTCACTGATTTCTGCTTTCACTCCTACTTCTCTTATATGGATGAGCTCAGCATGAAAACACCTGCACATGAGAAGCCTCTGGATATAAAGTAAGCGAAATTCCAAGCATACTTAGCCAAAATGTTTGTAGGAAATCAAAACTGTAACACTGTTTTGGACTTCCAGTGTCTAATGAACTCTTTTGTTTTGCTTAGGTTATCAAGGCTGCCGGGCTGTTTGTTGGTCTCACTGCTTGCTTTGTTGGTGGATGTTCCTTTGATCACCACTGTTGCACTTTGGAAGAGTCCGTACATGCTTGTTACTGGATGGAAAAGGCTGATAGAAGATATGGTTGGAAGAGAGGGACCATTTCTCGAGACAGTATGTGTCCCATTTGCCGGTCTTGCTATTATTCTATGGCCCCTTGCCGTGGTTGGGTCAGTTATTGCCGCATTTATGTCTAGTTTCTTTCTTGGACTCTATGGTGGAGTAGTTGTTCATCAGGTGTGCCTTTCTACTTTACTTTGTGAAGAGGTTTCGTATCTTCTCTTTCGCTAATTCTGTGAGTTAATGTTGAGTACTTTGAGTTTGATGTTATCAGGAAAATTCAATCCGAATGGGACTTGCATACATTGTAGCTGTTGTTTCCTACTTTGATGAATATGCTAATGATCTACTTTACTTGAAGGAGGGATCACGCCTTCCCAGGTACGTATAAAACTTCAAAAATCAAACCCTTCCCTTTTTACATCCACAAAACTATAATAATGCATAAAACAGAATTTTCGGAATCGAAGTTTTATGATTCTGGACTCCTTTGGACAGCCAGGCCAAGATATCGTAAGACCGTGACTGCTTCAGTGGATAGTCTTCAGAAGAAAACCTCGTATGATAGTGAGAGTAATGCTGAAAAGGATGGGAAGGGAAATCTATCCAATTCAAAATTGTGGTCAGAACGCTCAGGGACATTGAAAGACGCAATTCAACATTATAGGCCAATAAGAGTAAGAAACATATGCTGTCCTCACTCATTTGAGAAGGTACTACAGCTCAATGAAAATTAGTTTATAAATGTCTCAGGTATTGGATTGGCTGTTTAAGTCATGTGAAGTGAATGGAAGGGAACTTCTTCATGATGGTTTGATCAATGTGGAGGACATTGAAGAATGTGTTGTACAAGGGGACTGCAAGAAGTTGGGTGTCGTACTCCCTGCATGGTGCATTATGAAGTGTTTGCTCGCTTCAGCTAAGTCAGACTCACCTGGTTTAGTCATTTGTATGTTTTTTCTGCACTTCACATTCTAGTTATTGAGATGTTGACAAACATGCTCTGATCATCGCGGTTTGTGGACTTTCCAGCTGATGATGCTGAATTGATGATAAGTGACTTGCCAAGGGATAAGATGTTTCAGTGGTTCATTGGACCCTTGTTGATTATGAAGGAACAGATAAAAAAACTAAATTTAGAGGAAACTGAAGAAGCCTGTTTAAGACGGGCGATTATGCAATGCAAAAGCGAGAGGCCAGAGGATTGGGATGATTTAGGGTTTCCATCCAAGGACCCCGTCAGAAGAGCGCAGCTGCAATCTTTCGTTAGAAGGTATCTCTTGTTTGTTAGCTCACAATAAGGGGTTCTGAGTGCCTGATATTCTGTCTCGAGTAGAATAATTGCCACTTTTATATGCTTGGAAATGTCACTAAATGTGAACCTGCTAACATTTTACCCTAGATTTCCCCAAACTACGCTATTTTGGAATGGTGGTTCTTAAGATGCTTTAAGTCAGGATGTTGAAGTTCTGTTTCTTGTTAGAGTTTCATAATTGGTGAGATACGAAAAAGATTTCACTGTCTTCTTTAATTGGGTGGTAGTGTGGTACTAGAACTCCCAACTATCACAAGTCACATATGAATGTACTTGGGTATCCAAAAGAAGTTGCGGTTCCAAGAGGTTAACAAACAAGCAGCATGAGATCAATATGTGAACCAATGTATTAAAATTGCACCTGCATTTTTCATTCCCAACGGAAATTTATTTTTCTCCTTGGCAATTTTTCATACTTGTAAAGTATGGATGTGCTTTAGTGACAACCTATCGATAGGCTAAATATGACTCTAAACGTTTTATTTTTCGGTTCAAAGGAGGCACGCAGACTGATCAGACAGAAGCCAAGGTCTCGAGTACAATGCTGTACAAGCTAAGCCATTTGACATCCCCAGGAAGACTCGCTCATACTTAGGTTGCTAGAAAACTTGTTGAAGTGTTTGGCTTGCATTACCATATATAGAGTTGCTTCTTTTTACATGTGTGTTTCTGGTGATTTCTGACATTGCTCCACATGCCTTACCCTTCATCCCCTCCCCCCAATAAAATATGTGGTTCTAGTCCTTAGGAATATGTCTTGAGCATGAACTTTTTTTATAGTCAAATGTCCAATTGAATTGTCGGTACCACTTGAAAGTAAGATGTGATGCGGAATCCTGGGTTCACATCATTAAGCCTTTTGGGGAGCCAAAACTATCTTATGTAATTTGATCTGGTGTCCATTTGTCATTTGTTCTGTTGGTAATGTTATGAGATTTCAAGGGCTAAACCTCTACTCTTTTCTAGGTTGCAGGGCATAGTAGGGTCCATGGCAAGAATGCCTACTTTTCGGCGTCGATTCCAGAACCTTGTGAAAGTTCTGTACATGGAAGCCGCAAAGACTGGCGCCTTGGCCAATTATGTCGTGGAAAGCTCCAATGCTAAACATGCTAGAACGGGCATGTCTGAGAGTCACGAGCTCTCCAAAGGAGATGAGGCTGAGCAGCATGCAGTGGATATTGTATAGGAATACTTCTATGCAACTGTGTATGGGAGTTCTTTTGCTACGACTTGAATGCTCTGCATTTTTATGCTGCTGCATGGAGACTGATAACTGATTGAAGGCGAAAGCACTTACCGGAACAGGATTTTTGTCAGTTAAACTCTTGAAAACCCCTTTATTAGTAACCTGTAGATAGGTTTTGGTTAAAGCTGGATTTTAGGAGGACTAATGTGTTGTTTCAGGTGAATTAGAATGAACAAGGGGGAGAAAAGAAGAGAATGGTTGTATCTCCTACAAAATACTGTGTATATTGAACTGGCATGTAAAGGTTTCCGGTTGAGTTATTATTCCTTCATTCCTTCGCCTGTCAAGGTCATTTCCGGATATTCGATTTCGGATACCAGAAAATCTATTTTGGATCATACAAGTGAGATGTCAGTATAGTGTCTTAGAATTGAATGGCACTTTACGTTTGTTTGTCTCTCAAACAAAAAAAAAAACACATGTTTGTTCTGTTAAATTATTATTGATAGTGCGCAATAAGTTTATTTTGGTCTATCTCCCTTGAAGCAGATCACTTGTTAATGGTTTGAAAATAGTTGTTTACCTCTGATGAGTCTTGGATTGTAATTTGACAAGTTCCATTTACAATTCCTACTAACGAGTTTGTTAAGCAGTGTCTTGCCAAATGCCAATAGGATGCTGGTTTTGTCTTGATAAGATTTATGCTTTGAAAAAAGAAAAAAACAGAAAAAGGTCCTACACAAACGTTTCAAGGTATTAGAATTGGGCATGAAATCAAATGTTGACATGTAAATAAACTCTAAAACATGCATTTGGTATAAGTTATAGCACAAAAAACATGTCAAAGTTTGTTTCATCGTAACTTTTGGTGACACAAATGCCACTTTTTAGTAAAATAATGCTGGTCACAGTTTATAATAGATGATCCCTATATTTCTAAATAGTGAACTCATTTTATTACGAGTTAGTCTCACAGAGCAAAATGTGGGAGTTTAAGTGGTAAAACTCTCACACCTCCAACCTTTAGGTTGGAGGTTCAAGGCTCATAAGTCATTAGGGTCTCAATTTCATATTGGGGGGGGGGGGGGGATAGTTGTTGCTATGGACCTTTAGGCCGTCCTCACCCCTGCGTAATGGGGTAAAGAGCCTAACTTCCTTGCCTATACCAAAAAAAAAAAAGATTAGTCTCACACAATACTTGCTCATGTTATAACATTAGAATTTCTTTGACATTGGGGCATGAAATTGACTAATTTGAAATTACTAAGTTAGAAGAAATACTTAAAGATGATGTTTACTTAATACCCATGCAACCTAATAGTCTGTGCCCTCTTATAGTAGTAGATTTTTTAAAGTCTCTTTGAATATTTTGATTGGATTTTTTCAATGAAAACAAATGGGTCTATGTGGGCCTGAGGCTATAAAGGATTCTAATTAAAATTGGGTAAGTGGCGTACGCCCAATTAACATAAAACTCTTAACCGTTATATAAACACGCGTGAGCTTACAATTGTTATGAATTTCTATATCATAGGGGCATGAAATTGACTCATTATGATATACTGAATCAAAGTAAAATTTTAGAATGAATGAAGTTTACTTGACACCCTCGAATCTATTTAGTCTATACCCTCTTCTATTTGATTTTCTTCAAGGTATTTATTTTATTTTTTTTTTGAGTGAAAGAACGACAGAGCGATCACCGATCCTTCATTAAAACTTCAAAATTATGCCAAAGAGCTACATCAACACTCGGTGGGAACGACAAGTCCCAAAACCGAGTACCTACCTCCCAAAGTTGCACATGTGCTAACTTATAGGCGACTCTATTACCATTAAGCTTAATAAAAGACCAACGCACACTACTAAACGAACTAACCAAACCAAAAACATCATCAATCACAAGGAAAAAACTACTAGACCCCCTACTAAAATTATTCAAAGCATTAAACACCGTCAAACTATCTGTTTCCACTATGACTTGGTCGAACTCATGTGCAGCAGCCAATTGCAACCCAAAAACCACAGCCTTTGCTTCAGCTACGTCGACTTCCCATTCCTCCAAGAGGTTCACAGTAGCCCCGACAATTGGTCTCCCTTGGTGGTCACGACAGACATACCCCACCGAGGTGCCCATCGTCCCAAACTTACCTGCATCAACATTGATCTTCACTATCCCCTCACCTGGTGCAGCCCATGCCATAGGAGCCCGAGCATTACTAGCTTGCGGAGGTCGAGATTTTTGCTCTCTATCCAGCTCAAGAACTAGCTTATCGACATACTGTAAAACTTCCATAGGAGAACGCAGTAGCCCTTCGAAAATTCGCTTATTCCGTGCTTCCCATAAAGCCCACGAAACCAAGCAAAATTTGCGAAAATCTTCACAGCCCAGCTCACCCTTTGCCACTTCAATACACTCCTTAAACGAACGCAAGCCACTCGTATTCAGCACTAGGCCACTCTCGTCCCAGATCGCGCTTGCTAGTGGGCACGCAAACAAGGCGTGGAACCCTGTTTCCTCATGGCCCAGGCACCAATTACATTCAGCACCAATCACCTCCACTCGTCGATGCAAACCTGCTCGTGTTGGTAGTGTCTCATTGCACGCACACCACACAAACATCTTCGTGCGAGGGAGAACATTACAAGCCCAGATCATGTTCCATATAGACCTATCAACCACAGAAGGGGAAGCAACATCACCACTGTCTTGCGCTGCTACAATGCCGTGGTAGGCACTACGAACTGAAAACCGACCCTTCTTGTCCCAGCTCCAACTAAGGATGTCTGCTGGCAAACGCCAGCTCAAGGGGATCGATAAAATCCTTTCAGCATCAACGGGCTGAAAAACCTCATTTATGAGCTCCCTACGCCACTGTCTCGCACCTGGGTCAATCAAATCTGCTACATATTGCATACCCGCACCCTCGGCGCGTGGAGTAATCACCATATGAGAGCCATTGCCTGGTAGCCAAGGGTCCTCCCACGTTTTAACACTAAGCCCATTTCCTATTCTCCATCGCATGCCTTTCCGAATAACCCACTTTGCTTCACAAATACCTTTCCAAGAGTAGCTAGGATTGTTCCCCAGCGAGGTCGAGAGAAAGTCCCCATTGGGAAAATATTTTGCTTTCCACATCTCACCTAGCAGACCCCCTTCACCATTCATCAAACGCCATGCTTGTTTCGCTAGTAGAGCCCAGTCAAACATTTTCATGTCTCTCAAACCAAGTCCCCCTTCAAATTTTGGCTTACATAATTTCGACCAAGAAAGCCAATGAATTTTCCGTTCATCTTTTTTTTGCCCCTAAAAAAATTGCGAGATCATAGACCGAACCTCGTTGAAAAAGCTTGATGGTAATTTGAAAACACTCATCATGTATGTAGGGACTGCCTGGGCCACCGCCTTTATGAGCACTTCCCTACCTGCTTTAGATAACAACAAGCCCTTCCAACCTTGTAGTTTTGACCACAATCGCTCCTTCAAAGACCCACGAAGAACCCGTTTAGACCTCCCTACCGTAGTTGGGAGGCCCAAATAACGACCCCTTGGGGCCACCCCCTTGCTAAAGGTAACTTTCGATTTCTCAAAACTTACTTTTTGACCAGAGGCTCATTCATAGAGAGCTAAAATCCTCCGCGTAGCCTCCGCTACCTCACAAGTTGCCGTGGAGAAAAATAAGCTATCATCTGCAAAGAACAAATGAGTCAGAGATGGATCATTATTACATATTCTCACACCATACAATACCCCATTCTCTTCCGCTCTTCGAATCAAGCCCGAGAGAACCTCGGCGCATAAAATAAATAAATAAGGGGAAATAGGATCTCCTTGACGTAACCCCCTCTCAGGAACAAAGTCTGCAGTTGGCTTTCCGTTAATTAAAACAGAAAAAGAAACCGAACGGACACACTCCATCACTCGGCCAACCCAGTCCACATCAAAGCCAAATTTCAGCAAAACCGCCTCCAAAAAACCCCATTCAATCCGATCATAGGCCTTTGTCATATCTAGCTTGAGAGCAAAAAATCCCTCCTGCGAGCTCGTATTCTTCATAAAATGAAATGTTTCAAGGGCCATCAAAACATTGTCAGTAATCAGACTATCCGGGGTTAAAGCACTCTGATTGAGAGAAATTACATCAGATAAAAACACCTTCAACCGATTTGCAAGTACCTTCGACACCAACTTATAAATCACATTGCATAAACTAATCGGTGTGAAGTTAGTCATAACCTCTGGTTTTTTTTTTATTATTTAGGATTAACACAATAAAAGTATGGTTTAACCCCGCAGGAAAAACACCCCCATTCAAGACTCTCAAGACCATATTAGCCACCGAGTCACCAACAATATGCTAATAATTCTGAAAAAATAACGGATACATACCATGGGGACCTAGAGCCTTCAACGGATGCATTTGAGACAGTGCAATGCCAACTTCCTCCTTTGTATACTCCTGACGTAGTCGTGCGTTCATCTCAGTAGTAACTTGGGCCTCAATGCCCTTCAAGGTCTTTATTGAGTAGAGTATTTTGATAAATATGCTTATTTTTAAACTATTATAGTTATAAGAAATTGCTTGGTACCAAAAACCATCAAAAAAAAAAATCTATCGTTTGAACCAATCAACCCAATATTGAGATTCATTGCCTCATTGGGTATATTTTATTGATGGAAAATTTACGAAGAACTACCTTATTACAATAAAACTTTATGAGATAGTACTTTATAAAAAAAATATTGTCAATAAATACCTTATATCCGTGTTTTGGTTGTCGATTCATACCTAAACCCATTTTTCGGCCAAAATTTTTTGTATATCCCCCTTTTGCCCTCAAGTGCAGCTCGTGTGAAAGTTTAGCACCCCCATCCCCTGACTTTTTTCCATTTCTTCTCTTCTCTTTCATTTGCTTCGTTCTTTTTCAACAGGTGACTACCATTTGACTCACTTTTCTCTCTCTCCTCTTTCTCTTTCTCTCTCTGCTCTAATTGCGAAACTTGTTGAAGGAATTTGGGCAAAGTGCAATTTGGTGTTTTTCCTCCTAAAAGATATGTTTAGTTTACTCACTTTAATTGGATTAGGGTTTCTTAATTGAATTGATAATTGAATTGAAAATTGAGCTTTTAACCTTTTTAGCCAGTTATGACTCTAAATTTTGCAATTGTGACATGCCAATTGCTATTTGAAAGTCTTGGACCAAAAAAAAATCCAGGGCGAAGGTCAAAGCATTTTACTTCTAAGAAGGTAATCAATGAGTTGGTATTGGAGGAAAGGTCAAAGCATGTTACTTCTAAGAAGAGGAATATGCTAATATAGAGGAAGATGCAATGGAGGTTGTTGAAGACTGATATGTCTTTGTTGAAGGGAAAGAAGGGTTGAGATGGGGTTTTAAGTTATCACGCACGACTCACATAAGGGTATAACAGGCATTTATAAAATAATTTTGTCCGGAAAATGGGTTTAGGTATGGCTTGACAACCAAAACAGAGGTATAAGGTAGTTGTTGACAACCTTTTTTTTATAAAGTACTATCTCACAAAGTTTTTTTTGGTAATAAGGTAGTTTCTCGCAAATTTTCCTTTATTGATTCCATCTACACGAATTATTATTAATTTAGTTAGAAACTAGGATATGCAAAATGGGCTATTGAGAATATCAATTATTAAATAGAATAAAATAAATATAGAAGTGTAACATACTGAGAAAGCATGGGGAGGAGAGATCATATTTCAACCGCATGGTTCAAAACATCTATGTATGTGTAACGAAATAGTATTTCATTATATCTCATAATTGAAACAACAGTAGTTTGGTATTCTAAACAAATCAACGATTGTCAGCAATGTGACCATCTGTATTGCATAGTTGCCGGATATCTTCGTATTTGTGCACTATTGTTGGTATTCTGTTTTCTTGTTCTTTGTGTTTAAAATTAATATTTTTCACGGTTGTAATCATGAAAAAGTCATGATAGTACCTCCCCATACTTATCAAATGAGCACAAGAATCATCTGACACGGTTTTTCCTTCTTCAAAAATGTAAGTATAAATTTCATTACGAGAAGAAATACTTAACTTCTTTCCACAATCTATTAACAAAGGATTTAAGGGCCCAGGGCTTGGGGCATTTGACGTTTCAATGTGACTGCGCAGTGCGGCAAATCCAAATGTGCTCAATAACATAACAAATAATGTTATGTACAAATTGATCATCAAAAAGTTCTTTGTCTCCATAACGTTTGTAAAGCTTATATTGTTGGAATTAATTAAGTGTTTTATTTATTTTCCTAGTATTACAAGCTCTGATACCATGTTGAAGTATTGAGCTGAGCTTTAACAATGGCGGAAATAGAAGAGAAGAATTTTAGAGAGAGAAAATGAGAGCTCTCTATTGATTAATTGACTAAATGAATATATTGCTGTACAGGCTTTTCTTTTATATTTACAGTAGCTAGCCTAACAAACTGTAATATAATTCTTGCTCTAACAAGTTCTATTCTAACAAACTTGTCAAAGCTTGTAATACTAGGAAAATAAATAAAACACTTAATTAATTCCAACATATATTTTTTTGTGGTCACAAGATTTTGATTGCTCGAATAAAAGAAAATTCCAATGCAATGGTTGATACGATACATAACAATCTATTGCTCTATTTATACAGCAAGCTGCTACGTGAGAATGAATACAAACGTATACTAGTTGTTTAAACGACAGTAACTTAACATAATTTATTTTTTCAAAATGAAAACTGTAATCAATTAAGACGTGAATTAATTAGTATTCACTAGGAGAGTGGTAAGGATATTTCAATGTTGCAACATGCACTCATTGATATTCATTTTTTCCTGGATATATATTGAAAGACAAGCCAAAAGCCAAAGTGGCGAACAAAAAATAGAAGCATTTTGATGTTACAATTTTTTTGTTACGAATGACCTCTAATATCGTGAATTCACTTGAGCGACTTCTAAGTTCTAAATTACACAAGTACTTGATATTTAAGAAATAATTCTGTTTTCTTTTATGTTTTTATTCTGTGTGGATAGAACTGAAAAATAAATCGTTAAATATTTAAAAAAATTACAAGCATTTTATAAGTCAAATAGCCTCGTAATAACAAGTAATGTTAAATAAATTTCACGAAATTAAAGTACGTTTCATTTCGACTAAACTAGTCTAACAATGTTTATTAGCTAGTAAATAATCAGCTTGGATGTAAGTATGCCTAATGGCCGGTTACAATTGAAAATTGAATATTGACTATTGAATGGATGATGTTTAAATAGTTAAAGGTCAATTTAAAAAAAATAAATTAAATAGTTCAGTTCACTTCTATTATTGTAAAAGTAACGAACCCTGAATTAAACGAAATTAAACTAAAAATAAAGCTGATGAGAAGCGATGGCGTTATTTGGAAGCAAGTTATGAATTGCTAGTTTGCATATTGCTAGTTTCCACTTATTTTGCTAGTTTGTCTTGACTTAGCGTACATTCAAAGCAGAGGTAAGTGTGTTCCACAATAAAAAGAAAGCAATGAACATACTATCTAGTACACAACACAAGTGAGAGAGTAGAGACAAAAATATCTATTCTTTTTCTGTTTAGTTGTTGTATTGTAAGTATGTATTTATTTTTGTCTTCAACATACAGTTTGTTTAGTTGTTGTATTAATGTTAAAGGAGAGTGAAATTGTTTCAAGTGTTGTTATCATGATAAAGCCCTTGGCATGGTTTGTTGTGTTACTAAAGTCAATGTAATAGAGTATAACCTTAAGAAATGAACTAGCTCTAAGTTTAATTACCTTATCTCCAAGTTCACTGTATAGATTATTGAAGAGTTGTGCTATATGTTTTGACCAAAAAGAATGTAATGTGTACCTAATTTCTAGTTTTGTTAAGTAGAATTTTCTTTAAACTTGCCATTTGAAGTTGAATTTAAAGGTGGTTAAGTAGACCTTCAGATTAGTGTTTTGTTTTAAGGTCTTGGGTGAAGGAAGAGTAATTAGGGGGGTGGGGATGAATGAATGCAGTAACAAGTTATGTGCATACGGTGTGAGGGTAAAATGGGAAATAATTGTCACAAAGTGGCCGGAAAATCGATCGAAGGGGGGATTAAAAGGCGTTTAAATTTTGTTAGGGTGTACTTGCCAAACTTTGTTAAATAAGGGTGTTCTCGACAAGTTGTGAACTTTCAGGTTGAGTTATTATTCCTTCATTCCTTCGCCTCTTATGAGGTTTCAGGTCGAGTTTATTTCCGGATATTCGAAATATTTTATTCCGGAAAATCTATTTTGGTTCATCCAAGTGATATGTCAGTATAGTGTCTTGCCAATAAGATGCTGGTTTTGTCGTGGTAAGATTTATGTTTTGTATCCCCCTCTACAAGCAGTAAAACAAAACAAAAAAGAAAACAGAAAAAGGTTCTAGTGGTCCTACTCCTAACTCCTAAGTCTGACACAAATGATTCAGGGTATTAGAATTGGGTATGAGAATTCAAATGTCGACATGTAAATAAACTCTAAAACCATGCATTTGTTATAAATTATAGCACAAAAAACATGTCAATGTTGGTTTTATCATAACTTTTGGTGACACAAATAACACTTTTTAGTGAAATTGTGGTCACAATTCATAACAAAATGAATCCTACATTTCTAAATAGTACGAGTTAGTTTCACAGAGCAAAATGTGGGAGTTTAAGTGGTAGATCTCTCACCCCTCCAGCCTTTAAGTTGGGGGGTTCAAGGCTCATAGTCATTAACTCATTAGGGCCTCAATTTCGAGGGGGGGGGGTATTCACAAAAAAAAAAAGGGTTAGTTTCACACAAGACTTGCTCATATTTTAACATTAGAATTTCTTTGACATTGGGGCATGAAATTGACTCATTTGAAATTACTAAATTAGAGGAAATACTTAGAGATGATGTTTACTTAATACCCATGCAACCTAATAGTCTCGGCCCTCTTTATAGTAGATTTTTAAAAGTCTCTTTGAATATTTTGATTGGATTTTTTCAATGAAAACAAATGGGTCTATGTGGGCCTGTGGCTATGAAGGATTCTAATTAAAATTGGGTATGCCCAATTAACATAAAACTCTCACCATGTCTTGTGTGGACTATTGTGGATCAAGTAGAAGCATTTTGATATTACAATTTTTGTTACGAATGACCTCTAATATCGTGAATTCACTTGAGCGACTTCTAAATTTCACAAGTACTTGATATTTAAGAAATAATTCTGTTTTCTTTTATGTTTTTATTCTGTGTGGATAGAATTGAAAAATCAATCTTTAAACATTTAAGAAAAGTACAAGCATTTTATAAGTGAAATAGGATTAATAGACATGTATAAATGACAATTCGTTATTAGTCTAGTGATCCTCGGCTTCATTTTGTGAATTTCAATACTCTTTTTTTGTTTTCTTATGTTAAATCGTAAGCAGCAAGTCTTGTGAGAGACCAACAAAAAAAAAAATTAGATTCAATTTTTCATTGACTTTAGTTCAACGTAATTGGCGTGATGTGTAGATATTTTTCTTTTTATATAGTGAGGATATTTTATCCTCCACATTTTTGTATTCTTTACCATTTGATTAATAAAATTTTCTCTTATCTAAAAAAACAAATTTGAGCACGATATGACATAATCAGCAAAAGATATACGAGCATGCATGCAAAGTGGGAAATCATTGCACAATAATTTTTTCTATAAACTTTCAATGAGGTATACTAGGGGTATTTATGTCCAAAAGTTAGTTTGACCTGGGTGAACGGTCAAAAAGTGGTCAAGCAGTATACCTCAGTGTATTTATTAGTCAAACGCGGGTATACCTCTCTGCAATTTCGCCAAACCTCGATATACCTCAACGTAATTTACCGCTTGTATTTTCAATTCAGTTCAGTTCAGTTCACTCCAATTTATCATCATCATCATCCTCTTGTTGACTCAAAACATAGGTTTAGCAAAGTAATATGCTGAATAATAAAGTAATAATGATATTAATTATTGAATGTGCTGGTTTCTTGAATTTGGTAGTACTCATAGTTAGCATTCAAGTAAGCTTGTTAATCAGCTATCCGGTCTTGTACAGTGTACTATAACATGTGTCATGGTCGATCAGTCCTTTTGGTCTTGTTTGGTTTTCCTCAGCCTTACCTGGTTTTGCCCACATTGTTGCTTTGTTGCTTTGTTGCTTTGTGCCTACTTGAGGTAGTTAACATTCATGGATCCACAGTAGTTGAGTAACATTATTTTCCCCTGTGCCTGTGACTAGTCGATATGTCACATGAGTTTCACACTGACATGATTCTGTTGTAAGCTTCATTATTATACATACCGAAAATGCACAGGATACATCCATGATCCATTACTCAGTGCTTTGCTTATTTGCTTATTTGCTGAATTGCCTTGCTGTTTTTTATATTGGGCTGCTCTGTGGTCTATTTGCTTCTGTTTTATGCAGCTATTCTTGTAAATTAATTGGTTCTTTTGCCCCTTCCAGAAATTCCTGACTCATGAAAAATACTAAGAACAGGAAGCTTGATATGTATGACGAGATGACCATTGTGGTTGTCAACGACATTGAATTGATTTTTCTTTTTCTATCATAGAGCGAGCCAAGTAAAAGTAGCAACAAGACTGATTTGGAAGGGGTCACAACAATTCTGAGGGCAAGACGTCTTCACAAGCAAGGCCACATGATAATATGTCCCGAGCAGAAAAGGAAAACCTTGAACTTGCTTTATGGCCTGTTTGGATATGGCTATTTGATTTCAAATTCCTCATTTGGCCCAAATCAGGTGTTTGGCAATCCAAAATATTAGACATTTGTATTTGGACCAAATCTGAAGTAATTTGGATAGGCCTTTGAAGCTTGTATTTCAAATACACACCAAAACACTATCAATTTGAAATTCAGCCCACCTCACAAATCACAATACAAACCCACACCACTCTCTCTCCTCTAACCACGACACACACACTCTCTGCCTCCACCACTCTTTCCTCTCTCTCTCCTCCCCTGCTTCCACCTCTCTCTCTCTCCTCTCCCTCTCCCTCTCTCTCTCCCGTCTTCTCCATCCTCGAGCCCGCCATTAATGGCGGTCGAACAAGTTCCTCTCTGGTTCTCTCTCCTCATTTTCCCCCTCTATCGCTCTCTTTGTCTCTCTCAAGCTTTGAAAATTGCCATTGATAGCAACTCAAAGCTCCGTCGATGCACCAGAAGCTAATCAAGCGCATGCATGTTCCGATTTGTTGATAGGGTCACCAAAAGCTCCGAATTTGAGCTCTCGCCGCTGCTAATAATACCTTCGCCGAAATCTCATCCAAACACTTCGATTTCTCATCGTTATTATTATTGTTATTCTCATTCTCATCTCCACCATCCAATTTCAATTTCTTATTAGGTTTCTTAAAATCGAAGAACTTGAAATTAGGGGTCGAGCAAATCGGACACATAAAAGGCGATTTCGGAGCATTGGGAGGTACACACGAGGAGTGAGAAACCGAATAGCATTTGAAGCAAATTAGGGTTTTGCTATTACTGCTATTAACAACAATGGCGGTTGATGTTGGGGTTGATGATGAAGATGAAGGATTATTATTATTATTAGGGATTGGAATTGAGTTTAACGAAGTAGGATCATGGAGAGAGAAACAAATTGGGCAAAACGACGTTGGATGAAGCTTCAAAACGCATGAAGTGCAGAGTTTTCTGAAACAAATTGGGCTAATTTATGTGTATTTTGTATTTTTTTTCTTGATTGTCATAAGTGATTGAGAGCTTGAGTCATGATTGTATGTACAAATATCAATGGAAATGATATTTCAATTGTGTTTTTTCATTAATTTATGTGCAAATTCAGCAAATGAAAGAGCATATTTTGCCAAACATTGGTTGAATTTCAAATTTTGAAATTGAAATTGCATATTTACCCAAACAAGAAATTCAGATTTTAAATTTGTGAATTGAAATTCCTTGTTTTCCCAAACAACTGAATTGAATTTGAATTGCAAAATTTCAAATTTTAGAATCGAATTCATCAAATTTAAATCAAATATTAGTATCCAAATTCCAGACGCACTCTTAAGGATTTTCAAGCCAACTTGGGGAACTCGTAGTTGCACTCCAAAATTTCACCGGGAATCAATTAGACATTTAGACGTCAACAAGCTCTATGAAGAGATTATGAAGTTCCGCCTTGGACTATTTTGTTGAGCGCGAGATGCTCTCTAAGGCCTTCCTTGCTAAAAACAATGATCATCCGAAGTTGTGGCTTAACAATTTCTTCAAGAAAAACAGAAACTGCCCGGCCTGTTACGTGTGTTGTTGAATGTTTATGTTTTCTTAGCTGCTTTTGACGTCTTCTACGTGCTACTTCTGCTATGGTGAATTTGTTGGAATTATTGCATTTGTCCAAATGCAAAGTCTAGTTGTTCTAAGGCTTGGCCGTGGATTTTGTGTGACCTCCAGCATTTTGCATTGGTTTGGTGGTTTTCCATTTAGAGTCTGTTGCTCAGGGGGTATTACTTGTACTTGTCTAAGTCTAAGTAAGTACACTGATGTGTTGCTGTATTTCGTTGCAGGACCATTTACTTTAGGAAGTAGATAGAGGTATCTCGTATCTGTAATACTAGTAGGCACTTGAATTTTTTTGGTCATAAAATATTGGATTAGATGCCAGGATACTTAATTTCAACGGTTGTTCATACATCAAGAGAAGAGAGTACAAAACACCGTACCATTCGCGTTGCTGAGGAGGTCTTAATGGTTACATTAGGAAGTTACATACATACAAGCTCCAAAGCAGATCCAAAACAAACTCGATCGAGTAGTTATCTTAATGTACCCACGGCCTCCAAATTACAATGGTTGTTTCTTTCTCTTTCATAGGAAATATTTTGCGGAATATATATATATATATATATATATATATACACACACACACAGAGATAAAGAGGGTGTCTATGCTACATATTGATTTTTAGAAATGAGCCAAAGTTCTGGTTACATTAGAAGGGAGAAAGATAAAGAAAGAATTGAATTGGTTTTATCAAAATCCAAGCTAGGGTTTCAAATATTATCGTGAAGGACCTAAAATAATGTAATTAGGTTTTGTCTTATAAAAACAATTGGTTCTCTTGACCTTATACTGCACGAATGAAGGCATTAATAAAAGGAGCGAGGTGATAAGCATGGGAGAGAACTACGTAGAGTGAGAGTTGAATCACTTGGATGGGATTCACGTACTGTTGATGGATGGATAGACGGATGTACGTTTGATGGCATGGAGCTGTCTGATAAACCATGACCCTCCCTCTTTACCTATTGGGGTATAGTACATTTGCAACAGTTTATAGATGATCTTATATACAGTGTTTTTACATATTCCACTTGGCAATTAATGCTGAGTCTTTTTTTTTGGTAAGAAAGAGAACTTCAATTAATTAGAAATCGTAGAGCTAGCGTTAGAGTTTTGTGGGGGTTCATTTGCCCTTAGCATATTACATCGCAATTTGTCTAAATAAAATTTCTTAATACAACAGGGATGTGGGCGGTTTATCAAAATAACTTGTTGAAAAATCACATCCTTTCTTGCCCATCTCGCCATCTTGTCCGCAACCCAATTAATTGTTCTCTGGTGGTAGAGAATCCTTGTAGATTTCTGCCTCCGCATCAACTCCCTGCATTCCATCATAATGTTCATTAGATAGTGTGGTGCTAGATGATGAGCATTGATCATCATAGCGAACTTGAGAGAGTCCTTGCAATCGTGACATCTTCCCAGTCTTTGTCTTTAAGCCATGACAGAGCCTCCCTTACACTAAGTAGTTCAGCATGTAGCGCATCCTTGGCTTTGGTGTTCTGCATGAATCCCCCAAGCCAATTTCCCAGATAGTCTCTGCATACACCTGCACAACCAGTAGCTCTATCCTTGCTAGAGAATGAGGCATCAGTGTTAATGAGTGTGCATCCAGCAAAAGGTGGATTCCATCATGAAATGTTCCCTGAGTTTCTAGGTATAGGGCCAGAGTTCTTTTGTGGATTTAATTGTGATGTTGGTGAGGAGGTGAATACCTCCCAGGCTGTGTTTAAAATCTGTCTTTTGGTAATTTGTGGTGGAATAACTTTTTTGTTGAAAATCATCTCATTTCTAACCTCCCAAATCTCTCAGGCTGCAATGGGGAACACAAAATGCCAGGACAAGGAGTTTTGATTAATTGGTAAAGGGGAGGTTTTGTGGTTACTTTGGATCCAAGTTGTAATGTTTTGAGGGAGGTGGAAAAGTTGTAAAAGTTTTGAGGGAGGTGGAAAAGGTCCCACACATCACTTGCTTTGGGGCAATCCCTCAGGGCATGTAATGTGTCCTCATTCACAGTGTTGCAAACATAACAATAGAGGCTGTCAATACAATGCCTATGGAAAAGGGTAGTATTGTGGGGGATCCTATCACGAAAAGCCAGCCAAAAAAAGAATTTAATCTTAGGAATTGTACAACTTTTCCAAATAGAATTGGCCTCCCTAAAACCAAAAACATGGTTAGCACAACTGTTTTGGACCTGTGTGACATATGCATCAGTAATAGAGAACTTACCACTAGAAGTGAAGCTACTCACTTGGACATCATGTAAATTCCCTTTAGGGATGGGAGTGGCCAGGATTTTATCAAGCAGTTCATTGGGAAAAACAAAGGAGACTTTATCCAGGTTCCATTTGCCCTCCTAGATACAGTCCTTAAGTTTTAGTCCCTGCTTATTTTCATTTAATGGACCTGTGATCTGGGATCTCATGGCTCCCTCCATGTTCCAGACAGAAGCCCAAAACTCAATGGCCTCCCCATTTCCCACCATCCAAATCAGGCTATCATGAAATAAGTCCCAACCTTTACTCATATCCTGCCAAATGTGAGAGCCCCTTTGGAAGGGGATAGATTGGTCTCTGTTATCAACATACTTAGCCCTCAAAGTGATTGCAAGGAGAGAGTCTCTGTTATTAAAAACCTTCCAGCATAGCTTAGCCATGTGGGCAACATTAAGTTCCTTGTTACTTCTAATACCAAGCCTTCCCATGTCCTTAGGGACACAACAATCCTTCCAAGCCACTAGGTGAATCTTCTTACTACCCTCATCCTCTCCCCATAAAAATTTACATGCAATACTGTCCAATTCTTTCACAATGGTTGCTGGGAGGTGGAGGCATTGCATGAAATAGTTTGGAATAGAGTTAAGGGTAGCATTAATGAGGACAGTTCTACCAGCCCTGGATAAGAATTTAGTTTTCCAAGAAGCAAGTTTGGATTTTACTTTTTGGACAATGAAATCCACTTGTCTCTTAGAGGGTCTCTTCTCAGTTAGAGGAAGACCCAGATAGATATCCAGGTCAATCTCCCCTTTTAATCCAAATGAGGACTCAAAGAGGTTTCTATGCATAGGGTCAGTGTTTCTAGAGAACACAATTTTTGATTTATCCCTATTAATCCTTTGCCCAGACCTATCAGAGAAAATATCCAGAATGTGGTTAACAGTATCAAGGGTACCCTGGTTTACCATCAGCAAACATAAGATGTGACCAACTCCCATCCTCACAGGCTTTATGAACGAGTTGGGAAAGATATTCCATGCATAGAATAAATAGGTAGGGAGAAGTTGGATCCCCTTATCTAATGCCTCTGCTAGAAAGGAAGCTCTCAGTTGCAGAACCATTAACCAAGACAGAGGTAGAGACAGAAGAGATACAACTCATGACTAACTTAATAGAGTGGTCAGAGAAATTAAAAGAAAAAAGACATTTCTTTATAAATTCCCATTCCATTCTATCATAGGCTTTCTCAAGGTCAATCTTGAGGGCAAAGAAGCCTTTTTTCCCTTTCCTTTTATGCATACTGTGAAGAATTTCAGATGCCACCACATAGTTAACATCTGAGCCTCTTCCAGGAATAAAGCTATTTTGGTTGGGTGAAATAATCTTGTTTAACCAAGGTCTGAGTCTCAGCACCAGTATCTTTGTGATAACCTTATACAGGGTATTACAAAGGCTAATTGGTCTGAGTTGTCTGGCAGTTTCAGGACAATCAACTTTTGGAATGAGACTTATTATGGTGTTATTGACATATTCAGGCAGTACACGATTAGAGAACACATTCCAAACAAAGCTGCACACCTCATCCCCCACCAACTCCCAATTATTTTGGAAGAAGAAAGGATGAAAGCCATCAGGCCCTGGTGCTTTAAAAGGGGCCATACTAAATACTGCTTTTTGATCTCATAGCAGAAGGTTTAGTAGTCAGCTATATACTAGGATTGGCTGCAGGGAAGAGCCAAGTATCCATATTAAGACTAGCTAACTTATCAGTTCTGAACAGATCAACAAAGAAGTTCTTAATAAGGTCCCTCAAAGCCTCAGGCTCAGAGATATTATTACCCACGTTATCTCTCAAGGATAAAATCTTGTTATTTTTCCTCTTGAAAAGGACAGAGTGATGGTAATAACTAGTATTTCTATCCCTTTGGCTAATCCAAGAAGTTCTAACTCTCATTAACCAGAAAAGCGCCTCCTGATCAAGGATAGTATTGAGGTCAAAAGTGAGTTTATCTTCTAGGTCATGAAGGAAGTCAGACCTAGGGCTAATGCAAATCTCCTTTTGAACCCCCTCAAGTCTTTTCATCAGGTTTCTTTTCTTTTTAAACACATTCCCAAACTTATTTTTAGCCCAGAGGTCAATTTTTCTCCCCAACAAGTCCAGTCTATTGTGAATAGGTAGGACATAAATTTTTCATTCCTCATCAACAAGACACTTAAAGTCAGGATCCAGACACCACATAGGCTCAAGTTTAAAAGGCTTGGCACTAGGTTTGTGCACTTCAAAGGACAATCTCAACAAAATAGGACAGTGGTCAGAGCAAGGTCTAAGTAGGTTAACCAGGTTTGACTCAGGGAACACAGCCATCCATTCAGCATTGACCCATGCCCAGTCCAATCTTTCCATGATCAATTTTTTCCTCCTTCTATTAGTCCATGTAAATTTTTGGCCAGAGAAGCCCAAGTCATCCAGTTTACAGTTAAGCATGGTATCCAAGAAACAGGTTAGCCCTAGTTAAATTGGTAGGTCTCCCTCCCAGTTTTTCATTTTGGGAAATAACTTCATTAAAATCACCAATAACCACCCACGGCAGATTCCACAGCTGACTAACAATAACCAAATCATCCCACAAACATTTTCTAGTATTGAATTTTGGACTAGCATAGATAAAAGACAATAAAAAAGAAATATTTTTTAAGTATTTTACCTGCACAATCCCCAGGATGCTCTGACTGCTTTTCTTCACAATGTTTATGTGGACTCGTGAGGAGTTCCACATTAGAAGCAGTCCTCCAGTGAACCCTACAGGCTCGACAACTTCAAACTCATCAAATGGGAGGGATCTAACAATTTTTTCAGTATTTTTCAACCCCACTCTGATTTCAGAGATACACACGATATCAGACTTATGGCAATGGATGAGGTGGATTAGGTTAGGCTTAAAGGAGAACCTAGCAATCCCCCTGGCATTCCAGCAGGGATTTACAAATTAGGGGTGTGTCCTGAAGCACCTGACGTGCCTCCAGCTCTCCTTCCCCGTTTTCTGATAGAAATATGGTTTATCCTATCATTGTACTGAACAAGTTGTCGTCCATACATTGGAATTGGACGGTTGCCTATCTTGCGAAAACCTTTGGTAACACCCCCTCTTCGTGGTGATCCTCCACGTCTTTTAGGGCTTCTCAACTGAGATGGAGCCTTATCTGGTGGTGATTCCGGACAGTCCTTGCCAAAGTTAGGGAGTTTGAGAAACTCCTGAGCTTGATTTGGAGGAAACCGCAAGTCAACAAACAGATCCTTCTCGATGGAGGGAGCATTGGTGTTGGATCGATGATATCGTTCCAGATCTGGGGGGCACACAAGGTCTGGCTTGTCCTTGTTCTGGGTCATTAACATCCACTGGATGAACTTCAACACCCCTTTGTGGAGGCGCCTTAGATCTGAGAGCATAGGGACATGGGCTGGCATAATGTGGCCCTCCCGAAAGAACATCTTCATCTCTTTCAGGTACAGTGGTGCAGACACTGGATCTAGGAGAATCTTCCGAATTGTCCCCGCACTTACTGGAGTCCAGATCGAACCCGTGAGGAAGGTTACCCCCAGGATGGAGTATTCCACCACCGTGATGTTCGCCGGAGAAAATTCCTTTGTTGCTTCGACTTCGTTGTAGAAGACCCGGTTGCAGAAAGACCTTAAGGGAGGAACCGGTATCAGATCTGAAGGCCGAGTACCAGGGATCATCTGTACTGTCCTGGGTGGCTGCTCGGAGGAGGAGCAGGAGGAGGAGCTCTCCACCCAGATCGATTGTGAGGGCGGGCTTTGGGGGGATAGTAGTGGTGACAGATCCATATCCATGGTTGGGATGAGAGTTCTGGGCTAAGTGTTTTTTGGTTTTACTCTGCTTTTTTGTGGATTTGAAGTTTATGGTTATCTTTTCTGTGGAGACGGCGAAGGGGGCAGAAGGCTTACCTAGGGTTTTAAGGTTCTGGGTTTGGGTGGGTTGAGGTTGGGGGTTTTGTGGAGTTTGGTGGAGGGGCCCCATAGATGATATAATTGGCTCTACAGATGTCAAACCCACGCCCTCATCAATGACAGGTTGATCTGACTGAAGGATATCAAATTTATTACCTACACACTCAAGAGAGTTTGAAGATTCTTCTCCAGATTTCCTTAGCCATTTAAAGGGTCCTTTTTTCTGAATTGACTTCCTATTGATTACCACTTTCCAAGGGTCTTTCTCATCCAAACTAGTTCCTTCTCCAGAAACACCCAAATTTTCCACAATTTTTTCCTTTCCTTTAACCTCTTTTGCACAAGTTTTTTCCACACGACCCTGGCTCTGACAATAATTGCAGAAGATAGGTGGGATTTTCTCCTCAATCTTCTGTTTGACTTTCCCAATCCATATAAATTTAGGGAGGGTATTCAATTTGTTTAACTGAACACAAACTCTAGCAAATCTAGCTTTCCCATTTTGCAAACCACGAATATCCGATTTAATGACATTCCCTAATTTACCTCAAATTTTTTCAACAATGTCTTCCCTTGTAAGTTCTACAGGGAGTTCAGGTAGGGAAATCCAAGAGGGGGCATCAATAGCAGGAGCAAAGGACGACTTAAATCCTGGTCCCCACGCTCTAACGGGGATTAGGCTCCCCAAGATAAACCAAGGACCACCCGCTAGAACAAAGCGGACATCTTCCTCATAGAAAAGAACGAATGTGTAAAATTCTCATTCCCAGACTCACAATTCTCTTAATGTTCTTGATTTTCCAACTTTTCATCAGGTTCTCCGTGAGGAAATCCAAGGAAAAGGATTTCTCCACCGCTTTAACAATAACAGAGTTTAACCAGGGCTTGAACAACGCCTCATACTCCGCCTGGGAGAATGGAATGAAAGGGTCCAAGGGTTAGGCTTCCGGCGGGGGGATAACAGCGAAGGGGGGGGTCCTGACCAGAAACCTGGGGGGTTAGCGACGGCTGGAGCGAAAGGGTGGCTATGGTTTTTCTGAAGGAGTTGGTCTCGAAAGGAAGGTGGTTTAGGGTTGGAGAGGTGGCTTGGGTTAAAGGAAGGAAGGGGGAGTGCAGAAGGGGAAGGAAAATTGAAAAGATTGTTAGATCCAAACCGAAGAGAGCCGAAGAGCAAGCCCGGAGAATCACCAGGGCACCCTGGAGAGCCCCCTACCCCCAGAGGGGGGCGGCTCGATCACTCATCCACTCAGTCACATTCACTCACTCTCTCTCACTTTCTCTCTCTAACACTCTGGACAAAACATAACTTAAGAATGCTGAGTCTAGTGTAATAGAAATCAAAGCTTTTTGCACATTTCTATGTTATGGACTAGCTTGCAAAAGTCAACCAGGCAATGTATTGGATGACCAACATAATAAAAAGACCAAGGGATCGAGTTGTAGAGCCCCTGAAAATTAAGTTCTAGACATCTTTTTTTTCTTAATAAGAAAAGTTATATCAAAGCTTCAAAAATGAAATATTCTAGACATCTTTCTTAATTAGCAAATTGAAGTATTTTACTATATAGCTCACTTTATAAGAAAAGAATCACATTGAAACTGTTCTTTTAAGTTTAGCTAAGACTGCCATAGGAATTAGGATAGGTCAAATTCTCCACAGACTCATAATGCCCTAGCATGGGACAAACAAAGGTGTCTGATAAACATCTTTTAAGGCCGCATTCAGAGTGGTTGGGAGTTGCAGGTTTTAGGTTTCGAAATTTTTGACTCTTTGTAGAAAGTTTATTTAGGAGTTAAAAAGCATTCTTCTTTTAATTAGTTTGTTTACTTAATTCTTAAAACTGACAACAAAATATAGCTATCTTAGGCCATGGCAATGCCCTCTTTGCATTACATGGACAAGCTTTTACCTCCATAAGGAGGGACAGTAGTCCCTATGGTTTTGACAACTGTTATCACAATTGTTTTTAGATAAAGAGAAAGTACGTATTAATGCAGAGTCAAAAAATACAGCAACAAGAGACAACAAGTTCTCCCCAAAAGAAGCTAGTTATAGCCCAGTTATGCTGGACCTTGGTAAATTTTTACTCTCTCAACCATATTTTCCCAATAAAAGTCATACTATTTCATAAAAAGCAGGAAGCCCTAATAGCCATATTTCCCAACCTTCTAAACCATCTTGGTTAGCACATTTTCTCTAAATGAGAAGCACAATCCAAGAGTCCCATGGACATGGCAAACTATAAAACAAGGATCAAAAGTGCAGCGCTCATGCTATATAGAGGCATACTTGTCAACTCACAACAAAAGTCATATATTTCAAACAAAAGTCATATTTCATAAAAAGTTTGGTCTGTATAGACTACTCCAAAAAAAAAAAAAAAGAAAAAAAAAAAAGAGCTTTAATTTACTACCTTATGCCCTCCATGACTATTTCCCTTCTCCCCATATCCATCCCTTTAATTTAAACAGATTTTGGAGTTCTGGTGTTCCAAGAGAAGTAGAGTGTTCATATGGCCCCAGAGCGTATAACAGCCCCAAACTTCATGGCATCACATACACCTCTAGAATTTCATGTTTAGTTCCTCTCATGTAAGGCAGTACATTCATACAGAACGAGTACGATGTATTGGGGAGGGGCTATAAAGAGCTCCTTCTGTGCACAAGGGCTCCTTTTATTAAGCTTGGCATTATTTCAGTCATGAATGAATATTAATTCCAAAGTTTTAACATATTATTGAAATTAGCAAAACATATTTTTGAGGAAATTAGCAAAAGATTAGAACACTCAAGATATCTAAATAGAATAAACAGAAAAGCTTCATCAGTTTTTATTCGGCGAGATTTAAGTAGTTCCTTTATTTGAACTTAAACAACATATTTGTATCTGGTCTAGATTTGAAAAATAGGATCTCTCTTAGTGTGTGTTAATGTTAAATCTAACAATACAACAACCTATAACAAAATAGTAGGAGTAATCATATAGTATAATCCACAATTTAATATCGAGAAATTAAACAATCAATAAACAACAAAAGATGGTGAATTTTAAACAATAGAGTGACATTAAACATAAAACATATAGAAATCATCAAATTAAAGAAGTGGGTATAGAATATTGGCGCGAGAAATGGTTAGATTAATTACCTTGATTGGTGGTTCCTTGAGTTAAGTTTCACCAAGTTTGAAAAGCAACAGAGTGAAAGTGAAAGAGAACCCTATGAGAGAGGAATGGAGAATGGGGCTCTAAGTAGTAGCCAAGTGCACCTAAACGGCTAAACCCAGTTAACCCCAACCCAAAAATAATTGTGAGCCCATTTTCTCACTCAGCACCTGTGAGTAATGACAGACTGTGACTCTGTAAGGGTAGAGTAGCAAGATGCACCACGACACGAACAAAGACAAGGAGGTAGAGTTAGGGTCGAGAGGTTTAGACTCGTAGAGTTGATTATTGACGGGACGTTTCGAAAAGTCTGGTCCATAATTTAGATGGTAATAATTTATGGACAAGAATTCTGCAAAATAAAATAAAATAATGGGCTTCAGCCGACCTGTCTATATAAATGGGTGGATAAAGACAACAAAAAATGGCCCGTAGGCGAGTCCGCGGGGCCCATTTATTACTTAAAAATTTGTGAGTTCTTTTTTCTGTGTGTGTAAGTTTTATTATGGGTATGACGCTTGATTTTAGAGTTAAGTTGCATATTAACAATTTTGAGCCCTGATGGGTGAACAATGATAACAACTTTTGACTCGTTGGACAAATTGCATCAAAAAACCGGCTTGTTTTGCCGCTCGAGCCCGCAAATGATCAAATCTATTCCAGAGTAACACGTTTACTTAAATGAGTTAGGTTAAGGTTGAAATTTTAAACACAAAAATAACATTTTTCCAACTTGTTTAATTTAAAATATCAAATTTATTCGAATAACTTGTAATACGTACATAGTGTAATAGAGTCAACTACTTTGAGCATTTCAAAAATTTTAGACTATTGAAGGAGTTAAGACTTTTGATTTTTACGTAGAATTTTATGTTTTTCTCATATTTTAATAAGTTTAGAAAATAAGTAAAGATAATTGAGTTAACAAGTTCGTAGCAAGTAACACGATTATTAAACAGTTCAAGTGCAGATCAAGGGTTTCCGACATGTTTAAGAAATTGGTTAGGTTTGAGTAAAGAGATTCTCACCCCGTTTAACTTTGACACAGACACGAAAACAAACATGAATACGGCACAACCTATTTAACAACTCTACTAGAGACCACCAAGAATTTGCCCATGTACGATCCCTATTAGGCATCATAATGATAATTAGGTAGTAATATTAAGGGGTCATTTGGTTAAATGTTGAAGTTTAAATTTCCCATGATTCCTTTATGAGTAAATTACGTTGAGGCATACTGAGATTTAGCGAAATTGCAAAGAGTACACCCACGTTTGACAAAATACACTGAGGTATACTCCTGACCACTTTTTGATCATTGACCAAAGTCAAACCAATATTTGGACATAAATACCCCTAGTATACCTCATTGAAAGTTTTTTTTTTTAATTTTTTTTTTATTGTGCAATGATTTTCCACTTTTTTTCCTTTTTAATTTAGTTTTTGATTTTAAGAGAACTGCACCCCAAATTAATAAATTTTGTGGCTCGATTTAAACAATTCTCCCATCATGCAAAATTGACTGAAGTCTAATCTTATGTCTGCACCAAAAAAATCTATCGATCTAAAGTTATGAGTGTTTGATACCAATTATATTTCGATCTTGGTAAGAAATTTGACCACGGTATGACACAATCAGCAAAAGATATACGAGCATGCAGTGCAAAGTAAGTGGAAAATCAGTGCACAATAATTTTTTCCTATAAATTACTTTCAATGAGATATATTAGGGGTATTTATGTCCAAAATTAGTTTGACTTTGGTCAATGGTCAAAAAACTGATCAGAGAGTATACCTCAGCGTATTTAGTCAAACATGGGTATACCTCTCTGCAATTTTGCCAAACCTCAGTATACCTCAGTGTAATTTACCCTTTATTTATTTAAATGAAGGCTCTACTTCTCGAACCATGTAATATATGTATAAAATCACCCAACAACATCCTCCCATCTAGACCTGGGAATACTGACCCGAACCCGATAACCCGATCCGAATAACCTGAACAGTGACCCGATTCAACCCCAATAGCAAGACCCGAAATTGAACTAAAAATCCGAAACAACCCAATCCAAACCGAACCGACCCGAGATTAGCAGACCCGATATGACCGGTACCCGAATTTGATCCAAACCAAAATCGTCCCAATCCGAATAACCCGAAGGGACCCGAACCAAACACAACCCGAAATTTATGACCCAAACCAACCTGAACCCGAACCCGAACTGATATTATATTATTTTTATTTATTTATTTATTTATTGATTTATATTTATTTATTTATTTATTATTTATTTTTATTTATTTATTTATTTGTTAGTGTTTTAAAAATAGTAAAATTAAAATCTTTTAAAATACTGTGATTACACTCACCTCTTAAAATATCTATTTATATAATCAATTTATATATTTGTAGCCCTATAATCAATTTACACTCTTATAAAAATTACAACGCAATTGATTACATCTCCTTAACTCTGTTACACTTACTCCTACAAAAATTGCAGTCATACCAAAATATTACTCCCTCCGTCCCAAACAATTTAATTTTCCACTTTGAAATATGTGACTCACAATATTATGAGGAGATATTGACTGCAACGACGTGCAATCATTCTGAATTTCTATTGTTGACTTGACTTGTACCCGAACTCAAAATGTAGTAATGCAATCGAGGAAAACTGTGCTAAAACCGAACTTGAAAAAAAAGTTTGACTAAAATCTGTCCGACTCATATCTGACCCGAAACAACATGACCCAAATCGACCCGAACCCAGAAATACCATGAAACCGACCCGAAACGACTACAGTACAGTGCGTGATAACCCAATTCAACCCGAACCGCACTACAACAAAAATTGCCTTTCTTAGCGCTTATTTTGATACATACATAGCGCTTTTGAGCGTTATCTAGGCTGGCGTTATTAAAGGGGGTGCCGAAAAAAAGCGTTATGTATGTGAAAGAAACAATAACGCTTTATCATGAAAGCGCTATATATATCCTTAAACACATAGCGCTTTTCTGAAAAAGCGCTATGTATGTCTATATACACATAACACTTTTACAAAAGGTGCTATGTATGAGTTGTGTTTTTTTTACACAGTTTTGCATATTTTCCAGCTACTATTAGTTTTTTTGAGGTGGAGCTTACTACGGATTTCCATTCAACTCATGCATAATTAAACTAAATTAAACTTGTCAAATCTGCACCGTACCAAAAGAAGTTATTAACGATATCATATATAACCACAAGATTCATCGTTTCCATCGTGGCTCAAGAAGTTACCTAGTACAAAGCAGAAGCTAGGTACTAAAATACTAAGTCGTTCAAACTATAAAATAAAAAAAAAATAAAAAAGTGTATCTAAACTGAAAAACATGTCTAAAGTCTAATTAGCATATCCGAACACATATTGTGACCATTCATCTCTGACTTCATCGATCTCATCTTGAGAGTAATAGATGCGTGAGCCATCCGAAAAAGTACTGTAAAAGAAAGTTAAACATTTATCAAAAATAAAATCAAGTTAGTTACGACAACATACTTCTCACAAACGGAAAGGCTACTGAATCAAATACTCATTCTCTGAATCAAGCGCTACTGAACTTGTAAGCTAGAATTAGATTAGTTTAGTTCTGTTTTCTGTTAAGATGTATGTCCTATATAGGGAAAGCTTCTGAAGATCAGATTTTACTTCTTCTATCTGCAAAATCAAAAAACAAAGCAAGTATTGAAAGTGAGGGACAATTAAGTTACAAGTACCTCCATTTCATATGACACTACCTATTTTAACATTGTGTAGAATGTGATAATAAAACACTAAGGCAAAGTAACCTGATTACTTGCCGATGGAACCTATAGGCTAGCTCACTCTTGACCTTCAAGTCCCCTTGCCAGTACACTCAGGGCTTGTGTCATTCATTTCATTTCCTGCATAAAGTTTCACAGATTAAGCTTGGTAAAATATAAACGAATTATAAGAGTGAACTTATATCATCGACGATGTGAAGGAGTTCTGAGAAGCACAGGTAGCAAAAGTATCTTTAAGATTTGAAGCTGATAACTAATGAGTATTAACTGATATGAAGAAAAGCAAAGAAACATGGAGGCATACAGAATTATTTTGTTATTAAATGAAATATAAAGGCACGCATATAAATAAAAATGGTTGAAACTTACAACAACAGAGGAAGCACGTATTTCTCTATAAGCTTCAAATGCCCAGCTCACGAAACATGAGATATAACACTGACAATTCCAGAACCCAAATCAATACCAGCAAAAGCAACAGACAAGACTACTCAACGAGCTGAACAACGAACCATGCACTGTACGCTGTACCCATATCCAGCAAACAAAGAAGAGCTGCAAAGTCCAACAAGAAGTCAAGAACAAACCTCAGCAGCTGAAATAACAGATTCAGAACCACAGTTTGAAATCTCATAGCAATTTTCAGAAAATAGAAACCCGAAGTTAAAACCCAGCTTCCTTACAACAGCAGAACAATCCCAGAAATTCCAACTCACAAACAACAGATTTTCAGCACAACAATCTCAGAAAATGAATTCAGAAGTTGATAAACCCATCAGTTACAGCAGAACAAAATCATACTAAAAACGCAGACCCATACTTCAGATTCAAACCAATTTCAGAGATAAATTAAGGTACAGACTCAAAATTAGAACAACAACTAGCACAATCTACTCACAGATTTGTCACAACAAAATCTCAATCTGCAATTCTCGGAAAAATCAAACGCAATACTTGCAGCAAATAACCCGGTATAAAAAATCATGATTATTAAGCCAGAATCTCAGACAAACATCAAACAGCCCAGAACTTCGAACCGGCTTAAAACGCCCAAAAGTTAAGGTTTGGCAATTTAATTCAATGAAAGTGAAAACGAAACACATAATCTTTCGGCAATTTGATATGGAAATAAATAAATAAATAACTCGCAAGAGAGAATGAGAAATAAAAAAAGACTTACGGGATCTGAAGAGGAAATGTTAGGATGAGTGATGAAGAGAACATTCAGAGCGGGCAGAGGGAGGAGATCCAGTGGCAGGTCTGAAAGCAGGAGGCGACATACCATCGTCAAGAAGCATAAGGGGGCAAATTACTGAGAACCAAACCTAAACAAAATTCAATTGGCTGTGTAAATCTCGAAATTGAAGTGCTAAAAAAACTTAACAAATCCCAAATAACAATTTGAACATCATTCTTCCATCTATATTTACAGATCCATCCATTCCAGCCCCATTGCAGTAAAATCGCCTTATCATTCAGGTCAAATTCAAGAGAAATGATGAGAGAGAATCTACCTCCTAGATTGGAAACCCTAGCCGATGACAGTTCATGGTGACGCGGTGGGAAGAGCGGTTGTTGGGAGACGGATGGAGATGAGCGGCGATTGTTGGAGGCTGAGCAATACAGCAGCGGCCCTGAAATCGATCGAGGAAGAACAGGCGTATAGAGAGAGAGTGGTAACACCTCACTTCAGAAAAACTAAAAGAACTTCTCATTTCTCACTTCAATCAAGCAAAAAAACTTCTCACTTCAGTGTTTTTGATTAAGAGTTTTACTTCACCCAAAAAAACAATATTGATTGAGCGAGTTGACCACCAAAACGATGTTACTCACTTATTGTATACTCCGTACATTTTACTTTGTGACCCTTATAGCGCTTGGGAAATAAGCGTGTTATTGTACACTACTTTCTATCGCTTTTGGAAAACAATGTCATTTTTGTTTTTGTTATACATAACGCTTTTTTGATAAAGCGTTATAATAATGTTAGACTTTACTTTCAGTCTTGTATAACATAACATTCATGTTAAAAGCGTTATCTTTGAAGCGTTATTAAAGCGCAATTTTGTTGTAGTGGATATGGCCCGAACTGGATTGACCAGACCCACAACCGAACCGAAAACAACATGAACCGAATCAACCCGGATCCAAATATACCCGACCCGAATCCGAACCGAAAATAGAGATAGCCCAAATCAAACCGAACAGAAATGACTCGACCCAAATCCGACCCAAATAACCCGTTTGCTAGGTCTACCCCCATCTTCCATGAACGCACTGCACTGATACCCTTTATAGATGTGATTACTCAACCTTTTCAGGCACACGATAAATGCACCCCTTGTACGACATTGATCCAATCTCTGTTAGTTGCACACACCGTGGTATCCTTACCATACTATTACAACAATTCAAACCTATTTTTGGGTTTATCTTACTATACTCATTATAAAAAGTGCACAAGTCTCATATTTTTAGGTCAATTATTAAAAAGTTGATGGGGAGTACATGCTCACCGCACATAAAAATCTGCGCATTATGTCTCTTATAAACTTGTACGATTTCCGTATGAACCATTGATAAACAAAAAATATCCTATTTATCCTATTATATGGCCAAAGAAAAAGTATTACCCAAACTACCGCTTATATTGACGCGGGGTTACGGAGATAAAGACGTCATGTCAGATGGCGTCTCGGAAACAAAAGCCGCCAAAGAGGTTGGCGTCTTTGATTGTCATCATCAGACACATCAATGGAATCTGAAAGTGTGATGGTGTTATATTGGTGATCAAATAAATTGCTTTTATTGATTTGACACTAACAATTACGTAGCCCTCAACCCCTCATCAAACAAAACGGCCTCTCAAGAAAAATAATACTCACATGACAAACAACAATTAAATGACACACATGACAGAGAAAGGGACATTGAGGACACTAGAGAGAGAAACAGAGAAGAGGTCAGAGGAACAACAACTTCACTCTAACAGAGTAACAGAAAATAAAACGAAAATAAACTGACACTCAATCTCTCTTCACCCCCATCTGCCAATGATGGACCTCTCATTTCACCCCCAACCCCCCACCCAATTGTACAGTAATATTTATTCATTTTTTTAGATATATATTCATTTAATTTATAATACTCAATAGCGCCTTAAGGAATAGCAGGTTGCGGTGCGGCGGTGGTGGTTCCTCTGGCGGTTACTGGGTCGTGGATGAACCAAACTCGTGGGTGCTCCGAACACACCTTCCTGGGCGGTCAAACTCGAACTACCGTTCTGGGTGGTTGCTAACAGCGCGGCAGTGGTTGCGGCAACAGTGACAGTGAGTAAGAGAGAGAAGGAGAGAGTCAGTGAGAGAAAGTATTAGCATATATTGTGATATGTATTTATTTTGGTAAATATACTCTGTATATATGAGTTATATTAGGAATAGGACTCTTGTGCTTAACTATGTGTGTATATATATATTATACGCAGATTATTAAATGAAAGATACCGAACATATTCTACCTTCTAAACGTAACATGGTATCAGGGCAATATTATTTTTTTTTTCATAAGTTCATCTTCCTCCTCACTACCCACCGGCAAATTTATAGCCTGCTGCTATGTCTGGCGAGGAGAAGAAAAAGGACCCGACCACTGGTCCATATACTCTTATGTCTGGAGATAATCCAGGATCCTTAATAACTCATGTTCAACTCAAAAGGGAGAACTATGATGAGTGGTCTATGGCCATGAGGACAGCACTTCGGGCCAAACGGAAATTTGGATTTGTAGATGGTACCGTTAAACGACCCTCTGATTCATCTACTGAAATCGACGACTGGTGGATGATCAATTCAATGGTGGTGTCTTGGATATTTAATACCATCGAACAAGTTCTTAGATCTCATATTACTTATGTTGAAGTGGCAAAGGATTTGTGGGATGACCTACAACAACGTTTTTCGGTCGCCAATGGGCCACGAATTCGGCAATTGAAGGAAGACATTACCTTGTGTAAACAAGGAGGACAACCTGTGGTAAGCTACTTTGGAAAATTGAAGAAATTTTGGGATGAATTAAGTAATTATGAACGCATACCTATTTGTACATGCTCAGGTTATAAGTGTAATATTACGGTTGAGCTTGTCAAGCGACAAGATAGTGATTGTGTCCACCAGTTCGTCATGGGCTTGGATGACGATGGTTTTCGAACTATCAAGTCTCATGTCCTTGCTATGGATCCTCTTCCCAATATTGCACTTGCTTATTCTATGATTATTAGAGAAGAGCAGCTTCGGAATGTCACCAAACAACAAGATGATCGTGGTGATGCCGTTAGTTTTGCTGCTCGTGTTACCCGCTTTGGGTCAAGTGAGATGCGTTCTGACAACTCTAAATTGGAGTGCCCTGCTTGCCACTTCAAAGGACATGATTACCAGGGATGTTTTGCTGTTCATGGGTATCCAGAATGGTGGGGAGATAGGCCTCGTCCTACTCTTGCCGAGCTTCTTGCACGAGACCGCGGAGGTACTGATTTTCTTGGTCCTGCAAGGCGTGAATCCAACAGCTCTACTGGCAGAGGTGGGCACAGCAGCAGAGGCAGGAGGAGAGGAGGCTCGGTCCGCGCCAATGCAACTCAAGGTGGACGTGGTCAGGCCCATAGCAACTCAAGTGACAAACCAGCCATTCCTTTGCCCTCCGAGGAAGTATGGATAGCCCTGCTAAATGCTTTGCACATACAAAACAAACAGACACCTTCTACTGAACAACAAAGTGGTAAGACCTGTGATAATTTTTGGTTGCTAGATACTGGCGCATCTCATCATATGACAGGACGTCTCGATTATTTGTCGACCTTACATGACATTCCTCCATGCCCAGTTGGACTTCCTAATGGCTCTCAAACAATAGCAATTAAAGAAGGGACTGCAATTTTGAATGATCGTTTGACAATAAATAATGTGCTTTATGTCCCTGATTTGAGTTGCAACTTGATTTCTGTCTCCCGATTAATTGATGAATTTGAATGTGTTGTTGTTATTACTAATAAACTATGTGTGATACAGGACTCCACTTTGATGAACCTGATTGGGGCGTGTGAACGACGGAACGGAGTCTATGTCTTCAAACCGAGCTCATCTATTCGATCTTGCAGAGCCAGCAAAGAGGAGACTAGCAATTTATGGCATATTAGGTTGGGACATCCTTCAAAAAATGTTATTAAGTTTTTACCAGGTGTTAGCACTGATAGTAGTAGTCAAGAAAATAATTCTGCTCCTTGTGATGTATGTTTTCGTGCAAAACAAACTCGTAGTGTACTCCCTAGTAGTATCAATAAAGCAGATGATATTTTTTCATTAATTCACTGTGATTTATGGGGCGCATATCGGGTTACATCTTCTTGTGGGGGTTCCTATTTTTTGACTATTGTGGATGACTACTCACGTGCTGTTTGGATTTATATATTGGCCGAGAAAAGTGAGGTAGCCAAAACATTTAAGAAATTTTGTGTTATGGTTCGTACTCAATTTAATAGGAATGTGAAGGTGGTTCGATCTGATAATGGAACAGAGTTTAAGTGTTTCAAAAATTATTTTGATGAGGATGGAATTATTTTTCAAACTTCCTGTAATGATACTCCGCAACAGAATGGGAGAGTGGAACGCAAGCATCGACATATTCTGAATGTCGCTCGTGCCTTGCGTTTTCAGGCTCAAATCCCGATTACTTTTTGGGGGGAATGTGTCTTGACTGCTGGATATTTGATTAATCGCACCCCTACCGCTATGCTTAATGGTAGAACTCCATATGAAGTCCTTTTAGGGACACAACCTGATTACAAAGTAATACGAGTTTTTGGGAGTTTATGTTATGCATTTCAAAAGCGAAGAGACAGAGATAAATTTGGTGCACGTAGCAGAAAGTGTATGTTTGTTGGGTATCCCTTTGGAAAAAAAGGTTGGAGGCTTTATGACTTGGAAAGTGGAGAGTTCTTTGTTTCACGTGATGTTGTATTTTGTGAAAATAAGTTTCCTTATTCAAATGAAATATTAGCAGTGGAAACAGTACCTTCTAGTATTGTTGAGGATGGTATGTTTGTTCCCGATGTTTTTTGGGAACCTACTACAACGGCAATGCCGCTTACCTCCGATATACAGCAACCCCGTACAGATGACAGGGGGAGTGGTAGTGACATTCTTACTAGTGTTGTGATTCCCACGTCAGGTGATATTATTGTGGTGAACGATGAATCCGCTGTAGTTGATGGTTCTAATATGCAAGTTGAACACACGACTCCACTACCACTCACTCCGACTGCGAATAATAATGATAGTAACTGTGATGGTGGGCGTGGTACGCCTTCTCAGGGTGGCCTTCTTGGACGTGGTCATCGTAACAAGAAACCTTCGGTTCGTCTCAAAGGATTTGTTTCTCACACGACTCGTTGCATAGACCCCCCCTCGACCTCAAGTTCACACAATCCAGTCGGTTCATCAGGTACTTGTATCTATCCCATAGCTAATTATGTAAACTGCAATAAATTTAGTATTCATCACCAGAAATTTCTAGCGGCTATTACTGCAGGTGTTCAACCAACAAATTATTCTGAAGCAATTCGTCATACTCATTGGAAGGATGCCATGAAAAAGGAGATTGATGCTCTTGAGCAGAATGGTACATGGACTTTGGAAACCTTGCCACCCGGTAAAAAGGCCTTGGGTTGCAAGTGGGTTTATCGTACTAAGTATAACTCAGATGGCACTATTGAGCGTCACAAAGCACGTTTGGTGATATTTGGCAATAATCAACGTGAGGGTATTGATTACAATGAGACTTTTGCTCCAGTTGCCAAGATGACTACTATTCGTACATTTTTAGCAGTAGTTGTTGCTCGTCAATGGGAAGTTCATCAAATGGATGTCCATAATGCATTTCTTCATGGAGATTTACAGGAAGAGGTTTATATGAAACTTCCTCCTGGTTTTTCGTCTTCCTCTTCTGGAAAGGTATGTCGTCTGCGCAAGTCTCTATATGGCTTACGACAAGCTCCTCGTTGTTGGTGTTCGAAGCTCTCTTCAGCCTTGAAAGCATGTGGGTTTGCTCAATCTTACTGTGACTACTCCTTGTTTACTTATCGAAAGAATGGTGTGAGCTTGAATGTTCTTGTTTATGTCGATGACCTGATCATAACTGGAAGTAGTCATACCGCTATTTCTAATTTTAAGAAGCATCTCAGTTCTTGTTTTCACATGAAGGATCTGGGTATTCTAAAATATTTTTTGGGCATTGAAGTTGCTCATAATTCCGAAGGTATGTTTTTGTGTCAACGAAAATATGCTCTAGATATTATTTCTGAAGCTGGCTTATTGGGCTCTAAACCCGCGACCTTTCCATTGGAACAAAATCATCAGTTAGCGCTTGCTCATGGTCCAGTATTTGACGATCCAGATAAATATCGTCGTTTGGTTGGTCGGTTGATTTATTTGGTGATTACTCGTCCTGAATTATCATATTGTGTGTGCATATTCTTGCACAATTTATGCAATGCCCGCGAGTTCAGCATTGGGAGACGGCTTTACGTGTGGTTCGTTACTTGAAAGGGAATCCAGGTCAGGGGATATTTCTCAACTCTACTTGTGACTTGCAGTTAACTGCTTATTGTGACTCTGATTGGGCGAGTTGTCCTATTACTCGTCGTTCTCTCACTGGATATTTTATCCAGCTTGGTACATCTTCTATTTCTTGGAAGACTAAAAAGCAACATACCGTTTCTCGTTCCTCTGCTAAAGCGAAATATCGCTCTATGGCTACTACTTATTGTGAACTTAAGTGGTTAAAGCAAATTTTGCGTGATTTAGGGGTCAGTCATACTCGCCCTATGCAGCTTTATTGTGATAGTCAAGCTGCTATTCATATTGGTGCTAATCCTGTTTTTCATGAGAGGACTAAACATATTGAAGTGGATTGTCATTTCATTCGAGATGAGATCCAAGCTGGACATATTGCTACTTCCTATGTTCGAACCACTGAACAACTAGCAGATATTTTTACTAAGGCCCTAGGCAGACAACAGTTTGAGTATCTTCTTCGCAAGTTGGGCATTTGCGATCTGCATGCTCCAACTTGAGGGGGAGTATTAGCATATATTGTGATATGTATTTATTTTGGTAAATATACTCTGTGTATATGAGTTATATTAGGAATAGGACTGTTGTGCTTAAGGCTCAAGCTATGTGTGTATATATATATTGTACGCAGATTATTGAATGAAAGATACAGAACATATTCTACCTTCTAAACGTAACAGAAAGACGAAGAGTGAGAGTGACGGACAAAGATACAGAGAAAGAACATTATGAATGAAAGGAAGACGCCATCCAAGTTGGCATCTCCTTTAATGGTACGCCGTCTTCTAGACATAAAACGCTGTCTGTAATAGCGTATTCAAAACATGAAACGCCATTCTGTTTGGCGTCTTTGTATTCGTTACGCCGGTCGAAACGAGCTGTAGTTTGAAAAATAGTTTTACTAAAGACGTATTTTAAGCTTAATAACTGTCCGTACGGAAATCATACTATAAACTTTATAAGCTGCATAGATATCCTCATGTTAATTACTTATTTAATTTTGAATTTTCTTTGGCCACCTACTGAATCCGAGGTACGTACTTGTAAACACCAGGGTTTGAATTTTGCTCCCTTTGCTATTGGGTGTTTAGAATAAATGAAGAGTCGCCACCAAATTTTAAGGAAAACACTTGGAAAATCAATAAAGAACCCAAATCGAAAGTCTAGAAAGACTCCAACTTAGGTTCAATGCATCCCAATCCTGATTGGGGATAAATTGACTCTAATGACCCAAAGGACCAAAGTTGAGTTCGGGGGCGTGGGTACGAATTGGGAAGGTGTTAGGCACCCAATTACGCCCGTTAAATAAACGACCTATACTAATTGATCTTGATTAATATTTAAAGTCGCACGGTTCCAAACAAATCCGGTCGTCCGAATCCTAGAATTAATTAAGTGGGTTGAACAACATGAATTATTGCTATTGTTATCGCTTTGCACATGATTTATACAATTACATTCTATGAATTAATAAAGCGCAAGATTAACCCAATAAATACACAAGATAATAATATTCTCCAAAACCTACCGTTCTTGCTTAACGCACCAATTGCGAACTTGCATCAATAAATAAGTTAGTAACTTCATTGAGATTAATCAAAGCAATAAAAAAAAGTAGTGGATAAGAACATGCTTCTGATGCAATAATTATAACAAATATGAAAATTGATCTAATCATGCAATTAATCTAATTCTATACTAATGAAACATGTAAATATGCAAACACATGATTTTTATACTAAACATGCAATAAACATGAATTAAACTAATCTAACATGATAATTATACTAATCTACAAAATAATAATCAAAACATGCAAATTAATCAACTATAAGCATAATCTAAGTAAAACATAATTTTATAAAGAATTGATTTAAAGAACCCTCAGGATGGATAACTTGGATGTTCACTTACGAACGGACGAATTCCCAAAGATTCTTGTTCTTGATCAAAGGTAGATGAATTATGTGTTGTCTTGTGAAGATAAATAATATTAAAGGTTTATTTGTGGTGTAAAGGGTAAAGGATAAGTTTTTATGGTGGAAGGATGATTAGAGTAGTTTTCTTGGTGAAGGAGGAAGGAGATGGATGAAGATTGAGAGATTAGGGTTAATTAGAGAGTTATAGGGTTCAATTTGACCTCTCCATTGTGTTCTCCTTGAAAAAACGGAGGAAAAGAGTATATATAGAGGTAGGTTTAGGTTTGGGACGGAACTGACAAAAAGGCCGAACAAAATAGTCCAACAGGCACCTTTCGGGGGGGACCGCTTGGCGTCCAAGCGGCTACCGCTCCAACAAACGGCTAGCCGCTAGAACTAACGGTCTAACCGCTAGGGCAGGCGGCTCAGCCGCTAGAGCAAGCGGTTCAGCCGCTTGGGCAAGCGGTTTAGCCGCTCCAACAGGGAGCGAGATAAATTGTGACGGCCTATAACTTCTTTGGTTGACCTCCGATTTACCTGATTCTTTTTGCATTGGATTCCTTATTCAAAGGGATTTTTTGGACATATTATAAGCCCAATTATCATCAGTAGTTCTGGAGTTATGGCCCAAACACTAAAGAGGTGTCCATTTCAGTATACCTTGCGGTAATTGAATCATATCTCATTCGTTTCTTATTGGACTTGAACCAATATTTGTCATTTTAAAGGTATTTGTTTGAGGAATCCATGTAATATAGGCCCACTTGGGAATTATTCCTCTAATGGAGGAGAATTCTATTTGAACCGTGGAGTGCGGTAATCAGAGCATCTCTTTTGTCCCATAACTTTGTGGTATCATATCTTTTGACTCCGGTGTCCGTTTGGGACTAAGTAAGGGTCGTTGGAAAGGTTATAGAAAAGGGTATGTGATTATGGTGAAATGAGAGGCTTTATGCCAATGATCAAGAGTTCGAACACTTCAAAAATTTTTACTGTCCATGTTATTCTATATCCATCATCATCGGGTTTTTAGTGGGACAGAGACACAATTTGGTGTCTACCGTATTTGAATATTTATCTTATTTAGGCAAACAACCAAATCCCATGATGTTTTATGTCTGTGCTGTCAATTTTCGCCATCATTCCTAGAATCAGTACCTTCCATATCCACTCCCCACGCCCACCAGTCCGCCCTACTCTCTCTCTCTCTCTCTCTCTCTCTCTCTCTCTCTCCGTCTCCGTCTCCCTCTCTCTCATCAAATCTCAACTCCCCTTCATCTTCAACGTCACCCCAATCAAAACACTAATTTACCCTTTTTCCAAATTTCCTCTCTTTCACTTCAACTTCACCAAAATTACACCAATCCAAGAACTGGGTTTTTCAAAACACTCAATTTCCTCAAATGGGTATCTCTAGAATTTCTTTAGAACCCTCAAATCCATCAACATCTCACCCCTCATCATCTTCTTCACAACTAGTTACAACTTGTTCCTCAGCTAATATAGAAACCATAAATGGCTCCCATGAGTTCAAGATAAATGGATATTCTCTGTCCAAGGGTTTAGGAAGTGGAAAGCATGTAGCTTCTGGTACATTCATGGTGGGTGGCTATTTATGGGCTATTTACTTTTATCCTGATGGTTTAACCACTGAGGATAATGCTAGTTATGTGTCATTGTTTATATCGTTGGCAAGCCAAGGGACCTATGTTAAGGCGTTGTTTGAATTGAATCTCTTGGATCAGAGTGGGAAAGGGAGGCGTATGGTGTCATTGTTTACACATTTTGGAAGGATGCTCGAGAGCGGGCCGAATACTCTTAATTGCCGTGGGAGTATGTGGTAAGTTGTTGTTTTTGCTAAGATTGAGGACTTTGTGATTGGGTTTTGTTATGTGGTGCTAATTTCTTGATCAATTTGTTGGGTGTTCTTTGGTTTGTTATATATGTTATGTTTGGTAACTAAGTAAAACTATTTAGAATTATGGAAATTTAGGGTAAGCTGTTGTTAAGATTGATGATTTAGTATTGTTTTTTGGCTATGAGCGACATGTTTCTTGATCATTCTGTTGGGTATTCTTTGTTTTGTTGTTAATGGTATGTTTGGTGACTTGGCATTTTTGAGGAAACCTAAGTAATAGTATTTGGAACTGTGGAAATTTATGTGGGGTATTGTTTGGAGGAGATTATTTGGGGTCAAGGGTGAGCTCTTGATTTTGCCTGATAAGTACTTATGTTGGTTTTGAGGCTGATAATGAGAAGCAGATTCTGCTCTTTTTGTTAAGATTTAGGACTTTGCTATTGCTTTGTGTTATGAGCCTGCTAGTTTCTTGATCATTGTTATGAGTAGTGACTTGGCATTTTTAGGGTAATTCTTTGGAAATTTGGAAATTCAGGGGGGAAGTTGTTTGGAGGAGATTGTTTAGGGGTCAGGGATGAGCTTTGGGTTTGGTCTGATTCAGAGATGGAGTATCTTTGAGTGTGCGTATGTTGGTTTGGGGCGGTTTAGGAGAATAAGATACTGCGGGCAGGGGCTTTCTTTTTAGTTCTTTTGGTATTTTTATGGTGCGTTTTGTTGAAGAGAGCAGACAGAATCTTCTCCAATGTATTCTAACTTGGATTCTGTATTTGGGATGAGTGGTGTATTCTCCAATTTCATTAGTATTTCGGGAGTTGTGGCCCAAACACTAAAGAGGTGTCCATTTCAGTATACCTTGTGGTAATTGGATCATATCTCATTCGTTTCTTATTGGACTTGGACCCATAATATGTCATTTTGAAGGTATTTGTTTGAGGAATCCATGTAAATTAGGCCCACTTGGGAATTATTCCTCTAATGGAGGAGAATCCTATTTGAACCGTGGAGTGCGGTAATCAGAGCATCTCTTTTGTCCCATAACTTTGTGGTATCATATCTTTTGACTCCGGTGTCCGTTTGGGACGAGGTAAGCGTCGTTGGAAAGGTTATAGAAAAGGGTATGTGATTATGGTGAAATGAGAGGCTTTACGCCAATGATCAAGAGTTCGAACACTTCGGAAATTCTTACTGTCCATGTTATTCCATATCCATCATCATCGGGTTTTTGGTGGGACAGAGACAAAATTTGGTGTCTACAGAAGCCCCCACTTTGGCCGAGCTCGAATAGAGCGAAGGTCAAAGTATTCCTGTGCCAATACCTACATGAATCAAACAGGTAAACTGAGTGAGGTGACAATCAGTTAAAGATAAACAATCATTTTAGGATTAAGTAGTAATTTTCCCGGTTTATTTGACCGAGAGTTTGACCCTATGCTGTAGGTCACACAATAAAAATCCTTTGATTATCAGTCAAACGGAGAGACCCTATGCTGTAGGTCACATAATAAAAATATTTATCAAAGATAAGATAGGTAATAAATGATAAAAAAATCCTTCAATTTTCAGTCGAAGGGAGAGACCCTATGCTATAGGTCACACAATAAATGCCCTTCGATTTTCAGTCAAAGTGGATCCCTATGCTGTAGGTTACACAATAAATCTCCTTCAATTTTCAGTCGAAGGGGAACCCTATGCTCTAGGTTACACAATAACACTATTTCGTTAGAAATAGAATAAATGATAAAAATCCTTCGATTTTCAGTCGAAGGGAGAGACCCTATACTGTAGGTCACACAATAAATGTCCTTCGATTTTCAGTCGAAGGGGAACCCTATGCTGTAGGTTACACAATAAAAATATTTCGTTAGAAACAGAATAAATGATAAAAATCCTCCGGTTTTTAGTCGAAGGGAGAGACCCTATGTTGTAGGTCACACAATAAATGTGTTTCGATTTTCAGTCGAGTGGGAACCCTATGCTGTAGGTTACACAATAAATGTCCTTCGATTTTCAGTCGAAGGGGAACCCTATGCTGTAGGTTACACAATAAAAATAGTTTGTTAGAAATAAGATAGATGATAAAAATCCTTCGATTTTTAGTCGAAGGGTGACCCTGTGCTGTAGGTCAGACAATAAACATCCTTCGATTTTCAGTCGAAGGGGAACCCTGTGCTGTAGGTTACACAATAAAAATTATGGTAAATGTAACGTGCAAGTAATGTCGTGTAGTTTCGACCATTGGTCGAGTAACCTGCGTGGTTAGTCAATTATAGAGATAACTGATGCGTTGACTCTTGGTCAAAGGCGAACCTGTATAAATGGTCAGACAAAATAGTTGGTTTTAACCATCCACATACGTAAACATTCATTTACATATGAGTGTAATTAATGCGATAATCAGAAAAGACGCGACTCTTCTGAAAACAGTGTTCTGTAGGACACACCTACGTCCTAAGTCCTTAAAAGATATGGGACAAAACCCTAATGATTAAGCCCAATTAGTGAAGAAAGTTTAAGAACTCCCCCAATAAAATGATGATAATGCAAAAGTCTAATGATATTCAAATCAAATGCATTCAAATATTTGCTATGTAAATGTGCACATGAATGTCATGAGACTCAATGCAATGTGATGATATCTAGGCCTAAAGCTCCATGCAGCCTAGATATGAATGATGATGCACATGACAGGACACATGTAATGCTAAAATGTATGCCTAACAGACAATACTCCAAGAGAAAAAAATGAGAGACTGTTTTTCAGGAAGGAGAGTGCCCCCCATAAGTCTTGCGATAAGTACGCTCTAGAGATGTCTTCATGTAACATGCAATGCCTCTATTGTTGAGGTGCGACCTAGCTCGTTGAAGTAACTTCCTTATGTAGATGAGACCCAAAGTCTTCAAATGCTTTTTCACCAGAATTGGGGGAAACAAAAGCCCCCAGTGTGGATATAAGTTTTCTCTAATGATGGTGGATCTTCAATGATATCAAGAGTGACGAACGTTTAGATGGAGTCATAGGTCCAAGAGATGACAGTTGCAAAGCCACGAGTTGCGAGTATAGAGCCAAAGCAAAGTGGAGAATTCTGGGTAGAGATGTGGTATTATGAAAGAATTGGGCTTAAGTGCTTAAAAATAAAAAAACAACGGAATGTTTTGTGATGGATAGAAGATGATGAAGGTAATTCAAACTCGCCTCCAAGTCTTGAGCTCTAAAATGGGTTAAAAATCACGGAAGTTTTTAAAACCCTTAGAATTCTGAGTTGCCATATAAAAAGTGATTGTTTAAAACCTTTGATTATCACATGTGAAATTTGAGACTTATTAATGGGATTTTAACGGGGTCGGGCCTCTTAAGAGGTTACCTACGTATCCTTACAGAATCAGGCGTAGTTCGGGGACCATAAATTTTAGTGCCCTAACTTTTTCCTGAGTCATTGTCTTGGGGGATCGACCCAACGGGCTTGCTATTTTTGCCTAAGCAATTGAATGAATATGCTTAGCGGGCTTTTTTTATTTTTTATTATGCCCTAACTTTTGCCTAGGCCGCCCTTTCTGGTTTTCAACCTAGCGAGCTATTTTTTTTTTTTAGTAAACACACATCTTTGAAGGGTCACACCCCTAGGAGGTCTTTTGGGTTGTAATGTTGGGCCGAGGTGATGGTTGCCAAAGAAGGGATATTAAGGCTCAAATACCCATAAAAAAACCCCAGGGGTGTCACTTTGTGGTAAGGAAACTCTCTTTATTTTCGAATCACTAGATTTTTTTTTTCATTTTTTTTTTGGAATTTTTTTTTATTTTTTTTATTTTTGATCTCTTGCTCTTTGAGCTCTTTCTTTTTTGATATAGTGGAGTTCTCCTCACCACTTTGTGATTTTAGTGACACTCAAGGATGATGCACACTTTCCATACCCAAGGTTAGGATAAATGTGGTTTAAGAAAGAAAGTGGCTTGTGTTTGTTGGCTCAAATGGGCTCCAAGTGGTAACATTTATTATTGTAGGTGAAAGGATAATAATATAGGGTGCCAAATGAATGCCTCATGTACTCAGTACAACTTTAGGATGTGTGTCCCTTTTTTTTTTTTTTTTTTTTTTTGTCCTTCTCAATTAGTCTCAGAAGTTAAGGTCCATTGCATTGTTCAATCAGATTTAGCAACTCAGATTCATCATTGGATTTCCAAGTTAAACATTCCATGAGAAAAGAAAGAGATAAATAAAGGCTTATTTTATTCAATGCAAAAATGAAGCATTTCAATGCTTAAAAGGGATCCTAAGACAAAACTTAGACTCGACAAAAGAAAGAAAATGGGAGGAACTCTCCAACTTAGCCTAAAACTCTATGAATTAAGTTGGGGCTTCGCCATTGGGCTTGATGGTATTATTGCCTAATTGGGCCAGGATGTCATCTTCAATAAGCATACCTACGTAATTGAGTTGTGCGTAGGTGTCGATGGCTTGAAACTTTAAATCATGCCCGAACAGTGGGGTCCAAGGTTTGTGAGAAGAGGTGGACATATAAGTCAGGATCCACTCCTCGCCCTTATGTGATATTTTGGATCGTCAATCCCTTTGTAAATGGGGACTTCGGGCATTGAGAACTTATGTGGGAGTTTTCCCTTGATGTGAGAGGAATATCCTTCAGAATTGATCATGTAGTCACTTATGATCTTGTTTTGGGTCAAGACCAATTTGAGCTTCTTGATTTGGGCCTCAAGTGCGATCACGTCCTCGTCAGGTGGAGGAGTGTCGTTATATTTTTGTTCGATGACAGTCAAACGATTGTCCATAGATTTCAACAAAGACATCATCTCATTGATCATTTTCTCATCCTTCTTAGGTACTTCATTATCTCTAACCGTGGTAGCGGGTATGGAAGATGAAAGTGGTTGAGTGATAAACTGCTTTCGAACCAAACGGTTGCTTTTGGTATCTCGTTCCCAACTCCTCGGACCGTAGTTCCTTGTTCTACCAATCTGAATATTCACTTAACTTGGTGAGGGACACTGAGGGAGAAGACTTGAAGAAATATTGTTTTTTTTTTTGGATAAACACACTCTCCTAATTACCCTTGGAGTACTAGCATGCAAGTCTAAGATGGACATGCAATGATGACAAGTCTATATGGAATGTGGTCTAATATTCACTTATACTCTTGACTAAGGAAAGGGGAAGATCTTATTCTAGACTCAAATTGGGATAAAATAAAAGATATTACTCTTGACTAAGGAAAGGGGAGAGTTTATTCTACACTCATATTGGGATAAAATAAATGATTATACTCTTGACTAAGGAAAGGGGAAGATTTTATTCTAGACTCAAAAATTGGAATAAAATAAAAGATTTATACTCTTGACTAGGGGAGGGAAAGATTTTATTCTAGACTCAAATTGGGATAAAATAAAAGATTGTACTTTTGACTAAGGAAAGACTGACTCTTTATTTTATTTGGGATCTTTGGCTAAAACCCATTACTTGGACGGGAAGGAAACAATTAAGGAAAATATTTTCTCCTAAGGCAACAAGCATCATAGGTATCATTCATGGAATATTATATCCTAAAATAAAAATACTCTAGATCAATCTTAGGCATAGATGATTACGCAAAGATTGCGTTCACATTAGGGCAAACAACACATTCACGAAAAAAATGCAGTCACAAAGATTTAGCATGGACATGGGACTGAGTTTCAAGCTTAAAACATTGGTTCTAATTCATGCAATTGGGTAGGCTTAAGGGTTTTGGTCAAAAGGCATTCATGATCAAGAATGTACAACAATTCGCGGGATGCGCAACAATGTGATGCATCCTTGTTATCCTACTCGTCGAATGGACGAATGCGTAGGAAGGTACATGAGGTGGGGGGATCCATGTTTCTTGGCAAAGAGTAATCGAATGGATTCCCACCAAGGCACTTTACCACACTCCAGGGGCTAAAAACTGGTTAGAACTTGTTAAAACAAGCTCGGAAGTCGCGCAAGCGCATGCAAATGAGTGTATGAATGTAAAGATAACAATTAATATGAGCAATAATAACAAGGTCATGAACAATGCAATTTTAACAATTAATCAAGTTCAACTTTCAAGTTACACCCTTCTTATCTAAAAGGAAAAAAAAAAAAAAAAACTTTCAAGTTACACCCTCTTAATAAGTCCCCAGCAGAGTCGCCACTGTAAACACCAGCTATCTTTTTGAACTTATTCCAGTAATCTTTTAAAGTTTAAATATGCTTCTCTTGACTCCTTTGGGGCGGTACAAAGTGGGTAATGGGTATCCCCTAGGTAATGGGGCAGGTTCGGTACAGTTTTGATGACGTACCTGCCGCTGCAGGTATGGATGTGGGGATTCGTACCTTCCGTGTGTGCACACATCCCGCCTCATTGCCATCCCTCCTCTTTCTTGTGCATATGCTTTGCATGACACACAAAGTTCATCTTATCGCTGTCTTGCGGTATACGACATCTTTGATTCACCGAGCATCATCTTTATAATATTTTTATTACATAAGAAGCATATTAATAATATCCTTGAGACTCTCATAGCCGGAAGACAGTGGTTAGTATGAGTGAAAAGTACTGATGCATCCTGTCTCTTGCTAATCACTCACATAACATATCCAACGAATACAATCTCTTCCTCTATAACCTGTCAATAATTAAAGAAAAGAAAAGAAAGTAAGAACAGAACTAGCCGCTAGATATCATTCATGGCTGTGGTCAGCAAATTTCAGAAGCCAAGTAATTTTACAAAAAATCAGGAAGAATATCTGTCTACTAGCAGTTTAGCACACGCATAAAGAAGGACCCAGAATAAATTTACTTGTAATTTAATTACCGATTCATGGTTGCTTAAATATCCTGTGAAAAATCATGTTGACCGTGCATTGCACAAGGGATCAGTTGTTACTCTTTTCCACAAGGAATTCTATTTCTGACCTATAGTACATCAGTCTATCACTCTGCTTTAGTATCAGAAAAGGCAATACCAAGTTTTTAATTTGGTTCCCTCTCTGGCACGGTGAAGCTTTTGTGTTTCTACTTCTGCTAATTGTGCAGCTATCACAGCTTGTCTCATTTCCTCTGTAGACCAACTTGATACTTAAGCTTGTCTTTATGCCCTTTTCATGTTGAGAATAATGTTGCCTGTCTGTTTTCTTGACTTGCTTTTTGGTGTTCTTAAGTCCCAATTAATTTTTGAATCAGCCTGGAAACGATTGTGTATTTGGAATAGCCTGCAAACGATAAATAGTACCTGGATGCTTGATTTGAGGCTCCTTGGGGGTCCATTATCATGGCATAGAATTGTTTCATTCAAAAGGTGGAATTTGGTGACTTCACCTCGCAGCTGGAAAGGTGCTTCTCCTAATTCCATGGGGCTTCATCATCTTCTTCAGCTGCGGTTCCTCGATTTGATTTCTTTACCAGGTTAACATTGCTAGGGAATCGGATTGTTGTCAGGCTGGTAACCTTTGCAAGGATATAACTCAGTGTTTGATCTGTAGGCGTTGCTTCACTTCATATACTGGGATGACCTGCCTGATATGCAAGAATTTGCCGCTCTGAGCTCAAAAGGGGCTTCTACCTTAATGGCTCAACATTTGCTGGTTGCAGCAGATAGATATGGACTTGAACGGCTCAAACTCCTATGTGAAGCTATACTCTGCAAAGATGTTTCCATAAACAATGTCGCAACAACTTTGGCGTTGGCAGAGCAACATCACCGTTTCCACTTGAAAGCTGTTTGCCTAATGTTTGTTGTCTATATCCTGTAAAGTACACAAGGATTACATTGGTTTTGATGACACTGCCGATATTCCAATCATTTCAAAGCAACCATGAAAACACATTACTTGAGAATAGTCTCCTAGTAGGCGCTTAACCATGAAAACACGTTATTTGAGAATCTTTAGATTAATTGCCATTTATATCAGGCACCTAGTTGCAGGGACCAGTGGACCTTATTGCATTATGCACCATTGCACCCTGGGAACAGGTCCTACTTCAGAACATAATTCTCCTCCATTCAAATAAAACGAGATCTAAATTCTACTACATTTATTGTTCAGATTATTGATGAAATCTCATAAACTCTACTTTATCTATCAACCATGAAGTAGCCAACAACAAAATGAAACTAAGGCTTAAATAACAACCATCACTTGCATATGTTTTAAGAAAAACATCCGTCAACCATTAAACAACCATAAATTTACAAAGTATAAATAATTTCTATTATGATATAATTATGATGGATGTTCATATTCTAACTCCCAATCTGTTTCACCTTTATCATTTAATTCTCACATTAAGTGAACTATGTTTAACTCCCCTAGCAATCAATTTCTTAGCTCAATTTCATGTATATATAAAGCTATGATAGTATTGTCATGTACAAGTTGAATGAATAACATATCATCTCATTCTCTCCATTAACTAGTCTACTACTATTATTTCATAACACGTTATCAGCACCAGTTCTACCAACTGAGAAGAAATCAATCTATTAATAGTCACAAGATAAATTACTAGGAAATAAAAGAGAATAAGAAAGACGAGTTGATTAGAGCAATTGTCTCTCAAAAGGTATTTTCTTTAACTTGCAATTATCATCAGTAAATTGACACTAGTCAAACATGGTATAGAATTTTCAAATACTGCCATATAATTTGATTTGGTATTCTTGGTACTTAGAGATTATCTTTGTGATTTCTGCATCGCATTAATAGCAACTTGGTTAGTGTCTTATGATTGTCAAGTATTTTGGTTAGTGATACCATTTAACATATATATTATTTCTTTGTATAATCAACCATGGTAGCTACGAATTTGACTTGATCACATGATATATTAATATTACATGTTTGTGATGATTATTTTATATGATGCATATCATGAAACTCATGAGAATTCGGAATCAATTGATAGCAAATTGGCTTATGCATTTTAAGTTCTTTATATGTACACAAATGTTATACAAATCAAGGTTGTGATATAAGTCTTGGATTTTTATTGTGGCTTGATCTATTTTCACCATGTCAGATTTACTTCTTAAATTCTATGTATATGTAGTGACTAATATGCCTAACATGTTACTATGAATTTCAAATATTTTGTTCTTTATGATTGGTAATTAGACCTTTCGTTTTGACTTATGGATTGCAAATATAATTCAGTGGATAGCAAGTTGTACAATGCCTTAGATATTTCATGAATTTCTTTATTATACAAATCACTTGCACTATATATCAAGTAGATTTTGGACATTGTTGATATATTTTCATGTTGTGCAGTCTAATCTCAGTGGACTTGTTATATTAAGAACCCTCTTTATAAAGTCTCATTAATGGTTAACACTAAGGTGCAACAAGTGTGCAACTGTTTGAAACCATTTAGATTGACTATTGTGATGAGTAATCTTTGTTAAACGACAAATTAAACACATAAGACTAACTGACATCTACTAAATTCTACTCCACGTAGATATTTTGACCATTACACATGATCATTCAATCTTTCTAAATAATTTATATATGATATACGATGGACATAATTATGCTTGTGTTTTATTTATGTATAATAGCCTTTCGTGGTTAGAAAAGAAAATAGCATGTGCTCTGAACTACTTGTACTTGTCGGTCCAGATGAAACGATATGAATGAATTTTGATTACTAAAGGCATTGTTACCCTTCCTTGTAATGTTTGGTTCGAAACACTTATCCTGAAGATAAGTGCATAAATATTAAAGCCCATGAGGCTATAAGTCACAAACTAATCTACTACAAGTCGTAGCCTATAAGGCTTAATACTGAATAAAATCAATGTGTACGGAAGAAAATATTGATATGATCCCTGGAGAATACAAAAATAGTATATCAAGTAAGATCAACGAATAATCATTTATGATATTTTTATGACCAGAAGTTCATTATTATTAATTGGCTGGATAGTAGTATAAGATCAATAAAATAATAATACAATAAATAAGATCAAGGAGAAATATATTGATGGTATAATTATCATGACCTGAAGTTCATGATATGTTGATGGACTTGATATACGGTTCAGTCAGAATTTCATTATACATAGGGCCAGAAGTCCCATAAGGTTGAGAAATTCAATATAAATATTACAAGAATTAAACAAATATTTGGCCTAAAGTCCAAAGTTAAAAATATATAAATGGTCTGTGCTGACACTTACAAGCCTGAAGTTTATACTCGTATACAATTTTGTTCGGACATACAATTATATGTATATATAGTATTTTGTTCGTGATGTGGTTTATTTTCCATTATGGGTGTGAGGAAAAGGGGGAGAAAGTATGTGAACTTGTCATTATATTTCCTCACACATCTAATATATCTGAGGTAAAAGTCATAAGATGCATTCAGATGCATTTTAATTATATCAATTACATTACACTATAAATTGGACATATATTTATTTGAAATTCAATCTATTCAGAAGATAGATATATCCTTAGAGATTGATATGAACAAATTGATAAAATGCTCAAGAAGAACATAAACTATGTTCCGTGGTGAAATTTAGGAATTGTCTTGCCATTAGAAAGAGACATAATTTATGTCTTTGTCACATAATACATCTGACCAGATTGACATGTAAATGACTATGTCAAAGTTGATCGTTTTTGAACGAAAACTAACTACAAGTAAGTTAACTGAAATATTTTGTTGATGTGACAGCCGGTTTAGGCCATCCGGGTATAAAATTACCCGTTGAGAGAACCTGAAGTTTCTCATGTTTGAAAATCTGATAATGTGCTCATGCTCTCTCGTACTACATTATTATAATGTTTAAAGGCAAGACTAACAATGAGATCCAAACCTTCGAACAAAATAATACTTTGATTCGAAAAAAATAAGAGATCTTGACAGCTCTTTGTTTGATAAGATGTTAAGTGTCCCAAAGATCACTTCAAAGTTTTGAGTTTTAATTATGAGTTGCATTCTGCATCCAATACCATATAAAGTATATTTTGATAATTGTATCAAGTATTTGATCTCGTATATGGGGCAAATTAAATAAGTACAAAGAGAACCAACTACAAACTACTTATACTCCCTGAAATCATTGTTCTCTAGAAGAGAACTAGTAAAGTGAAACTCATTGAGAAAATATGAGTTATCCGTGGATTTGAGCTGGGTTTGAGTATAATTTCATGATGACATGCCCCTTTATAACTATCCATTTGAGATAGTTTTCCCAGCTTAGAGGGAGAATCAGAGAGGAAGGCTGGTAAAAACAAAGATATACATTATGTATAATTAATGTTGATCCCCTATTTGAACCAGAAGTTCAAAATATGTTATGTAATGAGGTTCATAAATACGTGATATATACCAGCTTTGTTTCAAACCTCTATATGTTTCAGTATCTATGATTTGTTAAATTGATACACGTTGTGAGCATTGAGATATCTTGCCAAAGATTAGAATTGATACACTTGAAGTGTAGTATATTGAGTTTACTTTCATTCATATTAATTGGATATCGGTTCCTAATGAAAGTCTATTATACAAACATGACAAGATCGTGCAGTTTGGTTGGTATTCTTGAAAATATATGAAAATATCTTATAAATACCCATGAAGAGGTATGGATATCTGAATCAAAATAGATGGCCTATATGAAAAAGGGAAAATGTACCTCCTAAGAAAATATTCAGATATCATTTACCAGTACTGATGGATAAATAAAATTGATTATGAGATTTCAACGGTTAATATTTTGATACTGGTATTATGAAGGAACCGATATACATATGCAAGATGTGATGGACATATGAATGGGGATCATATTTATAAAGTCCACCTAAATGTCGACAAATTATTGATTGAAAATAGAAATGAGCTCATGGACCTGCGCGCAGTCCAATTAAATTATGGATTTGATATCCAAACAGTACAGTTTTTATTATCGAGTCATACATTGTGTGCATATAGATTATAAGTCATTCACTATACATGTCACTATATTTTATATCTTTTTATTTAACATTTACTAAGTTATTAATTTCATCTCATAAGCATGCACACTTTCATTGGAATATAGTTTTGTAGGTCACTACATATTTTATAGGCGAAAACCTATAAAAGGAGATGTTTACTCCTATGGTATGTCAATCTTAGAAGGATTGAAGATATAGTCCCTGAAGGACTCTAAATGCCTTGTTGGATATGTATAATGGTGTACATGGACCTTTGAATAAGTGAAAAGCTCCTGCAGAGCTTATATTGAATTTATATGAACCTCTGAATTTTGAAGTTACAAAGGTCTATGAATCAATGACATGCATATATTATTCTTATTTGTCTCAAGTAACATCAATGAGAATGAGGCAAGATATATTGTTGGAAAGCATTCACGATTGGGGTACGACGTGATGCAAGATATAAAACCTCTTGATCTGAAGAGAGTTTTGAATGAACTGATGCTGTCTCAATCAGAAGTTTGAGCATGTGACAAGCTTCATTGACCATAATATCGTTATAAAAGTCTCAAAGGTTGAGAGTTGATGTGAGGATCACATATATGATGACTTGTTGGTAATATTCAATATTGAGATTCTTATGGTCCTGAAGTAGCATACTAATAAAATAGGTGATTCTCATGGTCTTGAAGTACCATAGAATATTTTCTCTGATTTCCAAGTCACAAATATTTCATGTTGATATGAAAATTATGAGCAATGATTGATAATTTAAATTGAATATTATCTTCCAAAATTAACCTCCAGAAAAAGGTTTATTTATTTTACTAATGACCTCCCGAAGAAGGTCTATGATAAATGAGTTGAAATTGATATATTGTGAAGTTCTATTGAAGGATGAGACTTATTTACGCACTTCACATTTTTCCTATTGCTTAGGTTTTTCCCATCAGGTTTTCCTAGCAAAGCTTTTAGTGAAGTAGTGGATGTACTCTTTTTTTCCTTCGTTGAGGTTTTAATCCCATTGGGTTTAACCCAACAAAGTTTTTAACGTGGCATCATGACAAGCGTAATATTGAATTAAGTGAGCTTGATGTTAATGTCTCCCTTTGTCGGATATACAATTGCTTGGGATGATATTGAATGAGAATGAAAGTTATGTACACCATATTCAGGGGGCATATGAAATTTTGTTGGAAGCATATCTTCTAAACATGCAGGAATTCATGAAGTATGCAAGTTTAGCACATTTGCAGAGCATGTGATTCATCTTTGAAGAAAAGAAGTGCCTACGGTCATATATGATGAATGCTATTACCTAATGCAAAGAAGGTGATATCAAATTCATACATTTCACTGATGTTCTTTTGACCTGTGGTATTGGAAGAATGAAGATATAAGTGTTCAACAAAGACATCACGAAGACATTTCCTACTGAAGATCACAATTGCAACAATTTGAAGATCTAAACGGATATGATCATGAGGGGGAGTAAATACGCGCTGCACTCTTTTTCCCTTAGCCATGGTTTTGTCCCACTGGGTTTTCCAGGCAAAGTTTTTAATGAGGCAGCATCCCAATCGTATTGAAGAATACTGTACTCTTTTTCCTTAACTAGGTTTTATCCCACTGGATTTTCCTAGTAAGGTTTTAACGAGGCATATACTTAATTGATGGACATTCAAGGGGGAGTGTTATGATATAATTATGATTGATGTCCATATTCTAACTCCCAATCTGTTTCACCTTTATCACTCAATTCTCACATTAAGTGAACTATGTTTAACTCCCCTAGCAATCAATTTCTTAGCTCAATTTCATGTATATATAAAGCTATGATCGTATTGTCATGTACAAGTTGAATGAATAACATATCATCTCCTTCTCTCCATTAACTAGTCTCCTACTATTATTTCATAACAATTTCAATATTTATTCATAATACCATAATACCTTCACAAAAGGGAGAGAAAATTTATTCCACTTAGAGTGCATAAACTAGAAATCAATGACAAAAAGAGGTGGAAAACATGAATCACAGGCTGGGAATGGCCTAAATCGGCCCTCCCTGCCTGAAAATTTGTCCTGATAAAAGTTAGGGGTTGAGAGAGGAAGAAGAGAGACTGTGTTTATTTATCTTGTGTATTGTATTTATTGTGCTTTCGCTGTGGTCAAAGTAGTATGGTAGTGGGGCGTAAAATCCCCAACACATTCATTTTGCTAAAGCAGAGTAATGCAAAAACTACAAACAACCACTTCGTTTCTTGTACAAAATTAGGGGTCACTTTTTATAAAGACTAAATGATAAACCAAGAATTACAATAATTGGCAAAAAAATAAGGGTCACTTTATGTTATGAAATGGGTAACTTCATGAAATATGAGGGGTCACTTTTAAGTTTTAACTTATGAAATTTGAAGCAAGGCTTGAATTGCATACTGAAGACAATTGTTAGCTTGTAATTGCTTTAAGTAAATGCATGATCATGTCTTACCCATTGCACTACAGGAGAATAAGGGTCCTGACTTTCCATTGATTGTGTGAGCATTGACATATTTGGAGGCAATCCCATAGCATTGCCTTGGTTTTCAACCATCTCAATATCTGCGTGCGTGTCACAATTCCCTGTACAAAACAGAGAATTATGTCAAGCAGGTATACATGTTCTCTAACAGACATGGTATATGCAATTTGTTACCTTGTTTGCCGTATGGAATCTTTTTAACAAAATAATCACTAGACGAACATTGCTCATATGTCCGCGTTTTCATGTTCTTTCCTTTCTAACTTCATTATCTTTTCAAATGGGTTTGTGTATGTTAAATTATCGCTTAGATGTCTATAGACATGTATCTTATGTGAGCTTTTTTTTTTTGGCATATATTGTGGAAATACAATCATTTTGGTTTGTGCGTGAAAATTGACGATATTAGATATTGTGGTTTCATGTTTGATTGATTGAAATCAGCGCATTTCTCTAACACTTGTACTATGAGCAAATCTTTTGCGACTTTGTGAGCTTGAAATAAGGTGCCTTTTGTTAATATTCAAATAGGAATAGCAACACTAATAATTTAGGGTAAAGGGAGCTGCAGAAAAAAAAAAAAAAAAAAGAACAGTGGTGTTTAGGCTTACATTCAATTTTTTTGAACATATCATGGTATTCAATAGTCGCTTTGTTGTACTGGGAGTTTTTGGCAAGTTGATGAGAATATGTATCGGATGCCAAGGACACTACAATATACCATTCTGATATACACAAGTGCTTTTTGGTATTGATATGGAAGCCTATTAGCTTAATTGGCAGAGCAATGTGCTTTGCACAATGAAAATAGGTTTCGAATTCTACATAGGCTATTACTTGATAATTAGGGTCACTTTTGATTGTATCAGGGGTCACTTTAAAAGAAGGCAGAGGTCACTTATAAGACAATGCAAGGTCACTTACAGTTAAAAACAATGCTAAATATCAACAAATTAAAACATGTATAAACTGCAATAAAATTGAGAGTCAGTTTAAAAAGGAAGAGGAGTCTTTTCAGTGTCATTTATAGCTAACACTAACTCAAATACTAATTGTTGACCATTAAAAAGGGAAAGAGATCACTTCTTTCTAATTATAATGACCCTGGATAACAAGAAGTCTATGTGGGATTTGAACCCACATCTTTTGAGCTAACAGACTAAAAAAGTCAAGTATATGCCCGTAGCATGCACAAATAGTACCAATAGTTTTGTAAAGGCACAAATAGTAAAAGAAGCAGCCGATAACCATGTTTTATACCAATGTTTAACAAGTGCAAGGTGCTGGCAGTCATCCAACACACCAGCTAGAGTATAGGTGTACTGCGGAAGCATCAGACAACAGTGACCAACATACCAAGTGATAATAGTAGCAGAATCACAAAAGCTAAAACCCAACAGCAGGACACGACAACTTAAACAAGTTATGTAACAATTTGCAAGTATTCTGCTCATTTCTTCCTTGATTGAGCTTTCAAACATAGCACAATAGCTACTACACAAACAGTTTACCATCAACAACAACATCCAGATTGTGGAAGATTAATATAAAGCATCACCACATGGTAAAGAAAATGAAATAGTGATCTTAGACCCCCAAGTACAACATACAAACGCTCTTCTTATAAAAATGCACAAATGGGTCACTTATACTGAACACAAGGGTCATTTATACTAAACACAGGGGTCACTCGATCTTGTAAGAACTAAGAAGTGACACTAATCAAACAGAAAGTTATCTGATCATTGGAACTTGATTTTATTTTCATATCTACAAAGAGAGGCTTGAGGGTCTCTGCTTGTCAGTAGCTTTACATCTTCCATTTTACTGTGGCAGACGACATGGTATTATCTTTTAATCTGTTGTAATCTGTCTCACAAGAAGTTATCTGATCATTGGAACTTGATTTTATTTCCAGGTGCATGCTGATTCGTCAGTTTCCAATATCTTGACTGATGAGAGGAAATTGACGACGTTCCTGTCTATTCTGTTAAATGCAAGGTTTCATCCCCGTGCTGTCCAAATCCTTATGTGCGTCGTGGAATTTGGGAGAATGTGCGTCAAACATACAATAACCAAACTGGTGACTTTCTCTCCTTGGAGCAAATTCTCCATGCAGCTCGTTGTGCAAATGCCGACTACAAGAAGGTGATTATGAAATCATCCTTATATATTGTGTTTTGTATATACTCTTGTTATTCCTTGCTCATATTTCACCACTGGCTTTCTGATCAAAATCATCCCGTCAATTGCAAGCAATGTCATTTTGCTGCGGTGTGGAATGCGTGGTGTTCCTAACCTTCGGCCGGTGGGCATGGAAACTGTGTACATACGTTGGTTCCGACGACACCGTGACATGGCCATCGCCAACGCCAGAAGAATTCGACCCAATTCCGCGCGTGTGCCGCGTAATCCTCGCCATATACGAACCCGACATCCGAAACCCACACTACACACCCTCAGGAAGGTACCGTTTAAACCCAGAAACCATAATCAAAAGAGTCACCTATGAACAAACTCAAGGCCACGGGCCACCTTACATAATCTACTTAGATCACCAAAACCAAGAAATCGTCTTAGCTATTCGTGGCTTAAACTTAGCTAAGGAGAGTGATTATAAATTGCTTTTAGATAATAGACTTGGTCGTCAAATGTTTGATTGTGGGTATGTTCATCATGGGTTGTTGAAATCTGCTATTTGGTTGCTTAATCAAGAAAGTGAGACTTTGAAAAAGTTGTGGGTTGAGAATGGGAAATGTTATAAGATGGTTTTTGCTGGACATTCTTTGGGTTCTGGTGTTGCTGCTTTGTTGACTGTGGTTGTTGTGAATCATCGAGATAAGCTTGGTGGGATTGATAGAAGTCTTGTTAGGTGTTATGCTGTGGCTCCTGCTAGGTGTATGTCTTTGAATTTGGCTGTTAAGTATGCTGATGTTATTCATTCTGTTATACTTCAGGTGAGTTAGATGGGTATTTTTTTAAAGCTTGATTTTGGTTTGTTTTTGTGTGATTTTTGGGATCGAGATAATTTCAGCTTGATTGACTTTATTTTAGCTTAATTTTGTGTGATTTGTGTGAATATTGGGGTTTGAAGTTTGGGTTTGACTGATTTTGAGTAGCTGATTTGGGTTTGATTGACTTTATTTTAGCTTAATTTGAGTATATTTTGTCTGATTTTAGGGGTTTGGAGTTTGGGTTTGACTGATTTTGAGAGATAATGTGAGCTTGATTGTGTTTGTTTTAGCTTAAAAGTTTGTATGTTTTATCTGATTTTTAGGGTTTGGAGTTTGGATTTGACTGATAATGGTTTGATTGACTATATTTTGTGTTAAAAAAGTGGTTTGTGGGATTTGGGTTTCAAGTTGTTTGATTTGAATGGGGAGATTCAGGATTGAATGCTGGGATTTGACATGCTTGGCTTAGCTGATTAGGTGTAGCGTTTTTTAACATGGATTTGGCTGGATTGTTGAACTTGCCCATTTGCCCAGATATGTTGCTTGCTTTGGCTGCAATTATCTGACATGGGTACATGCTCAAGTGTCGGACTTGTCCATTTCCCAAGTAATTTGCCTGATTATGGCCAAAAATAGAACTGCATGGTGTATAAGTATCCTTGTATGAGTGTGAAGTTTAAAGACACCATGTCGTGAAGTAAAATAGAGGGTCCATGTTAACTTAAGTCTAGTAGCTTCTTAAGCATAGTCGCATAGAAGTGATTGAAACATCATTGTGTTGACTCCAACTAGCGATTGCTGAAATTCAGGCAGGGCATTCCCTTGATGGCTGGTTGTCCAATTAGAAAGAACAAAAGAAGGTAGCAGCCAAGAAATATTCATTTTAGGTTTCCTTGCTACCAGGCTACCAGTTGAATTACTCAGCAGCTGGTTTTCAGTTAGAGCTGAAGTTGTTTATCGTTTGTTGATAGGAACTTATATTGGTGAGATATAGTATGGAAGCCGGATGGTTAATGATTGTCAAACTAATTCATTGGGTTGGACTTGGAGAGAAGGGGTATTGGGGGGCGGGGGGAGATGAAATTATTGCTAGCTTGGGAGTTTGGTCAGCTTGGTGAGCTAGCCGCACACCTGTTTTTCTTTTGTTACTTGAGGTCTGGGCACTGAAGCCTGTTTGTCTTACTGATCTCTAAGCCTCACCTTAGCTTGAAAATTGAAAATTGAATTGCTTGACCTTAGCTTGAAACTTTTACTCAGGTACGAATGTTGAAATTTGAATTGCTACCAACACTTTACATTTATTTATACTTTTGATTGCATTCATTTGTTTTAACATCCACCTTTTTGCCTATTTACTTACTGTTTTCAAAAATCAAGTTGTTTTCGCGGGTCTTTCGGAAACAGCCTCCCTGCTAGGCGACTAGTTAGGGGTAAGGCTGCGTACATCTGGACCTCCCCAGACCCCGCCCTCGGCGGGACATTTACTGGGTTGTTGTTGTTGTTGTTGTTGTTGTTGTTGTTGTATTTGAATTTTTACATATTCTGACAAAATACTGTTGAAACTTGTGGTGCAGATTTATATTGATCAAGGGAAGGAGCCTGATGATAGCCTTCTCTACAAATGTTTTTCATCCATAGTTCACGATGCAGGACCTGTACAAATCCCATGTTTCAATCAGAGGTTTTCAGATGAGGAAGTGGCAGAAATAGCAAAGCAAGTATCTTGTGAAGCTGCAAAGGACCCTGCACCAGATCACTTTGAGCAGCTATTTGGAGATGCATCCAAGAAGTTGTCACCTATGGAAATTGCCAACTGTATGGCGGTTATGCCTTTCTCAAGTATCCTAGCTTCCATGTGGTCACATCAACCAGAAGCTAGGAGGCCACATTGTTTGAAACAAATTTCAAAAAATATCAAGTACTGGAAGCCTCCATCTCCATAAGATCAGTGTAAGTGCATTATGTGCATTTGTTTTTGGTATGAGTTATTTCAGCAATGCTTCGTGTATATTTGTAGTCGGGGAAGCGACTCCAGTTATGATTTGAGATAATATGAACTCATCTTCTATAAAGCGAGCAAAAGAAGGTTAAAGCAAATCTATTAGCCAAATGGGTACATTTGCCAAGTTAGCCAAATGGATATACATCCTTAAAATATGCCTTAGCAGTTAGCAGTATACATGCGTGCAACTTATTTCTCTTATGTGTTTTTGTTTCCGAAAAAATTCTGTTATGTGTTCATTCAGATATGTATTTGCCTCGGTAGTCTTGTTTTATGGACCTAATAATGATGCTTATCACTTCAGTTCTATCTGCTTTTCTGCTGTGGCTGCCTCTGCTTCTGCCATTCTTTTGATTGGCTAAATGTATTGTAAAGAGCTGCTTCAAATGTCCAGAAGTTATAAGTAGTTGCTACACTTGTGTTCGAGGCAATTCATTCTATTAAGTTTTAGTATACATTTAACTGTGATAGTCTTCTAAACATATAATCTTTTGTAGTGGTGGCAGCAGGATGAATGAAGATCTTTGCTCGGGGCCGGACTACTTGAGGACTGTTCACCTTGGCTGACGACAATATCTAGGAGTCCACCCTTTACCTGGACACTCATTTTTGAGTAGCATGCCTTGTGTCCAGCTTAGTTTAGTTAAATGTATCTTAATTATTTTGCTTTCTAGGTATCATGGACTCCTGAAGTTTCTCTGTTAAGAAGTACATGTTATCCTTCTATTGAACTTATGTTCACTTATTACAACCAGGCTATGTGTGTTATTGCTTTCTTCAATCCATGCTTGATGTTACTTCACTGGATCTTTTGTGCTTGCTGGCCTATCTTGAGCTGACTGAACGTTTGAAACAGTTCAGTATCACAATTCCACTGATAAAATAGCTGTAGATCAGAGAATGGCATAGTGGATTACTAGCATCTATATACTACGCGGTACGCGGTAACGGATCCTCTGTATTTCTTCCTCTGGAGAACTCTAGAAAAAGGAACTCTAGAGGATCCAAACACGTCACCCTGTATATTTTCATGAGTTATTTCTAACATCGGTATATGGGACTGAAGCTAACCCTGCATATTTTCTGAAATAAATTTCCTACACCAGTAGAAGGGATGGGGACTACTCAGTCTTCAAACTAAGCATAATGATATATTCGCAGGGACGAAATTTTATCTGTCGACTATACACAATATTAGGGTCGTTTACCAGGTGGTTTTTCCAGGAAAGGCATGTAGAATGTAGTAACATAAGAATGTACCCAGTACTCAGGCTTTTCCCTGCATACTAAGCTTTAATAGGTTCTTGTCTTCTGAGACACTTATTGTAGTCATTGGACAATAGGCCAATAGACGACGCACCTAGAGATCAGGCCGCGGATGCTCAGATTGTAGCTTCATTGGCTTAAGCAGCTTTTCCGGTAAAAGTACAAAATGATGATCAAAAACTATAAAAGTAAAAATAAGCAGGTTACTGAAGCAGGGGAAGAAACAACAAACACAACATTTTATGCATTCTTGTGGTCCTAAGCCAATCAATGAAGCACCCCGTGCACCCAATTTAGACGTGTAGCCACTTTGCGCGGAATAGGCAGACAAAAAATATCAATCCGACGGCCTGTTCTTAAACTTGTACTCTTTAGATTGCAGTATTGGTCCTCTGATAGCTATTTATCAAGGACACTAACCCATTAACACAATCCACATTGGAAAACAAAAATCATATATCTAAATATTTCTGGGTTATCAACTATAAGTGACAGTAGTTAGGCTAGAAAGCTGCTTGATTGATTCATTAGCAAGATAGGGAATCAAAGATAAAAATATAGAGCAGAATAAAGAAGATTACAATAATACAATCACTGAAATTGACAGATTCTATTAGGGATCTCTACCATAAATTCGTGTGATTTTCTCAAGGATGTCATTGTTGGTGTCTTGGTAAAAAGAGAGTTCCAGGATTTCGAGTTCGTCGTTTGTCCTTGTCGTTGTCCTTGTTGTTTCTGTTGTGTTGTTGTTGTTTGCATTGTTGTGGTTGATGTGAGCAGCAATGAATATAGAGTTTGTATAATAAGAGAGTTCCAGGATTTCGAAACGCACCTAAAACGAAGGAGAGATTTAACAGGCAGCCTTACTAGTATTTCTGAGCATAAATCTTAGGGTATATACATTGTCATGTGACTGTCCTCTTGTGTTGTTTGATTGAGGTGATTGAAGGGTGCTTCCCGTTATATTGGTCTGCTATTCAACTAGGCCTGGCAATTCCGGTTAACAGTTCGGGTTATACATCGGGTCGATTTCGGGTCACTGGTAAAAGTATCAAAAATGATGTAAAATGATAGGAAATTACTTTTTATGTGAAAAATAGAATCTGGTCGATTTCGGGTCAAGAGCAGGTCGGGTTCGGGTTTCTTTCAGTAACTTCAGGTCGGGTTATCAGGTCGGGTCAGCTATTACCATGCATATATTCAACTGTAGGTTTTTGGATTTTTTTTTTTTTTTTTGATAAGAAGGTTTTTGAGTTTTCAACGGTTTCAAGACTTGGTGAGCTAGGAGAATATATAGGAGTTTCAGTTTCAGACTTTCAGAAGTACACGTTCATGACCTTGACTCTGAATTATTTATTTGTTCTTTAGGAAAGATTTAGGTTTATCAAAAGGTCTCCAATGAGGCCGCCTCAAAGTGAGCCCCCCTGTATGGCCAAGCATGACATCATGCTTGTTAGAGGGCGTCTCACCTTGAGGCCGCCTCATACGGATTTTTGTGATTATATTTAGTAGAGTTTTTGTGTATTTAGGAAACTAGTACAAATTCTTTGAACCAGAAGATTTACCATGACTCTGATTTTATTTTATTTTATTTTATTTTATTGCTTTAGGGAAGATTTAGTGTGTATCAGATTAGTTTGGAGAAAATCAGACGGTCAGGATATTATATTTAGTAGATAGAAGTCTTGTGTATTTAGGAAACTAGTACAAAATCTTTACACCAGAAGATTTACTAGTGATCATATCATATATTTATAGCTTTCTTATTCTGTTAGAATATTTACATACTTAGGAAACAGTAATAATTAGGGTACGTCGTTATAGTTTATAAATACAGGCCTGTTCTCTAGTAAAGTTTGTCTGCCGTTGCAATAACTTCCCAGACATGGAGGAAGAGAATATAGAGGAAGTGCAACTCCCAAACATGGAGGAAGAGAATATAGAGGAACTGAAGCAGCAATCTTTGTTAATTCCTGCTAAATACAAGGAATGTTACCTTGTGTATATTCTAATGGAGATGTCGGCTGGTAGTACATCAATGGTTTTTACGCGCACGTCTGATGGATCGCGGCTTTTGGCACTGATGCTCCGGAACCTTGGCTTAAGGGCTATTACTATTACTGGCCAGATGAGCCAGGCTAGAAGGCTTGGATCCTTGAACAAGTTCAGAGCTAGAGAATGCAATATCTTGATTTGCACTAATGTAGCCAGTAGAGGTCTTGATATTCCTTTAGTGGATATGGTCATAAATTATGATTTCCCTTCTAAATCAAAGGTTAGTTTACAAACATCGAATAGCTCGTGCTAGGAGCTCAGGTGTTGCCATCTCACTAGTAAATCAATATGAGCTTGAGTGGTTTATGCAGGTAGAGAAGCGTATAGGTAGTAAGAAGTTAGACAAGTATGATGCTGAGGAGAAGAAAGTGCTACTTCTGTTGGAGGGTGTTACTGAGGCGAAAAAAGCTGCACAGATGGAAATTAAGATATCTGCTGATAGGTAATCCTATGTCAATTTAGCAGATTGTTTGCATGTATTAGTAAGTTGCCGTGTTGTTCGTGGTTATCTTGTTGGCCATCCAAGTCTGATTGATGTTTTTTCGATGCACTGTTACTTGCTTCTGCAGAAGATTAACGAGTCTGGTTGGGATGGTATTGAGCAGATAGGAGGCTAAACACCGAAATCAGGCAATCAACATTCAACACAACAACTGAAGATGCTTAAATTGTAGCTACATTGGCTAAGTAGCTTTTCTATTATGCTGTTCAAAAGAAGAAAAATGTAGCCTTTCTATTTCGTTTGTTATAGTTTTATACTAGTTAGTAAACATAGGGCTGGATTCTGTAGTCATGTACGACTTCAAAGTCGAGTTTAGGTCGAAATAATTTGACAAATTTGAAAACATCATTGGTTTGGTCTTTGATCAGAGAATATTGATTATTCCCTGCTTTAACATGATGGTTTTGGCTGTGTTATGTATCAATGAATGCCTTATTTCCATTTGCCAATGAATTTCTTTTAGATGCATCTCTGCTACCCTTGGAATTCTGATGCAGAGTTTTTTTTTTCCCTGTTTACATTTTGTGTTATTTGACTTATTTCTGAGGCTACCATTTTGGTCAGATGAATTGTGCATTGTATAGTTCTTCTACTTGTGATACAATGTTGAGAATGATTTGATAACAGAGGCAAAAAATAGTACATGTTTTAGGCCATATATCGCGAGCTTTTTGAAGAAGAGTAAAGAGAAGACAGTGGAATCGGCAACAGTTTCTCCGAGCCTTTTCTGTAACAGGGGTAGCATACATCATACCACAAGAAATTGACTAAATTACAACCAGTGATTGCATCACTAACTTTTCGTCCGCTATGAAGTTAAGTTTGCAGTTAGGAGATAGCTTACTAATCAGTGATTCAAAGCGAAAGGGCAGGTCACTCGCTTGGTCTGTTACCTTAGCTTCTACGTCACAGCTTCCTGATATCATGTTGTACTGATTGACTTCTTCAGAAAATTAGATGATTGCCCTATGGATGTGTTCGTTTCAACTTGCTCAGTAATTCGTACGGGTTCAGTTCAGTTCAGTGGTCTACTTTTTCTCTCGTATATCACTATTCAGTTTAGTGAGAACACACTATAAAGTCAAATTATCTAGTCTAATTAAATTTTTACTTGATTTTCTACAGGTCTTGCATACTTGCAGTAGCTAATAAGTCACTTACTGCTTCAGTGGACATGAACCTTAGAACAAAGTTTGATGTTTTAAGGGCAGGGCTGCTTAAGGTAAATACTAAACACCCCATTTGTAAGGGGAGGTCCTGCAACAACAACAAGGGAAGGAACAACAAACGGCCATGATTCATCAGTTGTAGGGCTTGTGGTCCTTATTTGTAATTCAGGTGACAAATTAATATAGTACTCACTTGTTTCATTATAAACAGGCCCAACGTTCTAGCCTGTTTTAAGAGTAGAAAAGCTGTGAGATGAGTGTGAGATCAACTTATAAAAAAACAGGGTCACTATTTAGAAATGTAGGGTCACTTAAGATGAGTAGTGATTTTTGTTTCATTAAAAAGTTACCCTGTCTCACCAAAAGTTACAAAAACCGTCTTATAGAAGTTTTTGGGTTGGACATCATAATTCTGTGAGGGTCTTTGTGATATCTCTGTTATGGTGTTTTTATGCTTTTTCCCCTTGTGAATACTTTTGTAATAGCTGATTGTTTGTTTGGCCCTTAAGACAGAGTTAACCCATGGGAAAGAGCTCCCCAACTATCAGTGAGGTTACCAGAAGTCTATTGAGAAGGCCAGAAGAAAGCTCAGTGCATCCTACTCGACTCGTTTAATAACCGATGAATAATGATACCTTCAAAATTAGCGTATTTCCAAGAGATCCAAGAACAATACATCCTTCTTAATGGAGCAATTATTGAGTGATTTATTATTAATATTCTCAAAATATATATAATGTAGATTAACTTTAAGGAGAATGATAGGTTGATCTTATGGGTTAGCCAGGGCCGTCTTAGGTGGGTAGGTAAGAGGTGCGACCGCCCAGGGCCCATCGTTACGAGGGGCTCATAAATTCTGAAAAAATATTTATATATTAATTGCTACAATATAGAAACATGCGTGAATGTGTGGCTTAGTGATTTTCTCTTTCTACGAGAGTGCGTAGCGGAGGTGATTTGTCCCCTTGCATGTGTTCGATTTCCAGTGTTGGCATTTTAATTCTATTGACTTTTTTTTTCCCCATTCCCTTTCTTATGACTAGGCTGTTTTATACCAACTGTCACTACATTTTCGTTATGAAATTTGAAAATTCTAGTAAGTAAACAACTTTGTTTTTGTGAAACTACAACGATTTCTTTCAGTGTTATAATTTTTTTTTGAATAGGCGATATTTATGATATATAGTTATGTACTACTCCTTCCTTTCCTCACTCTTGTTTCCATTTAACTTTTCACGGCCTCCAAATTGACATATTGGCCATAGATAATTACAATTCTATAAATACGAAAATTCTAAAAAAATGATTTGAAATTAATACAAGAGTATTTTTACTTTGTAGATATTTATACTTTTTATAGATTAATGGTCAAAATTTATAATTAAACTTTACCTCAAAAAGTTGAATGGAAAGAAAAATTTGAAACAAAGGTGGTGTCGTTTTGAGTATAGGCCAGGGCCAAACATGCGCCATTACTACCATTTTTCCTTTTTGCACTTGATATTTTTTTTACATATACGTTTTTTTTTTAGGTAAAACAAGTTATCATATTGATACCTTAGGAGCCTTTATTTTCATTTTGCCCTAAGACCCCTAAAATGTCAGGAAAGGGGCTGGGGCTAGCAACAGCCAACGTTACATATATATATCAGAGAATATAATAGGGATTTTTGGTACAATTGCTATCTAATTGAATTTCAAATTGTGAGGTCTCTCACACAATCACCCAATAAATTTGTTGGGTTATTTTCTTTCTTTTTTTTTGTTAAATGGAAGGCGTTAAGACCTCCTAAAGCAAAATAAAACAAACTAGACAAGAATCATCCTAGGCTTCGCGAACCCAACTAAGTCCTCAAAAAGTACACTCGTCATACTAGGGATAGGTGCATCAAATTCTTTAAAAATCTCAGGAATCACAAGACTATGGTTAGCAAGCCAGTCTACCGCTGCGTTTGCTTCTCGATAAGTATGTTCTAGCTTAAATTCTCATGTCGTTGTGGATATGATTTCCTTGCATTGTTCTAGCACAAAAAAAGTGGGGACTGAAGTGAGGCGTGCATCCTGCAAGCAAGCTCGGAGTCCGTCTCGACTAGTAAGTTGGGCACCTTCATGCGTTTTGCAATACGCAGACCATGTAGTATAGCCATCAACTCAGCCATGAGAGACGTTCCCATGCCCATTTTCGGTGTGTATGCACCATTATTAGCGCGGGAAATTGTTGGGTTATTAAGCTACATGGTCAACCCAAAATTTTCTTAACTTTTGTGGTAAATGGACTCCTAAATAAAAGTGGTAAATGGACTACTAAGGGCCTGTTCTCCTCAACTCTCCTCTGAAGTGTTCAGTAAAATTCAGTTCAGATAAGTAAAATTTAGTTCAGATCAGTAAAATTCAGTTCAATTTTGTAAAAAGAAGTTCAGTTCTGAAAAATTCAGTAGAGTTCGGTAAACCAAAGAACAAATTTACTCATTGTAATTGTAGATTCAATAAAAAGAAGTTCAGTTCACAATAATTCAGTTCAGTTCAGTAAATTTTAGTTCAGTTCAGTAAATTTTAGTTCAGTTCAGTAAATTTTAGTTCAGTTCAGTATTGTGCAGATAAGTTCAGTAAAAAGAAGGTGAGGAGAACAGACCCTAATTATAAAATGTATATAGGGCGGATTTATGTGATAGGGGTATGTTTTATTCCACTTAGGTCATCTTCTTTTCGTCGTTTTCATGCTGCATTATGTTTCGTTCAGCACCGCACTGCAATTTCCGTTCCGTTCCGTTCCTTTCTGCACCGCACCGTAATTTTTGTTCCATTCCGTACCACACAAGTTATATTTATTATTCCATTCCGTCCCGCGCTGCAATTTCCGTTCCGATTTGGTTCCGTTCCGCACCGCGCTGCAATTTCCATTCTGTTCCTCACCGTCCCGCATCATTCCATTAACGAGAACAGGGCCTTACTCAATAATTAGTTTAATCCAGTTTAGTTAAGTGGAATTTAGGTCTTTTCAGTTCAGTATTGTGACGTGCTCTATTTTTCTCTCACTAATTACTATTCAATTCAATTAGCTCCGTAATAGAATACCGCCATGAATTACACACACGCAAGTAGTGGCTCGACTCTTTATTTCTTTTTCTAGTGTGAGAAAAACACATTATTTCAGTATAGTTCAGTTTAGTATAGTTCAATTCACTTCAGTTCATTTCGATACAGTTTATTTTACTTTAGTGAAAAAGAACACCCAGATGCTAGAGCCTGTCACATATTCCCTCTCATTTCTTTCTTCCTCATCTCTCCCTCACACGTCTCATGGGATAAGTCCGCTTCAGACAAAACCTGTATTTTTTTTATCCCTCCCTCAAAAAAAAGCTATTCATCATGATCAACCAAGGTTAAGATTGTGTTCTTTTCCGCTTATTAGACCTTACTTAATCAGTGAAAATAAGTGGCAAGACCTTACTCAATCAGTGAGATAGACCTTATTGAATCAGTGAGAATCAGTGGCAGGACCTTACTCAATCATTGAAAATCAGTGGCAGGACCCACATTCCTACTCACAGAATCAGTGACAAGACCTTACTGAATCAATGAGAATCAGTGGAAGGACATTACTGAAACAGTGAAAATCAGTGATAGGACCTTACTCAATCAGTGAAAATCAGTGGCAAAACCTTACTCAATCAGTGAAAATCAGTGAAAATAAGTGGAAAAGAACGCACCCTAGGACAAATAAGTCATTTTGAGCAACAAACCAACAAGAATATGACCATATTGAACAAATCAATCAATCAAGAAAAAAAATATCAACCAATGGGGCACCAGATAAACCTCCTTTATTAGGAGAATGATACATCAACCCACTGGGTTGTTAACTTACCTCTCATATGTGTCTATCTCTTATCTCTTTCCTCTATTTTCAAATTCTCTCTCATCTATTTCCAAACAATAACATTTAAAATAGAAAAAAGATAAATACAAATATAATATGGGTTACCCTCCCACTAGATCAACCAAATATTTTCCCCTTTATTATTCTTTTCTCATTCTGTTATTATTAATTAATAATCAAACTCAAAATAACACTGGAACACGTTCCACCTACCACACCCACGCACGACCCCTTCTATTCAACAACCAATCACAACCCTCCATTCTCCAAAACCATTCGATCATAAAAAATTAACGGCTCACACTAATCTACTAGAATATTCGTATAGCCCTTTCGGTTCCCATTATATCTTCTCTCCATTCATTGAACAACCTTATAAAGAGAGGGAGAGAGAGAGAGAGAGAGAGAGAGAGTGAACTGAACTTGTGCTGTGCTCGTGGTTGCCATACGCGCTAGGGTTTTATACATTCAACATTTTCTCTCTCTTCTTTCAGGTTCGTTGACGTTTCTGTTTTTTGTAATTCTTGTTGTATCTTTATTAGATCTGCTGTGACGTTGACTAGCTTGTTTCATGATCGTTTTATCTGATATGATATGTTTATTTTAGCGAAATGTGATGATATTATGCAATTGATTGATGTTTGATTTAGGGTTTTTGATTTGTAGTTGTAGACTTGTAGTTTGAAATGTAGATTTGGTTTAGTTTTATGATTTTGCTGTTCAAAATGAGTTGAAAATGATGGTTGTTTGCATCTTTTATATGATCGGCTTGTATCTTTTGAAAATCTTGCCATTTGTTATCTCATAATCTTGATTATTATTGTTATCTGTTTTTATATATATATATATATATATATATATATATATATATATATATATATATATATATATATATATATATATATGTTTGGCTGATTTTGAACTGTGTTAAAGTAGTTGCGAAACTGGTTTTCATGTTAAGGATTTATTTAGGTGCTGAGTTTTATGTACTCAAGATTTTCAGGGACGATCCATTAATTGTGATTATACCAGCCACTTTCGTTGTAAATCTTTGAAGTAAAAAATTCAAAATTTTATTTTTTATGCTATAGCAGTACTGGTTTGGATAAATATTAATTCTAACAAGATGGGTTTCTTACAATAACCAATATAAAATGTGGTTTCTGACAATATCACTGTGAACCTGATACATAGATAAAGTGTTGTGTTTTTCTTGATCCAAGAAATTGTTCTGCTATTGTACACTTTAGAAATGTATGAGATCAAATCAGCTATAGAAGTTGGAATCAAACATAATTATCTATGTGGACTTATTGTGATCCAAGACTATGATGTAGGATTAAGTGTGATCAAAATCACTTACAACTGTTTTTTGTTTTTGGTGGTATTGGAGATGGTGATTCTCTGAGGGTCTTTGTGATATCTCTGTTATGGTGTTTTTGATCCTTATCCCCTTGTGAATAATTTAGTAAAAGCTGATTGTTTGTTTTGCCCTTCAGACTTAAGCCATGGGAAAGAGCTACCCAACTGTCAGTGAGGATTACCAGAAGTCTATTGAGAAGGCCAGAAGAAAGCTCAGGGGTCTTATCTCTGAGAAGAACTGTGCCCCCCTTATGCTCCGTCTCGCGTAAGCTTAACTTGTCTGATAATTTGATGTACTTTGAGTTTGGAGATTGAAAATGGTTATATTAATTAGATCTTCTATGTTGTGTTGCAGATGGCACTCTGCTGGTACCTTCGATGTGCAATCAAAGAGTGGAGGCCCCTTCGGCACAATGAGGTTCAAGGCAGAGCAGTCTCATGGAGCCAACAATGGACTCGACATTGCAGTCAGGTTGTTGGAGCCCCTCAAGGAGCAGTTCCCCAACCTGTCTTACGGTGACTTCTACCAGGTATAACTTGTTTAATCTTGCTTTAGAGGTGATTGGCTGCATTTGCTGTTGTTTCTTGTTATTTACTGTTTAAGTTAGTATTGATTTGTATGCTTGGTAATTTTCATTGCAGTTGGCTGGAGTTGTGGCTGTTGAAGTTACTGGAGGCCCTGAAGTTCCATACCACCCAGGCAGAGAGGTTGGTGGTTTTTGGACACTTTGGTGTATTTATTTTTGGTATACTCTGCAGATTAAATTGGTATTTCGCGCAGTATATTACCAATGCTGAATACTTTTGGTTGCTGATGTGGAATTGTTGACCATGATTTTTTTTTTTTAGTTCCATATTTGTTACTCTTCCCCCCCCCCCCCTTTTGCTCTCGTGCGTTGGGGGGATTGGGATGGAGTTTGATAGGTATGATAGTAGTGGCTGATGGGTGGCTGTATGTGTACATCTTATCATTGGGTGAATGAATTGAAGTGTTTGATCTTGCTTGTCTATGTCTAGTTGTTTGATATGCATGTACTTTTGTAGTTTCCAACCCTCTTAATAGATCCGAACCTTTTTGGTTTACAGGACAAGGCAGAGCCCCCACAGGAAGGTCGTCTCCCTGATGCTACAAAGGGTATGCATCTGTAATGTGTATGTGTATGTGTCTGCTTGGTCTCACAAGGATATTAAAACAGAGGTAGTCTAATTAAGATTTAAATATAGGATTTGGTTTTTTACTTAATCTGTTGTGCCATTGCAGGTTGTGACCACCTAAGGGATGTCTTCTGCAAGCAAATGGGTCTTAGTGACCAGGACATTGTTGCTCTCTCTGGTGCTCACACCTTGGTGTGTTTCTTATTATGGACTCTACTAATTGCTTGTTTTTCCTTGGTTAACTAGTTTTCTAACATCAATCTTGGTAATTGATTTTTAGTTTCTGTATTCTGGCCTATGCTAATGCCACAATGTTTGAAAACCCTGCAGGGTAGATGCCACAAGGAGCGCTCTGGTTTTGAGGGACCCTGGACCTCTAACCCTCTGATCTTTGACAACTCCTACTTCAAGTAAGTTCTTTCTAAATTGTTCATTGCGGTTTCCTCTTCCCACTGTTATATTCACACGCCATGCATTCCTTGTCATTTAACTGGTGACAGGGAGCTTCTGAGTGGTGAGAAGGAAGGTCTCTTGCAGCTTCCATCTGACAAGGCGCTTCTGTCAGACCCCGCCTTCCGCCCACTTGTTGAGAAATATGCAGCTGTATGTTTTCTCGAGAAACTCCTTTTGGGCCCCTCCTGTCTGACTCCTGAAATCCCTTTGTTATCATTTCAACTGTTGGTTCCCTTCCATATGATTACCTATTGATGATTCACTGCTATTGTGTTCCATCTTTACCAGGATGAAGATGCATTCTTTGCCGACTATGCTGAGGCTCACTTGAAGCTGTCAGAACTTGGGTAAATGCTCCAGCCATTTTCTTATATTAAGTTTCAAATGTTTGTGGATTGTGAGACAATTCACATGCAACTCTGGGGCATCTTCTAAAGCAGTATTTGATGCGTCTTTGTAGGTTTGCTGATGCTTAAGCAGCTAAACATGCCATCACACAGGAGTGGAAAGCGATCCAACAGGCTCGCACCTTTGCATATTTTGGTTTTTGCACTCACAATTAGCTCCGATCCTTTTCTTGTTTAGCACAACGCTTAGGTTTGCTGTAGTTGAAGGCCTAGTTGATGCTTGTTTTTGTTGTTGGATGTGATGGACCAAAATGTGGCAGATTTTCCAACAAGTGGATTGTTAATGATGTTGATCCTCAAGCTAGTGTAATAATTGATGGATACATTAGCTGTTATGCATTATCTTGGATTTATTCGTAAAACTCCCCATTCATGCAACTGTTTTTGTTTGCGGTTCGGTTAATGAGACGTGGAGGAGGAAGAGTCCCCCATTTCCTTGTGCTCAGATATCCTAGCCTTACATGTGAATTGGTTTTGATGTTGATCCTCTTGCTTCTGTGAGTAATAAATGATGGATACAGGTCACAGGATACGTTAGCTTATATGCATCATCTTGGATGATCTTGGATTTGCTCGGGAAACTCCCCATCCATATCATGTTGCTAGGAATTTACCCGTGGTATGCACGGACGACTAATTTATCAGTTTATTTTTATGTTCAAATTAATCTTTGGTTTTTTGAAAATTATACAGAGCTATATAAAGAATAATGGAAAATAGTGATTGCTCGAAATTCTAAACATGTCATACCACTCATCAGTGTTCTATTAAAAAAATAAAATAAATATCTATCAGCTTTCACTTAAGTTGTAATTGTACATGAGTATATCGTACGTATATAATTTAATTTATAATGGTTTTAAAAGTGACCCGTATTATTTTATTTAAGCATACCTTTACATTACAAATTCCTTGTCTTTTCCTGCTTTACATGATGGTTTTGACTTTTGGCTGTGTTATGTATCAATGAATGCCTCGTTTCCATTTGCCAATGAATTTCTTTTGGATGCATCTCTGTTACCCTTGGATTTCTGATACAGTTATTTATTTAGATTTTTTTTTCCCCTGTTTCCATTTTGTGTTATTTGACTTATTTCTGAGGCTTACCATTTTGGTCAGATGAATTGTGCATTATGTAGTTCTTCTGCTTGTGATACATGGAATATTCGACATTGTTGACAAATGCTTTGGTAGCGGAGGCAAAAAATAGTACATGTTTTAGGCTATATATCGCGAGCTTTTTAATCCAAGAAGAGTAAAGAGAAGAGAGTGGAATCGTGCAACAGTTTCTCCGAGCCTTCTCTGTAACAGGAGTAGCATACATCATAGTCACTCTAGATAATCCATCACTCATCACTATCACTATCACTATCACTATCACTATCACTAACTTTGTCGGTTGTGAAGTTACATTTGCAGTTAGGAGATAGCTTATTAATCGGTGATTCAAAGCCTTCTTTGTCGCAGCTTCCTGATATCATGTTGTACTGATTCACTTTATTTTCTACATGTCTTGTATACTTGCAATATCTTAGCTGTTAGGTCACTCACTGGTTCAGGGCTGCTTAAGGTAAATACTAAACACCCCATTTGTAAGGGGAGCACAAAAACAAGGTCCTGCAACAAGGAAAGGAACAACAAACGGCAACGTTTCATCAGTTGTTGGGCTTGTGGCCCTTATTTGTAATCAATAACTTCCTTATGAGGCCACCTCAAGGTGACATGTCCTTTAGGATTCAATCCTGTCCACCATGAAGCAAATCATAAAATCAAATGAGATTTGGTGACATACCCTTCAGGATTCAGTACTAACCACCTTGAATGGAATCATAAATTTTGGATATTATGCCAAAAAAGGGTGACAAATCCATGTAGTTACAATGTTGTGCCAATGCTAATGGCTGACCCATCTATAAATACAGGTAGCTTCAGAGTTTAGCCTATCAGTTTATCAAGCACATCTTTTCAGTAAATCCCAATATCTCCAAAGACAAAAAGGATAATGAGTAGCATTCCCTTACCAGAAGAGTTGCTATTCGAAATCCTGATTAGACTACCTCCAAAATCTTTAATCAGATTCAGGTCTATTTGCAAGTCCTGGTTTTCTATGATCAGTAAGCCTCATTTTATTTCTCCCCATAAACATCAGAGCCATACTGTTGGTACAAACTACCATGTCCTTTTGAGGCGGTTCTGTCGTGAGTCTCGCGACCATGAGAGGGAAATATACACATTGCATGATGAAAGTGATGAGTACAACACCATTGGGGAATTAGTTCTCCCTGTTAAAGCCGAAAATGTGCAACAATACTTCACCATTGTTAGCTGTGTTCATGACTTGATCTGCTTGTCGGATACTATTCCCTACTACCTCAACCCTTCTGTTATCCTGTGGAATCACGCCATTCGAAAATATCTTAGCCTCCCTTGTGGTGCTGCTAAATATAGTATCTTTGATCGGAAGGCTGGCTGGAAACTGCCCATTGGGTTCGGCTATGATGCTTTATCCAATGACTATAAACTCCTAAAACTTACCTTAAGGTTTCCAATAGTACCGAGAAAAGTTCCAGTAGGGTTTTCTGTAGTAGCAGCAGATGTGTTCTCTCTCAAAAATCGATCATGGAGAAGCATCAGCAACCCTGTGCCTAAAATACCACAGCTAGTAAGCATCCCAGTGTTTCTCAATGGCGCTTTGCATTGGTTGGTCCAGAAGGATGCAGATAGTATTAAGTTCGTCGTGGTAACTTTTGACCTGTATACTGAGGCCTTCGGAGAGATGGGGGGTCCTAGGGAGATAGAGGTTGCCTCACTTTTGAACCACAAGATTGTAGTATCATGTGATTCTCTCTCAATCCTCCATCAATTGAGTGAACATCAGTATCAGTGTACCACATATGGGTGATGAAAGAGTGGTGTGGCTGAATCGTGGACCAAAGTGTCCTCAATTGATTTGGAGGTGTATCCGTAATGGAAAAGTACACTTGGGTTCAGTAGGAGTGGGGGATTGGTGCTGGTCGGGAATGGTCAAAAAGTTGGTTATACTCCCTCCGTGTCCTTACAGATTGTGGAATTTCAGTCCCCAAGTGACTACAGTGCTGCCCATGTTGAGTTATACATGGAAAGTTTACTTCTTCTGGACGAGGAGAAGGATGACCCAACTCAACTAGAGTTTATCAAGAGTACTGATGGCAACAAGTAAATGGGGAAATCGTAAACAAAGATGGAGGGACAGCGATTGCCCTACTGTAGGCAATAGGCGAGGATAAAGTTTGTATTGTTCATCAGTTTACTAGTCACTTACTTTGAGTTATAATGCACCATTCATTACAAACAACCTTTCAAATGCTTTAAAATGATGAAGATGCATACAAACTGGACATGTTTTGTTCTTGTAGAAGTAGGTAACCCGTTATACTATGTAACTTGTAAGGCTTGTACTGAGGCTTCGTTTGGTTCATGGGAGTAAACTTCCTAAGCTCCTATGGAAGTTGTAAATTCGTGAAAAGTTTAGTTACATATTATAGTTGAAAATCCATTGAAGTGTACTTTGCTTGATAAAATGAACTTTCTTGGAAGGAATGCGAATCTTCAGATCCCATGAAAGCAAGAAATCACTATTATTTATTTATTTTTATCAATGAGTGAAATGATACAAAAGCGAAAACCTGAATACCAAAAGTATGCTGGTTCCATAACAAGCAACACAACAACATTTCCTAAGAAATGGTAGGAATATGATCGAACTCCTAAGGGTCTGTTGTCTTCCTTCTACCAAATTTCTGTTCACTTGTTGCAATCAGGTATGTGCTTTCTTGCTCTCTTTAATTTGTGTTTCATGTTACTTGACAGGCATATCTTGAGCTGGCAGAATGTGTGAACCATATCAGTACCTCTATTCTACTCAAAAAATTGGTTCAAGTTGGAAAATATCAAGGTGGAATGTCAGGATATGCATGAACAGATATGCAGGTAACTAAGAATGCATAGAAATGTAAGCAATGTGCTGTCAGAATCTGATATTTTTGGACACACCTGCATATCTTCTGCTGGAATTATTATCCTCTATCACTATTAGAGATGGGAGCTATTCTGTACAAAGAACTAAATGTTATCAATTCTCTGTAGGCTTGTCTGAGGCAGATAGTGTTTGGATAGGAAGAGTTTTACTGGAACTGAGTTGTAATTTCTTGTTTTTGATTTTATATCTCTGTTGTGAAGTTTTGTTCGCTTTCAGGCTCCTTTTCTGAGTTCTAGTTATTTCTGGACTGATTTTGGGAATCAGTATTCTTTCAAATTTTTGGGGAAGTGTTTTTCTGCGTCTTTCTGCTTCCAAAAGCATCCTATTTTCTTGCTGCACAAGTTGGGTAAGGCTACATACATCTATTTACAAGTATTGTTGTCAATTTGTCATAGAAGTTTAGAACTGCTAAACTTGACAAATGTCTGAAATTTATTTCAGAACCTTCCAATATTTCTTGATAGTTTTAATCACAGCTTGGGGTGCTATCCTCATGTCTGTAACACTAATACTGCTGTTTGGTGAGGTAAGGTCCTGCTCAGTTTACCAGAATATGATGTCGGTAATAGAGTTATGACATACGCCCCTTTTATATCTATTGTGTTTTGGGTCTGCTCTTCAGATTATCCCACAGGCTGCTTGCTCGCGATATGGCTTGGCAATTGGGGCTGCTGTTGTCCCTCTTGTGCGAGTTCTTGTCTGGATCTGCTTTCGTGTTGCATTTCCAGTAAGCAAGGTGAGATTACCACAGTTCTCTCCCTCTATGTGCTCTCCATGTTTGTCTTTGCAGCTTAGCAGATACTGATTACTTCTTCCTTTCTTTCCTCTGCTACACTTCTGGAAGTTATTGGACTTTTTTCTGGGTGAAGGACATAGAGCACTATTCCATCGTGCTGAACTAAACTTTGGTCGACTTGCATGGAAATGCAGTATGTAGCTACTCCTTCCTCGATACACTGAATCTTTGGTTTGGACAATGACTTTATCATCTGAATTGGGAGCAACAGATATCGTGTAGAATTAGTTTCTTTCTGACAATATTTACTTGCTTGTTTTTTCATGGACATGCAAACAGGCGGGGAAGGGAGGAGAACCTACCTTAGATGACACCACTATCATCGCAGGGGCCCTTGAACTTTCTGATAAGGGATGCTATGATGCTATGAACACTATAGCAGAAATTTTCGCAATTGACATAAACTCTAAACTCAATAGGTCAAATATATATAATCATCAGAAATTCAGAATCTTAGGGTGCATGATATTGGCATCAAAATCTTCCTCGTCCAATCAGAAGAGTTACAGACTCACTATTGTAATGTCACGGGGCTTTGATGAAACCGATATTGGAGAAAGGACATAGCAGGTTTTCAGTTTATTATGAGAATCCAAGAAACATCATTTGTCTTATTCTGGTATTTCCCTTCTTGGTTTCTAAAGCTATCAACTCTATATAACTATTCTATTAAGGTGCCTGTAACTAGCTCAACAAATGTAAGAATTTTCTCAAGAAGCTGCATTTGCATTTTTGGACAATATGCTCACTCCATATCAGAGACTTCCAATAATTTTCTTACCGCGCGCAATTCAACAAATTTTCATTTTCCTATGCAGGTGAAGACTTTGCTAACTATTAGCCCAGCAGATGAGCTGCCAGTAAAGAATGTTACTATTTGCAAAATCCCAAGGTACCAGTACACTTTCATAAAACTCCACTTGGCTTATGCTTCAGAAGATTTCTATGTTCATATCATGCTAGATAATGCAATATTCCCTTTCATTCTTGTCCGCCGAAGCGCAAAGCATCAAATTTGCCATTATATGACATACAAAATGAGTCCCAGAAAGGTCACAGCCATATGGCTATTGTCGTCGAAAAACATAGCAAATCAGACGAGTCAGAAACTCAGAACTCTCGACAAGTGAATATCCACTGAAAGGTATGGGTATGGCCGTATGCGAATGACATTCCACTTCTAGCTGTGAAATAACATAAACCTTGCCATTTCTTTCCCTTTGTCCCTTAACTTTATTCCCTTTGTTCCATGAATTGTGAAAGTCAGCAAGGCTTAAGGTTAAGGAGCAAGAGATCACTGAAGAAACTGAAGAGATTGCCAGTGCCAGAGACGACACATGAACTGTTGAGAGAAATCTCAAAAGGAAAAGAGTGGTCAAAGCTAAAGAATGTGGATTCAGAAATCTTGCATATTGACAAGAACCAATTATCAAGTTGACTGATCACACCATTGTTTGGAAATCCAGTTGTATATTTGTATAAGAAAGAAGTTCATATTGAGAGCAAATGGTGCATTATTTACAAGGAAATGTTCCCCCAACCTGGTAAGAATGTAAGACAATGCCATACCCTCCAGCATTATTCATTCACTAACTCTCCATACCATTATTACATGAACACCCCTTAAGCACAAAGTGTACAACATGTAGTTAATTCATCAAGTAGAGACCTCATAGGGTCCTATTTGATAATCTTTGTATCTCTTTTTCAATTGGCAAGAAAGTCGAGTTCATTGGCCCATTACATTAGGAAAAAAATAATAGCTAATAGACTCTCAACACACAAACTGACCACCTACAATATGTAATGCATAGTTCAATACATAAAGTTAAGTATACATTACTATTACGACTACATAATATGGATATAGATTAAATATCGAATAAAATCAATTATTTATTATGTGTAATTTTATTGACGATTTTTTTCACATTAGTATTTCTATAAACGATTTTTCAACCATGTACAATGCACAATTCCAGCTAATGTGAATAAAGTAAAGTTCAATGAACTAGAAAATTGATATACGTTTGTTATATGTTTTTCCCCTTAAGCAAGATTAATTATTCATGGTTTATTTATATGGACTAAATTTTCTGTCCTAAATCCCGCCCCTACTCAAATTTCTAATATTATAATGTATTATGTTAAATTTATAATGTTTACTACAATTATCATATATGCTTTATATTTTAAGTTGTTCATAATTTCTATTTTGTATGAGAAATTTTAGATACAAATAAAAATCGTGTAACGAATCGGATTACATACTAGGAAAATCTACCACGAAATAACATGATCGCTTTCCATGTAATAAGCATTTAAAAGGTTGATCTTATATCCTATGAGATGCTACTCATACATTGAATTCTACTCATACATTGAATTGTGCACATATCATATATAGAGTATAAATTTTAAAACACTTCTTATAAAAATAAAAATAAAAATCCTTTCTCCGAAAAATATACTATTGTTTATATATAGTTGCTAAAGGAAACTCATTTTAGTAGAATTCTCAAAACACTCTCTATGACCAATTCCACATTTTTAGCCTCAATTGTTCTTGTCCTCCTCCTCTTATGTAGTAGCAACTTATTCCAAACTATTCATGCTGCTAAAAAACATGGAGGTTTAAGTTTTAGATTGATTCACCGCCATTCTCCCAATTCACCTTTATATCAAGAAAATCTCACAAATGATGAGAGAATGAAGCAACTTATCCAAATATCCCATGCTAGAGTTAAGTCACTCACAAACTTGAGCTTAGTAGGCACAAATAAAAATGTAAATAGCTCAACCAATGCAATTATTGTTCGACCTACAATGACTAAGCAATCTTTTTTGTACTTAGTTCAAGTGGGAATTGGCACATTTGATTCTTCTGATCCACCATTTAAAACATATTATTTAGCCTTAGATAGTGGAAGTGATCTAACATGGTTGCAATGTGAAGGTTGTGAGCCTAATTGTTTCATACAAACGGAACAATATTATCCTAAGAGTCCATCCAAAAGTTACCAACAATTCCCTTGTACAAGTTGCCCTAGAGACTCACAATGTGATCATGGTGGATGTAAGCTCACACGAACATATGGCGATGGTTCAATCGTAGATGCATTTGCGGCTAGAGAATCTTTTACTTTCCAATCTGACGGCGACACGTATGCGCCTGTCCCAAACTTCATTTTTGGATGTGGATTTAGCATGCTCAATTTCAAATAAGGTATGTACAACTGTACTTGTCCATCAATAGCTTCATACATGTCATTTTCATTTTTTTTTTGTTGGAGGTGGTTCTAACTTTTAAGTTTTCACTTTTTAGTTTATTACTAGAATATAAAAATTTACAAAAAAAAGAACATGATTTTTTATTTTCTTATTTCCATCTGCGAAAATTAATATTATTTTAATTTTTTAGCTTCATTATAAATACCTAAACAGTTCAAAACAAAGTTGGACACGAAGTTTAAGTGAATTGAACAATTACATCATGTTGTGTCTAAATGACTCCTGATTTAGGTGAGTTTTTCATGTGGTTTTAAAACATTGATTTTTCAAGGGTATCATAGTCAATTGGACATAGAAAGTTACTTATAAAAAAACAGAAAGATCAATGTGTGGGAACACAGACCGGAATGACAAAATGGAGAAATCTTTGTGGGATGGAGGACATATAATTTTGTTCTTATCCGATCACTCTCTAAGTTTTTAAAAATTTGTTACGTACAGGTGAAACTCCAAACAACCGGATTAGCGGACTCATGGGAATGAATTTCGACGCATTTAGCTTCCTTAATCAAGCAAAGTCGATAACTCAAGGACGATTCTCATATTGCCTTCAACGATTCGACAGCCAAGATAGTTCTCCTATGTTCCTTCGTTTTGGAGATGATATATAGGGAAAACCCGATATGCAAAGCACTCCATTAATACAAGAATCAAACCGTATTCTATACTTCTTGAACCTACAAGGCTTAAGTGTAGGTGATAAGAGACTAGATATCCCTTCTGAGGTATTTCAGGTTAAGAGTGATAACACTGGAGGATGTGTCATAGACTCGGGGGCGACATTAAGTTACATTATCCCGGAAGCATACATTGTTTTCGTAGATAGTGTAATAAGTTTTTTGGAAGCTGAAAATCAGAATGTGAGGAAGATTGTACCTATACTAGGGTTCCCCTTATGTTATGAGCGATACCAGGACCCAACACAAGTAAATCTTCCAGTGATTACGTACCATTTCGAGAATGCTGATTATGCTATTCAACCACTACAAGCATTTTATGTGGGTAAAACAGGTGCTGGAGTTGACATGGTATGCTTGACAAATTTTCAAGCTGATTATAAAGGTATAACCATGCTAGGAGGCTACCAACAAGTGAGTGAATCAACGGATTATATATGATACTACCAACAGTTTGCTACAGTTTGCACCAGATGATTGCTCAATGGCTAATTGATTAATGTTATTAATAACACAAAAATTGTAACAATCTTATGAAGCATGTTCAGATGATATGTGGTTCAATACTTTAATATTCCATGGTATTTTAGTTTCAAAAAAAAATCCCTTTCTATGTTGTATAAGAATTTTTCTTATGTTGACTAAGTGAAAAGAATGCTTCAAATTTAATTTATATTTGTCTAGATATTTTCATACCAGAACCTTATGGTTATTGAACCCTAATCATTAAAATGTCGATTGATTTGTAACTAAAAGAAAAAGTCGATTGATCAAATTGCATGACACCATATATATATATATATATATATATATGCTTGTGAGTGAAATGGATCAATAATGATATCCTTTGAGGATGAACTATCATCTTCATACAATTTTGTCTTTTATATATGACTTAAAACGTCTCTCTCTCAAACACTTAATCCTAATAATATAAAATTGCAAACTTTTAAACATATCGGATAGCATATTTGGGGAGAATGTTATAAGAAAATTGATTATAACTTTATTTATTTACCTTAAAACCCTTATAATAACTTCTACTGTAAACCACCCTTATAAATAAAATTGCTCTTAAGTACGATAAGCACCCGAGTTATAAGGAGCAAAAGCCTAGAAGATGAGGAAGAAAATGTTTTCTACTTTGAAACTATTTCAAATGATCGGATTTATTTAGTTGTTTTTTTTTTTTTTTTTTTTTTGGTTTATATGAAACACAGAAAATTATACAATTGTTTTTCTTTTGTGTTTTTTTTTTTTTTTCCGATACCGAGGGGTAAGCTCTAGAATTAACTAGTCCTAATGCTAAATGGTCATGTCACTCCTCTAACAAAATAGTACAATAGTCAATAAATTTACATATAACAAAGGATGGAGAAATCAAACTTGAAATGTGTGCGGTGTGCCTGTCGGGATATTTTTTAGTTTTTGGTTTTTTGAAATTTAAAAACCTGTTTTTGAAAAACATGTTTGTGATTGTTGGTTGCCACAAATGCCGGTTAGATCAGTAATAGTGAAATTCGTTACATTCATTGTATTCTGCCCTTGTAAACAATCTTCAATCTCAGGCTTATAACTGAGGTAACTTCATCATTTTCATAAAACATAGTACATATTGAATCACTTAACTTTTGCACCACTGCTTGCAAATGATAAATCACACTCATACAGTGAGCTTAAACAAGTCTACCTAAGAAATGAATACAGCCTCAATGGAGTATGAGTTAACAAGAATAACACCTAAATACCTGGAAGACTTAGCGGGGACGAAAACTACATATGGCTTACCATAAAAGCAAAATGGAAACAAAGGATAATAGTCACTGAGGTTGTAATTCCTGCAGCCAACAACAACCCACGTTAAACCTTGGGAGACATTCTATAAGCTTAATTTTGTAGTTGGAGAGTTATCGTGCTTGAAGACTAGGAACCACATACTGCTGAAGCAGGAAGGTGGACTCACTTCTTCTTCTTTTTTTTTTTTTTGGAAACATGGATATCCAAGCTTTTTTGCTTGACTAATCCCATGGACCCTGAAGTTAATGACGAGGAAAACCTCCGGTGGCCTTGAGGGGTCTCGAACTTGAGACTCTGGAATAGATCTCAGAGGTCTTACCAACTGACATACCCCCTCAGGGTTAAGGTGGAGTGGTGGACTCACATTATACAAACGCCCTTGTTCAAGAGCACCTGATGAGTTTCTCCATTGTATAGCATTGCCATGCTCCTGTCTTCACAATCCTCCTTTCCAATAAAATTTTCTTTAGCCACAAAAGAGAACACATCAAGCTAGTGGAGGGCTGGAGCTACATAGAATCTGCTAACAAGGTCCATGCCAGCACACCATGTCACGGTTCTTGGTAGTTGGTATTATCCCTTCACATAAAGAAAGTAAGGCCCTGTTCTCTTCAACGGAATGGTGAGGAACGGAATGGAACGGAACGGCACGGCGCGGATAATTCAAAAATATGTGAGACAAAATGAAGTACAGAATGTGGCGCGGAACGGAACGGAGCGGAATGCAGCATGGAAACGACGAAAAGAACAGGGCCTAAGTATTCAAACATCTAAACGGAGCATATGTTTTAATGCAATATCATCTTGACTCTTGAGTCGATTACTTGAGAAGCAATTGCCAGAGTAAGCTCGTCATAATACTAAGTCAACCACATGGTTATGGAAGTATTAACTACCACGAAATGAAATGCGGACATGTTATAACAACTAGCGTATTGCATGTTGAGAAGTGTTCAACTCCAAGATCAATAGAAAAAAGATACTTGTCTGTTGTGTCTTATGTATGTGGAAAGTTACACAAGGATGAGCATGCCCTTGACATGAAAGGGCAGGCTAATATTCAAATAGGTCACACGCTTCTAAATGGCATTTTGGGTTACTTGATATGCCATTAAATCGCATATACTGAATAAAAGTTACTGCGAAGTAAACAGCATAAATTCATACCTGAGACGACCATCATCTTATGTATCCAAGTGAAGCTCCCACCCAATATATGCAGTTCATAATTTCAGCTTTTTGAGTTGAAGCTTCAGATCCTTCAAATCACAACGTCAGCTTTACTACGCGCTTTGCCCCAACGGCGTCGACGAGCCCGCCTCTTTCTTCCATCAGTTTGGGCCTTAGTTTTCTCCTTTAAGTCCCTCTCTCCCCTCCGTTTGTACATCTTGAAGGTCATCTGCCTATCAGCTGCCATCTTTTTCACTTTTTCTGTGATTTCTGCAGCAATTTGTCTGTTATACAGTTTCTTCAGGCCATTCATTAGCTTTGCAAAAGTGCTTGGCTCTGGCATCACATCTGCATCCATCATTTCCAAACAATAAGAACAAGCCTCTTTCACATGCCCTTTTGAGAAGAGAGCATGGATCCAGATTGTCCATGCATAGACATTCAGCTCGCATCCACTTTTCATGATACAATCCCACACATCCTTAGCTAATTCAAGCTTTTCAGCTCGTAAAAGAGAGTTAAGTAAATCCTTTAAAATACCATATTGAGGGGCAGACAGAAGACCTCTAGCAACCATTTCCTTGAAATTGTCACAAGCTTCAACAAGACAGTCTTGCTCAATGAAGCCATGAATCATTATAATGAAACTATCCACCCCAACACTAAGCCTACTTGCCTCCATCTCATTCCAAAGTCGAATACCTTCTTTTACCTCCCCTAGCTTGCATGCCAAACGGATTAAAGTATTGTATATCTTTGTATCTGGAAAGCAACTGTTGTTCCGCATTTTCTCGAAAAGCTCCATACACTCTTCAAATTGTTCCTTCTTCTCATGAGCTAAAAGTATATGTAGATAAGTGGTTTGATCAGGGGTATGGCCTCGCTGAAGCATAGTGTTCAGAAGCTCATAAGCTCTATCAATCTTGCGGCACTTGCATAGTCCACTAACTAGAGCATTATAAGTAACTACATCAGCATCACAACCACTTTTCCCCATGTCCGCAAAGAGACGCATTGCTTCCTCAGTCTTCTCCATAGTACAAAGTGCCTGGATCAATACTGTATAAGATGCTGCATTTGGCTCACAACCCTTCCTTCTCATCTCTTTCAAAAGATCGTATGCATCCGCCATCTTCCCCGCCACTGCATACCCATTAAGCAAATTATTATAGACCACAATGTCTGGTTCAAACCCTGCCTCCCTCATTTGGACCAACACAAACTTGGCTTCAAAAAGTTTCCCTTCCTTGCACCATCCATACAGCAAGGAAGTGAAATGCTTAAGTGTAGGTGAAAACCTCATTCTCATGTCCTCAAACAGCGAGGCTGCTTCCTTAACACTACCATTCTTGCACAACGCATCCAACAAGCACCCAAAAACGTACTCATCGGGTTCACACCCATATTTAGGCATTTCATCTAACACTGCAACAGCCTTTTGAACCATCCTGGATGATGCAAACCTCCTCATCAACACCACAAACACCTCTGGGGTGATCAATCGTGGATTATCTATCCGCATTTCCTCTATTATCGCCCAAACAGCACCAAATTGTCTCATTTTCCCTAAAGTCCTAATCATTGCTTTATACACATCAAAGCTATGCCTATAACCAGGCTGCCTTGATGCCCACATGAAAAAACTATAAGCTAAATTCCCAGCATCCCCACAACGATTCAACACACGTTCTGTCAAACCAGAACGCATAACCACCCCAGATTCTTGCAAAGCAAGCTCCAATTTTGGAACCCTAGAGTGGAACTTCCTCAAAACTCGATATATTTTCTCAACATCAGCCTCAAATTCATTAAATTTACGATCATGGGCAATGCTATTTTGAGGGTCACTTTCTAAATGTACAAATCCAACCCCACTTTTTCGCTCAACATGAGTTGGGTCTGAAAACTCATTTTGAGGATTATTATAACTGTGCGTGTCTCGCAGGTTTGAGAAATCAGCTGTTAAAGTTATCCGAGCAATGGATTCTGAAGCTACCAAAGAAGGGTGGCAGTTCTTGTAGAGAGAAAATGATTTTGTGGATAATCTGCGCATATTTCCTAGCTATGTTGTATCTTAACCATTAGAGTTCCAACTTGCAGAAATCTTACATTGGATGAGAATTGGTCCGTGGCCACTCTATTGACCATCGAATACCTGGTGAGTAAAAGAAATGACACTCTTAGAAACCCACAAAAAGTAAAGAGCAAAGACAATTATATGACTGAGTGTAGAGATCTTTAATATGTGAATTGGTGTGATATAACAAAAGAACAACAAGCAAGCAAATGCAAAAATACTCCTGTACTAGAAATTATAAAAATACACATTACATAACAGAGTCCAAATTTCCTTTTCCTAGTACTGCTAATTGTCCTTCAATTACCTAGTTCACAACAGAAACAATTACAGAACCATGTTCTCATGCCATCAGAGCCAAAGATCGCAGCTTCTATGATGGAGAAAAAAGTGAACACAATTACACAAATCATTTAATCAAAGACCCAACACAATATACGCACCTGAAATTGATTAATATTCATTCAAAAACCCATATGAACAGTATAGTTCAATTTAACATACCATGTTATTCATTCAAACACCACATATGAACAAATTATGTACGAACAATCGAGTGGTAGAAATAGAATTGTATATTCATGGAATCAATCAAGACAAAAAGGGTTTACCTTACTGTGATTGTGACGGGGAACTGGGCAAGAGAGAGATGGAGTGCCGGAGATTTGGGCGGCGAACTGAGCTGGTCGGCATCGCAGGGAGCGCTCGTAGTGGCCGGTGAGAGCGAATGCAAGAACCCAAATTCCTTAGAACCTGGGCCGTGGACGTAACCGAATCATTAAGCCTCAGTATAGGTCTGACCCGGTTCGTTTCGGCCCGATCTAAGCAGAGGGTCTGGACCTGTTTATGTTCACCACCTAAGAAGCATACATCATGGATACCGACACTGATACGGATACGACAATATAATATTTTAAAAATATAAGATACCTAACACGGTAATTTTTATATATTAATTATTATTATTCAGCCTTTAAATTAAATATATATATATATATATATATATATATATATATATATATATATATATTATAACTTTAAAATCATGTCTTATTAAAAAAAAAATTAAAATTATTAAACATTTCATTCAAATGATTTAAAGACTCAAAACCTTATATTATAATTATTAAGTAACAAATCAAATTAAAATAGACTTAAAAAATCAAGATAAAAACACACGGCTCTTGGACTTGGAGAACAACTCTCTTAAAACCTTGACCCTTTAGCAAGAAGTGTTAAATGTTTTACAAGAAGTGTCCTATGACGAAAAAGATGAAAAGCTATTTAAACTGAGGTAGGAAAAGTTAATTACGCCCTAAGATTAAAAGAAGGGCAACATTAGCAATATTCTACTAGAGATGTAATAGGAAACAACAAGAAAATCAACCACATAACAAACTCCACAAATATTTTATTCTTACTTAATGAGTTTCATTAATACGCAAAACAAAGTTTTTTCCAACTTCATCTTCCCCTACTTGTTTACTAAAATGAGGAAAATCAATATATAGTAATGATACATTTTCATTTGGTAGAAATATAACAACAATCACTCACAAGTCACAGTGATCATTAAGTAGACTTTTGATATAAACAAAATGGTACCAACTGGAAGTCTAGAAGTTGAAAAAAACCTTCACCACCATTGGAGTTTTTTTAGCATATATTAGGATTTAACCTATTTAACCGTCGTCTCACTATAAAACGCTTTAATATAAGTTTTTGGGTTGTTTGTTGTTTCAAACTTTGGTCATTAGTCTTGATTTCCGTTTTTTAACAAAAATCCTACAATTCTACAACCAATTCCGTGATTTTCTTCAAGTATGTACTATGTTGGCGGGAATAAATGAATTTTTAAATTGTGGTGTCTGTCTCTCACTGCATTTTCATGGGTAAATCCTAATTACCCATTAACCAGACAAATGTGCAATTTGAGTGTTGCCCAAATTTTGTGAATTCTGCCCATTGCAAAAACCTAGAAAACAGCAATAGAGCAGGGGAGAACAAACCCAACAGATGATGTAAGTTCTCTATTTGTGTTTGCTGTTGGATGTTAATGTACTCTAATTGAATTATTATTATTATCATTGTTTTTATTATTTGCTTGCTTTGGTTAATTATACTAACAAAATTCGATAGTTTCCAATTTAGCTCAATTTGGTTAATTAGGGAAATAAATTTTGCTGATTGTGTTTTGTATTTGTTTGGTTTTTGTTTTTGTGAAGAAAATTTATGTAGAATTCCTGGAAAATATTTATCCCTACCCAACTAAGCCTTTAAAAAAGTGTGAGGGAACTAAATCACTTTTTGATTTGTTCTTCCAAGAAAACAATTTTGGAAATAGATCAGATGAAATTAGAAATCAAAAATACAAAGCATATTTTTGGCTGGTGAACATGTACACACTAAAAAGTTGAATGAGATTCACTAGGTGACATATCCTTTAGGATTCAGTCCTATTCACATTGAACGATATCATAAAATCAAATGAGATTTGGTGTCTGGTGACATACCCTTCAGGATTCAGTTCTAACCACCATGAATGGAATCATAAAATTCGGATATTATGCCAAAAATGGGTACCAAATCCATCTAGATGCACTGTAGTACTAGTTGTGTCAATGCTTATGGCTGACCCATGACACCCCCATCTATAAATACAGGTAGCTTCAGAGTTCAGCCTATCAGTTTACCAAGCACATCTTTTCAGTAATTTCACAATCCCAATATCTCCAAAGAAAAAAGGATAATGAGTAGCATTCCCTTACCAGAAGAGTTGCTATTTGAAATCCTGATTAGACTACCTCCAAAATCTTTAATCAGATTAAGGTTTGTTTGTAAGTCCTGGTTTTCTCTGATCACCAGCCCTCATTTTATTTCTTCCCATGCACATCAGAGCAATACTGTTGGCAAAATATACCATCTCCTTTATTTTGAGGCGGTTCTGTCATGACCAAGGGAAGGAAATATACTCATTGCGTGATGAGAGTGATGAGTACAACATCATTTGGGAATTAGTTCTCCCATTTAAGACCAAAAAGGTGCAAAAATACTTCAGAATGGTTGGCTGTATTCATGGCTTGATCTGCTTGTGGGATGATACTTCAGAATGGACCAGCCAATGCAAAGCGCCATTGAGAAACATTCGGATGCTTACTAGCTGCGCTATTTTAAGCACAGGGTTGCTGACGCTTTTCCATGATCATGTGATTGTAGATTCAATGGCGCAGATTGTTGATTCATGTGATTTTTTCTCAAACCTCTATCAATTGAGTGAACATCCGTACCACATATGGGTGATGAAAGAGTATGGTGTGGCTGAATCGTGGACCAAAGTGTCTTCAATTGATTTGGAGGTGTGTCCAGAATGGATAAGTGTACTTGGGTTAAGTAAAAGTGGGGGATGTATGTTGGTTGGGAATGGTCATAAAGTTGGTTATGCTCACTAGGAGTCCTTACAGATTGTGGAATTTCAGTCCCCGGGAGACTATAGTGTTGTCCGTGTTGAGTTATACATAGAAAGTTTACTTCTTCTGGACGAGGCAAACGATGACTCAACTCAACTAGAGTTTATCAAGAGTACTGATGGCAACATGGAGATGGGGGATCGTAAACAAAGATGGCATGACTGTGATTGCCCTACTGAAGGCAATAGGCAAGGATAAAATGTGTGTTTTTCATCGGTTCACCAGTCACTTACTTTGAGTTATAATGCACCATTCATTACAAACAACCTTTCAAATGCTTTAAAATAATGAAGATGCATACAAACTGGTATTGTTTTGTTCCTGTTTAAAGTCGGTAACAACGTTATACTATGTAACTTGTAAGGCTTGTTCTTGTTGGATATATTTCAAGTGAAAGAGAATAATGGGTTGTTACTACTTTATTATAATAACGTAGCTACAAATGACATGGAATGATCGTGATCTTTTTCATGTTGTGTCTTGAAGTATGAAAGATGGTTAATATTTTGGAGAAACAAATTGATATTACTCGTTGTAAAGAAAAAAAATAAAAATTGTTGTTCTTGTGGCATGTGGGGAGCTGTTTTAAATACTTAATCCACAAGTTATTGCATGTCACTTGTTGTCATCTTTTAGTTAAATCTTATCATTAGTTTCAATGATTATTTAACTACCCATAACCGCTCTATCTCTTACACAAAAACTCTAGAAAAGGCCATCATTCTTCTGGGTTTTTATACAAGAAAAATCTGATTTGTATCTTCTTCAACCCATGATGTGTATGCTATAGATACACATGTTGAAGCTATAATTGTTCTTGTTGTTATACTTCTAATAGTTTGTAATAGTTCACATAAATGAAGTATTTGTCCATTGTTGTAATATCTAAATTCTCCAATAGTTCTTAGGCTTCGTTTGGTTCATAGGAGTAAACGTCCTACGGAATTTGTAATTCCATGAAATTTTAGTTACATAGGTAAGTTGAGAATCCATGGAATTTGTATTCTTTGCTTGATAAATTGGACTTCCTTGGAAGGAATGCAAAATGAGATAAATATCCCCATCCATTTACGAAGGTATGAGGTGAACAATTTGGGTAGGAGTTAGGACAAGCATGGGAAGTTCCACTTACCTAAGCCCCCTAGGCCCATGAGGCATGGGAAGTAGCTTACATAGTGAAGTTCCACTTTCCAAAGAAGTTGATCAACCAAATACTGGAATTTGAACAACTTACACGGGACTTACAATTCCCATGCTATCTTACATCCAACCAAATTGTTGACACAATTGCCAGTTTGGTAACTTTGGTTAGGTTAGATTTATGCAAATTTAGGGGTTTCCTGAAGTTCACATAAGCCTTTCAAATTTCTTGCTAGATTTAATTTCTAATCATGCTCAATACAATCATCATCATCAACAACAACATAACCACAGTGTCTCGAAAGAGGTTCCCCCGTAGGCGGGGTAAGGGGGCTCGGTTGTACGCGGCCTTACCCATGTAAAACAGAGAGGTTATGGTCGATTATTCTATCTTGCACACTGCAATCTGAAAATAGCAATTTTGTTGATGGCTTGTGATTGTTGTAGTGTTTGTCTGTCCTTTGAATAGTGCAATTGTCAACCCCTTATTAAGTTGAATCTGTGAATGATCTTTGACTAGCATAAACTATGAGATCATCAACTTTGTAGCTGAAGCCAACCGTAATCCTGGCTATTGCACATGCATCATTGTTGACAAAAAACTGGCTAGGAAGATGCAGTGTTGAACTTGTAATCATTATATACCAACTCCACGGCTATTTGCCAACGCCAAGTATTGAGTATGGTTACAGTTCAGATTTCAGCAACTCGGAAGTTGAAGGGAGGAAAGTACTATGCTTTTTGAATGACTATATTGTCTATATGTGACCATCTATTGCAGAGAAAACAAATGGTTGTAAAAGAAAAAAGATGTTATACATTGGGGATGAAGGTTCGCAGACTGCACCATCTTGAATGTTTAGCTAAATTTTGTAGGCTGTATAGGTTATGCAAGACGAATAAGGCAATGTTCTTTATGTAAGATGTCATTCCAAATCTATAATGCTTGTAAATTCATAGTTTCTTGTACTTCGTTCTTGATTCATAAGTTGATCGCATAAGTGTTATCAAACAAATATTTAGGCAGATATACAACACATGCAGCATTATTCATATGGTTCTCTGAGAAAATCTTTGGTGCTGAACTGCTGTTAGAGTAGCTAAAGATAAGTTTGGTGAAACCTGATATGCGAGTTTTTTGTAGTAGTGAAATCTGGTGGCCCATGCCTTTAGTTCATCATGAGACTGTGTACATGGAGCATCAGAGGTTTGTTAACCTCTAAAACTACAGGAAGTGAAAAGTTCCCTGTGGGAGAATAACTGGATTTCTTAGGTCTTCTTGAGACTAGAATAAAAAGAAACATTCAGTTGCAATTGGAAGAAATGTTTTCGCTGGTTATAATACTTGTGATAATTATTTCTATCATAGAAATTGTAGGATCTGGATTTTTTCGAACTCCTATAATCTAGATATTATTGTGGTGAAGACTTCAAGGAAGCTTATTCACTGTAACTTGTAATCAAAGGTGTGAAATCTGTTGCTACCTTACTTTGATATATGCAGCAAAGAAAGTGAGGTGCACAAGGAGCTGTCGTTTGAGCTTGTTGATTTGAAAAATCAACTGGATGAACCATGGCTGCTTATGGGGGATTTCAATGTGGTTTTAAAGTGATGAAAGAATGAGCAATGCCCAACCTGATCTTAGAGCTATGGGTAGATTTTGTTCAGACTTTGGGAGTGACTGATATGACATCAACAGGGTGCCATTTTACTTGCAAAACAAGCAGAAAGAAGAGGATGAAGTATTGAGCAAATTAGGTAGAGTGATGTGTGATGAGAAAAGGGTCATGAGGGGAATTCAGGCATGCGGAAATTTCCTCCCTTGTGGAATTTCAGATCATTCAGCAGCTACAGTTTACGTTCATGAGAATGCACCATCTATGCCTAAGCCTTTTAGGTTTCTGAAAGAGTGTTTGGTCTAACTTGTGAGTAGCTTCTACTTTTCCCCCTTTTTATTCTCACAAACCACCCCCTCCACCACCTCCTCACCCCCATTTTCAGCTTTTAGAAAGTTTACCCCCTAGGACCCCTGAGGAGGCCTTGGAGCTTCTGCTTTTGTGTCTCCTAGGGAGTGTTTTGAACTTCTTATAAGCTGAAAATGGGGGTGAGGAGGCCGTGGTGGTGGTTTGTGAGGGAAAAAAGGGAGAGAAGTAGGAGCTACTCTCAAGTTAGGCCAAACACCACCTAGATGTATGGCGTGATGATGAGAATTTTATGCCCCGGTACAGAAGATATGGGAGACTCCTGTGTTAGGGAATCAAACCTGTACTGAAAAAGATGCATAAGTTCTTGAACCTCTCTGAAAACGTAAAGCATGCAAAGAAGCTCTACCTCATATCCAGACCTAGCTGGAAATGAAGAGCTACTAGAAGAAGAAAAGATAGCACAACAGCAGTATGTTAAAATAAAAAAAAGTAGAGTTCAAGGCTCTAACACAAATGGCAATGATGAGAGCTAGAGCTCTGCCTATTTCTTTGCTAAGGTGAATCATAGGCAATCAATTGTGAGTTTGTGACAATAACTGATGTTTTGGGAGTTACAAAAGAGGGGAGTATGATGTTCCTGGGGCTTTCATAGATTTTTCCAAAAAATTGCTCAAGAAAAATCAAACTCAAGATTTGGTCAACCCTGATATTATTGCTTACAAGTTACAGCAGCAATTACTCCAATTGAAATCAAAGAGGCTATATTCTCAATTGTGGAGGACAAATCCCCTGCCCAGATGGATGGCTTTTCATCAGCCTTGTTTAGAAGGGCTTGAGAGGTGGTGGAAGAAGATCTGTGGACTGCTATTCAGAGCTTCTTTATCTCAGGGAAGCTCATGCAACAGGTAAATGTGGCATTCCTCACTGTGATTCCTAAGACTGATAATCCCCAGAATGTTACAAAGTTTCGGCCAATCTGATGTTGTAGTGTAGTGTATAAGGCCACTACAAAGATATTAGCAAATAGACTCTAGACGGTAATGGGTGGGTTGATAAGCACGGAACAAGGAGCTTTTGGTTTTAACAAATATATATTTGAAAATATTGCTGTAGCTTATGAGGCACTTACACTATGGGAGGAAGAATGTTTTCCCAAGGACAGTGTTCAAAGTTGACATTAAGAAAGCATATGATACTTTGAGCTGGGAATGTCTCAAGGATGTTTTGCAGAAGAAGATGGGTTTTCCTAGGGTTTTTGTTAATTGGATCATGTCATGTATTAGTTTTTCTAGTTATCTGGGGCATTATCAGATGCTTTTGAGTATTATTTTGCCATATTATATGCTATCTTAAGAAGTTTTTTAACTACTTAATGGTCTCCTTGATTGGGCTTCTTTTTCTTGCATTTTACAAACATGTTTGATTATGCTGATTGCATGATGATTAGCCATATTGATCCTGTTTCTTTGGTTTATTTGACAGTGAGATGTCATTAGCTAAACTAGATCAGATGTTGTCTCTAGTAGAACTGAGAGTCACATTCTTTGTTCTTTTAGATTCTCTGCACAGAATTTTCTGTGTATTTGGTGCGTCCTCTTTCAGTTTGTGCTGTTGCTATTTCATTGATAATAAAACAGAATAATCACTAAGTTGCACTATGGATATCTCTCTAAATGTAGTTGTACTTAGATCTCTGGCATACTTTGTTATAATCATTGCAACTTGTAAGTTACTCACTTTACGAGAGGAATGAACGTACACATTTCTGGCATCTTAAGGTCTTCTGCATTCTGAATTGCACTTCTTTCTGTCAAGTGGTCCCGGTCCCTTTCATCTGCGAGATATTCCAGTTCACAATCATTTGCGTAGAAATTTTTGTCGCTGCTGAGTTTTATCTCTAATATGAATACACAACCTAAGCTTTTCCAAAATGGATATGAGATATAATATTAGTTGGCTGCTTTCATATGCCCAATTTCAGTGTTAGTTTCTAAAGCATTCTTTTCCTCGTTTGTTTTTCTTCTCTTGTCCCGATGGGAAGTATTCCCTCAATCCATAAATGTGAATGGTTCTCTCCGTGCTTCTATCAGGCAGATATTTGTCGATAGAGTAAATGTTTTTACTGGAAGTGAAAGGTCATGTCCTGTTTTATGTTTTAGCATATCACTGGTCTCGAGTTGCTTTTTCTCTTCGGAGATATCTTTCCTAATTTCTTATTTTTTTTGACAGGGTGTGACTTTAAGGAATGAGTCATTCTTCCTTTTAGAGTATTTGAAACCGAGTTTGGGGTAAAGACTACATACATCTGGATGACCGGACCTCCCCAGACCATACGAGAGGCAGAACTACTCTGTGTTGTACTAGTGTGCTTGTTTTGGGAATAACTAATACAGAGCAAAGAGGGAAGGCCATTAGTATTGAGATGAATCAAAGGTTTGTTTGTCACTGGATGTTAACTGAGGTATTAATAATGCCAAATTAATATCACGGGAATGTCGGAGATTTTCAAATGGATGAAGATCACTTCACCAAATTTCTATGGTACGCAGTTTTCCCCAAAGGGGATGCCATCATTGATTTAGAATACAATAATGGTGCAGTTTAAATGCTTACTGTTACTCCATACAACATATTATAGCACTTATCTTGTTCAATGAATAATTGGATAATAAAAAACAGAAAGGCTACTAAATTAACTATTGAATTTATCCTGCAGGTACTGAATAATGGTCCGTAGTGCTTATGTTAGTCTTCAATATGTACATTGTTCATACTTCATCTGTGGTGAAGGTTACCCTAACCTGTTTCAGGTAGGGTTCAATGTTTCCAGTGGAAGTCAATTGGAAAGTGAGGTTGATGAACTCATTTTGAATCGTCAGGGTCGTTAAAAAAATGATTCAGACCATGCTCTTCTTCTTCAAGGTTAAGCAAACTTTGGACTGGATGACTGTTGATATAAGGTAACCGACGCCACAAACTGCTTCTTTTCACTAGTATCCAACTATTCCATAGAGTTTTCCTGATTGCATATTCTAAGGAAGATCAATGCTCATATGGAATTGTTCCTGCAACATATGCTGGTTTCTTGTTCTGTCATTCTTTTCTTCTCCAAAACATTGGAACAGAGCGAGGGCCACAGTTCAGGTTGCCCCCCCATGCATGATGTTTATCGATGTAATATCTGTATGATCCCAGTGAATGAATGTTTATACTTAAAATCAGTATATATCTACACATTTCTTATTCTTAATCTGAAATTGCAGTTCAAATTGAAAAAAAATTGAAAAACGAAGAAATCAGAATAATAGCACTACGCAAAATGTTCATTACAGTTTACAAGGATTTACTAGCATCAAATTTTTTTATTAAATTTAAGTCGTTTCATCAGGTGAAACCTAGTGTAGCTAGGAATTTTTTTAACCTTGGGGTTTCTAGGAAACATTTTACCCCTACTACATTGCCTCAAAGAAATCGTGTTGAACATAAATACGTGAAGGAAAAGGCTAAATGAAAAGCACACTCTAATTTTCTATCAACAATATGATTTCGGACGTAAAAGATAAAGTTGGAAAGTAATCCTCTATTTCTATTTGGAGGTAAGCACACCCTGAATCATTGTATGTATGAGATCAGGTGCATATCCTTTGAGATTCAATCCTTGAATTGGAAAAGGATAATTTGGATTTAATGCCTTAAAAGGCTTAATGTAAATTAATCTAATCTAGACATTTTGTATTTGGGCAAATGCCAATGGCTGACCCATCTATAAATACAGGTAGCTTCATCCTATAAGTTTGTCACATACCTCTCTTCAATATTTCACAAACACCTACTATCCAAAGAAAAGAACAGAAAAAAATGAGCAGCATTGAGCTACCAGAAGATTTGGTACACCAAATCCTGATTAGACTACCTTCAAAACCTCTAATAAGATTTAGGTCTGTTTGCAAGTCCTGGTACTCTGTTTTCAGCAGCGAACATTTTATTTCTTCCGCATGCTCGCTACAACCATAATTCTGCTACCAACTATCTTCTCCTTTTGAGGCAGTCCTGCCGCCACCATCATAGGGAAATATACACAATGCATGATGAGAGTGATCAATACAAGATGATTGGAAAATTTATTTGTCCTTTCAGGTCCCTAGCGGAACCATACTTTAGAGTTGTTGGTTGCGTTCATGGCTTGATCTGTTTGTGGGATAACACTGTTGACTTCTCCCTCAACCCTTCTGTTGTCCTATTGAACCCCGCCATTCGAAGATTCATTACCCTTCCTTGTGTTGCTCATCAGATGAGGCCTCTTTATTGCTTGTTTCCTGGCATGATACTGTCCATTGGATTTGGCTATGATGCTTTTTCCAATGACTATAAACTCCTCAAAATTGCTTTTACTTCTTCATCATTCCTACCCAGAAATTCTGTAGTTGCTGTAGATGTCCTCTCTGAAGAATCGATCTTGGAGAAGTATCAGCAACTCTGTGCCTAATATAGCGGAGCTAGTTGGCAGACCATTGTTTCTTAGTGGCGCTCTGCATTGGTTGGTTCAGAAGGATGAGCATAATAATATGCGCGCTGTGATGACATTTGACTTGAAAGCTGAGGCTTTTGGAGAGATGGCGTGTCCCAGGGATGTAGAGGTTTCCCTATGTCAAACTGACAGTATTGAAATTGTACGTGGTTCTCTCTCACTCCTCCATGAATGGGATGAAGGTCGGTATCACATACAGGTGATGAAAGAATACGGTGTGACAGCATCATGGATCAATGTGTACTCAATTGATTTGGAGGTATACCCATTATGGAGAGATATACTAGGGTTCAGTGGGAGTGGGCGATTGGTGTTGGTAGGAAATGGTCACTACGTTGGTTACCCTCACTCAGAGTCCTTAGAGATTGTGGAATATCAGCCCCCGCAAAACTATAGAGGTGGCAATATTGATTTATACATGGAAAGTTTAGTTCTTCTGTGACGGGGAGGATGATAAATCTACTCAAGTGGAGTTTATCCAGGGTACTGATGGCAACAATTAGGGGGGGGGTGGGGTGTAAATGATGATGGTGGGACTTGTAATTGCACTGGATTGATAACGTTTGTGTTTTTCATCAGATCACCAATCAGTCATTTTGAATTAGATGCACTTCTCATCACAAATGACTTTTCAAAAACTTTAAAATGAGGAAGATGTATATAGACTGGGCCAATGGCCTTGTTTTGCTCTTGCTGAAAGTAGGTAACCCGTTGTACTATGCAAGGGTTGTTCTTAGTTGTCTGTCCTTATACCTTGTTTAGTCAATTGCTAATTTGGTTAGGGTTAGGTTTACGCAAATATATGGTTTTCCTTGAGATCTCCGGGAGGCTTCAGGTGTCTTGCTAGATTTAATGCCTGTCTAATCTGAAAATGGGTGTGAATTATTGATTTCCTTTGAGATGTTACACTAGTTATGTGATTGTCATTGCATGTTCTGATGATTAAGTCCTTATATAACGTAGATATTTTTGTTGCTAAGCAAAAGCATTAGAATTACAGAACCTTGAAATAAAATTAACAAAGCATTAATTACATTTGTTTCATTCACACTACAAGTACGATACTAGAGCATATGAGGATCTCTTTCCTCACTTCTTTCTTATCCCATTTCCCTCCATATAGTACATGTTTGGGTTAATGTGTCAGTGTAGTTGACATATATTCTAGCACGTTGATCCCAAGTCAGTATTGACCATGTGGAATTGCTAATCTTGGTTTACTCTATGAATGTATATGTATACTGTCTGTTTCAGTCTTCTTAGGAACTCAACAAGGGTTTCTTTGGAAACATTTCCATGCTCCTAGTTTAGTGGTTGCATTACAAAGCCGCTTTTTTATGTTAATTTTCAACTTTAGAAGCCCTGAGATTTCTCACTACTTGTACAGTTGGGAGTTTAAAATTCCTTGCTTAAGGATTATACTTTTGTCTCTTCAGTCTTATGACTGTCAGAATCTTCGGTTGATACTCTGCTATAATCATTTTCCTCTATCAGTAACAGATGGAGGCCAGTCTCAATTACTAACATAACAATGGATTCGGGCTTTTCCCTCCATATTAATGCTTTAACAGGTTCTAGTCTTCAGATATGCCAATGGAATAGTCAGACATGTTATTTTGCCATCTTATATGCCATATCTGGATCCTACAGTATTGGTTTTTTGAATAGCATAGATCCTACAGTATTTGATAGTGGCTTATATGATTTCTAGAATTATATGGACTGTTGCATGCTATATTTGATCTACGACATCGTGAAACCGTCATGTAGATAATGTTTTATCTTAGACATTATTGGATCTTCAAAAGGTTTGAATAAGAGTAACTAAAGTAGATCAGATGTCTCTAGTACAATTGAGCGATTGGTAGAGTGAGCTCTCTCAAATTTTCTTCCCTAGGATTTGAGCTATTCAATCTTATCAGTAAAAAAGGGTTCAGAATTTGTGGTTGATTTCCTGCATATTTTGCTGCGTCATTTTACCAAACAGAAATGTTAGTAAGTTGCTATATGGGACTTGAGTAACATATCTATGTAACTCATGTTCTTTCCCTCCTGAATTAACAGGTTCTGAGCAATTAGCGAGCATCAGGGGCGCTCACAGTATCGATTGGATAGCAGGCTAAAGTGCTCCAACTCTGGATGTCAGGCCATTAATGCAACAACTGAAGATGTCTGATTGTAGCTAAATTGGCGAGGTAGCTTTTCTATTTCGTTTGTTATAAATTTACTAGTATCATACACAAGGCTGGTTAGAGTGTAGGTTGACAAATGTGAAAAGTGTTTTTTGGCTATTGCTGTATAAATATTGGTTTTAGAATCACAAATTTAAGAAATTATAGCTACATCTCCTGCTTCAAATGATGATTTTAGCTGTGTTATGTGAATGTGTAGCGGTGTGGGATGAATGGATAAATTTCCATTTGCCAAAGAATTACTTTCAATGCGTCTCCATCCCCCTTATTTAGAATTTTAATATTATTACTTGTATATCATTTGTTGTTTTTTCCCCTGTTAGCATGTTGTATTTCTGAGGTTACCATTTTCATTAGCTAAACTGAAAATACAATGCATCGACACTTTCGCATTTCGGTGTATACAAAACAGGGTGTCAGATGAATTGTGCACTGTATCGCTCTTGTAGTTGTAATGACTGGAGTATCTAATATTGTTGACAATGATTTGGGACTTAAAAAGGGAAAGGAAATAGATCTGTGCAACGGTGCAATGACATAGACAAAAACTAGTAGATCACTAGAAATATGTCTAGACTTATTGAGAACTCATCACTCATCTGTTATGAACTTACAAATGCAGTTAAGCGATATATTGGTAATTAATCAGTCATTCAAAGTGAACAGGCAGATCACTAGCTTGATCTACTACCTTTTCGCCACAAATCTCCTGGTATCATGTTAAGCTGACTGAATTTTCAGATGGATTATATTTAGACTTTGAGATTGCTTTCCATGGTCGGTAATCTAGTCTACCTTCAGGATTTCATTGGCAATTACAATCGATCTTTAACTCCATTTTCTACCCCTGGCCTCTTGCATACTTTGCCATATTGTCACTACAAAAGGGGACATGAACATCGAACTTTGATGTTCCCTGTGTACTCTTCAGAAATACTAAGTATCCAACAGTATAACAGGTGCACAGAAAGAAGGAACTTTGGGAAGGATTAAGGAGCATCAAGTAGACTATGTTTTATCTATTCTTGTTCCTAAAACTTAGTTTTTACTTTGAAAATAAGCAAAAAGAACCAAATTGAAAATTCACAGTTAGAAAACAATTTTACAAGTTTGTAGACTTAACAGTTCCTTGTTGATCTGTTTCTCCCATCTTTTCTGTTGGCAGGTTCTCCCCCTCATTGAGCAGGACAAGGCTCTCAATGCACGGTGTCATTTGCCGCATAGTTGCTGGATGCAGATCAGGCGGAGGAAAAGTATCAAACTCATGCGTACGACACCCAGTATTGGTGTCATAAAAACGTATAGAATTATCAAAGTTGTAGCACATCAATTCATCATTTCTTCTTATGCTTACTGGGGGAGTATATCGTTTGATTATACATTGTTTAGCCCATGCTTTTTGCACACCATACTCTTCCATGACCCACAAGCAACAATCGTAACCTTTGTGTTCGATTTTAGAAAGCAATCCGCGCCATGCCTCAATTTTAATGTGATTGAAACTGGTAATGTTGGTAACATCAGCCCAGATGCGATAGTTCTGAAGTTCCTTAGGCAGCATAATTTTCGTAAATGTTTCTGTCCTTAGATCGAACACCACAATCGAGTGATCCATAGCCAACCAGTGAAGCATACCATTGAGATGAACGCCTACTCCCGGTATCATAAGAGGCAAAGAGTTCCCCATATCCACCTCAATCCAACCATCTGTCTTGAGCTTAAAAATTTGGATTATTGACTTCCCGCCAAAATTATAAATATTGACAAACTTGTAATCATTACCTAAAGCATCAAATCCGAACCCTGTAGCTGTTTTATTGAGTTCTCTCCATACAACACCTTCATGATTAGCCATTGGAACGGTTAACAACTTACACTTCCTGATCATAGGATTCCATAACATCAAATAATCAGTAGTAGTACGAGTCCTTTGATTCTTATAATTTCTCAAGCATACCAGCCCATTAGTACAATCCACAATAAAAAAAAATTCAGAAAAGTCTGGTGAATCAATATCTATGATCTTCTCAAGAACGCCGTCATTGTTGTCAGAGTACAGCGCGTATTTGTTCACTAGAGTCCCCGGTAGTCGTTAATGTTGTTATACTTCAAGTCGTAGTAACTACATCGCACTAGGGCATTGCAGTGGTTGGCATTGTTATGGTTAATGTGTGCAGTGGTGAACATAGAGCTAGTAATAAGAGAGTTGCATGATTTCGAAACGCACCTGAATTGTAACAGAGATTTTATAGGTAGTCTTACTAGTATTTCCATCAACAGCTCTTGGGGTAAGTATGTTGTTATAGTAACCATGAGCTATTTGGTTCTGTCTCTATGTTTGTTTGTGCTTGTGGTGTTTGGGTGAGGGAGTCCAAGCCTTTTTTGGCATATATTTAGTCACGAACAAACAAACAAACAAACAAGAAAAAGGAGGAATGAAAAATTAGGGTTTTCTTTTTCTTTTAAATAGGAAAGATAGTGGACGAGCTAAAAAATAGGAAAGATAGTGGGACACTTTGGCCCAATACAAGGTAATGGGAGGTGGGCTCAAAGGGCCATAAAATAAATAGTTCCTTCAAGTCTGAAACAGAAGTGGATGAATGTCAAATCCCCAACTTTAAAATTGGAGGTTTCAGAATTTTACCAATTAAACTCTCTCCTTTTGTTCTAAACTAGTTTTAAAGTCCGTGCGTTGCACGGATTGAGTGAAATGTCTGTATATTAATATTCATTTGGTAAAATACGTACACTAACATGCCTATTTAAAAAAAAATCATAAATAATTTCTAATTGATTATAATTATGCATGCCATATAGTGATGCTAGTTTCATACTATCCTTAGTGATTTAGATCGATCTCTCTATTATTTTTCACGCCCCTCGGATCATCAAGATTTGCTAAAATAAATAAGAAAACTTTAAACTAAAGAGATATAGGGAGAAGAAAGGGTGAAAAAATGATCAAAAATAAATAAATGGAGAAGTGATTATGTGAGACGTTTAATAAAAAGAGATATTAGTTATCATAATCCTTCTAAAATGGTACCAAATTGTACCTCCGAAAATGGTTATTTTAAAATCGTTGTTAGATCGATGTTTAAACACAATATATCATATCACAGGAGCCTTAAATCAATAAAAGGTGAAATGTGAACATGAGGAGAAGCATATATATCGCATTCTCCACTTTTTTTTTCTTTCAAAATTCTAAAAGTATTTCTGGCTTATGTGGCTTGCTTTTAATTTTTTTTGTTGAGACTAATTGCTCAGGTGATGCAACTTAGTAATCAAACTTGTGCTATGCACGGACTTAAAATATACTTGATCGAATTTATTTTCAAGCCAATCTTACATGTTTCTTATACATATTGTAAATGAATGTTTTAAGGCACTTTTCGACGCGAATCTGATGATTTAAAAGATTATTTTTCAGACATGCAGATAAGTTATATTTGATTCTATAAATATTTGACAAATATCTAATATAGCTCCTATAAAACTCTAGAGGTCTTTAACAACTCAAGCTCTATACATATTTTATTTTCTCACATTTATTTATTATTTTTGTAATTGCTTGCTTAGATGACATTCCTATGTGGCATGATGCTCATAGGATGCACGCGTTCAAATTTATATGTTTTGTTGTTTTCGTTTTTCTTTTATTAGCAAATATCATATTTTAAAATTTATTTACTGAAATTAATATTATAACACAATCTTACAAGTTTATAGTAAACATATTATAAATGCATCTCATTTCGAAGTATTTCTCGATACGAATATGATGGTGTAAATATTATTATTTTTAAAGATGTGTAGGATAGTTATATTCGAATTTGAATATTAGACAAAGATAATGGTAACACAATCTTACAAATTTATTGTAAATATATTATAAATGCATCTCAAACGCCAGTACAATACACAACTAGACAGGAGGCTAAACGCCAGTACAATTAAAACTTTGTTCTTCCTTGCTAGATGGCAACCGGCAAGTCCTCACCTCCTTCCACTAGAAGTAGACTCTCAACATAGGGCTCCACATGCCAAGACCATATTTTACCATCAAGTTGCAAAACTATAACCTGCAGTTTCTCCATATATGAAAGTTTTGGCAAACCAATATTCCCTGCCAATATCAAAGCTCCATCTCCAGTAAAAACCCCCTACCTTTCTTTTGCAAACATCCCTACTAACAAAGAACAAATCAAGCGCGAAAAACTTAGTCCATGGCTCGACCACCCCGTACTCGGTCATGACCCATATGTCAATCTTAACCCCATTAGATTTAGTTCGACTATTCCAACGGATCAACGACAACGATCCACGAAAAACCCCAATCTCGTCGGTCCAATCTTCCTTGGGTGCCCAAACCCAAGGCCACTTAATTTCACCAAATCTCTCCTTTTCGAGATCGAATGTAACAATAAACGGTTCAGCAGTCAACCAGTGCACAACCCCGTTCAAATGAAAGGGTTGGTATGCTCGGGTTTCACCAAACCCGAGCACACGTAAAGGAGGAGAAACCGAGACCGACCTCCAATATCTCGTATTAAACGAATAAACATCCACCCTAGACGCAACTGGTCTAGGGAACCCCTCGAAAAGGAACAAAACTCTTACAACTTTATAATCATTATTCGTACATTCGTACCCGAACCCAAACCACAAATCCCACCCATCGTACTCGAAAAAGTCGAGGTGGGGTTCGGGCTCTATACCAGGGAGTGTAAGACATTTCTTAACAGCCGGGTTCCATAGGATAACGCTATTCGACCCACCATCTACACCGTCCCATAACGCTACTAGCCCATGGATACACCCCATGATAATGAAATGGGAGTCAAGGGACTTAAAAAGGGGAAATCGAATTCCGCAATTTCGGCAAATAATTTGTTGTTATCATCTCTATGTAATGCATATGTGCTATTTTTCGAGTGATATTGCTTAAAGACAATACTAGTAGTGTTATGAAATTCATTAAGAAGGTTATTATTGTGGTGATGAGAATGTAAGGTAATGAAATCTTGGCTGCTAACAATCGAACGCCAAAGCCTACAAACGGACCTAAATCGAAGAAGAGATTTTACGGGTAATCGTTTGAGATTTTTTAGGACAAGTCCTAAAGGTATGTAACTCAAACCCATTTCCTCCATGATAATATAAGATGAAAGGAAAATAAATTTCATGTTATGCTTTTTTTGGAAAAAACACTTATGCTTATTGATTTGTTTTGCCGCTTATGTTCGAGTTTACAGATTTCCAAGCAAATATGGCACTACGTGTCGAGTGTTCAAAATGTATGCGTGTCTCATGCAGAATCTGCAACATGTTAATGTCTGATCTTGGGAGAAAATGGTACTATTCCATTGGGTTCCCAATAGGGATGAGTAGATGACAATAGATATGTTACCCAAACAAAAAGAAAATAGGGCACTAACCGCTAGTAAGACACTAGACACATGTTCGGTATATCACAAAATTTCGTATGAGGCGGCCTCAAGGTAAGATCCTTGTATGATGTTATGCGGACGTTGTGTTTATATATAGAGGTAGTCTCACATTAAAGCCGTCTCATATAAAATTTATGCCCGCAGTGGAATGGGGTGACTTTTGTAAGTTATTCATAAAGTCACCCCGTCTCACTATAAAAGGGTCGTATAGAAGAGAACTTATCGTTTTCACTTGTTGCTCTTTGTCAGTTTAGTTGTGTGATTGCCTTGAGAAATTGATATGTACTTAGAGAAGGAATGTCAGAGGTAAACTTTTCAATTTCGCCTTACATTCAGTAAAAATAATATAATTGGCTTCAAATTATAGGTGTAAATCGTTTGTTAAGGTAGGAAAGAAACATAGTTTAAATTTGGCCACCCACTAACTGGATAAAGCATTTTCCCTAAATAAAATAGTACAACAATTATATATAATTAACCCCGCTATTTAGTTTTTCGATCCATGTGAAAATCTAAAACTCTAATTAAAAATGGGCATACACAATTAAACAAATTATTAACATGTAAAATAAACTCCAGAATACTTACAATTTTTATTCATTATTTCTCATAATTGAAACAACACTTTGGCATTCCAAACAAATCAATGATTTTAAGCAATGTGACCATCTGTATTATAAACTTGCCAGATATCTTCGTATTTGTGTACTATTGTTGGTATTCTTTTTTGTTGATCTTTGTCTTTAAAATCAATGTTGTTGAGGGTGGTAATCGTGAAAAGGTCATGACAGTACCTCCCCATACATATCAGATGACCACAAGAATCGTTTGACACACTTTTTCCATCGCCAAAAATGTAAGTATAAATCTCATTACGTGAAGAAACGCTCAACTTCTTTCCACAATCTATTAACAAAGGATTTGAGGGCTCAAAACTCGGACTTAGGGCATTTGTCGGCTCAATGAGAATGCAAGGTGTAGCGAATCCAAATATGCTCAGTAGCACAAGAAACAATGTGACGTACATATTGATCATCAAAAATTTGTTTGTCTCCATAACGTCTGTAAAATTTATTTTCGTTTGTGGTCACACGACTTTGATTGTTAGAAGATATGAAATTTAGAGAGAAGTGGTTGTGCTACATAACACTTCTATTGCCTCCATTTATACAACTGAGAGTCATAGAAGCAATAAAAACGTATATATTCGTTATATAAATGACTATAACTTTCTCAAAACGCAAAATCCAATTAAGACATGTATTAATTAGTTGTCACTAGTTGGGTGGTTTGAAATTTAGATTACAAACGTTTCTACGTGCATATTGATAATTATTTTTTGGAAAATTCGATGAAAATAATTTCAAGTTTGAGCGGTCTAACAAAAATAATTGAAAAGTGTACAAAAATAATCCTAAGTTGTCATTTTTGTCAAAAAAGTAGTTCGTTACCTTAAGTCGTCTATTCTGCTACTTAATTAACGCTAATTGAACTAAATCCTCTTTAACTTCATTAATTCTCTTAATTTATTTTATTTTTTTTGCTAACCCTCCATCTCTCTCCTCACCAAACCCACTCCTCTTCCTTCTTCCTCCCACCTCACCTCCTTTCTCTATCATGTATTTCACCATTGCCACCACCACCCTCCATCTCTTCAGCCAAGACCACCACCCATCCCTCCCCCACTTTGTATGTCCATCCTCCCCACTGCCTCCCAGATTCTTCTCTTTCCTCGACACCGACCATCCACCATCACCTCATCTCTCTCCCCATCCCATCCCTCCTTTAGCCACCACCAAGCCCCATAACCACAACCAGCGACCACCCCCTCTCACAGTATGTCATTTTCACCGCTCCTCACCGCCACCGCCACCGCCACCGCCACCCCCATCACCGCTCAGAACTAATATACCTTCACTCAGTCGTTTCGTCAAACACCTTCTATGCGCTCATCTTCATCATGAAACCTTCAGCAATTCTGCTCACACGCGTCAAAAAGCTTATGTGTCACTTGGTGGTGGCGGGCTACTGGCGGCCTTCTTATTGCTTGATGATCGGAATTTGGTGGTGGTGTGTTGGTGGTTGAGATAGTGAGGAGGGTGGTGCCTGTTGGAAAATAAAAGGATAAACAGAGGAGGTTTTACTAGAAAAGGACTCTCTAATTTGATTGATATAAAACTGAAATACAGCAACGACTTAAATAGACTACAGCAGAACAAAACATAGCTAAAAGATAGGCCACTAACAGTTAAAGTGGGTAGACATGTCCCACTAACTCCTAAACACTACTAACTGATCAGATAAACATGCTGAGACTCCACAAACAATAACTTCCTAGAAACTAGGCAACTAACAAACGAATAACTAGAACGTAGGAAATATTCCAGCAACTACTTTGAAGCATTAATCAACACTCCCCCTTGCTTCAAAACTTGACACGCCCATCTGTAGCTTGAAATTTTCATGCTTGACCGTAGAAAGGGACTTGGTCAGATCAGAACATCTGCAACCTGTGAATTTGTACAACAATGTTTCAGCTCAACCACCCCTTTGGATAGTAGATCACGAATGAAGTGGTAGCGGATATCTATGTGCTTAGTCCTTTTGTGAAATGCTGGATTTTTAGTCATCGCAATCGCTGCCTTGTTATCACAAAATACTTGAGTTGCACCTTCTTCAACTTGACAAAAATCAGCTAGTAATCTTCTTAACCAAACAGCTTGACAAACTGATGTTGTTGCTGCAATATATTCTGCTTCAGATGATGACAAAGCTACGACATCTTGTTTCTTGGAACTCCATGAAACAACACCCGAGCCAAGAGAGAATACATATCCAGAAGTACTCTTCCGATCATCTAAAGAACCTGCCCAATCACTGTCAGTATAACCAAATAGTCTGAATTTTGACACCTTGGAGTACCAAATTCCATGATCAATAGTTCCAGCAATATAACGAAGTATCCTCTTTGCTGCTCCGAAGTGATGCATTGACGGTGTATGCATAAACTTGGAAATCACACTAACCGGAAATGCTATGTCTGGCCTTGTGTGTGACAAATAATTCAGCCCACCAACAAGTCTTCTAAATATCTTGCACTTGTCAAACCAGTACCATCATTAGCTATCAATGACTCATTCACATTCATGGGAGTAGGGGCTGGATTACAGATCAACATATTAAACTTTTTCAGCAAATCAGCAGCATATTTTTGTTGTGAAATAAAAATCCCATCAGCACCTTGGTTAACCTCAAGCCCAAGAAAATAATGCAGCAATCCTAAATCCGACATCTCGAACTTCTTCGTCACAGAAGACTTAAATCCAGCAACAATCGACTCACAAGACCCCATATATATCATATCATCAACATAAAGACAGACCACGAGAAAATCAGTACCTTGCTTCTTCACATAGAGGGTTGGCTCATTTTTGCTTCTGTCAAACCCATTCTCCAAGAAGTACGAGTCGATTTTGCTGTACCATGCACGCGGGGCTTGCTTGAGGCCATATAGAGCTTTCTTCAACCTGTACACTTTGTTTTCAGAACCACTATCTGCATACCCTTCTGGTTGGGCAACATAAACTTCTTCCTCGAGCTCTCCATTCAAAAATGCGGATTTGACATCAAGTTGGTACACCTTCCATCCCAATTGTGCAGCAAGAGCAAGGAAAGTTCTCACGGTTTCAAAGCGAGCCACCGGAGAAAATGTCTCATCAAAATCAACACCTTCCTCCTGCGCATAGCCTTTAGCTACTAACCGAGCTTTGTGCTTCTGAACAGTTCCATCAGCATGGTATTTAGTCCGGTAAACCCATTTCAACCCGATGACGTTCTTCCCTTCTGGAAGATCAATTAACTCCCAAGTGTTGTTTTTGCGGATAGCTGACATCTCTTCGTTCATAGCCTCCTGCCACACTTGACTTTCAGCAGCATCTTCATAGCACATAGGATCTGCAGCATACAAAGCAAAACTGCAATTTTCATAAATGTCAGTCAAAGACCGAAACTTCTTTGGAGGGTGGTCATATGATGATCTGGGTGGTTCAGCGTTCTGCACTTCATTATCTGCTGATCTGGGTGTTTCAGTATCTGTTGACGTTTGAGCTGCTTGATCATCTGTACTATCAGCCCAAGTCCATCTATCAGCTTCATTGAACTTCACATCCCTGCTTACAACCACCTTGCCACTTACCGGATTATATAGCCTATATGCTTTTGATTGAGAATAATAGCCAACAAATATATATTTTTCTGATTTGTTATCATGTTTGTGGAGAGAAGGAGAAGTAATCAAAGCATAGGCTATACAACCAAAAAATTTGAAGTGGCTTACTCGCGGCTTTCTGCCCTTCCAAGCTTCATACGGTGTTCGGTTAAGAACAACCTTTGTGGGAGAGATATTTAACAGATACACTGCTGTCCCTACAGTTTCTGCCCAGTATTGCTTCGGGAGACTTCTTGCTGCCATCATGCTTCTTGCCATTTCCACCACAGTACGATTTTTTGGTTCAACAACGTCGTTCTGTTCTGGTGTGTAAGGTGTTGTCAGCTCCCTGCGAATACCATTTTTCTCACAAAAAACATTAAACTCGTTAGAGGTAAATTCACCACCTCTATCTGAGCGAAGAACTTTTATGCAAGAACCACTTTCCTTCTCCACCGGCGCCTTGAATCTCTTCAAGGTTTCAAATGATTCTGACTTGTTTTTCAAGAAATACACCCAACTCATTCTACTATAATCATCTGTAAACAGTAGAAAATATCTACTCCCTCCTAAGGATTCAACACTCATTGGCCCACAAACCTCAGCATGAATTAATTCAAGACAAGTAGAAGCCCTCCAGGACTTGTTTACAGGAAATGAGTTTCTACTGTGCTTCCCATAAACACAACCTTCACAGAATTCAAGTGCTTCAATATTTGGCAAACCAACAACCATGTTCTTCTGACTCATCACCTTCAACCCATTTAGATACAGGTGACCATAACGTAAATGCCATAAGTCAGATTCACTACATGCTTTAGCAACAAACGCCTTTTCCTCAACAGAAGAAACATCAAGTGGGAACATCTTATTCTTAGTCATACTAACTGTAGCAATTGTTTGACCTGACTTCTTATCCTTAATGACACACTGACTATCATCAAACAAAATCACTAATCCACCCTTCATCAATTGACCCACACTTAGCAAATTGTGAGCCAAACTTGGCACATACAGAACATCATGCAATTTATTTTTACCATTACTAGAATGAATGGAAATCGTACCTTTTCCTTCGACTTGAACTTTCTTGTTGTCACCAAGTCGAACCTCTGTTTTCTGTGAGGCATCCAATTCCTCAAACAACGAACGGGAACAACACATGTGATTTGAACATCCGCTGTCAATGAACCAAACATCACCTTGAACTGAACTGTCATGGAAATGCGCCATGAATAGTGTCTCTACATCATCTTTCTCCACAAAACTTGCATGCTTCTGCTCATCTCTTTGCTTACTCCAGCAATCAACCTCTTTGTGGCCATACTTTTTACAGTAGTGGCATTGAATTGTGCTCTTGTATTGCCTCTGGTCACCAAATGATTGTCTCTGGTCACCAAAATGACCTTGTCTCTGGTCACCAAAATGACCTCTACCTCTGTCGCGTCCTCGACCACGACCTCGGGAACCACCTCTGCCATGTCCACGACCTCCTGAATATTCTGACTTTCCTCTGTAGGAAGTCTCCTCTTGCACCTGAAAAGCCTTCTCCTCTACCTTTATAGAGAACTTGCCGACTCGATCTTCATGGGCTAACAAGGAACTCATGAGTTCATCAAAAGTGTATGTTGATAGATCCTTAGATTGTTCAATTGCAGTAACAACAACATTGTACTCAACAGTTAAACTCCTCAACACTTTACTAACAACAGCCACATCACTCATAATTTCACCATAAAAATTCATTTGATTCACAATTCCAGAAACTCTAGACAAGAACTCTTGCATTGGTTCTTTGTCTTTCATAGCCAATGTTTCAAAGCTACGACGAAGAGACTGTAATTTAATTGTTATACCTTCTGGTCACCCACATACTCCTTTTTGAAGATCTCCCATGCTTCATGGGAATTGCTTGCTGCTGAAATTTGAGGAAAATTTCATCATCCAGTGTCGATTGGATGAGAAACAATGCCCTCGCATCCTTCTTACGATTATCTCGTAGCTGCTAGTTAGGTTGAGCTGGTGGACGAGCGGGCTCTTCATACCCGGTCTCCACTATCTCCCAAAGCTCTTGGGATTTGAACATCGTCTTCATCTTGAGACTCCAAAGGTGGTACTTCTCTTCTTTGAATACTGGAATTGGGGGCTGAGCAGATGAGTTTCCATTTCCTGTCATAGCTGTAATTTAATTGTGTTTACCTCACTGTGTTTCACTCTATTGCTGAGACTTTTCTCACGTAGTATTTTTTTTTTTTTGTTTCTCCCAGTGTTTGATTTCTCCTGGAGTTTGAAAGAGAAAAACTGCAGTGTTCTATCTCTCTCAAAACTGCTCTGATACCAAAATTTGTTGGAAAATAAAAAGATAAACAGAGGAGGTTTTATTGGAAAATGACTCTCTAATTTGATTGATATAAAACTGAAATACAGCAACGACTTAAATAGACTACAACTGAACAAAACATAGCTAAAAGATAGGCCACTAACAGTGAAAGTGGGTAGACATGTCCCACAAACTCCTAAACACTACTAACTGATCAGATAAACATGCTGAGACTTCACAAACAATAACTTCCTAGAAACCAGGCAACTAACAAACGACTAACTAGAACATAGGAAATATTCCAGCAACTACTTTGAAGCATTAATCAACAGTGCCGTGGTGGGCTGGTGGCTGACATGGGAGGAGCAGAGAGAAAATTCAGATTTGAAAGGGAGAGGGGTTTTTTACCTAAAAATTAATAAAAAAATTTTATTATTAAGAATTAAAACACATTAGTAACATAAAAATTAACAATAAGTAGTTCTAATTAGCGTTAATACTAACGGATTAGGACGGCATGAGTACCGTGTCCAGTTTTATGACAAAAATAACAACTTGGGATTATTTTTGTACACTTTTCAACTTGGAATTATTTTTTTCGGAGCGCTTAAACTTGGGATTATTTTTATCGAATTTTCCTTATTTTTTCTTTTTGATTTTCAAAAGGTAAGCCGAACGCCTATGTAAATTGTAACAAACTAAAAGCGATTTTTTTTTAACCTATCATTTTCACTCTTTCAATCCTTTTTTGGGAATGATCTCCATAATCATGAAGTTACTTCATTTATCGACTTCTAATTCCCCAAGTATTTCATGTTTATTATGTAATTTCTTTTTTTATTTTTATTTTTTTTGGATAAATTAAAATTGAAATATCAATCTTCAAACATAGGTAAATTACACCCATGCTATAAGTGAAATAGAATCAAGGGAGAATCAAGAAACAACGGTCAATGACATTTCTGTTGGGATTTTTGACCCACAAAACAAATCCCTACGATTAGGACCCAAACACTCTAATACCAATTGCAGAATTAACAATAAAATACTGAAAACAACACACAATAATCAACACCAAATATAACGTGAAAACCCCTCAACTGTTGAAAAACCACGGGACAAACCTACAGCTAAACCACTAATATCAAATCAATATTGATTACAATGTTGATACCATCACATCTACAACCAAGGTAAACAACACAACTCCTAATACAAGCGGCACAGTACAATATCAATATCACCCGATTGATACTACTACTAAAATACTAGGATTGACACAAATACCTGTTGTAGGAACCTCGTTGGTTTTATGCCCGAACCAACAAACGCCACTACTACGAACTCATCGCTATAGTCATCCACCACCTAATTAGGTCTCCCCCTAATCAGGACTTTCTTCTTCTTCATCTCAACTCATAGGACGGTTCAGCATCCGGAGCACTCTCCCTCTCTGCCATTCTCTGTCATTGTGGCTACTGTGCCCTTCACTAGGGCTTCACGACACACCTTTTTTGGCAGTACACTTTGTCCCTTTTATATTAGCTTGTTCCTTGCGTCTAATTCTCTTCTAATTGACCTAGCCCATTGAGTCACAATAATAGACTACAAGACAAGTCACCCCAAAAGCCCAACCTCAAATTCTGAGGTCACAGCAACATTGTCGTAGGTAAATCCGAGAGATTAACCAAACTAAGCTTAGTTAAAAAACTTATTCCCACTATACGGTTGCTTTAAAACTAATTCCTTAAATGCTCTTTTTTAATTACATAAGCTATATCAAACTTTTAGAATTTGCAAATTGACCCCAAATGTTGGTTTTATTTCGTTTTTAAGCTAGTTTTCTGATAAATGACTTATTGGTACTAGTTATCACGCAATCTACTACTTATATCACACATAATATGTATTTTATGGTTAAAGGCCCACCATGCTTCACATATAAAACATATAATTAAAGAGTTTCGACCGTTACCTGAACTTAGTTGGTAATGGATCCTCTGGTATTCTTTATAGCTTCCAGATTTCTAGAGGTTGCTAATCTCAACCACCTCTTGCTTAGATCAGGCACAGCACAGATCCGTTTCGTTTCATACCTCGGACCGTAGTCTTTAAGAATATTTTTAGACAAGAATGATGAGGCTTAAATCAAGAACTCATATTATTTATGATATAAGGTTCGAAGGGATAATGTTCCCTTCTGGGAAAAGATTACAGAAGAAAACTGAAAGCTTACAATACTATAGAAGGGTGTCTATTGACTGTTGTGTTCTCTTAGAGAAACTTGATTCTGAGAGAGGTTTGTGTAGCCAAATCTTTTCTCTTCAGTATTCAAGAATGCCCAAGAGACTCTGCCCTTCACAATTCATCCACTCCTCTTTTTATAGAGAAAATTGCATAGGGTTCCTACTGTAGAAGATGCCTTCTACTCTACCATTATTACACTCTTGACATGAAATAAAGTAAAAGCTTACAATAGTGGATTTTTTTTTCTGCTAGTAGTGGATTTTGTTTGATAATAATACAAATACTTTTCAAAATAGCATGAAACATGGGGCCTATTCTATCATCATATTTTGGATTTCTTCATCTCCAATTTGGTTCTCCCAATCAGCATAATCATCGTCATCATAATCTTCATTAATACTATCAACCATGCCTATTGCATATTCTTGATCCCAACACATATATGTTTCAAATAAGTGTTGTCTTCCTCCTTCAGATAAAAACTTTCCCGCTTCAATTTCTTCAAGATATTTGTGTAGGGAATCAGTTTCTTTTTCTTCTATTTTAAAGTATTCTTCCCACTTTGGAGGGTAAATAAGAGTAGTGTTTCCATAATGAATATGTTTATATCCACTTTGGACTAAAGACCAGGTTTGTTTTACAATTTGAAAGAAACCAACAGCTCTAGCTTCAGTAGGATTTTTTATTCTTGTTTGCTTGACACTAATCCACTCAAGTTGACAAGTCGGTTAATGTTAGGGGTCAAGGAGTTTGATCAAGTAATGTGCTGGTTTGATCTTTCCTTCTTCCATCTCGATCATGGCGTTTACTACTTTAACCCATATTAATTCCTTTTGTCTAACTTGATAAATTCTCCTTAAAATAAATTTTTGAAATTTTGTAAATTTTTTGAAGAGAGGTCCATCGGGTTTAGGCACTCCTTGAAAACAATAAATCATTCCATAATCCCATGCTTTCAATAACTCGTCTTTTGCCTAGATGGTGTTGGCTGCTATTGAGAGCTGAGCTATTCCAGTATTATCCGGATAATCAATGAATCTAGTTCACGTTTCCCACATATCATAGTATGGGGTTTTTCGATTAACTACTTTGGCGTACCACTCCCTGAAGTAATTATCTTTTAAATGGTTTCGTATTTTATCTTGTATATCAAGAGGACACTGAAGAATCTTAACTTGTAACTCCAAGCTTAAAAATCTCTGTACCATGTAACTATTAAGTCTCAGCATTCCATCTCGTGAACGATTGGTTGCGAGATATTTTAGAATGTTTGAGAGTGATCTGCTAGAGGGTGATACCCACTCCAAAGCTCTTGATATTTTTGTCTTAAGGACATCTTTTTGGGCTTGTGTTAGCCCTACATAGTCCTTTTCTTCCTGATGTCTGTTTCGTCTCTGATTTCTCCTCGCCATTAGCTAACTCTCTAGTTAAACTATTAGCCAGAGAATTTTTTGAGCCCTGTATATGTTCCACAGTGAAAGAGAACTGGTTAAGCCATAATTGCCAACGCATGAGCCTCCCCTGCGCTTGCATATTAGATCAATTCTTTTTAACAAAACTAAGTATTCCTTTGCAATCAGTTCTTACTAAAAACATTTTTGGTGCTAGGGATATTAGAAAATTTTCTATTCCTCTAATGACTGCAAGAATTTCTTTTTTCATAGTAGGATAGTTGCATTCTGCTTTATTAAAACTCCCACTACAGTATTTGCAAAGTTTTTCTCCTTCTTTAATCTTTAATACTGCACTCCAATATTCATTACTAGCATCTGTCTCAAGAACTAAATTATCTTCATCCGTAGGTAATGTTAATACATGAAGATTCTTACATAACTTTTTAAAGTTTTGAACAATCTTAGAGTCATTTGCCATCCAGGTCCAACTAATTTCTTTTTTAAGTTTTTGTTGTAATGGCTTTCTTAATTTAGCTAGATCTTTTATAAAATCAGAAGCACACGTGAGGCATCCTAAAAATCTTTCTAATTGTTTACTATCCTCAATTTTATCTGGAAATTTATCTATTTTTTCGAGGATGTGCTTTTGTAGTATAATTTGACCAGCTTTTATTTCTAATCCTAAGAACTCAATTTCTTGTTCAGCGTTAGTGCACTTACTTTTTCCAAGGACGACTCCATGATCTAAGCATCTTTGTGTTACTGCTAATACGCCATTTTTGTGCTGCTCAATTGTTTTAGAAAATATAAGAATATCATCAATATAAACTAAGCAACAATGATTAAGGTCCTTAAAGATATTATCCATTCTTCTTTGAAATATTTGAGGTGCATTTTTTAAACCGAAAGACATAACTATCCACTCGTAATGTCCTTGAGGAGCACTAAACGCGGTTAAGGGGATACTTTCCTTTTCCATTTTTATCTGCCAGTATCCACTTTTACAATCCATTTTAGAGAACCAAGAAGCTCCTTGTATTCTATTAAAGAGAACGGTTTTGTTAGGAATATAATATCCATCAAAGACAGTATTATCATTTAATTTTTTATAATTAATAACCATTCTAGCTTTACCTCTTTTTTCTTCTGCATGATTTCTTACCATGAAGGCAGGACTTGTATGAGGGCTTTCACTATTTTTTATTAATCCCTTATCTAGTAGTTCTTTTATCTGCTTGTCAAATTCTTTAATATCTTGATGTGTATATACCATTTATTTTACCCAAATAATGGTGTTTGGGTCCATTAAAGATATTTTAGCAAAAGTTTTGTCCTTATTCCAGAAATTTAAAGGATTATCTGAGTAGAGTTTTTTTACATAATTTTTCTTGTTGTTGATCAATCTGGTCTTTGATCGATAACTCAAGTAATGAAATTGTTAAGGCAACTTCTCGTTGTGTAGGAGTAACCCTATCACCACGCTGGCTGCGCGCAAATTCCATTTTTTGATGAGTATATCCTTTAGTTAAATTTTTAATAGGGACAGAATGACCATTAATAGTAAATATTAATTGTTCAACTGTTTGAGTGCATGGAGAGTAAAGTCTTTGAAAATTATTACCTATAATCAAATCATGAGAGGGTTGATCGGTAGCCCATAATACTGGTATTATGCATTGTATTCCACCTATTTCTATAGGTAATTTTTCTATGATTTCATTATGTTCCATAACACTATTATCTGTTATTCTTACTTGCATAGGATACTTTGCTTTTTTCCAAAGAAAATCAGGGAACAAAGTTTTCTTTCCAAAACAAACTGAACACCCACTATCTATGTATGCACATAATTCATATTTATTGTAATTTTCTATGCATATTTTGATAGGAATATAAATACTATTTGGATTTGTACTGGTTAGTTCAGTTGTATAGATTAATTCCATTTGTAAACTGATTTCTTCTTCATAAATAGGCTCGCTTAAAGTTCTAGTTTTATATCCTATGATTCTTCTTCCGTCCATACTAGAACCATCAACACTAGCTCTTGGTGGTTCAAAACTCATTCCACTTAAATTACTTGTTACACTTTGTATATCATCTTATTTTTCAAGATTTTCTCTTTTGAGCGAAGATGATCCTTCTTCTCTTACACTTTGACTTCTAAATAACTGTGTCTTTATAGTGATTTTTCCTGATTCATTAATTTTAATGACATTCTTAGATAGTTTACTAGGACTTTCAAAACTAGGAATCCATCTTCTATCTAATCTTATATCTTCAGGTCTAGTTTTTATAGGTTTTATTATTTGTCTTTGGGCTAAACATTCAAATTTTTCAGCTTCTACCATAGTTAATTTTTGCTTTGGATCTATACTATTATCTAATTTATATATTATTTTCCAAAACACTCGTATAGGAAATGTACCATCTTTCATGTTCATTCTGACAGTTTTTAATTTCAGGGTTAGGAAATTATGAGCATAAGCATCCTTGAGGCTTACATAATATCCTGGTCTACAATTAAACCCTACAGACCCATGGCATAGATTAGTTTTTACCCCACTAATTATTTGATCTTGAAATTTATTGTGTCTGATATCACAAAATAGTGCATAAAGATCTATGTCTTTCCCAAAATGTTGTAAAGGTGATACTTGTATTTGGACACTTCCAACGTGAATATATCGATACTTCTTATTTCGGTTGTGTTTTTCTATATTTTTCCAATTGATAAGGTTTATTACTCCGGTTTCAAATTCACAATCTTTTATTTCTAAATCTCCTTCCATTTGTTCACATACATATTTTCTCTTAAATTCAAATATCGATTTTTTATAAATATTATCCTTTTGGATTGTAGAAAGAATCCATTCTGATACAATCTCTTGATCTTCATCATCCACTGAAAAATCTTCACCTTTTAAACTTCCAAAGTATATTTGGTTATTTTCGTCACAATCCATCATATTATTGGTTTCGTAGTCACGATTTTCTTCTATTTATTCATCAGGATATTGTATTATTTCAACTATTCCCTTATTATTTCCTAATGCTAATTCAAGGGCTTCATCTTCCTAGTTACATTCCTGTGCGATGCACGGTTCGTGTGTTTATAATAATTAAAATATTTTTATTGGTAAAAACTTATATAAAGATTTCGCCTATATCACATCTAGCTACAAAATTCTTAATTTATAGGCATCTCCTTTTCTATACTCAAATCAACTTTCTTACTTTCCTGTTTGATTCTAATTGTATGTCCCGAAAGATGCACTATTTTATTTAAATATATTTGGTTTTATACTTTTATATATAAAATTCTTTTTTACATTATTGATTCATTATTACAATAATTTATTAGATACATTCTCTAATAAGCATAAAGGTAAAATGATTTTTCATTGGAAATTATGACATATAGGTGAAGATACATGCACCTAAAGTGTAGTATGATGATAACATGTCAATATTTGTTTATGTGTCAAAACCTATGTGTCTATCTAGCAAGGGTGTACATTTACTAAGAAAGTAGTGACATAAGAGTAAAGGGACAAAATTATTTAAAAAAAAAAGCAAATTGCATAATACATTTTGACACACAAATATGAAAGGTAGATGGAACCAATGCGGTGGCTATCAATTACAATTTTAAAAAATGGACAAAAATATTTAAAAAAAAAAAATCAGCCATGAATATTTGCTTGGGTGATAAAAAATTAAACCCAAATCACTTGGAGAGAAATAATATTATGCAGGAGTGATCTTTTCAATATAAGAAAGTGGGCAAGGCAACAAAAATACCTATGGCTATATATATATGGAGAAAGAGTGAGTGAGTGATTAATTTACACATTGAATACATTCATGCATATTGATGGAGAACATGTTGAGTCGGCCAAACCGCAAGCGGAACAACCCCAAGCAGATACATTTACATTCATTTGTTAATAAATGCATTAGTTAATAAGTACATTAAGATTCATTTTTATAATTTCAAAAAGAGGGTACTTCATTTGTTCGGTTTGGAAAAACTTTTATTTTTATTTTGATAATCATTAGTTGTTTTTTTTTTTTAATCATTAGTTAATGAATGCATGAATTGTAAAAGTCTCTTATTTATTCATTGATACATTGAGATGCATGTATACATTAAGATTCATGTATGTGTTACATGGCATTATTACATGGCAAAATGCTTACTTGGCAAGTCCTACGTGTCATTGTAGCATGTAACAACATTCACTTATATATATATACTAGTTATATTCCCGTGCGATGCACGGTTTGATACAAAAATTCTCTTTTATGAACCTCCTACTTAATTAATATCGTACATAAACAAAAAATATTGTATCAATTGTAGAGTAGAATACCAAAATATACAATATCTCATTTCTTGTTAATCATGATATAGAACTGGTTTGTATAACCAAATAAATCTTTATTATTTTTGTTGTAATTTACCCTAATATCTAGTGTCCAATATCTAGTCCAAAAAACCACCACCATTACCTTTTGATGCAGTTTACTCCAAATATCCAGTCAAAAATATCAAAGTCTAAGTATCAAATAGATGCAATGAAATTATGTTTTAATTAGCTAACAACTATGTATACCCATCATTGGAAGCTAATTCACGTATCATTTCTACTATATATATTAATATATATATATTACCGTTAGAGGAAACAATACAAAATTCAAATAGTAACAATGTACACTTTGACTCGAATATAGTGAGGTCTATTGTTAAAGCATGCATGCATCTGCCAACATAAAATGTATCAATAGAAAAATATATACATTTTATTATTGTTATATGCATGTATCATATAAAAATTTAAAGAAGTATTTAATATTAGTGTAGATACATGCATTACTGTAGATTCATGCATTAGTGTAGATTCATGCATTTTATGTTATGATGGCGTGTCAAACTATGTGAGTATGCAGCGCTTATGTGGACGCACACGTGTCCATCAAGCAACGTGCAACATCCACTTATATATATATATATATATATATATATATATATATATATATATATATATATATGCTAATTCAAGGGCTTCATCTTCAGTCAATTCAACATAGTCAAAACTTCCAAGTGCTTCTATGAGTTTATTATTCCTTTTATTTTTGCATTCATTTGCATAATGACCTATTTCTCCACATGACCAACATTTACAATTAGATTTTTCTTTAGGACAATATGCTGATTTTCTAAAAAATCTTCTAGTATTGTGATGAGGTTTCTTATAATATTTTCTTTTATATTTCTCGCCCCTTTGTTTATTGAAATGTTTTTTCTTATAGAACTTTTTTCGTCTTCTTTTTTCAGGGTCATAACCCCATTGGTTTGGAGTATCCCAACATATCAGGAATTATTTTTTCATTTTATGGTGTTATTGGATATCTAAACACTGGTCATTAATCCATTTCCTTAGATATGAAATTCTTACTCCTAATGTATCCATTACATTTTCTTTCTCACTCCATTCTTTATATTTTTTGTTAATTAATGTATTCATTGGATAAGGTAATTTATCATAGAACATATCAAGATTTGTTTCATTCCGACCAATTTTATAATGATATTGGCTAAACTCTTCAAGGTAGTTCTCAACATATTTCATATCATATATGCTAAGATTGATAAGTTTTCTTTGCCACTCTTTAATCTTTTCGTCGGAATCTGGTTTAATTCCAATAAATTCATCATGTATGGATTTGCATAATGTTTTAAACATTTCACTAGGAATTTCTATATTTTTTAATGCAGCTTTTGTAACTTCAGTTATTGTGTCATACCAGTCGGCTATAGTGCCAGAAAAACTATGTTATAGATAATTTAAGAAATTTTCTGAAGTCCATGTAGTGTTTATGTTAAGTACACTATTTATACTCTTTTTCCATTGTTCAAATACTTCTTCCCTATTTCTTACACCATCTAGGTTTAACATGTATCCAGTTTGGCTAATAGGTTGAAGATTTACCTCTTCTTTAACTTGTGAATTTTGCATAAACTTGAAGCCAAAATTACTAGTTTTTTCAGGGATAGTCCTACTTCTGGTATAATTATTATTAGAGGACTCTCCAAAATTTTCTGGTTTTGGTATTAGGTTGTTTACAAAGTTATTTTGAAATAGTTTTTCCATAACTTCTTCTCCAACTTCATTGCTTTCTTCCTCTATAATCATTTTTCCTTTCTTTTTGTCTATTTTTCTTTTGATCTCTCCTAGAGGTATGATATCCATTTCCTCTAGTCTAATTAAACTCATTTGTTGGTATATGTCTTCTTCTAAACCAACATTATTGGTTTCTTCAAAACCTTCACTCAACACTCCTTGTTTATCAACGATTGCATCCATAATTTTATTTAGTTCTTCAGGATTTTCTTCTTTATCAAATAGTTATTCTAATTCAGTCATGCTGTACTCCTGATACTTCTCCTTCGTTTTCATCTCCTGAGCTTTCTAGTTCTATTGGTAGGTCAGCTATTAGAAATGGTTTTTTATTACTATTTGTAGAAGGATAAGGGTATATAAAGGATGCAGAAGTATTATCTTTCTTTCCTTACCTTACTTTGTTATTATGTCTAATTTTGTTTAATAAACTTAGGTGTAAAGTTTCAATTAATTTTTTATAGGCTTTTAATTCTACTTTGATTTTTTCGATTTCGTGCTTAACTTCTAACAGAGAATCAGTTATATAATTTAGATGTGGAGCCAAATTATTAGATCCTTCTGGACTATGTACTATATGAGGGTAATTTGGAAACTTACAACTACTAGAAGGATCCAGATTTTAACTATTTGGCTCTGATACCAAATTTAAATAGACATATAGAGATAAACACTAGGTTATACCTAAATGCACTTAGTAATACTTAAACACTTCTAATCGTACTTTTTCTAGAGATTATCCCAAGAAAGAGGTTGACTAAATTAATATGGATAAGCTGGGTGATAAAATAGATGAAGATTTTTAGTTTTGGGTATTGAATGTAATTTTCTAAAACTATTAGGTAGGTTTTATAATTAACTAAAGTTGTCCAACCTTAGTTTAGGAAATAGTTTTTGATGAGGCTTACTTTGGGTAATAGTTTATTTTTCAAGCTTTTGTGGGGAATCTCCTCGGTAAATCCCGTTTCTTACCTTTCCATTTTCTTTTTCCTTTTTCTCTTTTTTTTATGGCATTAATTAATAAAAATTGGGATAACTCCCAACAAATCTCCCCAATCACAATTTGTCGAGAACAAACCCATATCTGTTCTTGTTCCAGTGTCCATCAACACGAACTCACCATCGTTGGATCTTCTGTGTGTGTCTTCATCTCTCATACCATGGGTGCTCCCAAGATCACAAACCATCAGCTTTGATACCATTTGTTGGGATTTTTGACCCACACAATAAATCCCTCCGATTAGGACCCAAACACTCTAATACCAATTGCGGAATTAACAATAAAATACTGAAAACAACACACAATAATCAACTCCAAATATAACGTGGAAACCCCTCAACTGGGGAAAAACCACGAGACAAACAGATAGCTAATCCACTAATATCAAATCAATAGTGATTACAATGTCGATACCATCACATCTACAACTATGGTAAACAACACAACTCCTAATATAAGCGGCACAGTACAATATCAATATCACCCGATTGATACTACTATCAAAATACTAGGATTGACACAAATACCTGTTGTAGGAACCTCGTTGGTTTTATGCCCGAACCAACAAACGTCACTACTACGAACTTATCGCTGTAGTCATCCACCACCTAATTAGGTCTCCCCCTAATTAAGACTTTCTTCTTCTTCATCTCGGCTCATAAGGTGGCTCAGCATCCAGAGCACTCTCCCTCTCTGCCATTCTCTGTCATTGTGGCTACCGTGCCCTTCACTAGGGCTTCACGGCACACCTTTTTTAGCAGTACACTTTGTCCCTTTTATATTAGCTTGTTCCTTACGTCCAATTCTCATCTAATTGACCTAGCCTATTAAACCACAATAATAGACTACAAAATACTGAGGTCTCAGCAACATTGCCGTAGGTAAATCCCTTTTCTTACCTTTCCATTTTCTTTTCCCTTTTTCTCTTTTATTTTTATGGCATTAATTAATACAAATTGGGATAACTCCCACCAATTACTTGATTAGTATGCCTAGCTTATTTGCTTTCTCATGTGATTAAGAAGTAATCTTTTTTTTCCTTTTCTTGTTTGAACACCTAAAGAACATGTAAGTTATATAATGTCGTCAAAAGTTTTTTTAATATCAACTAAACTAGTTTAACAATGTTTTCGAAATGGACAATCAAATTCGGAGGTTGGTGTGCCTAGCTAAGGAGATTCATTAGGCTAATTTAAAGGTTTTGCTTGCACATGTTGCCACAAATTCATCCACCGAGTTTGTTCTATGTCATTCGTAGTGCAAATATATTTATTTAATCCATATAATAACATCATATCCTAGTATAAAGAGCGCTCTTATTACTAGTTGGAACTTGGATCTCTAGAAATGGCAAGAATACTTTACTAAACTATGGGTGAATAAAAAGAACACAATATTAATGTCTACTAATGCTTTTCTGGCGAAATGGTTCTTTAGTTTTCTTTTATTTTTTTGACAAAAGGATAAAAAATAATTTAAAATAAATAACCCCCCAAAATGATATCCTCTAATCATCAGTAACTAGTTTTTTTTTTTTTTTTTTCTTTTTTTCAATAGAGTTGTGTTGATTTCCTTGGGAAATTGATATCCACTTAAAGGTGGAATAACACAGTTAAACTTTTCTTTTCGTTTTGCATTCAATTATAAATAACGTTATTGGCTTCAAATGATAGGTGTGGCACGTGTGGGTTGTTTGTTAGGGTAAGTGTAATAACCAACCAAAAAAAAAAAAAAGAAAAAAGGGGAAAGTTAGTTTTGTGGCCGGCAAAGCCACCTTGCACAACAAAGAAGGTGATAAGATCAAAAACAAATTATTTGATTAAAAAGCAAGAGATTGATGTCAGTCACAATTCTTTGCCTAGCAAATTTTCTATAAATAACATAGAACATTTGGTTCAGAAGAAGCAAGAAGAAGAGGAATTGAAGTGGAAGTGGAGGCTGTGAATACTGGTGTAGTTTTATCAAGGTTACATACGACTTACACACTAAGGTAAGTGGTTTCTCCCAATTTAGCTTGTTTTTATAATAAAGCTAATATTGCTAGTAGACATTTACGAACTAGAAATTCGATCTCGTATCTGAATATTATTTATTATATACGTTTTAGAAAATTGGATCAAGCATGATTATTACGAGTATTTGATTATTGAAGTTTGTGAAAATGGAAAGTATTGTTTTATGATTATTTCAAAGAGAATTTGTGAACATCGAATTGAACTATTATTTTCTGGGCTAGTTGTATTCTTGTACTATGTATGATACCTGAACTTATGGGGACACCCATATCTGGCCCTTTCCCAGGGATTAAACGAGAAACTTTCTGTGATATCTGAACTTATGGGGACACCCATATCTGGCCCGACTCAGGGATTAAATGGGAACTATCACTGATATCTGAACTTATGGAAACGTCCATATCTGGCCCTTCCCAAGGATTAAATGGGAGTATTGAGTTTGGATTCCTACAGGAATATATGGCACACTAACGGACTTGAATTACATCTGCCCACACCTTTTACTAAGATTGGAGATTTATCATTATTTTATTGTATTTGGATTAACTTCCTGCACTTTGAAACTTGCTTGATCCGGTTGGATTGGGTTAAATTACTTACTGGGGTGTTGAGCTCACCCTTTTATATATAATATTTTCAGGTACCACTGAAGTCCTTTTCAACGAGGGGTACATGGGAGTGTGAGATCTTAGGGACCCTGGACCGGAATAGAAAATTTGTTCTTGATTAGTCTGTGTGTTTCCTTTTAATAATGGCCTTGTGTCAATTAGAGGATAATGATTTTTAATTCTGTATTTTTCTTATTTGTTGTGTGAGTATGTTTGGTATTAGTTTGTAAGAAAGGCTTAGCTTGTCTACGGAGATATCATAGCCGAGTTGCCGTCTGTCACGTCTTTTACTCGACGTACGGGGCGTGACAGTAAGAATGAAACATATAGTTCAAGTCAGCATGTCTTGTGTGTACTTAGTCCATCGTGGACCAAGTAAATTTGAGGGGTGGCTTCAGGTGAAGTAGGGGGTGCCTCTACTATTAGAGGGGTGGCTCCAGGTGAAGTATGGAGTGGCCCCCAGTATTAATTTGAGGGGTGGCTCCAGGTGAAGTAGGGAGTGACCCCACTATTAGAGAGGTAGCGCCAAATATAAATTTGAGGGGTGACTCCAGGTAAAGTAGGGGGTGGCTCCACTATTAGAGGGGTGATTCCAAATAAAGTATGGAGTGACTCCAGGTGAGGTATGGGGTGACTCTATTATTAGAGGGGTAACTTCAAGTAAAGTATTGATCCATCATGGACTTAAATCCACACAAGTTTTTGTAAGTTCAAGTGTATGTCTACTTAATAAAAATGATACTCCACTTTAGGATTTTACTCCTGCCATTTTGTTTTTCGTTCCATGTGGCAATCTAGGATTTTTTTTTTTTTGATAGAAGGCAATATTTAGGATTTTGATTAACTTTTGTGTATGCAGAATTAAATCAAATTGTTAACACATGAATTAAATTCCAAAAAACTTACAACTGTTAGATAAATTAGAATATTTGTTTTGTATCATTGGGGTACAAATTGACTCGTTTTCAAACACTAAATTAAAGAAGTTTTTCAAATGAATAGTGTAGTTGACACCCTCGCAATCTAATAGTACATGCCCTCTTATATTAGATTTATTATTCGAGTTCTTTATTGATTTCTTTGAATCAGTATGTCTACTTTATTGATCCTACTTCACTGACAACATGGCTGTATCATTATTATTATTATTATTATTATTTAAACGTGAAAGTTATAAAAATTGCTTAGTACATAACCAACAACAAAAATATGTCTTTTGTAACAAGCAAAAATCCAGATTTACCAACTACGCCACCACTAAATAAAAATTTGCATAAAGGAAAAGTATGATGCAAAATGGGCTACTGAGATTATCAATTATAATTGAAACAAACCAAAAAGTAACAGCAGAAGTGTGACAGACAGACAGAGAGATAGGCGCGAAGACGTCATATTTCAATTTTCAACTACACGGTTCAAAACATATACTTGTAGCGAAAATTTATTTCATTATTATCCTAATTTATGCAATATTTTGGTTAAACTATGTAAACTAACGATTTCAAGTAATGTGACCATCTGTATTGTAATTTTGCCAGATGTCTTTGTATTTGTGCACTATTGTTGATATTCTTTTTTATTGCTCTTTGTTTTTAAAATCAATGTTTTTGAGGGTGAGAATCGTGAAAAGGTCATGACAGTACCTCCCCATACTTAGCAAATGACCACAAGAATCATTTGACACACTTTTTCCGTCGCCAAAAATGTCAGTATAAATTTCATTACGTGAGGAAACGCTCAACTTCTTTCCACAATCAATTCACAAAGGATTTGAGGGCTCAGAACTCGGACTTGGGGCATTTGCCGATTCAATGAGCATCCGCGGTTTAGCGAATCCAAACGTGCTCAGTAGCACAACAAGCAATGTGACGTACATGTTGATCGTCAAAAATTTCTTTGTCTCCATAACGTCTGTAAATTTATTTTCGTTTGTGGTCACACGACTTTGATTGTCAGAAGAAGAGAAATTTTGAGTGAAGTGGTTCTTGCTACATAACTTTCTTATTACCTCTATTTATACAACGAGTTTCAGAGAAGCAATAAAAACGTATATTAGTTGTTTAAATGACTATAACTTAACTTTGTAATTTATTTTCTCAAAATGAAAACTCTAATTAAGACATGTATTATTGAGTTTTCACTAGCAGAGAGTGGTTGAAAATTTAAATTAGGTATATTTCAACATGCACTTATTGATAGTATGTTTTCTTTCTGAAAATGTCAGGTAAGCCAAACACCAAAGTGACGATCCAAAATATATAGAGAAATTTTTTATCCTATCATTTTCTCTCTTTCAGTCCTTTTTTGGGACTGATCTTTATTATTGTGAAGTCATTTCAGCAAATACTAAATCACCAAAGTGTTTCAAGTTTAATAATTAATTCTTCTTTATATTTCGTTTTGTGATAAATTTCAAATATCAATCTGAAAACAAAAATACATCCATTTTGTCAGTGAAGTAGGATCAATAAACAACAACAACAATAACAACAATGATATCTCATTATTACTACTGCAATAGGTCTTTTATGAGATCGGTTCAACGTGAGATGAGGTCACCCCTTTAATCAAATATGGCGTCATGTTTGATTGAGGCGCCTCATGTTGAGGCAGACATGAGGCAGACTCATCTAAGTTTTTGTATTAAGGCAGACTATACTGTGTCCCTTCATTTGGGACCCTTATCAAGCCACACATTGTGTGAAAATTTAATTTCACACAAGCAAGTAAAAGTGTGACACATGGCAAATGATAGAATCTTTTTAGGGGGGAAGTATTTCACAATGGTGGGAATTGTAGAAGGGAAACAATTTCACTTAGGAGGGAATACTGAGTATGGGAGGGAATATTGAGGATGGGAGGGAAACTGTGAAAATAGTAGTTAAATTTTCCCTAAAAATAAGGAGGTAAAAATAAAGGAAAGCGTTTACAGGAATGTTGTTAGATTTCAGCAGAATTATGGAGTTTCAGTTAAGTTAGCAAAGCAAAAAAAATAATACCTTAATACCAATCATATTCAAAAGAACGTTATTTGTAAACTTAAAAAAAAAAAAAGAAGGGAAAAAAAAAAAGAGAAAAAGAATGGTCTAACGTAAAGAAGTGTATATTGTTGTTGCTTGGTTAGTGGCCTAAGAGCATCTCTAATGCAAGGTTTGTTGGGAGGTTTGTGGGGAGAAAAACCTCTCAAAAAAACCTCATTTCCATAGTGATAAACCTAAAAACCCAACTTTTACACAAACCGGTTTGTCTAGACAAACCTGGTTTTTGGGTTATGATGTGGCATAGATAATAAACATATTAGAGGTTTGTGGCATAGTGTATAAGAGGTTTATATAACTGAGTTTTTGGGAGCATATAAAAAAACCACTTTAGAGTTTTGTAGCATTGAAGATGCTGTAACATACATAAATTAAGTAATTAACTATATAGTTCATTAGCCAAAAAAAAAAAAAACCTATATAGTTCATTAATTTAGTAGCGATTATTGTAGAATTTTTAATAATCAACTACTAATTTTTATATTTTTGGTGCGCACTAATCAACTACTAATTTTTATTTATTTTTTTGGTGAAAATGAAAGTACAAATTAAAGCACCGCAATAGGAACAAAAGGCCCTGTTCTTTTCGTCGATTCCATGCTGCATTCCGTTTCGTTCCGTTCCGCATTCTGTACTTCATCTTGTCTCACATTTTTTTGAATTATCCGCGTCACGCCGTTCCAATCCGTTCTGTTCCGTTCCGTTTCGTTCCGTTCCTCACCGTCCCGCACCATTCCGTTGAAGAGAACAGGGCCTACTATGAACAAAACGTGGGAAATAAAGAAGAAAAAAAAAAAAGAAAAAAAAGAAAACTAATAACTAACTAGATATAAACAAGACGTGGGAACGCTTCCCCCTCCCCCAGGTCCTAAATTTATGGAAGTGAACAAAGAAAAAAAAATGCAAAATAATACTTATCCCTTCAACAACACTATTTTGAAATTCAAACTATATATTTTAAATTTCAAACTCTCAAATTTTAAATTTATCTCACAAAGATTCCATATACTTTTATAAATAATAATTTATTTATCTTCATTCCTATTGGCCTGTGTGAAACTATTTTTCCACGTATGATTTCCGTCCGTACCGTCATTAAATAAAACAAATCCTACAATAGGTTCCACCAAAAACTATTACCCAGATTACCGCTCGTTTTGACGCGGCGTTACGGAACCAAAGTCGCCATACCTGATGGCGTCTCATTTAGCAAAGACGCCATTAGCGACAACGCCTCATTAATATAAGTCGCCTACTTAGTTGGCGTCTTTAGTGACACAGACACTAAAGCCCTCACCCTCTCACTCTCACTCTCACTCACATCCAGACTCACCCCCTCACCCTCACCATCACCGTCACCGATAACCACCCTCACCGTCCACCACGTCGCCGCCGACGAGCGAGGACCACTACCACCGTCGCGTCACTCAGTCTCACTCTCACCCTCACCCTCACCTCACTGTCACTCACCCAATCTTGCTCGAGAACGCTAGCCAATCGACTTGCCACCACCGGAGGAGTAGGGTCCAAAGGCGGAAGAGCCGCTTCCACCACCGCATCCACCGCCGGCCGACACCGTATCCACTACCAGCAGATTGGCAAAGGTGTACATAGGAATGGGCATTGTTACAGGTATTCACGTAAGACGCCAATCAAGTTGGCGTCTTTCTTACATAAGCCGCCAATCTAGTTGGCGTCTTAACCTTGAGCAGTACCACAAAAAAAACGAGGTGGTACACTGAAGACGCCATCTGATATGGCATCTTTACTGAAGGAGACGCCATCTTATATGACGTCTTTGGCTCCGTAACGCCGCGTCAAAACGAGTGGTAATCTGGGTAATAGTTTTGGTTTGGCCGTATATTTGAATTTGTTTTATTTATCCGCCCTACGGACGGAAATCACACATTTTTCCACAAACCTGAAAAAAAGAAGTAACAATAGATATAGGGGATTGCTAAACGTAAATCTAAAATTACTTAACGCAAATTACTTTTCCCAAAAAGTCCCTCACATAACAAACCCTACTCCCCTCACACACCCCCTCTCCCTCTCCTCACTTATCACGACATCATTGAACATCTGAAGGTATCATAACTTTGTTTCATTAATTTACTATAACAAGCAACACAAGTTGCTTTGTGATATTTACAAAAAAATTCTGATATGATACGTCTGCAGTTTATCATCAAATTGAGAATAATAATCTTATGCGTATGATGTATCTTTTTCTTACTCCAATTCACCAAGTAACCCAGTAACTATATATGGAGTCAATTTCCCATTTTCTCTCTCATCCGTTGTGAGCCTTTCACCATCCACTACCACCCTCTCTCCACCTCCACTGCTTCCACTGTCACCCAATTTTATCACTTCCAGCGGCGCCCAATTGTGAGATTTGAATTGAAGGACCTCCATGTATGGTCAGCAAATGAACTGAACCTAGGAAAATTAATGGAGAAAGAAGTTCATGAGGAGTATGAGAATTATGGGGATTTGAGGACAAAGAAACTGCAGATTAGATACAATCAAGATGATGATTGAAACTCTCTCCCCTCCTTTGTAGGTGATGGCTTAATATAGCTTTTCGCATTTTAAGGTAAATTAGTTCGTATTCGAGACTTAGGATGAATAACATTTTCAGATTAAAAAAAAACGTAGTGATGAGTAACATTCATTTTCAATATCAATGAAGTTTACTTTTATAAAGTAAAACAAAATTATTTGTATTATTGTTGATTCAATTCTACGATTAACTCCGTTTAAGATACCCCAAAGATTAAAGAGTGTTTAAGATACTCCAAAGATTAAAGAGTTAAAGAATAAGGAGAGAGACTATGTTTAGCGTGGAAAGGGTGTTTCGGGAAATATTGTAACAAAAAGATTTGCGTTTAGTAATTTATGATATACCTTAAGCGGTTTTGTAAATATGAAACAAAATCAAAATCAAAATCAAAATCAAAATCAATTGGTAGTACCGACTACCGAGGGAGTATTATTTGACAGGACACAGGAGTAGATTACCAATACCAATAACATTGCAACTCAGGATGGGATCTCGTCCCTTTCATCTCCCCTGCAACTTGAAAGCAAGCTCAACACAGGAGGTTTGCATTATATCCACCAGTTTACCAGAAGATGTGTAAGTGGAAATACCTGTGAGAGTACCCATCAAATATTTGCTTCAATTCAGGTGTGTTTCCAAATCTTGGAACTCTTTAAAGAGCAGCGTAATTTCATCACTGCACACACTAATCACATTCACAACAACAAAATTCAAAACAATCACAGAGTGATTATCCAACGTTGGAATGAAAAAGCAGGAAAATACAGATTCACATTTCACAAAGACAACAAATTATTGGATTGGATAACAGAATTGAACCCATCAATACCCAGATGGAATGTTCAATTTTACAGAATTTTTGATTGTGTTTGTGGGTTAGTTTGCTTGAATGCTTGTTGGATGATTGCAAATTAGAAGGGGATATAGTTTTGTGGAATCCATTGGTTGGGAAGGTATTGACCCTTCCTAATCCCACTATTAAGGAAGTTGATTTGGTTGAATCATGGGCATTAGGGTTTGGGTTTGATCCTATGAGTTGTGACTATAAAGTTGTTAGGATTGTATATGCTGATAATAGCTCTTTGGTTGAGGTTTTAAGGCTTAGTACTCGATGTTGGTCGAAGATCGATGTTTGTAATGATCACTTGCCCTCGATTTTGCCTGGACAGGCTTATGTAAATGGGTATGTGAATTGGGTTACTAACAGTCATATGATCCTGGCATTTGATGTGGGTAATGAATTGTTTAAGGAAATAGCCTTGCCTAAGGCTTTGGACAGGGTGGAAGTTCAGAGACTAAGTATTGTGGTTTGGGATGGGTTTCTTTCGGTGGTTGTGTTTCCAAATTCTGGGGGTTTTGTTAATGGCATGGCACCTTCTGGAAGTGTTTCACTATGGGTTATGGGAGAGTTTGGGGCGGCAGAGTCGTGAGCAAAACGGTTTTTGACAAGCTCATACTTTACACAAGTTAGAGGAATTAGAACAGATGGTAAAATCGTATTGGAGAGCTTAAAAGGAACTCTAGATTGCGTTGATGTGAAAACCAAGTGGATCGAGGGTCTTCAGATTTGTGCTCAGGGTACTATGAGTGCTTTCCGCCTCGAGTCATGTGCAGAGACTTTGGTATTGCTTGATGTGGTGTGATACCATCAGAAGGAGATAATCCACTCGTTTAACTGCTGCGCAGGTTTGTGAGGTCTGAATTCAAGTGTTTTCCTTCATGATTGGGAACAAAATGTTTTTGCTGCTCTAGAGATGGATGATTCTTTTTCTCATAGTAACAGGCTAGACAGGTCAGATCAGTCTTGGTGTCCTCCTCCTTTGGGGTGGGTTAAAGTGAATATAGATGGTCCTTAATTGGCAAGCCAGGACCTGCAGGTTGTGGTGATATTTTGAGGGGTCATGATGAAGATATTTTTGCTGTCTTTTCTATCGATCTGGGTGACATGGACTCAGACGAAGCTGAACTGCATGCGTTCAGACACGCTATCGACTTGTTGAAGGATCATTCTGATTGGCCTCACTTCAAAGTAATCACTGAGAGTGACTCCAGGAATGCTATCAGTTGGGTGCAAAGAAGATAGATCATGGAAATTTTTGGAGCTTTTGTAACAGTCTTGACACAGACATTGCTTCACTGGATAGTCTCTCAATTCAACACATAATTAGAGAAAAGAACAACGAGGCAGATTGCCTAGCAAAGCAGGGTGTAGGTAGAGGTGAAAAACTTTTTTGTTGGATATGAGTCTTGTATTGATAGATGTTTTGGGAGAGGAGGATTCATGTATAGAGAGGGTCTTATTAGACCTCAGGACCATTGATTGTAGACTTTTTGGCAATAAGTTGCCTAATAATATCTTTATTTTGCTGTTCAAAAAAAATAAGTAAAGTGATGCTTCAGACAGTAGAGCTATAATTTTCTCGCCCAAGGAGATGCTCTGAGATAAATGAGAGGCCTTTGATGAGAGTGATATAAACTACAGGGCGGGTTTTTGCAAAGTGTTTAACGTGACCGTTCTCGCATCCTGTACTGGTGCTTATGAGCTGGTAGCTTCTGAGACTATAATGGACAGTGAATTGCCTAATACAACTGTGAAATCCAGCATCATCTTATATTCACCATTGGAATAAAAGTTACTCTCGAAAAACCTAAGGTAAGTAGGAGAAACATACTGCATGCTAATAGTGCCAGGCCTGGGGCTAAGTATATGCTATGGTTGGTATTACAGGAGACACTTGGGAAGACAAGCAGACAAGCTAGCTAGATGGGGCATACTATGCTACTCTGCTTGTTCTTTGTGTGGTACTGAGCAAGAGAGTTGCACTCATATCCTCATTAGCTGTGAGTATGCACAAGCTATTTGGTGTAGACTGTAGAGTACTGCATTGGTCTGGATTTCCTAGAGGAATGGCAGACCGTAGTTGAGAGGGTTATCCAGACAACAAAAGGGAAGCAAATAAGCAGCAGGCTCCTTGAAGCAATTGTGGCAGGATACTGGTATGCTGTCTAGGCTAAGAGAAAAAAACAGAGTTTTCAGGGGCTTGCATAAGACAGTAGTGGTTGTTGCTTATCAGATTGCTCACAGTCAGTATCAGAGCTTACAAGAAGGGTTTTAGCAATGACTAGAGAGAATTTGGTTTGTTAATGATGCCATTTTATGTTTCAGATGCCAAGTGTCAAGCACATGATGTCAAGGTGGGTTCGGTTCTCCTGCTTGCTGATGCTCTTACAAAGCTGTGCTAGAGTGTTTATGTAGTTGAGAGGTTCATTCTGAGGTGGTTGTGAGCCTGGCTTTGTAACGAAATTACAGGTGATTAATAAAATTTCTACTTAAGTTTAAAAAACTTACTATCAGAACATTGTCTCTTTGATTTCACTCATTGTGGTTGATGTTATCGCTTTTTTATAATAATTTTTGTAATTACGAGATTAACTTACTGAGCAAGCTTTACTCTGATGCTATGCTTTACTCTGATGCACATAGCTCAATGCTATATAGAGGCATCTTAGTAGCTAACTCCATGAATTAGTTCCTGCTGTTTGGTTGCTGTATTGGCTCAGATTGACTCTAAATGTTGGATATTTGCAGCTTTTTGCTTCTTTAACTTATGCTCACCTTCTGGCATTCCAATAAAAACTTTGCCGGGTTTAAGTATGATCATCCCTTCATAAGCACCATTTGAAGATGTCTCATCTATTTAATGTATTTGTGCAACAATCACCTGTAATCCTGCATGGCTGCAGCCTGCATCAGATCAATATCAGATGCTATATGCTGGGTTTATGTCAGATCATCCCTTCATAAGCACCATGTGAAGATGTCTCATCTTTATAATGTCTATTATGCAACAATTACCTGCATCTATTATGCAACAATTGCTGCATGGCTGCATCAGATCATATCAGATGCTATATTATCCAAGTTACTGCCTCTTTTCATATTTTTAGACCGAGTGGAGACTATTTCTTGAAAAATGGAATCTAGGCTAAAGAAAAATCATCCAACCATCCTTTGTATCTTCAAAACAATATTCCTTAACAGAAATTCGTCTGCGGAATGTCTCCTTGAGTGGACATGCTTCTTTCTATGCCCCTAGTTTCAGTTTATTAACCATGAATGGACCTACTAGAGTTTTACTTCTTGGTTGCAGAAAACTTGGTGAAAGAAGCATTTATTCTCTCAAATCCTGGTTCCTTTCTGTGATAATGTTATCTTAGAATTCTTATAGTACCTGCTCTCAGAAAATTGGTCTTCTAGAATCTAGACTTATAGTCTTCATCTCTGACATTAGATTAACTGATGATATTTTTCTTGAAGAAAAGGACATCTCTGACTCTGACATTAGATTGACTGATGATATGTTTGAATCTAATGTCGATTTAGTACAGAATCAATTGTTCCTAGCCATCAGTAGCAGCAATTTTGTTTAGAGAAGCTGTTCTTTAAGTGTATTTTGGCCCTCTGTGGATTTTGTTGGATTAGTTTCCACAACTCCATTGGTTAAGCTCTTGTCTAGTGGTCACCTTGGTTTCCACTGACTAATTTTTCTTTTCTACTGGTCTCTTTGGTTCTCATAGATTCATTTTCCTTTGAAACAGACTTTTCGGTGTCTACTCTCTAGAGACCGAAGTTCCTTGTACTGTAATGTATCTTAACTGACCTCTTGAACCACTATGAATCCCGTCCTACTAACTATCAGAATCTTACTGCCACTGATTTACATTTCTAGGTGTGAACTTGAGAATTTCCCTCTCTAAGAAAAATGATCAAGTACTTGTTATCTTCCTAATACTCAGACATGACTTTGTAGAAACTACAAATCCCAAGAAAAGCCTTCGCTTAAAACCTCATGTACGTCGATTGTGACTGTTCACCATCGCATTGTGTCATCAGCTGTTCAAGGTCTAGCACCATCTGCAGAAACCGATGTCTCAGCTCGTCGTAAAGTGCCAGTTATGGGTTTCAAGTAGTTTGGTACAAGGCATTTCGTAATGTTGGAATATGCCAATGGAATGGAACGAGACTGTTAAGTTGTTAGATGCACCGACCACCTGAGAAGCCATGGGGTTGGTCTGATGTACTAGTGATATGCTGTTCTGTAACTGTGGAAGGCAGCACAGTTACCAGAAGAAAAGAAAAATTGAAAATGTCCAGCAGAACAAATACAAACCTCCACCTACCTTTTAGGAAGGGTGAAACGCATTTACCATATCATATGCTCAAATCTAGTGAGTAGTAGAATATAAAACATGCTTCCAAAAATTATCAACAAAAGCAAAACAAACGTGATTGACCTAAGCTCCTTAATACAATATTCAACCCCAAAAGAATGCATTTAATGTTCCAACTGCCACCCTAATAGTAAGATCTTGCCTCCTATAATTTGATAAAGCAACTAAAAACTCAGGTCAACTACACTACACAGCTGCCAGGTATAAATATTCTCAAATGACTCCAAAGTTGTTTGGGACTCCTTAATGCCTCTATATCTTCATAACATCTCGAAATTGTCTCAGGTAGATTCCTCGTAGCTAAGAACAAGCTTGTTGGCATCTTACAACTAAAAAGCCACTTTGCATGTCTTGTGTCCACCGTGGACCAAGAACACTAGTGAAAATATTTAGGAAAATAGAGGGTATATTTAAATAGATTTAATTCATTGATCCACCATGGACTAAGGCCCTGTTCTCTTCAACGGAATGGTGAGGAACGGAAACGGAACGGAACGGCGCGGCGCAAATAATTCAAAAAAATGTGAGACAAAATGAAGTACAGAATGCGGAACGGAACGGAACGGATTGAAACGGAACGGAACGGAATGCAGCATGAAATCGACGAAAAGAACAGGGCCAAGTCCACACAAATTTTTGTAAGCTAATATAACCGGTTGGCAACAATCAACTAACCGAACCAGCTATCATCTATCGGTTACCAGTTGCTTGCCAAACAAGGCTACTGTCTTCGCTTTAAATTTACAAATATACCATGAATGCACATGATTTGTTAATGTCATTGCATTACATTTGCTATTTTAAGATAAGTAAACCAGGTGATGGGATTCCTAATATAGTTAATTATATAATTATAATGTGATTACATTACTTACAAGTAAACGTCACCTAAAAGGCTAAAAGTAAAACAAAAATCCATGATGTTGTTGAAAAGCCATTGGGATCATTGTATGCAGCTCATATTACGTTGTGTGAACAGAAAGTCAGGAATTATGATATGCCAAACGATCTAAAGTTGGAGTCTATTTGGACCAGATCCGAGAAAGTCCTTTTTCCACACGTCGGTGGCATCTATTTTCAAAGCCATGCCATGTTCAACACTTCCCCAGAAATATGCCAATCAGTAACGTTAGGAATAATATTTTCAAGCTAACACATATAAATAAGGCCATTCTCTTCATTTTGTGGCTCAAACTAACACTGTCCGAAACACCTATATACTGAAGCAGTGAAGTCTGTAGAAAAAAATGTCTCTCCTTTCCTGGAAGATTCTGCTCCCATTGCTTCTGCTCCTTATCAATGTAGTTCCAAATATTTCAGGTAATGAAACAATTCCCTTTTCCATTCCTGCTCCTTTCTGAATTTCAGGTCGGTAACAAAATCAGGGACGGTTAGGATGTGGTTGGGGTAGGGAGTGGTATATGGGACAGAGGATCGAGATTGGCTCAACTGTAGTGTAGGGTTGTACCACAACTTTGGGCTAATTTACAAAAGAAAAAAAATCCCATTTCAATCTCATTTCAACTTCTTATCTAAAATCTTATCTTTAAGGTCTTTTAACAGAAGGGTCAGTATATTTTTTCCATCTCATACCTTGCCTTAGACAGGATTTCGTACTGAGTTATTGTTGTCAGACGTCAATTGCTGCTATCTGGTGCTCATTTTCATGAACTTAATTGTTTGTGTTCCTCACTTCCTCATTGGTTTCGATGTCGTTACAGGAGACGAGGTTGAAGGGCAATGGTGCATAGCAGATGAGCAGACCCCAGATGACGAATTGCAAGGAGCAATCAACTGGGCATGTGGAGCAGGAGGAGCAGACTGTACTAACATTCAGGAAAACCAACCATGCTATGAGCCTAACACAGTCAAGGACCATGCTTCTTATGCCTTCAATGCTTATTATCAGAAGTTCAAGAACCAAGGTGCTACCTGCAATTTCAACAATGCTGGCATGATCACCGAGCTCGACCCCAGTAAGACATTCGATCTTACCCTCTCAAGTCTCAATTCTGTTCATTTATCTTTTTGCATACTGCTGGAATTGATATGCATAATTCCTCTGAAAAATCGCGCAAGTAAAACAGGAAACTGCATTATCTAGTAGTCAAAGTTTCTATGCTACAAGTATATTTCTATGTGGAAAAACAAGAACAAAAACAAGAAAATGGACAATGACAGTTTTAGGCAAGAGAATTGTTCCCTGAAACCTAGTGCTTGATCAATTAATCTTCCTTTTGCCCCAGATAATGACTACTTGTTCAACACAGCTTAATAGGTAAGTCTTCTGACTAATTACTTCGTGGGTCTTTCGGAAACAGCCTCTCCACTAGGCGACTAGTCAGGTGTAACTGCGTTACATCTGGACCTCCCCAGACCCCGCCCTCGGCGGGATACCTACTGGGCGGTTGTTGTTGTTGTTGTTGTAGAAAGCAATAATAAAAATCTTTGAGAAGAGTTCATGGTAAAAGGAAATGGCAGTTAAGTATTTAATGTAGGATTTTCCAACATGTAAGTATTGATAAAGAGCACATGTTTCTGAATTCTGACTAGGAGATATTTTAAACCTTTCAAGCTTGATATGAAAGGAAATCTCAAAATATTGATACTAATTAAATAAAATTAGGAGGAATAAGGGAAAAGAAGTAAAAAGATACCAAAAATAGTAACATAACCATGGAAGAAGTATAAATGGCCATAGGCACATGTATTGTAGTGGACAAAGATGAAAAAGCATGTGCTTGGATGGGCATACAGTCACATGCCAGGCAAACTGGCATAATTTGGTTTTTCTGATGCAAACAAAGGTGAGCATTGTTCCTTCAGAGTCTTAATGCATAAAAACATTACTGCAAATTGCAAAAGAACACTTTTCTGACATAAAAAGGGATAATGTGAAAACTGATACTTACAAATGTGGACAAGCAACAAGGATACATTATCCCTTCTTCTACAGCTTCTATATTCTGCACTGAAAAGAGTTGGGACAATTTTATGCTCCTTTGTTGCTGATTCTTCATTTTCTTCCTGCTAAATCACCACCACCTTGGTATTTCTCTGCAGGTCATGGCAACTACCACTATGACTATCTCCCTTGACGACTCCGAAGAAACCTGATCTGATTCAGCATCTGGATCGACAATGCTGCTTGCTCAATTGTTTTTTTTTTTTTTTTTTCTTTACCTAGTAAATTCTTCCTGATACTTCAGATGTTTATGTAATCATCCTTTCTACATATCCTACATTCAGATCCTCTGTATTGCAAAGGCATACTTATAAAAGATAGGAGTAAAGAGAAAGTTTATTACGCGGCCATAAACGTATCATTTTGTCCACAGGCAGGTAATCAAGTATATATACCACAATTACAAATGCATTTACAGTTTGAAGCAGAACATACTAAAGGGATGAATCATATGTGAATATCCACCTCTATGATGGCATCAAAGCTGTAATCAAGCACTCTTTATGCATCCAATATACACTCTATATTCCAGAACAAGGAGTAATGTACACAGTCATTAGCATTTCGACATCTCAAGCCAAATATCAGAAAACATTAAAGTTCGTGACCCTGGCATCAGCAGAGAGTCTGGGTATGAGGTCTGATCAATGATCCTCTAAGCACGAAGCCTTTGAAGTTGAAATATCTAGAAAAGCATTGTAGCCCAGGCTCCCATAAACGCGAATCCACCAACAGGAGCTAATCTTGAGTACTTTCTGTCTTCTAGGTGTGCCACAGCATAACACCTGAAGAAAAAAAACAAAAAAAAAAAAAAATCACTTTTTAACATTGTAATCTTACTTAGTTCACGTCAACACGGAGATTTACTCATATGTATTTGAAAAATGGCAAGTAGCTTTCTGGGGAGCTATCACTCAAAGCAAGAACCTCAAGAACACATTTTCAGCAAAAAGCATAAACTGTGCTGCGATATAGGTGTGTGATTTGAATACCTTTACCATAAACTAATTATTTCCTACGTAAAAGAAATGAAAACCCTAACACTCGAGTTTTTTGTTTTCCATTGTATCTCCATATACCAATTCAAGAATTTGATTCCCTAATCAAACAATTGCTTGCAAAAGGAAGATTCCTTTAAATGTCTGCTACTGCAAGCTTAGCAATTGATGCCTCTCCCCAGCCGCTGCTCGGCTGGAATCCCATTATTTAGGCTGCACAATTTGAAGCAAGAACTCCCTGATCAACTGTGGGAATACCATGGCAAATGGTAATGGTTTGGTAAAAGCAAACTTCCAAGTTCCTAGGCCATCCGATAAGAAAAATTTGGGTTAAGAGTAGAGACAATTTTGAAACCTAAACAAATGAATAAAGTTCGAATCCCCTCAGGCCTCACGGCCACTGGAGGTTTTTCTGGTCGTTAGCTTCATGGGCCATGGAGTTCGTTAAGGAAAAAAGCTTGGATACCCATCTCATCCGAAAAAATCATAATAAAGTTCCACAAATCTGTATGCCGATTTCCGTGATAAAATGCTTGATATCAGTGACATGGTGAGTAGATTCAGATTTGAAGTCAAGGTGCAGCTCAGTTCTATAAACTCAATTAGAGATACAGCAACAAACAGAGCTTGGTGTCAACAAATGCAGATTTCCCCACAGTTTACTGTCAAGCACAGAGCAGGTCCTGGTGTTTGATTGTAGCCCTTCCCTTGGTTTTCTGTTTGTTTCTGTTTGTAATTGAAAACGGTCATGTAAACCTGTTTCCACATTTGCTTGCTGTTAGTCTAAGTATAAGTCTGAGTATGTGTAGCTGGAAGTGTCTGTACTACAAAACGCCAATTTTTGGTAAATAAAATACAACTCACATTCATACCCAAAAAAAAAATTAAAAAAAAACAAAAATAAAAAAAATCTGTATGCCGCGTCACAAAAAAAAAATATATAGGGTACAGCTGCCTAAACTTGATCCTTTAGGCCCATTATAGATGCAGCTATGGTCTAAATACTTCACAACAAATAGGACATAGCGAACAACTAAGTTAGATGTTTGGTGGGTTAAGAATCAGAAATGACATATATGCAGCATGTTAAGTAGAGACAAGGGCATGGCCCAGCAACTATTCAACATATAAAGAAACTTTTATCTTTTTAGATGACATGGGTGTCCAAGTTTTGCTTGACTATTCCCATGGGTCCTGAAGTTAACGACCGGTAAAACCTCCAGTGGCCTGAGAGGACTCGAACTTGGGACCTCTGGAATATCAACAATATAGAATCTTTTGCATAACAATTTATAAGATTGTCAAGCGTCCACTGCTTTTCAAGACCAACCAGCTTGTGAATCATCAAAGAATTAAATCTGATCAAGGGCTCTCACTTTGAAAAACAGCTAAAAATAGTCATTGCAGCCTTCTTCAACCATAAGTGCTTGTTTATATTGTGCCATATGCCCACATGTGCAAAGTGCTAGGTGCCTGTGTTACCCTAACTACTACAATGGTTTCCGGGCTCAAGAAGCTAAAGCTAGCCAAACAGGCCAACAAAAGTTTTCATGGAAAAGGCATGGGCTCCTGAGAAGCCCAGATCAGGTCGAAAGCCAGCAAGAAACAAAAGCCAAAACTGTGGCTTCTGCTTCTGATTCAATCACCTCTCAGCTTTTTTCAATGAAAATTTCCTGTTTCCTACAATCGTTCAAATGAACGACATGCAACTCACTAAGAAAGAGCTATCTCCCATTTAAACCCTGACATTTACTCCGTTGTCTACTTGTCTTGCAAAGAGAAGAGCAGCGGACCTCTCCCATGCCCATTATCTTCTTTTCAGACACCCTTCTTCTCTCCTCTTCCCTTCTGCTATTGCTGAAAAATCTTGACAGATCCTGGAGGAAGGATTAACTCCGCTACTGAAGATGAGACCCTGGCTAAACCATCTCCCTTACCCCCCTCCTCTTCCCTACATCGCATAAGCTCACGCCATTAACTTCCCCTGTCTCGGCAATCAACTTCAAGCCATCGTCGATGGCGATCTTCCTAATTTTCTGACAAGTTAGGACCACATATATCGATTTCTTTTCCTTTCTTTCATACTAAAATTTTCAATCTAATGCCTAATATTTAAGGCAATATATTACCATTTACCAGCTCGAAATGTCCCATCAAAAGTGAGCTCTCAACTCACATACAAGGTCTTTTTGATCTTTGGTTACTATTTTATAGAAATTGTAAATTTTAGTCAGATGTGGAGATTAATTTATCTATATTTTTCTTTCAGGTCTTTGAGAAAATTCAGTAACAGAGTTCTGGAAGATAAAACCAAATGAACTCATGAAATTTATTTTGCATGGAAGAAAGTTGCTGAAGGACGGGGGAAGAAATTGGAATACACATGTACGGTTAATCCACCCTGAAGTCTTCTCGCCCGCCCCACTCAACACACTTTTGTTAAATATTGTAGGAAAAAAATAGTCCATCCCTAACAGCCCCATTATACATTAGTAGTCACCGAAGCCCACCCTAATTTGCCAACAAAACAAAAAGAGTAAGCTCAACGATCAAGTTGGCTCCAACTTTTTTCAATCAAAACTAGGTTCAAAGAAGTGCTGCCAACAATGACAAGAGAAAATCCTGCTCTATCCAAAATCATCATCCTACTAGACATTTCTAGTCTCAAAGATTTACCGTCGTTAACAAATGGTATTGGCTAGGAAGTTGGAACTTTTGAAAGTGCTCCTTTAAAATATTCAGACGATAATTCTTAATACTTCTTCAAAGTCAAACAATGGGAGTATATAATCATGTTTCACGGACATGGACATGACATAGGCACACGGAAGCACCATTTATAGAGAGTTAAAAACCTAATGTGTATCTGACATGCGTGTTGGTGTTGTTTCGTGTCTTGCTCGCATGTTAGGTACACAATTGGTCCCAGCGGAAATTTAATCTCCTAACCTTAAACAAATCAGCTAGGAAACCACTTTGACGTTGATGGAATACGTATACTATGTCAATTGAGGTGAAAAAGAGTAGCTGTTAGATGTTTGTTAAAAAAGCTAACATCTGTATAACCTACCCCTTACTCCCACAAAAACTACAAAAAAGATTTCACGGGATTATGAATAGCCTTACACAGCTTAAGTGACCTTGGTGCCAGAGATGATTTTACGACTAATCATCTGGAGTGTGCAAGCTTGATACAGAAAGGTGATGTGTGCAAGCTGTATAAAGGGGCATGACTCTCGAATGACCTCTCTAGTCAGCAAGAAATGGACTTCAGATCAAGGATGAGCAGACATGCAGCACATGTTGTAACAAGATTTCAACCCAATTGAATTGACAACCAAGAGCCCCAATTGTGAAAATTACATCTTTATGCACAACAACCTCATCTTTATTTCAAGATTAACTGAACTATACAACTCGAACTCAAATATATGTGTCTAACATGAGCTATTAGCCTATGCTCGAGGCAAACATATGAATTGTATCATGACCAAAGAGTCAAAGACTCATGAATATACGTTACCAAGAAACCATCCAAACCTAAAGCAATGAACTTCAGCCCAAAAACATGATCATATAAACCAGTAACCCCAAAATTAAAGCACATTGCTTACGAGCCGGAAAATAAGATTATCCCACCAGTCATAAGGGCTCCAAACTGCAATAAACAGCAATAGAAAAAGTGAAATTCCATTACAAAATTATGAACATACAAAATTCAACAATGCAAAAACAACAGATATGAATCGGTCAAGAAAACCTTACAGTGTTGGGATGTTTAGCGATGGGGGCAGCCAACAAAGCTGCAGTGTGCACCAAATGGTATAATGATGCCGTTTGCCAAACCTATCAATTTCCCAAAATTATAAAGAGTTATTAAAAATGATCAATAATTAGTACCCATTACAATATAACAGAAAATTGAACAAAATTGAACAGAAATGACAAAATTGTGGCAAAAACTTAATTGAATGAATTGGGAAATTGCCTGTTTGTAAGTGGGGTCTTTGGGTTTGAAACCATGGGCACCATATGCACCTAAACCCACAGCTACAATTCCTGTAATTCAGTTTTTTATTAGTTTTGGGTTTGTTAATAGAGTAATAATCTTCATTGACATCTCAAAAAGCTCAATCATGGGTTAAGAGTAAGAGAGAGAAATAGATACCAGAGATAGCAGCCACTTTGTGCCAGATACGAGGATCCATCAGCTTTGAAGTTGCAGGTTTCAAATTGAGTTTCAGTGCTGCAGTATTCTCTCTCTTTCTTTCTCTTTTCAGGGATTGAGATTGACCACGGCGTTCATTTGAGTTTGACTCCCACGTCCCACACGAGCTTGAGTGATTATCTACTTGGTCAAAACGCAAAAGTGTCACTATTAACGTAGGACCTACTCCGATCCCAGTGACTAGATATGGCACTAGGCACGGTTAGCACGAGACACACAACGATCGATCAAGCTTTTTAAACGACAGGGTACAAGTACGGCACGAATGACCTCGGTCTGGGCCCAGTGGCGTATCCAGGAATTTAGTATTGAGGGTACAAAGATCAAAAAATGGAAGAGAATTTTGAACCTACAATCTACAAGGTAATAGAAAAGAGGTCATACCAATACTCCATATATATATATGCTTTATAAAACTGACAAAAAAATTACCGAAAAAGAGGGTCGACGCCTGTACCCTCTTGTACCCCCTGGATACGCCACTGCCTGGGCCAGAGACTAGATTTTGAAAAGTAATCACAGTGGGGCACGGTCATGCACGCACGACATGGCACGACGAAAACTTTAATATTATTTGAAAAAAGCATGAGCACAGCACGCACGATACGAGCACTGCACGACACCAGTAAGGGGCAGGGACACGACCTGGGCCTACCTTTTAGAAGAGCAGGCACGTCACAACACGAAGCACGATACAACAGGGCACGACATTGTTACAAAGCACGAAAGCACAGCTCCAACACGGCACGAAGTCATCTTTATTATGTACCTGTGCCGGAAAAACCGGAAAAGATTACTCCCCTAAACGAACAATGTTATCCAAAAATTTGTAGTTGTATAGTGCATGATTATTTGGAGCTTTCCTTAGAAGAGTTTTGTTTAATGAGACATTATAATTTAGCGTAACATGTCAAATTGGCTTGCCTAAACCTTGTATTTTCTCCCGAAAGTAACATCCTTCATTTTCAAAATTGTGGGAGGGGTCATGGTCCTAGTTGATCCTTCTAGTTACACTTCTAATAAAGAGCATTCAACTCAATTCAATTCAACTTAATACTGACGTCTTTTCGCTTGGCAAGGCTCACCCGTTAATATGATTCTATCTCACCATCCCTTATTATCCATGACCAATTGTGGTCATATGATCGTTCTCAGTCCTTCTCAACATAGACCTTCATGATGGAAAACCCAACCAAGGTATTCACCCAAAAATAAACCTATTCAACAATGCAAGAAGGAAAAACATTCACTAGCAAATCGTTAATTTGCATAATATTTCGTTACTAACATAAGCTTTGAATCGTGTGATTGAAATATGATGTTCTTTAATCTTTATTCTCTAGTATTACCCTATTTTGCATCCTAAATACTTGAGCTTTAATGGTTCATAGCTCAAAAGAAGGGGTAAGTTGGGCCAAAAGATGTGAATCAAGTGTTGGGTCATACTTTGGTATACTATGCAAATTAACGATTTCAAGCAATGTGACCATCGGAATTGCAAAGTTGCCAGATATCTTCGTATTTGTGCACTATTGTCGGTATTCTTTCTAGTTGTTCTTTGTCTTTAAAATTAATGTTTTTGAGGGTGGTAATCGTGAAAAAGTCATGACAGTACCTCCCCATACTTATCAAATCACCACAAGAATCTTCTGATACACTTTTACCGACACCAAAAATATAGGTATATATCTCATTACGAGAATAAATGTTTAACTTTTTTCCACAATCGAATAACAAAGGATTAGAGGACCCAGAATTCGAACTTGGGGCATTTACCGATTGAATAAAAGTACGCGGTGTAGCATATCTAAATGTGCCCTGTAGCACAACAAACAACGTGACGTACAAGTTGACATCACAAAGTCCTTTGTTTTCATAACGCCAATAAATTTGTTTTTCTTTTTATTGGAGATCACACAAGACAATTTTGACTGTAGGAAGACAAGAAAAAACTGATTAGAAGTGGCTGATACAACATAACATTTGATATTGCTCTATTTATACAACGAGGACATTGATAGTAAAAAAGAAATGAATATTCGTGAAAATTTAATAATACGATTGTTATTTTTAGAGGGTTTTCGTATTAATAAATTTATTGCCAATTTAAGCTTTTCCATTCAATAACTATTATACTCTATTACGTTTCTTCTTTTCTCTACTTGAGTTCGTTGTATAAATAGAGCAATAGCAAATGTTATGTTCCATCAGCCACTTAAATCGGTTTTTTCTTTTCTTCTTACGGTCATAGTTGTGTGAACTCTTAAAAAAAAAAAAACTTGACGTTATGGAGGCAAAGAACTTTTTGATGCTCAACTTATATGTCACAGTGTTTGTGGTGCTATTGAGCACATTTGGATTTGCTACACCACGCACTTTTATTGTATCGGCAAACGCTCCAAGTTCGAGTTCTGGGCCCTCTAATCCTTTGTTACTAGATTGTGGAAAGAGGTTAAGCGTTTCTTCTCGCGATGAGATATATACCTATATTTTTGGCGCCGGTAAAATTGTGTCAAAAGATTCTTGTGGTCATTTGATAAGTATGGGGAGGTACTGTCACGATCTTTTCACGATTACCACCCTCAAAAACATTGATTTCAAAGACAAAGAACAACAAGAAAGAATACCAACAATAGTGCACAAATACGAAGACATCTGGCAACTTTGCAATTTTGATGGCCACATTGCTTAAATCATTAGTTTGTGTAGTATACCATGCAAAGTATGATTTCAAATACGAGAAATAATAATTAATATTTTGTTACTAACATAAGCTTTGAATCAAGTACCCTATTGTGCATCTTGAAATAGTTTTTTTAAGCACACGTTCTTTTTAATTGAAAATTGGTAATTGGGAGTAACTCTGGACGATTAAGGGCAACTGGAAAGTTTAACTGAAAATTGGGGATAACTGGTAGCAATTAGGGACAATTAAAGGCAGCTAGGTCAAACTGAAAAAAACTGGGAGCAACTGGTAAAATTTGAAAATTTGTATTTGTTTTTAGTGTTTTCTTAATAATAATAATTATTATTGTTGTTGTTGTTATTGTTGTTGCTATTATTAGTAGTATTAGTATTATAATTATAATAGTAATAATAATTATAATTATGATAATATTATTAAATAATATTGATAGTTAAAATTATAAGTATAGTATACATAAATAAACAAATTAAACTGATGATGAATTCGGTGTGGGTTTCTTCTACTTAATCCCAAATGAGGAGATGATGAATCTAGTTATGGGTAAGAATCGATTATTTATGGCTCTTGTTGATTTTCAATCTCACTGTTGTTTGTTGAGCCCATCTAGTTCAAGAGATGGCAGAGGGGTGAGGTTGGTGGTGGTGGGTGATTGTGGTGGTGCACTGGTGCAGGAGGTGGATACTGGTGAAAGGAAAATGAATGGGTTGAAGACTTGAAGTCTTCAAGATGAGGGGGAGATGGAATTTTGGAAACGCTCAGTAGACAGTAAATATGGGGAGGTGGAGAGGAGAGAGAAACGAGGATTGGGTATTTAGTAGGTAATGGTAAATTTGGTAGATGCAAATTATATGTGTGAACACATTTATTATCGTTAGCAGATTTTCTATAGTTAAGGAGGTTTTTTAGCTTTAAATGACTCTTAACATATGTACCAAGTGCATACATTAGATTAATCGATTATGATATTATTATTATTATTATCATCATCATTGTTGTTGTTGTTGACACTCAAAAGTACAAATTTGAGCAAAATTGGGGTCAAATTGGGGATAATTGGTGGCAAATGCTAATTATGGACAATTGGAAAATTTAACCGGTAATTAAGGGCAATTGAGAGCAACTTTGGACAAGTCATGTATTTTGTTTTCACATACAGATGGCACCCATGAAAGGTTTTTGATGATGTATTTTGCTGATTGGTAGTTACTTTGTCAGAGGGTATCACATTGATCGTCCTTGGAAAATGGAACGAAATTCAGCTAACCATTTTCCAAAAGAAAAAATTAGGAGCAACTGGGAATAAGTGGAGATAAATGGGGACAACTGAAAAACCGTTGAAAAAAACATTCCCTTAATGGTTCCTGTAAGTGGAAGCTTTGAAATAGGTATATTTTTGCTAATGGTTTTTACTCCGAACCAAATCCTAATAACTTTCAAATCAGAAAAAGGGGAAGTGTTCAAATTATTTTTATTCTAAGGGTATGTTTGACATGTAGCGTTTGTGAGTTTTACAATGAGCTTTACTTTTTGGAATAGTCAAAAGTTTTCAAAATTTTTGTTTGGATAGATCAGCTTTAGAGTATCTCTAATCCATCTATAAAATCTTTGTCAAATTTAAAATTGGCATGCCAAAATTGAAATCTCCCTATTAGAGTGTATTTGAAGTTTTGCCAAATATATGTGTTGGGCTTTTCTCTTTACTTAGAGACCACTTGATGTGGACATTAGCTAGACTATAACGCACGCAGAAGCATAACTATAAAGAACACAAGATATTACGTGGAAAACCCCTCATTGATCTTGAGGGATAAAAAATCACGGGCTAAACTTTACTATACTTTGGCACTTGACATACTGAACATGGTGACGGGAACCTCCCAGAGCACATGGCTGGACTGATGGAGTCGGGGACAAACCCCCCGATCACTCTCATACTTTTACCTTCTCCTATGACCTCTTTATATAGGCCACAACTAGACTACAACTAGGTCTCTTTAACCTAACTTGACTCCTAATATAATTAGGAAACTACTACTAAATATTATCTTAACAATATAATTTGTTTTACTTGCTCAACAATACTTTACATAAACTAGACTTATATTTTAACTTGAATACTTTTCTTAACCATTATTGAGCGTGGAGATCTTTGATCCAAGAACATAGCTTATACATGCAACTGCCAAATATTTGGCAATGAAATCTGATTGCCAAATTGCTAGCCCCAATGCCCCAATGGCATTGATCAAATTTCTGATTGATTGTACCAAATGTAGTCTAATTTGATCAGATACGCAATCGAATCCATTTTAATACCATTAAACATATATAACTAATATAAAAATAGACACATTCAATTCAATAGAGAAATAATGATGAAATTACTCACTAGCTAGAGGCCTAGAGCCCTAGAGGTTTCGAAAAAGCCAATTTGGATGGGAATACAACCACGTGGTTGTGTTACTTGTGCATTTATATTTGGAATGCTTCAGCACATATACACTTATTGAATATGGGTATTTCTTGTCAAGTAGGTCAATTGTTGAATGAAGAATCGCAATGGAGATATGACCTATACGATCATTTTCTCTCTTAATTTGTTAGAATTTACTTCATCTAGAAAGTCATTTAGTTTCATCGGCTACCAAATAACAAAAGTTTGGTCTTCTTATAACTATTTTCATTTTATTTCTTAAAATTAGTTACATTCTACACATATTTTTAAGACCATGAAGATTGACAATGAGAAAACTAAGGGCTCGTTTACTAACTTGCAATCAAATATAATGCAATGCAATTATTTTATAGAGTAAATGTGGGGTGAAAAGTGAAAGAGCGAGAGGAGTGGGATAAGAAAAGTGGAGTTAATTGCATGATTCAATGTAATCACAATTGCTCAACTTTTCACATGTAATGATGATTACTTTGAATGATGTAATCAATCTCACTTTTTCCATCTTCTTCCTCCCCCTTCTTCCTTTTCCACATCACATCTACCCTATAAAATGATTGCATTACATTTTATTTGATTGCAAACAAGTAAACACCACTTAACAGTAATTGTTGTTCATTTATAATGTGTTTAGCCGTTTTCTATAACTTTTTTGTGAAAAAGGAACAATATTACATTATGTCACGCACTCAAAGCATTTTTAATGTCATTCAAGCTAGTTTGATACTTGTTAAGATTTAGCTAGTAATTCAGAACATCTCGTCGGTCGGTGTACCTAACTAACGAGGTTCTTTTCAACTAATAAAGTATTAAAGGTTGAGGCACTAGGAATATTAAGTTTCAAGTTCAATTCTTCTTGCTCCCTTGATGTTCTATGTAATTTATCGTACAACATATATGGTGGATTTCTGGTTTTGATGATAACAAATATAATGTCTTTATCTTTGTGTAAACTAACTATGATGGCAGGTTTACTTAAGGATGCAAGAAGTTGTAATGCTCAAAGCATAATTGCTCATGAACATGCTTGGATCCTCGCAAGACATGAACACTATGTAATGTAGTTAAGTACATTTATCATTAGTCTTTATGTACTATGCTTGACTAGTTAGCAAGAGTCTAAGTTGATCATGACAAGGGAACAAGGTTGTAGGATTGAGTGCATGTGTCTATGAGTACAAAGGAGCATTCTTATGAACCCTGTTCTCTATGACCAGCACTGAAGCCTGAAGTAACCAAAGGGGAACAATGAGTTGGACCCTGTTCCTTCTAGCTGTGTATCTGGACGAGTTTGCATAATATCGTATTTATTATTTCTATGAATATTTGTGTATTATCTTTTTAGTTCTCCACACAAATATTCTTCTGAAGAAATATAAATTATTTTTAAAAATTAATATTGCAAAATCGTGTTTTAAACAGAAAAGTATTTTATTTTGAAAAGATATTATCTTGGAAAAGTATTTAACTTAATGGCCAAGACTATATTGTTTAGGTAAGTGAATTATCTTTTGGAATATTTCTAATTATCTTTTAGAGATTATATTCAGATAAATCACTTGCTAGCTGGCCAAGATTTTCTGTTAAGGTATTTGGACGGTTTTAATGATATGAGGTAAGGAAAGGTCTTTGATCTTTACTTAAACTCTATCCTATGTTATGGTTAAATCTTATCTTTTATATTCTGAAGAGATTTAACCTAATTGGACTGAGTTTCTAGGCCTGCCTATAAAGGCGCCTTATAGGCTCAATTGAAGGGTTAAGCTTTGCGTGCATTATTGAGTTCAGAATCATTTGTGCAAAGTATTAAATCGTCCAACAAGATACGTCTTGTGCTCACCAGAACAATCTTCAACCATGTTTCCTATCCTGGTCAGTTTGAGTGTTGCTTAGATTGGTCATTGCATAATAGGTTTTCTGTGGTCTTATTTTGCTTAGTATTGAAGCGTGTTATAGGACAAATAATCTTGAAATTTGTAATAACTCTAGCTTAGTAACAAGCGTAGAGTATTCCTCAGGTCAGTGTGTGACTTGGAGGGATTGGCAACACATCAGTAACGGTGTATGGTGTTGTTAGGGTACTGTAACTTATCCTGTTTTGGCTCTTGTTATAAGAGAAGTAGTGTGACAAAATCCCAAGTAACTGGGTCGTGGTTTTTACTCCTATTGAGCCTAGGAGGTTTTTCACGTGAAAAAAGCCTTGTGTTATTTACATTTAATCTTTTACTTTGTGTTCAGTTCACTGCATAGGAACAATGTCCATAACGTTAACGTTGTTCTCTACGTTGTTCTCAAAGTTATAAAACGCGAGAAATTGGAGTCACTCTATTCAACCCCCCTCCCCTAGAGTAACTTAGGCACTCTTCGGTTGGTATCAGATCAAGGATGCTCATTACAAGGTTAACACCTTGAGTTTTTCCGCAAAAATTAGTGCACCTAGTGAGATGAGGGAAGGACAAACCATTAACCGTCCACCACTATTCAATGGATATTACTACTCCTGGTGGAAGAAAAGAATGGAAATTTTTATCAAGGCTGAAGACTATGAGTTAATGCAAATAACTCAGAAGGGAGATCTGGTTGTAGAGCAAGTAGATGCAGAAGGTAAGACAAGCATCAAGCCTCCAGACAAATGGACAAACACTGATGTCAAGCTTATGGAGAAAAATGCTAAAGCTGTTAAGCTCCTACACTGTGGAGTTGATGCAACGGAATACAGTCGTATTCAAGGATGTGACACTACTCAAAACATCTGGAAGATCTTGGAAACTTCTTATGAAGGCACCTCACAGGTAAAGCAATCTAAAATAGATATGTTGATTAGACAATATGAATTGTTTAACATGGAACCAACGGAGACTATCAAAGATATGTATGCTCGGTTCAATAATATCTTAAATCATCTCAAATCTCTTGGCGAACCTTTTGATGAAGAGGATGTTGTTAGAAAGCTGTTAAGGAGTCTATCAGTGAATATTACATGGACACCTAAAGTTATAGCCATCCAAGAAGCAAGGGATTTGACCGTCATGAAGGTTGAGGAATTAATTGGTAACTTAATGACTCATGAGTTGCAAATTAAGTCTAATGAGAGCAAGAAAGAAAAGGAGATTGCTTTCCAAGTGGAGGAAATTCCTGAAGATGACTTGAACTTAAATGAAGATGAGATAAGCTTAGTTGCCAGAAAGTTTGCACGTTTCTATGCAATAGAGGAAGCTTCACTCAGGCTGCTTCAAATTCAGGGAAAGGTGAAAACTTTGACAAGTCCAAGGTCAGATGCCACAAGTGCTCAAGACTTGGTCACTTCAAGAGCGAGTGTCCTGAGCCAACTGAGAACAGACAAACAGAACAACGTCCATCCTCCTTCAGGCAACCATATGGATTCACAAAGAGAGAAGCAAGATACGTGAACATGTTGGCTTGCTGGTCAGACAATGAGGAGGATAATCCAGAGAATGAAGTGGAAGATCTATGCACTATGGCCAAAATCGACATCTCTTCTAAAGTTGAAGAAGCAGAGGTAGGTGTTCTTGAAATTAAAAGTCAAATTTCTTCTTGGTCTAGAGATAAATTGCTTAAGATGGTACTTTCTATGATGGATCAGTATGAAGAGCTAAACATTGAAAATGATAACATTTTGCATGCTTATAATGAATCAAAGGATGATGTAAGTGAACTGTTAGAGATCAAAATCAATTACGAGAAAATGTTAAAAACCTTGAAAAAGAAAAATAAAGATCTCGAAGAAACAGTGTGCAAAATGGAGGGAACAATGTCCACTCTTGAAAGTAAATGTTTATCTCTTGAGACTGATCTATCTCAGAAATCCACTGAGACATTAGAACCTAAACATGTGTGTGATGAAACTGGCCTAGATAAGTTAAAATCTGAATGTGAAAGTCTTATGATCAATTTGGAAAAGGAACTTGAAAAAACTAAGGACTATAAAGGCAAGTTGGATAAGGTTCAAGAAGAACTAGTTCGTCTTAACAAATGGACTAGTTCATCTCAAGCCTTAAAATGGCTAAATGATCACCACAATAGGTTTAAAAACGGTCTAGGGAAGAAAGTTAAGAAGGATGATTGGACTCCCAACATCAAATATGTTGGATTAAAGTATAACAGGCTCTGCTGACATTGTGGACAAGGTGGTCACTACAGAATGCTAAGAGAGAACTAGGTCTATTGCCAAGAATAAGCAACATGTGAAACAAGTTTGGATGAGAAAAGACAGAGTTAGAAATGATTCTGAGAAAAGGCAGCCCAAGCAAATGTAGGTTCCTAAAACTAACAAGTGACTCTCATTGCAGGCTAAGGTGAAAGAGAGAAAGCCATGGTATGTGGACAGTGGCTGCTCAAGGCACATGACATGAGAAAAATAAGTATTTCTTTCACTGACAGCCTATGAAGGTGGGAGTGTGCGTGACCTTTGGTGACGACCAAACAGGTGAAGTGGTTGGTATAGGTAAGGTAGGTAAGTCACTGTCATATTCCATAGATGAAGTCTACTTGGTTGATGGATTGAAGCATAATTTGTTGAGTGTCTCGCAACTATGTGATGAAGGAAACAATGTCCTATTCACTGCTAGTAGCTGCATAGTACGAGTCATAAGACAAATAATGTTGTGCTAGAGGGAAAGCGGCACAAGAATGTTTATAAAGTGGATGTAAATAAGCTTTCCAATAACTGTCTAACATGTCTCAGTGCTATTGAAACTGATGCCTCGTTGTGGCACAGATGGTTTGGGCATGTAAGCCTCAATACCTTAAAGAAGCTAGCATCACAGAACCTTGTCATTGGATTACCTAAGATCAAATTCAAGAGTGATGAGTTATGTGGTGCTTGTGCTAGAGGTAAACAGGTGAAGTCTTCTTTTAAGACAAAGAATATGGTAAGTACCTCACGACCTCTTGACCTTCTACATATAGGTCTTTGTGGTCCTATGAGAGTTCAAACTCGAGGAGGTAAAAATTATGTTTTTGTTATTGTAGATTCACATGGACCCTGTTGCTTGTTTCTAAAGATGAAATCTTTGATGTGTTTGAAATCTTTGCTAACCAGAATGCAGAAACAGGTTGGAGCAGATATACTATCTCTAAGGTTCGATCACGGCACAGAGTTTGAAAATGACAAATTCATAAACTACTGTGCTGAACATGGCATTGATCAAAACTTCTCTGCCCCAAGGACTCCACAACAAAACGGGGTAGTTGAAAGGAAGAACAGGACCTTGGAAGACATAGCTAGAACCCTGTTTCTAGCTAGTGATCTTCCTAGGAACATGTGGGGAGAAGCTGTCATCACAGCTTGCTATATCACAAATCGTACTATGCTAAGGCCCATTCCGAGAAAGACACCCTATGAATTACTCAAAGGAAGAAAGCCTAACATTTCCCACTTTAGAGCTTTTGGTTGTAACTGTTATGTACATAACAACGAAAAGACTAACCTGGGAAAGTTTGATGCTAGGAGTGATGAGGCTGTCTTAGTAGGCTATGCTTGTGATACCCCAATATTTTCTATAATTATAATATCGATTTATAATTTATTTATAAATAGTTTTGGAGATTTAAATCGTAAATTTATATAACGATTCGATTTATTCAAATTAAGCCATAATAATATTAATTATAATTATGGGAATTTCGTGATTTATAATTATCAAATTGAGGGATTTCATTAAATCGTTTTGTATATGAATAAAGTTTATTCATATTGTTTTAGTTAGTTTTAATTGGCATTTAATTGGTTTTAATTATTTTTAATTAGCAATTAAATCAGAAAATTAATCCTAGGTCTAGTAGGTTTTAACTTTCATTGACCAGAGACCTATATAAGCCAAGAGATGGGTCAATTGATCAGTTTACAAAAACTGAACCAAAACCCCAAACTCTCTTCTCTCCCTCTCACGGCATTCTCTCTCTCCTCTCTCTCTCTCTCTCTCCACCGCACACACACTCTCTCTCCCTCCCTCTGCTGTCGCCGGCCACCAGGCCAAACACAGGCCTCCTCCCCGCCGGTGAGCTCCCCCTTTCTCTCTCTTTCTTTCCCTCTCTTTCTCCCTCTCTCCCGTGCTTTGTTTTCGCCCCCTCCCCTGTTTTCGCGTTTTGTGGCTGTCGCGCCACCGCCGCGCCACCAGGCCGCGCCTGGGTGGTCGCTGGCGAGTGGCCGACGCGGCTGGGTCATCTCCGTCGCCCCTCTCTCTCTCTCTCTCTCTCTCTCTCTCTCTCTCTCTCTCTCTCTCTCTCTCTCTCTCGCAATTCTTCTCTCTCCCTCCCGCACTTTCTCTTGTTTTCTCTCTCCTCCGTTCCCGGCGCTCCGGCGAGCCACCGCTGACCATGGTGGTCGGTGGGTGGTGGTCTTGGTGATGGGCTAGGTCGTGGGTCCCCATGCTTGGTTTATCATGGCCTATACTCGTAAAATAGATTAGGATTTCGTTTAATAATTTTGTTTTAATTAGACTCGGATTTTCAGTATTTTTCAATATTTGTTTTTATTTTTCTGTAGTCGTTTGGAGTCCGAGTCCAGATTTTCGAAAGCCTAGATTGGTTGAAATAAATCAAAAAATTTAAATAAAATATTAGATTAATATTTTATTACTTTTTGGATTTTCGTATTTACTGATTATGTCTCGGTAATTATTTTTAATTAGGACCGAAGGGACAAGCGTGATTGGGTTGTGATTTGCAAGGTTACCTATTGCACAGTGAGCGTTTGTTAGGTAAGCAATTGTGCCTACCTCTTTTCAAAGCCCCATCAAAACTATTTTGATGTGTTATGTGCTAATTGATAAATTATTGTGAATTTAATATGAGAAGCATGATTAAATTATATGGTCGTTAATTATGAGAATTAGAAATATATTCTTCGCTGTAAATATTAATTATATTGAGTATGACAAGTTTATGAAGCTTCGTTAATTAATTAGTTCATATGCTAATTGTTGAGCATGTATGGCGATATTGAATTCCTAATATTATTATGATATAATATACGTGCTACTTGGAATGGGTTATTATTGAGTGCTAATGAGCACCTAATATATCTTGATGGTTTATTTGTGAAAGTGTAATTTTTGGATATCATGTGTTTACTGCCGAAGTGCTACCGAAATTTCGTTAGACATATGTGACGCATGATTATGATAATATGCCTTTATGTCGTTTACGTCGTTATCGTAGTTATTATTATTCATTATCATGAGAATGAAATGAAGTAGTATGTCGTGGTCTCGTTGTACTACTAGGTCAATCAATGCAATTATGTGAATTGAATTATAAATGAGAATAAGACTCCTAATAGATCCCTAGGAGTAGTCGAGCAATCGAGAGTTGAGACTCATCTAATTGATGTAGTCTAGGGATGCGTGATTCCCAAGTTACCTTTATGGACACCTCGTAGCGTGTCCGGGATGAATCATTCCCCATCGTTTAATTCTTTACATATCGATTATTATGTTAGAGGTAGTGTGAGTATACACTAGAGTAAGTCCATGGCATGTCTATATCTATCTATGAACAATATGGGTAATCGGTGTTCTATTCGCTCTCTTATTACTCTAATCAAGATGGTTTATCTGTTTGTGTTCGAATGATCACTAAATCAAGAATTGCATGTAATTGAATATTAAGTATGCGTGTGCTTGGTTATATGACTACTTGTGCATGCAAATGAATTTCAATGATTCTTATAAAACCTATGTAAGGTTTGCGAAAGTGTTTTTACTGAGTATGGACGACGTTTATTCAGTTTATCTGATTTTTGTTTTTCTTTTGTTTCTTCTCTTTTCTTCTGTACCTTGTTTCCGTCATGGAAACAAAAGTGCAGGTGTAGCTGAGTGAGGTCGGATAGCTTGAAGTTTAAATGTGGGCTGTTTCTTTAGAACTGTTGGTTATTTTGGATTTTTGGGATTTTTGGTTTGTGCCCTTGAAGGCAAAGTTGTAATAATACTTTAATGGACTTAAGTTCACTTGTTAGACAACTCTGATAGTAATGTTTAGTTTGTTTAGATGCTTCCTTTGATACCTAGTTTTCCTTTCTGCTTAGCATTTATTCCTTAGCGATAAATGTTACACTAGCATCCCTCGAGTTTGGGACGGTTCAGCGGTGTCGAGTCGTGTATAATGACGTAAATAGTTCCCAGAAAATCATTGCAAATTCGGGGGTGTTACAAATGGTATCAGAGCCAAGTTTAAAAGGTTGCATAGGTTTAATAAATGAATTAATAAAGATTAGTTTTATTTTGGGAAAAATAAAATGTAAGTAAAGCCGTTGAGCGTAGTAGTCTAAGAAATTAGGAATTACTTGAAATCACCTTAATTGTGATTTAAATGTTCTTATTGTTTGATTGCCTTTTTGTAGATGGCAATTACTCGTTTGACCGCAATGAAATCAACCAAAGGTAGAAAACCACGAGCGATGATCATTGCACCTGAGCACGAGGTGGAATACGTGCATATCTCTGATAGCAAACCTACGCACGACGAGGCCGCACACGAGCCTGTGGCGCACGGCAATGGCGCACACGAGCACGTGGTGGACCAACCCGCGCATGATGATCGTGATGATGACGTGCCAAACGAACCTAACCATGACTTGGAAGCTAACGAGGATCCTGATTCTAAAGAGGAACCTACTGAGTCCGAACCTGAGGCTGACGATGCTCCTGCTTACGAGCCAAGCGTTGAGCCTAACTCTGTGGATCTCGATATGCGATTTGAGTATGGAGTTGGTGTTCCTGATTCACCTAGCATGCCAGACTTAGAGGATATTGGTGATGCAAGCGGAAACAACTCTGTACCTCCTTCGCCTCATGTTGATGTGTCTCCTCCTGTGGAGCCTTTCTTTGCCACTGATGCCGAGCTAGATGATATCCGTGCCTACGTTGATCGCGCATACACTACGATCGAGCGTTACGAATACGAGAAGCGCACGAGGATACACCTAGGTTTTTGGGTGGAACTCCTACTAGCTGGCTTACCCAACATGCATCCTTGGAGAGGTCTCAAGGAGAAGTACGACGATGTGGTACTGAAGAGTGGCTACATCAACGACGAGAAGTACGGCAAAGGCGACCGTTGGGTGCTGAGTTTTCAGGGTGTTGGCAACGAGCTATGCTTGTCTGAGTTCGAGTGGAAGGTTAATCATGTCTTAGTGCCTGCTCCGAAGGACATATGAGAGCTACTGGTCAAAGAAGCGCAAGCTTGTGGACAACTTTAGAAGGCGCTTCATGCCTCAGAAGTTCAGGAGTGACGAACATCCTTACACGCCATGTAGGGAAGTGAAGCCAAGGAGGGATGATGATGACGATACGCCTCCTGGATCGAAGCAAAACCCAGTCACTGTTTAGCTATTTTATTGACTAGAGTTAGTCGTTTTGTTTAGAAACATTATTTCATTTTTGTGATGACCCTGCGTGGTCAAGATTGGTGTGGTGTGATGTAGTTCCTAAGCAACAAATATTTATGACTCTTATTTATTTTGCGATCTATGTTATTGCAAAATTATTTCATTTGATTATATGAATATCGTTGTGATTTGTTTACATCGTTGTCGTTGTCACATATTTGCATGGTTGACTAAAAGCATGAATGCTATCTCATATCGTCGTGACATGATGGGAAATCCATGTCGAATTTATGGCAAAATTTTTGTTGAGCATTATCAACTCTTTTGTGAGGCAAGAGCTAAAGCATATCAATATGATTAAGTGTGATTGTTTATTGCCCTACTAAAATAGTATGGAGCCTCATTATGTGTATTATGAAGATCTTTGTCTATTCATGTGAGACCTATGTGTCTAAAGTGTATTATAGGCCTATCGATCTATTATGCATAAGAACTGAAAACAATAAAGCAAGTATGTTGCTTAGACCGACAATGTAAGGTCAATTATCAAAACTTATATGTTATTTGCTAAATGTCAAGAGAAAGTTTTCAATTACAACCTATATCTCTCAATTAGACCTTAATGGGTTGAGATGTGCAAATTGTGTGAATGGTGTTCATACCATTACTTTTATATTCTCAAATCGTGAAATGACAACCAACGCTGATAGAATTGCACGACTCGAAGATGGTCTGACCGACGTGGTCGAGATCATGGCGCGACAAATGGCACGCCAAGAAGAGATGGAAACCGCACAAGCCTCTGGAGCGCGTAGTTTCCGAGACTTTGACGCTCTTAAACCTCCTACGTTCGAAGGTGGTACTGATTCAACTAAGCTGGAGACTTGGATCATTGAGTTTGAGAAGTTGTTCCTGGCTACAAGTCGGCCTAACAACATGAAGGTTATCTCTGCGACGTATTATCTGAAGGGCGAGGCCAATAAGTGGTGGAACGATGTGCGAACGGACTTGCTTGCAATACCGAAATATAATTGGGATCGTTTTAAGGAATCCATTCGTGCTAGATTTTATCCTAGTGCTTGACAACGCCTTAAACAGTGTGAGTTTGAATGGCTAAGCCAAGACAAGCTGTCTGTGGCCGAGTATGCTGCCAAGTTCAACAAGCTTGCAATCTTTGCTCCTAATCTGCTGACAACTGAAGTTGAGCGAATCGAAAGGTTTAAGGATGGACTGAAATGGGATATTCAACGTTTTATCGCGGGACAATCCGTCATTTTTCAGGAATCTTATGACAAGGCCCTGAATCAGGAGAGGATTGTTCGAGGTCGTGACACGCATTTGGGTAAGAACAAGCGCGACGAAGGCAATCCATCACAGTTGAACAATGGCGACAAAAGGCCAAGGCCTAATGGTAACAACAACTACCAAGGTGGTCAGAACCACAATGCGAATAGGAATCGTGACTCGAATAGTCATCGAGCTACGATAATGGCTAGAAGGAATACGCCTTGTACTCGCTGTAACAAGACGCATGCCGGTATGAACTGTCGAGGTGACGTGTTGCAGTGCTATGAATGCAACAAGCCGGTTCATAAAGTTTCTGAATGTTGGAGCCGAGGTAGGAATGGTAATGGGCAGAACCGCGATAACAACTACAATCGTGGTGGGAATAATAATGGCTATCGTGGTAATGGTGGTAACTACCGTGAAAACGGGGGTTACAACAACAACAACAACAACAACAACAACAACAACAACAACAACAACAACAACAACAACCACCACAACCGCAACAATGTTGCTCCTACTGTGAACAACCAGGTACAAGCTCCTACTATTGCTTATCCCGCGCCGAACAACAACAACAACAATAGAGGGGTTCATGGTAGAATTTTTGTGATGAATCGCAATGAGGCAGAAGCAAACCCGAACGTGATCGCTGGTACTTTTCTTGTTAATTCTTTTCCCGCTTTTGTTTTGTTTGATAGTGGTGCATCGCATTCTTTTCTTTCTAAGAACTTTGCATCTAAGATAGGCCTAGAACCTAGTTCAGTGTATAGGGCAAACATTACGATGCCTGATGGATCGAATGTTAGTTGTAATTCTTTGTACGAGAAGTGTTCGATTAGGATCGCTGGTTCCGAGCTACTTGCAGACTTGATTCAATTCAAATTGGGTGATTTTGACGTTATTTTGGGAATGGATTGGTTGCACAAGTATAGGGCTAAGATAGAGTGCTTCGAACAACGCGTTTCTTTGCGAGGACCTAAAGGTAAGAAGATCACTTATCGAGGAGTTGTGGTCAAGCCTAAGCTAAACGTGATGGCGAATACGAAGGTCAAAGAGTGCGTGACTAAGGGTGAAGCGATTTACCTTTGTCATGTGGTGGATACGAGTCGCGAGACGGAAACTCCGCAGCCTATTCCTATAGTTTCCGAGTACGCTGATGTATTTCCTGAATAGATTCTTGGAATTCCTCCACAATGCATTATCGACTTTGCGATTAACCTAGCTCCAGGTTGTGCACCAATTTCGAAAGCACCGTATCGTATGGCACCTTCTGATATGAAGGAACTGAAAACACAACTAGAGGACTTGTTAGAAAAGGGATACATACGTCCGAGTGTATCGCCTTGGGGTGCTCCTGTTTTTTTTGTACGAAAGAAGGATGGTAGTATGAGACTGTGCATTGACTACCGCGAGTTGAATAAGATCACGATCAAGAATCTGTACCCACTCCTCAGAATTGACGATCTGTTTGACCAACTGCGTGGAGCGTTTATTTTCTCAAAGATAGACCTACAATCAAGATACCATCAGTTGAGGATTTCTGAGCCTGATATTGCAAAGACAACGTTTAGGACGAGGTATGGGCACTACAAGTTCACTGTGATGCCTTTTGGGTTGACGAATGCGCCTGCAAAATTTATGGACTTGATGAACAGTACGTTCCAGCCTTATCTAGACCATTTTGTCGTAGTCTTTATTGATAATATTCTGGTTTACTCAAAGAACGCCGAGGAGCATGAGCAACACTTACGTACTATTTTGGAGATTCTGCGAAGACATCAACTTTATGCCAAGTTGTCAAAGTGTGAGTTTTGTTTAGACACAATATCTTTCCTAGGACACGTGGTGCTAAGGATGGAGTGGCCGTAGATCCAGATAAGATTCGAGCTGTTACAGATTGTCCAAGACCGACGAACGTGACCGAAGTTCAGAGTTTTCTTGGACTTGCTGGCTACTATAGACGATTTCTAGAAGGTTTTTCAAAGATTGCGCAGCCAGTCACGAATTTGATGAAGAAAACGACCAAGTTTGTATGGTCTGACAAGTGTGAGACTGCTTTCCAAGAGTTGAATAAACGTCTTACGAGTGCACCTATTCTGACATTGCCGTCGGGAACAGAAGGATATGAGGTCTAAATTGACGCGTCTAAGCATGGCTTAGGGTGTGTTTTGATGCAACATGGAAAGGTCCTGGCTTACGCCTCACGAAAATTGAAGAAGCACGAGGATAACTATCCTACGCACGACCTAGAACTTGCTGCTGTCGTATTCACATTGAAGATTTGGCGACACTACCTGTATCTTTCCGCAGTTAAGATGTTCACTGATCACAAGAGTCTCAAGTATATCTTTACGCAGAAAGAGTTGAACATGCGCCAAAGAAGATGGCTTAAACTTCTGACGGAGTACGACATTGATATCCAGTACCATGAGGGTAAAGCGAACGTAGTCGCTGATGCTTTGAGTAGGAAGACTCGCCATACGTTAAACACTGCTTTAGTGCTTCCTAAGAAGATCATACGTGACTTGCAAAGTCTCGAGGTGGAAATTGTGTTTCAAGGTGACGTTCAATGTACCTTAGCACATATGATTGTTCGACCAACATTGCTCGAGGAGATTAAAGATAGACAAGGTGGTGATGAGGATCTTCAGCGGATTCTAAACCACAAAGACGAGGGTAGGTCCGAGGACTTCACTTTGGGCCAAGATGGAATTTTGAGGTTTCGAGAACGTGTCTGTGTACCCAATGACCCAGCTATCAAAAGTCAAATTCTGGGTGAAGCTCATAATACGCCGTATTCTGTACATCCCGGTGAAGATAAGCTTTACAAAGATCTTCGCCAAGTGTTCTGGTGGAAGGGAATGAAACAAGAAGTCGCTGAGTTTGTAACGAAGTGTTTGACATGTCAGAAGGTCAAGATCGAGCACAAAAGATCAGGTGGAATGGTACAATCACCGGAAGTTCCTACTTGGAAATGGAATTCAATTTCAATGGATTTTGTCATGGGTTTACCTTTGACACAGAAGAAGAACAACGCCATTTGGGTCGTTGTGGATAGTTTGACGAAGGTCGCGAGATTCATCCCAATGCACGACACGTGTAAAATGGAGAAACTGGCTGACGCGTACGTCAAGGAGGTCATGAGACTTCATGGTGTACCTGAAGATATTGTTTCTGATAGAGACTCGAGATTTCTCTCTCACTTCTGGCAGAAATTACAAGAAGCTTTCGAAAGCAAACTGAAGTTTAGTACCGCTTTTCATCCTGCAACAGATGGCCAGACGGAAAGAACAATCCAGACTCTGGAGGATATGCTTCGAGCGTGTGCCCTCGAATATCAAGGTTCGTAGGATAAACACATTCCGTTGATCAAATTTTCTTACAACAATAGCTATCATTCAAGCATCGATCGAGCACCATATGAAGCTTTGTATGGTAGGAAGTGTAGATCGCCTGTATGTTGGAACGACATTAGCGAGACTGCAGTTTTGGGTCCTGACATGATCCAACAGACTGTCAACATTGTGAAGGTGATTCAAACGAAGATGCGAAGTGCACAAGATCTCCAGAAATCATATGCAGATAGAGGTCGTAGACCTGAAGAATTTGAGGTGGGAAGCAAGATACTTTTGCGAGTATCTCCTACCAAGGGTGTTGTGCGTTTTGGTCGTAAGGGAAAATTGAGTCCTCATTATATTGGACCTTACGAGATCCTAGAAAGGATTGGCGAGGTTGCTTATCGTTTAGCTTTGCCTGTGGAACTTGAAAAAGTCCACAACGTGTTTCACGTCTCTCAACTGAAGCGACACGTACATGATCCAACTCATGTCGTTCAACCTAAAACGATCAAACTTGATGAGAGTTTAACGTATGAAGAACGTCCAATCAAGATCACTGACCGAAAAGAGCACTCGACTCGTACAAAGACCATTCTGATTGTGAAAGTTATTTGGTCACGTGATGGTCAAGAAAAAGCAACATGGGAAGCTGAATCCATGATGCGCGAGAAGTACCCAGAACTCTTTATCGAAGGTACTAATTCCATTTGAGTTTCGGGACGATCCCCTTTTTAAAGAGGGTAGAATGTCACACCAAGTATTTTATGTTTTGTTTATCGCTTTGCACGAGTTGCATGTTCTAGCATTGCATGCTGCATTGCTAATCGACTTAGATCACGACCGTAGTACACGCATTGCATTGTCGTAGTCCTAAAATCGTTTTATACCTTCGCATGGGTAAACTCGTTTCATTTGAGAAGTGATTACTTCATGTTTCAAGTTTCGGGACGAAACTTCTTTTAAGGAGGGTAGAATGTGATACCGCAATAATTTCTATAATTATAATATCGATTTATAATTTAATTATAAATAATTTTCGAGATTCAAATCGTATATTTATATAACGATTTGGAGCCATAATAATATTAATTATTATTATGGGAATTTCGTGATTTATAATTATCAAATTGAGGGATTTTATTAAATCGTTTTGTATATGAATAAGGTTTATTCATATTGTTTTAATTAGTTTTAATTAGCATTTAATTGGTTTTAATTGTTTTTAATTAGAAATTAAATCAGAAAAATAATCTTAGGTCTAGTAGGTTTTGACTTTAATTGACCAGAGACCTATATAAGCCAAAAGATGGGCCAATTGATCAGTTTACAAAAATTGAGCCAAAACCCCAAACTCTCTTCTCTCCCTCTCACGACATTCTCTCTCTCTCTCTCTCTCTCTCCACCGCACACTCTCTCTCTCTCCCTCCCCCTGCTGTCCCTGGCCACTAGGCTAAACACCGGCCTCCTCCCCGCCGGTGAGCTACCCCTTTCTCTCTCTTTCTTTCCCTCCCTTTCTCCCTCTCTCCCGTGCTCTGTTTTCGCCCCCTCCCCTGTTTTCGCCGACGCGGCTGGGTCATCCCCGTCGCCCCTCTCTCTCTCTCTCAGTCGCTTTATTTCTCTCTCTTTCTCTCGCAATTCTTCTCTCTCTCTCCCGCACTTTCTCTTGTTTTCTCTCTCCTCCGTTGTCGGCGCTCCGGCGAGCCACCGCCAACCATGGTGGTCAGTGGGTGGTGGTCTTGGTGATGGGCTAGGTCGTGGGTCCACATGCTTGGTGTATCACGGCCTAGACTCGAAAAACCGATTAGGGTTTCGTTTAATAATTTCGTTTTAATTAATTTCGGATTTTCAGTATTTTCAATAATTGTTTTTATTTTTCTGTACTCGTTTAGAGCTCGAATCCAGATTTTCAAAGGCTTATATTGATTGAAATAAATCAACGAATTTGAATAAAATATTAGATTAATATTTTATTACTGTTTGGATTTTCGTATTTACTGATTATGTCTCGGTAATTGTTTTTAAAAAGGACCGAACGGACAAGCGTGAGCGAGTTGTGATTTGCAAGGTTACCTATTGCGTAGTGAGCGTTTGTTAGGTAAGAGATTGTGCCTACCTCTTTCCAAATCCCTATTAAAACTATTTAGATGTGTTATGTGCTAATTGATAAATTATTGTGAATTTAATATACGAAGCATGATTAAATTATATCGTTAATTATGAGAATTAGAAATATATTCTTCGCTGTAAATATGAATTATATTGAGTATGACAAGTTTGTGAAATTTCGTTAATTAATTAGTTCATATGCTAATTATTGAGCATGTATGGCGATATTGAATTTCTAATATTATTACGATATAATATACGTGCTACTTGGAATGGGTTATTATTGAGTGCTAATGAGCACCTAATATATCTTGATGGTTTATTTGTGAAAGTGTAATTTTTGGATATCATGTTTTACTAACGAAGTGTTGTTGAAATTTCGTTAGACATATGTGAAGCATGATTATGATAATATGCCTTTATGTCGTTTATTATTCATTATCATGAGCATGAAATGAAGTAGTATATCGTGGTCTCGTTGTACCACTAGGTCAATTTATGTAATTATGTGAATTGAATTATAAATAAGAATAAGACTCCTAATGGATCCCTAGGAGTAGTCGAGCAATCGAGAGTCGAGACTCATCTAATTGATGTAGTCTAGGGATGCGTGATTCCCAAGTTATCTTTATGGACACCTCGTAGCGTGTTCGGGACGGATCATTCCCTATCGTTTAATTCTCTGCATATTGATTATTATGTTAGACGTAGTGTGAGTATACACTAGAGTAAGTCCATGGCATGTCTATATCTATCTTTGAACAGTATGGGTAATCGCTGTTCTATTCGCTCTCTTATTACTCTAGTCAAGATGGTTTATCTGTTTGTGTTCGAATGATCACTAAAGCAAGAATTGCATGTAATTGAATATTGAGTATGCGTGTACTTGGTTGTATGACTACTTGTGCATGCAAATGAATTTCAATTATTCTTCTAAAACCCAGGTAAGGTTTGCGAAAGTGTTTTTACTGAGTATGGACGACGTTTATTCAATTTATCTGATTTTTTTTTTTTTTTTTTTTTTGTTTCTTCTCTTTTCTTCTGTACCTTGTTTTCGTCATGGAAACCAAAGTGCAGGTGTAGCTGAGTGAGGTCAGATAACTTGAAGTTTAAATGTGGGCTGTTTCTTTAGAACTGTTTGTTATTTTGTATTATTGGGATTTTTGGTTTGTGCCCTTGAAGGCAAAGTTGTAATAATACTTTAATGGACTTAAGTTCACTTGTTAGACAACTCTGATAGTAATGTTTAGTTTGTTTAGATGCTTCCTTTGATACCTAGTTTTCCTTTCTGCTTAGCATTTATTCCTTAGCGATAAATGTTGCAGTAGCATCCCTCGGGTTTGGGACGGTTCAGCGGTGTCAAGTCGTGTATAATGACGTCGATAGTTTCCAGGAAATCGTTGCGAATTCGGGGGTGTTACAATGCTCCACAAAGCAAAGCTTACAGGGTCCTCAACAAGAGGACTCCGAAAGTTCAGGAAAGTGTTCATGTTGTGTTTAATGAATCTAATGCAAGTTTTGAGTTAATGCTGCAGGATAAAGAAGACTTCCCAATTGGCCTTGCACCAGAAAGGGAAGAAGAAGAAGAAGAAGAAGAAGAAGAAGAAGCCTCAAAAGAGACAGGTAATGCTGTGGAGGAAGAAACAAGTCTACATCTCCAAGAGTCCACGCAATGGACTCAGGGGAAACAAATACTCCTGATGTATGAACAACAGCTACAGAGGAAGGAGCTGATCACAATAAAAATTCAAATAAGGACCCTGTTCCCTCTCCACAAAGAGATGATCCAGAAACTTCTGGCTTCAAGCCATGTTCTTGGAAACATCAGAGCTCTCATCCCATGAATCAAATCATAATTGATATAAACAATGAAATTCAAACAAGAGCTTCTGCACAAAACTTTATGGCTTTTTCTGCTTTTCTATCCTATATTGAACCAAATAATATTAATGAAGCTTTGTAGGATGCTGATTGGATAACTGCAATGTAAGAGGAACTCAACCAGTTTGAAAGGATCAAGGTCTGGCACCTTGTTCCTAGGCCTGATAATAGGACCATAATTGGAACTAAGTGGGTATTCAGGAACAAACTGGATGAGACAGGTACTGTGGTTAGAAACAAGGCTAGATTGGTTGTTCAAGGATACAACCAGCAAGAGGGGATTGATTATGATGAGACATTTGCCCCTGTTGCTAGAATTGAGGCAATACGCATGCTGATAGCATTTGCAGCTCATTTGGATTTCAAGTTGCAACAAATGGATGTCAAAAGTGCCTTTCAGAATGAGTACTTAAAAGAGGAAGTCTATGTGAAGCAACCCCCTTGTTTTAAAAGCAATGAGTCCCCTGACCATGTCTACAAACTTGACAAAGCATTGTATGGCTTGAAACAAGCTCCTAGAGCTTGGTATGAACGTCTGTCAAAGTTTTTAATGGACAATGATTATCAAAGGGGACAAGTTGACACAACCCTGTTCTTACGGGCTAAGGGGAAAAGTTTGCTAGTTGTACAAATCTATGTTGATGATATAATTTTTGGTGCAACTAATCAATCTTTGTGCAGGGAATTTTCTGACACTACTACAAAATGAGCCTAAGCCGACACTCATAAAGTATTGTATTAGGCTTTCAAAATGTTGCATTATTGCTAGTGCGACACTTTTTGAACTGCCACCGTAGGTAACGTTGCCTTAGGTATATAGCAACACTTTTATTAGAATATGCAACACTTTAAAAAAGTGTTGCCTGTATTTATCAAGTGCAACACTTTTGAGTGCATTACTTTTTGCACTCAAATACAACACTTTTTCGTTTACTTCTACCAAATTTTAACAACACTTTTATCTGTCAAGTGCAACACTTAATGTGTTTTTCAGCATATAAGTGCAACACTTTCTAACTCCTAATACAACACTTTATTATTATTTCAATTAAGGAAAGGCAACGTTTGATAAGCTCATTAGCAGCACTTGCAGGTTCCATGTCATACCCCTGTTTTCATATCAATCAACTTTTTCTAAAAGACAGATACACCAATACTTCCTTCCATTGAAATAATGACATATCATAGATAGTATAATCTGGTACTCTTACACATTTGTCCAATAATAAAACTACCTTAATTTAAAGCGCCTACTGTCATCGCAAAATGCTGTCAATAATTACAATCCTACAAATTAAAGTTACTAAAAATCCTGCTCCAAAAGTATGTTCTTCCATTCGATATATACGACCTTTTCTTCTGATCACTTTTGCAAATCTCCACTAGCCGCCATACGCCCCAAAAAAAGGTAGCCTAAGCCATTTTAAAAAAACAAAGAATATAGTTAGTCCTTTTTTTAATCATGAAGTAATAGAATAAGCAACTATGTATACGAGAATAAAATCCAAGTTTTAAGTTAGGCTTGTATAGATAACTTCTTATACTTCTAGTATGAAAAGAAGTTAGGCCTACAGATTGCAGACAGTGCAGGTTTTATATTTCTCCCACATCGTGTGGACATTTTATAAGTCAAGTTCATAAATAATCATTATACATGGAACTGGCAACATAACCATAACCTTTCACAAGCAGTTCCAACCAGCACACAATTTGTATGATAGCTACAAAGTAAATAAATGATACCCCCAATGAAGTGATGCCAATTGCTTATGTCCAATATAGTAAATAAAGGTAAGAGCAATACATACCTTGTACCAAATTATAGAAGGTGAAACGAGCTCATGTTAAAAACTCTCGAGCAACTTGGGGTGGTAGTTTTTCTATAATCTTCCGCACTGCATCTTCAACTATTTTATCTCGCTGATTGTCAATTTCATTTCGCATTGCTTCTAGCTCAGCCAACTTCCTTACATGATCTTCTGCTAACTCAGCCCTTTTCTTCTCATGATCTGCTTCAAGCTCTCTTCGCATATCAATCAACTGACTCTTTTCAGCTTCAATACTTGATTTGAGTGATTCCATAAGCTCCCCTGGGACCATATACGATGTGTCACCTCCATTCACCTTCTTTATCATCCTATTAGTAACAACCCTACCATAAAGCCTACGATGTCCAGGATACTCTTTGCCCATCACAGTAAAATAAGGATCTAAAGGAGCACTCCCATCTTCTGGAGGTTTGTAGTTTTCATTTGTTCCTACAATAATATTCAAAAAAGAAAGTTTTAGAAATATTACAAAATACTTAATAGTAAACTAGACTATTAATATGCCATATAGTCTTACAATCTTCTTTGCCGTGTCATCATACGAGTCAATGTATACATTTCCTTCTTTCCTTTTGCGTGTGCGCTCAAACATTTGAGTAAACTTAGGTTCCTCCCTTTTGGGATCTTCATTTCTCTGTCAGAGTAAGCAAGAGTAAAGATTCACAATATTAAGAGATGATACACTATTATAAGTGCTGACCACCAGCAACAACAACAGATTCCATATTCAAACCCAACAAAATCAAAGAGGAAATAATATATTACAATTTCCTCACGGATTTTGGCAAAACTTTTTGGGCCAACAGTATGCATGTTCTTTTGTGACTTGCGTAGTTCCCTTGCGTGCAAACAACGCTTCTGCACATACATCAATGGACAAATACAAATTCTGTGACCAAGTTTATATAAAAGCAAAACTATAATTTCTATAACCATATTGGTAATCATTACCCAACATCATACCATCTCTTCTTTTTTATTCCATAAACTCAATAACTGGAGAAAATTCTGATCTGGAATGCTTTTCGGACGATTCTTCCATCTGGTTTTGTTATCCTTAAGTTTATAGAAGTGTTTTTTCTTGAGCCTACATTTGTATCCCCTCCAGCAAGCTCCAATAGACATTAACACCCATGATCTTGCTTCATCAGGCAAAATGTATTTTTCCTAGAAAACAATATGTAATACCTTTTAAAACAAATAAAAGTTTCAATAAAGGGAGGATAAAACAGAGTTTTATAGCAAAATAGCATACAGTAGTTTTGGTTATTTACAGATTATGTAGGGGTATGCTTTGTTAGTTCCCTAGTTCTCTATTTTGGGTTGTAAGCTCTCACATTGACTCATTTGGTAATGAAATGCTCACATTTTACCAGAAAAGGGTGGGGGGGAAACGATAAAACATTTAACAACTTACGAGCACATACTCCCACATTCTCTGCTTATGTGGTACTTTGTGCCATGACTTATGAATCAATGGTGCAGAACTGTAATCACGAGCTATTGTACCTAAAAATCGAGAGAATTTTCCTACTATGTCTTGCTCTGTTGTTACAGGTCCAATAGGTTGCCCATATTCGTTGCATATGATGACGTCACGTTCATCAAGTTCTCGCATGTGCACCTTATACAGCCTTGTTGGTCCTCTTTTCTTTCCATAAGAAATAACTAAATACCAAATATAAATGCAATTAGAATATACTCAATCTAGATAAAAAAAGGCAAAAACATGGTCAAGTAGTAGTTCAAGTTGACCTGCTTCTTTTTCTACTTGAACACCTTCTACTTGTTCTAGTTGAAGTTCATTAGTATCATTTTCCATATCATCATCAGTATCATTTTCTGAGCCATCCTCACTATCATCCCCATCTATCCCATTTTGAATATTTTCACGTATCATCAGCTCTATGTTTATGTCTTCATTCTCGCAAAACTCAGCACCAACTTGTTCTCTGTCAGCTTCATTCACATCTACAATCAAGGAAGAGTAAATAATAATGGCACAACAATGAATTCCCTTACATGTGCTTTCCTAACTTCTTTCACAGTTATATAGGGTTAGCTTTACTACCTTCAAAATGAAAAGGACTTTTAGATATAGACGGTATACATTAGTAATTAAATATTTTAGTTTTAAAATGAAACATACCTTGAGATCTCACATCATCCTGCCGACCATCATCGTTGTTGAATAGACATAATTGTCTTTTTGGTCCCCTTGATGCACTTGTTGTGCTAGAATTAGGTTGTGTTAAATTCTGTTTCAACATTTCCTTTTGCCTCTGTGATTCTTTCTTATTTAAGACCATTTCACGCATAGTCATTGTTGTCCTTGGCTGATTATTCTTTTGTGCTGCACTTGAATCAACAAAGTCTCCATTTCGCTGAAGGCCTTCCTCGGATGTTTGAAACAAACTGGTGACATTTGGAGCAATCACTCGTCGTTGCTTTGCTATAGTAGCATATTTATTTATTGACATTGGCGCAATGAACTGTTGACGATGTTGCTGTACCAAATTGCATTTTAATTAGAGAAAGATTGCTTTAGAATTACATTTAACAAAAATCTAGTTATCTGGTTACCTTTTTGGGGACTCCAGCACTTGTAGCAACTTCTTCTTGGTCATCTCCCTCACTATCACCATCAAAATTTGGAATATAGTCTGCATCTTTCTTATTAGTAACCTTCGATTTTGTTTTCCTTTTCTTTGGTTTCTGACTTTCCACCAAACTTGTCAAAGAATTGGCTATATTTTTAACTCCTAACTCACGCAATCTTCCTTGGTTCTCTTGAACTCTCAACATTTTACCTTTCTCGTAAGCATTCAGATTTTGTGCACTTTGATCTTGTTTACTTCTATTTCCCATTGGCAACAAATATCCTGCAAATGAAACCAAGCACATCAGGTGACAGATCACAACATCTGTTACAGTGAAAAAATAACATGTTGCTTATAAAAAAAAATTGATCCAACTGCTGAAAATGTAATACTTCGTGATAGTGCATCCATTGTATTTAATTAAAGAGACCATACAGTAGAAAAAGAGTTCTTCTTCATTCCCAACCACAAGTTTTGTAAGATGTCACTCAAAATATAAGTCACTGAAACAATCACTATGAGACAGTACAAAAACAGAAAATAGGGGTAAAATTGAATCAGATATTATCAGGGATCATCTTCTTCTGCTTGCATCCAATCCCATAAAGTATCATCATAATCAGAATCGTCGCTTTGATTGTTAGTTTCCTCCACCTCAGCTAGACTTGTATTTGCGTCAACAACAATAGGTGCCATATCCTCTCTCGACAAATGAGTCTCATGCTCACCAACTTTTGCCAAAGAATCCAGCCCGTCATCATTAGGCTCACACCAATATGAATTACCAACATTATCACCAGTTTCTTCCTCAAAGTCGTACAGATCTCTAGGAACCTTCTTTACAACATAATTTAGACCATCTTCTACAGGGTCTGCCACATAGAAAACTTGATGCCCTTGGGAAGGCATGACAAAAGGATCATCCGAACAACAAAACTTGTTGAATTTAACACAAGTCAAACCATAACTATCTTTTTCAACTTGGTACCACTCGCAACGGAACAAAACAACTTTAAACTTTGACCAGTAATTGAGTTCAATGATCTCCAGAATTCTACCGTAATAGTCAACATCCCCAACAACTAGATTTTTGTCCCTAGAACTTGCAAAGCTAGGAGTTAAAGCTGTTAATGAAACTCCGCTGTTCTGAGTCTTGCATCTAGCATCACGTGTTTTGGTATGAAACCTATACCCATTGACATAATACCCATGGTATCTCCTGGATGTAGGACTTGGGCCCTTAGCGAGCCAAAAAATGTGATATGGAACGTTACTGTTTATTGCTTTGTCTTTCAACCAGTTGGCAAACTGATGACTGTGGTTTTGTGCTCGTGCCCATCTACTTTTTCGTGGAAGGCTATCAATGTAAACTTGATGTTCCCTACAGTATGCAATAATCATTTACAAAAAAGAATACAAATCAGTTACGAAATAATTTGTCATTCACATATAACTTCTATAATTAGTTAAGGGAGGGGGAAAAAAACCTTACTTGATATACTCGTTAACCTCTGTGCAATCAGAATTGAATAAGGCGTAACGATGTGCTTGTTCGGTTAAAAGAGCATCTAAAGTGAAAAGCTTTCCTTTTCTTTGCTTTTTTCCTCCCAAAGGACAACCAGAATTTTGAAACACTACTCCATCAGATTCATTTGTCTCAGCCAAAGCATCAAAATCCTCTACACCCTTATTAAGTCTTGTCTTCACTCCTTCATGCATGTAACGTGAGCAAAAAGACACACATTCTTCCACCAAATACCCTTCAGCTATGGATCCCTCTGGTCTTCTCCTATTCCGTACATTTAACTTCAACTTACACAAGTATCTTTCCATAAAGAACATTACTTGTTCAACTAAGTGAATAGGTAAGTGCTCCATTATGTCAAAGAAAGCTGGCAAGAAAATTTTCTCAAGTTTGCACAACGTTTCTGTTATTTCTGATTGCAACTTATCAAGGTCTTGGGGATCAATAACCTTGCTACACAAATTTCGGAAAAAAGCACCCAACCTAATCAAAGGGATAGCAACATGCTTTGGTAATGATTTTCTCACAGCAAATTGAAGCAAGTAATGCAACATGATGTGAGCGTCGTGACTTTTGTATCCCGACACTTTCCTTTCTGAAGACCGAACACACGTGAAATGTTTGATGGACACCCATAAGGCAATTTAGCTTCCTTAAAAACACGACAAAAGACATCTTTCTCTTTAGGAGACATAGAATAACATGCTTTCTGGAACAAAACATGTTCACCATCATTAGAAAGTTCTGGTTGAAGACTTTCTTTGATGCCCATTTCCATAAGGTCAAATCGTGCTTTTGCATGATCTTTTGATTTTCAAATGATATCCAACAAAGTCCCTATCAAGTTATCATATATATTTTTTTCAATGTGCATCACATCAAGATTATGGGGACATGTATTCATAAAATATTGACCTTTTCTTCCATGGGAACGTGTTGTCATTTTTTTTCTTTTGTGTCTTCCCAAATGAATTTTTAAAACTGGACAACTCTCTCAAAGCATCAATCCCCGATAAGGGTTTTGGAGGAGGTCTCTCCTCAAATTCACCGTTGAAAGCACTCTTATTACGAAGCCATGGGTGATTTGGATCTAAAAATCTACGATGATCCATATAGCATGTCTTCCTACTATGTTTTAAGTAGAAAGAACTAGTTTCATGATTACAACAAGGACATGCAAATTTTCCTTTTGTTTTCCACCCTGACAACATTGAATAACCAGGTGAGTCACTAATAGTCCAAATCAAGGTTGCATACATTTGAAATGTTTTATCTTTAAACTTATCATATGTTTCTAGCCCATCAACCCACAATTCTTTCAGCTCCTCAACCAAAGGTTGCAGGTAAATATCTATATTATTACCGGGAGATTCGGGGCCATGAATCAACAAGGACAACATAAAATATTCTGGTTTCAATGACATCCATGGTGGCAAATTGTAATTAATCAACACCACAGGCCATGTACTATGAGCAATGCTCATTGTCCGAAATGGATTAAATTCGTCACTAGACAGCCCTAGCCTCACATTTCTAGGTTCTTTAGCAAAATGAGGATACAAAGAATCAAAATCCTTCTAGCTTTGCCCATCCGCAGGGTGCCTTAGCTTTCCATCTTTAGGACGCTCTGTATCATGTCATGTCATATATTTAGTTGTCTCTGAACACATGTAAAGCCTTTGCAGCCTAGGTTTTAAAGGAAAATGCCAGACCACCTTAGATGGAACCTTTGATGATCTTTTAGAAAGTTCATTAATGTGTTTGTTTCCTTGTTCCTCTTCCATTTGTTTCCACCTAGAGGTGTGGCAAACATGGCACACTTCAGCATGTTCATCTTCTTTCCAATATAACATACAATCATATGGACATGCATGTATCTTTTTATAATCTAGCCCCAAATCCCTTACAATATTTTTAGCTTGAGTAAAATTAGCTGGAAGTTTTGCCTCTGGGATCATCTCTTTTATGAGTTCTAAAAGTTCATCAAATGCCACATTACTAAGCCCATGAAGCGTCTTATAAAGAAACAATCTGATGATAAAAGATAGCTTAGAAAAAGTTTTACACCCAGGAAACAACTCTTGCTTCCCCTCTTCTACCAAGCTATAAAACTTCTTGGCGTCTTCATTTAAACCATCATGTACCATCCTTGTTCCCTCCAAGGTATCTCTAAACCTATCATGCAATAATTCATCAAAATAAGCATGTATGTTAGCTTCATTATCATTTGTAACGTTATCAAATCTCACTTGTGAGGGTTCCTCTCCATGAAAAACCCACACATAATAGTTTTTAACAAACCCAACTCCTTTTAAATGATCAAAGACTTCATCTCTACGATACCAATAACGATTTTTACATCGCGTGCAAGGACAATAAATTTGACCTCCCCTTGCTGTCTTAGAAAAAGCAGCATTAAGAAAGTCAATAACACCAGTTTCAAACTCAGGCAACCGTCTAGGTAAATACATTCAGTCTCTATTGTTCCCCATATCTTCAATATTCTGAAGTTAATAGAAAAGAACTAATGAATTACTACCAAACAGGACAGAAAACAAAAATAGAGAAATAAAACAAATGTATACTTAACACCACATCAAAGTTCTTCCATGCTATTAATCAATTAACAAAATAATACTTTATTGTAAGCAAATTATTTTCCATAATTTGTAATAGCTTTAGGCTACTAACATGCTCATTATTTGTGAAAGGTATTAATTATAGCAACGTGCAGCCCAACTACCAAGTACTACTAACTAAATATTAACCTTGAAAGCAACTTATTTTATGTCACCAACTTTGAGAATATTATTCTACACTTTAAAATTACACATGTTAGATTCTACTAGTGATCTCAGAATATTATATGCTACATTTCAAAAGCTTTTACACTTCTCATATGCTTTGCCAAATTACACAATACCCATGTCACACATGCATGCATGCATAAAACAAATGCTCATTAAAACATGCTGAAGAATATTCACTTAAACAACTCTTTTATGGGGAAATAATTGCATATAGAGACAAAAATACTAGTAAAAACAGTGAAGAGAAAGAATGTTGACAATCAGAAAAAGCGCCTTGTGTCAAACATCTTCACAACTACTTCCATACATCTGAATACCTAATATTTACAACTCACAATATGGTAGTCAGGATTATTTTACACCACCAAAATATTAAATTAGAACATAGATGGGTCTCTGGGATTAGAGAAATTTGTGCATATACGTACTACAAATCTACTGTGTAGTTTTGTTCCCTTATCTTTTTTTTCCTCTTGATGTAATTTGAGGGCTAGTAAATCACTAGCTGCTCAAACTCTTGTATCGATTTCCATTAAGGGTGTCACCTTGACATACTTTTGGTGAATGGCAATATAAATAACCATTTTCCAAAAAAAAGAAAAATCAGCAGACATTTAAAAAAGAATTAATTTTTCATCCTAAGAAAAACACCGAATTTTGAGGGAACCAAACATTAATCTATAATTAACAAATCCTATAACCCAAATCCATGAATAAACAACAACCCTGCATCATCCTCGCTGTAAGAGCCTAAATGATGGTATACTCAACCAACATTCACAAAATTCAGAAACCAGAAGAAAACTAAAGTACCCAAAAGAGCACACTTTTACAAAAAGCTACTGGTGAAGGGGATAAAAAAAAACTAAAACTTGATTATACTAATCAAATCCCAGCATACAAACATACTAAAATAAGTATACCAAACAAGTATTTGACTTCAATTTAAAGAATTCAAATAGTAGTAGAACACAACGTTAATCTACCCAAATAATCGGCTTTACAAGTAAAACAATTGTCACAGACTACAAACCCTATCTTTAATAACAAATAGCAGTAGAACACAATGTAAATCTACCCAAATAATCGGCTTTACAAGTAAAAAAAAATTGTCATAGACTACAAACCCTAACATATAGTAAAGATAGAAAGTGAAGACTTTCAATGAAACACTTCAAATCACGTTACACATAAAACAATATATATTATAAATCTACTTCATGTGGCAGATGAAACCAACTAATAGAAACTACGTAATTAGTACCTGTGGAACAAGAAAGTGAAAATTGTTGGATGTTTGGACTGATTTTAAGCCAAAGTGCCCAATTTCACACAAAGTGCACAAAGCCTGAGCAATTATCAACGGCAAACAGCGAAACTGACGATAGGGAACGACTTCAATCGATCAATGACCCCTGGAACACTATTCGGCACTCAATTTCAGCACCCAAAGAACGAACTCTATTTGTTTTGTTTTTTTTTTTTTTTTTTGAGCGAAAAGAACGAACTTGAATATTAGAGGCAAATTGTAAGCGAGAAACTAGGCAACTGCAAAATTGCCCAATTTGTTGTGGTTTGTGAAAGATCTTGCTCACTGAAAATCCATGGAGAAACAAGAGAGAGACAGAGAGATAGAGAGGAGAGAGAGAGGACTTGATGCGGTTAGCTGATGAGAATAATGGCCTTTTTATTTATCTGTCTTTTTTGTTTAAGCTTTTTTTTTCTTTTTTCTTTTTGATAATACTACGTACTCACGGAAAAAGACAAAGGCGCTTAATGAAAATTTCAAGGCCCTCCCAAATCATTTTATTGTCCGCCTTTTCCAATTTCAATTTTGTTGTGTGTCCGCCTTTTTCAATTCAGCACCCATTTGCAATACTTTACAAAGTGCTGCATTTCCATATTGGAAATACAACACTTTAAAATAAGTGTTGTTTATTAAATGTGATAAAATCAACGTTTCTTAGAAGTGTTGTACTTCTTTATAATAAATGCAGCACTTAACAAAAAACGTTGGTTTAGAGCTTTAGATGCAACATTTATTTTAAAAGTGTTGCTTTCTACCTTATCCTATCTAAAAAGCAACAAACTCTAAAAGTGTTGCTCACAAAATGTTGCATTAGACTCATTTTGTAGTAGTGTGAGTTGATGATGAGTGAATTTGAAATGAGTATGATGGGTGAGCTTAATTTTTTCTTAGGCTTACAAATCAAAAAAACTTCTGAAGGAATAATGATTCATCAACAGAAGTATGCTAGAGATTTGATCAAGAAATATGGCATGAGAGATGCCAAGGTCTATGACACACCTGTTGCCACCAATGTCAAGCTTGACTTGGATGAAGCATGTAAGAGTGTTGATCAAACAGTGTATAGAGGTATGATTGGTTTTTTACTGTACCTAACTGCTAGTAGACCTGATATCATGTATAGTGTTGGCTTGTGTGCAAGGTTTCAAGCAAACCCCAAAGAATCACATCTTACACAAGTCAAACGTATCCTGAGGTACCTTAAGGGAAGTGAAGACCTATGTCTTACTGAAGACCTATGTCTTTGGTACCCTAGAGGTGCTGGTATTGATTTAGTTGGCTATGCTGACGCTGATTATGCAGGATATCTTGTAAACAGGAAAAGCACATCAGGCATGGTAACTTTCCTAGGGCCTTGCTTGATCTTTTGGGCCTCCAAAAAGCAAAATTTTGTGGCCATGTCTAGTGCTGAAGCTGAGTATGTGGCAGCGACTTCATGTTGTGCACAATTATTGTGGGTAAGACAACAGTTAAAGGATTTTGGAATTGATGCAGGTTGTATGTCAATCTTGTGTGACAACACAAGTGCTATAAATATTTCCAAAAATCCAATGCAACATTCAAGAACAAAGCACATTGATATTAGACATCACTTTCTGAGAGACAATGTAGAGAAAGGATTCATTAAATTGAATTTTTGCAAGACGGATGATCAATTGGCAGATCTCTTAACTAAACCATTGAGCGAGAAAGGTATTGAGAAACTTAGACTAAAAATAGGCATGATCAAGATTACTTAGTTGTTTGTGCACCCTGTTCCCTCGATGATTGGCTAGAGTGTGTCTACATGTTTTATGTGTGTATATATGTGATCTGTGTGGCCTTTTAAAGTTCTGTATGTCTATGCCAGCTCGCGTGCAGTAAAATGCATAATTGTATGACCTGAACTAAAGGACTCACTTTAGTCTATTGATATATCCCTTATTGTCCTCAAAACTGTTGTTGTATAGTCCTTAAAGACCAATACATGGACCCTGTTCCCTCAGTCACTCTGCCTCAAGAACAACTATTCCTAACGGGCAAATCAAGCGTAATTAATGTTCGTCCATTTTCCTAATTATTAGAGGCGGTTGGGCTCTATCTTCTATAAATAGGGGCTAGACTGTTGTTCTTCATCATCACTTCAAATCAGCTCCCAAATTCTCTCTCTTCTTCCCGTTAATTCTTTCTCTGTCACAAAAAATCTTCCCGTTATCTCTTCCTCTCTCAGACTTCTTTCTATTCTTCTCAAGATTTTTGAATTTTCTTCCCGTTAATTCAAAAATCGTTCCTAAATTCTCGTTTCTTTCTCTTTCTTCTCTAAACCCTAACTCAGGCTATAAGAATGGTGACTGAAACTCGATCTACTTCATCCAAGAAATCTCCAGCTGAAACATCACCTTCCACCACTCCCATCAAATCCTCCACCCCCTGACATGCCTGTCAAGATGTCAGCTCGTAAGAAAACAGGACATGTTTGACCTTCTTCACCACCAACACGACGTCATCACCTAAACCCACTACCACTGAGCAACTTGGGAGGGTTGATGTTGATAGGACAGGGGCCACGATTTCTTCTGCCAAGAAGAAAACTAAGAAAAATGCTTCCAAACGAGCTAGCGTTTCTGAGCTAGCTGAGGAGTTCAATGCAATTTTGGAGGAAGGGGTTGCAATTGGGGGCAAATAAGTGAATGAGAAAGGTGAGAAGGGAAAGAAAAAGAAAGAGGGAGTTGGAAAATGAAAAGGAGAGTTTGAGGGAGAGAAAAAGGAGAGTGAGGGAGGAGAGAAGCCTGAAACAGAGAGCTTTGTTGCTCAGGGGGAACAAGGACCTGTTGTGGAATCACCTGTTCCCACAGCTGGTCCCAATAAAGCAAAGAAGACAACTGTTGGGTCTTCAAAGAAACAAGGTCCACACCCAAAGGACCCTGCCACAGAGACCGTTTCCCCACCGCCTCCATCCAAGAAACGGAAATCTGTTGCTGAACGGGTCTTCGACACACCATCTGAGACACCTCTGCCAGAGGTTGCTGAGGCTTCTTCCCGCCCTGCAAAAAGGAAGAAGTCCTTAGTATCTATGCCCTCTACCTCTACCTCTGCTGGCAACACTGGCAAGAAGAAGAAGATGAGCCAAGATGAGATTGACGGCAAGACTGCTCAAATCCTGTCAAGAAGGTGCATGCCAGGTAAAATTTGGTGTCTTGAAATGGATGGAGGATAATGGGGTAGGGGAATTTGTCACTAATGTCCTGTCTCAAGGTGGGGTACTTATTTGACCACTAGGACTACCTTTCATTATGCTGAGTTCAAACAGTTCTATTTAAACTATTTTGTGAAGAATGGAGTAGTCAGAAGTGAGGTGTCTGGGGTCCCCTTTAAATTCAATGCTTCTGATTGAGGGAAAATCTTGGGGATCCCATGTAAAGGCTTTGCTGAATGGGTTAGGGGTGGTGTCTGGCCTGAGTATGATGGACTTGACCCCTTAGCCATTGTGAGGAAGTACACCAGAGATATGGAAGTAGATGAGGCCAAGAGGGTCAAGGCTGCGGACCTTATTTCTATGCACAAGTTGCACTTTGCACTTGTGTTCAGGACCCTGGTCCATAGAGAGGAAGCCAGTGAGTTTTGCTCAGCCTATGACATGAGCCTCATGGACCTGGTTGAGCGAAGAGAGAAGGTGAATCTTCCTGTTGTCATGATTCATCACATAGCCTATGTCCTCAGTGCCAAGAAGATAACTCACTCATTGCCATATGGGTATGCTCTCACTTTGGTCTTCAAGCACTTTGGAGTGTCTCTCTCTGCTGAGACATCACCTACGTCTGTGAATGAGGTGGGTAAGCTTTATTTGAAGCAAACTGGGTTCAAATTTGACGAGGATCAGGAGGAGGAGAAGGAAGAAGAGGAGGTTGATTCTGAGGGGGAACAGGGCCCAGAGGCTGTTTTTATGGAAGGGGCAAACATCAACAGAGCTGCACTGTTTACAATGCTACAACTGTTGGAAGCAAGCCTTAATGTTGTGGCCTCTAAGCAAGCCTCTCTGGCTCAAAAGGTCGCTGATCTTACTGATGCAGTGACAAAGGCTGATGAGGCTCATCAAATAAGGCATGATGAGCTTGTCAAGATGATGAGGGATGGGTTTGAGGTTGAAACTGATGATACTGCTGCTGACAACAATGACCCAACAGACCATGTTCCTCCCCCTGTTGTTTAAGCCTGTTTCCTTCTTTCTCTTTTCTTTTCTTTCTTTTCTCTCTAGGCGTTGTTTATGCTGTAACAATGTCTTCCTTTTGTGACTGTGATATATAAAACTGGTCATTTTGGTTTATATGATTTGAATATTTTCTAGATGGCCTATATCAATACATTGTTAGGTTTGAGCTACTAATTCTTGCATTTGTTTGCATACACATAAACCCTGGGGGTGATGGTTGTGACATACTTGCTAAATTCTGGCTTAACTTATCTCAAATTGCATGTTTAACAAATGTCCATGACACTTTTTGATGATGCCAAAAGGGGGAAGAGTGGTGTGCTTATGATTAAGTCTGACATGATCATGTTTAGGGTTAGTCTAGTTTAATTCTCATACCTTGTTAACCTATTCACTATGGATGGGTAGCACACAATTTTTTTGATTTCTACTCTAATGGTTTTCGGTTTGAAATTGTGTTTCTTCTGCCTACTCTGATCCTCTAAAGTCTTGAAGTTTCAACTCTGATTGCAAAATTTCTCTCTTCAAAAGTCTTAATGTGATGGATGATTAATGTTAAGCTGACGTTCTTGAAGTTGAAGCTGTGAACCCTGTTCCCACTTACCCTGGTTCTTCTGGTTGTTTCACAGCAATGGTAAGTTAAGGTAAGCGCTTGAGTTAGTTTGGATTTATTGTGATTGGTATCTAGCTCAGATAAGGATACTAGTTTGTCATCATCAAAAAGGGAAAGTTTGTTGGGTTCCTGGTTTTGATGATAACAAACATAGTGTACTTATCTTTGTGTAAACTAACTATGATGGCAGGTTTACTTAAGGATGCAAGAAGTTGTAATGCTCAAAGCATGATTGCTCATGAAGATGCTTGGATCCTCACAAGACATGAAGACTATGTAATGTAGTTAAGTACATTTGTCAATAGTCTTTATGTACTATGCTTGACTAGTTAGCAAGAGTCTAAGTTGATCATGACAAGGGAACAGGGTTGAAGGACTGAGTGCATGTGTCTATGAGTACATGGGAGCATTCTTGTGAACCATGTTCTCTATGACCAGCACCGAAGCCTGAAGTAACCAAAGGGGAACAACGAGTTGGACCCTGGTCCTTCTAGCTGTGTATCTGGACGAGTTTGCTTAATATCGTATTTATTATTTCTATGAATATTTGTGTATTATCCTTTTAGATCTTCACACAGATATTCTTCTGAAGAAATACAAATTATTTTCAAAAATTAATATTGCAAAATCGTGTTTTAAACAGAAAAGTATTTTATTTTGAAAAGATATTATCTTGGAAAAGTATTTTATTTAATGGCCAAGTTTATATTGTTTAGGTAAGTGAATTATCTTTTGGAATATTCCTATTATCTTTTAGAGATTATATTCTGATAAATCACTTGCTAGCTGGCCAAGATTTTCTGTTAAGGTATTTGGACGGTTTTAATGATATGGGTTGAGCTAAGGAAAGGTCTTTGATCTTTACTTAAACTCTATCCTATCTTATGGGTAAATCTTATCTTTTATATTCTGAAGAGATTTAACCTAATTGGACTGAGCTTCTAGGCCTGCCTATATAAGGCGTCTTATAGGCTCAGTTGAAGGGTTAAGCTTTGCGTGCATTATTGAGATCAGAATCATTTGTGCAAAGTATTAAATCGTCCAACCAGATACGTCTTGTGCTCACAAGAACAACCTTCAACCCTGTTTCCTGTCCTGGTTAGTTTGAGTCTTGCTTAGATTGGTCATTGCATAATAGGTTTTCTATGGTCTTATTTTGCTTAGTATTGAAGCGTGTTATAGGAAAAATAATCTTGAAATTTGTAATAGCTCTAGCTTAGTAAGAAGCGTAGAGTTTTCCTCAGTTCAGTGTGTGACTTGGAGGGTTGGCAACACATCAGTACCGATGTGTGGTGTTGTTAGGGTACTGTAACGTATCCTGTTTGGGCTTTGGTTATAAGAGAAGTAGTGTGACAAAATCCCAAGTAACTGGGTTTTGGTTTTTACTCCTATTGAGCCTAGGAGGTTTTCCACGTGAAAAAAGCCTTGTGTTATTTACATTCAGTCATTTACTTTGTGTTCAGTTCATTGCATAGGAACAACGTACATAACGTTGTTCTCTACGTTGTTCTCAAAGTTATAAAACTCGAGAAATTGGAGTCACTCTATTCACCCCCTCCCCTCTACAGTAACTTAGGCACTCTTCAATATGTCTCAACAAATTCTCTTATCCTAAGCTTGCATTGTCGAATTTGTAAATTGCTTTCTCCTTATAGTCAAGTTATTATACTTGTCTCTTTAACATCAGATCCTTGCATGAGAGTGCACAATAAAAAGAACTTTCATGAGTTTGAACACTGAACACTACTGAAAATGAGATCACATATTGCTCATAGATTGAGAGTGTATTATTTTTTGTTAAACTTATCTACTTTGAATTTTATCTTAATTGACTTGAATTATTGAGCTAATGATAATATGGGAGAGAAAATGTATGTAGATCTGAGTTACTGATTAAATTAAGTGAACTGAAAGCAGACGGAGAAGTTTGAAACGAACACACCCAAAGGGTTTATGATAAACTTTTTTTTTTGCATTAAGTAAGCAATTTTAAAATTGAAATACTCTCTTCTCGAAGGTTACACCAGTTTGATCCTGATACATAATACATGCTAACGATCCGGGAATATAGGATATATCAAATGAACCTTGTTGATATTCTTTGGATAATCAATAATCTGCTGCCTGATTTCCTTCTCTGTAAATTTTTTGAACACGAACTTCATAATGTTGAATAACCAATCGTACGTCATTCAGAAGACTTGTATATGCCATGGTGTATTCCCATTTTATTATTGTCATGCTTCTTTATAGGCTGCTAGTGGTACCAATCCATATCCGCGTGGTATTGGACGTCCAATTGTTGATGAATCCTCCATTCTTGTAAAGTCAGATTGACGTTGGAATCTTGATTTTGAAATATAACCAAATTTCTGCCTTTTCCGATACTCCAAAGAGTATAGCAAATTACCATCAAATCCTCCTTGCCTCCTTACGTATGAGTCTCTTGTAGGTAATAAAAAATAGGAATGCTAGAAATCATATGCCTCACTCGCAAATTAAATCTGACCGTTTCCTCGGCCTGATGGCATGGCATCAACTTCTATACCTCGTTGACAGAGCGTTTTTCTAACATCTAAACTCTTATGAAAAAGATGTCGCAGAAGAAGTTGTATCTTAGGTGGAATATCGACTTTCCAAAGCCATTTTTATGCCCAATTTCTCTGTTCACCGCATCTAAATCATGAGCTAGACGAGTTGCACTCTTAGTTGAAAAAATGCCATTAGTAGATAACCCCCAAACATAGCTATCACGGATATGGTGACTATGTATTGGGATGACACGAATAATATGGATAAGTTTTGCAAGAACTAAGGCCATGTTTTTTTCGTCGCTACCATGATGAATTCCGTTCCGTTCTGTTCTGTTCCAATCTGTTCCGCTTCGTTCCGTTCCGTTCTGTCCCGTGTCGTTCCGTCCCATTCTGCTCTGCATTCTGTACTTCATTTTGTCACACATTTTCTTCCATTATCCGCTCTGTTCCGTTCCGTTCGGCTCCAATCCGTTCCGTTTCGATTGTTCCTCTCTGTTGCTCACTGTTGCACACCACTCCGTGGAAGAGAACATGGCCTAAGTGATGTAGCTTATCCATATTCCACGTTTTATTACCAATTATGCAGTTTAAAACTCATAACTCAGGTTGCCTAATTTGTCTTCTGATAATTATAAATTATCAACTATACCTCTATCCGAACTTTAATTATCAAACCAGAAACTAATCTGTTCGCGAGAACCAACTTTCCATTGAATACTAGTAACATACAATGGGTAAAATTTTACGCAACATAAATTGAACAAGCTATGCCCGTTATCTGGTATAAGCCTGCAGATGGGGCTCCGAAGGATCATGCATGTAGAGGCAAATCTGTTGGACACCATAGGAGATGTCTGGACTGGTGAAGGTGAGATACTGAAGAGCACCGGCTAGGCTGCGGTAAAGGGAAGGGTCAGCCACAGGAGGACAGGGCGGGGTGGTTTGGAGGTGTTGGGTACGGGTAGGGGTAAGGGGTGGGTTGTTGGTAGGGGGATGTCGGGTGGAGAGGGATTTGGTTGGCGTGGTAGTAGGCTTGGGGAGGTGGGGTGGGGTGGTGCGTGAAGGTGACGGGGGGGGAGCCGTGGGGTAAGGGGAGGGAGGGTAGGGGTAAATGGGGTAGGGATGGGAGTATAGGACCATGGAGTTGGAGGAGTGGTCGGTGTGACGGGGTGTGACCCGGGGTTGTTTGTCGAGACATTGCTTCTCAAGGGTGAGCATAGATCAACATTGGAGAAAGGTTGGGAAGGGTTGGTGGTGTTGGATGACACTGGTGATGTTTTCAAACTTGTCGGATAGGCCGTTTATAGTGTAGATCACTAATTGACGCTCGGTTATGGGACTATCGACATTGGCAAGGAGGTCAACTATAGACTTAATGCGGGCACAATAGTCATGAACATTCATATCACCCATACTTATATTACTAATTTCATTTGACAACTGAAGGGCACGGGCTTCCTTATTATCCCTAAAAAGTTGTTCAAGGGACGTCCAAAGGTTATGGGCAGTACTTTGGTTTTAAGGATCATGGTAAGCAGGGATTGGGATATGGTGCCATAAATCCATAATTTAACTATGCCATCAAGTTTTTTCCAATCATTATCGTTATCCCCAGTAGGTTTAGAGGTTCCATTAAGGTTCCCAAGTACCCCAAAACTAAGACAATGGGTCTCAAACAGTTCACACCAAGCATCATAGTTTAGGGCATTAAGGTCAAGTTGAAGGGGAATATAAGTTTTGATGTTGGTTATGCCATAAGCTTGTGGTGGTGGTAGAGGGGCAGTCATGACAAACACAAGGATGAACAACAAACATGATTAGAGCAAGGAAGAAAAGACAAGAGGAGAGTGACGGAATTGTTACCTACACCCGAAAACAGGCGGGTGTGCAAGAGAGGGGGCGCGGGCGGCGCTTGATTGGCAGCGGAAGCGAGGAACGGGCAGCCCAGGTGGACAGCAGTCGGTCGTGATCGTGGCACAGCACGGCGGTGATCGGCGATCGGCGATCGGCGATCGAAGAAAGGGAGGACGGCTGATCACGGGTGCGAAGGTCTTCGAGGACGGCGGGCGGCTATTTTGAGAGGGTTAGGGTTTTCAAAGGTTTTCGCTCTGATACCATGTTATCTGGTATAATTCCGTGAGGATTACCTCTTTACTATTAACAATATATACCAATAGGTTAAAGAAGGGAAGCTGGGCCGGAGCCCTAATACAGACATAAGGGCCTGACTATACATAAGCCTAATATGAATAACTAAATATTTATATTTTTCAGTATATTCTATCAATGCCAACCTATGTACCTTAAATAACAGGGGAAAGAGAAAACCCAAAAAAATAAATCTCAAAAACTCGTATGAGTCGGTTTAAAGGTGAGGCTTTCTCTAACAAGCATGAAGTCATGCTTATGTCATGCTTAGATATAGAAAGGGCATCATCTTGAGCCGACCTCATAAGAGACCTTTTGAAAATAAATAAATATATAATCTTAACCTATTTTTGAGGCTAAATGCTTTTGACAGCTGGTTTCTGTCAACTCTCAACAGTCATGCCATGATCATTCCCAATCCCATAAGTGAAAATTTAGGCAGCTAAGGTATGCGGTTTGTACGTATTCGGTCATCATAATCTTTCAAATATTATCGTCTATCAAAGAAGAAAAACTTAATAATTATTCAAATCAATCATTAATCTATAGATAAATGGGAATTATTCTTTGCTTTCAAAGAAAGCTTCTCTTTTCTATTTGTGGTCCCATTGGCGTTGGTTTGATTTTTTTTTCTCTCAAACTTTTTTCATTAAATATTTTTTTTCACTTGGCTTTTTTCATTTATCAATGAATACTTCTTTTTTGGGTTAAAAAATATATGTCATGAATATGTAGGTAAGTTATACATTACTTTCTTTTTCTTTTTTTATCGTGAGTTGATGTTACCTATTACTTGAAATATCACCAATTACAAACATTGGTCTAGCAAATGAATGATGCAGAGCTTTCCAGACTATCCAGATAAGATTTGTATTTTAGAAGAAAAATGGAGTCAAAGTTATATATATGTTTTAGTTTCATGTTTAAAAACCCAATTATATCGAGTTGGAAAATAAATATTGTACAGTATTATGTGTACTTCACAAACAAGATGACATATGCTCCTATGAGGACAAAAGATACTCCATATAGATTACATGAACATGTACAGAACGTTTTTATTTTATTGATTATTGCAAAATAAAGTAAAATCTCTATAAATTAATACTATCGAGACCATGAAAATTTATTAATTTAGAGAGATTATTAATTTATCGAGTAATAATTTAGCAAACTATCTCAATGTCGAGACTGGAGAAATGTATTGTTTTAGAGAGGTTATTAATTCATCGATTATTAATTTAAAAAAGTTTTACTGTAAAGATAATATTAAATTTTTAGATTTTTGTTGTAAATTTAAAATAGATTTCTAACCCCTCAAATAAAATAAAATAAAATATAAATATAAAAAGGCAAATAGATTCTCACATTACAAGCGTTAAGGGTAGAATGGACAAGCAATTAATCCAAGAGTCAACATTAAGACAGCCTTTATTTATTTATTTATTGTTTTTTGTTGCAGGGTTACAACAAGGAGAGCGTAGATTAGGACAGCCAATAGGCAAATTATTGAAATTATAGATTATATTTTTGCTTTTTTGAAGATATTGGTGTCTTTTGACAGCCTAAAAGATGAACTAGATAAGCCCACAAATATACGGATATTAAAAAACTGAGCGTTCCAATTTTTCCCCTTTCCTCTAATTTTCTTTCTCAAACTCCCCTTGTGATGGGAAATACAGCACATTTTGATAAAGTAAATTGAAAACACAAATAAGTTTGCAACATTTTTTTTTTCCTTTTTGCATAGGCAAGGAAGCCGAGTTTTTACGCCCATTACATGCAGGAATGACCCGACGACTCGTAGATAGCACTAGCAACAACCATCACCCTCAATTATAAAATTAAGAGTACCCCTCAAAATAAAAATGAAATTAATGTAATGACTAATGAATACAGAACCACCAACCTTGAGATTGAGGTAAGAATTCTACCAATGAACATTGTTAATAACACGGGACTTTTATAAGTATTTTTTTTTTTTTTCTTCTAACAATTTTTGGGTTTGGAAGATAACTGATAAGCAGGATTATTGCTAATAGACAACCCTAGAAGCAATGGTATAGTTTCTGCTAAGAAACCGGCTTCATAATACATGAAATCCTTTTGACTACAAAGACAAAAAAACCTGTAAAACAAAGTCAAATCAATTTAAGAATTGAGGAACAAAGTTGCTACATAAACATAGCACCCACTCAATGACCAATGAACCCTCTAAAATCATTAGGGCTCAGAAGTTGTGGATCAGCTTATGAACCACAGAGGCTAATTCTAAGTCCTATGGTAAGGTGAACCCTCCTCTAATTTATGATATACTCTATCCGTATGTTAAAAACAGATTAGGACAACAGATCATCAGCATATTGCTTTCACCCTATCTGAGAAACCATTCATAACTTTAAGTGGTCTCCATTGATCGGTTTATCAACCTTCTCATCGTTCACCGGCTGAAGCAGCTCATCCGGAGTAGCCGCAGGGTCCAGGTCCCAGCATCCTTCGGGCAAATCATTGGCCTCTTTGAGCAACCAAGATGGTACCTGGTGTGAAAATCGGAGCATCTCTCTCCTTGGGATCCACCGCTTGGCGCCCTTGTCCATGTTCCGCCGGTATACCGTTTTGAAACCCTCTAGCTTAAGGAGCGGATTAACACATACGCCCATCTCTTCATTGTAATCATCTAGAACCTCTACCATTTCATACTGATGCCTGATGTCATATGGAGTTGCCCTATTCCATTCCGTTGACCAGTTGCGGTAAACGGTCCATATGTCTCCACTTCTAGGGTAAATTCGAACACATCCTCCCCTGCCTGCCTTTTCCCGGGTCAGGAGGTGAGAGAACATGTTGACCTGTTCGACGACATCAGAGTTGGTGGCACGAAAGTGCCCACAGGACTTTGTAAATCCAGATCCTATCCAATTTACTATGCCAAATTCAGTATCACTTTTAGAATTCAAGTAGGTGATGTGCATTTTGAATGGACTTACTGAGAGGATCTGGCGTATTAGACAATACAGGCGGGGCATGCCATCCTCTTCATCATACACTGCCCATATCTGTTTTGGCTTGAAGCACTCTTCTGTTCTGTCCTTGTCAAAATCATGGAAGTCAGAGTCTGGAACTGTTAGAGTGACTGGCCCCAGTTTCTTGGGTTCCAAATGAGAGATAGCCATCACATTTCTCTGCGCCTCCACCGATTTACCTGGTTCAACATGAGGTTTTTTTATTTTATCAGCTGACGCCGCCTTCATCTCCTCCAACTTTTTCCGGATTTCTGTTCTTGCCTTCTCAATTAACATGCTTCTGATATCAATGGGTGGTGGAATGGGCCGCTTGCCCAAGGACTCGTTAGCACTGGAAAACTTAGGTACACTGCATCCATCCGCGGTTGCTGTTGCTGCTTCAGTAACAACCTTAGCAACCACCTCCTCACCATTCACAACGGAGGCTCGAACCTCAACTTTTCTTCTCTTATATGGTCTTGTAACTTTTGTACCAAAAGATTGATTACAGACAACTAAGCCATTGACACTTCCGTCAACTGCTGCTTTCACTTTCTTCCCCGGCTTAGTTGAGTATCCATTGCTTTGATACAATGTATCAGTAGATGTGGTAAATCCATTAGGACTGACATATCCAGTAGAGGCTCCAGGGCTTGTGCTCCACTGAAATGATACATTAGAAAAATACTCAGAACCGTGTCCCGAGTGATAGCTGGGGATACTATTTCCCGACTCATATACAGTATTTGTCGGATAGTATGACATGCCATTATGTCCTTGACTTCCGTATCCATTATCGGGTGCAAACGACCACTGAGACTGAGAAACAGGGTAAGAACCGTTGATGGGAGCTGTTCCCAGTTCCACAGCCATAAACGTAGAACGGCAATTCTTGCATGAAAGCCTCTTGTTAACGTACTTCCGAAGATACTCATACTGAACTTGGCAAGAAGTACAGACAGTCCAAAATGTAGGAGGAACAGACGACTTGCCACAACTGTCAGGATATGTAGCCCCAGCGACCATGGTAGAAGGCAGCTGACCATTCCTCTTGAGATCATAAGAAGCTCTTTTGGCATTATCCGACAAATGAGTCCACGCCTCAGAGACTAGTCTAAATGCCTCATCAGCTCCAACAGTTCGATTTTTATCTGGATGCAGCAACACTGCCAGCCTTTTGTACTGTTTCTTGACCATAGACTTTTCAGCAGATGGTTTTAACCCGAGAATGGAATAAAAATCGAATTGTCCATTAACTTTCACTTCAGATGCAACATATATGTCAAATGTAGCTACCATCTGAGAAATGCCCTCTAATTCGGGAAACAGCATTTGAGCCTTCAAAGCGAAATTCTTCGCACCCGCAAAGTCCCTCTCAGCAAATCGCTTCTCAGCATACTGTTTGGCTATAAGAGCCTCTTCTTTGTTCGATTCCATATGTCAAGCAAGATTCAACAACTCATATACAAGCCTTCAATGAAAATTAGGACCACAAACAGCACACCCACACATTGAAAGCGAGTGGTGATACTGCCCACATCTACATGTCTGCACTTCAATCACACCCAAAAAATTAAGACTCTACCCATCGACTTTTCAAATTTCAAGTCAATATCAGCTTTCAATTTATAAGAAAAATTTGTCAACACTGATAAAAACCAAATAACTAAGACCACACAATCTCCACAAGAAGATCAACATAACCTGCTCTAAAAATTTCCAGAATTTCAGAACACAAAAGAGCGCTACAGAAGAAACGTTACATAAATTACATTTAAAGCAAAGTAAAAGCAAGTCTGACATAAAATTCAGACACAGACACACACACACACAGTCATAACAAGTTCCAAAGCTACCAACTTTCAGCTCAAAACCCCAACAACAAGACTCAGTTTCCGCACTTTTAGATCTAGAACAGAACGTTAAGCTAAATGGAAATCACACTCAAGAAAATCCAAAAACTTCCCAAAAATTCAAGTAATCATAATCCCAACATGCAAATTAAACAACAAGATGTTCAATTTAAAGTCAAGAACCCAGCAAAAACACAAATGGTATAACCACAAATTTACCATCACAATTCAACCAAAATCTTAACTTGCAGAAAGACCACAGCTAAAACCCAACAAAAATTACCAAAGCCATGAATTCAAAAACCCAACAGCTAAACATGAACAAAATACTTCCTATACTTCAAATATCAGCAAAAGAAATTACCCAAATAAAAACGAAAGCTTTTTTCAACTTACTGAGAGTTCAACTTCAGAGAGAAAATGAACAAGACCCAGATCGTTATAGAGCTTCACTGATCAGCAGGTTTCTTTTTGAAAACTACACCAGATCAAAATCTGAGCTTTTTTTTCCAAATCTGTAGACCAAAAAAGAAGAAAAATAAAACCCAAAAACAAGCTATTTTCTACCCCCTTTTTTTCCTTCTTTTTTACACAAAAATTCAAATGGAGACTTTGAAAAATCAAAGGGGTTTGAAAATGCAAATGGGCAATCGGAAAATTTTTGTGGGTTGTGAAAAATTCCGGCAACCGGACGGTAGAAGATTCCGTCAGTTTGGTTGGCTTAAGAGTTTTAGGGGGGGGGGGGGGAAGGAAAAATAGTTACTGAAATGAAATGAATAAAAATGATGATAAAACTGTGTAATGTATAATATGGTTAAAAAGTAAGCGCCGTTTATGGTATTGCTATTTAATAGAGAGAGTATTCTAAAATGCACACTAGTGTGTGATGCGCACTTTTAATTTTGTAAGGAAAAAAAATTATTTTTTATTATTTTATTAAAGTAATCAACTTTAGGTTTTTCGGAGTGAATTTGGTAATGGGTAGTTTTGTCCATCAAAATTTAATGTGATGTCATTAATTTTTTAATTGATATAATTCTGATTGAAATATCTGTTTCCTGATTGTATTTTTTAATTATTTATTGCAATTTGATATGTTTTACTTTTTTTGTCAAGTTTGGTGGCCAATAAAGGACACACATTAAATATAATACCATTAGTATTAGAATTTCACTCCTTTTCAGTATCTTCAAAATATGGTAATCTTCTAATGTGATTAGCTGCCCTGGCAACCATATAAGCATATATTGTAAGGAAATATTAACCAATTAAGTCATAAAAGTTGTGTTAGATATTAGCTAGACATATGCTCAAACCAAATGTCAAGGTCATTATAAAGTTTCATTTGTAGCATAATCCATGGATCAAATGGTTTGTCAATGCAACCTGGTACATGGGTATTCAAACTAGTGTTAGTTGCACTGTTTGCACACTAGTAAGTAATACTCATGCATCCATCAATACATGATGCAACATCAGTTACAAATGGTTCTTACAAGTATTGTTATGATAGAGGAGGTAAATAGCTCTAAGATTTTCAGTGATGAAATTGACAACATACACGTACATCTAAAATATTTGAAGTAGGTTGGTCAAATTTGAAATTCATGGGAATTAAAATAGTCAATATTGACAATTTATAAACAACAAAGATCAAATATGCCCCGACTTTGTACCTTGTGGCTATACAAACCACCCATGTTAAAAATAGGTCGTATTAATCTTAATCTTATTTTGGCCATATAGGCCATTAAGTTACCGAAATGTAGATTATAATTTAATAATCTGTAAATTGGTTCACTAAACTTTTATACGTGCGCTTCTTATTTGTAATGAATCATTTACAGTTAATGCTTTTATCATCATAAATTTATTTGATAGAAAATATCTTCTCTATCTCTATTGTTGTAAATATAGCACTTTGTACATCTAACTCCATTCATATCGTACACAAATTTAAGATGGGACTATTAAGAAAAAGATATGGATATATGTTATTGTTGGCTATCTAGGATATATCTATATATATATTACTCGACATAAAAATAAATAAATAAATAATATGGCTCCACATATTATCATAAGTTTTTTTGAATTTCCTAGCTAGTGAGTATGGTAGCCTAGATTTAAGAAAACAATTGATTTAACATTTTCATCAATCGACATTATTATCGTAGAGATGCCTTGCCCTTGATAGTGGATAGAGGTCTAAATAAAGGCCATGTTCTTAGCTTCGTTATGCTTATGCATGGTAGTCTGTGCGATGCACGGGTGAGAACTCAATCCGTGCGATGCACGGGTTCTTATTTATCATGCACTCTGTTATTAGAAGAAATATGATAAAATATTTTAATCATATCTATATATTAAGTTGAATAATAGGAGTAGCAAAGAACAATAACAATCTTTTTATCAATATATATATATATATATATATATATATATATATATATATATATATATATATATATATATATATATATATATATATATATATATATATATATATATATATATATATTTAACAAAGAAATTATATTTTTAGTGAATTTATAAAAAAAATTTGAATAATAAATATAATACTTATGTTACTTATTTATTATTAATATAAAATAAAACTATTTTTAGTTTCTTTTTAATCACCCGTTCATTTATGGCTATTTATTACTTATTTAATGCTTGTTGAGAACTCAATTTTACATATATATACTAGATTTCGTGCCCGTTGGATACACGGGTTCTTGTTTATCATGCATACTCCATTATTAGAAGAAATATAATAAAAAAAAAATTAATCATATCAATATGTAAAGTTGAATAATAGGAGTAGCAAAGAGCAATAATAATATTTTTATCAACAAAAAAAAAACACATTTAACAAAGAAATTACATTTTTAGTGGATGTATAATATAAATTTTTTTTGGATAATAAATATAATACTTATGTTACTTATCTCTTATTAAAATAAAATAAAACTATTTTTAATTTATTTTTAATCATCCATGCATTTATAGCTATTTATTATCTATTCAATGCTTGATGCGAACTCAATTTTACATATGTAAAGTTGAATAATAGGAGAAGCAAAGAACAATAATAATATTTTTATCAACAAAAAAAAATACATTTAACAAAGAAATTACATTTTTAGTGAATGTATAATATAATTTTTTTGTGGATAATAAATATAATATTTATGTTACTTATCTCTTATTAAAATAAAATAAAACTATTTTTAATTTCTTTTTAATCACCCATGCATTTATGGCAATTTATTACCTATTCAATGTTTGATGAGAACCCAATTTTACATATATATACTAGATTTCGTGCCCGTGCGATGCACGGGTTCTTGTTTATCATCCTTAGTTATTAGAATAAATATAATATTTTTTTAATCAAATCAATATACAATATAAAGTTTAATGATAAGAGTAGCAAGGAACAATAACAATCTTTTTATCAATAAAAAAAACACATTTAACAAAGAAATTACAATTTTAGTGAATGTGTAATATAATTCTTTTTAGGATAATAAATATAATACTTATGTTACTTATTTTTTATTAAAATTAAATAAAACTATTTTTAATTTCTTTTTAATCATCATGCATTTATGGCTATTTATTACCTATACAATGCTTGGTGAGAACTCAATATCGTGCAATGCACGGGTTTTTGTTTATCATGCACACTTTGTTATTAGAATAAATATGATAAAATATTTTAATCATATCAATATATAAAGTTGAATAATAGGAGTAGCAAAGAACAATAATAATCTTTTTATCAAAAAAACAAAACATATTTAACAAAGAAATTACATTTTTAGTGAATTTATGAAAAATATTAAAAATAATAAATATAGTACTTATGTTACTTATTTCTTATTAAAATAAATAAAACTATTTTTAGTTTCTTTTTAATCACCCATGCATTTATGGCTATTTATTACTTATTCAGTGCTTGGTGAGAACTCAATTTTACATCTATACTAGATTTCGTGTCCGTGCGATGCACGGGTTCTTGTTTATCATCCTTAGTTATTAGAATAAATATAATATTTTTTTTAATCAAATCAATATACAATATAAAGTTTAATAACAAGAGTAGAAAGGAACAATAATAATCTTTTTATCAACAAAAAAAAACACACATTAACAAACAAATTACAATTTTAGTGAATGTGTAATATAATTTTTTTAGAGGATAATGAATATAATACTTATGTTACTTATTTTTTATTTAAATAAAATAAAACTATTGTAAATTTCTTTTTAATCATCATGCATTTATGGTTATTTATTACCTATTCAATGGTTGGTGAGAACTCAATCCATGCGATGCACGGGTTCTTGTTTATCATGCACACTCTGTTATTAGAAGAAATATGATAAAATATTTTAATCATATCAATATATAAAGTTGAATAATGGGAGTAGCAAAGAACTATAATAATCTTTTTATCAAAAAAAAATATATATTTAACAAAGAAATTACATTTTTAGGGAATTTATAAAAAAAATTTAGAATAATAAATATAATACTTATGTTACTTATTTCTTATTAAAATAAAATAAAACTATTTTTAGTTTCTTTTTAATCACCCATGCATTTATGGCTATTTATTACTTATTTAATACTTGGTGAGAACTCAAATATATATATATATATATATATATATATATATATATATATATATATATATATATATATATATATATATATATATATATATATATATATATATATATATATATATATATGTGTGTGATTTTGATATTTATTATTTTTTATTAAAATAAAACAAAACTATTTTGTTTCTTTTTAATTACCCATGCATTTATGGCTATTCATTACCTATTCAATGCTTGGTGAGAACTCAATTTTACATATATATTAGATTTCGTGCCCGTTCGATGCACGGGTTCTTGTTTATCATCCTTAGTTATTAGAATAAATATAATACTTTTTTTAATCAAACTAATATACAATAATATAAAGTTTAATAATAAGAGTAGCAAAGAAAAATAATAACAATCTTTTTATCAACAAAAAAATACACATTTAACAAAGAAATTACCTTTTTAGTGAATGTGTAATATAATTTTTTTTGGATAATAAATATAATACTTATGTTACTTATTTTTCATTAAAATTAAATAAAATTATTTTTAATTTCTTTTTAACCATCATGCATTTATGGATATTTATTACCTATTCAATGCTTGGTGAGAACTCAATCCGTGCGATGCACACTCTATTATTTCTTATTTCTTAGAATAATAAATATAATACTTATGTTAGTTATTTCTTATTAAAATAAAATAAAACTATTTTTAGTTTCTTTTTAATCACCCATGCCTTTATGGATATTTATTACTTATTCAATGCTTGGTGAGAACACAAATTTTACATATATACTAGATTTCGTGCCCGTGCGATGCAGGGGTTCTTGTTTATCATGCATACTCCATTATTAGAAGAAATGTAATAAAAAAATTTTAATCATATCAATATGTAAAGTTGAATGATAAGAGTTGCAAAGAACAATAATAATATTTTTATCAACAAAAAAAAAAAACACTTTTAACAAAGAAATTACATTTTAGTGAATGTATAATTATAATTATTTTTTTGGATAATAAATATAATACTTATGTTACTTATCTCTTATTAAAATAAAATAAAAACTATTTTTAATTTCTTTTTAATCACCCGTGCATTTATGACTATTTATTACCTATTCAATGCTTGGTGAGAACTCAATTATACATATAAACTAGTTACATTCCCGTGCGATGCACGGTTCGTGTGTTTATAACAACTAAAAAATTGTCATTGGGACAAACTTGCAAGAGTTTTTTCGCCTATGTCACATCTTGCTATCAACTTTCTTGGTTTCCTCTTTAATTCTAGTTGCATGCCCTGTGGGATGCACAAATTTATATAAATATATTTTTTTTCATTAAAAAAATATATATTATTGATTTAATAATTCAATAATTTATTTAGATACATTCCGGCATTCCCTAATAGACATAAGTGAAATGAATTTTTATTGAAAAGTATGACATTAAGATAAGAATTAAATTGTATCAATAGAAGATACATGCACCTAATATATATGATGACTCATTATAAAAAAATAAAAACAAAAGTACTAATATAGGCATTGCATATTAAAACAAAAGTACTAATATTTGCTAATGTGTCAATTTAGCACGGTGCACATTCCCGTACGATGCACGGTTTGTGTGTGAATATTGAATTGAATAAAACAATTTTATTGATACAAAATTTCAAGAGATTTTACGCATATGTTATATCTTGATACACAAATCTTCTTCTATGAACCTCTTTCCTAATTGGTACAAACCTACAACATTGCATCTATTGTAGAGCAGAATATTAAAACAATATCTCATTCATTCTTAATCATGATATAAATTATAAAGCTAGTTTGTATAGCCAAACTTCTTTTTTTTTTTTTTTGTTTTTTTTTTTTTTTTTTGTGCAATTTACTCTATTATATAGCTTTCAATATCCAGTCTAAAGACCACCACCACCTAATGGATAGTTTAAACCTAGTTGGTCTAGACAAACTTGTTTATTATTATTTATTTTTTTTTTTTGCAATTTACTCCAATATCCAGTGTCCAATATCCAATCCAAAAGACTATGCACAACTAATTAATACTTTAACTAATAGAAGAATGCCTAATTATCACAAAAAAAAAAAGAAAAAATGAATAGTTGTTCATGAACTGCTTCATAGGTTTGCATGTGCCTTTTTTTTTTTTTTTCTTTTTTTTCTGGTGTAAATACGTTGGATGTGCTTTAATATGCCATGGATTTGTCCATGAATTTCTTTAGCTTCAGCCATATACATTGAACAGATGCAACTAAATTCTGTCCATTGAACAACCTTAACACTTAATTAATACTTTCACATTGAATATGACTTGGATATATTTGATTTTGAATTATTTATATTAATGCGTATGTGTCACATAGTTAGTGTATTCAGGCTTACATGGCATGCTTATGTGTCATTGAAGCCAAGAACCATATTCACGAACCATATATATATATATATATATATATATATATATATATATATATATATATATATATATATATATATATATATATATATATATATATATATATATATATATATATATATATATATATATATATATTAGGTTTCATCTTCGTGCTTCGCACGGGCTTGTTTTATTTCCTTAAGGTATTAACTAAGTTATTGTTAATGGATTTTTGCAATATATGGCCAAAAATGTGTACATTGCAGATCAAATTCTCTTATTTTCATCAATTAATTACTAATAAAAATTTCACATTTATCCACTGCACATGAAAATTACTTAGATTCAATAACATATATATTCATGATTTTGACTTCATTTCACTTACTATTAAAGTATGAATGGTACTACGTATTTTATCACTTGTAGCTTCTCCCCATAAAATAGAAGATTTTATTTGCAAAAACAGCACATATACAACTCATTTTAAAGTATTTTTCATTTATTTTATAGTTGAAAACAATATGCTAATGATTATAAATTTCATTTTCATTTCTACATTAAAGTCAATAATGATGATGCATTAGTTGATGGTGACATATTGGATGATTTACATATGTGTCAACTTACATGTCAAAGACACACGTATGTGATTCGCTTACGTGGCAACTCACGTGTCAATTCACGTGTCATCACCACACAAATAAGGATCCTATTTGCCAAATATACCACATATGCATCTCAATTTGAAGAATTTCTCATTTTCGATGCAATGACGTTAAATTTAGAGATTTTTGATTTGAATAACGAAAGTTATTTTATTTTATTTTATAATTTAAAACGATATACTAATTATTATAAAATTTTATATTTAATGATTGTATTAAGTTCAACAATGATTATGCATTAAAATACTGACTACATGGAGGATGCATTGCATATGTGGCAGCTTACGTGCCATGTCCACACGATGTGGCATGTCTATGTAGCGTCCCACGTGTCGACACCATACGAATAAGGACCCAATTATAGTTATATATATATGATAATAGATATTGATATATTGATATTGATGATATTGATTTCATTTAATTACATTTATAACATATATGCTCTTAAGAGTGGTTAAAAATTTGCGAGGATAGTCATAAATCTGTATTTGGACCAAGATTCTGTTTCTTGTTTGCTGTCCCATGATGTTATGGGCCTACATAAATTTATTGATTTTAGAATACAGAAAGCCATTAGTCTTCTTCTTACCCTACTTCACGGCCTTATGGCCATTTTGGGTTGAAAGTTGCGTATCTTGGAGTACTTTGATTAACCAATTGAAGTACATTTTGGGCCAACTTCACGATTTTACGGGTTGAGACTGGCTGACTAATTGCTAAACTACTACGGCATGAGCCATTAAAAATTACTCATAGTCTTAGGGCCCGTTTGGGTTGATTTTTTACTTTTGAGTTTTTAAAAACTTAAAATTAGTCTTGAAAAACTAATTTTTTATATTTGATTTTCAGTTATCAGTTTCGAAAATTAAGTGGACATTATAAGTACAACTAGTTTAGGTTTTTTGATTCAGATAGTCTTTTTAGTTGCAAAACACTAATTTTGAAAATGTTCTTCTATTTTGGTTTTGTATATGCAATGAAACCTATCAATTGTTGTCTAAAAGTACATTTTATTGTCAATCGTTTAAGCTAGCTCTATTTTTAAACATTATATATGTATATCATTTTGCAAATTGCACCCTCACTTCCACAAACTAACACGTGTAGAACAACTCTAAAAGTTATTATTTTTTTTCATTTTTGAACACAAACTCACTCTCTCTCCTCTTTACCCATGTTTATTTACTTGTTATTTTACCTCCAAAAATCAGACCTAATTTCTCTCTCCCATCGGGCTTCACCATTCTCATCTTAGAGTTTTCTTTTTGGGTTCATAGGAGATTTTCGGTTTTCACCATTCTCATCTTAGTGTCCTCCCATCAACTATTGTATAAATAACTTTTTATTGTCAATCGTTTAAGGTACCCTCTATTTTTAAACATTATATATGTATATATCATTTTACATATTCAAGCCACCAACAACAAATCTATTTAACCAAACATTTTTGAATTAATAACTAAGGTAATTAGTTGGTCCAATCAACTAATATAATCGACTAACAATATTAGCTCTTGCAGCCACTGTCTATGAGTTGTGGTATGAAAGGAACAACATAATTTTTGGAAGAGGTGTTCATGAAATGATGTGGAGTGGAGCAGATTGCACAAAGTATCCATATCAAAGTTTTCGCTCGTTTTTATAAATTTGCAGCTATCTAGATGTCTAAGTCTTTTGTGTGATTCATTGCGTAATAAATTTTTCTCTGTTTTTTTGCTCTGTTCTGTTTGCAAGCTACCATCTTAGTAGATCTCTGTATGAACTATTGTTCCAAGGGTATTGTCTTGATATCCTTTAGAAAGATGAAATGAAATTTAACTATTTTCTAAAAAAAAAAAATAACAATAAAGTTCAACGAAAATCAACGAATATAACCCTCTAACAAGAAGAAGCCACCATATATTGAAAAAGAAGCCAACACTCTAACAAGAAACCTCTATATAATCATGTATGAACTCAATCTCTTTAATGTACATGTTTGGCTATAGCAATTGGCAATCATATAGGTGCAACGTACAAGCAAAACCATGTCATACCAACTTTGCAACTAGCTAGCTTTTACTTTACCCAATTCAAACTATGGAAGAAAACTTTTACTCCCTAGCTTAATTGGCTAAGCTAGTATATATGTAGCTACCCTCAATTTTATTTCATATACTATCATGAACATCAACATCTCTCCAGTTCTGCAAATTTTTTAGCAATTTGGCATTTAGCCTCTTTTTTTTCCCTCTGCCTTGGGCTGGTAAAATTGGTAGGCACCCTGTATTTCTTTCTTGTCTTGGACACTTTTAATTTGTCCTATAGTTTTGAGCAAAATCTGCACGTTGCCTAGGCCTTCTCCTAGATTCTCTCTCTTAGCTAGCTACCGGTTACGTTTGTTGTTCTCACTCTATTTCTCTCTTTATGGTTGACTACATTCCCATTCTTTAATTAAATTTAATCATGTCATAATATTTATATTAATCATGTAAGTATCAAATCGATCTAATGTTGAATATTAACCCCCACGAGCTATTGAATTAATTAATAAATTTTAGGTGATTAAGTTCAACCTAACAAAAAGAATAATCATTGTGTAAGAAGATGTCATCGTCATGTGACCTTGAGTACACATTACACATATATATTTAACCATGTAGCATTTGGAATGGCTTTGAATTGAATTTTTATTTGATCAAATATAGAAAACCATCTCCATAACATATAGAATAGTTTCAGTTGAATGTGAAAATAGAATATACAATCAGATTTGAACTTTATGAGTTTAGCAATTATCAATAGTTCATTGACGATCAAAGAGAAAAAAGAAAGAGGATGAGAGAGAAAATGCTCTCGAGACCTCCTTGGTTCCACCGCCCTAAGAAACCCCCAGACATCCTGCTCTCTCTCTCCAAAATCACTCCACCGCCTCATTTTTTCTTCCCAATCTCTGCGAGATTGTTGTTTTTCTTCTCCGATCTTACAAGCATTCTTCGTTGGGACGTCATTGTTCGTCATTTGGTGCCTTGTTTTGGCTCCTTGCTCTTGATGTATTCGAAAACCCTTTTTAGGGTTCTTGAGCTTTCCAATCCTATTCTGCTCCTCTTTGTTTGTTCGTGGCGATTGATTTCTCGAGATCTAGCCTATTATTACGAGTTTATGTTGTTGATTGGCGGAGTTATGGTTAGTATCTACTCTAGTTGGCCTGTGATTTCGCTTCAAAGCGTTTTCCCCAATTTAATTGATTGTCGTGTGGCTAATTGTCGGATAATCCCATGGGGTTGCTTCTTAAATCTTCATGGCAGTTGCAATTTGGATGGGCAAAGGTGGCGTGTTATTACTCCTAATTACGGCTGGGTGGTTTTCGTCCTGCTCAGATGGTTCAACTTCCAAAATTGTCAGAGCCCTAAGACGTCAGCTTGCAATGATTATCACTCCTTGAGATGGTTTTCAATTGGATGCTACTTCTTTATCTCCCATGGCTGTGAACTCTACACCCCCTAGAGATGTCACTGATAGTCCTCCTGAGTGGGTCACGGTTCTCCCTCAAAGGAGAACTCGTGCCCTCCCTCCCAATAGATTTGGTAAGAACAAGTTTCGTGCTTCATCTTCAAGGGGTACTCCTGAAATTCATACTGAGGATGGTGGTGATTCTGAGGGACCTAGGTCAGGCTCCTGTGTGCCGCCCAGTTCCACCCTCACTGTGTATGCTTGTGCCACCTCCAACTTGTTTGAAATTCTTGAAGGTGCCTCGAATGACAATCTGGGAGAGGCAGATTCGGAGGGTTATAGTCCCATTAGAGCGGGTTTCTCTTCCTCTCCTCAATCCGTGCTTACTGGGATTCTCTCTCCTAGCAGTGGTCCTGTGCTAACTGGGTCTACATCCTTCATATCTTCTGCACCTACGGGTGCTTTAGATGTGAATGATGCTATGGACTGTGAGGAACGATTGGTTCCCTATGACTCTGCTGATTCTGCTAAACGTAGAAAAGTGGTGGATGATGGTGATACTGCAGCCAGTGGGGCGGGGCCTAATGGTGGCCACGCTTGATCAGCCCGATGATGATATTTTTTGCTCACCCTCAATATCCATGGTTAATGGATTTCCTCTTGATTTACAGGGTTTTCTATTTTTCTTTTTTTATGTACTTTTGGGGTTTTAGCTAGTCTTTTTGCTATTTGCACTTCTTTTTCTATTGGGCCTCTAATTCTATATGTGCAAGAGCCTTTTGTAAGTTTTTGTGGATCTTTAATGAATCTTGGTTTAAGCTGGCTAGTTTTTGGGTGGATTTGTTACTTATAGCTTACTTTGTTATGGACTGGACTTTTTACTTTCTCTCGTTTGGGCCTCTTTTAATGAATTACGTTGGTTGGGGTGTTCCCTTTTATCCGCAGACCCACTGGACTATGTTATTGAACTTGTTTTGTCATTCAACCCTCTTACATATTAGGGTTGATGGATTGGGACTTGGCCCCGGAACATTGTGTCATAATGCTCAAGGCCCTTCACGACCTTTCTCTCTGATCTTTCTTGACTGTTTGATAAGGCATGATTTGTTGAAAAATTCTCTCCCCTTTAGTTCATTATTAATATGAAAATTTTGTGTTGGAATATCAACGGTGCAAAAAAAGAACAAGCTATTAGTGAGATTTGTTTTTTGCGCAAATTTATTTAACCGGATATTTTGTTTGTTCTAGAAATATTCACTAACACGTCTAACACTAATCGCATAATTAGAAAGTTGGGCTTTTCTAAGTTTGAATTTGTTAACCCGGTCAACCACGATGGTGGTATTTGGGCTCTGTGGAACAACAACAATTTTGATATAAGTGTCGTTCACAAATTGGACCGAATCATCTCTCTTGAGATTATTGATCTCGCGCTGGGTTCTAAGTGTATAGTTTCTGGTATCTATGGCCCGGCCCAAGATAGGGATAAGAGTGCGTTCTGGGATCAATTAAGAGCACTAAACAAAACTATAACTCTTTCGTGGTGTGTTTTGGGTGATTTTAATGAACTACTTAGAATTGAGGATAAAAGGCCGGTCCGCCGTATCCCCCCTCAAGGTTAATTAGGCTAAATAATTTCTGCGGGGACTTAAATTTTGACACAGTACCCGTTAATGGTTCTCCTTATTCGTGGAGAAAAAGATTCAATGGTATCTTTACCATGGAACAACTAGATCGTGCGCTGGTCAAGGCTGATTGGGCGGCTATATTTCCCGACTCTCTTGTACGTCATTTATCCTTTACCTATTCGGATCATGCGCCAATTTTATTGATACTTGTCCTAATAGTTTTAAGAAAACGAGACCCTTTCGTTTTCAACCTTTCTGGTCGCAATACCCGGCTGCGGAAAAAATAGTTAAAGATGCTTGGTCTCCGTATGAAACCGGATCTAGGATGTTCCGTATTACTAAGAGATTGAAAACCCTTAAAGCTAATTTTAAGCAATGGAACCACTCTTACATATGTCATATTCACAGCAAAGTTAGTCAGAACCACGATAAGTTTAAACATATTGAACTTAGACTTTTAAACGAACCTGATAATCGTAATCTACACGCCACTTTAGATCGATTGATCACTCAACGGGAAAAACTCCTGTTGTTTTCGCAAAAATATTGGAATTCCTATGCAAAAAAGAAATGGCTAACTGATGGTGATCGCAATTCCTCGTTTTTCCAACGACTGAATAATTCCCGTGCTAAAAGACGCAAGCTCTTTAAAATAAGAGAGCCTTCGAGTGCTTGGCTTGAGGAGGAGGGTTTAATCCGAAATCATGTTAGCAAGTCGTTCGAACATAGATTTAAATCGGAGTGTCCAACTAACAGGATTCTAGACCTTACGGACATCCCTGCGCTCATTACTGAAAATAATAATCTTACCCGCCCATTTACAAAGGAAGAAATTGAAGATGCTGTTTTTCAAATGGATCCTTCTAAAGCACCAGGACCCGATGGGTTCGGACCCGGGTTTTATCAAGCTTACTGGCATATAGCGGGGGATAGTATCTGTGAGGAAATTACTGCGTTCTTTCACAGTGGCAAAATGCTTAAAGACATTAGCCATACTTTTATAGCCCTTCTTCCAAAGATTAAGTGTCCACAGACTGTCAATCACTTCAGACCGATTAGCCTGTGTAACACATTAGTCAAAATTATCTCAAAAATCCTGGTAAATAGGCTCCGTCCCTATCTTGATGGTATTGTCTGTCCCTTACAAGGTGCATTTGTTCCTGGTAGGTCTATCCACGATAATGTCCTGCTAACCCATGAAATCATGAACTACTTCCGTACCACCAAAGGCAAAAAAGGTTGGCTTGCAATTAAGTTAGATATGGAAAAGGCCTATGATCAGACTGAATGGGATTTTCTTTTTCAATGCCTGCAAGCTCTGGGATTCTGTGAAACATGGATTAGTTGGGTCAAGCAGTGTGTGTCGACAGTGTCTTACTCGATTGTTATCAATGACGATCCTACTGTGCCCTTTCGTCCTTCTCGAGGGCTTCGGCAAGGGAATCCCTTATCGCCTTATCTGTTTATTCTCTGCATGGATGTTCTCATTAGACGAATCACTCTTGTGAGTTAGGATCGAAAGTCGGGTATTGGGGTTAAGATCGCCCCAGGGGCGCCAATTATCCCAGGTTTGTTTTTCGCAGATGGTAGCATACTATTTTGCAAAGCGGATAGGACTTCGTGCACCAAGCTCATGGAAATTCTGCATCACTTCTGTAGACAAACTGGTCAACTAGTTAATTTGCACAAATCAACGGTGGTATGTTCTAAGATGGTCAATCAAAGCACCAAACAAATGATAAATGCGGTGGTATGTATCCCCACTAAGCCAAATCTAGGGAAGTACCTGGGTTGCCCAGTCCTGGATAAACAAGGTTCGAAAGCACAATTTGCGGAGATCGTAAATAAAGCAAGAGCACGTATGGAAGCCTGGGTTGCAAACTCAATGTCTAAAGCCAGTAGGGTTGTGTTGATTCAAGGCAACTTAGAATCTATTCCGTCACACACTACGCAATGTTTCCAACTACCCAAATCTACTTGCCATGAGCTAGACAAAGTCAATCGTAATTTCTTCTGGAAAAGTAGTGATGAGAAAGGCATTTTTCCTTTGATTAGTTGGGGCAAGATTTGCCAGCCTAAGGCGGCTGGGGGGCTTGGGCTTCGTAAACTAGAAGCGATTAACAGTGCCTTCCTCTGCAAACTAGCGTGGAAAATTCTTACTGACCCAACCTATATCTGGGTTCAAACGGTATCGGCAAAATACCTACAGCGCGGGGGTTTGATGGATTGTAAAGTTCAGGGGACCCTATCCTGGGCTTGGAAGAAAATTCTCCACTCTAGAGAGCTTTTTAGTAAATGTATTCGTTGAAAAGTTGGGAATGGGAACCACATCCAGTTTTGGATGGACAATTGGTGTTGCAACAAGCCCTTACTTGATCTAGTGGATGTTTCACAAATTCCTAATGAAGTCCTTGAATGGAGGATTTGCGATGTTATTTCTCCACTTAAGCAATGGGACATGCAGAAAATTGGATTATTTGTGCCAGCATAAATTAGGAAATTGATAGCAGATATCCGTCTTCCCTTCCATGAGGTTGAGGACGATTTTTGTTGGGGTCTCACTGGTAATGGTATCTTCACGACCAAGTCTGCAACATGGATAGCACATGGGTAGTTGACCATGTAGTTGACAGCAAGCGAGATTAAGGTAGTTGACAGCAAGTGGGTTAGGTGGAATCTGCCCCTTCCGGGGCACTGTAAATTGAATTTTGATGGATCAAATAAAGATGGCAAATCAGCATCGGGTTTTATCCTAAGGAATGAAGGTGGAGTTTTTATTGGCGCAGGTGCTAGACAAGTCGGATGTTCTTCGGTTCTCGTCGCTGAGGCTACGACCTTGAGGGATGGGTTCAGAAAGCGGTAGAGCTCGGGCTAGATAGACTACAGATTGAAGGGGACAACTTGACTGTGATTAAAGCATTAAGAGGCGAAATTGAAATCCCCTGGTCTATTCATGCTCTTATTATAGACACACGTATGTTCTTAGCGCCACTATTTCCCACGGTTGTGCATCATGTCTTTTGGGAAGGAAATCGGGCAGCAGATTGGATGGCTAACTATGGCCATGACCTAGAAGGTTTGACTTTCTTTCGTGATCCTCCGAAGAAGGAATTGTCACAGTTACTTTATGAGGATCTGCTAGGAGTTGCTCTCGAGAGGAGAGCCTCCTAGCTTCTTCCTTCTCATTTTTCCTTACCTTATAAAAAAAATAAGTTTCTTGACGATCAGTGTTTTTCTTTTTTTCATTGAACTGAGCTGAATAGTATTTTATCATTTTATGAGATAAAAAGTAGATCACTAAACTGAAATCCAGTAAACTTAACTAACCGATGTATGCAATAATTACTCGGTAACTTTTTATCAAAAAAGAATTATTATTAACTAGCTTTGTTCCAAAATGGACTGATCAAGACATTAGTTTAGTGCAGCGCGCTTAACAAGCTAATGTATGGACACTGATAATCATGTATGATAGCACAAAATACAACTTGCAGAGTTCAGTTGCAAACTTAATTAACGTTCAGAGGCTTTGATATGAACCTCGGATACTATACATCACCCAATAACATGACCATGATATTAGTCAATATTCATTAATTGTTTTTTTTTTCTTGTGATCGTTAATATTCATTAATTGTTTTCTTGAAGAAACCATGATCCAACCTTCTTTAGTCCTTTAGCGGCAACCCAAATTGAACGTACTCCAGCTGTCCAGCAAATCAGAAACTCCAAGCTCAGGGCACCTCTTATATTATCAAGCCTAATTATATACAGAGTATAAGACGATTTTGTAAGAATATAGACTGTTAAGGAAAGAGGGAAAGAGCTTTTTTATATTAAAGGAGGGAATATATAGACTGTCTGGTCCATGACCATGAGTGGTACTAGTATTATAGGAGGGAATATATGAATATATGAAATACTCCAAGCTAGTCAAATCAAATTCATGTTATAATTACTTTTATTATTATTATTTATAAAAGGCAACTAAGTAATGAACAAATGAATTGCAATAATAATATTTCATCTACCAACTTACAACAACCGTTCTAAATTCTAATCATCAAACAAAACAATCCAATTAAATCAAAACCCAACTCAACTCAACTCTCTCAAATTCAAACATTCACGGGCTTACACAAAAACATCATAGACGACGTCGTATTAGACCCATTTGCACCAACATTGTTATTTCCACCACCCCCATTGTTATTTCCACCCAACTTCTCATAATAATCGACACAAAAAAGCGACAGCAAAAGCTGAGCACCTTGGCGAGTCCAAACCCGGTGAGTCAACTCACAACGATTCCACCCATCAAAGCGTCCAAGAACAGGACGAAGGCAAACCATATAGAGACGCTTATAACCGCCAAGAGCAAGAACAATAGAACGAGCACCAGGTGGTGACACGTGTTTGAAGCAAACGTGTTCCCAAATAGAATCGTCGGTTAATGAAATAGTGTTCCATAAGCGACACACACAAGCAGCGACGCCTAATGACCGTCCGTCAAGGCGTTTGAGTACTTCTACTAGTATGTCTCTGTTGTCGTTGATGTTGAATTTTCTGGTTGTGTTGTTGTTGGTTGAAACCATTTTAATTTTGTGGTGAGGAGAGAGAAAATGGAGAGAGAGTGGTAATGGGAAGTTTGAGGGTTGTGGTGGGTTTATGTAGAGAGAGAAGAGAGGGGCGAGAATCGAGGAGAGAGAAGAAGAGGCCAAGAGGAAAAGGGTGAATTGAAGAACTCAAAAACCAAAGCTTGTTTTTCTGATTTTTGATTTATTAGAGTGTTTAATTTTACTACTATATAGTGTTTTAGAGTAGTAGTAGACAGTAGTAGTGTTTAGATTGATTTACATTTTTGGATTTCCGGGGTTGAGGTTGATGAGGACTTATGGAGATTGGGGGGAGAGAGAGAGAGAGAGAGAGAGAGAGAGAGAGAGAGAGAGAGAGAGAGAGAGCTGTTTGTTTGTTGCATTTGTTGTTTGTTTCAAGGTGTTTTCTATCTTGGATTTGGGATGTGCGTTTTCTTATTTTCTTTTGCATGTTTTTCTTTTGGTTAATGAGGAATGAAGAGGAGGAAATCTACCAAATGTTGTGACTTGTGTGAGTATAAAAACTCTTGGTGTGTGTCAATGAGTGAATGACGGCATCTTTGACTTACTATAGTGGTTAATATTGCCGTATTATTTTTTTGCTCGTCGGTTAATATATTGGCCGTATTAAGTGAATAAGTATAGTCGCGAAAGAGAGAGCATAATTAGTTGTTGGAATGGATTTTATGATAAAAGGCGTGAGTTTAATTTCCGCTAAATCCTTTCCCACAACTTTATAAACATCATACAATGCAATCTAAAAAACAAAGTACAATAGGTCCTAATTCGATTTTTCTTCCCAAAATACATGTCAAACTCACTATATACATGAGTATTCTTTTCAACTAAATTTACATGAACTTCAGTGAAATGGAAACTTACTTGGTAAATTGAAAAGAAAAAATACATATAGTTATAATCAAATACAATGAGTAACACTGTAATAGTACATAGATTGGGTCAAAAAGCCATTACTTATCGTTATTTATCAACAATATGACACCTCGTAGATAGTAGTAGTTCCATACTTAAGCTATGTTTCTCAGATCAAATTAAATTAAATTGAACTGAGCATGTAAGCTCTATAAAACACATCGTTATACTAGGAGTAATAAACGTTAAGGGGCTAAATAAAAGTCAAATGGTGTTTAGCCATTGGAAAAAGAGAGATAGGAAAAAAAAATAAAGGACACGTTAATGTTTAATTAGGTTGTGTTTTGCTAAGCCAAATGTTTAATTAGGTTTCGCACCAAAAAAAAATGTTTAATTAGGTTGGACCACGGTGAAGAGTGAATTAAGAAGGTAGGCTTTCGCAAACTTTGAAACTTAACGTCTTTACCCTCCTTGTCATGAAAAACATCGATTAATTCCAAACCCAACGGTTAATTTTGATTTTTTGCAATATCGATCTTGCACGGGCAAAACAGGAAAAAGAAAAAAGTGAAAGGCAAAGCCACACTTTCATGCTTCTTTAATCTTTTAGAATCTCTCATTTTCGCTTTTGTTCCTCCCCAGCTATTTTTTTGTGTGGATCAACACAAGTGCTTCCATTTGTTTCATTAAATTAGACCTTAAGCTGGAAATCAAAGGATGAGGAGAAGAGACTTTACATGGGGTAACTTTTTTGAGGTTGTTATTGTAAAGATTAAAATCATGATGAAGCTTTTGTAGCTTAGTATGTACAATCTTATAGAAGTAGTAAAATTTAACTGTTCAATAGGTGTGAGAGATCAGAATCCGTGAATGATTTAGAAAACTAATAATAATGTGGGTGTCAAAACTAAATTATTAGTAGCAATAGTTACAAACACAATCCAAAAAATAGAATATTTCAGCAAAATTTACCCAAAAATGGGGTACCTGAAACCCTAATGCCCTTGTTTAGATCCGTCGTGCCCCAACTCTTACCTTGAAATTAAATAGAGAGGATACAACTTGTGAGTTGGTCTAGTATAGTGTGTTGGCCGATGGTAAATAGAACAACACCTATAGCGAATTCCATCACTGGCTTAATAGTTAAACTAGTAAAGTACAAACTATGGGGTTACATAGAGCCGCGCCTCTCAGAAAATATAGCAATGCTCCTACTATACTTTGATAGAAAATTTGGCTAAAACCCGCTTAAATTTACCACAAATTGTCAGGGACTTCTTTAAAGAATCACTTTTGTTTAGTACCGGTAATAGATTACAAAACCTGGTTGTGACTTCCCTAAATCCATTTTCCGGGCCAAAAATGAACTTATGTAACTGATATACACTCAGGTGTTACACATATAACTTTTGTTTAGCAGGGCATGTTTTTGGCAAATGGCCTGGTAATATGGTCCAACTCAATCAGAGCATGACTAAAATCACATCAGTAATATGTAAAAGCACTATAAATCTAGCTAAACTTGTTTGTGCACTCCAGAAATCATATCCATATATAGCCTATAGGTATCTCTGAGAGGTACTTCTCATTACATCCTAGCTTTTGGCCTGCACACTTGACACTACCCATGCGACCATGCCACGCCTCGCAACTTGCATTGTCACGTTATGAGTCTTATGAGCCTGGACCTTTGACATGCTTTTCAAACTTACACTTCCAGTCGTATAGTGATCAACATCCTAGTGTAGACATGCACGTAATCATGTAGTAGTATTACCCTTGAATCCTTCATCCTTGATGCTAGCTAGGATAGAACCAATATATCCATATAATATAATTATATAAACGTGCAGACAGAGATGAGAGATGGCACTGGACGCGATTCGCACAAGGCACAACATAGCCCTGCATGCTTTTTACACGATACGGTATGGGCACAGAGGAAGCACTGGCACAAATGATCGGGACGGGCCTAAGCTTGGATTTTGAAAAGAAAGCACGGTCTGGCTCAACACAGCACGACATGGCACGGTAAGATAATCTTAAATATTATTTGAAAAAAGTTTGGGCACGGTACGCACGACACGACACGACACGACACAAGCATAGGCACATGAAAGACCTGGACTGGGCTTACCTTTTGGAAGAGCCGGCATGGCATGACAACTATATATAAGTACGACACTGTTACAAAGCACGAAGGTACGACACGAACACGACACGAAGCCATATTTACATGCAGTACAGTGCAACAAAGTTAATATTGGGTAGGTGTTAGGCTCCATTCTTTTATACTAGAAATAACTAAATTGAAATAAATGAACGGAACTGAAATGAATTGATTTTTTTTTTCACTTGATCTTTAATCATTTAAAACTCGTCCAAGCATATTCAATATTGGACTCATTCAAAAATATGCTTTGAAATCTTTCCAATGACATAGGTATCACCATGAACTATTTCGAAATAAATAGTTATTTGAGTGATTAAGTTACACATGAACTGAGCTAAACTGAATTAATAATAACTTAAAATAACTGAATGTAAGTGAACTTAAGCTGATTAGAACATAACCTTAGTAAAGAAAAACTAGATTTCGTGCCCGTGCGATGCACGGATTCTTATTTATCATCCTCTGTTATTAGAATCAATATAATAAAAAAAATTTAATTACATCAATATATAAAGTTGAATAATAGGAGTAGTAAAGGACAATAATAATTTTTTTATCAACAAAAAGAAAACACATTTAACAAAGAAATTACATTTTTAGTGAATAAATAATTTTTTTTATAGGATCAATATATATATATGTAAAATTGAGTTCTCACCAAGCATTGAGTAGGTAATAAATAGTCATAAATGCATGGGTGATTAAAAAAAATAAAAATAGTTTTATTTATTTTATTTTAATAAGAAATAAGTAACATAAGTATTATATTTATTATCCAAAAAAAAATTATATTATACATTCACTAAAAATGTAATTTTTTTGTTAAATGTGTTTTTTTTTTTTTGGTGATAAAAATATTATTATTGTTCTTTGTTGCTCCTATTATTCAACTTTACATATTGATATAATTAAAAAAAATTATTATATTCCTTCTAATAATGGAGTATGCATGATAAACAAGAACCCGTGCATTGCACGGGCACGAAATCTAGTAATAATATAATAATTATGTTATTTATTTTTATTAAAATAAAATCAATTTTTTTTTTTACTTTCTTTTTAATCACCCATGCATTTATGATTATTTATTACCTATTTAATGCTACCTTGGTGAGAACTCAACGGATCCTTATTTCTATGCATTGCTCTAAAATATTATGATAGTTAAAAAAATAAAATGAGAGTTGCTCGACGGTGTTTATGATCATCTAGTACATTGAAGTAGTTGTAAGAAATCTTGTTTTTCATCATCTACTCAAGTAAACAACAACAGCAACAACAACAACAACAACAACAACAATATTCTTTTTGATCACTATTTGGGAACCCGCTTTCAATCACCTAAAGGTTTTTTTTTTTTTTTTTTTTATTTTTTATCTTGTAGTATCAAAGAGATAGTTGAGCAATGATATACAAACAAAAAAAATAAAATAGAGATAATTGAGAGAAAAATGGAACTATATTCAATAGTTTTAAGTCCACACATCTCAACACATTCATCATCGCAGTTGGAGTAGTGATCTTATTAGCTTAACATTACAAAAAAGAAAAATACAAATCATAAGGCATAAAGTATGAGACTATGAGAATTTGTATTAGACAATACAAAAAAGTGAACGGAAAAAAAATATTAAAACCCTTAGCCCCTTTTCATATCTCACCTTCCACCTTGTCTGTCACCCACGATAATTACCAAAATTCTCCATAAAAATCATCTCAATTTTTACTGCTTCCTAGAAACAATCGTCAACCCACACAATTACTTAGTATACTAAACCAATACCACATTATGCCCTCACTAATCATGAACTTGTGCATTGTTTATATTCTTCAATCATGAAAGAGGAGGATGGGAGATAGAGGTTTTGCAAAGTTGACTACCTCATATTCTTAATACCTTTTGGTGGTGTGTTATTGGTAGATTGAAGGTGGTGAGATTTCGGAGAGAAGTTGGACATAGTGATTTTATAAAATGAGTATTTATAGATCAAAATTGGGGAAGATGATTAGACTTTGCTGATTTGAGAAATTGATATCATTGATGAATATATATTCAAAATTGCAATCCATTAAAGATGGAAGAAGGTGAAGGGTGGAATCCGTTTAAGATGGAAGAATGTGAAGGGTGATGCAAACACAATTAAAAACAAATACATGCTTCTACTTCCTTCCGTAAATCAATTTTAAATATTGATTTATGCAACATAATAATATATCATTTATGACTAATACTAAATGAGATTACAACTTAGAAGATATTAATATTTCTTTTTTTTATTATTCTTTATCTAATTTGATTTAAGATAACATTAATGACTATTCAATGTGACCTTGTTGAGAACTCAATTATATATATATATATATATATATATATATATATATATATATATATATATATATATATATATATATATATATATTAACCAATATGGGAATTTTGAATATTAAGAATATAAATTGAGGTTTATTTTAACTAGCTTGTATATTTAGGCTATATTTGGCATCTAACTTTTTAATAAAAGCAATGGAAAATATTTCATTGACCCAATAGGCTGCCAATCACTAGCTTATTGTGTGTGTCTATATCTCTCCTACTTTAATTATTACTTTTTGAAAATAGGAGAGATATAGACACAACATACTAGTGGGTTAGCGCGCAACTTAGTGAGTGTATGTATCATTCTCCTAAAAGCAACCGTTTCAAAACTTGAAGGTAGTTTTTTTTAGTCTTAGCTACCACCCAGTTTGTCACATTATTTTCAATTTGTAGCTACAATTACACCTAATTTTGTAAAGTTAGTCATACTAGCTTTCAACTAGTTTGTGCCTTTTTATAGCAAATTTCAACTACTTTTTTACTAACTTCTTTCCTCTTTTAACATTACACAGCTTCATCTACTGCTAATTTTTCCAAACAGAACCTTAGACGCATATCTATTTTCTAAAATAGTTCAAAAGAGGACATCGGCCGAACACGGGTCGGGCTTAACAAGTTTTTTTGGCTCATAAGAGGGGCCGACAAGCAGGTTCAGATTAGGCTAACAGGTCAGATCCCGATATTAAAATCATTGAAACACACCCTGTCCAAGCCCGCCCTTTTTTAGATTCCAACGGATCGAGTTTACTGAGTCATCCCACCAATAAACAACTCTACTATTTTCATATTATTATTGTAACCTCTAATCTATAAACTTTACAGCACATTTAATGTACTTGAATTATTTTAAGACAGAAATTGCAGACGTGACATCTACTTATTAGTTAATACCCAAGCAGCTTTGCACTCATAGACTCAGTATTTTCAAGAGTAACTAGGGTGCGTGTGTTTTTTTTCACTGAATCAAACTATACTGAAATGGATCGAATTGGATTGAACCAAATCAATTATTGAGGAAGTAAATCGAAAATTAAAGAACACACTCAGACCCCATTTGATTCACCTGGATAAAACTGAACTGAACTGAACTGAAATGAACTGAACTGATTTTTTAAGCTTGGTCGTTAACTATTTAAAATTCGTCCAAACATAGTCAATATTGGGCTCACTTGAAAGTATGCTTTGAGATCTTTCCGATGACATAATTATCATCACGAAGTTATTTCGGAATGAAAAGTTATATTAGTGATAAAGTTACACATGAACTGAACTAAACTAAACTGGACAGGACTGAATTGAACTGAATTTAAGTAAAATTAAGGTTAATCAAACAGAGCTTCATAAAGATAACTATGTGTCTATGTTTATTTCTAATTTCATGTTTTTTTCCAACCCTTTTGGTACCAAAAACCTATAAAAAGTAACAATTAGGGTGTGTTATTTTATACCGAAATGAATTGAATTGTACTCTAGTAAACTAAATTGAACTGAACACCATTATTAAACTGAATACTAAAATGTCATATAAAAGAGTGTCACTCACAAAATAATCATCACTAAACTAAATTGAACGGAATCGATTATAAAATAAGTGGAAAAAAAAAACATGTTCATGATACCATTAATTTTGTTTTCCCATTTCTTAAGGGGTTGTTTTGTATTTGTTTAAGAGGGGCTACAAGGTATCATGTACAATATGCTGCCACAGGAAACAATTATTGTACACCTCTGGCTCTAACCAAGAAGACCCTCCTCTATATATAAATTAAAAAAAAAAAATACAAAAAAAAAGGAATTAAGTTAGGGAAAATTACGATATTTACCCACAATCACAACAACAGATAATCAGAAAAATAAAGTGCAAGAACCCAAAAACAACACAAACAATTTACGTGGAAAACCCCTCTCAATTAGGGGAAAAACCACGGTGCGGATCTCCACGCACTAAAATAATAATCCACTATAATAATCAAGAGTACAATCGGTAACAATCACAAGATCAAACAACAAGTAGACAATCTATCTTTGATACTAGCACAAATTGACAAACCCTAACTCAATTTGGTACTCTCACAAAACCAAAGATACACCCACAAAATACCTGTCGATGACCGATCCGAATACTCCGATTATCTTCACCCAAACAAACCGAATTAACCGTGAACTGGAACAAACCTCTTTGTTTGTCTCTCACTCACTGGCTCTCTTCCTTTCTTTTTGTTCGGCTGTGCGCTGCTTCTGCCGTTTCTTGAGCAACCTCTTCTCTCGGCAAGCTCTTCTTTATATATTAACTTGCCGCAAGCTTTTGCTACCCTAATCAATCAAGACATATGACCAATCATGTGGTCCAAGGCTTACAATCACAAAGCCCACTAACCATAAGTCACGTACACTAGCTAGTAAATGACTTAAGTAAACTTTTCTTTTTTTCTTTTTCTTTTATTTTTCTTTTGTTTTATTTTATTTCTTTACAAAACTAAAATAAAACACAACTAAATATTATTTGGTATTTGGAGCGTTACCTCAACAGTTTTGTATTTGTTTAAGAGGGGCTACAAGGTATCATGTACAATATGCTGCCACAGGAAACAATTATTGTACACCTCTGGCTCTAACCAAGAAGACCCTCCTCTATATATAAATTAAAAAAAAAAATACAAAAAAAAAGGAATTAATTTGGCATTAGATTTGTCCCGTGATGTTGGGGACTTAGGTAATGAAAAGAAAGGCCCCAAAGCCTGTAAGACAAAAAGCACATTATAAAATTACCAAAAACTTTATATAAGCAGCTTCGAATTGACAATAGATCCTTAAAAAGCTAAAGCAGTAGCTTAAAAGGCTTTTTACTTCGTAGGGCAAGCAACCAAAACTCTCTTCTGGTTTGGACTTGTCTATTGGGACACCATTTGAAAAGCATTTTTCTGGAATTCAAACATCTAAACCACTGGGAATTTCATCAATTGCAACCTTACAAAACTAGGGCCCTCTAATAAATTATCATACATCTAGTAATGTATGTACTTCAATTTTATTTTCACTGATCACTTATCAAATGTCTTCAACTTTTTGTACCTTTGTTCTTGTTGTAACTGTTTCGAACATTTTTGTGTCCTGCTGTGTACAAATGTTAACGTTTCAATAACGTAGCAGGTCTTTGCTTTGAATTCATGGCTACGTTGCATGGCACAGAAAAACATAGCTTAAATGATTTATTCATCAATTAATCACTTGGTAATTAGCTGTAAATTTCAACTTAATTAATCATGTGATGATTAGAAATAATCCGTCTTAGCAAAAATCTATACCTCAGAGCAGAGATGATAAAATCTGACCCGGCTCGAAACCTGACCCGAACCCAATCTGCTAAAGACTTGACCGAAACCCGACTCAAAAAGGTTTACTGATGACCTGCTAATGACCCGAGACCCGAGTTTGTAAGATAAGAGTTGTCTGACCCGAAAATCCGACTCGAACTCAACCTGCTAATAAAGACCCGACCTGATAATGACCCGACCTGCTGATAACTCAAACGTGACTCTACCCGTTTGCCAGGTCTCAGAATCACAAACTATGTAATGACATATGTAGCACTATAGCAGTACACTATGACTCCGTTCTTTTCCTCTAGAAAATAATAACCTTAATTGAAGGGAACTGATCTTAACTGAATTGTTTTTTTAAACTTGACATTTAATCATTTAAAACTCGTCCAAACATATTAAATATTGGACTCGTTTAAAAGTGTGTTCTAAAATCTTTCCAATGACTTTATTATCATCATGATTTTAGTATATAATGAAAATTGATCTAAGTGATGAGTTGCATATAAACAGAACTGAATTGAGCTGAACTAGGTTGATCGAGGACAATACAACCTATGAAATATGAGACATTGTGAATAATATATACTTTTTTTGTAAATAAAATGCTCTTTATGTAGATTGGAATGATTGGTTGCAGCATGTTGGTTGTATATGGTTTTATTTAATTTTTAATAAACTCACTTGGTAAAGCTCTAATAGATCATGACTCTAGAATGAACCAGTAGTAGCCGTAAATTTGTGCATGTACAGTCGTGAAATTTACAATAATGTTGTTTTGATTATAGAATTGGTAAATTGCATTTGTAATCCACTTTGGGAGTTTGAACTTAAGCCAATATGGCCATAGACCAAGATGCATACCACTACACTACAATAATATGCTCGGGCACATGTGTCTCTCTTTGAAGTTAAGACTATGTAATGTTCGGTACCTCATAATTCATAAATTGTCCACATCGAATGATTTGAATACTGAAACATTGTGAATTATTCAATTCATGTAGATAGATCACCATATCGGTGCAGAGTTATTGTAAATTGTTCATATTGAAACACAAAAAAGCTACTACTTATTGAAAGTGATGCAGGAGCAAGTACGTTAAAGGACAAGCAAGAAGACGACGAATCAAGAACGTCCAAGAACCCAGTTCTTGAAACGTTAATGCTTGATCTTGAGCTGCTCATTGCCAAGAGTATAATGCCATGTGAGGTAAAGTGTGAGGTAACTATGTTAGAGTGGCAAGAAGATGACTAGAAGCTGAAAAGAAGAAGCCTTGGGCGCCAAGGAAACTGTTCCAGCGGTTTTGAGCCTTGGGCGCTAGGTAATCAGTTGTTCAGTTCTATTTCGTTTAGTATTCCCTTTATTAGTTAGAATATGTTTAGGAGAGTAATAATCTGATTGTTATTAGTATTAGAAGTCCATTAGGTATTAGGAAAGATGTTAGTTAGTCCGTTTTACAATTGTAGTCAGTTTTGTAGTTAGTTTCCTATTCGGACTAGGATTAGGATTCCGAATAGCTTTAGATTTTCTTTGTCTATAAATAGGGGAGAGCTTTGCTATTGTAAACTCGTGTTTTGATGATTAATAATTGAATACATGAGTATTTACCCCTCAAACTGAGTGATTCAGGTTGAAACCCTTACGAGTGATTCGTGAGTTGTTCTTGAGTGATTCTTGAATAAGATCCCTTTGTGTGATACTATCAAAGGTTAATTTCCGTTTTGTTACTTATTTCACATCAGAAAGTGACCCCAAAATCGAGGATTATTATACTTACTAAATTTCCCTAGATAAGTAGCATTTTCGACATCAATTCTTATAAAATTGCTTTTACTTTGTTCAACAAAACAAGATTCACAAATTAGCGACCGGCCTTCAGCGTGCGGCGTGCTATCAGTAATTTTGCGTCAGATCTATCGTCCGAAGTCTCTCAAACTAGCATCCAATTACGTAGTTACAACTAGTTAGGCTCCGTTTGATCACCTGGATAAAACTGATTTGAACTGATTTGAACTGAAATGAACTGAACTGAATTGATTTTTTAAACTTGACAGTTAACCATTTAAAATTCGTTCAAACATAGTCAATATTGGACTCATTTGAAAGTATGCTTTGAGATCTTTCCGATGACATAATTATCATCATGAAATTATTTCGGAATAAAAAGTCACTAGTACAGAAAGTACGTTGTGCGACGGTTCAAAACACTAATATGCGTCGATTTTAAACTGTCGCATATGCAAGGGACGCACATGCTCAAGAGCATATGCGTCGGTTGGTGAACCAACGCACAAAGGTTTTGTGCGTCGGTTGAGCAGAAGAACCGACGCACAAAGTCTGGCTTTGTGTGTCGGTTGATGTAAACAACCGACGCACATGCCTGTTATAGGCAACTTTTGTTTACCTCAACCGACCCACAAAGTCTGACTTTGTGCGTCGGTTCTTTTGCTCAACCGTCGCACAAAGTTTTTTTTTTTTTTTTTTTTTCGAATTCCACAATTAAATCTCTTAAAACAAAGTCAGCCTATGTGGGATTCAAACCCACGTCTTTTGTGCTATAACATAATTGCTCTACCATCTGAGCTAATAGGCTTCGAAAATAAGAATAATTATACAACTTTTCTACAAAATAATACTTTCAAAATGATAGAACCTTAGAATTTGCTAACACAAAGTTGCATACATGTATATAGATGATACACTACTAGAAATGCATGTACTTATACAGCAGCAGTAGAACCAACAGCAATACAAAGTCCAAATATACCATCAAGCAGCATGCTTACACCCTGCATGCCCAAATAACACAAAATCTGGTTTAGCCCATAACATTTCATCTTTAAGTACACCAAAGCAAACAGCAACAGCATCCAATCATCCACATTCCCATTTGCATTAGGGAATAGAGAGCACTCCCACTAAGAATAAGAAGTGCCACTAATAAAAAGGCACAAAGAAACACACAGGCCACAGGCCACAGGCCACAGGCCACAGCAAAGTAGTAGTGATTGATGGCATGAGTATGAGTGACAACTCAGCAGGCAAAGGCATGATTGCCATCCTGAAATTTGTGTTCATCACCAGCCAATATGAAATCAAAATCAAACCAAAATAAAAACAAGGAACCACAACCATCTATTCTTCCCCAACCAACCACCACCCTCCTAATTCCTTCCCACTCAAATTCTTCTAACCTAGACTAGCTAGCAGGAACAGGAAGGAAAGAAATTGAAAATTGAATAAAACTAAAAAAATAAAGAAACCAAATAAAACTAAAAAAATAAAGAAATACGTGAAAATTGAATCTCAATTCAATCAATCTGAGCTAGACAAACATATAGGAGTAATACAGAAAATAGAATGTCCCAAAATCATCTGAATCAATCATAAAAATCGTAGTATCTCAATTTCATCAAAATTCAATTACTTAGAAAATCATAGAAGTAATACCTGGATATCACAAAGCTTGAGAATCAACATATGACTAAATACAATAAAATTTAAACAAAAAATCAACATATGACTCGAACAGATGTTCAAATCTACCTGAGCATGCACCACATCACACATTGAAGAATGTCAAAATGGAGCAAGCAACATATAACATCCTAAAATACTCAATGAATAGCAAGATGACAGCAGCACAAGGAAATAAAGAGAAGACTACTTACAGGTTACTAATCTGCTAACTGTTTTTTGCTAACACAAGGAATTGAAAGAGAAAACTAAGACACAATTGTCAGGTTTTTCATGATCTTGAACCTAGCAAAAAAGAAAACACTACTACTTATCAACCATCACAATTGTCACTTAAATGTCCAATCAGCAACCAGAAAGGAATTAGAATTCAGAGCAACAGAAAAACAAGCACAAAAAGTCCTCCCAAATTTCCGTCCATAAAGCCTAGAGCACAAAATATACTGACTTCTTCAAGCAATTTCCAGCATAAGGCGAGTGATGGAATTAAAAAACAACAACCCAGATGGCAATAGCAAATGAATCCATAGTTCCATACCTATGTTGTCAAGTCTTAAACAATCCTGAAGAACAACACAATGTTTCAATTCACATGCCTTAAAGACACATTTATTGGATCAAGAAGTACAAGATCACAAAGGGATACCCTACAGTCTCACACAACCTGTAAAATGATTCGAATTTCGACTAACTACCTCTAAACTGACTCGAATTTGTACGAGCAATCAGCATTTTGTCAAGTCCCACACATCCTCACTAACCCTAGAGCAGCCAAAATTGAACAAGCAATTATCACTCCACTAAAAATAAATACCAAGCAAAATAACTAATTATCATCAAACCCTAGAACAATCGGGACACACATACACAAACTAAGAAAATGAATCGAAATCTACCCAAGAGAGAACCTTACCTAACATTAGTAACTAAATCAGATTGCTAGCCAAAATCAGAAAGTAAGAACGAACCCTAGAAAGTGAGAGTAGGAAATATTTTTGCCTTGGCATCGTGAATTCCATAAGGGGTAGCATCTTGGCTTCTCTTGAGCTCTTGAATCGAAAGGAACAAAATGACCTATTACAACGAAAATCAAGTTATTTCACTTGAAAATTCTAAGAAAAACACAATAGTTTTAAATCAAATTCAAAGGCGACTAACTTGAATCAAACTCTAATCTGTCAATTAAGGCATAAATTTCGCAGCCGTAGTGATTTTAAATTATAAACCCGTCAATTTTAATCATATTGTATGATTTATTGAACCATTTAGAAGAACAAAAAATCGATAAAATAATAAGAATATCATTGCGCTTCACTTTCGTGGACTCGTTTTTCCATTGTTGCTTCTGATTGTGTTGAGAAGAAGACGAATTGAGAGGAGAGAGAGAGGGACCGAGTGTGTTGAGTCACGTGATACCCCAATATTTTCTATAATTATAATATCAATTTATAATTTATTTATAAATATTTTCGGAGATTTAAATCGTATATTTATTTAACGATTCGATTTACTCAAGTTAACACATAATAATATTAATTATTATTATTGGAATTTTGGGATTTATAATTATTAAATTGAGCGATTTAATTAAAATGGTTTTGTATATGAATAAGGCTTATTCATATTGTTTTAATTATTTTTAATTAACAATTAAATCAGAAAATTTATCCTATGTCTAGTAGTTTTTGACTTTATTTGACCAAATACCTATATAAGCTAAGAGATGGGCCAGTTGATCAGTTGCAAAAACTGAGCCAAAACCCCAAATACTCTCTTCTCTCTCTCACGCTATTCTCTCTCTCTCTCTCTCTCCACCGCACACTCACTCTCTCTCCCCCTCCCTGCTGTCGCCGGCCACCAGGCCCAGCACCGACCTCCTCTCCCCCGCCAGTAATCCCCCTTCTCTATCTCTCTTTCTCTCTCTTTCTTTTCCTCTCTCCCGTGCTCTATTTCGCCCCCTCCCCTGTTTTTCTGGTTTGCGATTGTCGCGCCACCAGGCCGCGCTTGGGTGGTCGCCGGCGAGTGGCCGACGTGGCGGTGTCCTCCCCGTCGCTCCTCACTCTCTCAGTCACTCTCTCTCTCTCGCAATTCCTCTCTCTCTCTCTCTCTCTCTCTCTCTCTCTCTCTCTCTCTCTCTCTCTCTCTCTCGCGCGCGCGCGCGCGCGCGCTCTCTTTCCTCCGTCGCCGGTGCTCCGGCGAGCCACCGCTGACCATGGTGGTCGGTGGGTGGTGGTCTTGGTGATGGGCTAGGTCGTGGGTCCCCATGCTTGGTGTATCACGGCTTAGACTCGAAAAACTGATTAGGGTTTCGTTTAATAATTTCGTTTTAATTAATTTCGTATTTTCAGTATTTTTCAATAATTATTTTTATTTTTCTGTACTAGTTTGGAACCCGAATTCGGATTTTCAAAAGCCTATATTGGTTGGAATAAATCAAGAAATTTATTAAAAATGTTAGTTTACAGTTTTAGTACTTTTTAGATTTTCGTATTTACTGATTATGTCTCGGTAATTATTTTTAATTAGGACCAAATGGACAAGCGTGATCGGGTTGTGATTAGAAAGGTTGCCTACTGCGTAGTGAGCATTTGTTAGGTAAGCGATTATTCCTACCTCTTTCCAAAGCCCCACCAAAACTATTTTGATGTGTTATGTGCTAATTGATTATTATTGTGAATTTAATATGCGAAGCATGATTAAATTATATCGTCGTTAATTATGAGAATTAGAAATATATTCTTCTCTGTAAATATGATTTATATTGAGTATGACAAATTTATGAAGTTTCGTTAATTAATTAGTTCATATGCTAATTATTGAGCATGTATGGCGATGTTGAATTTCTAGTATTATTATGATGATATAATATACGTGCTATTTGGAATGAGTTATTATTGAATGCTAATGAGCACCTAATATATCTTGATGGTTTATTTGTGGAAGTGTAATTTTTGGATATCATGATTTGCTGCCGAAATTTCGTTAGACATATATGAAGCATGATTATTCTTAATATGCATCAATGTCATGATCGTCGTTATTATTATTCATTATCATGAGCATGAAATGAAGTAGTATGTCGTGGTCTCGTTGTACCACTAGGTGAATCAATGCAAGTATGTGAATTGAATCGTAAATGAGAATAAGACTCCTAATGGATCCCTAGGAGTAGCCGAGCAATCGAGACTCATCTAATTGATGTAGTCTAGGGATGCGTGATTCCCAAGTTACTTTTTATGGACACCTCGTAGTGTGTTCGGGACGAATCATTCCCCATCGTTTAATTCTCTACATATCGATTATTATGTTAGAGGCAGTGTGAGTATACACTAGAGTAAGTCCATGGCATGTTTATATCTATCTATGAATAGTATGGGTAATCGCTGTTCTATTCGCTCTCTTATTTCTCTAATCAAGATGGTTTATCTATTTGTGTTCGAATGATCACTAAAGCAAGAATTGCATGTAATTGAATATCGAGTTTGCGTGTGCTTGATTGTATGTCTACTTGTGCATGCAAATGAATTTCAATGATTCTTCTAAAACCCAGGTAAGGTTTGCGAAAGTGTTTTTACTGGGTATGGACGACGTTTATTCAGTTTATCTGATTTTTGTTTTCTTTTGTCTCTACTCTTTTCTTCTGTACCTTGTTTCCGTCACGGAAACCAAAGTGCAGGTGTAGCCGAGTGAGGACGGATAGCTTGAAGTGTTAATGTGGGTTGTTCCTTCAGAACTATTGATTATTTGTTACTTTGGTTTGTTGGGATTTTTAGTTTGTGCCCTTGAAGGCAAGGTTGTAATAATACTTTAATGGACTTAAGTTCACTTGATAGACAACTCTAATATTAATGTTTAGTTTGTTTAGATTCTTCCTTTGATACCTAGTTTTCCTTTCTGCTTAGCATTTATTCCTTAGCGATAAATGTTGCAGTAGCATACCCTAGGTTTGGGACGGTTCAGCGGTGTCGAGTCGTGGATAGCGACGTCGATGGTTCCCAGAAAATCGTTGCGAATTCTGGGGTGTTACAAATGGTATCAGAGCCCTAGGTTTAAAAGGTTTCATAGGTTAATAAATGAATTAATAAAAATTAGTTTCATTATGGGGAAAAATAATATTTAATTAAAGCCGTTGAGTGTAGTAGTCCTAGAAGTTAGGAATTACTTTAAATCACCTTAATTGTGATTTAAATGTTCTTATTGTTTGATTGCCCTTTTGTAGATGGCAATTACTCGATTGACCGCGATGAAGTCGAACAGAGGTAGAAAACCGCGAGCGATGATCGTTGCACCCGAGAACGAGGTGGAATACGTAGGCATTTCCAATAGCGAGCCAACGCATGATGAGGCCGTACTCGAGCCCGAGGCGCACGGCAATGGCCCGCACGAGCTCGAGGTGGATCAACCCCTGCATGATGCTCACGATGATGACGTGCCGATGGAGTCTAACCATGACTTGGAAGCTAACGAGGATCCTTATTCTGAAGAGGAACCTACCGAACCTAAGGCTGACGATGCTCCTACTGACGAGCCAAGCGTTGAGCCTAACTCTGTGGATCTAGAGATGCGATTCGAGTATGGAGCTGGAGTCGCTGATTCACCTAGCATGCCAGACTTAGAGGATATTGGTGATGCAAGCGGCAACAACTCTGTACCTCCTTCGCCTCCTGCTGATGTGTCTCCTCCTGTGGAGCCTTTCTTTGCCACTGATGCCGAGTTAGATGACATCCGTGCCTACATCGATCCCGCATTCACTACGATTGACCGTTATGAATATGAAAACCGTACAAGGATACACCAAAGTTTCTGGGTAGAACTCTTACTAGCTGGCTTACCCAACCTGCATCCTTGGAGAGGTCTCAAGGAGAAGTATGACGATGTGGTACTGAAGAGTGGCTACATCAACGACGAGACGTATGGCAAGGGCAATCGTTGGGCGCTAACTTTTCAGGGTGTTGGCAATGAGCTATGCTTGTCCGAGTTCGAGTGGAAGGTTAACCACGTTTTGGTGCCTGCTCCGAAGGACATATGTGAGAGCTGCTGGTCCAAGAAGCGCAAGCTTGTGGACAACTTTAGAAGGCGCTTCATGCCTCAGAAGTTCAAAGGTGGCGAGCATCCTTACACTCCATGTAGGGAAGTGAAGCCAAAGAGGGATGATGATGATGATACGCCTCCCAGATCGAAGCAAAACCCAGTTGCTGTTTAGCTATTTTATTGACTAGAGTTAGTCGTTGTGTTTAGAAACATTATTCCATTTTTGTGATGACCCTGCGTGGTCAAGATTGGTGTGGTGTGTAATTGCCTAAGCAATAAATATTTATAACTCTTATTTCTTTTGCAATCTATCTTATTGCAAAACTATTTCGTTTGATTATATGAAAGTCGTTGTGCTTTGTTTATATCACTGTCGTTGTCACATATTTGCATGGTTGACTAAAAGCATGAATGTTATCTCTTATCGTCGTGACATGATGGGAAATCCATGTCGAATTTATGGCAAAATCGTTGTTGAACATTATCAACTTTCTTGTGAGCCAAGTGCTAAAGCATATCAATATGATTAAGTGTGATTGTCTATTGCCCTACTAAAATAGTAAGGAGCCTCTTTATGTGCATTATGAACATCTTTGTCTACTCATGTGAGACCTATGTGTCTAAGGTGTACTATATGCCTATCGAACTATTATGCATGAGAACTAAGAACAATAAAGCAAGTATGTTGCTTAGACCTACAATGTAAGGTCGATTATCGAAACTTATATGCTATATGCTAAAGGTCAAGGGAAAGGTTTCAATTACAACCTATATCTCTCAATTAGACCTTAACGGGTCGAGATGTGCAAAATTGTGTGAATGGTGTTCATACCATTATTTTTATATTCTCAGATCGCGAAATGACAACCAACGCCGATGGAATTGCACGACTCGAGGATGGTCTGACCGATGTGGTCGAGATCATGGCACGACAAATGGCACGCCAAGAAGAGATGGAAACCGCACAAGCCTCTGCAGTGCGTAGTTTCCGAGATTTTGACGCTCTTAAACCTCCTACGTTCGAAGGTGGTGCCGATCCAACAAAGCTGGAGACTTGGATCATTGAGTTTGAGAAATTGTTCCTGGCTACGAGTCGGCCTAACAACATGAAGGTTAGCTCTGCAACGTATTACCTGAAGGGCGAGGCCAATAAGTGGTGGAACGATGTGCGAACGGACTTGCTTGCAACGCCGAACTATAATGGGGATCGTTTTAAGGAATCTATTCGTGCTAGATTTTATCCTAGTTCTCTACAACGCCTTAAACAGCGTGAGTTTGAAGGGTTACGCCAAGACAAGCTGTTTGTGGCCGAGTATGCTGCCAAGTTCAACGATCTTGCTATTTTTGCTCCTAATCTGCTGATAACTGAAGCTGAGCGAGTCGAAAGGTTCTAGGATGGACTGAAATGGGACATTCAACGTTTTGTCGTTGGACAATCCGTTACTTTTCAGGAATCTTATGACAAAGCCCTGAACCAGAAGAGGATTGTTGGACGTCGTGACACGCATTTGGGAAAGAACAAGCGCGACGAAGGCAATCCATCGCAGTTGAACAATAGCGACAAGAGGCCAAGGCCTAATGGCAACAACAACTACCAAGGTGGTCAGAACCACAACGCAAATAGAAATCGTGACTCGAATAGTCATCGAGCTACGATAATGGCTAGAAGGAATACGCTTTGTACTCGCTGTAACAAGACGCATGCTGGTAAGTACTGTCGAGGTGACGTGTTGCAGTGCTATAAGTGCAACAAGCCGGGCCACAAAGCATCTGAATGTTGGAGCCGAGGTAGAAATGATAATGGGCATAACCGCGATAACAAATACAATCGTGGTGGGAATAATAATGGCTATCGTGGTAATGGTGGTAACTACCGTGGAAACGGGGTTTACAACAACAACAACAACAACAACAACAACAACAACAACAACAACAACAACAACAACAACAACAACAACAACAACCGCAACAATGCTGCTCCTGCTGTGAACAACCAAGCACAAGCTCCTGCAACTGTTAATCCCGCGCCGAAAAACAACAACAATAATTGAGGGGTTAGGCAGAATTTTTGTGATTAATCGCAATGAAGCAGAAGCAAATCCGAACGTGATCGCTGGTACTTTTCTTGTTAATTCTTTTCCCGCTTTTGTTTTGTTTGATAGTGGTGCATCACATTCTTTTCTTTCTAAGAGCTTTGCATCTAAGATAGGCCTAGAACCTAGTTCAGTGTATAGGGCGAACATTACGATGCCAAATGGGGTGAATGTTAATTGTAATTCGTTGTACGAGAAGTGTTCGATTAGGATCGCTGTTCCGAGCTACCTGCGGACTTGATTCAGTTCGAATTGGGTGATTTCGAAGTTATTTTGGGAATGAATTGGTTGTACAAGTATAGGACTAAGATAGAGTGCTTCGAACAACGCGTATCTTTGCGAGGACCTAAAGGTAAGAGAATCACTTATCGAGGAGTTGTGGTCAAGCCTAAGCTGAAGGTGGTGGCGACTATGAAGGTCAAAGAGTGTGTGACTAAGGGTGAAGCGATTTACCTTTGTCATGTGGTGGATACGAGTCACAAGACGGAAGCTCCGCAGCCTATTCCTGTAGTTTCCGAGTACGCTGACGTTTTTCCCGAAGAGATTCCCGAAATGCCTCCACAATGCATTATCGACTTTACGATCGACCTTGCTCCAGGTTCTGCACCAATTTCGAAAGCAGCATATCGTATGACACCTGCTGAGAAGAAGGAACTGAAAACACAACTTGAGGATTTGTTAGAAAAGGGATACATACGTCCGAGTGTATCGCCTTGGGGTGCTCCTGTTTTGTTTGTACGAAAAAAGGATGGTAGTATGAGGTTGTGCATTGACTACCTCAAGTTGAACAAGATTACGATCAAGAATCGGTACGCACTTCCCAGAATTGACGATCTGTTTGACCAACTGCGTGGTGCATCTATTTTCTCAAAGATAGACTTACGATCAGGATACCATCAGTTGAGGATTTCTGAGTTTGATATTGCGAAGACCTCGTTTAGGACGAGGTATGGGCACTACGAGTTCACTGTGATGCCTTTTGGGTTAACGAATGCGCCTGCGAAGTTTATGGACTTGATGAACCGTACGTTCCAGCCTTACCTAGACCAGTTTGTTGTAGTCTTTATTGATGATATTCTGGTTTACTCGAAGAACGCCGAGGAGCATGAGCAACATTTACGTACTGTCTTGGAGATTCTACAAAGACATCAACTTTACGCCAAGTTGTCTAAGTGTGAATTTTGGTTAGACACGGTATCTTTCCTAGGACACGTGGTGTCTAAGGATGGTGTAGCCGTAGATCCAGTGAAGATTCGAGCTGTTACTGATTGGCCAAGACCAACGACCGTGACCAAAGTTCGGAGTTTTCTTGGACTTGCTGGATACTATAGACGATTTGTAGAAGGTTTTTCAAAGATTGCGCAGCCAATCACGAACTTGATGAAGAAAACGACAAAGTTTGTATGGTCTGACAAGGGTGAGACTGTTTTCCAAGAGTTGAAGAAACGTCTTACGAGTGCACCTATTTTGACATTGCCGTCAGGAACAGAAGGATATGAGGTCTACAGTGACGCGTCTAAGCATGGCTTAGGGTGTGTTTTGATGCAACACAGGAATGTCGTGGCTTACGCCTCACGACAACTGAAAAAACACGAGGATAACTATCCTACGCACGATCTAGAACTTGTTGCTGTCGTATTTGCATTGAAGATTTGGCGACACTACCTGTATGGTTCCGCAGTCAAGATGTTCATTGATCACAAGAGTCTCAAGTACATCTTTACGCAGAAAGAGTTGAACATGCGCCAGAGGAGATGGCTAGAACTTTTGACGCAGTACGATATCGATATCCAGTACCATGAGGGTAAAGCGAACGTAGTCGCTGACGCTTTGAGTAGGAAGACTCGACATACTTTAAACACTGCTTTAGTGCTTCCTAAGGAGATCATACGTGACTTGCAAGGTCTCGAGGTGGAAATTGTGTTTCAAGGTGACGTTCAATGTACCTTAGCACATATGACTGTTCGACCAATATTGCTCGAGGAGATCAAAGATAGACAGAGTGGTGATGAGGATCTTCAGCGGATTCTAAACCACAAAGACGAGGGTAGGTCCGAGGACTTCACTTTGGGCCAAGATGGAATTTTGAGGTTTCGAGAACGTGTTTGCGTACCCAATGACCCAGCTATCAAAAGTCAGATTCTGGGTGAAGCTAATAATACGCCGTATTCTGTACATCCTGGTGGAGACAAGCTTTACAAAGATCTTCGCCAAGTGTTCCGGTGGAAGGGAATGAAACAAGAAGTCGCTGAGTTCGTAGCGAAGTGTTTGACATGTCAGAAAGTCAAGATCGAGCACAAAAGACCGGGCGGAATGGTACAATCACTGGAAGTTCCTACTTGGAAATGGAATTCGATTTCTAAGGATTTTGTCATGGCTTTACCTTTGTCACAGAAGAAAAACAATGCTATTTGGGTCATTGTAGATCGTCTTACAAAAGTTGCGAGATTTATTCCTATGCATGACACGTGGGAAATGGAGAAACTGGCTGACGCGTACGTCGAGGAGGTCATAAGACTTCATGGTGTACCTAAAGATATTGTTTATGATAGAGACTCGAGATTTCTCTCTCACTTCTGGCAGAAATTACAAGAAGCTTTCAGAAGCAAATTGAAGTTTAGAACCGCTTTTCATCCTGCAACAGATGACCATACGGAAAGAACAATCCAGACTCTAGAGGATATGCTTCGAGCGTGTGCCCTCGAATATCAAGGTTCGTGGGATAAACACATTCCATTAATCGAATTTTCTTACAACAACAACTATCATTCAAGCATCGAATAGTGTAGCACCAAGTATGTAGCGGACTTGGCTAATCATCTCGTCTGGCGAGAAACTCATGATAACAGCTAGCCGCGAAGACTGCACCATCTGTAGATCACGATAACACCTGCAATAAACATAGATTTGATTAGGAGTTACTTAACAAGAATTAAGCACAATGCATAATCAAGCGTTACCATACTCTAAAGTTCTTCCCTACAATTGTGTGTAGACTCGAAAGCCAACAGGAAAATAGCTACTACAACCAAAGGATCAGTAAATACCAGCAACATTAACAGGAAACAACATAAGCATTATTAACAGGAAACAGCAGCAGCAATTTACAGCAAACAGAAGCAACATTAACAGGAAAAACAGCAGTAGCAAAGTACAGCAAACAACAGCAACATTAACAGGAAAAACAGCAGCATTTACAGGAAAACAAACAACAACAATTACAGAAAAAAACAGCAGCATTTACAGGATAAAAAATAACAGCAGTTACCAGAAAAAATAGCAGTAGTTACAGGAAAAGAACAGCAGCATTTACAGGGAAAAAACAGCCCCATTTACAGGAAAAAAACAGCTGCATTTAGAGGAAAAAACAGTAACAACACTATTGAGAAAAGAGCAACAACAAATACAGCAAAAGGCAACACTAATTTACAACACAAGGCAACACTAATTTACAGCAGTAGAAACTTAAAGCAAGCATGCAAAAAGTAATGTATTCAAGTATGTACATTAAATGAAACCTGTAGGTAGACTTACTAGCTTTAAAATAATGATTCTAAGAAATAAACAACACATTGGGCCACTAATGTTATACAAGGCAGCATGAATATCATATTTTTCTTCTCATGATCTTGTTCACATGCCTATAGAATTATATTGCTAAGTGTAAGTTAGACCTCCTTAAATATAAACTATTTACACATAGCATCTTAAACAACATCTTTCTCCATTATTTTAGCGACCTAGCAGAAGCATTACTTCATATGAGTTTTTTTATACTTCATTAGTATTTCATCTAACATATTCATATCCCAAGGACCAAAACACTTTGTCAGGCCAAGGCCGTAGTGTGCCCATCTTATCTCCCTTTATATTTTTATTCCTTTGTTAAAAAAATAAAGTCAATCACCTTGCACAGACATTAAGATGAAACAAATTCGGAATTAATAGAACCAAGGCTCTATTGCACAAACCACAATTTCAGCATGAGAATTCCAAGATAACAATTTCAATACTCAGCCCAAAACACAACAGATATAGCACTAAAGCTCACAATTTCAGAACCCAAATTTCAAACTCGACCAAATTCACAAATAGTTACACCACCAAATGAGCTCCACTTCTTTTTTCATAATCACAGGAGGTCAAACAAGCCAGATAACCCAAGGAAATACTGCAGGTATACATTAAACTTCCACAACTTCCACAATTCAGAACAAAACTGTAAGCGCTCTTTCTTTTAAGCAAACAGTCCAATAATCAAAAAGGCCAGTGAACAAATCAAGACAAACAGTCACAGTAGATTTAGCCCAGTACATCAGAACAACAAAGAGGGACACAAACCCATGTCCAGTTCAATCCTCAAAAGGGCAGGGTTGTTTCATTCAAGCACTGATCATAACAAAATAAAAATGCCCAAAAGAGAACCCACCAAAACGAATCAAACAATACCAGATTTAAAGAGAGAAAGGGACGAACCTGAGAAGAATGATACTCGTAAATTCGATTTCTCTGTCGTGGAATATGAAGAACTTCACGCAAATCTCGCAAAAAAAAACTGCCATTTTCACGAATTTCATCAGAATACCCTAAAAGCTCCACAAAATCAAATCCCTAAATCCTGAAATTCACATCCACAAACCCTACCCAACTAATAAATCAAACAGAACAAGAGAAGAACTCGCCATCGGAGGACAAAGTTAAAATCACAACAAAAATGAAAAAAGTAAAATGGAAGAACCCTAAAAATGTCGACCTGGAACTTTACTTATTGATTTTGTATAGGCTGAACAGGAAAGCTTCGATCTGCAATTAACACAACCAAAAAAAGGTCAACCGCCCAGGATCAGAACTTGCATGTTGAGAGAAGGGAGGAGGAGAGAGAAAACGAAGATCAGAGGTGAGAAACTCAGAAGTTGAGAGAAAAGAGGAGAAAGAAACAATTAAGGAGAAGAACGGAAGGAGGACTGATTGTGATTTTGTGAATACTGGGGAAATGTTTTTTTTTTTTTTTTTTTTTTGAGAATGGGCGACGGTCCATTTAATGGACCGATGCATACAGGTAGAGTATGGGCGTCGATCAACTAAGTCAACCGTCGTCCATTCGAGTCCGCGATTTTATTTTTTCCAAGATTAACTTATGTGCGACGGTTGTTTAGTAGAATCGTCGTTCATTCTAAATATTTATTTACAAAAATGCCACCGCCTCATTATGAACGACGGTTGTCAAGATCAACCGTCGCATATATAGGCGATACAGATGACTGTTTTTGTACTAGTGAGTTATATGAGTGATAAAGTTACATATGAACTGAACTGAATTGAATTTAAGTAAAATTAAGGTGAATCAAACAGAGCCCTAGTAGACAAATTCGGACGCTAAAGCCTAAATGTGTGTTTAGAGGAAAGGGGGGAAAAAAAAAGACAATCACATGTACCAAAACTCTCATTGCGATTTTATCTCAATTCACAGTTAAGGGCATGTTTTTTTAGACTGGAAACTGGAACAAACTAGAACTTTTAACTGGAAACAAAAAAAAAACTGAAACTTACTGGAGAAAACTAGAACTTACTGGAAAAAACTGAAACTTACTGGAAAAACCTGGAACTTACTGAGACTTTTGCATTGATGAATTTTTTTTCATTTGAAATATAGTTTTACGATAATAATAATAATAATAATAATATATAATAAAAATAAATAATACTACTACTAATAATAATAATAATAATAATAAATAATAGTAATAACAATTTTAATAGAATTAAATTAAATTAAATTAAATTAAATTATTATTATTATTAGTAATATTTATTATTATTATTATTATTATTATTATTATTATTATTATTATTATTATTATTATTATCTATCAAATTTAATTATTTTTATTATTATTATTATTATTATTATTATTATTATTATTATTATTATTATTATTATTATTATTATTATTATTATGCTCAAACGGGTACATCAATTTAGGACGGATTGGAGTAGACAATAAAAAAAATGGCATTTTTCAAAAGTGATTTAAATATATACGCAATTTATATTAATTATTAATATTTAGATAAAGAATATTTAATTACTATATTTATTATGTTAAAATATTAAATTGAGAAAAATTAGAACAAATTGGAGAAAACTAAAACAAACTAAAATTTTTAACTGAAAACTGAAAAAAACTGGACAAAGTAGAGAAAATTGGAAATCCAGTCTAGAAAAACATGCCCTAAGTCTGCGATTTTGCGTTTCGCTTCAATTGATTTCAGTGTTCCCAAATTTGGAAGCTTCGGTAAGTCTCTCTCCTTTCTCTCTCTATAGTGTTAGGTTTCTCAATTGGGAGTGATTTATTCTTATTTCTATACATTTCGAATTGGGGATTTTAGTTGGAGTAATCTGACTGTTCAGTTGGATTCTAGCATTTTCTTTGTATGCTATGTATGTGTTCTTGGTTTTGTGTCTTGTGAGGATTTGACCATTAGATTGTATCTGTTGAGAATTTTGATTCTGATTACAAATGGAACTTCCTTTATGTGATAATCAATCCCATATCTGATCAAATTGGAACTCAAGTGCGTTGGTCAGATATGCCATTTTAGCTGTTTGTTATTAATTCCAACCATGTGTTGCTGATGATGGGGTTCCAGGAGTAGACAAAGTACTGTAATTCGCTCAACGCCTCAACCTCAACCCCCCTGCAAATGCATTCTCGAATTGCCGTACCGCGTACCGCAAACACAATTCGCTGAACCCCTCCCTAATGCACTGCACAACGTTAAGCAGCGAATTGTGTTCCCGTACCCGTTCCACGTACCCAAAGTAACGTACCACGTATTATGTGACACTGGGTTGGTTTGGGTTAATTGAGCGAACTTGGCATTAAGATTCATCAATGTGCTTCTGGTTCTGTGCTGTGAGTATGTGACTTTCACTTCAACTTGTTCCCTGAAATATTTCCATTTTTTTGTTTTGTATTGCATTAGTTTATAAACATGTTCTCTGAAAGCATATCCCTGGAGGCAGTAAGATATAATGAGTCTCATCTATGTTCACCTAGTTAGGTCCATTTTTAAAGAATCTACCCCTCTTTAATACCTCATGTCTTACATCCAAAGTCCATCTCTGAGGGTATTTCTTACATGCAAAGTTCATCTTTGAGAGTCCATTCTGCAAATTATCAGTAGAAGTATTTTCTGGGTGATTGTGAGAGATTTGGTCAGGCTTTCTGAGAATTCATGATTTGGTCAGGCTTTCTGAGAATTCATGATTTTGAATTTTGAATTGAATCCAGCATCTTTAATTCTTTATGCCTATGATTCCATGACTGAAATGAATGAATGTGTTTGTACAAGGTCGTCTTCAGTAATTAATGTCAGTGATGAGTACATGTACAATTAACATACTTTTATTGCATCACAATTAGCTCTTTTTGCACTACTTCAAGCTAGCCTTGTTAAGAATCTTCAACTAATTGCTTCATTATCATCTATCCCATCAAAGAGTAACTGTTTGGCTATTTGAAATACTCTCTCTATCCATAATAATCTTCATTAAGGTTTATATCTTCATTAAGGTATATCTTGTCTATCGCTATCCAAGCTTCATTCCAGCCTGTGTCTTGAATTAATCTCAATGTCAATTGATAATCTCTGAGGCCTGAGCCACGACCAGTTTTTGGGGTTTCAAAATGATTCTAGCATTTTGTTTATATTATGTATGTGTCTTCGTTTGTGTCTTGGTTCTGGCACTAGGTTTATATCCTGTAATGTTTAAGGTTGTGCGTGAATTCTTCTTGTTCCTTTTTAACTGGTTTCTCCGTCCTACACTGTTTGTCTTAGATGTCATCCTAACTTGCTTCTGAAAAATCATACAAGTTCTGCTATTTGTTTGTTATTCTGAATCTGATACTGTTGATATGTAGAAGTTCTGATATGTAATTTGATGGAGAGCATGGGGGTTAGGATGAAATAGGAAGCAAATTGGAAGAATGTCTGTTTGTTGCAGAGTAGTGGAAATTCTGTACTCTTTGCTGCTGAGTTTAGTTAGTAAATTCTATACTTTTTTTCTCTTGCTGCTGAATTCTCCATTTGTTTACTTGCTTTATCCTTGGATGAATATGTGTACCAAATTGACACCCTAGCTATCTGTTGGTGTCCCCTTTCTCTAGCTGGCTTTTGCATTCCTTTATTGTACAGTGTGCACTCTGATTTTTCAGCAGCTCCTTATTTCTCTATTGCAGCATGATTTTTGAGTGCTAATTGTTCAAAATGTTCATGTTTGAGACCGATTGTCATAGTTGAACTCAGTGATCTGATTTTGAATGTTTCTAATGCCAGATGTCATCTTCAAGAGCTATTAAGAGCAACATGTCAGGGAACAATGGTTTAGGGACTTCAAGGTTCATGTTTCTAAACCATTAATTCCCATTTAGTTGACTCTTTTGTTTGGTTTTTTTGTGGTTAATTTGTTTGTCTTTTTTACCTGTAGTTTCCTAGAAGTTTAAATTTGGGAATTAAAATTAGTATTGAACTGTATAGCTGTTGACTGTTCTTTTCATGTGTGCTAATCACAGGGGCGTAACAGAGAATGTCAGCTGCCTGTCTACAGTTGTTCTAACTGAGAGCACGAAGAACGAACAAAATGGACAAAGAGCCTCTTAACTTGGGAGGCTTTCTTGCTTGGCAACACATGAGAAGAAGGGCAAAGAATGTATCTTATGTGATGACGAGTCAAAAGAAATCAGGTATTGTTAACTTGTTAAGTGTTTGTGTTTTCTCATGTTGGGAATTTTGACATCATTCCTTGGCTAGTTCTGCAATCTTGCTGGCATTATATGTAGAGTTGTAGACACTGTGAGTTTAGTTTGATAATTGATGAGCTGTATATTGTTCTGGTGATGAATTTCATATCCACTTCTTTCGCTTCCTCTTTTCCATAAGATCTTGCTGACATTGGAAGTCTAGATCCTAGAGACCTAACCTAAGATGGAATTATCTACAATAACCTTACTTAGATATCAAGGAAATTGCTCCTGTTTTGTGTTGATCGTCTTGCTGCCGTGTATGAAACATGCTTGGTGCTGCATCTACATGTCCTTGGTCGGTAATCATGATGTGTGATCTTGGTTGGAAGTTGTAAACTTGTGATTATGCCTGTCAATGAGAATGAGCTGAATGCTTATTAAGTTATTAGTTACTGGAATTTGCCTTTGATTTTTCAGTGTTACTAAATGTTCAGACCCTCCACTTTGTTCCTGAGATTTAGATGATTGCCTGGTTCAACAGCTGGCTTCTGTCTGTAAGAAATGACCAATAGATATAAAGATATATAGTGTTACCATCAGTGAGCAACGTGCAAGTGGAGCCAATTGTCGTGCAAATGGATAAACTTGATTTGGTTCTTGAAGAGAATGTAGAAGCAGATACGCCTAGCCTTAGGGGTTCCAACCTCTTTTTCTCTGGTTCACTTTTGTTGATTCTAATATTACATAAATAAATTAATACTAGTTTTACATGTCGATGGGCTAAATGCATGCTTCTGATTTTTTGACTCTGTTATCTGGAAACTTTTGCTGTACTCCGTCTACAATTAGTTCAGGGAGGGGAAGGGGTTATGAATTCGCTGATAAGGTCAAATGCTAAATTGTCTTTAATTTTTCAGTTTCCTTTCTGAAGTGTTAGGGAATATTGTTTTCATTGAAATGATTTGTAAACTTTCTGTTTTGACACCTTTTCTAGAATTTTGAGAACTAGAAAACAATTTCTTAAACACACCCCTTGTTTTCTTTGAACGAACTGCCCCTTTATTCTTCATTTTCCAGCTCTGACAGACTGAGCTGCTTTGTACACTGTATTTCTCTTGTTTTCTTTTCGGCTTTATCTTATCATCTAACTATTTCAAACTCACTGAAATGTAGGCTAAGTTCATCGCCGTTTTAGCAGCTCCTCTGCCTCCTTGGTCAAGATCGAGCTCGCTAAAATCTAGGAGGAACGCAATGAAGCCAAGTGAGAGCTCTCCAAATAAATAAAGCTAAGGAGGAACTCAATGAAACCAAGAAGTGCTTAATGAAACCAAGGCAGAGCTCTGCAAGCTAAGGATAAACAAAGGCTTTATGCAGTCCTAGATTATAATGTTCTTTTCATTGGATTATAAACGTAGTATGTGAATAGAATGTCCAGGGGTAAACTCAATAACTGCTTGTGCACTAAACCTGATACCTGGGTCTTTATGGTTTGAAATAGAATCGGATTTTATTGATTTGGCAAATGTTGGAAAGCATACCATAAAAAAAATTCGTAGCTTTTCAATAGACAAAACGCAGTCATATAGCTGCAAATAGTACATAATACATATATTATGAAGAATGATCAAATTTGTCCGGTGTAACACATTGTTCGTGACTCGTGAGTCAACTACCCATTAACTTCTCTATATTTGTACACCCGATCAGAATACTATTTTTTTTTTTTTTTATCTTCGATCAGTTAATACAACTAGTTGATATTTGTAATTAGTTTCTTTTTTTTTTTTTTTTTTCTATTTGGTGCTAAAGAGGGGCATGCCTCAAAACTAAAAAGCTCAATTTCTACGTGGTCAAGCCACACCTACAATATCCTTAGGTAACAAAACAACAAAATTGGGAAGGGGTTCTCAAAATAGCACACGCTTTCCGCTTGATCAGATCACATTCTTGGTTGGCCAACCAGTCAGCCGCAAGATTTGCCTCACGATGTCGATAGCAATCTTCACTTCTCAATCTAGTCTCTTTAATAATGTATTTACAGCATTTCCTCACAATGAAAATGGCATGCCCACTATGAATTGTGTCTCCCTCCATCAGTTGGATAATGGCTTGTAAATCCACCTTAATTAACAACCAGCTTTTTGATCCCAAGGCCCCAAGCTCAAACGCCATGGTAAGCTCAAATTGCCTTGTTCATCTCGAAGAAGACCTCCACCACCTGCAATTCCCGGATTTCCCCTTGACCCTCCAAGTTTTGGTGATAATTATTTATTTGTAATTAGTGTAATTAGTGTCTTATAATGCATTGATTAACGTTGGGTTCATGTATTATATTAACCTCTCTTCCCCAAGTTTTGGTCATCTTAAAATTATAAAAGGAAATTGTATAGCTACTTGAATATACACAAGAATGTGAAAAAATAAAAAATAAGTATATAAATTGCAAGACTTTTTTTTTTGTTCGCAATATAATAATTGCAAGACTTTGAATCTATACTGATTGCAAATCACTACTTATGATGTGAATCTCAAAATCAAGTTAAGCATTTCATTACCTCATCGAATCCAATAGGATTTATATGGGAATTTCTTTTTAAGGAGATGAATCACACCGACTCTTTTACCGTATAGTGACTAATTACTCCGTACTTATTTTTGTAGTATTAAAATATGTCAGTCCCCATGAGAAAAAAAAAAAATGAAAGATCCGTATTTTGAAGTGTCATATATTTATCCATTGTACTTAGACATTACTACTCCATACATTACATTTGATTTTTTTTTCACCAAAAAAAGAAAAAAAAACATTATATTTGATTTTATGATAAATACGTAAGTACTTTGTAGTGTCTTCAATTTTTTTTGCTCGTCAATTAGCAACACTAGCTTTATCGGATTATAGTGATTGTTGGATGTACGTACTAGTGGACTGTGGTAACCTACTAGCTTACATATTTGGTCAATTATAAGAATGACCTTCTTTCAAAAAAAAAATTACAAGAATGACCTTGAGTATCACCCAAATGACTTGTGAAGTTTGACCAACAAAAAAGTCAAACGCCCTACACGAACCGCACCCTAATATATTTTCCTCAACTGCCACATCATCGGGTTTTGTTTGCACTTTCCACACTTTCTCAGGCGCCAAATTATCCACGCATGAAAATTTAACCAACCATAATAAATTCAAAAATAAAATAAACCTCCCATAATTAACATAAATCGAGTAGTACAGTAATTAACAACAAAAACCTAATTAAGAGCTTGAGGAAACCTGAGACAGAAGTTAATCTTAGGTATTCTTTCCTATTAATTAAACACACCAATTAATCAAAAGTCAAATCTAATCTAACTAAAATCACATTAGAAACTTGAGAGAACGAGCCTTGATAGGCTTGCGAGCTCGCTTGGCTGTGCCATACAAATGTTCGTCATCATCATCATCGTCATCGATATAGTCAAGTTCTTCATCGATCATATTATCACTCTCTACGACATCACTATCCTTGTTCTTCGTCTTCTTCTTCTTATCATCATCATCATCATCAGTATAAATCTGACTCGTAGAAGAGGAACCCGGAGTTTGGGTATCACCATTGTTATCATCTACATTATCTTCCTTTGCGGTAGCAGCAGCAACAGACTTGTTCCCGCCCCCGCCCCCGCCTCCTCCTCCTCCTCCACCACCCCTCCTGATCTTGCCCCAGCTCGGGCCGAACCCCGAGTAATAGTAGAAGTCATAGGGGTTGTTATTGTTGTTGTTATTAGTAGTGGCACAAGCGGGTGCTGATGCGGTCGTGGTGGTGCCCTTCCTGGGCCGGCCCCGCCTCTTGGGAGCAGGAGGCGGAGGCGGAGGAGGAGCCGCCACAATCTTTGGAGGAGAAGGAGAAGGAGAAGGAGAAGGAGAAGGAGAAGGCGATGGCTTGGGCTGCTTCATTGTGTGTCCACGCTTCGTCGTCGTTGTTATTGCGCATGTTTCTTGTTGTTCATCTTCATCATCATCGTCAAGGAACTCAAATTCATCAAATTGGTGGTCTCTCTCGCGCTTGAATGGTTTCTCGACGTATTCGAAGGATAATTCCATGGAGTCTCCACTAGGGAGGCTGTATTTCAACCGTTATCCCATTCATTTTTATGTTGAATTTCATTCTCCCAATTATTTTGAGCAACAAAATAAAATAAAATAAAATAAAAACCCTAGCTAGCTTGGGATTGAAAATGAAAATGGAAAATGAACAAAATAATAATCGAGAAGGAAGGATAGGTACCTGTTAGAAGCAGGACGAGAATCAGTACCACCTAAGCTGGCATTCACAGCAAAGCTATCCTCCCACTCACACTGATCGATCCAAATGAAAAAGAAAAAGGAAACGATAATTATATACCTATAATAAGCTGGTAACAATGATGATAATAATAAAGGTGAGCGATTAAGCTAATGGTGAATTTTCGAGACGACAAAAATGGGCGGGGAGATATGATTTGACGAGATAATGGTAGTAACAACGGAGTGAAAATAAGAATAATGGGACGAATGAAACAGACCCTAAAAAAACCCTACAATAATAATATCGCCTCCTCTCCTCCCAACAAGCAAGCAAGCAAGTGAGCAACAGAAATGAAAATATAATTTAAAAAAGAAAAAGGAATGGGTTTTTTTTTTTTTTTTTTAATTTTTTTGGCCGGTGAATAGATCGATATAGATCTGAGGTAGGTAGGTAGGAGAGAGAAAGTAGAGTACCTGGAGAAGGAAGGAGTGGTCGACATCCCAAGGAGAGCGATTAAGCTGGCAAACAACAAATGAAGTGTTTGTTGCTGTTGCTGTTGCTGTTGCTGTTGCTGTTGCTGTTGCTGTTGCTGTTGCTGTTGCTGTTGCTGGTGATGACGACGAGGTTGCAGCTACTGAGCCATTTCCATTTCCCCCTCCAAGTATCAGCCTTGAGTTCTTCCTAATTCTCATCTCCTTAATTTATAATCAAAATGATTTTTCACGCCACAATACAGCCAGCAACTTCTTCTTTCTCTCTCCTCTTTTTTCTTCAATTTAATGTGTTTTGCCAAGCAACTATGAGGAATAATGTCAGCCTCAATAATTTCATCTTCTTCTCAAGCTGATGAAGCTGAACCTGCTTCTAATATTTGTTCGCCATTTCTATTGCTTCTTTGCTGCTATCAATTTACCCAAACAAACACCAAAACCTAGATATCATATTATTTACTCTAATTTTATGGAGAGATAATTTAAGAGAGAGATAATATTATGAAGGGTTGAAATTGGAATTGTCTAAAAGTTTACAAATTTCTGGAGCCAAAGCCATGTATATATGCAAATGTGGGGTGAGGGAGGGTTTAGAGTTAAAATTCGACCTACCCGGCTTCACACTCCAAATATAGATCGATGGCCGTTTCCCCACTGCTGCTATTCTGCTATTGCTAAATGCTAATGCTGCCGGCCTGGCGTCCTTGCAATAAAAATTAATTTTAATTTTATTTTTATTTGTCTCACTCTTTGGACCTCCTTCTTCTTACAGCCCTGCCCATTTCATAAATGAGATAATGCCCTTCTACTTCTACCCCATGGGCTTACAATCTAGTGATCTACTACAGCCCGCACCCATAATGGCCAAATTCCTCACCAAACAATGATCATTAGAGTCTGAGGATGAGTTTGTTAGAGCTTACACTTAGTTCAGGTGTCAATTTAGTAATTTCAAATTCATTTAAATGATGTTCAGTTCAATTCATTGGTGTTGAGTTCAGAAACATACTTTTTATCTCATATATCAAGTTGTGTTCAACTCGGTTCAATTGTGTCCAGTTCAGTTCAATAGTGTCTGTAGACGCCGAAATTTTGACTCCGTTTTCGTTATTTTATTTTATTTTTCTTACCAAAAAATATGGGTCACCATAATTTAAATGTGGGTCATTTTTAATTTAAGGGGTTACTTTTAGTGTACAATTGGATCACTTTAATGTAAATAAGGGACCCTTTTGAATTGTGATCATTCAAACCAAAACCCATAACAAAATAGAGAAAAAAAAAGAGAAAAGAAAAGAAAAGAGAAGAAAAAAACAAACAAATTCTAATAGTGGGCCCCACCGAATTTTAAAAAAAAATGAAAACAAAACAAAATTTTCATTCCAACCCGTCTAAGTAAAATCCCCCCCCCCTTCCTTTTTTCCTTTTCTCCTTTTTTTGTTTGTCTTATTTGTTTTATTTTCTTTTTCCTTTTTCGCTTTAAGCATTTTCCTTCCCCCCTCTCTCTCTCTTTTCTCTCTCTATCTACCGAGAAATTTTTGCATAGTCTAGGAGCACTGCTCCCTCTTCTCACAAAATAAGTGGAGTCCACTCTAAATTCAAACTGATAATTTTCTATTTTAAGAAAGGAGGGATCAGTGCTCCTGGACTACACAATAATTCCTCCTATCTACCCGGATTCCCACTCCCGCCTCACAAATCAACTTCCTTTTTTTATTTATTTATTTATTTTCTTTCTTTGTTTCTTTCTCTTATTAATTTTTGTTTTATCTCTAATTTTATCTCACTCTCCCTAAATCAACAAATATCTTCTTTGTCTCATTTTTACCCCATTTGAGCAAACCTCTTTTAGAATTTTATTTTTTTACTTTCTTTTTATTACTTCTTCCACCCACCTAAGGTTGACTCCTAAACTTGCCCTCTAACAACCTATTTTATAATTAGATTTTATGAACTCATAATTCTGATTTTTTTTACCCACAACCCTAATCCCCCACCCTTCCAATTTGCCTATAAATACCCTTTATTTTCCCACTTACAAGGGGTCTTTCCTTAGTGAATTTTCCTAAGTTATTTTCTCATCTTCCATCTCTACTCCTTACTTTCTAGTAGTCTTAAGTTAGAATTTTTTGTAGAAGTTAAGAAAAATCAAGAAGAAAACCCAAAAAAAAAAAAAAACAAAAAAAAAAAAAAACACGAACACCAAAAAAAAGAGGCTCTTTTAGTATTAATCTCCAACAATTGAAGAGTCAAGATCAACCTCAAGCCAAGTGTAATAATCTTTTCATCTTTGTAATATTTTTATTCACCCCCTTTTCATTCTTTTTGATTTTTGTGTAAAATCCCTCTCCCATTTCTATTCATTGTGTAATTTAATTTATTAAACTAACTTCACTAATTATAAACTCACTCATTGGTTTGTTGCGATATGGGATGATCCATTGGTTCTACCATTTTTCAAAGGCCAAGAAACTAATAGGATTCAACCTTCGTTGAGGGTTTAGACGTTAATTACAAGATAAAAATGAAAATTCGGTGAGATGAGTGAGTGCTAACTTTTTTTTTTGTTTTACTTGTATTATTATACTTCCCATCTTTATATTCTTCATCAAAAATGCTAAAAAATGTTCATTTTGCATATCAAACAAGATAATGGCCTTAGAGGAATATTATTTAGTTGTTGTAATAATCTAGGACTTTTGACAGTTTTTAAGTATCAACTTCCTTTATATTTTTCGGATGATCCAACAGTTAGATCTGAGTGAAATCAATGCTAAACAAAACTTTGGTTTGTTATATTTAAAATGAAATAAATTTCACCAAGATGCAAACGATTAGTTGTTTAGTTATAATGCTTCTAAGTAGAAGTGTCCAGATCTGACCCTTAAGGATAAAATGAGCTATACCAAGTTTGAATATTTTGGACAAGTAACGAATTTACCATGAATTATTTAGTGACGAATTTATGCTGGACAGTTTGGACATTTGGACATTTTAAACTTGTTAAACAATGACCTAATTACCTCACTTAAAGATATCACTAATTTTTCATGATTTTTATTAACAGTCATAAATGTATGAAATTGAATTGGCAAAAGTTTGATGAATTTTTAATGAGTATAAAAAATGTTAAAAATGGATAAACGAGCTAAGATTCAGAATTGATATCCTTCGATAATCTGTAAATAACATGGTCATTTTGGACCTCAATGCAAAGTTACTCTTGGACTGGATACTAGACTCAATTTGGATCATTTTGGACTTTAGAATTACTCTATTTGGACTTCTAATGTATTTTTGACAAATTAAACAAAACCAAACAATATTCTTTCAAGAAAGAATTGTTTCTGTCATCATTGAAATCATGAATGAAGCGCTGGACTTTTGTTTAATTTCGTTAATTGTCTTCACGGCCATTATAATTCTCGATAATTTTTGTACGTAATCACCAAACAACCTAATTTAATGTATGTAAATATTGGACACTAAATCTTTGTAATTAATTCCAGTTAAATCGAAAACCGCAAGTCTGAGTTTACATTCCAGAAGCTCGTAATTTGACGATAAGGTCCAACTCACGAATTGTATCAATTTCGTATTTTTACAGTAGAAAGAGGACCCAAAATAACACAGGTTAGGCTTCGGAATCACTCCATTTGCTTACTCTAAGACGTAGTTATGATTTTTCGAAGTTCTGTCCAGACTTGCACAAAAACAGTTTTGTTTTCCTCATTTGAAGATTTTTGTTTAATTATCAAACGAAACTCCAGTCTAGCTCTTTGGCGAGTTTAGTTTATTTTTAAAATAATTTCATGAATAAAAAGATTAGTTTGGATAGTTCCCTTGTCCAAATTAGTGAGAGCGCGCTGTAAATAATCAACTTCTAGATTAATTCACTGAAAATAATGATTTCAACATCAGTTTTTCGATTGTTCGAAGATGGGACCCAATCCTGAGCCCCGGAGCCACAATGGATATCAAGACCGAGCGATATTTTATTTTTGTAGGACTTGTACATATTTGTATCATTTTGATGTATTAATTTTTCAATGATGTAATTCGTCTCCCTAAGGCTATTATAAATTCGTTTGTGTACATATTTGCGTATGCATATTTCCACCTAAATAATCCAACTCACCATAATAAAAAAAAATGTTGTTTGATCTAACCATGAGTGTTTGCATACTTATACAGTTATTGTTGATAAAGACCGGTATATTCACTTATGTACAAAACTCGGCCCAAACTCTAATTCGAGATTTGAATAACTTATTCACTTATACGCGATCATGTGTATTTCACCTACCACTATCCAAAACCGACTTCACTCATCAATCCCCAGTAGACATTTCCCCAGTGGCGTGAATCCTTATTGGACTATCCCACAGTCGAAAAACCGCTTTCCCTGGTGGAATATCTATGATCGAATATAAACGAATGATTGATCGTCCCCTCTTATTTGGCTTTGGGCCATTTCGGGGAATTCTATCTAAGACTCTTTCGAACCACTATTCACCAAACTCATAACCAAACTCTACTGAAATCATCCATTTATCAAACCTCAGTGAACGTTATTCCCCAGTGAAGAATGGATATTTCCGAGAAGTCTAATACTTATACTCAAAGCCAAGAATCGGGTTGATCCCCGTATATCACCAGATGTTGTTGGGTTGAACGCCTCGAAGGAGTAGACAAATCATCCCATTTTGAACCATTTCTTGCTCCATGTTATGGGAGTAGGAGGTTTCTCGGATCAATTCGACTCTAGTAGCGAGTCATTTTATAAGTTTCTCGATTATATCCCTCTAACGGGAAAGAACGAACGCACCCGCCTTAGTGGCACCCAAGAGTCTAATGACGGAGTTCACCGTTCAAGAACTATGATTAGGGCTTTGATCCATGAGTAGATTCAAGTCCTACGATGATTGGTACGTAGTGCAGTATAAGCGAATCCAAGCCCGTTGTACATATGTGAATATATCGGTTTTAAACATTTGCCTTGATTTGTGTGCAAACATGTTGTGTGACAATGTGAACTTATGTGTTTTCATTTTTAGGCTTAATTTAACCAAATTCGAAACTTTCAAAGGGATTTGACGTATTAGTAAAGAGCTCGTACTCAGTACGAAGGAGGAGACGGGTCCGAGGACGTCAACACCTTCTAACCTAGACCCCGAACCCAAATCTTTGTAATGAAGATCAGTCACAAGAATTTTCGTGCCTTATCGCAATGGAATCAGTTTTGGGTTTATTAATTGATTTTCTTTTAAATCTTTTATAAAACCCTTTCCTTTTGGAACCCGTCCATGTTTGGGTCATAACAAGGTGGCGACTTCGAACCCTTATTTATATTTCATTTTAACAAGGTGGTGAATTCGAACCTTATGATGATTCCTTGACAATTGACCTCTTCAATCGGTCGATTTCCGTGGGATGCGCCCCTTGGCGCATAACGCGATTATTCCCGGATCCTAATCCAGAAAATCCGAGAATCCGGCCCCACAGACTGGCAACTCCACTGGGGAAAATGATTTTCATAAGAGGTCTAAATCCGAAAGTACGTCATGTCTCTTGAAAGCTTTTCAAAATTGAATTAGGTTTAATGTATGTATTCGTTATGCCTATTTTGTTTATATCTTTTAAATATGTGTAATTACGTGTGTTTGGAATGCCTGTTTGAACAAATGGTCCGCACACCCACACAACGATTTTATTTTTCATTTTCTTAAACTGGTGTCTCGTTTATTGAGTGAGCTCCAGACTAGCAAGGCAATAAAATATTAAGGAAGCTACGACGCATACTTGCATTTACCAAGTGCCAGTCCCTATGTGTGTACTCCAAAACTCAGAGAAACTAAAGATGTGAAAATATCGTCTATAGATTGACTTTATATGAACACTGGACCAATGCATGCTTGATTTTCGCTATATTTGAGTAACTCTGTCATCATGCATTCATGCATCTCATGTGCATATCATGAAATTTCTTTTCCGAAAACCCCAAAAATTATTTTTCAAGAAAATCCCTCTTTTAAATTAAATTCTTTTTCTTCATTATGGACTTTCCCGAAATTCCATCATTTCCAAAAAAAAAATCTCAAAAAAAATAATCAACAAAATGAGTTTTCAAAAAAAAAAAAAAAAAGGATATTTATTTCTCCAAGGCTATATGCGGAAAATATTTTTCTTTATCATATTGCCTAACTTTGCATTATTTCATTCTGCAGGATATCCCGTTAGATTCGTCCCTCCACCAGGCTCGTTCGAACTTCTCCAATTTTCAGTTCATCTTCACTTTCCAGTGTTGCCTCATTAGCCACCCTATTTACCATCTTCCACAAAAATTCTCCTACCACTCTAAGAAATGGCCAACCCACCTACTTCGTCACATCCCGCTCACAACGGAAAATTATCTAACGCTAAGCCGACCGGATGTCAACGACTCCCTTCATTTCCAAGGTATAAACTGTGCACTGAATTTCAAATCCCTCACATTCAGAAATTTGATGGAACGAGCAATTCTACCCTTTTTTTAAGGCATATTGTGACGCCCTCCTACATTGGAGACCACCTTTGCTATTGATGATACAATTATTTTCCCGGTATCTAGAGGGTAGGGCCTTGTCTTGGTATTATGAAGTGGTTAGTCCTCTACGTCCTTCTTGGAAAGAATTAGTCCGAAGATTTTTTCATAAATACTGCCCAAAGGTTGATGACCAGAGCATAGTCAACGACTTGATGGACTTTTTCATTCACCTCGACGAAGTATCTGACCCAGAAACCCAAGGCAGAAGCGCAAAGCATATCCTAAAAGATTTGAAATTGTTTGATGTACTGGAATCAACGCAAAATAAGGATAATCCTGAAAAATGGGATATACTCCCAGCACCAGGAACAACCTCGCCCGAGGATTTTTTGAACTTTCAGTCATTCAAAGTAGGGGGTCCCCCTGGAACTCACTTGAACGCATACCGAGAGAACTTTGACAGTTGGGACTTCACACCACGGATATACGTCTACTTGTTTGGTCATAGTCTAAACGGAGAAGCACTGAAATGGTTCAATACGCTCAATTGGGAAAAGAAGAAAACATGGGAGGAGCTCTGCATCGAATTCATAGATTGGGCACACGATTGGATAGATCCTGAACTTATTAGGTTGGCAGAGATGGAACAAGGAGCAAACAAGACATTTAAAAGCTACATGGTTAGATGGAACGCCCAGTTTGCTAGGCTCACCTATGAACCATCTCAAGAAGAAACTCATATATTACTTGTCAAAGGGATGAGTGAAATCGATTACTATGAGTTGCGTTACGAGGACCGTTATAGTATCAAAGCAATAATGAACCACGGAATGACCCCTGATGATTATTTCTTAAAAGTGCAAGATCCCTCTCAACTCCGCTCACTACCACGCCTCCTAGCACCACTTGGGCAAAATCCTTTAGAACTCTTCACCAGGCTAAAAGAAAGAGGTCTTATCAAGCCAATGGATCCCCCAGACATTCCCATGCAATATGATGAAAATTCTTACAGAATTTACTGTCCTTATCACCGACAAGTCATTCATCCCCTGCATTTGTGTGTGCCCTTCCGAAGAATGGTGTGTGAGCTCATCAATGCAGATCTGCTTTAGACATATCTTTGTCTCACTAAAGAAGGACGGCTCAATACCCATGGAGTCATTCCTTATTTATTGCTTCCAATCATTGTCGATTGCATACCGAGAACTACGTCATGGTCTGATTCCCAATAGGACTTAAAAGTGCACTTTTGATGATCCAAAATAGATACACATGTAAGCACAAGCACTTGGGGTACGTAGGCAACTCATTTCAGTTCGACCATAGGAAGTAAATCTTTTCCTTAAGCACTTTTTTAATAGAATTACGTATGGCCTGATCCCCGTAGGATTTGGCAATATCTAGACACACTTGTACTCACATGCACAAGGGTACGTAGGCAGCTCTTTTCGAGCTCGGTTGAAAAAAAAAATGAAAAAAAATCAGTTATTAATATCCAGAACTACGTGGACCTGATTCTCCAATGTACATTTTCAAAATATCCAATATTTTCGAAAACGATTGCTCCCACACATTGGAGATACGTAGGCAGCCTTCGGGTGCGGTCCAACAACCAAAAAAAGAAAAATAAATAGGATGTGATGAAATATAAAAAAAAAAATAGCAAAAAAAAAAAAAAAAAGGAGAAGTTGGAAATAAAAAAAAAAAAGGATTTGGAAATACAAATGGTCGAGATTGGTTTTAACCCATTTTTCATATATAACTTGGAGAAATAATGATTTCCTTTTAACTTTAATTTTCAAAGGATTGTTCGGGGAAATCCATTTTCTTGTTTTCAAATAATAATAAAAAATTTCAAAATAATCAAAAAGAATTTCATGCATGATTTATGTTTTCCTTAGGATTATCTTGCACTGTTGTGCGCATTTGCTTGCATTCATCTCATTTTTTAAGTTTTAGCACTAACTCGCAAGGGATAAGATCATTTTTGTAACAAATTGGGATTTGGAAGGAAGGTTGTGGAACCCCAGATCCAGTTGTCAAGATTCGCTTCGAAATAACTTAATCATCCAGTTACCAAGTCTGGATGACTAGGCGATTGTTTGGAGATGTTTTCAAATGCTACCTTTTGGGGTCGTGATCATGAGCATTGTTGAATATGCATTTTTCCTCAATTTTTTTTGAAAAAATGGAATGTGATAATCTTTGTCATGAATTAATTGATATTCGAGCATATGCATGACAAGTGTCTTAGAGGCCTGCCGAAATGGTCTATACCTGCAACCCTAAACACATTGTGCAAACCCTGCTATTTGAATTCCTTATCTTTCCACTACTCGCTATTCCGAGGGGCATCCACATTTGCATCACCATTTTCACATTGTGGTTGGAGGAGCACTTCTATTCAATTCTGAACACGATAAGCACTTTTGTGGTGAACTCCAATTCACGACCATGACAAAGCAACGACGACTTTTCGAAATTTGAAGGATCAATATTTGCAAGAACGACCATTAGAGCAGTGATCACGAATCGAGGACCAGGGGCAAAAATGTGACACCAAAATCAACAATTGAACAAGTGCATATGGTAAGAAGCTCTGCCACCATTTCCTAGTCTTTGCATCAAGGGCAAGAACTACGTCCGACCCGATTCCCTTAAAGGGATACGTAGGCAATCCTCTTGGATTCGGTCAACACAATGCTCAACTTTCATCCTAGGGGCATGGAAAAATGATGTGTATATGGAAAATCTTGAGTGCCTAACGAGTTCTCTTTGATTGATTTCATTAACATGACATTTTTGAGGTGCCTTCCAATTCAAGATCAAGATTAGACTCGAAGGACTAACTCTCATTCTGTTTGAACTAGCTTGTAAGAAATCTAGAACATTGACTCCTTTTGATTTAAGATGTGAGATGTTGAGGAGAGACTTTTATACATTAATCCACCTAACTAGTACCTGACTTCCATGGTGACTCTCGAAAGGTCTTTTATTTATTTCTGCGTGAAAACAAAAAAGTGTGGGAAAATTTGCTCCAATGCTCTCGGAGGAGGCCTCTGTAAAACCCAAGGGGGCATCCATAGTAATCACGAGATGATTGCGACCAAGAGTATGAGCATGCGAAGCATATCAGAGATTGTGATATATTGAGTAATCGAGTGTTCGCGCCTCATGAAGCGGGAACATTCGCCTAAAAAGGTATATCATATCCAGATAAAATTCCCACCACAAAAGAAAAAAAATTCAAAAGTACTAAAAAGTGACCAGTAAATCCGACCAATAATCGGAGAGGAGGAACCATGCACTATTGCACAAAGGTGCTGGAAGTCATGGGAATCAACTTAAACAATAATACATCTCAACCAAGGTATCTCACATCTGGATATCAATGTTAGTCGAGCAACTAGATTACATTAAAGCTGGGTCGCCCAAAATTGAGGTGTGAATGTCTTTGAGTTACATCTAATTTGGAATTGAAACTTCACTCTTAAACGTGTCATGTTGACGAGTTAATTGATTGCGAACTCGCTCTACATAAAAGATTTTGGTGTGTACATTTTCAAATAAAAAGAGCCTTGGGGTTTTAGTGAGCATGTGTTACGGAAAGAGGTTCTTGCGAAAACATGAGAATCAGCATGCAGAATTTTCCAGATGCAAATACAAGGAAAAGGACGGAGCACATACCTTTTCCACTAATGGGAAATTTGGAAAGCGATTGTTAGGGGCAACTGCCTTATTTAGGGTGGATCCTTTGAGCCTCGATCTTTTGATGACAGTGGCATTTTTTCCTCTCAAGAAGATCAATTATATACTTGGACAAGTGAAGAAGAGTTCTCCTTAAGAGTGCACCGACTCCTAGAGCGTTCAAAGTTTGAATAGAAAATGCTCATTTCCAACCTTTACCTAAATTGACAAAACCATCAATCATTCCGCCTAAATGCACCTCATGAAACCCCAGACGCTTGCATGCCAATATGCCCCTCAATTATTAATCCTCCTCTTTGTCTCCAACAATTGTGTTAGGGGCAATTATGCATGTGTGTTGCAAGCCCTACTCAAAAGTTACTCTGCTATCATTTCAAACCCAACAAAAAGATGCAAGTTCACTCTTTAGAATCTCTACTCGGCAACTCTTTGGCCAGTTATGCATATGTTCAAACACAAGTAATGGGTTTTTATACCCCGAATTTTCTTGGATTGTCACGCCTTTTGTTTTAAAATAAAAAGTTTGTAAAACTGTTTTACTACACGATCCACAATCGTGCTTTTCTTGAAAATGAAAGTACCAGCTTCTTGAAAGTATTAGCTCCTTGAGAGTGCCAGCTTCTTGAAAGCATTAGCTCCTTGAGAGTACCAGTTTCTTGAAAGTATTAGCTCCTTGAGAGTACCAGCTTCTTGAAAGTATTAGCTCCTCGAGAGTGTCCAGGTTCTTGAAAGTATCAGCTCCTCGAGAGTGTCCACCTTCTTGAAAGTATCAGCTTCTCGAGAGTGTCCACCTTTTTGAAAGTATCAGCTCCTTGAAAATATTAGCTTCTTGAAAGTATCTGCTCCTTGAGAGTATTAGCTTCTTCAAAGTTTTAACTTCCCGAAAATATCAACTCCTCAAGAGTATCCGCTTCTTAAAAGTTTTGATCCTTAAGAGTATTAGCTTCCTGAAAGCATTAGCTCCTTGAGAGTATTAGCTTCCTGAAAGCATTAGCTCCTTGAGAGTATTGAATGCATTAGCTCCTTGAGAGTATCAACTTCTCGAAAGTATAAACTCCCAAAGTATTACCTCCTTGAGAGTGTACGCTTTTTGAAGATATTAGCTCTCTAAGAGTATGAAGATCGATCATTTGCCCATACCAAGTCATAAATTTTAACAAAAAAAAAAAAAGAAAAAAAAGGATTTCGAGTTCTCATAAATGTGCATTTGAAAAATAAAAGAAAAGACTAAGAATGAACAAGAAACAATGAAAATAAAAAAAATAAATTGCATGCATCAACGTGGATTGGCTCCTTGAGAGTGTTATAAATTGAGGCATTGGCTCCTAGAGAGCGTGGTAAATCAATCGCCTTAGCTCCTAGAGAGTGTGAAAAATTATTGACTTGGCTCCTTGAAAGTATGATATTATATCGGCTCCTTGAGAGTGAAAAATTAGCGTCTTGGCTCCTTGAGAGTGTGGCACATTATTGTCTTTACTCTAAAAAGGGTTTGACAAATTCGCGCCTTGGCTACTTGAGAGTGTGGCACATCGTCGTCTTTAGCTCCAAGAGAGTATGATTAATCCGCGTCTTTCCTTTTACATTTTACTTTTATAAGTCAAAGTTTTGCATCTATTTGTATCGTTGACCTTCGTTTCTCCGAAACTCAATATTTGTTTCTCAAAAACTCGATCAACGAGGGGCATCTGTGGACGCCAAAATTTTGACTCTGTCTTCGTTATTTTATTTTATTTTGTTTACCAAAAAATATGGGTCACATAATTTTAATGTGGGTCATTTTTAATTTAAGGGGTCACTTTTAGTGTACAATTGGATCACTTTAACGTAAATAAGGGACCCTTTTGAATTGTGATCATCCAAAGCAAAACCCATAACAAAATAGAGGGAAAAAGAGAAAAGAAAAGAAAAGAGAAGAAAAAAACAAACGAATTCTAATAGTGGGCCCCACCGAATTAAAAAAAAGTAAACAAAACAAAATTTCCATTCCAACGTCCAAGTAAAATCCCCCCCCCCCCTTTTCCCTTTTTCTTTTCTTGTTTGTTTTATTTGTTTTATTTTCTTTTTCCTTTTTCCTCAGGAGTTTCAGCATTTTCCTTCCCCTCTCTCTCTCTTCTCTCTCTCTTCTCTCTCTCTACCCGGATTCCCATTCCCACCTCACAAATCAACTTCCTTTTTTTTATTTTTTTTCTTTCTTTGTTTCTTTCTTTCTTTCTCTTATTAATTTTTGTTTTATCTCTAATTTTGTCTCACTCTCCCTAAATCAACAAATATCTTCTTTTTCTCATTTTTACCCCCATTTGAACAAATCTCTTTTAGAATCTTATTTTTTTTACTTTCTTTTTATTACTTCTTCCACCCACCTAAGGTTGACTCCTAAACTTGCCCCCTAACAACCTATTTTTAATTTTTTTTAACTTATAATTAGTTTTTGTGAACTCAAAATTCTGATTTTTTTACCCACAATCCTAATCCCCCACCCTTCCAATTTGCCTATAAATACCCCTTATTTTCCCACTTACAAGGGGCCTTTCCTTAGTGAATTTTTCTAAGTTATTTTCTCATCTTTTATATCTACTCCTCACTTTCTAGTAGTCTTAAGTTAGAATTTTTTGTAGAAGTTAAGAAAAATCAAGAAGAAAACCAAAAAAACAAAAAAAACAAACACAAACACCAAAAAAAAGAGGCTCTTTTAGTATTAATCTCCAACAATTGAAGAGTCAAGATCAACCTCAAGCCAAGGGTAATAATCTTTTCATCTTTGTAATATTTTTATTCACCCCTTTTTCATTCTTTTGATCTTTGTGTAAAATCCCTCTTCCATTTCTATTCATTGTGTAATTTTATTTATTAAACTAACTTCACTAATTATAAACTCACTCATTGGTTTGTTGCGATATGGGATGATCCATTGGGTCTACCATTTTTCAAAGGCCAAGAAACTAATAGGATTCAACCTTCATTGAGGGTTTAGACGTTAATTACAAGATAAAAATAAAAATTCAGTGAGATGAATGAGTGCTAACTTTGTTTTTTCTTTTACTTGTGTTATTATACTCCCCATCTTTATATTCTTCATCAAAAATGCTAAAAAATATTCATTTTGCATATCAAACAAAATAATGGCCTTAAAGGAATATTATTTAGTTGTTGTAATAATCTCGGACTTTTGACAGTTTTGTAGTATCAACTTCCTTTATATTTTTCGGATGATCCAACGGTTAGATCTGAGTGAAATGAACTCTAAACAAAACTTTGGTTTGTTATATTTAAAATGAAATAAATTTCACCAAGACCCAACGGTTAGTTGTTTAGTTATAATGATTCTAAGTAGAAGTATCCAAATCTAACCCTTAAGGATAAAATGAGTTATAACTTGTGAAAATAAACTATTTAGACTTAATATATTTCTGGACAATTGGTAAAAGACATCCCCACGGTTCTACAGATACCAAGTTTGAATATTTTGGACAAGTAACGAATTTACCATGAATTATTTAGTGACGAAGTTATGCTGGACAATTTGGACATTTGGACATTTTTAACTTGTTAAACAATGACCTAATTACCTCACTTACAGATATCACTAATTTTTCATGATTTTTATTAACAGTCCTAAATTTATGAAATTGAATTTGTAAAAGTTTGATGAAGTTTTAATGATTATAAAAAATGTGAAAAATGGATAAACGAGCTAAGGTCCAAAATTGATATCCTTCGATAATCTGTAAATAACATGGTGATTCACACTACCTCAATGCAAAGTTACTCTTGGACTGGATACTAGACTCAATTTGGACTATTTTGGACTTTAGAATTACTCTATTTGGACTTCTAATGTATTTTTTACGAATTAAACAAAACCAAATAATAATCTGTCAAGAAAGAATTGTTTCTGTCATCATTGAAATCATGAACGAAGCGCTGGACTTTTGTTTAATTTCGTTATTTGTCTTAACGACCATTATAATTCTCGATACTTTTTGTACGTAATCACCAAACAACCTAATTTAATGTATGTAAATATTTGACACTAAATCTTTGTAATTAATTCCAGTTAAATCGAAAATCGCAAGTCTGAGTTTACATTCCGGAAGCTCGTAATTTGACGATAAGGTCCTACTCACGAATTGTATTAATTCCATATTTTTACAGTAGAAAGAGGGCCCAAAATGACACAGGTTAGGCTTTTAAATCACTCCATTTGCTTACTCTAAGACGTAGTTATGATTTTTCGAAGTTCTGTCCAGACTTGCACAAAAACAGTTTTGTTTTCCTCATTTGAAGATTTTTGTTTAATTATCAAACGAAACTCCAGTCTAGCACTTTAGTGAGTCTAGTTTATTTTTAAAATAATTTCATGAATAAAAAGATTCGTTTGGATAGTTCCTTTGTCCAAATTAGTGAAAGCGCGCTGTAAATAATCAATTTCTAGATTAATTCACTGAAAATAATGATTTCAACATCGGTTTTTCGATCGTTCGAAGATGGGCCCCAATCCTGAGCCCCGGAGCCACAATGGATATCAAGACCGAGCGATATTTAATTTTTGTAGGACTTGTACATATTTTTATCATTTTGATGTATTAATTTTTCAATAATGTAATTCGTCTCCCTAAGGCCATTATAAATTCGTTTGTGTACATATTTGCGTATGCATATTTTCTCCTAAATAATCCAACTCACCATAGTAAAAAACATTGTTGTTTGATCTAACCATGAGTGTTTGCATACTTATACAATTATTGTTGATAAAGACCGGTATATTCACTTATGTACAAAATTCGGCCCAAACTCTAATTCGAGGTTTGAATCACTTATTCACTTATACGCGATCATGGGTATTTCACCTACCACTATTCAAAACCGACTTCACTCATCAATCCCCAGTGGACATTTCCCCAGTGGCGTGAATCCTTATTGGACTATCCCACGGTCGAAAACCGCTTTCCCCGGTGGAATACCTATGATCGAATATAAATGAATAATTGACCGCCCCCTCTTATTTGGCTTTGGGCTATTTCGGGGAATTCTATCTAAGACTCTTTCGAACCACTATTCACCAAACTCATAACCAAACTCTACTGAAATCATCCATTTATCCAACCCCAATGAATGTTATTCCCCAGTGAAGAACGGATATTTCCTAGAAGTCTAATACTTATACTCAAAGCCAAGAATTGGGTTGATCCCCGTATATCACCAGATGTTGTTGGGTTGAACGCCTCGAAGGAGTAGACAAATCATCCCATTTTGAACCATTTCTTGCTCCATGTTATGGGAGTAGGAGGTTCCTCGGATCAATTCGACTCTAGTAGCGAGTCATCTTATAAGTTTCTCGATTATATCCCTCTAACGGGAAAGAACGAACACACCCGCCTTAGTGGCACCCAAGAGTCTAATGATGGAATTCCCCGTTCAAGAACTACGATTAGGACTTTGATCCATGAGTAGATTCAAGTCCTACGATGATTGGTACGTAGTGCAGTATAAGCGTATCCAAGCCCGTTGTACATATCTGAATATATCGGTTTTATGCATTTGCCTACGATTAGGACAATGTGAACTTATGTGTTTTCATTTTTAGGCATAATTTAACCAAATTCGAAGCTTTCAAAGGGATTTGACGTATTAGTAAAGAGCTCGTACTCAGTACGAAGGAAGAGACGGGTCCGAGGACGTCCGCATCTTCTAACCTAGACTCCGAACCCAAATCTTTGTAATGAAGATCAGTCACAAGAATTTTCGTGCCTTATCGCAATGGAGTCAATTTTGGGTTTATTAATTGATTTTCTTTTAAATCTTTTATAAAACTCTTTCCTTTTGGAACCCGTCCTTGTTTGGGTCATAACAAGGTGGCGACTTCAAACCTTATGATGATTCATTGACAATTGACCTCTTCAATCGGTCGATTTCCATGGGATGCACCCCTTGGCGCATAACGCGACGATTCCCGGGTCCTAATCCTGAAAACCCGAGAATCCGGCCCCACAGTGTCCAGCTTAGCGATGTTAAATTCAATTCAGTTCTGGTAAGTTCAGTTCTAACAAACGCACTCTGAGTCTCTATTGTGAAAGGTTTTATAAAGGTTTGTTGGAAAAAAGAACTCCTACTAAAACCTCATTCCCAATTCCGAAAATGACAAACTTAAGAACCTCACTATTGCAGAATCCAATTTGGTTAGACAAACTTGGCTTGTGATTGTGATTAAAGGTGTAGCCGAGCCGAGCTCAAGCCAGGTCAGCTCAAAGCTCGGCTCAAACCTTGTGGAGCAACAAAAATTAAGCCTCGGGCTCGATTCGATTAGGGTTCATGACTAGGTTTGGCTTGGTTTGGCTCGGCTCGAAATCAAACTCGCCATTACAATCGTTATAAAGAAATATCAATTTAAAATATTTTGCGATTGAATTTAACTATAAGTGATGCTTTGAAAGTTATAAATGAGAAAAATTATAAAAACAAATACGAAGTCCTATAAAAATTTAATTGTTTTTAGTCAAAATAAAGGAGAAAATCAAACCAATCGTGCAAAGCCATTGCAGGTTTGGGCTCGGTAAGCATTCGAGTTGACTCTTGAGAACCAAGCTTTGACCGAGCCTAATCGGGGGGTCACCGAGCTGACTTGACCCGATTACACCTTACACCCCTATTTATAATGTGACATAGACAACAAAACTTTTAGAAGATTATAGCATAAAAAAACAAGAAATTTATAAAAGTGATGTTTTTGAGTTATGACATGACATAGGAAAAAAAAAAAAAACTCCCTACAAGTTTGTACAATTGAAGATACTCTTAAAAAAATGTTTTGGAGTACGATCTTCTACTTAATAAATATATTTATTATAACTTTCGATATTAAATAGATTTATTAAGCCTGTCTTAATAGGTCAATACCTATTTCTACCAAAATGACTGATATAACATTCAACAAGTATTGTGTGAGACTAACTCACAAAAAGATGGGGTTACTATTAGCAATGTAGGGGTCACTTATTATAAGGAGTGACCCTTTTTATTAAGGGTGAGCACGGGTCCTGGTCCTAGAATTGGTTTGGACCTGGCGGGTCCGGACCTGGAACTGGTCCCGCCAATTCCAATTCTGGGTCCAAAAATTCAGACCTGCTTGGAAGCAATTCCAATTTTGGGTATCATTTTTCTGGACCCAGGACCCAGTGAGTACCTGATGGGACCAATTTCAAGAACTGGGTACATGGTGGGACTAATTCCAAGAACTGGGTACCTGGTGGGTCCAATTTACAATGCCTACCAATGCTACTACTACTTTAGATTTTCTATTGCATATGTTACAATTTTGATCTTTTCGATGTTGTAATTTTTTTTTTTGGAATTGTCGCACAATCGTAACTCATAGTATTTGGATAGTATTCCACTATTCCCATTAAAATTCTACGAGACAAGATGTCAAGCAATTCTTTTCAGTGAGGGATGACGGGAACTGGGTACCTGGTATTGGAATTGGACCTTCCAATTCCTAGTCTGGGTATCAGTTTCGAGGAACTGCTCTAACCAATTCCAATTCTGGGTCCCAAATTTGAGAAACTGCTCTAACCAATTCCAATACCAAATCCTAAGATTTCAAGTGGGTACCTGCTTGCGCTCACCCCTACTTTTTATACAAAAAAGTGACCCTCGTCTTACCAAAAATTATGATAAAATCGTCTTAAACAAGTTTTGTGATTAACATTTTATAAAATAAAAGGTACCTATGTGGCTGTATTATTAATAAACGTTTATTTCCAAATTAAATGTTACTAATACAATGATATTACCTCCCTCCCACAAAAATGTTTCCAGATTCCATTTTGGTATGTCTATCATTGATTATTACACTTTTTTAAGGAAATTTTAGCTAGGCCTGACAAAATCTAACCCGACCCGATCAAAGAAAAATCGACAAAAACTAACTTGATAGTTGGAAATCCCTCTAGAAGATTACACATAAATGCATCACAGAACGACTAAATTAGTTTGATCCAACCAAAATTCATTTTTACAGACACATAAAAGGCTTAACTTGAAAACCAAACCCATCCCGATTTTAAAAAGCTGACATAAACAAATTTACCAGCTCTAAAGCCCACTAAAAATTTACAGAGAATTTCATTTCAACCCGCGAAATTAGATTGGTCTAAGCATGAACCTTGCCCAACCGACCAGTTTGCCAGGTCTAATTAGCATACTTAAAAGACAATCCCCCTCTCCTATGTGACCATCACACTTTTATCCTACAAATTGATTTGCGAGTCAAACAAGTCCATTAGCACAAATCTTGTATCAAGATCAAATTGGTGTTATCCTCGCAACTCGTAAGGAGGGTAGCCCAATTTTATCTTTGCTTACTTAATAAAAAAAATATCTTTATATTTGTGGGAAGGATATTCCAAGAATTAAATTCGTGTAGGTATTTTTGAGGAGACTTGAACACATGACTTAGTGTATAAGTTGTAACTTCTTTACTAGTAAGCTAAGTATCTCTTAGGTTGTTTCTATGAAGTTTTAAGGGTCCATGAGTTTGCAACTTCCCACTAGAAGTACTAACTAACCAAACACAAACGAGACCTTAGTCGTAATTATTGTTGCTTGTGGTCACGATTTTCCAACCTTATATATCTAATATCTTACAGTCAATGAGAAGTAACATTTTTATTTTACAACCTCAGAGAATTGAAGGGAAGTAAAATTTTGCCATTTTTTTATAACGCTTAAAATATGAGCGAAATTCATAACTTGATCACAAACTTGGAGTGTTTGCAATTTAGTGGTTGAACGGGAGGCAACTGGCAGTAGTACTGGTTTATGCAGGAGGATGGTGCTCCCGTTCTGCAAAAAATTATATGGATAGAATATTTTAATCTCTATAGGAACAAACAAAAGGGATTAGGGTGATTTATGATTGGGTAAGATTCAGTCAAACACGAATGAAAAAGTATATATTGGCTCACGATTTTACAATATTAATCATGTGGAGAATTGATTTTTGAGGAATGTAGAGAATTGATTGCCCATGCTAAGAAACCTTTAATCATTAATCGACTATTTGTAGAGAATTAATTGTCGATTTGATTTTTCGTAGAGGATAGAGTAGGATGGTAAGGAAGTAGAAAAACAAAAAAAAAAAAACTAATTAATAAATTATAAAGTCATTTTAGCGTATATATTAACTAAAGTTTTTAAGGTCTGTTTTCTCCAATTTATCTTTCTTTATTTCTGTTCATCTCAACAAATTCAATAAATTTCAACGAACTTCAGCAAACTTCAGCAAAATTCAAGAGAATAAACATAACTCAACGAAATTTAGTAGAATAAAAAAAAAATAATTAAAGTTTCAACATTCAACAAAGTTAAACAAACCAACATAGCATCTAGCAATAAAATCACTTGAATAAAAGAAATGCAACAAAGTTCAACAAAATTAAGTAGAATAAACAAACTTCAACTAAATTCATTAAAATCTAGTGGAATACACAAAATTCAACAAAAATAAATATTCAACAATAAATGTAAACAAAAAGAAGTTGGGGAAAACACACCCTAAATTGCCATGTATTATTGTCCCACAAAACATACAAGTGAAAGTTTAGAATTATTATTGAGAGAGATTTTTCAAATTATAAATATTACTAGTTTTAAAGTCCGTGCGATGCACGGGTTTAGGTTAATACACTCGTATATTTTTTTTTGCTGGTTAATATACTCGTATATGATATTTAATACATAAGTCCTTATACCTAAGTTGGTATAATAGTTCTACGATACTATGTACATCTTTGAGTTGTCATGAGATTCTAATTGTTATGCTTTATCTAATTTTTATTTATTTTTCACAATTACTTGTTTTGCTTAGGTGACGCTTTCTATGTTATTTGCTCAGCTGGCGTGCCTCAGTGCTCTCGAAAAATGCCCCTTTATAAACTTGTATATTCGGATTTTGCACTGGTTCGATATTCACACTAATACTTGAGTTCATATTAATACACTTGTGTTATTTATTATTTGGACTAATTTTTATAGAATATGATAAATTTACATTGGAATTTCATAACTGTAACAAAAAACCTAACAAACTTTTAATTATACAATATACCTCTTCATCAATAAGATCATGTCATAAAATAAAGTACTTTGGAGATCATTGTGATGTGATTTGAGGAAGAATATATTCTTGTTTAAGTTATGTTGCAATCCTAAATCTTAATGGTACTTTTCTTATGTTACTAAAAGGTGTTTATATACGTGTTTTTAGTTAACCAAAGCCTCCTCTAGGCGTATTGAGTTTAAATTCTGTTTAATTTATTCTTATGAGTATTTTGTTTGAGTTTCTACTTCATTTGAGTACTATACTCTTCTACGGTATCACTAAAATGAAAATTTGATTATTAAAAAAATTAAAAAAATTAAAGTACAAATATTCACAATCTATGGCTTCATGATCTTCGTTACACCATTAAGCACCGCGCACTTTCAAAATCTTATTCCATAATAATTTGTCGGTGCACTGTTGTATACGAACAATGCGACAGTACAATGCGTTTTTTGTTTCTTTTCTTTTTCCTTTTCCCCATTATGAATGTTTAAAAAAAAACACATATAAATTTTCTCTGCCACTGTCTATGACAGGGAATATAAAACATACAAAAAAAAAAAGAAAAAAAAGAAAAAAATACATGAATCAAGAGATCGAATAAAGAAGAATTCTTACTTAGTTTGAAAGTACAACAATAATGTTGCCTTTGATTTTACCATTATTTGTAGTTAATCAACTACTCAAAAACATGCAATATGAATCATGTTTCGCTGCCAATGGAGATTAATTTCATAGATAAAGAGGAATTACGTATCACCGAATAGTAGAAAGATATCGATCTAACAAAAAAAGGGACGAAAAACATATATACATATATATTTTAAAAAAGGGGAATGTGCGTGTTAGAAAATTTTAGAAGACATTACCATCTCAGCAGTACCAAGGTGTAGTATATCTATGCCTTACATGCATGCACTGCAAATCACAAAGCGAAATACGTTATTTAATTGTAAATAAAGAGAAAAAAATAAAAAAATAATACATCAGAATTACATCCATACAAAGTAATTCACTGGTGTTATAAGCTATGAGCAGCCAAAAAAGTTAGATGGATTAAATAGTTACCGGCCATTTGGGTGTATTATATGCAAATCTTATAGGTCATGCACCGTAGAATCGCAATAAGAGAATGGAACTTTAGCCGAGAGATACCAGTAAAATGGGAGTAGAATACTATTATCAGTTTAATTGTGGATAAGGATTAATTAGTTCAATTGAATCCTAAAAAAGGTTTATACTTCTTATTAAAATCAGGATGCTAAAACTCCTAAAATGTTTTACAACCGTTATTTTTTGTCATTATTTTTACTTAAGTGGCATGCACTTAAGATTCTTGCTTAGGTGACATGCTTTAATGCTCCCGAAAAATGTCTTCTCTAAGGTGAACGGCTTAAGTGATAATATTATATTGTAATGATAGGGTTATTAATGGTAATCTATAGTATTTTCAATAAGGAATTATAATCTATTTTAAGTCTTAATTGAATCTATTATAACTAATTAAAGAAATTGACACTATTTGGAAGTCAATCTTAATAAAGTGTAATTTTTTTAAGGAGAAGTTTTACCTTGCATCTTAGTAGTAAGACTGACATGTTTGTTCGATGATGAAATATTAAAATACTTCCCCCTTTAAGGAAATTATATACCTCACTAATTATTGGGAAAAAAAAGAAGAAGATGAATAGTAGTTGGTTCTAATCATGTTAAATTAAAATTCGTTATTATAAATAAACTTTATTATGCTGAAAATACTTTGTACCTTAAGGTTCAGAATAATGTGAGCCATAATGAAAATACACATTATAGATCTATAGTCCTAAAACACCCAAATACATGTGGAACACAAACCGAAAAATCTTCTAATAATCTAACTTTAAGAGATAAAAGAAAACATGAATTGATATGAAAAGAAGAATACTTAACCGTTAGAAAAATACTGATTCGTAAAGTTTACGTTGAACTAATCACATTAAGAGACAAACTATATGGTATTATGTAAGGAGAACTATTATACCTTTGTTTGTACAATGAGAGTAAAGTGGTCCTTATTTGTGTTAGTAAACTTGAATTTGTCATCATATAATTTAACAAAGACCTACTCATCAAATTAAAAAAAAAAAACCATCAGATAGAAGTTGCGCAAAAAAACAAAAACAAAAAAAAAAAAAACCCATCAAATAGAATGGTAAAATGTTTTAATGATCATAGAAGTCAAAAAATTACTTCATAACACTCGAACATGTGTAACAATATAATCTCAACACCTGCATGCATACCTAAACATGATTAATTTATTAATCAAAGATAAATTAATTACACAAAATAAATAAAAGCAAGCAACTAAGCAATAACTTAGGAGAAACATGGAGGGGGAGGGGCATGCAATGAGAAGGAAACGTTAAACGTTAAAAAAAAAAAAAAAAAAAAAAAAAAAAAAAAAAAAAAAAAAAAGTTGAGGCAACCCGTTAGTGATGAAGCCATGGAAGGGTGGGGGTTTGAGGGATATATAATATACTCTTATGTATCCAATCTAATTAAGTTTTCTATCACTACTCAAGTTGTATTTTTTAATTCTTAAGTATCCTTACTTTCCCCCTATTCAGAATCTATCAAGTGTCCTTTGCTTATCCAAACTATTACTCCAAACTACAGATCATTAGCAAACTCTATAATTTACTGCCCAAAAAAAAGCAAACTCTATAATTTAACATTATTTTCTAACTTTTTTTTTTATATTATCCAAATTAATAAATAATTATAATTAAATGATGAAATGACGCGTCCATACTCTTTGCTTAGGTGGCGTGCTTCAATGTTTTCGGAAATATATTGTAAATGTATCTCTTTTTGAGCTATTTTTCGATCCGAATCTGATGGTGTAATTTTTTTAATTTTCTGAGAAGTATAGAAAACGTTATATATGATATTGAATATATGACGAAGATTTGTTTTAACCCTGATAAAACTCTAGTGGTTTTATCAATATCTAATTTTACACTGATGAGAATGCTAAGAGTCCTAAATGTTTTACAACCGTTATTTTGTCTTTATTCTCGCCCTTAAAATTCTCGCCTAGATGGTGTGTCTTATTGCTCCCGAAATATGCCTTCTATATATATATAGAATTCAGTTCCGGTGTGAACTCCCCATTATATGTGAACTATACGAACTAACAATCTAGACCATTGTTTTGAAAAATAAACGGTTGAGATCTCACATCCTCACCCCTCAAAAACATATGGACATGGTGTTACGTGTCTCTCTCCTCAAGTTATGGCCAACCACCCCTGAGACTTGATCTCTGCAATGCCACCAGTACCATGGAATAGCTGGTCACCGACCAAAGCTCATCGGAAGTGCCGGCGATGACACGGTGGCTCCCTTGGTCTTCTCCATATACTTTCTCTCTCCTCAAAACACAATAGCGGCAAGGGTAGATGACGATATGGGGTGCCGCACATGAGATGGGGTGCGGGCATGAGAGAGAATTGAAAGGGTGGAGAGAGAAACTGACTTGGTGGGGTGGGTACGGTTGATGGCATCACATACCTGTCACTGTCACGTGTTGCACAGAACAGGGACAGAGAGTGAGCATAACAGTACTTTTTTTTTTAAAGAAAAAATCCGTGCGATTGATTGACGGTTAATATGCATAGTTCGCATATTTCACATTTAACATTAGTTCGGACCAGATCTGAAATATATATATATAATAGAGTTTAGGTAAGAAGGCTGGCTACAGTGAGAAGGAGAGAAGTCATTTGGACCATTAGATCACTCAGATCGTATCAGATTGTACGGCTCAAAACACACGCGTGTTTTTAAGTTTGAGCGACATTTATTAATTTTTTTGTCGGCTTTCTTCTTCAACCCGAGCCCCCGGACTTCCCAGACATATTCAGTGCTCAGTTTTTTCCCCTCATTTATCTCTCCTCTCAACTTTCTCTCTCCTCTCTACTTCCAATGTCCACCACCATTGGTGACGAGCTTCTGTGGTCTCGCGAAGCTCCATCCATCCTATGTAGGAGACAAATATGAACATCGATCTATTTGAGGTCTAAGGTTTTTTTGTTGATTTTTTTGCTTTGGATGTTATATAATTATGCTTAATTTCAGATCTTGGGTTCATAAAATTTTCTTGATTTGTTCTTAGTTGCATGAGTTTGAGCCCGAATTGCGTGGATTGGTTATGATCTCTCGTCTCTTCCTTCCAATTGGGACGATTATGAGGATGAAGGAAGGTGAGAAGGACAAAAAGGCCTGCCAATCATTTTGGGTTATGATGTTGTTAAATTGAAGAGCAAAGGGGCTGATTTTCAGGATTCGAATTATTCTCATCCTTCTTATAATCATACATCGCCTGGTACTGTCCCTCTCTCTCTCTTGTGAAGTTCATTGATGTTTCTTTAGTTGATAAATGATAATGTTGGTTTTGGCTCTGATATCGGTTAATTGTGCTGCAAATTTTGAACCATTGGTCTCATAAGGTGCTAATAAAATTGGAAAAACATATTAGTGAATGAATTTTTGCTTGGTGGGTTGCTTTACACAAGAAAAACGATTACCTAGATTATCATAAGAAGATACTTTGCACAAGAATAAAGTGACTTTATGCATTTGTACAAGTGACCCCTCAGTCCTATTAAAGTGACCACATCTTACCTTAGCAGTTTAGTTTTACTTTTTTGTTGGTTAACTTGACATTATTCCTTGTTCTATCTGCGGGTTTCATTTCTGTCGCTGTTCAATATTAATGAGTTATTCGCCTAGTTGATGTATAAGAGTACAGAGTAAACGATCCCCGCGTATTGCTCAACCATTAGTTATTCAATCATCTTATGTTATAAGTGTCCCTGCAAAGTGTTAGAAGTGACCCCTAATCCTTTTTAAATTTCCACCTTAATCTTATTGTAATTTACTTTGAATTTTTAACTATAAAGTGATCCTTTTTTAACTATAAAGTGACCTCATAATAGTTCATTATAGTGAGAAATGTTTTTGTTGTTGATCAAGTGAATTACCATATTCATTACAGTGAGGAATAGTTCATTATAGATGACATGAGATATGTTCTTGATGATTAGAAGTTGTTGGTGACTTTGTGCATGCATATGACTATGGTATGTACAGTGCTTTGTTACTTTAAGCTGCTTGCTTATGATTTTCCTTTGCGATTTTGTGCAGTCATCAATAATATTTTGCATTGGAATTGAAAAATGTACTCACTTGCTCTTCAAAATCATATAAGTGATCTTACACCCTCTTACAGGTGACCCCTCTTTCTTTATAAAGTGACCCCTCAATCTTTTTTAATTCTTAGTTTGTAGACATTAGCATTGCTCACTCACTATCCTTATTATATGTGTAGTGTGTTTCTTAAGCATTTGCTTGGTGGTTTTCAGGAAACAGAGCAGCTTAGAAGCTTATTGGACAAAGAAATAAGAAAATTGAAGATAAAATTTCAATTGCTACTTGGTGTGCATGTCATTGTGAATTTGGGGTCTGCATGTTTCTCCTTTGTGAAGTTATTAGGCAATTTGAAGCTTATCTCATAGATTCATGAATACATGATCTGAAGTAAAATTGGAGGAAAAAACAAACTGTGAGTACCTCAAGACACTACTTTTCAATGGTATAAGGATTGCCTTTGTGAGACTGTTGAGACTATTTGTGAATGCTAGGATGCTACAGACAACTACTTGTTCTTTTTAGTCTATTAGCTCAATGGTAGAGCATTTGTGCAATGCACAAAAGATGTGGGTTCAAATCCCACATAGACTTGTTATCTTGGATTATTATCATTAGAAGGAAGTGACCCTTCTCCCCTTCTAATGCTCAACAATTAGTAATTCAGTTAGTGTATGCTTTATATGACCTTGCAAAACGTTAAAAGTGACCCCTCTTTGTTTTTAAGATGACCTCTCAAAACTTATTGCAGTTTACATCATAGCAGGTTCCCATGGAAAATTTCGTACTGACTACAACAGTTAGATATACATGCCCATGGAATTGCCCTACACAACAACCAATTTTAATGTAGAGCTAAATGAAACACGTGGTAAATCCTCATACAACCAAAAGTGACTAATTATCAAGTAGTAGCCTATATAGGATTCGAACCTACATTCATTGTGCAAAGCACATTGCTTTACCAATTAAGCTAATAGGCTTCCATATCAATACCGATAGGACATAAGAATGTTTTTCATATATAACAAGCAAAACAGCCAATCAAACTTACAAGTTATCATAAGCTAATTATAAAGTGACCCAAACAACACTTACGAATGACCCTCAAAATAAAAAGTAAAGAGCATAAGAAAGCAGCTTCTCAAACATAAGAAAGTACCTATTCTTGGTTTGTAGTGTTTCCTTCATAATGTTTATTTCGAGCAACGTGAAGTGTTTTATGATGGACACTCTCATTTACTTATTTATAACTAAAAGTGACCCCTTGGACAATCAAAAGTGACCTCTTATACAACCAAAAGTGACAAAACACAGACCGACCATTAACAACTTATTAGAATTTACCATAAGCTAATTAAAATGTGACCCAAATATTAAGAGTCATACTCAAGTAAATAAGCTCATAGCCTATGTAGAATTCGAACCTACATCCTCTTGCGCAATTGCACAATGCTCTACCAATTGAGCTAATAGGTGTTTCAAACTCATCATAAACAATATATGTACGGATGGTCGAAAGTCAGAATACATATATTCACTAATACTAAAAAAGAGTGAAAAGTTATCATGCAAATGCCAAAAAAAAGCAAATTGAATATGGAGAGAAAATTTAAGTGAGCAAACCTGATGTGAGGAGGGAAAAAAGAGATGGAATTGAGATCGCAGCTTTTTTGATCTTCAACTTCATCTCGTCCGAAATTGAAGTGCTCGTTTCAGAGAGGAATTCGATTTTGCGTGAATTTAATGACTTAGAAATCTGAATCTGTTTAGAGAGAGAGAGAGAAAACGCATGAAGAAAAGGAGGGTGAGTAGATAGAAGGGTAAGAAGAGAGAGTGAGAGAACGCTTTTCTTTTTGGAGAGAGAATAGAACGATTTGCCCAATGGAAGCTTTAAATGTCTGTTAAAGTTCGAAAATTTTACATCCGTGCCATTAATAACACGGGTCATCCTACACCGTTAGATTAGTCGATTGGACGGTTAGGATTCCTTCTCACCATCCCATCCTAGGCTCCCTTCTCATCAGATCCCTACTATATATATATATAGGAAGGGTCACATACAAACCTCCCTTAGTATACAAATCATACAAACCCCCTTAATTAATAGGAGCCCTTAGATTAGTTTGATCTAATGGTCATGATAAACTATAAATTCATTAAAATGCAAAGCAAAACTTCATTAACATACAGAATTACAGATTCATTAACATAAAATTACAAATTCATTAAAATCAAACCACAAATTCATTAAACTATAAGCACAAATTCATTAAACTATAAACACAAATTCATTAAAAAATAATTACAAATTCATTATTCAACATAACAGATTCATTAAAAAATAATTACAAATTCATTAAAATATAATTACAAATTCATTAAAATATTATTACAAATTCATTAAAACATAATTACAAATTCATTAAAATAAAAAGTGAAATTCTCTCTCCTCCCACCACCACTACCCACTGCCGCCCCCCCCCCCCCACCAATTTCTCCATCGGCCATCCATCGCCAATGTCGCCCACCCCAGCGCACCACTATACCCTAATTCTCTCTCCTCCATTCACAGGCACTCACTCCTCTCACTGTCTCTCCAACACCCGACCCACAACCTCCAGACACCATCACTCAGGCCACCTGTCAAATCATGCGCCGCCTCACCCCTCACGCTCTTCTCTCTGGCGTTTCTCTTTCCTCTCACTCACACCAAACACTAGGTCATCGACCATGGTTTAGTGGATGGAGACCACATATCCGAGGTCAAAGACCTCAGATCTGTGGACTCCGGCCATTAAGCAGTGGTCGGTAGCCATGATGCTTCTCGAGAAATCGACGACCAAATAGAGCAAAGAAAAACAGCGAGAAAAGAGAGATCGGGGGCGCCGGATAGAGAAGAAAGGGCCGACGATCGACGGAGCTAAGAACGACGAGGAGAGAGATAGAGCGGCGAGGAGAGAGAGAGCGGCGAGGAGAGAGAGAACGCGACAAGGAGAGAGAAAGTCCCACCGGAGAGGAGAGAACGACTGCCGGAGAAGAGAGGGGGGCTGCCGGAGAGGAGAGAAGGTCTGCTGGAGAGAGGAGGTGAGGAGAGAGAGTGAAGAGTAGGAGAATGGTGGCAAATGAAAAAAAAACCAGTATTTATAGCTAGGGTTTCAAACGTTTAAAAATACGAAAATGTCCCTCACTTAAATGAAAAATTGACCAGCGTGTCCCTACCTTTTTAATTAATTACCAGTGTGTCCTATTTTTCCTTATAATAGATCTGAGCCTTTAAAGTTTAAATCCAACGGTTCAGATGGGATTTGAACTTTAAGGGGGGGTTTGTATAGGAGCCTTCACTTATATATAATTGATTGATTAGTACACCAACACCGCCCAAACTCGGGATTATTCAAAGTAATACCATAGAGAAAAAAATATAGCCAAAACTTAAATTTTGAAAGCCATCCTCCACGGTAATAATATCCTACTTTGAGACAATTCGTATTGGTTAGACCTGCATACAACTAAGTTGGCTAGTCCAAGCGCGCCACAAAATGCCTTCCGCTCTCTCGGCGCTAATCCACTCCAAGTTACCGTTTTTTTTTGAACTCATTCACTATTGCGAAGCCACGTGCTCTTGACTTGATCCATTCCTTTCTTTCTTCTTTTTTTTTTTAAAGTGGTCCTTATACTCCTTAATAACTTCCTTTCACATTTATTTGAAGTTTTATTAATTTTATTTCTTTTTTTATGAACTACTCTTTCATGTTACATATTTTTTATGAATTATTGGTTTGTTAACCATGAACTATTAAACTATTTCAAACGAACCTGACGCTTGTAACTTATTAATTATTAGGTTATTTCAAATAAACTTTACGCTTATAGTTTATGAACTATTATGCTATTTTAAATGAATATTAGGCTATTTCAAATGAACATTGTGTTTACGACATATGAACTATTAGACCATTTTAAATGAACATTGCGTTTACGACTTATGAACTATGAGACTATTTTAAATGAACATTGCGTTTACGACATATGAACTACTTATTAGGCTATTTTAAATGAATATTGTGTTTACCACATATGAACTATTAGGCTATTCTTAATGAACATTACGTTTACGACGTATGAACTACTATTTGGCTATTTTAAATGAACATTGTGTTTACGACGTATGAACTATTAGGCTATTTTAAATGAACATTGCGTTTACGACTTATGAACTATTAGGCTATTTTAAATGAACAATGCGTTTACAACGTACGAACTATTAGGTTATTTTAAATGAACAATGCGTTTACCACGTATGAACTATTAGGTTATTTTAAATGAACATTGCATTTATCGCTTATGAACTATTAGTCTATTTTTAATAAACATTGCGTTTATCGCATATGAACTATTAGTCTATTTTTAATGAACATCGCTTTTATCGTTTATGAACTATTAGTCTATTTTTAATGAACATCGCGTTTATTGCTTGTGAACTATTAGTCTATTTTTAATGAACTGCGCTTATCGCTTATGAACTATTAATCAATTTTTAATGAACATCGCGTTTATCGCTTATGAACTATTTTTCTATTTTTAATGAACATTGCGTTTATCGCTTATGAACTATTAGTCTATTTTTAATGAACATCGTGTTTATTGCATATGAACTATTAGACTAATTTTAATGAACCTTGTGTTTATAACTTATGAAATATTAACTATTTTTAATGAACAATTAGTTTAATGGCTATGAACTATTAGGCTATTATTTATGAACTAAAGAGTATTAAGTAGGAACATTAACTAAGTTAATTATGAACCTTTGATATTATATTAGCAAATGTTAAATCAAAAGCAATAGAAATCAAAAGAAAGAAAAAAAACTAAAAAAAAAAGAAAAAAAATTGAGATCTCGTGTTTCATCATCATCAGCGTATGTTCCACTTCCACCATGGCCATGGCAGTTGGCACACTGCGATTGTGAACAATGAGCATACCAACCACCACACTTCCAACTCCTTCTCCCCATATACAGTACCGCCACTCTCTCTCCTCCACCACCCAGCCATACTCGCCTTCCTTTCCAGCCACCGCGAAACCCTCTCAATTGGTTTTATTTTCTCTCTCTTCTTGAAGATAATGAAACCCCCTCAAATTGGGACTTGATGAGCACTAAAAATCAAGAGGACTCCATCTATACCAATTTCGTGATTTAATTTTTGAGTTTGAGGTCTCAAAAAACTGATTGGAATCCATGACCATGAGAGTTTAAGAGGAGAGAGAAAGTAATTTTTCTTGCGGCAGGTGAGAGAAGACAGACAGTAGGGGAGAGATACGTATATGACGTAAATGACCCCCGCGTTTTCGATAATTACTAAACTGCCACCTTGGTCCATCCAAGATGGCTGGCCGTAGGTCCATATAAAAAAAAATTGCACATGATTAAAAAACAAAAAAGGGTATACTCAGAAAAACAACCGAAGAGGGCGAAACCAAATCCAATTTGGTACGGACATGGCAGAAAAAACCGCGCCATGCTTGAATTTGCATATCTAAATTCTTCCGTTGTAATATCTCTATCTCCTTCACACCCCCAAAATTCTCTCTCCACCGATATGCCACTTCACTTCAACACCTAAATTTATACCCCCAATTTTACAAATTCAAGCTTCGCTTCTCTCATAATTTTGCCCTAATTTATACAATTCTTAAAAATTGGTCCCAAATTAGGGCTAATTTCTGCTCTTTCTCACTTTGCGGATTGCTGAGTTTTGTGGCGGAGCTTCGGCCCGCCATAGTTACTGAAGCTTAAATGGGTCGGTCTCGTGCTGTTCCTCACACTAGTGATGATGATCCTAGCCAAAGGTCTGTACTTTTTTAATTCCAACATTTTGAGAAAAGCTTTCAATTTGCTTACAACTATAATTTGGAGGTTTTTGAGAAGTAAAGTTGTTGTTTTTTGCAATTTGATTTTGTTTTCTGTAGTGTCTTTGAGTGCTGTTTGCTATGGTTTAGTGTTTTTATTGCTCTAATTTCAAGAAGTATGTTGAATTATATGGTGTTTGATTGTGTTAATCGTGAAGTTTGAGAGAGGAACTTGGGGAACTTCAAATTTGAGTGCTAAGTTGCAATTCAGGTGAGCTGAATTGAAATGATATGGTTTCATGCTTTGTTTCGGCTTTGGCATCGACATGACAAGTTGGGGTTAGATGTAGAAAATGCGAAAGAATGGCCTTTATTGGAAGTTTCTAATCATAAAAATGCCTCCTTGAAATCAAAGTAAGTGTCTTTGTTTTAGGCTTGGTGGAAGAATTGTATGAGAAAATTAAGGGTAAACACTAATTCTGTGTCTCGTGATGCTCGAGGAGAGGTCTTCGTTTTGAAACAATCGGCTTATGTTTTATATGTCATGGATTAAGAGACATCCACAGTGGATTTGTTATGAGAGTTATTAGTGAAATATGGTGCAGGAGGGTAGTTCACAGCTATGTTGGGGGATGACAACTTGATAAGTCAGAACAGTAAAGATTTTATTTGAGAACAAGGAGATAAAATCTTTAAACCAGTACTTTAAGCGGTTCCACTTGGGCAAGCAAGTTATGGTGTGGGATAGGGATTAGAGTTGTCATCTAGACCCAAAATAGCTGTAACTCTTCCAAATGGCTGCATGGATTCTTGATGGCATCATCTTACAAGCACATGGGATATAAAATTCTAGGTCACTTGCATAAATACCTTGCAAGCATGACTTTAACATCAACTTGTAGTTCGGTTATACAATAACAAAGCTTTCTAAGTGATGATATATGACAAGTGCCCCCGAAATTGTCGTCATTGTCGTGTTTAACATTCATATGACCAAGCAGCATATGGTAAAGAATTCCATATTCATTATAGTCTCACGGAGATGCAGAATACTTTAAATATACAAATCTAAACCATGACTACATGCAACCCTTGACCTCATCTTTTATGCAGCCACCAAAAAAGTAGTTACCTACTATATGACACTATTTAGAGGTTCTGTGTCAACAGAAAGGGTTAAATCAATTGGCAGTCAAAGTTGTAATTTCATTACAAAATCGGAATTGTGACATCTAAATTTCCTTATAAATGCAAAAAAGCTGTAGTGAATAACATATTCCTATATTGAAACTTCTTGTAATAGAGAATATGCTTTAGGCTTATGTGTTTGAAAAAGGGTCTAAATGCTTGTAGAGGATGAGAACGTGCGTGAGGCTAAACCTGTTTACAATTATAACTCTGCCCCATGATATAGAAATTACAAATCCTGGTCATTTGGAAGTCCCGTCTGCTTGTAGGTTGTGACTGTTCTTTTTGTGGAAGAAACTGTGGACCGAGTAATTATTGCTAGTTTGTACATCTCGGCGCCTTAATCAAATGTAGTTTGTTCATTACATGTTATTGTAGAAATTTTAAGATTCTAACTGTAAATGGAATCAAGTAGATGGAAAAGGAAATGGGCAGATTTAGAATGTGGCTACTTGGATCTATTCATTGTTGTCACATGCATAGAGGAGGTATTTGCAAATACTATCCTTACAACAACAAAAACAACCCAATAAGGATTCCACCGAGGCCATGGGGAGGTACGCAACCTTACTCCTAGGGCCCTAGCTAGTAAAAGATTTTTCTCTGATAAACCGTTTTTGAGTTTTAAAGTTTGAAAATAGTTGAAAAGAATTGAATGATTAAAATTTAGAAGAATGACTCAATGAATGGATGGAGGAAATAATCACTCAATTAATAAAAATAAATAAATAGATTAGCAAATAAGTACATTAATAGACTAGTAAATAATAATATAGAAAAATAGATATGCGCACAAAGAAAAAGCGGAAGACAAAAGCAGGGAAAAAAATGGGAGCACACTCGAGAACTCTAAAATGGAGAAGCATAGCTGGACCCCCTCTACCTAGGATCCTTTACATGTGTCCTATTGCGCCAAATTTTGTTATTAGGGACCATGTCCTTGGTGAGCTGTACTAGAGTAGAAGGGCCAAGTTTTGTGTGATAACCTCTCCCTAATTCTTCTTTGGTCGCCCTGTCCCTTCTCTTGTTGTCCCTATGTGTGATATTCTCACACCTCCTCACTGAGCGTTTGAATGTGTCCTCCTAACATGTCCAAACCACCTAAGCCTCCTCTCCTGCATCTTACTCTTAATGTCGGCCACCCCACCTTATCTTTTAACACTTTATTCTTGTTCTTATATCTTCTTGTAAGGTTGCATATCCAAAGAAGCATACTCATCTCGCCCATTCTCATCTTTTGCACACGAACTTCGTTAATAAGCCAACACTTTGTCCCATAGAGCATGGTCCGTGTAATGGTAGTACAATAGTTTTAACCCTCCAATTTGAGTGGTATTCTTAGTCACATAAACTCCCGAGGCACTTCTCCATTTTTAACCACCTTGCGTTGATATGGTGAGTTATGTCGTCATCAGTCTCACTCTCACATAATTGTTGGGGGAAAACTACGGTATTTACCCACAATCACAACAATAGATAATCGGAAATATAAAGTGCAAGAAGCCAAAAACAACACAAACAATTTTACGTGGAAAACCCCTCTCAATTAGGGGAAAAACCACGGTGCGGATCTCCACGCACTAAAATATAATCCACTATGATAATCAAGAGTACAAAGGTAACAATTACAAGATCAAACAACAAGTAGACTATCTATCTTTGGTACTAGTACAAATTGACAAACCCTAGCTCGATTTGGTACTCCCACAAACCCAAAGATACACCCACAAATACCTGTTGATGACCGATCCGAGTACTCTGATTATCTTCACCCGAACAAGCCGCACCACCTAGTTGAGAACAACCTCTTGGAGAACACCCTCTGTCTCTCGCTATTGTCTACTGCTCAGTGTGCTGCTCCCTTTCCCACGGCTGTTTATTCCAGCAACTAAACAAAAGACCAAGGCCTTTTATTTCCCACCTTTAGCTTCTAATAGAAGCTTACTTCACGACAACAGAGCCACAAAATCTTCTTTGTGGGGTTGACCAATCAAGCCATCTAAAGCCCACTTAAAAGACAAACTCACGCAGCAGCATATCACCGAAAACAGTTCGGTTCAACTTTTCTTCTTTTTCTCATTTTCCTTTTCTTTTTGTTCTATTTTATTTTCTATACAAACTAAAATAAAATAAAACACAACTAAATATTATTTGGTAGTTGGGGCGTTACCTCAACAGTAATAGATCCTAGGTACTTGAAAGTTGAAACAACCCACTTCAAAAAAGCTTCGGTACCAATCTTAATCACCAGACCAGAGGAAACCGTATGCCTCATGAAGCTACATTAGTATCCGTCCAAAACCCTAACTTGTTAGTTAATACCTCTCTCGTTTAGTCCACCAAAACAATATCGTTAGCAAATGACATACACCATGGCACATCTCCCGAATAATTGTTGCGAGCTCCTCCATGACTGTTCCAAACAAGAAGGGCATCAACAATGATCCCTAATGCAGCCCTATGTTGAAATCGCCTCATGTTGTCCTCACCGTAGTCTTTACACATTGATAGTTTAATACATATCCTTATTAACTTGTACATAGGCGATATGAACCCTGTTGGATTACAAACACCTCCACAAGACTTCTATTGGTACCATGGCCTTCTCTAAATCAATGAATATCATGTGCAACGACATGGAAATGGAGGGGTGAACCAAACAAAAAATTCAGGAGATGTTACAATTTAGTGCGAGCTAACTGAACCTATTAGATGTTTTTCCGAGAAACTTTATGAAATGAAACACCATTCCCTGAGCAAACTTGATTCCTGTGTAAACAAATGACACATTTCCGATATAATGATGCTTGATATTATTTACTCTTTCTCCTCTTCCTTTCTTGCACCGGGGGTCGGAATTTAAAAGTTTTATTCCTGATTTCTCCCGCATTGCTTTCTTTTTAAAGTCTATCAAGATTTGAATCAGGAAATTCTAAAAAGGAAGTACATCCGCCTAAAAATAGCTTCCCTTTTTTGGTTATCAGTGACGCAATAAAATAATGTAAGGTGTATGAGTGCAATCAGAGTTGGGCTGTTATTGTGAGGAGGCAGTGCTGGTTGAGCTTCAGCTCTTGATATAAAGAGTAGAATGAGGTCACTCAGGCATTGTCAATGATCCATCATTTGTTAAAAAAATAAAATAATAATAATTACCTCCAGGGTATCGTCTTGGCATATTAGATAATTCAACACAGAAGAACAGTATGTCAAATCTTCATCTAGAATGTGATGTTGTTGACGCTGAGAGGTGTGTACTTTGCTTCTGATGCATCTAAATTTGTGCTGCTAATCTTCATTTTGAATATAGTAGTACATTGGTATTTCCAGGTAATCATGTTTATGATATTTGCTTTGTCCTGTCATGATGTCATAGATCATTCTAACTGTCTGGAAAATCGAGTCAATGCACTTTAACTAGTTTTTTTGTGGGTTATGGAAAATCCTGGTAGATATTGGTTATATTCTTTGACAAGTTCAATCAATGCTGTCTTAACTGTGTTTTTGACACTGATGGGACTTGGGTGAGAGCGAAGCATCAACTTGGGTTTCTGTTTGCTAAAAGTATCCTAACAGGCTAATACAAGATCTTGTTGAAGTTCGTTTGATATATTCTTATTTTCTTTTTACATCACTGCTCAGCAATCTCACTGGATCTATCTTACTCACATGGTTTGAAATTTTCTACTTGATCTATTGCTTTGCCTCTTTTATTTTTATTTTTATTTTTATTTTTATTTTTATTTTTATTTTTATTCTCATATTGAGATATTTCATAGGATTGAGAGAACTTTTGGGAGTCGATTGAGATTCAAATAAATTGACATACTCCACAAACTTTGAAATGATTGATAGTGTTTTGTTAGCTTAGAGGATTTTTTTCGACTTTAGATTTCATCGCTTGTGATAAGTCTAGTGTCTGATTTCTACTTTCTTACAACAACATAATCAATACAGCCTCTTTGCAATCAAAGGGATAAGAGTGTATAGTTGAAAACCCTGTACCCCGCCCAAGGCAAGAGTGTGATGAGGGGCAATGGGGTTAAGCTATGGTCTACTACGGTTAAAGCATTGTAAAATCACCCTCCCTTATTTCCTTAGTGTCTAGACAATATTTCCAAGGGACATTCTATAACTGCCTATTTTTCTACCTCTAATCGATTTGCCATATGAGAGAGACTGCAACAATTTTTGTCAAGAACAAAGAGAAATGCATATAGGATATGCAGAATTTATAGGGATTTACCCCAACAGGGTATGTAGTTATATTCTTCATGCCATAATTTTTATCGTTGATATTTCATGTTTGACTATCATTATTTGTGTGTCTGTGAGTGTTTATTCTTTCTTTCCTTTTTGGGGGTGAGTAGTATTGGACTACTGGTGCTAATTATGTTATTTTACTATGGTGTGAAAATCTGGACCAATCACTTTATCCTGGAAAACTTGAGTTCTGGATTCTGCACAAGTGCTGAGCAAGGCTATAAATATCTGGTGAAAACGTTTCTAACATGGAACAAAATGGTGAGAACTGAAATTTGAGCTAGTGATACACCCCATCTGCAGGAACGTTGTTGACCTTGAGCAAGTCCCAAAACCAAAATAAAATAGGAAAATGAATGCTAATATGCTGCAAAACCGAAAAAATTGTCCATTGGATTCATTTTGAATCTGATACAGTCTATCTTGTCTTGTCTGCATCTGGATTAAGTCTTCTTCCTCCCTCCTTGGCATTCATTCTTGTGTTAGGGGATTGTTTGTAATTGGTTCCTTTTGGTTGTGGTTGTCTATCAGTACCTTTTTTCTTATTTATGGTCAAGCAATGATGTACGTCGTCCCCCCCTCCCTCCCCTCCTGCTTTTTGCTTCTTTTTTCTGCAATGCATGATATTGAGTTTTTCTTATTTGTTTTTAGTAGATCTAAGAGGAAAAGGGCAGCCTCAAGTGTAGAGAATGTAGAGTCTGCAACAGCAGGTATATTGATGATACAGATGCTGTTGAATTTTGATTATTATTGACCATCTTTAGTAATAGAAACATATAGTTTTCTTGCTAACGCTCGTCTTTTATCTTCTAGGTCAAGGCATAAGTGATGGGAAGGCACTGTATCACTGTAATTATTGCAACAAAGATATCTCAGGGAAGATTCGTATAAAGTGCGTAATATGTCCAGATTTTGACCTCTGCGTTGAGTGTTTTTCTGTTGGAGCTGAGGTGAACCCTCACAAGAGCAATCATCCATATCGGGTTATGGTAAACATTGTTAAGCTTTTCAAGTTCTACAATTTTGGCCCCTTCTTTGCCTTCCTTTTTGTGGACTTGGCTTTATTTAGAAACTTGGTCTTGTCTTAGGTGTTTATCATTTGTGTCACTTCTACAGGATAATCTATCATTCCCACTTATATGCCCTGATTGGAATGCAGATGAAGAGATATTGCTCCTAGAGGTATTGCTATATGGCTGAACTTATTCTATATGGTTTGAGCATTACTACTTCTACCAACAAGAAACTAGTATTGATCCTCTGAGAGTTTTTTTTTTAGATAAGAAAAAATTTTATTCATTAAATGTCGAAAGAATACAAAATGGAGGACAAGTTATCCTCGAAATGAAACAAAATATCTACAAATCACGCCAATGGCGTTGGACAACCGTAAGCAGAACACCCTTAAAGGCGCCCGCTGCCTTAGCCCAAAGGGAGGCCAAGAAAACTATATGATCCCAAACACAATCAATATTCTTCCTAGATTTGGAGAAAATCCTCGAATTCCTCTCCAACCAAATGCACCATCGAGTAGCCGTGCAAGCACACCTCCATAACACCCTACCCTCCTTGTCCCTCCTCATTGCAGAGAACCGTATCTGTAAGAATTGGCCAATCGTAGCTGGGCACACAAACGGTTCCCCACGCAGCAACCTATCCCATAAGGACCTAGCAAACCCGCATATCACAAACAAGTGCAAACAATCCTCCTCATCGTGACGACACATAACACACATCCCTGGCCGAAGAGACCAGCCAGGCCTCCGCCGCTGTAGCATATCATGGGTATTTAACTTACCAAGCAACAGAGTCCACCACTACTAGAAAACAGACATTTTGCTACCGATACAATCGATCGCTAATGGGCTCAAATCGGTCGCAAAAAGGATTTTGCGACCGATAAGCGACCGATTTCAGTCGGTCGCAAATAACCTGGTGGCTAAATTATATTCGGTCGCTGGAAAATAGCGACTGATTTCCGTCGGTCGCAAAATTGGTTTTTCGAATTAAAAAAAAAATTCCAGATTAACAACCAAATAATTGGCTGCTAATCTGGAATTAAAAGTACTAAACATTCCTGGAACATTTGCGCCAAAAAATAAGACATTTCTGGAACATTGAACTCCTAAATCCAAGACACAATCTTTTCTCCAGAAACTTCAAAAGACAGTCACATTGACATCCTTTTTTTTTTTTTGCTAGTGCATTGACATATCTAACAACTCCACACAATAAACCAGAATCATAAGTTATAAATTATCAAAGAAGAAAATTGTAAAAGCTAAAAAATTAAACAAGTAGATCTGGAAAAAGAAATCTACTTGTTAATTGCAAAACCTGTAAGATATGAACCATCTGATACAATTAGATCTAAAACAAACGAACCTATAACCAAAAACTAAAAAAAAAATTGAACATATCTACAACAAACTGAAGATTAGAGATAGAAAACGAGAACCCTATTTTTACTTTCCACAGTAACAAAAACAAAAGCCTAATTTTACAAATAAAACAAACCTTCTAAAATTGAAAACCTAGATCTACCCCATGAGCCGTCTACAACGAAGTTATTGAGGTCGATGGCGAATTGAAGAGCATCGTGGTGGAGCTTCGTGCCGAATTGAAGAGCGTCGTGGTGTTCTTCTTCAGTTTTTTGTCTTCTTCTTTTGAAGATGAGAGGGAATAATGAAGGAAAGAGAAAAATAGGTTGATGGAGATGGTGAGAGATAGAGAGAGAGAGGGGTGGATGATGGAGATGGTGACAAATAAAATTCAGGAAGCAGTAAGGTGAGGGGGAGAGCCGGTGAAGGAGAAGTCAGGTGAGAGGAGAGGAGGAGAGAGAGAGGGGGGTGACTGTGAGGGTTATTGTTAGAGTTTTTGGTTAAGAAGCTTTTATAGTTAGGGTTTTAGGTATAAAGAAAATGGGGAAAAAAAGCGGAAAACAACATTAATTACGAAGTCGCCATTTTGCGACTGAAATAGCGACCGACTTTCATATCGGTCGCTAATTATAAAGAAGTGCGACTGACTGTTTGTCGGTCGCTATTTTCGGTAGCAAAGAGGCGTTTTTCTTGTAGTGCACACAAACGCACGCACCTTAAGAGGAACCTTACACTTCCAAACATACGTGGACAGAGGGAAGTATGGGAATTGAGAGGGAAGGCTAAGTTGAAGAAGGAAGGACTTGCAAGAGAAGACCCCAGAGGAATCCCTAATCCAAGTCCGAGAGTCGTCCCTAGGGACGAGCAGAGTAGTGCCATTGTGCCAAGAACACTCAAGAGGGAGTCAAGCTCCTCCATCTCTCTACATGTGGTGATTGATCCTCTGAGAGATGGGTCTGACATTATGCTACATGTGGCTTTTACCATGCTTATAGTATTCATTTTTGTGCATATGCTTGCTATCACAAGCAGAGTTGTTGTCTAAATCCTGTATACTGAATTTTTGCTCTCCACGTGTGCAGGGGATTGAAATGTATGGACTTGGTAACTGGGCAGAAGTCGCTGAGCATGTAGGAACAAAAAGCAAATCAGAATGTATCAGTCACTATAATACTGTATACATGAATTCTCCATGCTTTCCTCTTCCGGTATGATTGAATGGTTCAACCCAAAATTCTTACTCAAATGTATATTTTACAAAGGAATAGACCCTCAACCTCAAATGTTCATATCTTTCCAGGACCTGTCTCATGTTGTTGGCAAGAATAGAGAGGATCTCCTTGCTATGGGTAGAGAGCATAATGACCTTAAAATAGGTTAGTTTGTGACTCTGGATTACTTTCTAAACTTTCCAAAGATCAAGATCTGAGGGAGCAAGCTAAAATGGAACTGGAAGGAGAAATCTGAAAATGAACAAATTTTCTATTGAACTGTTTTCTCCTGCATTTTTCCTGATGCTTCTAGAATTTCGTGGTCAATTAGCTGTACTGATATTTTTATTTTTTGAAAAATGAGACTCTGATATGCTTTTCTTTTTGTTTTGGCTTTATCTTCGGTTTCTTGTGTTAATGGCTGCTTTGCCTGATGTTCTCTAATTTCTAATTTTCTAATTGTACAGCTCTTGGAGATGTTACATTGAAAGAAGATTCTCCAACAACAACAACAACAACAACGACCCAGTAAGTGTCCCGCCTAGGGCGGGGTCTGGGGAGGTCCAGATGTATGCAGTCTTACCCCTAACTAGTCGCCTAGAAGAGAGACTGTTTCCGAAAGACCCACAAAAACCTTTTTTTTTTTTTTTTTTCGAAAATGCATTTGAAAACGTTCTTTTTTTTTTTTTTTTTTTAAAGCAATAAAGAATGATCAAAAGGGCAAGGGAAGTAAATCAGTAAACATACTAACACAAGATTCTACTTACTGAGCAACATAAAGTGAAGGAGACGCTACAGGCTATAAACAAACTGAATCAACCTCTAGTACTAGCCAATGCACCACCCTCATCTAACGCGGATCCTCTACACGGATCCTGCTACGCCATACTCTCCTATCTAGGACCAAGTCCTCGGTAAGATCTAGACGGGTCAAATCCTGCCTGATTACCTCTTCCCAAGTCTTCTTCGGGCGTCCTCGTCTTCGTTTACAATCTCTAAGTGTAATTCTCTCACACCTTCTCACCGGTGCATCACGATGTCTCCTCCTCACATGCCCAAGCCACCTAAGCCTTGTTTCTCGCATCTTGTTGTCGATATCGGTCACTCCCACCTTGCCTCTCAACACTTCGTTCCTAATTCTATTTCTTCTTGTAGAGTTGCACATCCAACGAAGCATCCTCATCTCGGTCACCCGCATCTTCTGCACATGCACCTGCCTCACCGGCCAACACTCCGCCCCATATAGCATAGCTGGCCTGATGGCTGTACAATAAAATTTGCCTTTAAGTTTTAGTGGGATTTTTCTGTCACATAGAACTCCCGTTGCACTCCTCCACTTTAGCCACCCTGTTCTGATACGATGAGTCACGTCATCGTCAATCTCGCCGTTGCCCTGTATGATTGAACCGAGATATTTGAAACAATCCTTCTTCGGTACCACCTCCGTACCAATCTTAATCTCCATATCCGAGTCAACCCCATCTCTTGTGAATTTGCCTTCCAAGTACTCGGTCTTTGTCCTACTTAGCTTGAATCCCTTTGATTCTAGTGTGTCCCGCCAAAGTTCCAATTTGGCGTTAACACCTTCTGTAGTCTCGTCTATCAGAACAATGTCGTCGGCAAACAACATACACCAAGGCACATCCCCCTGGATAGTCTTAGTGAGCTCATCCATGACGGTTGTGAATAAAAAGGGACTCAACGATGACCCTTGATGTAACCCAATATCTATAGAAAATTGCTCAGTTTCCCCTCCTGTAGTCCTGACACTAGTCCTCACTCCTTCATACATATCCTTAATCATTCGGATATAGGCGACTGGAACCCCCTTGGCTTCCAAGCACCTCCACAAAACTTCTCTGGGTACCCTGTCATACGCCTTCTCCAAATCAATGAAAACCATGTGCAAGTCCCTTTGTCTCTCTTTGTAGTGCTCCATAGAACGTCTAATTAGATGAATCGCTTCCGTTGTTGACCTCCCTGGCATGAAACCGAATTGGTTCTCCGAGATTAGAGTACTCTTCCTTAGTCTCTTCTCAATCACTCTCTCCCATAGCTTCATGGTGTGACTGAGTAGCTTAATACCCCTACAGTTGTTGCAGCTTTGGATATCTCCTTTGTTCTTGTATAGAGGAATCAATGTGCTGAGTCGCCACTCCTCCGGCATCCTTGCGGATTTAAGGATCACGTTGAAAAGCCTAACTAACCACAATAGACCTTCTTCCCCCAAACGCTTCCATACCTCTATGGGTATCTCATCTGGTCCTACTGCCTTCCCACTCTTCATCGTCCGCATGGCCCCTTTGATTTCTTCCTTCGTAACGCGACGACAAAAGCTGTAGTTGCGGTATTGCTCGGATGTGGTAAGGTCTCCCAACGAAATGGCTACGTCTCCAACGTTGTTAAAGAGCTCATTGAAATACTCATGCCACCTCCTCTTGATGTTCGCGTCATCCACAAGAACTCTCCCCGCCTCATCCTTAATACAACGAACTTGATCCAGGTCTCTGGTCTTCCTCTCCCTAGCTCTCGCCAACCTGTACACATCCTGTTCTCCCTCCTTAGTGGCCAATTTTTGGTACAGGCTCTCATATGCTTTACTTTTGGCTTCTGCTACTGATTTCTTTGCCTCCTTCTTTGTCGCTCTGTAGACTTCCCGCTTCTCCACCCTTTCCTCATCTATAGTGCTATCCATTAGGGCTTTATAGGCAACCTTCTTAGCCTTCACCCTGTTTTGAATATCCTCACTCCACCACCAGGATTCCTTCTTGCTACTTCCTATCCCTCTTGCAACTCCTAAAGTCTCCTTCGCCGCATTCCTAATGAGATCCGCCACCCCTGCCAACATTTGACTCGCGTTACCTTCTCTTCTCCAGATGCTATCCGACTCAACTTTTGCCCTAAATTGACTCCCCCCGATTCCTCTAAGATTCCACCACTTGATTTTGGTGCCATTGTGTGCACTTCTCTTCCTCTTCCACCCCTTCATCTCAAGGTCCAAAACGACCATCCTATGTTGGGTCGACACACACGCACCTGGTAAAACCTTGCAATCCATGCACGCCCCTCGGTCGCCACGCCTAACAAGAATGTAATCTATTTGGTGGTGCTGTTTCTAAAAGTAACAAGGTGCTCCTCTCTTTTGTTGTAGAAGGAGTTGGTTACCATTAGGTCATACGCAGTCGAAAAATCTAAGACCGCCGTGCCACCTTCGTTCCTAACTCCGTACCCGAACCCTCCATGAGCACCAGAATACCCATCCGACGTGGCCCCTATGTGTCCATTGAAGTCTCCTCCTACCAGGAGTTTCTCACTAGGGGGAACCTGCTGAATAACCTCATCTAACTCCTCCCAGAAGCGACACTTAAGTTGCATATCCAACCCTGCTTGCGGTGCATAAGCACAAATGACATTGAAGGTCTCCTCCTTCACCACCACCTTGATAGACATAATTCTATCATTGGTTCTCTTTACCTCTACAACATGTTGTTTAAGCTCCTTGTCAACTAAGATCCCGACCCCATTCCGTTGACTCACACACCCTGAATACCAAAGTTTGAATCCATTGATCTCTTTTACCTTGGCGCCTGACCACCTCGTTTCCTGGACACACACGATATTAACCTTATATTTTTCTAAAACCTCCACTAACTCTAGAGTTCTTCCCGTGAGTGTCCCTACATTCCATGTGGCAAACCTCAATCTATTTGCCCCAACTCTCCCCCTACGAGACCCCGATCTCACCAGAGGACTGGCCCTAACTCTACCACTAGAAGTCAAAGACGCCACACCGACCGAAGCAATAGTCAAGCAGTTAACTCAAAATAATAACTAGAAAAGCCATGAAGCTAGGTAAATAGCTGCGCACCAAAGGTTAGGTAACGCAAATCGTAACTATATAACAAACCACGTCTATGCTTGCAAACCAGATTTCCTACAATATTAGTAATAGTCCTAATACGACGATAATAATAATAGTGATAATAATAATGATATAAATGGTAATGATAACAATAGTATCCACTACCACCACAAAGGCAACGACAACCACTAATAATACTACATACAATAACAACCGAACAATGGTACAAGTAACTTAATATCAATAAACGCAAAACTATTAGTTAAATAATACTACGACTACTATTATAATACTAATAATACTAGTAATAGTAGTAACAATAATATTAATAATAATAATACTAATAATAATAATAATAGTACTAATAATACTACTACTACTAAATAAGCTAGAGGTACCAACAAAACAAACACAAGCACACAAACCAGCAATCAGTACCACACAGCAAATTTCACGTGCTAGAGTCAGAGAAGTCAACAACAAGAATAATAAATAATAAAGTGAGGGTCAAATCCAAGCACAAGTGAGAAGTCAACAACACACGCTAGGGGCCTCGGATCTGGTGGGGGTACGGCGGTGCTTACCACGGCGCTACTACCTGTTTCCGGCGAGGTGGCGACGTGCTGGTTGCGTGTGGTGCTGTTCGTGGTCGGCGGCTTCCCGACTGGCGAGGGGATGCTACTCCGACCTCCCGACTGGCGTGATAGTCCACGACGGTGGGATTTCGCCGAGGGACAATTTGGGCCTTCAAGCGAAGTCGCCGGACTCGACTTTCCAGATCCCGGCAAGTCGAGGTCGGCGAGCTCGAAATCTCCGGCCGATCATTGTTCCTCCACGGCGATGAAGTGTCGCCGGTGGTCAATTGGGGCCTCCGACGAAGTGATCGGAGGTCCACTCACCCCTAAAAGGGTCGGCGGTCGCCGACCTTTGTATATCGGCCGGCGATCACCGACCTTGGGGGGGGGGGGGTTGGGGGGGGAGAGAGAGCAAGAGAGAAGGAGAGAGAGAGGGAGCGAGGACTAGAGAGCTAGCGAGCTAGAGAGAGAAAGTTGAGAGAAGGATCGAGAGAGAGAGGGAGAGGAGAGGGAGAGAGCGAGAGAGAGAGAAAGAGAGAGCGTGAGCTAGATCGGGGGGGGTTGGATGGTGGTGGTGGTGGAAGGAGAGAGAGAGAGAGAGAGAGAGAGAGAAAGGGGGGAGGGGTTCACTGACCGTTGCCGGTGCCGGCGAGCGAGAGTGTCGAGCGAGAAATCGAGGGCGAGAGTGCGAGAGTTTAGAGAGAGAAGCAGAAAAATCGAGTACGGTCTATTTTCACTGCCCTTTTAACTTGGTTTCTAGATAATGTATTTCTAATATTATGTTATGATGTTTGTCAAAGGATTGAAGAACCACGACAAGAAGCTACAGGCATCAGGTCTTCACAGGGTGGTAATGATCTCGACAGTCATATGAGTTTGTGCCTTTATGCTAAACATCAAGTCCATGTGAACTTACTTTCTCTCTATATAAATAGATGTAGGTTCTGGGGTGAGCTCTACAACAACAGGGGGGGTTATGACCAATACCACAGCAACCAAGGATGAGAGTAATGACATCAAAGTTGAAGGTGCAAATCCTACATTAGAGAATAGGTCGTTTATTGTTATAACAGTTGCCAGCAATACCTGCTGTCTGTGGTGTATGGATGTCGTTAGGTTTTATGATGTCATATATTTGGTGTAGGGCTTCTCAAGCTCCAACCTTCTAATGATTTCTTGCCTTCATTCTTAAGTAGTTGGATTGATCCTCAATGTTATAAGTTGTGATGATTAGTTTCATGTCGGCACATGGTTTGTCTAACCTAGCCAAGAAAATGATCAATTTCACTAACCAAAGGCTGTTACTGTCGTTCTTGTTATGGTTATACAGATTCTCATCCAGACAGGAGCGTCGGAGAAAAGAAACCAAGAACATCAGCAGACGAAGGACCTCTGGTTAAGGATTTGAGTGGCTACAATCCCAAGAGACAAGAATTTGAGATTGAATATGATAATGATGCTGAACAGTTGCTGGCAGATATGAAAACTGACACAGAAGCTGAACGTGAATTAAAGCTGAGGGTGCTGCGAATCTACTCTCGAAGGTTGTCACTCACAAATGCTTTGTTTTCATATTTTCCCTAGTTGCTTAATCATTTATTATTTTTGAATTTTTTTAATACTATGCTTTTAAGAAGTTTAAAAGAACCACAAGGAAGGTCACAATAACCAGAGTTAATATAATTTACTGGTCTTTAGCGAGTCACATTCCACAATCATTTGGTAAGAAGAATAGTTCACTTCCAATATGGAATCCACCTTCAGGAGTGACAAGGATGCTTGAAATTTAGTTCCACTTACAGAAATGCTTTATGATCTGACAGCGAGTTTCTGACTAGTGAGCAAATGAGATGACAGGGGTACGTCCTATTCTAGCGTTTACCACCATTGTTATTGGGTAAACTGTGACTGCTTGCTTTCTGTGCTACCCTATGCACTTTCTTGTTGTGCATGTGTCAGTGCAAGTAAATTAAAAGATGTGTGCATGTGCATTCTCTCTGGCAAGCTGCATGCCAAAGATAGGCCTAATCTGAAGGACTGCAAAGTGATATTTATTTCTTGGCAATATGCACCAATACCCTGTCAATTTGCTGCACTTTTTCACTAATACATGCCATGGGGTTGATGTCAGACTTGACGAGAGGAAGCGTAGAAAAGATTTTATACTTGAGAGGAATTTACTGTGCCCCGATCCCTTCGAGAAAGGCCTGTCACCCGAAGAGAAGGAATTATGCCAGAAGTATAGAGTATACATGCGGTTTCATTCAAAACAAGAGCATGAGGATCTGCTGAGGACTATCGTTGAGGAACATCGGATTCGCAAAAGAATACAGGATCTGCAGGTCCAGCTCAATATCCCCCATTTGTCAATTCCTCTGCAACTATATTCACTTCTTATGCGTGTTTAATTTGTGTCTGAAGTCCAGCTAAATAGAATGAATTCAGCATCTTGTTTTTTCTTCCCAATAGTAGAACAAGCCAGGACTGTTTTTTCTTGATTCTGAGGTCCTTCATACGATAAATGTATTGTCACTGATTGAAGCTTGAAAACGGTTTTATAAATTCCTGGACCAGAAGTAGTAAGTTTTTGCTCATTTTCGTGGTGGTCAGGATTTTTGGCTATAGAAGTGATAGGGTCACTCCTTAATGTGCAGGAAGCTAAAGCTGCTGGCTGTCGCACCTCTGCTGAGGCAGAGAGATATATTGGACAAAAGAGGAAGAGAGACGCAGAAGAAAATGCACGGAAAGTGAAGGAGACCATTGAGGCCTGTCCAGGGGGTAAAGTATTGTTGAGGACAAGTCATCATAGAGACTTCAGCAACAAGGACTCTTCATCGACAACTGCAGGGCAGGTCACAGCAAGCTCCCTAGATGAATGGGATATCACTGGTTTCCCAGGGGCTGACTTGCTCTCAGAAAATGTAAGCTGCTCTCATTCTACTTGTTGTCGAGCCAAATTTTCTGAGTAATTTAACACGTTATCTGTGTGACTTACTTTTTGAGATGCCGTAAACTATTTTCCATATTCTAGCTTTATCGTAAACTTATTATAGTTGATTCTCTTACGACCTTTCACTCAAAGCTATTTCGTAAAGACCCAAAGTGAGTGAGACATCTTGATAGAGGAATCCCTACGAGCTTACAGGAGTAGAAATTATCATGATTTATTTTCTAGCTATTGGTCATATGTATGCTTCATTTAGCATATTACTGCTGTCTTTGTCTCAGTGATGTGTTTTTTTTTTCTTTCCTTTGTAGGAGAAAAGGCTTTGCAAGGAGATCAGAATACTACCTTCGCATTATCTCAATATGCTGCAAACTATGTCAATGGAAGTAATGAAGGGGAATATCACAAAGAAATCAGATGCCCATAGCTTGTTCAAAGTCGACCCAAACAAAGTGGATAAAGTTTATGATATGCTTGTGAAGAAGGGTATTGTGCAACAATGCCTATGATTTGTATGTTCCTATCCTTCTTTGCAACCGAACCTGTACATTATTGTCAACCACATTTTTTCTTTCTTCCCTTGGGTAGGCATGAACCACATTTTTCTACTCTTTTCTTGGGTAGGCATGAACCACATTTTTGGAAATAGGGATTATATCTGCAGAGCTTTGTAGAACACCATCGAGGCGCTGGTGGCTGTATTGGTACCACAATTAGGGGTAGATTGTAGTATTATTTAAGAGGTCACAGAGAGAACAGAGAACTGTAAAGTTGTCGTGCCGCAGCTTTTGGGTTGAGCTCACAGTCCTCACACACTTGCTTGGTGGATGACCTAGTCAAGTAGTCATGTAGGTTGAGTCAGCTTTCTATTTCCAAGTTGTTAATTTTCTCATGAAAATATGAAATTCCCAAATAATATATATGAAGAGGTCATTGAAGCGTGAGATTGCATCGTTGCAGCAAGTATGTTCTTTTTTTTTTTTTTTTTTTTTTTTAAATACACCTTTAAACAATTTCAAAAAATAAAAACATGAAAAGGTAAGAACTGTAAGAAGGTTCTTATGATGGAATCATGGAACAAAAAAGGTGAGGGTGAAAGCTCAGTAATACTTGAATCTTTCCAACAATCACTCCATACTGCCTGATTGCTGAAGCTCTTTTTGAGCTTTTGGCTATAAAAGACAAACCAAAAACAATAATCAACCTACCTCCACACCAATTTCTTTACCAAAGAAGGAAAAAAAAAAAAGAAGGATCAACCCAGAATCCAGATTTTGCTTGTCAAATGCGTCAACTCAAAGGGAAAAAAATAAATAAAAAAGAACGAGTACGAGGTCTACTAAGTCAATTCTAACCGGTCATCTATGTACCCATAATGCTCCCCCATTAGCATAATCAAATCCACTATTTTATCAAGCACCAAAATCCCACAAATAAATTGTTGTGTCACCACTTGAGGCTGCTATGTATTGGTCATTGGAAGCCAAAGCTGTTGCTTCCCCTATGTTCTCCTGCAAACCGTGCAAGTATTCCCCATGCTCCGCACCCCACAATCTAATTACACCTCCAGCACAAATTACCACATACAAACTGTTCATACACCCTAGTAGTCCCCTAAGCGGAGTGCCCCGGAGGGGCGATCGGTCCAACCTGCAAAGCTCCTGTAATGTGCAGGTGTTGCGCACACTCGCAACCCCACGCGTATCCAACATCACAAATACCTCATTGTTCGCGTCCGCAGACCCCACTATGATTCCACGTCGGGCAATCTCCTCCCTCACCACAACTGCATGGGCCTCTAGGTCCATGACCAAGACCCGAACGCCTGTGAAAGCAATAGCAAGCCCATGGGCCGCAACCCTAACCCGGCCCACAAGCTCAGTGGGCCGAAGCTCGGTAAGCATGTGCCAACCCATGACCGACTCTGGATCAGTCAATGACCCGCCCACGAAGAGGAGTTCCTCGGACTCTGCATGCCAAACCCTGATAGCCCGCCCTGGAACACCTGCATATAGGCCAACCCAAAAACGCGTACAACCGGCAAAGTCCACGAGCGCCCCATCGTTCACCACATCCCCTAAGTAGGCCCTCCGAGTTGGGCCAGGCCCACCAAGCGGACTCGCAACATGGATATCACCATCAAGGGATGCAAAAACAAGGCGATCTACCATAGGCAAGAGTGCAATACCCGACACAGCACGGGAGAAGAGACCAAGGCGATCACGAAAAAGGGGACGAATAGTACGGAGGTGAAGACGGGAAGGGAGGTGGAAAAGGCGGATAGAGCCATCCGAGAACCCGGCAGCTAGGTGGTCATGTGATATAGCGAGGCGAAGGCAAAAGAGGGGGAGTTGATCCGCACCATCCCCCTCCTCTCCACCCCCAGGTGGGAGACCGATACGCGGGTGGTCGGAGGGGCGAAGTACAACATAGGAACAATGACAAACACGAAAGTTGTGAGCAATGCGATGATGGTACATGAACTCATCACGCCATGTAGGGTGAACTAAGTTAGTACGGTTCCACACTAGGCGTACAAGGTTCTGCCATAGGAGCTCCGAGCATGACACGGCTCTCCATGTTGCACACACCTGAAGAATGTCAAAAATTAGACTGTTATTAGCAATGATAACTCAATGCAATTGAAGTAAAATTAAACCTATAAATATATAAAAAAACTAACATATGTCAAATCGAAATTTCTAATAACAATAATTTACGTGTGGCGAACCATGTCTACCATCTTTGTTCTTTATTTAATTGATTAATATAAGTCGATAGTTGTGAATCAATATCGATTAATTATTCCAACATCAATGATTACATGTCCAAATTAAAAGACTAATAACCAAAATAACAATATTAAACAAAAAAAAGATATAGACAACCCTTGCCAGTGTCCATTGGCATTAACTCTTCACATAATAATAATAATAATAATAATAATAATAATAATAATAAAACTCTTCACATTATACTTGTACACTTATAGAGGAATTCTTATTTTGAAATTGACAATCTGATGGCAATGGTAATAGTTAGAAGTTAGAATTGACAATTTTTGTTCAAGTTTGAAATTTTCGCCACAAGAAGTTTATCATAATGGCGATGTTCTATTCCCTTTTACAAGTTGTACCCTTTTCTTACATATTGTTGCAATTCAATTTAGTTCTCAAAATCAATTAAAAAGAATAGAGCCTAAAATCAAAATGTACAATTATTAGATTGGGCAACTCATTGCCCTAATCTCGATAGCAATGGCAATGAAGCAGCAGATATGATGACGACACTAAAGCATGTACAAATAGTATGAAATAAATCTTTTGGAATCACTTCTACTCTCTTGAATTTTATGATATCATTTATGTAGAATTATTAGGTACAACCCTACAAGTCTTAAGAGAAGGATATCTTTTATGTCAATGTTAATTTGATAAGGGGTCTTATGCTCGTGTATGTTAGAATTGTGTATATGTTTGGTTTTCATCTTTGAAATGGGAAGGATTTCAAGAGAAATTTGAACCACAAGCTGAAAACAATTAAATGCTACACCACTTGGGATATGAAGGCCGGTGAACAAATAAATAATTTACATTAATTAGTTTATTTATTTATTTATTTATTTATTTATTATTATTGTATGGTTGATAATATTGTTGTATTGAAAGATAAAAGTAGGTATTGAGGAGTGCTATGAGCAACTTCAGGTGTATTCTTTTGCTACTCAATAATGAGTTCAGTTTAATTCAATTCATTTCAGTGAACTACTTTTCTCTGACAAATTACTATTCAATTCAGTTCAATTCAATTTAGTGAAAAATAACACACTTTAGCCCAAATCAAAACCGGACACACATATACTTGTAAAAGAAACAAATCAAAAAGCAAAACCATTTTTTCCCCATGCATGTGCATATGTGTCCCTTTTTGATTGGGGGGTGCAATTTGCAACTTTAAGGTGAGGTAACACTGAGTTATTTTTTCCATTGAACTCAACACCACCAAACTGAATAATACATACGAGCTAAGATCCTCTCCATTTTATACTAGAAATGGAGGCTTCATTTCCTAAATCAAGGGTTAGATCTTCTTCTTTCTTATATAAAATACAAGCAAAAGAGAGAAGAAGATCTAACCCTTGATTTAGGAAATAAAAGCCTCCATTTCTAGTATAAAATAGGAGAGGATCCTTGCTCAATATTTACCAAACTAAACTAAACTGAGCCGACTCAATTCTAAAATAAGTGGAAAAAAATACACCCATATCACTCCTCTTAAAATTTTCAACCTTTATTTAAGTTTTACTTGCATTCTCTCATTTCATAAAAAAACCTAAATGAAGACAATTAATAAATAAAATGGCAGAGGTCCAATATGGACAAGCAAGGCTAGATAGCCAAATGAGGGGTTGGCAGGTATGTACGCCAGGGTCCAGCAGGGACTTGATTTGAGGCTTTAATCATATGGGCGATAGGAAGCGGGAGAAAGAGAAAGAGCAGGAGAGAGAAACAGTGATAGATACTACTACAGTATGACTGTATGAGTTACTGTAATAAAGAGAGTGATAAAAAAGTAGGGTTTGAAAAGTACATGTACAAGAAAAAGTGTGAGAAGACAGAGAAAGATAGATAGAGAAGCTGTAAGCATACATGCAGAGAGTAGGAGTACTAGGGTGTCCAGAACCTATATTATGTAGGTCTGTTTCCAAATGAAAATTAATTAATTTCCCTTCAGTCAGAGACTAATTCAGATTTCAGAGTGAGAAAAAAGCAGTTTCAGGCTATTTTTTTCTGCCTCTCTTCATGTCACACTCACGGCTTGAGGGAGATGAGAGAGAAAGAGAGAGTCTGATATTCTGATGTTATATATAGGCATATAGGTGTTGTTGACTAATGTGCGGCATATATTTGGAAGGAGAGTTATTCTGTATACACGACTTGTCTTGTATGCTGTATCTCTCACACCCTAAAGCAGTAAAGCTAGCAGACTAGCAGTATATTTGGGACCATGATTGGTTTACAAATTGGTGTAATATACAGTAATGTGTTTATGTGTCTTTCTCTCTCCTCCTCTATGAACTCCGTTGGATTTTATGGGGGTGGTTGGGGTGTGGGGTAGAGGAGAAAGATAAACTCAAAACACATTGGTGTATTACACCATGTGTAAGTCTAGCATTTCCCGTTATTTGACAGTATGTAGTTCAACTTTTTTTTCTTGAGGAGATAATAATTTAATTTTTTTCTAAATGTGAGACGCTTTAAACAAGACGTCGCCTGACGTTGTAATAATGTTAGACTTGATTGTAAAAACGGAATCATGGTGCGGCAACGTCAAAACAGACTGCAGACAATGTGAATGTATTCTCTTTAAATTTTGATAGACATCCGACTTCATGATGTTTTCAGTTTAATAGCGTGCTCGGGACATATGGAAGAGAACTTTCTCTTAAAACTTTGTTTCGTTAAGTGAAAATATTTCCCTACAGAATTATCTCATTTTCTATTGTTTAGTTTCTCAAAATAAAATAACAAATGATTTTCAGCAGAAAAACCTAGTTATATAGGTAAAATGGAGGTTCTACATGATTTCTATGTGATCTCATCTCCTAGTTATATGGGTAAAGAGGAATTCCATTCCAAGAGAATGGACAAGAATTATTCGTTTGTGGGATATTAGAGTCTAAACATTGACCTAATCATCGGGTCAGGTCAGGCCGGGCCATTGGTTTTTAAGACCATAAAATTAGGCTTGCACTAGATCCAATCGAGATTTGGGTTGGACTTTATGATCTCTTTCTTTATATTATTTCATTTCTTCAATTAAGTAGGAGTATTGTTTAGATTCTGATATGCTTTTGATGTGAATTTTTTTTTATCAACTTAGCTTTTTTATACGTTTTTTCAAGAATATAATTTGTAAAATTCTTTTAAATTCAATTTCTTTTTGAATTAAGCTTTTTTTGTAATTTGAGATTTTTTTTATTAAAATTTGAATTTAATTCATTTATTTTACATTTCAAATATATTGAATTTAGATTTAGTTACAATTTGTGATAATATTATTTTTTTATTATTTTTATTTTTTTGCATATTTTTGACAACAAAGAGATTATAAAGAAAAAGAAAGTATTTCTTAATTCCAAAGGTCGGTTTAGTAACATAAGAAATTGGAATAAAATTGGTTGTACGTTTTTCTATATTTGAATGATTAATAAAACAGAAAATGAAGGACATTATGTTGAGTCGTTAATCTCCATTAAAATATTGAATGATGGAATAATATGATCTTACCATTTTCAAAAAAAATAAAGAAATTATACTTAACTTGGTAGCTTTCTTTTCTCTCAAAATCTCCAAATATGACGAGAAAATGAGGAAAAAAAAGAGGTTATTATTAAGGCCATTTTTGATTAATTCTTTTCATTTCATTTTATATACCTTTATATTATTCAATCAACATGGGAAGTATTTTGCTTAGCTTCTTTTTTTGGTGAGAAGAGGGAAAAACCCTTAACTTTTTAATACTTTACTTTGTGATATTCCCAAGGTAAAAAATCACGGCTCACTTAATGACCGACATATGTGTGCTAGTTAAAAATAAGTGTATAACCTCTTTTCTTATTTGTTAGATAAAATTTAGGTTTTTTTTTGCTTGACGTTGGCTTAATGTCATGTTTAAAATATTCTTAGTTTTATTATTTTCATTTTGGCTACCCAAAGTTCTCAAAAGTGTATTAATTTGGATGATTTAATAGACAATGTTACAAATGCCTTCCAGCAGATGATGTGGCAGAATGGATTATGATTCTTAGTTGAAAAAAATGATGAGGATACCCTTAAAATGCCAAAACGATATTTTAAAAGCATAATACAAAATTCCAAAAACCTTTAAAAACCTAGAAATTCCAAAGTACTTTGAAATATTTTTCTAAAAAATATACAATTTCTCTAAAATTCAAATACTAACTCAAAGAGAACCTCAAAATCTTTCTAAAATACATCTTATTTCCTAAATTGTTTCGAACTTTTAGGAGTATTTTTTTATTATTATTTTAGATCTCAAGATTTTATGAAAGAGACTTGGGATTTTTTTTTTGAACTTTTAGAGTATTTTCTAATAAAAAAATTCTTGGATTTTTGAGAGGTTTTCGACTTTTCTTTTGACACATATTTCTTTAGGGTATTAGCATCGTTTCTTCCAAGTAAGAAGCGTGTTGGGACGTCATCAGCTGAAAGGATCATTTACTAATGTATTTAAAGTAATACATATTTGAAAACTTTTGGGCACTCAGAAATCCAGAATGAGAATTTTTTTAAATGTGGTATCCAAGATGATAGTAGGCCTTACTTTGGTCACCTATTTTGAATTTTTTTTACCAAAATTTAACATCATAATATTATAAAATGTGAAATTATATTCATCGAATCTATAAAATAAAATATATAATACTTAGTTTTTCTGAGCGACCTATAACAATTAGTGTACTTATTAACTTGATATTAAAAATGAAAGATAGAATGTGTGCTTTTTTACTGACTCTGTAATAGGTTTAGTTCAATTTAGTTCTTTTGGATTGGTATACACACTAGTGACTTTCTCCTCAACGTTGAGGGTTGAGGAGAGGTTCAACAAAGAGAATTTAGTGAAAATTGAATCAACCCATAACCTTTATCATAAAATTTAACTTTACAATCAACTAATTTACCCTTTTCAGAAATATCTTAAGCAAACTACTTCTCACTACCGACTTCACCAAATTCACCATATGTAAAATATTACTCCCTCCGTTCTTTTTTCTCCTACCCACTTTTCTTTTACATCCGTTTTTTTTTCTCTCACCCAGTTCCGCTTTTAGTAATATTCGAGTACTAAAAGACCCATTTGTCCTTATTTTTTCTTGTCATCATTACTTTCCAACCCCACCTACTAACTCACACACACTCTCTTGTTAAAGTAAGGGCAAATAAGAAATTTTTGTTCCAAAAATAATTTATTAAACTCCGTGTAAAAAGAAGTGGGTAGGAGGGAGTAATAACACTTAAGCCTAGTGGCGCTATGTAACACAAACATTGGACTTAATACTAGTATATGGTGTCCTAGCTTTGGCGTTGTATTTTTTCTCTCTCTCTCTCTTTCATTTCCAAGAAAAGAGTGGCTTAAAAGAGCCTGTCTCTCGTTTAAAACAACGAATCTACATGGACTACATCCCCCATATACTACCCACCACTCCCTAGTCCCTACCCTATACACCCTATCTATGTCTATACCTAAAAGCCTAAACCATGACCTCTGTCTCTTATCCTTTGTGCCCTTTGACTGTTCCCCCTACTAGTATATCCCGACAAGTACATTCTCTGATCTTCATATTTTTCTCTTTTTTTTTCTTGTTCCATAACATTTCTCTCCTATTTTTTTTTTTTTTTAATATGTTGTTCCAAGTTTAGAAGTATAGTTATAATTCTTGTTACATAGGTTTTTTGGTTTTTTCATTCATGTTATCAAAGAGTTAAACAATGATTTTTCGTATTGTCAAATATTGAACAATAAAAATAGATGACGAATGCTTAATTGAATAATAGTAACACAAAAAGATGATGTGAAGCAAACACAATGGTATAGAAATCATCAAGTAAATATAGATATATTCATATATATAAGTGCACGTAAACATAATATGAAAATTATAGTAGGAGTAGGAGTACTATTTTGTTTGCAATTTTTATATGTATGCTTTTAGATTGTAGACTGTAAATAATAAAGTATCTCAAATACTACAAATCGCTACCCACAACAAAGATTTCACTTTTATAAACCTCACTTTCTCTATATTTGTCAAATCATTATTATCCTAAACTAAACTTTTTTTTTTTTATTAAACTGATTATAACTGAATTATACTAAGAACTTCATGAACAAGTTGAAGAGAACTAGGCTTCAGTTATAAAATATCGGTTGAGATATTGTGATGTTTTCCTTAACAATATTGAAAGGGTATATAAATATATGGATCCTCTACAGTTTCAATCCTCTATTGTCCTTTTTTCTCTATATCTCTCTCATCCAAGTGTTTAAGTTAAAAGACCAACTCCCTCCATCGGTTAAAAACTCACCCCCTCGAATCCAAAGATGTTGTTTTAGAGGACAGCACCCTGGACGATGATACGTATACCCGGCGGGTATATCCCCCAGCCCATTTTTATGTGAGGGAGAGGACGAAACTACCCCTTGCTCCATGGGATTGCAGGGGTAGTATGGGTATTGATCAAAAAGGGAAGAGGAGAGAGAGTGACTCAGTTTTTTGGGGTTGTATACCCGCCAGGTATATGTAGTTTTTTGGCAGCACCCCTTCTGTAGGGGATCCTCTCACGTCCTAAAATTTCACTAATTTTATTAGTGCAACATAGTTCTACTCTACAAACGAATGATCATTGAGCTCTACAAGTAGGTAGTCTAGAAGATTTCATGATAATGTGAATGACCAGTCACTTATATATCTTAATAGTCTAATCCTTCCTTTGGCAAAAGCGTGGGGAAGTCCATCGTAACGTAACATTGACATAATGTTTACCCTGCTAGTAGTTAAATTTCAAACATCAGAAGAGATAAAATGATGATGAGTATATGTACTTAATTATGTAGAGAAGAAGACTTTTGACTTTTGAGTTGTGACAGTGGAAGACATCACAATGTATATAAAAGGCTATAAAAACTCCAATAATTCTGATAAACAATGGAGATGAGATCATCACTAGGGATGTAAATGGATTTTACATTCGCGGATAACCGATCCATTGGATTCAACTATATAGATTAAAACCCGAATAAATGGATTCTTTCGCGGATAACGGATGGAGCGGGTGATGGGTGGGTTGGATTAGGGTGAGAATTTCTCATCTGCTAACCCGCTCCGCGAAACCATTTATCATCCATTTATTAGAGAATATTATAGTGTATCTAGAATATTCTCATTATATCTTTTAGTATATTTTATATGAAATTCCCCTAATAGGGATACTAGACCCCTACATATAGTAAAACCCCAATACAAAATATACTAAAAGATATAATATTAGAGAATATTAAAAGATATAACGAGAATATTCTAGATACACTATAATATTCTCACACTATAATATTCTCTAATACCATTTACCATCCGTTTAGTAAAAGTAAATTAAAAATATAAAAAACTATCTTTATTTTATATGACTTTTAGGTTTCTATGTATGATACTTGTATTTGATAGTAATTTATTTTATATACATGATGTTTAGAGCAAATTTATTGATTAGAAAAATAATCTACAAAGATTACATGTTAATAAATATCACACTTCATTAATCCATTTATCATCCGTCCATCCATTAATCCACAGATGAGGAATGGAGCGGATGATGGATGGATAATTTGCGGATAACGCGGCTGAATTTCACGGATAGGGCGGATGAAAGTTTATCCGCAGCGAATCTGATCCATTTACATCCCTAATCATCACCACCCAAATTGAATCATTGAATTTGTTTTGCAGAATGGATATGATAGCTTAAGTACGATACCTTATCTCTATTATGGGTTGGGTTGAGCAAAAGAGCAAAGAGACACAAGAATAGGAACAAGTTAGCATTCCATACGTTGGGGATCTCCATGCAATGCTCGTTTTGACTGTTGGCCCATTACATTATCCTCCCCTTCACCCAAATATAAAACAAAAATACCTTGGAAACCAATAACCAAATTATATATTATTATTATTATTATTATTATTATTATTATTATTATTATTATTATTATTATTATTATTATTATTATTATTATTATTATTATTATTATTATTATTATTATTATTATTATTATTATTATTATTATTATTATTATATTCTTTGCATGCATGGTCCAACTCCATTTTATTTTTATTCTTACTCTTAAAGGTGTTTTCTTTTTCACTTTTTTTTTTCCTAGTCAATTTTTCTTTTTCACTTTAAAGATGTTTTCTTTTTCACTTAAGCGCTATTTTCGTTCACTTAATTTTACTTAAATTCAGTTGATTTCAAATGAAATTTATCACTAAGATTATTTTTTACTCCAAAATAAATTTATTATGATACTTATATCATTATTGAAAAGTTGCATACTTTCATGAGTCCAATATTGAATTTGTTTGGATAAGTTTTAAATGGTTAAAGCTCAAGTAAAAAATATCAATACAGCTGAAAACAACAAAGTCATACTCAATAATTGGTTCGATTCAGTTCAGTTCAGTTCAGCAGAAATCACTTCAGTTTTGTGGATGGTAAAAGCCACACTCTTTGTTTGTTATGCATTTTGCTATGTTGTAGAGTATTTGTAATAATAATAACAGTCTCGTTATTAATGCATGCATGGTCCTTTTCATTCTTTCTTGTTATTACAATTACAATGCGAAAGTGTAGTACCATAAACGTACCTAGTCTAGACCTCAATATGAATGAATTGTGGGATTAAAAGGCGATATGGAATAAAAATAGAAGGAGAGAGAGAGAGAAGAGGGATAAAATGAGGTTGAGAGAGAATGTCGAAATGACATAAAATAATTTGTGGAATTTATTCATAGTTATTTTTAGGGAGAGATGTTTCGCCATTCGTTGTTTTATCTTCTTCTTGTATAAATATCTCCAATAATTGTAATTTAAATAAATACACCAGTTTTGTAATTCATCATCAGAGAATCAGTATATATTAAGAGAGTTATATTTCTTAAGTTAACTTTCTTCCTTCATATTGGTTATTTTCTCTTATTGATAGCTACCTATTGCAATATCGTGAGGAGGATCCAATTACATAATACTTTGCGTCTACAAGAAACCCGAAAATTCCGCTGCGACTCTAACAATTGGTATCAGAGCCAACACCAAAATTTAAGTGGTCAAATCTAATTATTTTTCCTTTAGAAAAGTAATGGCTTCTAGTAGGGTAAATGTCAAAGTAGGAAAATATGAAATCGAGAAATTCAATGGGAAAAATGATTTTACCTATTGGAGGATGCAGATGAAAAATCTGCTAATATCACAGAAATTGCATAAGGCGCTAGCGGGAAAAGAGAAAAAGCCAGCAGGTATGGAGGATGCGGATTGGGAAGAACTAGATCTTGAGGCGCGGGCTGCCATAATCTTATGTCTTGAGAGGGATGTTGCTTTCTTGGTAAATGAAGAAGCAACTGTAGCAGCTGTGTGGAAGAAATTAGAGGATAACTTCATGACGAAGACTCTAACTAACAGGATCTACTTAAAATCCAAATTGTATACATGCAAGATGGAGGAAGGCACCTCAATCCATGATTATGTCAACAAGTTTGATAGGATCATATCAAACCTAAAAGACATAGATGTGAAGATAGATGATGAGGACCAGGCACTAATACTGTTACTTTCATTGCCCAAATCCTATGAAAATCTAGTGCAAACTTTGATGCTTGTGGGTGACACTCTCACCATGGATGAGACGAGAGCATCACTTCTAGCAGATGATCTACGCAAGGTCGCTACAAGTGTAATGTCCTCTTCAAATGGACGAGACTACAAAGATCAGGCACAAGGATTATTTGCAACTAGAGGAAGGACCAATGAAAAGGGAAAAAGTAAGCGAGGAAAGTCTAGGCCTAAATCTAGACCTCCTGCTGAGAGATTATGCTTTAAATGTGGTGAGCCTGGGCATTTTAAAGCAAATTGCCCAAACAAGAGGGTAACATTCAAGAAACACAACGACTACCCGAAAGAAAAAAGGCAGGAAAAACAAGAGGCGAGTTATGTCTCAAATGACGAGGAAGATTGTTACTCAGTTACCGAACAATCGTATGATATTTCTGATAAGTGGATGCTTGATTCAGGAGCCTCCCATCATATGTGCCCAAATAGAAAGTGGTTTACTACTTATCAAAGCATGAATGGTGGTACAGTTTTAATGGGCAATGATCATGCTTGTAAAACTGTGGGTCTCGGTACAATAAGAATCAAGATGCATGATGGAGTCGTGAGAACCTTAAAGGATGTGAGACATATACCAGATTTGAGAAAGAACCTAATCTCTATAGGTTTATTAGAGAAAAATGGTTGTAAAATAGTTATGGAAAACGGGGTTCTAAAAGTTGTTCGTGGTTCCTTGGTAGTGATGAAGGGGATTCGTCACAGTAATCTTTATCCTCTTTTGGGGACTACTGTTACAGGTGAGTTAGCAGTTGGAATTGGTGGAAGTAAAAACCCGACAGAGTGCACAAAAATATGGCACATGCGGCTTGGGCATATGTCGGAAAAAGGTCTATCATTGCTTAGTGGACAGGGTTTGTTGAAGAACATGAAGAAACCACAAATGGAATTTTGTGAGCATTGTGTGTATGGAAAGGCACACAGAATGAAGTTCTCTACAAGCAAGCACAAAAGCAAGGGGTTGTTAGACTATGTGCATACAGATGTTTGGGGTCCGGCTAAAGTTACTTCCAAAGGTGGTTCCAGATATTTTGTTACATTTGTTGATGATTATTCTAGGTATGCTTGGGTTTACTTTCTTAAGCATAAGAATGAGGTATTCGACAATTTCAAGCGGTGGAGAGCAATGGTCGAAAATAGGACAGATAGAAAGCTTAAAACTCTGCGGTCTGACAATGGCACAGAGTACACGGATGGAGCTTTCAAGGAATCTTGTGATCAAGAAGGTATTGTGAGGCACTGGACAATTAGAGACACACCACAACAAAATGGAGTCGCGGAAAGACTGAATCGTACACTACTTGAGAAGGCAAGGTGTATGCGCTCCAATTCTGGGTTAGGTAGAGAATGGTGGGCAGAGTCGGTTGCTACAGCTTGTTATATAGTGAATCGATCCCCACATTCTTCTCTAGATGGAGAAACACCTTATAGGGTATGGTCAGGGGAACACGCAGATTACGGGAAACTCAGAATTTTCGGATGCACGGCTTATTATCATGTTAAAGATAATAAACTTGATGAAAGAGCTAAGAAAGCAATCTTTCTGGGATATCCAAAAGGGGTTCAAGGCTACCGTCTTTGGAGTTTACAGGATTCTAAGTTTGTAATCAGCCGGGATGTGACCTTTGATGAAAGATCTATAATAGCTTTGTCAAAAGCTATGGTGCCGGATAGTGGTGATGTTGAAAGAACTTCAAATACTCAAGTGGTGGAGATAGAATCTATAAATCAACCAATAGATTCCAATCATGTTCAGGTGGAGCATCCTAATGTTATCCAAGATGAGGAGGAAGACGATGGACTTGATCGTGATGAGATCGAGCAAGAAAATGCACATGTCATAGAACAACAACATGAAGATTTTTTGGCATCAAGTAAGCCAAAGAGAAATTATAAAGTAGTTCAAAAGTTTGGGTCAGACAAACCTCTGAGGCATTATGGACAGTTAAACTTAGTAGAGTATGCACTATCGGTGGAGGATGATGAGCCGATCACCTTCAAACAAGCTATCAATGACAAAGATAGTCAGAGTTGGCTGGTTGCCATGGAAGAAGAGATGCAATCTCTTCATAAAAACAAGACGTGGGATGTACTCCCGTTGCCCATAGGTAAGACTGCGATAGGATGTAAGTGGGTGTATAAAAGAAAGGAGGACCCTTCCGAGCCACGTGGTTTTAGGTTTAAAGCCAGATTAGTGGCTAAGGGTTACGCACAAAAGGAAGGTGTTGATTATAATGAGATTTTTTCTCCTGTAGTGAAGCACACTTCTATTAGGGTGCTATTAAGTCTTGTAGCTCATGGTGATCTTGAGCTGGAACAATTAGACGTCAAGACAGCGTTCTTGCACGGTGATTTAGAGGAGGAAATTTACATGTATCAACCTGAGGGATTTAAGGTTGATGGTAAAGAAAGTCAGGTATGTCGCTTGAGGAAATCGCTTTATGGATTAAAACAATCTCCTCGGCAGTGGTACAAGCGATTTGATTTCTTTATGTTAAAGCAAGGTTTCTCCAGAAGTAATTATGATTGTTGTGTATACATTCGTAAGCTTCATGGAGGTGAATATATATATCTTCTATTGTATGTGGATGACATGCTTATTGCTTCTAAAAGCAAGGTGGAGATAGATAGGTTAAAGTTTAAACTTGGTAAAGAGTTTGAGACAAAGGACTTGGGTGCTGCAAAGAAAATATTAGGCATGGAGATTAAGAGAGAGAGAACAAACCGGAAATTATTCTTGAGCCAGAAAGGTTATATCAAACGGGTCATTGAAAGGTTTGGGATGAAAAGTGCTAAATCAGTGGTAACTCCATTGGCTCCACATTTCAGGCTCTCTTGTAAACAATCTCCCACAACAGCAGAAGATAAGGCTTACATGGGAAATGTTCCTTACGCAAGTGCGGTTGGTAGCCTAATGTATGCAATGGTTTGTACACGCCCTGATATTTCACAAGCGGTAAGTGTCGTCAGCAGATTCATGGCGAATCCAGGAAAGACACATTGGGAAGCTGTGAAATGGATACTTCGGTACTTAAAAGGTACCATTGACACCGGGTTATGCTTTGGTGGAGATACATGTCAAATAAGCGGTTTCGTTGATTCAGATTATGCTGGTGATCTAGATAGAAGACGATCTACTACTGGTTATGTATTTAAGATACATGGTGCTCCAGTTAGTTGGCGATCAATGTTGCAAGCTACAGTGGCTCTTTCTACTACAGAGGCCGAATACATGGCTGTAGCAGAAGGTGTAAAGGAAGCATTGTGGTTGCGGGGTCTTCTAAATGACTTGGGCTTACAACAAGACTGTGTAAAATTGAGTTGTGATAGCCAAAGTGCTATTCATTTAGCAAAGAATCAAGTACATCATGCTCGCACCAAGCACATAGATGTAAGATATCATTTTGTGCGAGATGTTATAGAGGATAGTGATATTTTTCTTAAAAAGGTCCACACAGATGATAACCCATCAGACATGTTAACAAAAGTGGTGTCAGGGTGCAAGTTCCAACATTGCTTGGAATTGCTTAAGGTTATTCCATGTTAGGAACTACATGGAGTAATAATGGAACTACGTATGGTTTGATCCCAGTCACAGGGTACGTAGGCAACCATTGACACAATGGTGCAACCGGATAATACAATTCGTTCGTCCAAAATTTGAATATTATCAAATTATGAACGAGGTGGAGAATTGTGGGATTAAAAGGCGATATGGAATAAAAATAGAAGGAGAGAGAGAGAGAAGAGGGATAAAATGAGGTTGAGAGAGAATGTCGAAATGACATAAAATAATTTGTGGAATTTATTCATAGTTATTTTTAGGGAGAGATGTTTCGCCATTCGTTGTTTTATCTTCTTCTTGTATAAATATCTCCAATAATTGTAATTTAAATAAATACACCAGTTTTGTAATTCATCATCAGAGAATCAGTATATATTAAGAGAGTTATATTTCTTAAGTTAACTTTCTTCCTTCATATTGGTTATTTTCTCTTATTGATAGCTACCTATTGCAATATCGTGAGGAGGATCCAATTACATAATACTTTGCGTCTACAAGAAACCCGAAAATTCCGCTGCGACTCTAACATGAATAAATAAGCATAAGGGTACACTTTCAGTTCTCGATCTGAAATATTGGCTATGAGTAGCAAAACGCAGGGCATTAATAAGAGAAACAATTTGGGTACCACTTTTCTTATGTCAAAGCTTTTCATTATTAATTGGGTAACTTCAGAAGTCAAAAGAAGCAAATTTTAACCAGAAAGATATATTCTGGAAAGAAAAGGAACAAGATTTTAAACGATTTTCAGAAAAATAACTACATTTGTGTTTGTTTTTATCATTATAACACTGCCCATCTTCAGAAAAAACCAACCAAATATAGAAATTACCACAAGGATGAAAAAAACCAGAGATTACTTTTAGGTGGTTTCCTATACTATCCTAAACTCAATGCAATAGTTTTCTTGTTTTGGGGATTTGCAATGATTTTCTTGTATTTTGTTTTTTGTTCTTTAAGAAAACGTTTTTAAATTTATTTTTCCTTTATTTTTGTTTTGGCCAAGGGAAAAAAGATCACATTGTCAATTGTCATCAAAGAATGGTTTTTTGTTCAATTTTTTTTCCTCACCTTTTCCTCTTAATTAAAGTTCCCCAAAAGAAAATAGCTATACAATCCTCACAGGATAATGGAGCAAAATTGAAAGGGTTGACTTTATAATAGCAAAATATGATTTTATTTTTTTTTGTTATTGCTATAAAAATTGAAATTCTCTTTCTGAAAAGAAAAGAAAAAAAAATTCACTATTCCTTCCTAAAATAGAAAGTAATAAAAGCCTAAAAGGAGATCCCATAAAAAAGTTAGAGAAAAAGAAAAAAATAAAATCATTGCATCAAATGGCCAAGTACAACTGTCTCCCTTTCCCTGCTCCCTAATTCCTCCTGAACTGCCCCCCACATCCTCCCAAAAAATGGAAAAAAAAAAAGAATTGAGAAAAAAAAACCTAAATAATTACATTAATTAGGTACATGAAATAATCCTTGTCTCTCACATTACAAACAAAATCTAGCAAACAATCATAAAGTGTTTGGTTAGGTCATAAACTCCATGGTAGCTAGTGTGCTAATTAGTCAAAGATCTTGCACTTTCCATTAGCATAGGAATCATGTTACATTCACCTTCAAGCTTAGTCTACCTAGCCATCCTATGGTGAAGAAAGATTAATTTCGATCAATTCAAATACGTCAAGTATTTTAAAATTTTATCAACTAAATTAGCCGACTTTTTTTTTAGGATATTTATCTTTAATGTATTTAAATTGCCCCAAACTCAAAATGTCTCTAATGTACACTTGACATACATTATTCATTATTCATTATTATAAAGCAAACCCAAAATGTTAACAAAGCTCATTTCAATGGGAATAATAAAATGCAAATGCAAAAATTTAAAAAAATAATAATAATTATTATAAAATAAATAAAATAAAAATTGGAAATGAATTAAAAAGAAAAGGTAGGGAAATAATAATGTAGTGATACACACCTGGAAGAGCATGGCAAGAGCAGGAGCAACAGCAAGGCGACCAAGAGAGAGAGAAGCATTAAGAGCAACTTGAAGAGCAAGAGCTTCAACAAAAGGTTCAGGCCAAACATGACCTCCATTAATATCATAACTTGCTGAAGTTGAAGGTTCTTCATATTGTTGTTGTGTAATTGGTGGTCTTCTCCTTCTTCTTCTTCTTCTTCTATTCCCGTTTCCATTCCCATTCCCATTCCCATTACCTCTAGATGATGAAGGTTCACCAACATGAGATGGAGATGAAGACATTTAATTTATCAATGAAATTTAATTAGAAAATTATCCAAGTATTTTGTTGGATAATGAGATGATGGACAAAATAAGTAAGAAAATTGTGAGGCCAAAAGGTGAAAACGCTTGTAATGTGTATATATATCTCTATATATATATATCTCACATGAAGGGGAAAAAATTGAGGGTCCCTTAAAAAGTGGATTTGGGTCAAGGGGAAATGGCTTTTAACGTATATAAGTCGTTCAGGTACAAAAGGACAAAATTCAAAATTCATGCCCCTAGCTTACAATTTTTGTTTGTGTTTAGGGAGTTACACTGTTACACAACTTATTATTGTAGCATTTTTAATTTGTATTTTTGTGGGTTGTGTGAGTGAGCATGTAAAAAGGCACTTGTCTGAGTGTCTGACGTGGGGTGGTGAGTGAGAGAGAGACCTTGTTGTATTTGCTAATGCTCTCACGTGTTACTTGCCACGTTCAAAGTTAAATACTAGTAATACTCATCTTCTTCGGCTATATTTGGCACGAACAGCTAGCTTTTCAATAAAAGCTACAGCTTGAACATTGCAGTTAGTGTTTTTTACTCTTTGTTACCAAACAGTTTGCCAGATAATTGTCAGTTTGCAGCTATAGCTACAGTTACAGCTAATTTTGTGAAAGCTATCACTGCAAGCTTTCACCTATAGTTATATCTATATCTCGTTTATTAGCATTTCGTAACAATTTATACCAGTTTTCTACTAACTTATTTCCTTTAATAACACTTGACAGCTACAACTACAACTAATTTTGCCAAACATATCCTTCTTATTTGCTACCATTTTGGTAGCCAATATGATCAACTTAAAATTGTGCATATTTCGATGTAATAATTTTTTTTTTGGGTGGGATTCCATGTAATAATTTGATTTGAAACCTTTAGGACTTGACTACCAAATAGGGATGATATTGAGGCAAGTAAAAGTGGATATCGCCTCGCACTCGGCCTAGTTGGAGTGGGGATGGATGAGATTAAGTGAGTGTGTGGTGGAATGGAGATGGTTTTTGAAAGTAAAATTCGCCATGGGTGGTGAGGCGGATGTTGATTTTATTTTGTATCTGCCTTATACCAACGTCACTAATTTATGTTTATAAAGTAGATTAAAATCCCAAAAAAATTAAAAAAAAAAATAAAATTTTGGGGTTTTCCTTCACTTTTAATATCCCTCCTTCACAAGTATTTTTTTTTTTATGAACTTATACATTAATAATACTTAGTTATTGTGTTTTTGGGCAAACTTTGTACCTAATAATTGAATTTTGGGTAGGTTGGTGGATACCCGCCAGTTGGTGGATGTATTCACTTTAGGCGGGGAGGATTTGGATATGTCTACCCGTGGTAGGGGTGGGTTGGGGTGGGGATGGGTGGAGTATATCTTCAGTAAATGCAGGCATGGATAAGATAATTCTGCCCCGTCCCGCCCTATTGTCATCCCTGCTACCAGTCTTGGATGCCAAAGTATTAGTAGCAACATCTCTGTTAATATAATTAGGAAAAATTGATAAAAATAATCCGAAATTTCACATGTCAGACAATAATAATCCAGATGAAAATATATGTCATTAATTCGAAATTGGCACCCATCCCACAATGTTGATCCATGACTAACGGTGTTAAAGTTCCGTGTTAATTGATGAGGTGGCAGTTATTTAATAATAAAATTATTTTTTTAGTTTTCTCTCTCCTCTAATTATCTGTTTATCTCACTTTTCCCTTCAAGTCAGCTTTCTCTCTCCCTTCTTCTTCATATTCTCCATTCACTTCTTTCACTTTGCACCATAACGAAACAACCAAATACCAACCTTTCCTTCACAGCCTTCATTTTCCACACCATGGTTTCTTTCTCAATTTCTCTATTAATTTTACAGTGCAGCACAGTAACAAATAAATGAACAGCCACCACCAAAACAAATAAACCACTGGTCCACCACCATGCAACTCATCACTGATTTATCCTGTCGTTTGTACACAAATCCAGCAGCCCAGAGACGGTGAGTTTGACGTTTGACGAGGGCGCGTCAGATTCGGGCGCGTGGGAAGGAGGGGTGAGGGTGGAGAAGATAATAACGGAGATGGAGATTGTGGAGAGTTGGAGAGAGAATTGTCAGCGCCTAATTGAGGGGATGGAGCGAGATTGAGAAGGTCGATCCAAGGAGGAGAGAATTGGGTGGGGAGAGGTGGTGGAGGTCGATGGTGGTGGTGGGGATTATGTGTGGTCGTAATCAGTGTTTGGTTGTGGTGGTGGAACGGCAGAGGAAGGCTTGTGGATGGGAGGAGAGAGAAAATGGACACCATTGGAGAGAGAAAAAGGGTCAGAAGCTTTTTTTTTGGTCATTAGTTGATTTATTATTAATATTATTATTTATAATTATTAACAATAATTATGTTATTAAACAACAAAACTAACGATAAGATGACGGAGTTAGATGTTGGACCAATATTGTGGGATGGGTGTCAACTTTGGATTAATGATATAGATTTTTCATCTTGAAATTATTATTGTCGGATTGGTGAAACTTCGAATTATTTTTATCAAATATTCCATATAATTAAGAACTCTATCTTGAGTGAATCATGACTCTCAAAAATTCCTTTGTTGCGGGCCCAAATAGTAATAGGAAAATTTGCACTCCATTCATATGAAATCTTAACATTATTGACCGGCCAATCATCCAATTTTAAATTATAAAAAGAATCCTATAATCAATAGTGTGGCTGATTAAAGGTCATGGACCAAATAGTAGACGGAAGAGGACAATCTCGAAAGATTTGCATATGATCCTAAAATTTGCATCACAAATTTTAATGACACACGGAGGATTGAAACCCAGAATTATATTAGCAAGATTAGTGGTTCGTTATAGGCAGGATGAAATGGAAGTAATTTCATATAAGCATTCTAATTTTGAAAGAAAATTTAACTTCGAAATATGAAGTAGTCATTCATTTAATGTTAATTGAGCAAGTCAAGACTCAAGAGAGAAGCAGAAAGCCTCTAAGCAAACTTGACCCTGAATTCACCAAATTTGAGAGGAAGGAGGTGGATTGGAATTGAGGAAAGTTGAATTTTCAAATAAATCTCCAACCAAGCTTGGCATTTCAATTAGGTTCCATGTAGATAATTCGCACAATTTGCTTTATTCCAAAGAAATTTGCACATAACTTTCTCCATAGGTTTAGGGCATGTTTTTTTAGACTGAAAACTGGATACTGGAACAAACTGAAACTTTTAACTGGAAACGGGAACAAACTGGAAAAAACTGGAGAAAACTGGAACTTATTGGAGAAAACTGGAACTTACTGAAAAAAACTAGAACTTTTGCATTTATTGAATTTTTTTGAATCATTTGGGATAGAGTTTTACGATAATAATAATAATAATAATAATAATAATAATAATAATAATAATAATAATAATAATAATAATAATAATAATAATAATAATAATAATTATTATTATTGTAATATTAAGAGAATACTATTATTATTATTATTATTATTATTATTATTATTATTATTATTATTATTATTATTATTATTATTATTATTATTATTATTATTATTATTATTATTATTATTATTATTATTATTATTATTATTATTATTATTATTATTATTATTATGCTCAAACGGGTACATCATTTTGGGACGAATGGAGTAGATAATAAAAAAAATGGGCATTTTTCAAAAGTGATTTAAATATATACGCAATTTATATTTATTATTAATATTTAGATAAAAAATACTTAATTACTATATTTATTATGTCAAAATAATAAATTGGGAAAAACTGGAACAAACTGGAGAAAACTGGAAGAAACTGGAACAAATTGGAGAAAACTGGAACAAACTGGAATAAACTGGAGAAAACTGGAATTTTTTAACTGAAAACTGGAAAAAACTGGAAAAAAATGGAGAAAACTGGAAATTACTGGAATACAGTCTAGAAAAACATGCCCTTAATGATGCTTACAGGGATGAGAAGAGTTGTTTAATTTGCATGATGTGAGTTGGGAAAAACAACACAACATACAGCCTGCTATTTTAAATAAATATTTTGAAGAGCTATAGCTTGTGTGGTCATTATCACTAAACTGCACTTAATTGAATTGAATATTATTAAATTAGATAATAATATGAGAAAGAAAAAACATATTATTAACTGAATTGAAAGTGATGAAAACCATCAAAATTGTGTGGTTACATGATGACAAGCAATGGGGATCATGATATATATTGCCGGGAAGGGAAATTAGAGAGCTAATGATGTCACATGGAGATGCAATCTAAATTGAGCCAAAATAAAGAGAAATCCAAACCAATTATATTGTCACCAGCTTTTGTGTCTCCGCTGACCAGCATTCCAAACTAGCGATGTGATTGGTTCTCATGCATGCACGGTTTTCTTTCTGCTACGCGCATGCACAAGTTGCCCATATTGTAAAATTTAATTATCCGTTACTAAACAAGAGGGTTGCGTAGTCTCACTTTAAGGCTGCAATTTACATCTCCAATCAAAACATAACACACAAGTATTGTACTTGTAAAAAAAAAAACCTTTAGAAAAAAGAAAATTATTTTTCCCTTACAAGTGCATATGTATAATATTGTGATTGGAGGGGTGCAGATTACAAAGCAAGTGGGATTACACATAACATCCTTCACTAAACATAATCATACAAAAAACACAAAACAACTACACGACTCTTGTTAACGGGTCTAGTGATATTTACATCTACACAAGTTAAGCATTTTGTGTTTTATAGTAGGGATACATCGTGTCTCGAGTTTTATCTTCTTTTTAAATAAGTTTTATTTGAATTAATTTGGGAATCCATTAAAATGGTTGCGAGGGTAAATTATATTTAGGTATATTGAGGTTTGGCGAAATTGCAGAGAGGTATAGCTACGTTTGACTAAATACAGTGAGGTATACTCTTGACCATGTTTTGACCGTTGACCAAAGTCAAACTAATTTTTGGACATAAATACCCCTAGTATACCTCATTGAAAGTTTTTTTTAAAAAAGAAATTATTGTGCAATGATTTCCACTTTTTTTATTTAGTTTTTGATTTTGAGAGAACTGCGCCACAAATTAAATAATTTTTGTGGCTCGATTTAAACAATTCTCCTATTATGCAAAATTGACTCAAGTCTAATCTTGTGTCTGCATCAAAAAAAAAAAAAAACTATCGATCTATAGTAATGAGAGTTTGATGCCAATTATATGTCGATCTTGGTAACAAATTTGAGCACAACATGACACAATCAACCAAAGATATACGAGCACGCAATGCAAAGTAAGTTGGAAATCATTGCACAATAGTTTTTTCTATAAACTTTCAATGAGGTATACTAGGGGTATTTATGTCCAAAAATTTTGTTTGACTTTGGTCAACGGTCAAAAAGTGGTCAGGGAGTATACCTCAATATATTTAGTCAAACGTGGGTATACCTCTCTGCAATTTCGCCTAACCTCAGTGTACCTCAATGTAATTTACCCTAGTTGCGAAGTTAATTGTACATGCCAAGAATTGGCAGTAAATAAATTAACATATTAATATTTTAAGATTATATAGTTTATATATTAAATTAAAATCGTGACATAATTAGCTAGTTAGTATGTTTTGTGTGAGAATGAGACCAACTAGTTAAGTAACACAAAAACTTGTATATGACATATCTATGGGATATGGCCTCTTATTTTCCTCTCCCTCCTATGCCTTACGGGATAGGTCCTCTCAGAACAAGACCTATTGATTATCATAATACTATTTTATATGATAACAAAGATAAAGCTGAAGATTTCAATTATCACTATGCTTTTAAATTCAAAATAACGTATTTGAAGTGACCAATAAAACGATTACATACAATAATAATGGTGTTACCTAAACAATATTTAAAATTCATATTTGGCGTAACTTAGGAATTACTTATTTTCAATTCAAAGGAACTGAAGTGAATGTAGGATGGAGTACATGAAAGAAAACTATGAAAATGCATTACCAAATTGAATATATTCAATTAAACTAAACTTTCACTATTAACATTGAGTAGTGAGGTTGAAAAGAATACACCCTCAATTTTTTAATTTTTGGTATGCGAAAATGTTGGCTAAATAACCAAAAAGTCTCTTATGAAGTTGCCTCAAAGTGACGCATCCTTTATAGACAAGCATGACATCATTTTCATATGGGTAGCCTTATCCGAAATAATCTTATACGAGTTTTTGTACCAACCAAATAAGATGATATAACGAACTGAACTTCCAGAAATAATTTGGGAGTCCATATCAATTGAGATCCTATGATGACTGCTATGAGAGCATAGCTACATAAGTGCTAATTAAGTGTCTAGCAAAGACACATCAACTCACCAAAATGTGACAAGTAATTAAGAAAGATACCGTTTGATTTTGCATCCAAATTTCTTTTCTTATTTTCGATCTTGTTGCATCAAAATTTCAGAGTCATTGGTAGATTGCCTAAGATCTTTTTTTAGCAGAGAAGCGTGCCACTAAAAACCTTACTATGAATCAATTACTCGATTGAATTAATCACCCCAAAAGCCGTACTTTTATGACTTAAGGTCTTATCCAACGATTTACAATTTTACACACCCCTCTCTCTCTCTCTTCTCTCTCTCTCTCTCTCTCTCTCTCTCTCTCTCTCTCTCTCTCTCTCTCTCTCTTCTCTAGGATAATGTGCTTGATACACTATTTTCTTTGCTCGTCAATGTGCTTGGTACACTTGCCATGTACATACTGGATAGGATTTTAACCCCATATGCCCATTCTGTCGTCTTCCCAATTCTGCAAATACCTTTCTCTAATCTTTGGGACTTTGACTATGGAGTATGGCTTATCAAAGATATAAACCGAAAATTACCTACCTATCCCTCCAAATTAGTAGTCGCATTGAATCTCCTCATCTTTAATTCTCAAAACCGGCAAAACAGAAGGGAAAAAAGCAAAGATTAAAGATTTCTTTTGTCAATTGGTAAAAAAGAAAGCAATATATTTAGTAGAGCTGTCAAAATTTGATCCGGTACGAATCCGATCAGAATTGAAAAAAACCGACAAGAAATTAAGATGACAGGTCGAAAGCCCACTAAAAGTTTACACAAAAATGCATTATAATAGGGGCAAATGAAAATAACCGACCGAACCCGACCAAAACACGCTAAAATAGGCATAAAAGGGGTCAAACCAGAAAACCCAACTCGAACCCGAACTCGACCTAGAAAAACCGACAAAAGCTGGCTTCTTATCCTGAAAGCCCATTAAGAATTTGTATACAAACATACAAAACCTGGAAAATGAGATCGACCTGACTCGAACTCGACCAACCGACCAGTTTGACAACTCTAATATTTAGGGTATGTTATTTTCCACTCACTCAGTACTCATTAGTGGTTTAGTTAAGTTGAGTTCAGTCCAATATTCTACTTGATCTCTCACTTGTTAATATTCACTTTAGTAATTTTTTTATTTTTATTTTTATTTTTAATCTTTTTTTTTTAGTTTTAGTCCATACCATGAACTAAGAATCACCCTTAAGGGCAACTTTATGGTTGTACTTAGAGAGAAAAGAGGGTGTGCTAAGAGAGTGCTTAATCAATATTGGGAATTGTTAAACACACTCTCAAATAAGCACAATGCTTATTTAAGCACACATGTTTAGAGAGAAATGTTGGGACCACAAATGTGTTTTTTAAGCATAATATATAATATTTGGGTGTCTAGGTGGAGCCTTTTAAGAAATCTAGGGATAATTAGGTATGTGCTTATTTTGGGGAAGGTATGCTTAAAAGTGAGGTGTTAACTTGAATAGTGTTTTAAGTAACATTTGGTTGTGCTACCAATAATAATGCTCTTATAAGATGAAAAGAGTTCGTCAACTTTCAAACTCAAGGCGAGAGTCACATGTTTAAGTGTAAGAGTTAGGGCGTGTTCTTTAGAACTTTAATTCAGCGTCACTCTCGTGTCGGTTTAGTAATTTTCATTTTAATTCAGTTCAGTTCAGTGGTATTCAATTTAGAAATATACATGTTGTCTAACATAACAAGTAGTCTTCACTTCGGTTCATTTCAATGGAGTTCAATTCAGTTTTCAACTCAGTCCAAAGAACACACCCTTATTGAACCAAAAAAAAAAAGAAAAAAGTGAAAGAGTTAAGGTGTGTTCTTTTCCACCTACACAGTAATTAGTTCAGTTTTGTTTAGTTCAGTTCAGTGTAGTTGGTTCAGTTCAGTGATCTATTTTTCTCACACATTACTCTTCAATTTAATTCAGGGTGCGTTTGTTAGAGCTGAACTTACCAGAACTGAACTGAATTCAACATCACTAAACTGGACACTCCTGAACTGAACTAGACACAACTAAACTGAATTTAACACAATTTGATATGTGAGACAAAAAGTATGTTTCAGAACTCAGCACCACTGAAGTGCACTGAACATCATTTAACTGAATTTGAAATAACTGAATTGGCAACTGAACTGAACTGATCATGTAAGCTTTAACAAACGCACCCCTAATAAAATTCAATAGAATTCAATACAGTTCACTTCATATTTCATTTGATAGGCCAAGTCTATACACAACCTACTAAAAGAAGTGTACGTCTTCAAGTAGCTTTTAATATTGTTCCCATGAAGTTATACTTTCTTTTTGATTGACCCACAAAGTTTTTTTTTTTTTGAGAGGGGAATGGGAGACTTTCATTCATAAAAAAATCATACGACATCTACATCGAAAATAACCCTAGAATATATTAAATTAATAGTAACGAAAATAACTCTAGAATATATTAAATTAATAGTAGCAATAACAAATCTACTAACAAAACAATTGACTAGAATACCCAAGCGTGACTCTCAACATGCATAGTAACCATGTGGTTCCTTTGATGCTTCATCTTTTACGGAAGTGGAGATCTTCACCGCAAGTACCGTAATTTTTTGCTCACAAAACATTGTATGATACTATCGATCTTGTGCATATCCGGTCCCCGTATTCATATTATTTGTTACTAAATTGCACAATAGGCGAAGAGAGGATTCTATAAAAAGGAAAAATATGAAAATCCTTAATAACTCCACAAAAGGGAGAGAAAGTTTATTCAACTTAGAGCGCAAAAACTAGAAATCAATGGCAAAAAGAGGTGGAAAACATGAATCACATGCCGGAAATGACCTAAATCGGCTCTCCCGGCCTGAAAAGTTGTCCTAGTAAAAATTAGGATTTGAGAGAAGAAAATGAAAAGCAAAAGAGAGAGGTTAGGGAAAAAAAAAGGCAAAAGGGATAGACCCATGAAGTTACACTTAATACTCCATCCGTTTCACAATGTAAGTCATTTTTTGACTTTAACTTTTTTCACAATATTAGACATAAATAATTTTCAATAAACATTTATTGTTGTGTTTTTCACTTTACCCTTTCTTTTTCTTGAGAATTTTTCAGATTCTCTATTCTTTACGTCATTTAATACTAAAAGTATAATAGTAAAATTACCATATTTTTTTATTAATTTGACAGTTTCATAATCTATGTGTTAAATCAAAATATGTCTTATATTTTGAAACGGATAAATAACTCATACATATTCTGTATTTCTGTTTAAAATATGTAATTTGATATCGAAATTTATACAGTTTTGCCTAACGATCATTTGCTAGCGTTTTGGAGATATGAAATCATTTTAATACTAATTGTTTCAATTTTCTTATTGTTGGAGATTAATTCTCGGTGCAAGTGCTGTATCACGATTTTGCTAGTGAAACTTGACTTTTCCTTAAAGAAAAACCATATAATTCGAACAAGTAAGGGGAGTAACGACAAGCGGTTGTTTTCCCACCAAATGATTGGGACTTCACTATGTGATTGGCTAAAGTATTGCGACAACGACAAGCCCGTCCTAAAGTTGGCAACAGTTCTAACTTTACAAGAGGATCATGATTGAATAATACTTGGTATAATATACATAATCATGTCTTTGTGTCTATCTCTTTTCTTCCCTTTGGGCTTCTTTGGATTTTATGGGGATAGTTGAAGAAATTTCTAACTACTAACATGGTCATACATGCATAATGGAAATTCGATTAACCAAGAAAAACATGTGATTACTATAATTAAATATCAAATCGAAATCTTACCTCGCTCACTCCTTTGGTTGCTGGTTGGATGAACAGTGGTTGGGTATGGACTAACACGTCAGATGTCGTGCCTCAACTGGTATTCACACACAGGCTCGAATCCACACGCCAGTATGCTAGTACAGCGATCCCGTTCACAACCTCTGTTCTCTCCTTACTCTAATGACACATAGTTAGGGTTTCGTGAAAACTAATTATCACGTGTAACCCTAACTGATCAGGAGTCACGATTGAATAGAGAGGCGGGAGGGCTGATTAGGTTAAGTGTGTGATGGGCCTAATTCGAATTAGACCCTTCTAATAAAACGAGCCTGTTTAGTGTGCGACCCTGTTGGTTTACTTAATGCAGTAAGTCCAAAACTCTTTTCGGCCCCACAAACCGTAATTGGTTTCAGCCAAACATTAGGATTACCTATAGTAACTAAATATTGGTTTTCACAGTCCAACCAATAATGCAATTATTAATTCTTACTATGATTAGTTCATAGGGCAAATCCAACAATCTCCCACTTGCACTATAACTAATCATACATCGATGATCCCTTTGTCATGTGATACCTAAATTGACCATAAGGAAGGCGTAGTGTCATCCCTATATAGTTCAATTATGACTTTCTCGATTCCGCAGTTAAACTGTTTAAACAAACGATTGACTTTCAATCTATTTGAGCACGACCATGCATTTCTCAGTTTAAACTCATCGAGGGGCCCACAGATATCTTACTCTCGTTATATGAGAGTGACAAATCCCATCTTGCTTACTCACATTCCTCCGCATGACTTACAACACATCATTCAATTATCTTTATAGTCATCCGATTAATGATTAACGTTTGACAATATCAAGATATGCTAAACATCATGTAGGAAACCATGGTGAGTTCAGGTCAAAGGATCAAATTAAAAGTTGCATATGAAAAACATTGATGACACTTATATAACAATCCTTTCAGTGTTTTTGAAATGGGTCGGTCCAATACAATGTTCTCTAACATTTATCCATGTGATCAATTTCATATCTCATAATTATGACCTGTGAAACTTGGTAATCAATCAATCCACATGATAGTCTCAGTAGTTATAAAATTCCAACAAATAATGATAACTGACTACGAACAATTTTAGAATAATTATGTTCATAACAATAGAGTCTCACAATCAAGTCACATACTCGATGATCTACATTATATAAATTATTCATTGGGACAATAATAAATAAATCGAACATAAGTCACAAGATAAACCTCCCACTAGGACAGAGACCAATCATTCATGAATCTAAGTCCTTGTGTAATTGTATGACGCTCATGCTTATCCTGTGGTAGAGGCTTAGTCAGTGGATCAGCAATGTTCATCTCTGATGATACTCTGCACACCTTGACATCTCCCATTTGTACAAAGCTTCGTATCAAATGGTAACGTCTGAGTATATGCCTAGTTTTTTGATGATCCCTAGGCTCCTTCGCCAGTGCAACTGCCCCATTACTGTCACAATAAAGGTCCATTGGATTCGAACTATTAGGTATCACCCCAAGTTCAATGATGAATTTTCGAATCCACACTGCTTCTTTTGCTGCTTCGGAAGCAGCAATATACTCGGTTTCTGTTGTAGAATCAGCAACTGTATCTTGTTTGGAACTCTTCCAACAAAATGCTCCTCCATTCAGAATGAATACAAATCCTGATTGCGATCGGGAATCATCCTTATCCGTTTGGAAGCTTGCATCAGTGTAACCACTTACAGTGAGCTCCTCTTCACCACCATAGACAAGAAATACATCCTTAGTCCTTCTTAAGTACTTGAGGATGCTCTTGACTGTGACCCAATGAATTTCACCTGGATTAGATTGGTATCTACTGGTCATACTCAAAGCACAAGCAACGTCAGGACGAGTACACACCATGGCATACATGATAGAACCTGTAGCAGAAGCATAAGGAATTCTACTCATGCGATCTCGCTCATCTTGTGTCGAAGGACACTGAGTCTTGCTAAGAGTTATGCCATGTGACATGGAAATATTACCTTTCTTGGAATCTTGCATGTTGAACCTTTTCAACACCTTATCTATATAGGTACTCTGGCTTAAGCCTAAGAGCCTTTTTGATCTATCTCTATAGATCCTAATTCCCAAAATATAGGTTGCCTCTCCCATGTCTTTCATTGAGAAACACTTTTCCCAAAAGGCCTTGACTAACTGAAGTGTAGGAATATCATTTTCAATCAGTAATATGTCGTCCACATATAAGACCAAGAATACCACAGCACTCCCACTAACCTTCTTGTAAACACAAGGTTCCTCTTCGCACCTAAGGAAATCAAACTCTTTGATTGCCTCATTGAAGCGAAGATTCCAACTTCTGGATGCTTGCTTCAATCCATAAATAGATCGCTGAAGCTTGCATACCCTTTCCTCCTGCTGATGTGAAGCCCTCAGGTTGTGTCATGTACACATCCTCTTCTAGGTTTCCACTAAGGAAAGTTGTCTTCACATCCATTTTCCATATCTCATAGTCATAATATGCAGCAATAGCAAGGAGTATCCTAATGGATTTAAGCACTGCGACGGGTAAAAAGGTTTCATCATAATTTATCCCATGAATTTGATTATAACCTTTTGCCACCAATCGTGCCTTGAATATATACACATTCCCATGCATGTCAATTTTCTTCTTGAAAACCCATTTACACTCAATGGTTTTTATGCCATCGGGTGGGTCAACCAAAGTCCATACTTTGTTTTCATACATGGAATCCATTTCAGATTTCATGGCTTGAAGCCATTTGTCGAAATCTGGGCCCATCATTGCTTCCGTGTAGGTCGTAGGCTCATCATCCTCTATTAATAATATATGACGATGTTCAGTCACCAAGAAACCATATCTAATGAGTTCTCGGCGCACTCTTTCAGACCTACAAGGGGGATGGTGCCACAGGTGTAGCTACTACAACATCTTGTAAACTACTTTGAGTCTCCTCAGAAATTGGAATACTCTCCTGTGGCTCTCAAACCTCTTCGAGTTGCACTTTACTCCCACTGGTTCCTTTAGAAAGAATAAACTCTCTTTCTAAGAAGACACCGTGTCGAGCCACAAACACTTTGTTGTAAGTGGGATGGTAAAAGTAATATCCTTTAGTTTCTTTAGGAAATCCCACAAAGAAGCATTTATCAGATTTAGGTCCAAGCTTATCAGAAAGTAAACGTTTTACATAAGCTTCACAACCTCAAATCTTTAGAAAAGTCAAGCTGGGAACTTTTCCCGTCCATTTCTCATATGGTGTCTTTTCTACTGATTTTGATGGACTCCTGTTAAGTGTGAACGCTGTTGTCTCAAGAGTATATCCCCAAAAATATATTGGAAGACTAGTAAGGCTCATCATAGATCGAACCATGTCTAACAAAGTTCGATTTCTCCTCTCCGGTACACCATTCCATTGTGGTGTACCTAGAGGGGTGAGTTGTGAAACAATTCCACAATCTTTCAAATGACTATCAAACTCTTGGCTTAGATACTCACCCCCTCAATCTGATCGAAGGGCTTTAATCTTTTTTCCAAGTTGATTTTGTAATTCATTCTGAAACTCCCTGAACTTTTCAAAGGATTCAGATTTATGCCTCATCAAGTAGACATAACCATACTTACTGAAGTCATCAGTATAGGTAATACAGTAGTGGTAACCTCCTCTAGCAACTGTGCTTAATGGTTTGCATACATCAGTATGTATGAGGCCTAATAAATCACTTGCTCTCTCATTGTGACCAGTGAAAGGTGCCTTAGTCATCTTCCCCAATAAACAAGACTTACATGTCTCAAATGACTCAAAGTCAAATGAGTTTAAAAGTCCATCATTATGGAGCTTTTGAACACGCTTCTCGTTTATATGTCCAAGACGACAATGCCAAATGTAAGTTGGGTTAGAGTCATTTGATTTGAGCCTCTTCGTAGTTATGTTATAAATTGGAATTTTAAGGTCTAGAACATAAATGCCATATTTCATTGGACCGCTACCATAAAATATATCATCTTTATAAAAGGAACAACATTTGTTCTTAATCATAAAGACAAATTCTTCCAAGTCCAAAACTGAAACAGAAATAATATTCTTGCTAATGGCAGGTACATAATAACAATTATTGAGTTCTAAAACCAATCCAGATGACAAATTTAAATGAAATGTTCCTACAGATAACGCAGCAACTCTTACTTCATTTCCAACGCACAGGTCCACTTCACATTTTGCCAAACTCCTACTTCTCTTTAATCCCTGCACATTTGCACAAATGTGAGCACCACATCCGGTATCTAATACCCAAGAAGTAGAATTTGAATAAGTAAATACATTTACTTCTATACATAACATTTACCTGAAGTTGAAGGAACACTTTCCTTATTCTTCTTCAGATCCTCCAAATATTTCTTGCAGCTCCTCTTCCAATGCCCAAGCTCATTGCAGTAAAAGCACTTGGTTTCATCATTCGGACCAGACGAGGGTTTGAACTTAGCTTTTCCTTTGGGTTGATTCACAATCGGACCCTTCATTTTAGCTTTTTCCTTGTCCTTAGTTTGACCATGTTTCTTAAACTCGGTCCCCTTTCTAACCATTAGAACATTGGGAGTTGGGTCCTTCTTGATGTCTTGCTCAGCAGTTTTAAGCATCCCATGCAGCTCAACCAATGACTTGTTAAGATTATGCATATTATAGTTCATAACAAAAGTATCATATAATCATTAGTCAATGACGTAAGATGATATCAGTAGCCAACTCTTGACCCATTGGGGAGTCCAGTTTTTCCAAGTTCTGAACATAACCAATCATCTTGATTACATGAGGACTAACTGAACTTCCTTTCCCCATCTTGCACTTAACCAAGTCACACACAATGTTAAACCTCTCAACTCGTTCTTGCTCCTGAAATAGATTTTTCAGGCTCTCAATCATCTCATAAGCCTCCATATTTTCATATCGCTTCTGAAGCTCAGAATTCATGGTGGCCAGCATGAGACCACTGACATCAATTGACTAATCTTTGAGCATCTAATATGCATTCCTCTTAGCATAAGGAGCATTGGTAGTAGGAGCCTTCTTGGGGACTGGTTTCTCAAGGACATATTCATTTTTTTCTCTTGTTTGAGAACAATTCTCAAGTTTGGATACCAGTCCAAGAAATTGGTTCCATTCAGTTTGTCCTTCTCAAGAACGGATCGCAGTGAAAATGAGTGTGATGGTGTAGGGTTTGACATTATCTACAACAAATGTACAAAGATTTTAGTGACTTATTTCATAAATATTTTGTTAACAATTTAACAAAATAAATCCACTATATTAATGTGACAAATATCCCTATAAAATATAGTGGAGCCAAGATCCATATTTCCTAAGTATCAAGTAAGCTTTGGATTATCACTTTATACTTAGTTATTTAGGTAAGTAACCCTTTACTAATTGTATCTTATACAACTCTTGGTTGTTGGGATGACATCATATGTCCCGGCTCCCAACTCTATGCCTTAAGGCCCAAAACTATTTGATAGCCTTATTAAGTTAACCAATTTATACATATGGGTAACTGATACTCATCCTAACAGACTTGAGTAATTAAGAATGCTCTACTTTGGCAGACACATTTTAATGAACCAAGTCCTAATAGGTGCATTAGATTGGAAAGGCATCAAGTTAACTTAATATTACTAAGGGTTGTGATTGATTATATGGAGTTGAGTTTCATCCAAACGTAATAATAAATATAATCAACAGTAAATAAGCGGAAGCATAAATAACAACACATGTGATATAGTATGGCCCCCCTAAGTTATGGTGATCTAATCTCCACACTTTGCTTCTTCCATACAGCAGCTGGATGGTCATCTCCATAATATCCTTTGACCTTCATGAACTTGATCTTACAATCAACTATATCATAAAAGTTACACTACTACACTAGCAATAATCTAATGATTACATTCAAAGTAACGTCACGCATGTCGTATTTAATAATTACATTAAAATAAACGACACGCAGGCCGTATTTTAAACCAAAGTAAAATTATGGGCTATACTATTCACCATGCCATACCATTCAACATCATATGAACTAAGATATCATATATCAAACATCAAAGATTTGCAATGGCATAAGAATAAAACATAGTTCGCACAAACAAGCGAATCCATGCAGGGGTCAAGGGGGGGTGCCCTCTTGCAGGGTCGAGGGGCAGCGCTCCTGGCGATGGTCTCGAAACCTAAACAAAATTCTCAATTCCATTTAGTGGAAAAACTGCCACGATTAATCTCATTAATCGTGAACCCTAGGCTAATCGTATTAACATATTTTAGGGTTTTGCCCTAATTTGTCCATGTGAATTCGTCAAACAGTAGCATACAGAATTAAAACAACTTGTATTCAAACAACATGCTATTGGTAACATACGAATCTTAACATATAAACTATTCATACAGACATGTTTTCATAGATTGATAAATACTAACATGCTTAGATCCGAATATTAGAAAAACAGAAAACGAATCACACATAAACATGTATTATATACATATCATGATTTCGAACTTACTCATATATTTACCATATATCATATATTCGAAGACAGTAAAACACAAGCAGCTCTGATACCATTGAAGGAATTTCTAACTACTAACATGATCATACATGCATAACAAAAATTCGATTAACCCAGAAAAATATGTGATTACTGTAATTAAATATCAAATCGAAATCCTACCTCACTCCTTTGGTTGCTGGTTGGATGAACAGTGGTTGGGTATGGACTAACACGTCAGATGTCGTGCCTCAACTGGTATCCACACACAGGCTCGAATCCACACGTCATCATGCTAGTACAGCGATCCCATTCACAACCTTCGTTCTCTTCTTACTCTAATGACACACAGTTAGGGTTTCGTGAAAACTAATTATCACGTGTAATCCTAACTGATCAGGAGTCACGATTAAATAGAGAGGCAGGAGGGCTGATTAGGTTAAGTGTGTGATGGGCCTAATCCGAATTAGGCCCTTCTAATAAAATGAGCCTGTTAAGTGTGCGACCCTGCTGGTTTACTTAATGTGGCAGTAAGTCCAAAACTCTTTTCGGGCCCACAAACCGTAATTGATTTCTAGCAAAACATTACGATTACCCATATTAAGTAAAGATCGATTTTCACAGTTCAACCAATAATGCAATTATTAATTCTTACTATGATTAGTTTATAGGGCAAAACCAACAATAGTATGGGTGTGGGGGAGAGGAGAGAGATAGACACAAAACATATTTGTGTATATTAGACCATGTGTAAGCCTAGCATTACTCTTCTTAAGACTATTTTGTGAAACAGTAACAAAGAACATCTCGTAATAGAATCTACATAGAATACTAGTTTTCATCTTAATGTTGTACGTAAGGATGTCAATATAGTTCGATTCCGATTCGAGTTTGACTTGATTCGATAGAAGAAATCCGATCTAAATCCGATTAAAAATAATTTGACCGCGAATCTGATCTAATCCGATTATAATCCGAAATCAATTAATGTTGCCACATCATCAATTAATAGCTTAAAATTAGATAAAGTAAGAAAATTAAGTTCATGCTAGAAAAAACTAAACATATACACTTAAAATAATCATTAAACTCTTACTTTTATTCTCTTAAATGATCTTAATTGATAATAAAAATAACATTATGGTGCAAATTAATCCGAATCAGATATCTAATCCGATTAGAAGGGGAAAAATTCGACTCGAATCCAGCCAAAGGAAGTCCGTTCCAATCCGAATAAATAAATCCGAATTCGATTAATGGTGGATCGGTATAGGATCATTGAGAATCCGATTTGAATCTAATCCATTGTTATCCCTAGTTTTACGAGCTCTTAATAAAAAAAAATCGTTAACTTGATTTCTCTTTCTTCACTTTTTCACTTTTCCTTCCCCCTGTTATTGTTTTTGAAGAAGGCAACTAGGCAAAAAAGATTAGAATCACTCTAAGAAATAAGATAGTGCAAAAAACGTTGACGAATTCAAAAATTAAAGTAGTGACCCTAATTTGTCATAAAATCAGTTATACCCTTAGCTTCTCTCAAGGCCCAACCTAGAGGTTAGAGGGGCGATAGCTTTTTTTTTTTTTTTTTTTTTTTGGTAAAGGCAAGACAACCAGGCAATCTCTATTAGAGGTTAACTTAAGGTGCCTTCACTAACAAATTAGTGAAGGACTTTGAAGATTACAATTACAGCCAAGAACACATAGAAAGAAGCTAAAAATGATACAAATTAGATTGAATCTAAAAATGAAACATCTTCATCTTCCGGCTCCATCTTGTTCATTAGCTCAAGACCACAACACTATAACACAAAAACACAAATAAAGAGGATTAATTCTTCGAGATCCTCTCTACACCAGTAACTAGAGCTTCAACCGACCACTACTACGGCGGAATTTGACAAGAACTAAGCAACATATATAGCAGCACCAGGACCACCACAATGCCAAAATTCCCCAATCAAAAACCAAGAGCTAAAACAAAAAATTTCTTCAAGAACAACAAGGTGGAAAAGGCACAAACCCAGATCGGAAAATCTCACCCCCGATCTATGCACCCAAGACTTAACTGAGACCAAGCTATAGATTTCGTTGGTAAACCCCCGAAAAAAGAAAATCTTGAGAAAGAGATCGAGCTTTGCTACTGAATCTACCCATCAAAGGCTTAAAAAAGGCTAAGTTGGAGAAGCAACTCGAAACCCAGATCAATGAAAAAAGACAATGAAGGAATGTCTTGAAAAATAAATCTTTTTTCCCCCAAAGAAAAGGAAAAACCAGATCAGATCTGGAAGAAAGACAAGAAGCTTAACTTGGGGAGGAGAAATGGCTAGAGAAAGGGATGGAGGAAGCTTGAAGGAAGAGAGGCGGCTGAAATGGAGCTTTAGAGGGGCGAGAGCTCTGACACTTGAACTCCCACCTTTTACTCATCTAGCTTCTCTCTAATTAAAAATAAAAGGAGAAACTTCCATGAACAGCTTGTTATCCTCCAAAACTTCATGCGGTGAAGGATCACAAAGTTGCAAGTCTTGCAAAGCCCAATTATACTATAAAATAGGGCTAGTAAAATGCTGAAGTAATAGGTATACTATAAACAACAAGCATAAAGGATCTTATCAACTGAGAACTGATGATTCTGTTAGGTAACTTGAAACTCTTAACTATTTTCAGTACAAAAAGGAATTTACAAACTGGAGAAAACTAGAGACAAATTCCCGTATCGTGATGTTCACATTTTTCATGTCGAGCAGAGCAGCTGCTACCACATGAGACCTCAAGCAGGTATCCGCTCTCTTATCTACTACTCGAACAGTTAGTCATGCACCTACTTCTGATTCTGCTAAGATATATTTTCACACCATTATGCCATATTTTGGTCAGTTCCAGTTGCGCCTCCAGCGTGGGGCCTGCTGTTTTTTCTGAAGCACAAACCTGCGAAAACATCAGATCGAGTATAGATTAGGATATGACACAAGAACAAATTTAGTATATATTTATCTTTTGTTTTTAACAACAAACTTTACTTTAACCACCTTCCTAAATCTTACAATGGCTAGTTGGCTACAACAGTTTCTGGAATTTCAACAGCTAACTCATTGTTCAAATTTCCAACCAAGAATCCAAAGTAGCTGCGACTGGATTGGAAGGGCACCTCTATAATGTACCCCCCACATCTTTAGTTTTGAACTCTTTAATAGACTATTTACTATGTTTTCTTCTTCCCCTTTGCTAAGAACCATTGTTAACAACTCCAAGTCACCAACACCTCCAGATCCATTTAACACTGTGTACACATGCATGCATATGCCAGAGACAATATGGGGATAGTGGGGAGTTTAGAGTATGTTCCAATAACAGACAGTTGTGCCTATAGACAATTATACATTACAAAGCATTGGGCCATTGAGTATGAACATCTACGGAGTATACATTGATAGCGTTGGGACAAGATAGTTTGAAGAGGTACTAATCAATTCATAAAAAATAATTTTTATAGAATTTTATGAATCCAACAAAAACGCACTTTCAATGAATTTAACAATTAAAATACAATTCATTTCAGAAACCCTAATTATTCAAAAATTAGTAACTAAATACTGCAAAAAGCATACACTATCACATCAAAGAAAACATAGGTGTATTGCCAGGCGATGCAACGGGCTTGTTGTATGCTAAACGCTAATATTTTCGATTGGGAATCATTATCACATTGCTAGTTCAAATTAGACTACAAGAGTGAAATATCCCCGAAATGAGGGGTATAAAATTAAGGTGGACAATCTCATAATAGTGGAAAGTTGAAGGAATAAGAGGGAGAAAAAAATGAAATAATCTGTAAAGACATTTAATTTGACATAAGCTTTCACTATTCCCATCAAACAAAAAGATTTCATTATCAATACATAGTACAGTATTGGCATCTCTGGCCCAATTGGTTACCCACCACATATCTGAGATGAAACATATTAAATACCAACAAACAAAGAATCATCTTTTATTTAATCAATAAGTCTTAAATAATCGCCAACCACCGCAAGTTACCATAACCAAGTCATTATAGCCATTAATCTATAATAAAAATGATCTTGACCGTTAAAAATATATATTTTTGCTAAAAACATTAATAGTCATTTCAAATTACCAGAATTTAAAATAAAAAACTTTTATTTTCCTAAAAGTTAAGCAAGGAATAAAAGTCTTGCGAAATTTCTTTCCCAAGTTCATGTACCTCTGCCGCTTTATTACTTTCATTTTCATAATTCCATGAGTTGTTTCCTTTCTCTTGTTCTTCATCTTCTTCGTATTCATTTTTATTATTTTTATTTGTTTAGCACTTCAAATCTCCAAGTACTACTTATGCAAGTCATGCCTTGAGTATGGTGTTGAATTGCACTTTTTGGTGAGATGATGATAATGGTGGTGGTGATGGTTGTAGAGGGTAGATTGTGGATGATGGTGAAATGGGGGATGGGGTGGGGGTAATGGCGGAGGTGGTGACTGGTGAAGAGAACAAAGAGAAAAATGAGGGGTACAGTCATGAACTCATGATTCATGGAAGAACGATTTTTTTCTTTTTTATTTTGTACTTGGAGCAGTGGTTTTTAATTTGACACATCAACCGAAGTGATGAAAGAGACCACAAACACAAAGCCTTAGTTTCTTTCTTAAACAAATTTTAACTTAATTGGTTTCGGAATAAATAAATAAATAATGAATTGTACTTAAATACACCAATTTTAAAAAGATTATAAATGATTTTTGTAAATAAAAATATTAGACGTTTAAGATCACTTTTATATAGATCAACGACTATTATGACTCTGTTATAGTAACTTGCGGTGGTTGGCGATTATTGTAGATTTTTTGTTTTTTAATACATTAGTTTCATTGAATTTAGGAAAATTGGCTGCCAATAATCCAAAGTTTGGCCCGTCCGCCGACAATACTCCTAAGTTTCACTTCCGCCCAGAATAATCCCAAGTTACGACCCGCCCGCCCGTACTGGGTTAAATGACTACGACGTTACAACTCCGTTAAAACCGTTTGCACCAGTTGACGGCTGCACGTTTTAAGGTTAAAAAAGAGGATGAGAGCTGCAAATCCCCCTTTTTACGTTCTTCATCTTCAACATTTCTCTTCTCCAGAATAACACTTAAGAAATCAAAACATTCCAACCCACCCAGTAATTGTCCAAATTCAACCAACAAACTGACACAATGATAGTTTCGAAAGAATGAACACTCTGCAATTAAATCCCAACCATCCTCAATCGCATATTACGGCACAAATCAGATCAGATTAATACTAGAAATTTCCATTGCACCTTTACGCACAATAAATTCGCAACTTCTCAACCAATTAACCCAATAATCAATAAACCCAGGAAACGCAACTCCCAAATTTGCAACAAGTGATGCGATAGGAAGGAAGATCTCAGCTAGACAATAATTTTACCTCAAATTTTTGCCTAGAATATTCGAACACAATATCTTGCCCAACTTCTAGGGTTCTTGATATACTACTCAAGCTTGACTGCAATTGATCTTCATGGAGAGTTATAGGTAGAAGAAGATGGGTTCCAGCAAAACTTCACACATGAGCTTGCTGCTCTGCTCTCCCCCCCCCCCACCCACCCACCCAAATTTCTTGTTTCTGATTTTGACTTTGATTTCCCATGGAACCTTCTATTGATAAAGATCATCCTACCTTTCAAATTCATAACATCATTAAAGCCCATTTCCCCATGATCCTAGACTTTACCAATTCTAAATACTCAATTTGGCTGCCTTACGCCCTTACACAAGTCTCATGCTACCAGTGTTGGGGTTTTTGGACATCTTGATGGAACTTCAACACTAATGGTGGGGTTTAACCTTTTGGAACACTAATGGTGGGAAGTTAGGTTTGGAGGCTAATTAAACCTGAATCTTCCACTTTTTAAGGCTAAGAAAACAGAATCCGTGAGCAGACATTAACAGAATGTAACGCCGTCGTCATTTAAACTGTTATGGGCGGATGGTTCAATACTTGGGATTATTTGGGGAGCAAGTCAAACTCTGGGAGTATTGGTGGCGGACGGGCCAAACTTTGAATTATTGGCGGTCAATTTTTCTTGAATTTATTCACTAAATAGAATAAATGTAATACGAGAATTCTACCCCAAAATAATAGAAGAAATCAGGAATTATATCCAACTAGATTTGAATTTCAAGAAACAAGAAACACTAAACATATAATGCAATAAATATCATAGTCAGTTAATATTTGTGATTTTTATAGAAGTATCAAAATATGAAGGGACTTGCTAAATGCAGGGAACAAAAGTTCTAAACATAGGTTGTGCTTACTATTTTACCCTTACCCATTTAATGTTTTAATTTGCCCGACCATCTTTCTTTCCCACCACCCCAAGTTTAATTCCTACCATTATTATACTTCATTTACCTTCACTCACCACACTTTCATCCATTATACTTCAAATTTTTCAACATAACAATGGATGACGAAGACTCGGAAACGAAAGATAATAATATTCGACATGCTGATAACTTTTTTACACAAACTCATCTATAAACTACCTTTTGTCTTAATTCGATTACTCCATTTTTTTCCCTATAGCATTTAACCTAGGCCGCACCCAGATAATGGCTTAAGTTTAATAGGCCCTAAGAAAAACTTGGCTCAAATAACTCCTGGCTGTAAAACTTTATTGGCCCATTTTAGTCTGAGCCCCAAATTTCACACGGCTCTACAACAGGTGGACCATCCTCTTTTGCTGCTCAATAATCTCCGAGCTGCAGTGCCAAGGCCGTACGCCCGTACCCAGTAAAGATTCGCACCTTGAGAGGGCCGTAAGAAAAACTTAGGTTCATCTTCAATTAAGACATTGAAATACTGAGGTTCGTCTTCAGTCAGGCCAGAAAAGTTTGAGGCCAACTGTAAATAGGGGCAGTGGGAATGTGCACGGCTTAACATCATTTTGACCATGAAATAAGTTACACGACCATTTAGATTTTCAAGCCTAATTTACCTTTCCACCAGTATTTTTTTTTAATGGACTTTTCTTCATAAATTTTGTTCACATCTTAGCTCTCATGAAATGTTATCATTATCGATGGAAAATTAACTAACCCCATGAAGGTTTACTTTCATTCAACATACAGTTATTACATGTTGTCTGGCAATTTGCAATTTGTCGAAACTGAACTGAAGTCCTCCACCTAGCCGCCCTTCAAAGCTTCAGTTCATTTGTGAAATGAGAGAGGAGAGGGAGAGTAAAGCTTAGCATTATAGGTGAGGGATCATATGCAGCTTCAATGGAATAATGGCAGGGTTGTACGCAAATCACAATGAATGAGAGCAAGAGAAAAACAGGAGAGAGGGAGAGAAGGGGTGGGAGTAAATTAGACCATTTTAATGTAAGGGTAAATTAGACCATTTTTGCAGAAGTATCATGTTTTTAATTTATTGAAATATAGTAATCTAGCCCACTTGCCCAGGTCTAGGACCACAAAAGATTATTACATCATAGTGGTCATCTATGTTGCTCGGACTCTTCATTTCTCCTCAAGTACCCGTGTCGGACACTGGACACTCCGACATGGGTATAGACACTAGACACTCCATTTTCAGCGAAAAACATGCAAAATTTTCATAAAATGGCCAAGTCCGACATTGGAATGGGTACTGGACACTCCGACACTTAGCCGAGTCCGAGCAACATAGGTGGTCATTAATCTATCAAGTATCAGTTTTAGAGGTTGTAAGCTGTAACTGTTACTTCAAATGCTGACAAGAGCACATCTTCAGAAATTCGGGTTCAATGACTAGATGTAGAGGGGCAGGTGGTACTACCTCTGATGCTCTGTGTCACGCCTGATGAATTCACTGGCAATATCCTTCCCTTGGTAAGATGCAAGAACTGATCTTACGTCATCAGGTTTATGGTAACCAATATCTGTTCAACAAAACGAGAGAGAGAGAGAGAGAGAGTTCTGAGTTACCCATTTTCGCATCAGATGTAACAAGTACTCTTCTATATTAGCCAGCACAACAAGAAAAGGAGATAGCTACTTACATCCAAGAAATGGAATGAGGTCAATCAATGTTGTATCATCAGCTTCTTTTCTCCAAGGTTTGATAGGAACACAATTTTCAGGCTGAAGGCACGTTTCTAGTGCATGTCCACTCACATAGAGAATTTTCGACGGATTTCTATTTAACTTAGAGAGGTCCTGCATAGTAGTAGTGACAAATGACGATCACAAAAATCAACAAACATCATCAATCAAGTAACAAGAAAGAGAAAGAATAAAGATGGTGAAACCCATCTCGGCCAATCTGAAAGAAAATCTAATCTAATCTATATATATATATATATATATATATATATATATATATATATATATATATATATGTGTGAATTATGCATGTTATTAGATTGACAAATAAGCAATGCCATGTAGATATTGACCCTTTATTTATGTGACACATCATCATTTGATACAAGCAAGTGTTAGCAAACATTAATAGGTATTGTTGTCCAAAAAAAACGTTAATTGGTATTAGTTGACCTTGATATTTGTACAAGCAGCATTAAATCATCATTACATATTCCATGAATCATTGTACAATAATGGAGCATTAATGCATGAATCATGGTACTCAAATGAATTAGGGTGCAATAAAGAGTGCTTAGTATCTTTTCCCCCACACCATTTACCTCCTTTTTAACTTCCCCTTGAAGTGGAATATTGCATTAACTATCATAATACAAGTAGTTTAGAGTAAGCGGGTAACATTAGACGATAACTCTCCTCACTTGAGATTTATAACCGTAAAAATGTTTGAGTTCTTATAAACACATTAACCTATATATAAGTGAATTTTCATAGTTATTAGATGGACATGTAAGCATTTACCAAAACTTTCATTTCACCATCATTTGTTAAGTGTAATTCCTGTCATACATCCTAATAGTTAATGCATTTATACTAAATTCAATGTATATTGCTAACTTTAATTAGTTTAACTCTCTCTTATTTAATTAAATGGTTAATTAATGTGTGCTCCCAAGTTCCATTGATGAGTTTGGAAAGTATGTATTATAGTTGATCAAATTCAACCAAATCAAATTATTCGATTCAAAGTGGACTTTTAGGAATGCACATTGGACATTCGATTTAAAATTACACTCTACCATTTGAAGTTCTTTGTCTAGATTTCCCAGCTTGAATAATTTTATGCATGTATAGCATATGATGATTCTTTTTAACATAAATTAATAAAACATGCCGTGCATCGCACGTGAATATATATGTGTATGTATCGTTGTTAGATTGACGTGTAGGCTTTGACACATAAGCAAATATTGACATGCCATCAAATAGTATAAGTGCATGTATCTTCAATTAGTACTATTAGTATAAATGCATGTATCTTCTATTAGACACCATATGTCGGCTAGGGAATGTATCTATCTAATAAATTACGACAATGATTTTTTTTTTTTTATTTGGAACCAAATATATTTATATAAAATCGTGCATTATGTGGGGTATGCAACGAGAGTGAAACATGAAAGCAAGAAAGCTGATTTGAGCATAAAAAGAGAGATGTCCACAAAATAGAAATTTCGTAGCAAGATGTGACATAAACGAAAATTTTGTTTCAAGTTTATACCAATGAAGATGTTTTGGTTGTTATATAAGCACACAAACCGTGCTAACTAGTGATAATAATGATGGAAGAAAAATAATATAAAATTTAACACACAAGCTCTGTACTTGAATCATGGTGGGAAGGAAAAAGAAATGCCAAACATATCAGCCAACTCTCAGCAAAGGCACATCAGAAAGCATGCATCACTTCCAAAGGAGGATGAAAAATTGACTTGCATGCTTTCCCCAGTTACATCTTTTTACAATCAAGGGTAGCGAGCACATGCTATCAATTACACCACCTACCTTTCGTTATCTTACTAATAGTCCTATTGGCTGGTAAAAAGGCAGTGTTGCAGAAGAAACCAAGCAAGTCAGTTATATAGTCTTTCAAAACAATATCAAGTAATAAACTGTTGGACACATCATTTACCCATCTTTATATTTATAGACCCTACTATCACTGAAATCTTTAGATACATGCCTCCACTTGCCACTGCTTCCTGAATTGCCAGGCTGAGTTCTCGAGAGAGAGGCTCTCTCGTCTCCCTCTCTCCAGAATTTAAACCACTGCTTTGATTTTTCATCACAGCCTATGCCACCACTCTTCATCATTGTTCATCCCTTTGCTTCCCCCATGCTTACCCCTCTGTTTACCGCACCGTCCTTGCTTCTGTTCCCGTTTCTATGTTTGAAATACAGTTGTCAACAGTATATTCTTGAGAAAGGAGGAAACGTCCTCCCACTGCCATGCCATCATGTTTTGCTGACTATTTTGTGATGGCCCACCGCCTAAGCCACGTAGGCTGGGTTTTTTCTCTCCTTCGGTAAGAGAGGGAGACAAATGACCCATGCCGCTTACCTTCCGGTACTTCTGCCACTTGGTTCTTGGCCGATTAGATCTATTATGGTCTGATTGTTGTTAGTTGTGGCTTTAATCGGCCATGACCTTCAGCCATATTCGTCATGTCTATGATTTCCCGATCACAATTGTGATTCCTGGCTCTTGATATGGGACTGGACCGCTCAATTGTGCTTCTTGCGAACGGAAAGCTGATTTCTGACCAGGCAGTTCCACGGTAGATTGAGTTTGGGTGCTCTTGTGTTTCAAACCCCAATTTTGCCCAGTTCACTTTATGTATGTTTCTTGAAGATTGGTTTGCTACCGTTGCTGATACATGTGGGGCATCCACAGCCAGAAGTTCCATGGCCTCACTCACTTTTTTGCAGTTCGTGGTTGTGGAATTCCATGGCCACTGCGTTAAGCACACCGAATTTCGTTAGGGATGCAGTGCAGTCTACTTCAGTTAATGGGTGGGTGGGTGGTATTCCCTCCGTGGGTGTTGGAGGTGTTCGTCCACAGCCATAGACCCTGGGTCTTTGTTTGCTTTGCTCTGTATTAGCCAGGTGACCTTCTTTTCATCTCCATTTGTCTTGTGTAATTTAGGTTACGGCCAGGTGGCCATTGATATTGTTTAGTTTTTCTAGTTTTGGTTGTTTTTTTTTTTTATTTTTTTTATTTTAAGGTTTTAGTTGTAGGATGGTTGGTAGTTCATGGTTAGGGGCCCTAGGATTCAAGCTCCTTACCCCTAGCCCTTAATTGGCTAGCCTCATTCTTGAGGCTTTTAAATGAATTGGTTACCTAGCCTGGGAGGGCACATTCCAAATCCATGGACCCCAGCAGTGGACGAATTCCACACCTACGTTATTACTCGAATTAGGGCTCTCCTCGAGATGAGGAGCCCTAATTTCTTTTCTTATGAGTTTAAACTCTGATGCACGTGAACTCTGATGAGGTTATGTTTCCGTGTCAGAAACTTTGGAAACTTGTAAACATAGGGAAAACTTCGGGAAACTTCATCTGAACAACAATTCTATTAGTAATTGACATCTAAATCCTAGGATTACATTGACTTTCTATAATTTATTTACACATTGCCTATAATCACTTTGAAGAATAATTTTACTTTTCAGTGTTATTAGTTTATTAATAATTTTATTTTTATTATTTTTTAAATTTTCTTCTGTGTTTCCACGTTTCCTACTGTTTGAGAATTTTCGTTTCCCATTTCCCGAGTCTGCATTTTCCGTTTCTGCATTTCCGTTGCAACATAGTGTTTAAAAAGTAAAATAAAAATGCTCGAGTCTCCTAAGGGCCATTGGAGATTTTTCTGGTCGTTAATTTCAGGGCCCATGGGATTTGGTGGGCAAAGCCTAGATACCCATGTAATCCAAAACAAATAAGTAAAAATAAAAATGTTGCTTGCCGCCATATAGAAGTCCGAAGCTAGGGAATTATTTTCTCCAACACACCAATTTCATGTCAATTCAACATTATCGTAAAAGACAAGCTAACGTTAGTCAGCTATGATAGCTTCTGTATTTAATTCCTCAGCTAAAGAATAATCAGATGCATTAGGCAATGAGCGGAACTACAGACACTATGAAAGTCCTCTTTTAAACAAATTACACATAGGAAGGAGAAGATAGACTGGCATGTGATGCAGAAAAGAGGGACAGAAGAAACAAAGAAAAGGAGACAAATTAACATCAACAAACCCCGCCTTATTTAGATAACCATCTACTCACCCTGTAATGCGTCCCATCCTGATATTTAGTGGCAGGCCTTGTTAGAAAGAATCTGACACCTCTTTGAGAAAGCTTCTCCATTATGAGATCCACGTACTACACAAAGCAAACGTAAAACCATAAACAACAATGAATTTACATTTTGCATATGGCAGAATTCGACAGCTTTTATTTGTTATCTTTAGCTTACCAACTCGTCAGTATAAACAACAATCTCAAGAAACTGACTCAAGTGCTCCAAGAATTCATCCAGCCCTGGTCTTTTATAAGTAGACCAACCTGTTTCACGCTTTGACCAAAATGGGAAACAAAACTCATAAGATTAAACCAACTCATACCATGTTATATCTTTCCCACTTTCAAGATAAAGGGGACTTTTCATAAAAAGCCAAAGAACATCTATATCGAGTATCAAATTTTTCTTTGGAGCTACTAACACCACAAAAAATAAATATCCCAATACAGCTCCAAAAGACGTGGTTCACACAACTCTAAAATCATTGCACATATCTTGTGATGGGACTCATTCAATGTTGACGTTTATCTATCGTGAAATACAGCTCAGTGTCATAGCTCTTCAAGAAAAGTAAGCGAAAGTAGATATGTAAATTCTAATATAAGTGGATGATATCAAGAATAGAGCCACATGACAGACCAAAAGCAGTTCAAGCCCCAAACAAAAAGAAAAACTCATGCGGAAGAAGAGAAGAATCTCATAACTAAGAGAACTAATAATCACCAATTGTGAGACTAATATTAAAAGAGAATAAGACTACTATACTAGGACTAGAAAATTAAAGAGATTGGGGCTTATCACTGGCATATTGCTCGATGGCAGCCTCTACAACACTTGAAGAAGGGTTCCTTTAGGCTGTATTTGGATCCAAGTCTCATAATTTAGATAACTGATAAATCACCTATTGTGAGATTAATATTAAAAGCGAACAACACTACTAAACTAGGACTACAAAATTAAAGAGATAGGGGTTCGTCACTGGTATATTGCTCGATGGCAGCCTCTACAACCCTTAAAGAAGGGTTCCTTTGGGTTGTTTGGATCCAAGATTTGATTTGAATATCAGGTTTGAATTCCATAATTTAGATTATGATAATTCCATTTCAATTCTGTTTGGAAAATATTAGGAACTCAATTCTCAGGTTTCCAATCTCAGCTCTAGTGCAAACATGAGGTTGTCAATCACCATGGATGATGGTGAAGCTTAGGAATGAGAGAGAGTCAGCAATGAGGACCCCGATTAAGTGAGAAATGGGAGGTTGGAATGCTCCTCCCATGGTGAAGACAGAGAAATTGGGGGAAGAGAGAAATTTAGAAGTTGTTGATGGAGGATGAGAGAGAACTTCATAAGCAAGTGACGGAAGAAAAAGGACGTGCTGTTGTAAATGGAGGAGAGAGAAAGTGCCTGTTGATCGCTTTGGAGATGGATGAGAATGTGCACAATGTGGAGGACAGAGAGAGAGAGAGAGGGGGGGTGAGTGTCGACATAATGAGAGCAAAAATTGTGAGTGAGCCAAATTAGGATTTCAAAAAACTCATATGAGGGAGCCTCATGCATGAGGCGTCATACTTGTGAGTAAAAAAGTGATATCACCATAAATAAAAAGTGATACCTCCGGATAAAAAAGTGATACCTCATACATGAATGCCGCCTCATAAGAGAGTTTTTGTTTTTAGAATTTACAAGGTTTTGGTTAGCATTTGAAATCCTAGTTTTAAGCCTTTGGAAAAATATCAGGGATCTGGGCCAAATCCAAACCCAAATTGTTATGACATCCAACATTAGAATTAAACCAATTCTCACATTTCAATTAAATGTCTGTAGCTTAACATTAAGATAGAAAGAGAGAACAAAGGCTACTTTTTTTTAAAAAAAAATTATGACCAAAGTTACAACATTCTTACAAAGTTGTCTAACTTACAAATATCAACATACTCATCTCATGATTACATGAGCAGGAATCAGATTTTATGGACAAGAAAGTTAGAACATTACCAGCTAAAACGACATCAGAAACAGCATCTGCGAAACTAAATTACAGGCTACAAATGCTTGAAAAGTACATTTGGTAGAAAACTCACCTTCCACTCATTGTGAATTAATGTCTCTCTTAAATCCAAAACAAGAGTGAGAACTCCCATTTGTTCTATATCTGGGCTCGCGTCTGGGAGAAGTTTATCAGAGGTAGGTTCAACAAGTTCCTGGGAGAAAAATATGCACAGGTTTATCAAAAGTATCAATTTAGATCAATAAAGAGCACAAAAACTAAAATAATCACCTGCAGACGTTCTTCAATTGACCTCCTCAAATCAAGATAAAGATCAACGGCTTTTGCAGGAACTACAAACACAAAAAAAGAAACAACAATATTGTGAGGCAAAGAATCAGATGCTCAAAAAATCTAGATTAGAGAAAGACAACATTTTCAACAATTTTTTCTAGTATAAAAGCTCTTAAAATACCATCATGATTTCTCAATACTTAGGAGGACCCATTAGGGTTTGACGGTTTGACCATAAATTGTTCCATATACAAGTTTAAGGACAGTAGAAGACAGATTGCATTTTGCCAAGACATGTTCCAATACTTTTGGCCTTTTTCCAAAATTTTAAGCCTCTAGTCAGTGAATGTGTGCTGGCATTGGAAATACATGAAATGGAAAAAGATCTCATGGGGTGGAACAACGAAGCTCAAAGATAAATTCTGACATTGTAAACTACGTCAGTCAGACTCTTCATTTCACCTCAAGTACTCGTATTGGGTACTGCGGCATGGTGATGGAAAATGGCTGAGTCTGACAGTTGGACATGTACACATGATCTGGATCCTAGGTGCAAGGCACGCGGCGAAGGAACATGCCTCAGTGTAGTGAGGCGCACAGCCCCATAATGAAATATGCTACAGAATCAGCTTTTCTTATCAGAATGTACCACAATACCATCTGACATAAATTATACCATTAGAATGCCTCATCGAAATTGCTCGCCCAGAGGCGAAAAGGGGTTAGCCTCTTGCGCCTTGCTTCTAAGGTGTGCCTTTCAGACACTGCATCTATCAAACTTATAACTAAAAGGAGATTTCAGTTTCCCTTATCACAAACTAACGCTGGACTATCACTTTTAATGCTAGAGGCAGATTGAATGACACCAACAGGATATTATCTAAATAATCAAAAGGAAAAACAGGAGGCGATGGGGTGGAGAGAGGAAGAGGTCCTTTTTTTTTTCTTTCTTATTATTATTATTTTTAACGGAGGAAGAGGTCAGGTTACCTGTCATTATAGCACTGTAGAGCAGAGGTTGGACTTTCTGCAAAGAAATTAACGAATATCAGTCTACATACTGAAAATCAGATTTGAAGCAGAAGGAAACATTAATTTCTGAAAATACCCTACTGATCAGTGGAGATCGATATCTTGTTTAAAATCCTTTATAGTTTGGTTACAATTAACATTGCCACAACCAAAATCACAGAAAACTACTTGTGAAACAACTAGGTATATGCTGATACAGTACCAGGAGCAAAGAGATGCATTGAATAACATGCATATCAAATCATCAATTACATTTTTTAATATTGGAATGACAATAGGTTCGAGTTACTTCTTCCTAGCCTGCTCTCCCCCTTTCCCATGTCCTGGCCTCTCACCATCTCTCGCTAACCCTTCCTATCAGTGGCGGATGTACTCACAAGGGTGAGTATTCAAGTGACTCCACTTGGAAAAAAAAAACTGAAGTTGCTTTTGTAAAATAAAATAAAAATTAATTAATTACCCATAAATTGCCCCACTTCATTTGAAAACTGACTCCACTTAGACCACTTAGTGACCCTTTAAGGCTTTAACCCATTACTAGATGAGAGAGAAAGGCAAAATAGAATACAAGTTAAAAAAAAAAAAAAAAAAAAAAGACTGAACCCCCTCTACCATTTTTCTGGATTCGCCACTGCTTCCTATCAAGGTAGAATCTGTACCCACCATTCTTCCTATCTTCCTAATATCTAAAACAAATATGCCAGAGTCTAAATGCTAAACGCTACCTGCAGTCACCTTACCTAAAAGCTATTGTCTAAATGTAAAGTACTAACTGAAAAACAATCAAACTTGCCCTAAGCTCTAATCTTCCACTCAACCAAGATTTAGGTGCCGTTTAGTTCACGTGGAAATTAAATACCCAAGGAAGTTATGCTTCATTGGAATATTCCTTTTGTAAAGTTCTTGAGGAATACATTTAACATGCTTTGTTGGTAGGTAAGAAACTCTCGACTTCATAGGAATTGAGTTTCTATATGTTGTCTGATTCACCCATTAAAATTTCATGAAGGTGCTCCCGTAAGAAAAAACAACAAACTTTATAACTAATGAGGGAATACATGTACCTTTTTTGAAAAAAGAAAAGAAAAAGAAAAAAAGAGTTCAATAGAAAATGCAACCCCTGAAGGTGGATTACCTCCTCCATTTTGTGGGAAGATGCATTTCCCAAGGAAGTTCTACATCCACCATTTCACCCATTTGCTGACAACCAAACAAAACAACAAATGGCCTCTGCCTGGATGTTCTACTTTCCACATCATAGCTGCGAACCAAATGACCTCTTAGTGAGGCAGATTATGTTATCATATAAGCACCAATAGCAGTCGAAGGACCTCATTTAGCAGCATTACCCATTTTATTTTTCTAAATAAGAACCACTACCCATTTTCTTTTCTTTAAATCCCAGCAACATTACCAATTTTTTCTACTTCTTATACAGCTAGTTCAAAACCATTGGAGCATCGGTGGACAGAGGTATTCAGTGATGATGAATAACAGTGTAAATCGTAAAATAAATGCAAAAAAGCTGGTAACTCTTCAAGTGAAATTTGTCAGGACTCAGGTACTATGAATTTTATGACAAATGGCCAATTTGTCTCTATATAGGGTTTCCTGATCTTGCTAGGTCTATGAGTGAAAACTTAGGCTAGGGTGTATATGACTACATGATGGTCTCATCCGCCAAACAAAAACAACCAAAAAACGACAATAACATAATCAAGCACATGAATAAAGTTCAATCTAACATGTTCACGTTAGTTGATATAATATCAATGTTCATGTCACTAATACTACTACCTTTTTCTTTCTCAAGGATGAAATGGATTCTAAGATTTCAAAAGAGAATACTTTAGTAATAAGAACGAATAACAGAAAAATCAACTAGAGAGCTAAGAGCAAAGCAAAAAACCAAACCCGAAAAGCTTAAGAAGCAAGAGACCAGAGTGATGCTATAAGAACAAGAACACGCAACATAAGAAAATCAATAGATCTCTTTGGAAAACATCCAGACATTTTTTTTTCCAGATCATAGCAGTGATAGCACCCACATTATTGTCCTAAACAAGCACACCCGAAAATCATAACTACTTCTAAACCCAATATATTTTATCTTGAAATGCTCTAAAGAGGTAGATTCCATCCTAGAATATCTACTACTCCCTCCAAACCAAATCATGGTCTACCTCATGATACAAAGTCTTTAAGAAACAAGAATAAAGCGAAGCCTTTGTATGAGCACAAGATATAAAGTCCATAGTATAATCTTAACAGTGATAAAGCAAGGGATTTGGGACGTTCCAAAATTAATGAAGCACATCAGTGCTGGAACTCCAAGAGACAAGGACTGGGAACATATTCCATCTTATTTATACAAAGAGAACCAATGGAGGTCATACTGTGACTTCTGGCATTACGTACACCATAAGCCACCTTCAGCGATGCAATGATAAAGGGAGGGAACCATGTGTTTGCGCAACAACAAAAAGAAGTGCATAAGTAATTGCTAATTGTTAAATTACAAGGGATTGCATTGGCTTGAGCAATTAAGCCTCAAACAAGATCATTTTTAAGTAAAAAACAACTCTCATTAGTTGAATGTAGCCTTTGTCCAGTAATAGGAGTAACTAATAAGGTAATTACTTTATTCCACTAAGTAAAAATAATTAATAGTATTATTTGCAGTAAACAAAAACTAAAGCACAACCAAATTCAGAGTTTTCTTTTTTCCCAGAAAGCTTATTTGGAAATTTAAATTCTTAGTCGTGTAAGAGAGTAATTTTGCAAGGACACGCTTTAGTACATCTCCGTCCCATGGAACAGCATGTACCTCATCGGGGGGTTACTGTTACAACATTGTAATACTCATATGAGATTGAGGCAAGGTCATACACCACAATCGACAATGGCCAAAACTAGTAATGCTCCATAGAAGCTTATCACAATTGCATGACCTAATATTGACAGTGATGAGTGATTATATTAAATGGAAACTAATTTTGTCTTCAGACAAAAAAAACTTTTAAGTCAACAAATTACTTCAAATCAGTAGCCACTACCACATTTTTGACTATCTCATGACACGTCACAATACAAAGTCGCACCACATCATCAACCACGGTTTTAGAACTTACTTCGATTGTCAGGGTAGATAGGGCAGTAGTATCTACCCTGAAATAATTGATCGACGACCTAAAAGCCTTTGTCTTATCATCCACTTCATCAGCAGTATACGCTGCACCCACAAAAGCAAAGTTTCATCAGACACTATTGCAAATGATTCAACTAAAAATCCTACCAATAGGACTCTTCATTCAGAGAGGTCAGACACAGCATAATAATAGGCTGGACATAATTTTAGATCGATTTTATTATTATTATTATCAATACAACTGTTGTGAGCACAGATTATGGCTAGCTTCCCCTAAAACATAATCAATTCATTTGTTTTCTAACATAAAACACAAACTATGACCAGTTTCAGAATGACATTTTCCCATAAAACCCTAATTTAACTCCTTGTTCTTTCTTTTCCCTAAATCCCATACATGAATGTTGGACATGTCAAATTAACCACTTTTCAACATTAACTAGGATCACACTCTTATAGTTACTTGCATCACATGTGCCTAATTAAAATTGATTGTGAATTCATTAGTGACAAGCAAAAGATTTAACAGGCAGAAGGACATTAATATTATACATTAGCCATAAATTAAAGCAACCAGATATAACATTACTTTCACATATATCATAAATTTTTTACTAGTATATACTATTTATGACAATTGCGATCATGTGTATAAAGGGCCACTAATACATTTCTTCTAATTTTTCCTCTCTCTCTCTGGATTAATAAGTAAAACTACATGAATAATTTAACATATAATCAAATTAACCTAAACAACACTTTTAATTTCATCCGTCATCAACTCATGCAAGCAAACTGAGAAAGAGAGAGGAGAAGAAGAAGAAGCAGCAGCATACCATACGTGGCGTAACCGGCGGTGCCAAGAGCTCCGACAACGGCGCCGAAAAAACCAGCCTTGAGGACACGTGGCAGCTTCCTAGCCGTTGGATTTGGATCCGACGGATAGGATGTCGCCGGCGATGATTCGACGGCGGCGCCGGCGGTGGAGGAGAGAGAACGACGGAATTTGGATCGGAGGAGGAGACGAGATTGGATCACTCCTCGGATTAACATTTTTTTTTCTTTTTTTTTTGTTGTTGAAAGTTTTTGGTAGTGGTGGTGGTGTTTTTCTTCTTCTTCAAGTATTTTTTGAAGGAGAGAAGAGAACGAACTCAGAAGTCCTGAAGGGTTTTGCGGGGGTTTTTGACTTGGTACCCTATTCCATAGCCCATAGGCCATAGCCCATAGGCATAGCAATGTCATTTTTCTGCCAAAAAAAAAAGCTTTAAAAATATAAAAACTTAAAAATAACAACTAATTTCTTTTTGAGGGTAAATAACAACTAAATTGATTATTAATCGGAATTGCTTAAGGTAAATCCTGAATTACTAAACGCAAATCTTTTTGTAGTAGTACTTCTTAAAATACCCTTTTTATTTGCAAAACACCTTCCTCCTTGTATTCTTTTTTTTCTCTGAAAATCTTTACTATACTCGTTCTACACATTGGAAAAAACCTAAACTTTAATCAACATGATTCAGTCATTTGATCAAAACTTAATTTTGATATATATATATTCAGGTAACTAGAATAATTAGAATTGAATTTTTTTTTTTTCAATCATAGAAACAGTGTTTAAGGTTCAATGGTTTATGGATGGTTAGTGGTGGATGGGTGGTTGAGGGTGCGGTGGCTAAGGACAATTGGATGACAGCGGTGGCTAGCGGCGGTTTGGGGTTGACGGGTTCGCTGAACAGGGAGGTGAGCTCGCTGGACTGGGGTGGGTTTGCTGAACATTTTTTCAACCACGGACCCCCACTTCTTCGAACATCGAGCAAGAGCCTCAGATCTCAATTAACACGCCGGCGGCTGCTTGCTCGGAGCCAACTTCTATTTTGGTTGCCAGAAAAGAGTGGCGGGGCTAACCAAGCGTCCACGACCACGATAGATGAAACATGCGGCTGTTTGAATTCATTGGGGAGTTACAAGTTGGGCTAGATGAGGAAGAAGATGATGAATTGATTTGATTTGTTGAATAAATGATTGAATTAATTTGGTGAATAAATGAATAGATTGAATTGATTTGGTGATTGAATACATCTTTTACAGTAGCAAAATGGCCGTGCTCTAAGGAGAGAGGAGAGAGTGGGGAAGTTTGAGGAAAATTAGGATTGAATTATGGAGAGGGTATTTTGGGAAAACAAATTTAAGTTTAGTAACTTGGGAATTTACGTTTAGCAATCCCCTTATTAATCAATGGTACAATAATGATTAATGAGTGTAATGCATAGGAAGATTGTTTTCCAAGTACCTTCATTTTTCATTTCCTATGTCACAAATTATTTCACCGTGTGCTTCTAAAGTTTGCCAAAATGCACACGAGATACAATGAACTTTTCAAATGCACAATGGGTCCTTAACTTTTGAATTCTTGCCCAATCTAAATAAAATAAATGCAATTTATTTTGTTTCTTTTTTTCTTTTTACACACCCAATTGATTTGATTTCATTTTTTAGATTATTTTCTTTTTTGGATAACTTCTTTATTTAATTTCAAAACTTAACATTTTTTTTAGTGAAAAACTCGATACACTTACATCACTTATTCATTTTATTTACCAGACCCAAATAGTAAATAATTTTTTGACATTCTTTAGGTTAATTCAAAATACCAATAATTATTTCAAAATTGTTTGTCTGTCTCAAACTAAACCAAGCAAAACCGCTTAATACGTGACCCGCCCAACATCCAACATATAAAAATATTAGTACGCGAAATCAAACCGACTCAATACAAGATTAAACCCAGACCCGGTGAGTCAACCCAATCCACCTGAATGAGGCGATTTGAATTTTGGGTATATTTACGCTAAATAACCGAAACCGAAAAAAAAAACTAAATTAATTAAAAAGAAAATTAAATAACAGGTTTTAAAAAAGAAACCAAATTGTTTATAGTATTTGAGTGAGATGAAAAAAATGGACAAGTGAAATAAGTTTTTTGATTTTTGAAATTAAATTTAGAAGTTGTCCAAAAAAGAAAATCAACTAAAAAAATGAAATCAAATAGAATAGTTACATAGAAAGAATAGAAAAAAAAAAAAAAAAATTAGATTTGGGTAGATTGTGCAAGAAATTCAAAGATCAAGGATATATTGTGCATTTTAAAAGTTTGTTGTATATAGTGTGCATTTTGTCAAACTTTAGGGGCGCGCCATGAAATTTTCCCTTTTTTCTCTTTTTTAATGAACAAATTGTATGAAAAAAATACATTTGGTACCTCAGACCTTTGAATATTGTATCACATATACATTTTTTGTGAGGGCTTTAAACTCATGGTGGACAACTAACATTTGGCTCGACGCATCAAAATACAGGTTTTTTCCCCTTATTACGAGAGCAGTTAGGAATTAGGATCCTCTCCGATACTGATTTTGTGAGACGAGTGCTTACCTCATGACGTTTCACTGCCTCTCACAATATGAGAATTGGACCTCCCACTTACTGCCTTACTGGAGAGAATCCACAATCTGGAGACTGGAGCAGGAGCACTGTTGTATAGGACTACTAATGTACGTATTCTTATTTGGGTTTTACAATAATTAAGAAGAATTAACAATTTAAGACCAGATGATTTGTCAAGGTTGCTACATTTCCAAAAACTGGAGCTTGGCTTTTATCCAGCATTCCAGCTATTCTAATAGAATTCAACCATGTCACCTAGGATTAATCACTTGCAACCTAGCAAAAACAAGGCAGAGAAGCACCAACTAGTACAATAATTTTCATGTTCTACAGTGGGGATATTTGCTCCTAAGTTCTCGCATAACAAGATCGATTAGGGAAGAAGCCACACTTATCGTAACCATAAGTACCACTTTATTTGCTAAGTTGCCATTGGAAACATATAACAAGTACATGACAGATAATTATATGTATATCTACCATGAGACTCGTATGTCACATGAGAATTTGGAGCCCGTATTTCAGCTTCCCTAATGAAATAGGAGTATTATGTACCGCGTAAATCTGTCCACTTGAGCATGATGCCTCTGAAACATGAGTACTCAAATAACAAGTCGAAGAAGAAGAAAAACACCACCACCACCACTCACTTCTTCTTCTTCAACTCGAGAGAGCGGACATTGTGTGTGGCACCAAGATAATGGACATTGTGTGGCTCCAACAGGTCCTTGCTACCATAAGGGTAGAGCTCTGGTGCAATCTTTTAAGAGAATGAATTTTTTAGAACCAAGAGTGACAGAAAGCAAACATAAAATGAAAACGAATCCAAATACCCTCAAAATACAACCAACCTACATATTATTCTCCCCCAAATGACCAAATTGGTATTTTAAGTAAAACCATAAAGACATATTGGTCTATTTAAAATGACTTAAGACATTAGAGTATTAAAAAGTGAATTAAGTGGCATAAATGTTATCTGGTATAATTTCCGTGAGGGTTTCCTCATTATCATTAGCATTGTATACCAATAGTTTACAAGAGTTAAGCTGGGCCGGAGCCCTAATACAAACATAAGCCTAACTATACAATAGTAAGCCTAATAAGAATTAACTAAAAATTTACATATTTAATTATATTCTATCACACCCCCGAAGTCGGAGCGGGAGGAGGACGGACGCTCAGACTGGAGCGAAAGTCAGTAAAAAGAGACGAAGGTAGGCCCTTCGTAAAAATGTTGGCGTACTGGGAACTGGATGGTACATGAAGGACACGAACATGACCAAGAGCAACCTTCTCCCGAACAAAGTGAATGTCGATCTCGATATATTTTGTGCGCTGATGTTGCATCAAGTTAATGGAAAGATACACAACACTAGCATTGTCACAATACACAAGTGTGGCCCGTGTGAGAGGGCAATGAAGCTCCAGCAGTAAATTGCGCATCCAACAAGTCTCAACGACAGCATTTGCCACGCCGCAGTATTCGGCTTCAGCACTGGAGCGGGAGACAGTGCCTTGTCGTTTGGAGGGCCAAGACAAAAGGTTATCACCAAGGAACACACAATAGCCGGAGGTTGAGCGATGGGAGTCAGGACACCCGGCCTAGTCAGCATCGAAATAGGCAGTGAGACCAGCGGTGGAAGAAGGGTAAAGGTGAAGACCATAGTCAAGGGTACCTTGGATGTAATGCAGGATGCGTTTAAGAGCCTGGAAATGGGGTTCCCGAGGGTCATGCATGTAAAGACAGATTTGTTGGACACCATAGGAAATGTCCGACTGAGTGAAGGTGAGGTATTGGAGGGCACCTGCGAGGCTACGGTAGAGAGAGGGGTCAGTGGCCGGAGGGCCAACGTCGGGACCAAGTTTGGAATTGGTATTGACAGGATGGTGCATGGTTTGCAATCGGCCATGTGAGCACGATTGAGGATCTGAAGGGCGTATTTCTTTTGGGAGAGAAATAAGTCGTGAGGGGAGCGAGAAGCGGTAATGCCAAGAAAGTAGTGGAGGGGTCCAAGGTCGGACATGGAAAACTAGCCATTAAGGGAGGAGATGAGCTGGCTGAGAAGGGAGTCAGAGGAGGCAGTGTGGATAAAGTCATCGACATAAAGGGGGAGGTAGGCGGTATGGGGGCCATTTTTGTAGATAAAGAGGAGTTGTCGGATTTGCTATGGGAGAAGCCAATGCGGGTCATGAACTCAGCAAATCGTTGGTACCAAGCACGGGGGGCTTATTTGAGGCCATAGAGGAATTTGCGGAGACGAAACACATAGTCAGGATGAGCAGGGTCAACAAAACCAGGTGGTTGGTGCATGTAGACAGTTTGCTGGAGGTGACCATGAAGAAATGCATTTTTGACATCAAGTTGGTGTATGAGCCAAGAGCGGGATAGAGCCAAGCTAAGGACAGTACGAATAGTGGCAGGTTTGACTAAAGGACAGAAGGTCTCATCACAGTCAATGCTAGGACACTGAGACTTGCCATTGGCAACCATGCGGGCTTTGTGCCGCTCAAGAGTACCATCTAAATGAAACTTGTGCTTATAAAGCCACATCGAACGGACCACATTAACCTCTGTGGGCCGTGGTTCAAGGGTCCAAGTACCATTTTTAATCAAATCATCATATCCTAACTGCATTGCAGCCCGCCAGTTAGGATCCTTGAGGGTCTGGACATGTGAGCGAGGAATGGGAGATGTAGTAGAAGTGTGAAGGGTGAAGATTTTCTTGGGCTTGAAGACCCCCAATTGACTGCAGGTGGTCATTTGGTGTTTGACCGGAGGTGGGGGAGGCGGTAGGTGGGGATGTGGGGCCGGTGTGTGAGGGGAAGGCGGGGTAGGTGGGGTCGTTTGTGGTGATGACACGGGCGGCGGGGTAGGTGGGGCCGTTTCTGGTGGTGACATGGGCGGTGTAGGAGGGTGAGGAGGCGACATCGCCGTAAGGCCACTAGGTGAGAGAATGAGGTCATGGAGGGGGGAAGGGTTGTTGTCAATGTCGAGAAAGTCGTAGGTGGTGGAGGGGGAGGAGGAGAAGGTAGAGAAGGGGAAGGAGGACTCATCAAATATGACAACGACAAGCTAGATCAAGACAACGATAGCCCTATGGTTGGATGGATACCCAAGAAATACGCAAGGAGTAGAGCGTGGGGATATTTTGTGAGCAGTGGAGGAGGAGAGATTGGGATAGCAGAGGCATCCGAAGACACGGAGATGGGAATGGGAGACGGGTTTTTTTGAAGAGACGAGTGAAGGGGATTTGGTTGGAGATAGTGGAGGATGGAAGGAGATTGAGGAGATGGGCAGCCATGTGAAGGGCTTCAACCTAGTAAGTTGGTGGAATTTGAGCTTGGAAAAGGAGAGTACGGATGATGTTATTTATGGTACGAAGTTCGCTCGGACTTCCCGTTTTGTTGTGAAGTACGGGGACAAGAAAAACGAACAATCATACCATTTGTAGCAAAAAGATCAAGGAGGGGTGTGTTGTCAAATTCACCCCGTGGTCACATTGAAAAGCCTTAATTTCACAGTAAAATTGTGTCCGGACATAAGCACAGAAATGAAGGAATTTAGAAAAGGCATCACTTTTGCGACGAAAGGGGTAGACCCACAAAAATTGAGAATAATGGTCTAGAAAAATGGCATAATAGTGAATACCGCTCACACTGGGCATAGGGGAAGTCCACATGTCGGAATGAACAATTTCAAAAGGAGAGCTAATAGTAGACAAAGAATTATGGAAGGGAAGTCTAACATGATTGCCGAGTTGACAAGCATGGCACAAAGAGGAAGTCTTATCCCGGCCTATTACATTCAATAAAATCACTAGAAACTAATTGCTGAAATGTAGACTCTCCAGAGTGACCCATACGACGATGCCAAGTAGACCGGGAACTAGTGAGGAGGGCGCTGGGTTGGCCGGAAATTGAAGTGGTGGTGATGGGGTAGAGCTCTCCGGTACTATCACATCTAAGTAGGGGGGTCCAAGTCTGAAAATCATACATAGAGAAACCGTAAGGGTCAAAAGCAACACGACAATGATTATCCCGAACGAAGCGACGGACAGAGATAAGAATTTTAATTATGTGGGGAGCAACAAGAATGTTTTGAAGGTGGAGGGGACGGGTGATGGAGGGGATATAAGAGTGGCCCATACATGTCACAGGTATAGCGGATCCGTCACCAACAGCTACAGAATTATTAATGCTCGAATCAAAAACGGTACTCATATTACCTATTTGGGATGTCAGATGGGTTGTGACACCGGTGTCCATATACCAACCATTGTCACCTGGGTCCTGCACACAAAGAGTGTTAAAAACATTTGATAGAGTCGTAGTGGGCTCAACAGAGGGGGGGGGGGAGGGAGCCGAGGGTGCCGCGAAGAACCAGGTCCAAGGAGGAGGGACCTGGCCGGGAGGGTAGGGCGCCGCGGGAGTGGGACCGGGAGGAGTCGCTTGGGCGATGAGGGCCACGGGCTGAGAGCCGGGGCGAGGACCGAGAAGGCCCGGGCCAGCGTGGGGAGCTGTTGGGCCAGGTGTCGCGGTCGCGGCGACCGCGGCCATGACAGGCGGTGCGGGGAGGGTTGGCGGCGGGAACGGCCACCCTCCCGGCATATAGTATGGAGGGACCCAAAAATTGTGGGGCCGGAACCCTATGGAAGGAGCCTGGGTCGAGGCAGTCGGGATGGTGGTCTGACCGCCACTTTTTTTGTGCTTGCGGTTTCCCCGGGGCCTTGTGTTTTGGTGGCTCGGGTGAGGCAGAGAGTTGAGGGTTGGTGGGGGCGGGTGGTGTTGGTGGAGCAGTAGGGTACGGGTATGGGTAGGCAGATGGTGTTCGTGGAGGGTTGGGGAAGACAGCGTAGAAGATGGTGGGGAAAGATGGATGGTCAGTGTGAGAGGCATGGTATTGGGGGGTCTTAGTTAGACGTTGCTCCTCTAGAAGGAGAATTGAACTGGCCTGCATAAAGGGGGAAAAGGATTTTGGTGTTTAATAATCAAGTGAATGTTGTCATAAAGCATGTAAATCACCAAATTCTTTTCAGGGACAGGGTGTTCAATATTAGTGAGAAGATCAGAGAGAGTCTTGACACGATGACAATAGTTATGAATAGATTGATCACCACGCGTATTCGCGTAATATTACATAGTTCATCATCTAATTGCATAGCACAGGCATCTTTGTTATCACGGAAAAGGGTTTCAAGACTAAGCCAAAGTTGACGGGCAGTGACACCGGGTTCAAGAATCATTTGGATAAGGGGTTGGGTAATAGTACCATAAATCCACAGTTTTACCACGCCATCATAGCCTTTCCAATCAGTATCAGTTGGTCCCGAAGCAACGACAGTGCCGTCAATGTGACCCAAAACCCCAAAAGTGAGACAATGTGTTTCAAATAATTTACGCCATGTTTCATAATTAAGGACAACAAGATCTAAAATGATAGGGATATAGGCTTTAATGTTGGTGACACCAAAATATTTTTCCGATTCAGTAGTAGTCTCAGGCATGGTGTGACCAAGAGGCTTTAATGTTTTCTTTTTTTTTTTATTGACAAAAAAGAGGCTTTAATGGTGAAAACAAGAAAGAGAGATAAAGATGGAGGAAGTGTTTACCAACACCCGACAACAGGCGGGTGTGACGGCAGGGAGGTGCGGGCGGTGTGAGTAAGGCAGCGGAAGCGGTGGTCGGGCGGTCCGGGAGGAGAGGGCAACTGGATCGGTCAACTGAGCACCGGCGAAAGGGTAGGCCGCGGGGGGCAAAGTGGAAGGCCGGCAAAGGAGGATGTCGACATCGATCTGGAGGCGTCGGGTGGACGGGAAGAGGCCGACGACGGGTGGTCCGACTCCGGTTGAAGGCTCAGGCAAGGAGAACGACGACAGGGGTGAGGAGAGAGAGAGAGGTAGGTTTGAGGAATTGTTTGTTTTGTTTTTTTTATTAAAAAAGTGACGGCAGAGAGAGGGGAAAGAGAGATAGGTATAGAAATTTTGCTCTGATACCATGTTATCTGGTATAATTTCCGTGAGGGTTTCCTCATTATCATTAACATTATATACCAATAGTTTACAAGAGTTAAGCTGGGCCGGAGCCCTAATACAAACATAAGTCTAACTATACAATAGTACGCCTAATAAGAATTAATTGGTTAGAGTGGTGGCCGGGAGCTAGTATAGTTCATCGATCTAGAAGTTCTAATTTCATAGATGACGGTTTAGCGAAGCAGGGGTTAGTTAGAGTTGTTGATTTTGTAGCTTGATTTTAATTGGTTATTGTTCTTTGTTTTCTTCTTCCCGAAGATTGAGTATTAATAAAAAGAACAACAAATTATAAAAAAAAGCCTAATAAGAATTAATTAAATATTTACATATTTAATTATATTCTATCAATAAAAACATTCTAAACCAGAATCTGTGATTTATCTACGAAACAAAGATAATCAGTGTTGTATGGGACTGCAAACAATGTTGTATAGGAATGCTAATATATTTTTACTTCGGTTTTACCATAACCAGAAGTAACAATTTAAGGCCAAATGATTTGTCAAGGTTGTCAGATTCCCAAAACCTGGAACTTGGCTTTTATCCAGCATTTCAGCTAATCATAGGTCGTGTTGGGTCGTGTTGAGTCGAGTCGTGTTTGATTTTGTGTAGATATCAAAATACACAAATTTAATATGAAATTGATAATTATTAAATTTTGTGACAAATTGGTGTAATCGTGTCAGATTCAACACGACCCAATAGCAACAGCAGGAAGTGATCCTGGTAAAACGCTAATAGCAGCGCCACGAACAACGGCAGATCGCAACCCACCTGAGTTATCATTCAGTTGATCAAGTAACTGATCAGCATAAATGCTAAGTGGCTGCAAAACACAAATTGAATTCAATAAGAACAAATCTGAGATAAGAAATCTGAATTCAAAATAGAAAGCATGCATATAATTGCTTGCTGGCTTGATAGCCATTGCTGAGCCCAAATCCGTATAGAATAATCATATCTTTCTAATTGATTAACCTGTTAACTAGCATACTATTGGTCGACTTTGGTGGTAATTATTTTGGTGTGTAATGTCTCAAGAGAACAACAACAATAACACCCCATTTTATCAAGTAACTTGGATGCTTTCCAAACATAGGAAAGTGATCAAATTCGGGGCATTAAGAAAAAAAAGTTAACATAATTAGATTGTGGCTCAAAGAAACAAAGATAAACACTGTTGTATAGTACTGCATATATATATATATATATATATATATATATATATATATATATATATATATATATATATATATATATTCTTCTTCGTTTTTACAATAACAAGAAGTAATAATTTTAAGGCCAGATGATTTGTCAAGCTTGTCAGATTCCCAAAAACTGGAGCTTGACTTTTATCCAGCATTCCAGCTACTCATAGGTCGTGTTGGGTCGAGTCGTGTTTGGTTTTCGTGTAGATTTCAAAATTTACAAATTTATTATGAAATTGATGATAATTAAATTTTGATACAAATTGGTATAATCGTGTCAGATTCGGTTCATTCGTGTTCGTGTCGTATTCGTGTTTATCTCACAAATTTTGGGTCGTGTTCGTGTTGGGTTGTCGTGTCAAACATTGACAACTCTACCTAGGATTAAATCAATTGCAACCTAGTAAAAATAAGGCGGAGAAACACATACTAGTATAATATTCTGCATGTTCTGTAATATCGATATTTGCTCCTGACATAACAAAGTCGATCAGCAAACAAGCACCACTTTATTTGCTAAGTCACCATTTGAAAAATATAGCAGATACAGGACAAATAATCATGTATATATCTACCACGAAACTTGTATGTCAAATGAGAATTTGGAGCTAGAATTTCAGCTTCCCTAATAAAATATGAGTATTATGTACCACGTAAATCTGTCTCTTCATATGAATATGATGTCTTAACTTTGAATTCATGAGTACTCATCACCACTAAGGTCTCCCCAACGTACATTGTGTGTAGCAGCAAGATAATGGGCTCCAACAGGTCCCCTGCTACCATAAGGGTAGAGCTCTGGTGCAATCTTTTTGTCCTCCAGCTCCTTTAACATTGGTGTGAATAATGCCCATGCAGCATCAAGCTCATCGCTTCTGATGAACAGCCTCCGCTCTCCCTCTATGGCATCTATAAGTAACCTCTCGTATGCATCTGGTATTTCTCTTGGATACCTTCAAAAAAATCAAGCAGCTTACTTTCAGGGTCCAGTAAAAGGCTCAGAAAAATCCCCCATCGTAATCATTCCAGATCACAAACCATTTTCGTAATTCAAAGGTAAGATCACTTTAGCTTCTTTTTTTGTTCCTTATTTCCTCTTTAGGCATAGCACAACTCATCCAGGACCAAAGGACATATTAGGTATGTTTTGTGCATATTGTACTCAAGATACATGACTAACCATGACAAAAATATTCACTATATTTTACAAACGCCACTGTAATGCCAGACATATTTTGGCCATTTCACCAAACATATCTCAATATCACAAGTCCTGGTTAGGTGTCTGTCAAAATTTTTGAGAGGAATATATCACACATAAGCTTTAAAGTGAAGGACCCAAAGGAAACGGAACCAATTATTGCATTTGAAGCTTACCTAGCTTTGTAAAGCAAATTAAGGTCACTGCGGTCCAATCTCATTCCGAGGCCAGGAACCTTGTTATTGACCTTCAAGAAAATCGCTTCATCAGGTTGCACTCGGAGCACAAGCTCATTGGTAGCTTTATCCAAATCGGTACCAATGTTTCTCTTGTACAAGTTTCCAGGAACATGCCTAAATTGCACTCGGATTTCAGCTCTGTGTTTTACATAACAACAACTTCAACTCAGGAAAAGGCACAAAATCTGTCAAAGAATTTTGACAAGTAGGAAAATAGTATGCTCGAACCTCCTTGTGTCAAGCGCTTTCCCAGCTTTCATTAGGAAAGGGACTCCATCCCATCGAGCATTATCAATGAACAGGGCTGCAGCTGCAAATGTTGGAGTTAAACTATTTTTTGGCACAGTAGGGTCATCAACATAACCAGGATATGATTTCGCCCCTTTGCTGTGACCCTTGTACTGACCAACAACGACATTTTGAAGCTGAAGGGGTCTCATTGACCTTAGAACCTTCACCTGTACGTATCAGAGAAAAGAAATTCACAATCTTTTTATTCTATTTAAAATATACCATCCACATAGAAGCATTTCAATACCTTCTCATTCCTGACGTCCTCAGCATCTAAGCTAACAGGTGTCTCCATAGCAAACAGTGCTAGAATTTGAAGAAGATGGTTTTGCATTATATCTCGGATTATTCCATAGTGATCAAAGTATCTAAGGGCAGAATCAAATGCAGATGATAAATCCATTTACTCAGTGACTAGTCAGGAATAAATAAATAAAACAAAAAACAATGTTCAAAACCAACCCTCCTCGTCCCTCTGTACCAAAATCTTCAGAGAATATGAACTGAACATTCCGGATATAGTTCCTAGACCATAGAGGCTCGAAAACAAGATTTGAGAAGCGAAGCACTGACAAATTCTCAACAAGCTCCTTCCCTAGGTAATGGTCAATCCTGAACATACCTTAGAGGTTAGACTTGGGAACTATTATATCAAAGAAAGCAGCAGATGCAAGTATACCTGAATATCTGGTCTTCAGTCAGGTACTGCTTTAAGGATCTAGTCAGTTCACGAGATGACTCTGAGTCACGACCAAACGGCTTTTCAACTATAACCCTTGTCCATCCCTTCTCAGAAGCAGCTCTATGACTAGCACATCTAACAGCATCCACAAATATGTTTGGCGGTATTGAAAGGTAAAATAGCCTATTTGGCAGCCTTCCAGCCTATTTAACGAAAATGAAGATTATTTCCAACCTTCATAAACTTCAATGTAGACAACATCCAATCAGCTAAAGGGTAGATTTTAGCCCAGGGTAACAGAAAAGTAAAAATAAATAAGAACATTTGATCTGCTGGCAAGTTAGAACACACATACCACCTGTAATTGAGCTTGTATATGCAGGTTTCAAATTCATGCGTTTTGTATGCTCTCATACAACTGGTTATAAATGAACACATGGTTGACTTATCTAGAAAGGTAAGTAAAAACATAAACACAAAAACTTCTATTAGACGGTCTTACATTGAGATGAGAATCACTTCTTATAGCTAAAAGTGTCCTTATTTCTAAAAACTGGCCCCTCAATTCTATAAAAAGTGACCCCATTTAACCATATTGGTCTCAAACAACATTTGCTCATAATAATAAAGGTTTAAATTGATACCTTAACTCCAATAAACAATCAAATTTTATTTATTTACTTATTTCACAAAGTTCTCTCTCTTTTCTTTTCTTTTTCTTTTTTAAGTTCCTGTTTTTAATGCTTACAGTTCGATAATGGACCCCAAAAAGATGACAAAACATATGCAAACAATAACGACAGACTAATTCCCAAACTCATTTCCTGCAACCAAATCTTGTTTATATCAGTTAACGAACCTGACCAAGTTGCATAGTTTAAGCTAATAAAAAATAAAAGCCCAGTCAACTTCCCAAAGGTTATGTTCTTATGTAGTTTCTCATCTTGGATATTAATCCTTGTTATGTGTTAACTGCAGCTTTCTTTAATCCTCAAATAAGCAGTCAGATGTCCTTACAGCTTATGTTTTCCTTCCATTATCGACAGTCATTTTCCAATACATCACATGCTTACAGTACCAAAATTAACATATACATAATCCAGAAGTTATATTAACTACTCCATTATTCTGCAATCACTTTTAATAATCCCGAAGTTGCCAGCCTCTGGTAAACGAATATAGTCAACTTTTTCAATTTTCATAACCAGATGCTTGCCATTTCAGTGGCTGCATATATGCTCACTGCAGACCCCAAAAATGATACCTACAGATGTATCCATCTGAGATGATTACAATTAAATGATATATCTCAGACACTTCATTCAACTTGCAGATAAATACCTCTTTTTCTTTAAGCTTACGGTCCAATTCTGCAAAGTCATCCTCGGAGTTGTATTGACCAGAATGATAAAAGCATCTTTGCAAAAACTGATCCATTTTGTCACCACAATTTTCCCTGTAAGACCTCACAATGTGTCAGTAATTGCAAAGCAGATGTTTAGATAGCCTAAGTAAACAATAGATACAAGGTTAGAAGTTGCGGATACCTCTTGTCTACTCTACAAGTTAAGGTTTCACTGATCATGTTTCGCAGTTCCTCATGGTTCATTTTTGTACGTGAATAACCAAAGATCGTAAAGTTCTGCACAGATTTAGTAGTTAAGTAGAATATAAGGACAATTCTCTAGAAGGAAACTTCGACTAAGCATGTAGTTATCATAGGACCAATAAAACTTAAGGTGAACTGGTAAGGGTTTGTAGAAAGTTAATACCTCCGGTAGCCAATCTTCGTAAAAGAGCGCAAAAAGGGCAGGAAATATCTTCTTTTTTGCAAGATCTCCTGAGGCACCAACCACAGTAATGCTCAATGTGGACTCTCCTGTGATAGGCTCCAAGATGGAATGAGATTGATGATCCACTTGAGGCTCAATGTTCTTTGCAGTAATAGGACTTCCAGGCACATCTACATCCATCCGAAAGGTTCAACAATCACCATCATGGTGCCAAAGACATAGCTAACATAAATTGTGTCATGTATTCTCTGGAAGACTGCATGGAAGAATATACTCAAGGAGCATCTAGACAGTCTAGGAAACAAGAAACTATTACTGTAATGGTTTCAGTAGTTAGTGAAACATAGTAATCTTCACGGAAGTACAAAACGTAGACACCATTATACAAGGCAGAGCTGAAGTTGGGAGAAAAAGAGAAGGATTTTTATGGCCAATAACAAATTTTATTAGGATGGGACTTCTATTAGTTCTGTATGGGTGCATGTAACGAGAGGGTATTGAATCACATCCTGAGCCATAAGGTTTTCTAACTTGAATTTGAACTTCAGTTAAGGAGCAACTAGTGTGGCATTTATAGTTTGGGTTTGAATAGCATTCACTTTAAAATAGCATGTCCCTGTGATTTTCTCTAACTAAAACTTTGGTTTCATTTTGATTTTTTTCTGAACCAAGCAAACTTAGGTTCTACCTGTCAATTCTAGTACATGGATTATTTTATGCCTGGTTTTTTATCCATGCAGAACAACTCCAACCAAGCTTTAAACTGCCTAAAAGCAACACTTTCCTGAATAGGTTGGAAATTGTTTGTGAATTTGCCTAAGGGCAATGTTAACGCCAGATTGTAAAACACTATGCCAAGTCATCCATGTTATAGAAAACTAAAAGATTGTTTCTGTATTGGACCTGGCAATAGTATTTTTGCCTAGCGGTACAATGTTACAAATTTTGCCTTGACTATGCTCGAAAAAGAAGCTAAAAAGAAAGCTAGTTGATGGATGAAACAAGGAGTATCAAGCAGCTAGGTGGACAGAAGCAATTGTAAAACACATCAAAGTTTACCAACAGAATCAGCTTCACATATTCCTTTTTCAAAGAAATACGAATACGACCTCTGTAAGTCCCAGAAGACTATCTACCAGGAAGTAAATGCAGCAGTTAACCTCTTTCCCTTTCCCTCGCTACCGATGATGTATACTTGGTTGACTAATAAGCTTACATCCTAGTATATGCACTTAATAGAATAAACTTGCCGCTGCTTCTTTTTCCTTCTCTTTTTCTTCTTTCCCTTTTGGGGTGAGAAGGGCCAGGGCTGATACAACATTAAAGTACTCTGACCAGAACGTGTATCCATCTCTAAACTAGTGCAATATTCAGCTCTATATCAATAAACACCATTTATAACCCTTCTCTACGTACCATACCTAATTGCCTTCCACCTTTTCCTCCTTCCTAATGATTCTTAAATGATAAACGGAGTGTTCTTTTCTTTCAGCTTCTCTCTGCATCCTTCTTATTACAGTACAATACAATGATTAGGCATTTATATGGCCATTTCAACGTTACGACAGAGTATCTTTCATTCAAATGATGCTACAGCAGGCTATCACAGTGATCTTATATTAGAATACATGGAATGCAGCCCCCACTCTCATAAATTAAACACTATGTTTCTGCCTCATAGATGGATGGACCATGTGAACATTACATGCAAAGGACTTGCAGTTCAAAAGATATACTAGTGTAGAGAACCATAGATTGAACCACGATGAACCAGGTTAAACTTTTGGGAGTAGTTTGCACAACTCATAAGTCCTAAAGCAGATGTACCTCCCAACTTTCCTTTTCCTTATATCTCCTCACATTGATTCCTTTGTTTCAATTCAATTTTTGTTCCATAATTCCAACGAAGTCTTAGTAGACATGATAGTGAATATCATAGGGATCAGGGACCCTCCACGCTTCGACGATTGAGACAAGTCTTTTCTCTCCTTTTGCCATTAATACAATGCTGCCATCATGTGTCTCCTTAGGAATCACAAATGACCAAATTCGAACAACCCTCCTGCCTATTAATTTTCCTTCACATGCCAAGATTTCCACTTCTTGAAATCAAATACAATCCACTCTAATTTCGAATAGTTTCTACTATTTGTGCCCTCCCCTACCCAGCTACCCTTCCAATCCCTCTATCGCTTGCCTTCTTTCAATCCCATCAATTTTCAACATGAAACTGCATAGTTCATATATTGCTAATAATAAACCACCATCTTTTGCTCTGACGCTTTTTCTTAGAAGTGACTGCTGTCCAATGCAACTATGCAAATGGGGTAATTACAGAAAGAATTTACACAACCACAAAATTCAATTCATTTAGCACCATCAAAGCAGCCAAAGAACCTTGGGAAGTGATTTCAGAATCAAACATGAAATCAGAAATAAACAACACACGAGTTGTTAAATGGGTCACATAGTAAATAATACTTGAGATAACAAGAAACACTCACCATCTTGAAGAGAAACTGCATTCAGAGGATGCCCATTTGAACATTTCAACTGGAAATTGTTTGTCAGGTAAAATCTTGAAAGAATATGGGCGACCCATTCACATGAATGAGCCCTTGATGATGATAAAATGGCGGATCTCTGAGAAAAATAAGCCCCATTCTTGAAGGTTGAAGGAGAGAGAGTCAATGCTGTAGATGATGAACAGGGGCTCAAATTGCTAGCCATGCAATTGGGTTTTCGCTCGTTGGAAGCAAATTATCAGCACAAGTGAGAAATAGTCTGTGTCAAATAGAGTATGTGAATTTGTACTGGAACTATGAAGTATGAAATTATTCAGTTTTGATCAAAATGAAAGATCATCACCTTATGAGAGGAACAGATATTTGTGACACATTTGTTGGTCATTACTAAGTGCTCTTCAAAGACCAGTGAGCCGAAGCATGGCTTTCAAATAGGTAGGCCACACGTAATCTTCAATTTGAGGCTATGGTGCCAATGGATAATGGATTAGTAGTTGTGGATTTACCTATAATAATGGTATATACTGATACTCTGATAGGGCAATGTTATTGTCAGACCATAAAATACTATTGTCAGAACTAGCCTTTTAAATTTAGATCTGACAATAGGATTTATTGACTTGGCAATAACATCACCCTACTGATATTACCTATTTCAATTGGCTTTGAAATGTCAATTATGCCCTTTATTAAAAGAAAAGTTCCTTTTTTACGATATTGTTTAACATTTATAAACATTTGAGATTCATTTTAGGACGCTATATATAAATTAATAATGCCGGAATCATAAGATTTCTAATTTAGAGAGGGATTAATTAATTGAAAAATTAATAACTTTTGATTTAAAGGGAGTAACTATGATGAAATCATGAACTTGGAGCGATAATTAATGAGCTTTGTTATCCTAATAAAATGGAGGTCAATCCCCTATTAAATTACTTATTTGAAAATGATACATGTTTAGAGGTCCAAATATTAGAAGAAATTGTAGCTATCATTCTTGAAAATCCCATTGAATATGAAAATGCAGATAATATAAGCAATAACACTCATAACTCATTCCATTCATTGAGCCATTCCTAACTATATCTATAAGATAATACAATACCTTAGAAAGTAGAAACTAGTTATTTGAAAGTCCCATAGTGGCAATAACACTTTACAAATTTAATGTACAATGAGAAATCAACATTCAAAACTTATAGATATAGTTAAGAAAGTTAGATATTGAAACTCATTCAATTCATTGAGCTATTCATTCAATGTTCATTCATGATAGTCGTCCACTCTAACTCTCAAAACTTGAAGTTAAATAGTTCTTTAGAAATTTACCCCCAAAAAATAGTTCTCTAGAAAATGCACGAGAAGAAAACATATTCACCACTCTCACCTTGCCCATTGCACAATAGACAAATATGATCAATATGAGTTATCCTCTACTTTAAGGCACTTCGAGTTGGAATAATGTTCCAAGCGATCAAACAAATAAAAGCTTAATAAATTGAAAAAGGAATGGGTACGTCAATATGGAATGGACCAAAAAGAAATATGAGTATAGCAATTCGGGGTGGAGGGAGTAAAATTCTCCACTTTCAAATAAATATAAATCAGGACCTTGACTTTTGGATCTTTCTTTCTCTATGACTTGAGTTGAGGTGCCCATGTAACTTCTATCTAGCCTAATTCAGCTTCATTCTGATCAAATTGGATCTGTATTCTGGTTTCTCCATGACGGCTTCCTTAAATCTATTATACTTGGGCCTGATTTCAGTTCCCGTCCTCAAAACACTTGCTACTTTACCACCTAGTTGTTTGATTTTTCTACGACAAAAAAGACAGTAATCTTGATAGTGAAGTACTTCAAGTGCTTCTCTTCAACCTATTGGTTTTTGTTGCGGTTCCTAAAACCTCCATGTTGCATTTTTTGTCCCAGTACATCGCTATCGATTATTCTTCCACACTGCCGCCTTCGCTAATGTTTCAATATTGTAACATCCCATGTCTCACATCGTAAGAATGTGAGGATTGAACATGGTTTATAAGTGACTCCACTCACATACCCACCTACTAAGCAACAAGATCTTCCTCTTTTGGACTTTTAAGCGACCCCTTGTATTCATTAAGGGATTACTCACCGCAGTGGGTTGTGTTGCGAAGTAGTTGAGTTTGTTTGTTACAATTGGTATCAGACTATCAGAGCAATCCTGCGACCGTGGCTAGGCATGTGCACAGGAGAGAGAATGGTTTTTTAGTTAACTCCACCCACCTACTAAGCAACAAGGCCTAGTACAAATATTTTCATTGGTTATCACTCGATCATACGTCTTCAATTAAATACTACAATCATGTTTGTGGATGTAGTTGGATCAGTTATCACCCTAATTGGATAGTAGGGATAATTATGGTGGTCCAACAACATTTGAGTAATCGCCAGAAAACAACAAGAACAATGAAACAAGAATAAGATGAGCACAATGTTTTTAGCATGGTACGTTCCAACTCAATGACCTATATCCATAATCATAATATTATTATATTCACAATATTAGCAATAATTTCATCCGTACAGAAGTTGACTTTTTACATCTAACTTTGGTGTCTCTTTTTTGAGCCCTCCCAATTTTGGTGACTACCTCCAATGGTAGCACCCTATCCTAGTGTTTAGCCCCCTCTCTCATTGTGGCTTTCAACACCCTAACTTGGTGACTCTCACTCTCTCAAAGTACACCTGAACTTGGTGACTCGTTCGAGCACACACAAATGATATATAAAACTAATCCAAATGTATATAGACATATTGATATAACTTGTTACCTAATACACACCCACTTTCCATAACGTACTCTCCCATTATTATTAGGAAGTAATAAAATTCAACTAGGATACTACTTTTCCTAAAATATTATCCTACTACGCAATATAAATACATGATTTTAGTAAACTACCACACTATCCTAAATTGATCGAACTTAGCATATTGAGGTCGATTTAACATGAAGGAAGGTACTTGAATCTTAGAATTTTTGTTGCGAAGGTACATCAGTTTCAATCAGTACTCTGGCATCGCTTGAAGTCATGATATTAGTTATCCAAGCCGCCAGCAGCCGCTACCGTTTAGACATCGCCTCATGTTCAGGATGTTTGTTTGTATGGCCATAGGCTCAGTCACCATTTGGTAGTGTTCGTCATAACATGTATCCGCTGTAATTGTTCCCATTTATTTTGGAAGCCACATGTCCTGTTTTTTGGCTCTCTTTCTTTTATTTACTGGGCACATGTATGGTTGATTTTGTTATTTTTCTTATTGTAATTTGTAGGGTGTTTACTGTCTATTACTCATGGTTGAGACTTGAGAGCCTTTTTGAATCAAACTCCTCCCTCCTTGGCTCCTTGCCCTCTGTTATTTGTACTTTTGCTTCACCTTTGTTAATTGACTCTTTTCAGCATTTAGGAGGTTCCCAACTGTGGACGAATTCCACACATACTCTTGAGTTGGAATTAGTATTCTCCTCATTTAGTCGTTCATTATTGAGCATGTATTGTGTAAGACCAACTCACCATAAAATCCGGTCATTATTTTATAATATGAGGATCACTTTTCAGTTTCCATAAAGAGTGACCTTTATATCACTAATAAGTGACATTGTTGACTCACCTTCTCACCAAAAATCATTATTATACAAGATTTTTGGTTCATCTTTTATTTAAAAAAATAAAAAGAATATAGAAAAAATAGGACATTGACTTGAATTTGACTTTTGAGGACCACGCACAAACTCTAGTGCACGCAGGCACAATTACGGACGCAACCGTCTTTAAAACATGATTGTTTTTTTTTTGAAAGAATTTTAAAGAATGATTGTCCCCGCATTCAAATACTCCAGAACTCATTCGATTGAAATCCTATAAGTTGAGATTATTAAGGCATTTTACGAGCTAAACGAAGACACATCGATTTGATTCAATTCAATTTAATTCGAGCAGTTAGGTATGTAATGTCTCTATCAATTTTCATTCATCTTTTGAGGATTATCATTATCAAATTGTTTGTCATTACTATACTGTTCTATAATTATACTGTTTGTATGTTATAATGTGCGAATTTTTGAATATTTAGCTGATGCATTGCTACATTCGCAAAACTAAACTCACAAGTTAACTACCAGTTTTGTTCTGTAATATTTCTGGGGTGTTGTGTGTGTTTTAGAGTTGATTTATTCCATAATGTAATCTTTGTATGATTTTGCAATCTTTTTACTTTGCTCCAAACGTAATTTTATGAGTATGGTTCTGTAATATTTTGCACTGTTGTAATAAAATTTGTTGGGTTTTTGATCTGATAATTTCGTTTCGGGGGGTCTAACATGGTGTTTTTAATTGATTTTTAGGGTTCATAATTTCTGATAATAACCTCCAAAACAACAGATCACTGCAGAACAAATCCTTCGTGAAGCCCGTGAACGACAAGAATCTAAAATCCGTCCACCCCAGCACAAGATCACTGATCCCATCAAGCTTGGAGAGTACCGTCTTCGGATACGGAAAGAATTTGAAGATGTGATCTGCTGGATTAGGCGGAATCTTTCTGTGTGGGTGAAGTATGCCAAGTGGGAGGAGTCACAGAATGACGTCAACCCTGCTCACTTTGTTTGGGAACGTGCTTCGGAGTTTAATTGCAGGGATCACAATCCATGGCTTTATTATGCTGGAATGGAGATGAAGAACACGTTTATAAACCATGCAATAAATATATCCATATGGAGGAAATGCTTGGCAATGTGGCTGGTGCAAGGCAGGGTTTTGAGGGATGCAATGTCAGCCTGATTAGCAAGGCTGGCTCTCTTTTATTAAGTTTGAGCTGCGTTACAATGAGATTGATCAAGCCAGAGTGATATTTAAGAGATTTCTGCAGTGTCACCTGAAAGTTGGGACATGGGTTCATTATGCCATGTTCGAAATGAAAATGGGGGAATTGCTCGAGCTAGGAATTGCTATGAAAGAGCTGTTGACTTGTTGGTTGATGATGAAGAGGCTGAGAAGTTGTTTGTGGCATTTGCTGATTTTGAGGAAAGGTGCAAAGACACAGAACGCAAGATGCATCAATAAGTTTGCATTGGACCATATACCAGAAGGGAGAGCTGAAGAGGTATATAAGAAGTCTGTTTCAATAAGGAGACAAGGTGGGTATTGCTGATGCAATTCTAGGGAAAAGCAGGTTTTAGTCTGAGGTTGAAGTAAGAAACAACCCCGGAAGTTATGATACTTGGTTCAATTACATTCGGTAGAGGAGAGTGTAGGTATCAAAGAGCGAGTCAGAGAAGTATATGAAAGGCAATAACCATCGTTCCTCCTACTGAGGAGAATCGCTATTGGCAGCATTACATCTACTTATGGTAAGAATTGATGTACCACTTCATTGTTTTGCTTGATAGGGAGTAGTGGACATCGGAAGTTTATCTACTTTCTGTTTGAAAGAGTTGTCCTCTTGTAGGTTCTCACCCTCTTTTTGGATATTTATCAGGATCAATTATGCTTTGTATGAAGAACTTGATGCACATGACATTGAGCGGGAGCAAGGGAGGTATACTGGTAGTTTCTTCAATAATAGCTATCAATTTCATTCATTTATAATACTACCAGTCCTTATGGTATGTTGAAAATTTTAGTCCTTTAATGGATTCTTTTATAGAAATTTGTGCAATACTTCAGTTTGGAATCAGTGAAGCAATCATTCTGTAGTACTTAACTTATTATGGGAAACAATATCCCAGTTTACATTGATTGTCTTCAATGGATCCTGATCTAATGTATCATTGGAGTTATAATTCTTTATTATTGTTGCAAATCCAATGTTTTACGTGCAACCCTCTTTTATCAGGTACAAAGATGATCCTTTTAATCACATGGGCTCACCTTGCCGTCCAACCTGTTCATTTCCGCACTGCTCTCGCCAGTCTATGGGGAAAAATAATTGATTTGATCACAACTTTTTGTGTAAATTTTTGGTTATCGCATTATTGTTCTTGGTTTTCTCAGGGAATGCTTTAAGTTGATTCCACATGACAAGTTCTCCTTCGCGAAGATTTGGCTTTCGGCAGCTCAGTTTGAGATACGACAAATGAGTCTCAATGGGGCACGACAGATATTAGGCAATGCAATTGGGAGGGCTCCAAAAGATAAGGCATGATTTTGGTCCACATTAGAATGCCATTTAACTCTGTGCTCTCATCGAGACATCTTCTAAAAACTATATAGAGTTGAAATTAGGAAACATATATCGCTGTCGAAAACTCTATGAGAAGTATTTAGAGTGGTCATCAGAGAATTGCATGTTATGCATGGACTAAGTATGCTGAGTTGGAGAGATCTCTATCTGAAACAGAACGAGCTAGGTCTATTTATGAGCTTGCCATTGCTCAACCCACTTTGGATATGCCAGATTTATTGTGGAAGGTGACTGACTACTACAGCCTTTTTGTTTCTCTTTGACTGTATTTATTTGCTTACATTTCAAAATTGCTTGGACACTAAAGCTCGAGTGTTTGCAAGGCAATTGTTCGCTTATAACTGGTTACACTAGCTCTGACATGGTTGTGGAGCTACCTGTTTGTGTCTTGGTTCTGTTGGTATTAACATTCCAATGCATCTTAACTAAATTGATCGGCCTAATATCAATACTAGTCAACCAAAAGGGCTCCAATTCACCGACCTTCTTCATAACTGGAGTATTTTTCCCTTTAAATCGACGTATTTCTACATTATAATTGTTTTAGTTGGTCGACCATACTCTCTCCTCTTATCAAATGTCTTCTTAAATTTTGGTTTTGGGGTTTTACTTCCATATTTCAAATTTTCAAAAATGAATTTATGTTTTCAACTTTTAAAATAACGACTTGGAGGGAGGGCGGAAATTTTTCCCATCTAATCACATTTTTCAATTTCAAATCAATCTAAAAAATTAAGGTACAGATAAAAAATATAAATATTATCGATACTCTAAAATAAAATTAAATGAAATAGTTAGATTGATTTTACTTATTGTTCAAATCAATATATAATAGATTCATTAAACACTACTTTTATCAGTATTTAATCAATATGTTATATATTGGGGACCTATTTTTTAATAAGCAACATAATTAAGCTGTTATTTGCCCAACTAATTTACCCACAATTATAACTTATTGGTGCACCATTCCTTTTTTTAAATATTTTACCCTACAACAATACATGAAATAAAGGTTATATTCAAACTTTTAGTCGAATATTTCTGACAAATAGTCCACCATTATAATTTTATTCGTTTATCCTTTCTTTTTGCCTCGTTATTTAATTATTATACTATTTTTTTCACCCCTTATTTAATTATGAATCTTTCTTTTCGCCTGCTTTTTCTTTTATTTACTATGCATTTGTTCTCACCTTCCACTTAATAATAACTGAACTTATTAAAATTTATGCTCTAATCAACGACGCCTTATTAATGTCCAATAACCAACAACTCCAAAATTAATTACCCCTACACCCAACCTATGTCTAGTCCACCAACAAAATCTTACAACCGCCCACTTCTCTCTTTATTGGATAAACAAAGAGCAAACAAGTCTTTTCAACTTCTCACTTCACTCCAACACGCCATCATTCCTCTCTCTCCCATCATTCCTCCAACCCATCATCAACTTCTCCTCCTTCTCCATCAAATAAACCTTCGAAATCCCTAAAACCTTCGAAATCAAACAATGGTGAGAACTAAAAAATGTGCCAAGAAGAGAAAAATAAATAACAACAAAAAACTCAACCAATCTTCGAAATCCAATGATACCTCCTCCTAATCCCAAGAACCCTCACACAAAAAAATAGGTTCACCCATAAAACAACCCTCACCCACAAAAGAAAATTCAATCGCAAAAGACAATGACACTCCTCAATCCAAACGCCATGCTCAACCATCCACATCTTCAAAAACTATTTCATCCAAAGACCACATGCATTCGCCCACAAATGAATTAACTGGTCTACCATCCCCGCCTTCCATGACGGTTACAAAAGAACCCGCGCTTCCAAACGATAAAACCGTCAATGAATCTGAGGATTTAAATACGGGAATTTCTAATCCAACCGAAATCGCAACCGCCGCCACCACCACCGTCGCCAACCAACCGTCAAATCCAAAAAGGTTAAGTCCAAAAACAAATGTGAAACCTCTGTCGCCACCACAATCCCAATTTCTCACCCTTCTACACAAGACTCCCAAGTGAGGACAAGAAACAGAGCCTCCAAAGAAGCCCTTCAAATTCAAAACCCTGAACCAGAAACTAACACCGAGCCTCAACAGTCTCAACCTAAACCCTAAATAAAAAAATAAACAGAAAGGTGAAGGGAAGCCAAAATTAAAAAAAAAAGAAAACCAACTGATTTGGCAGGAGACATCGAAAAGGTTGCTAAGGAAGGGAAATCAAAGAAGAAGGCTAAAGTGGTTGTGGAAGAAGAGGACATGGGAAAGCTTGCTAAACAAACCAACTCCAACAACAAGGGTAAACAGCCAGTGGAAGAACAGGAAGACGAAGAGGATGTTGACAAGAAATACTTCAGAGACATTCTTCACTACCAAAGGTTCTTTCACCATTACTCTAAGCGTGGGGTTTTGCATACATATTTGTTTGATATAGATTATGTTAGAAAGCATGATTTTTTGTTTTACAAACTATTCAAAGATGCTGGTTGGTTGAACATATTGAAGTGTAAGACTGTGGCTTATCCTGATGTTTTTAAAGGGTTCTTTGCAAGTTTGAAGAAAAAAAAGATTGTTAACAGGTCAGGTGAGACTAGTTTAGTGTTGGATAAACATGGGGAGGGGGGGTTGTTTATGTTGCTTATGTTATGGGGAGAGAAATTGAAGTTTCTCTTGAGTTGTTAGAGAAGCACTTGAAACTGAGTTGTGTAGGGGACGATTTTGAGACTTTGTATGCCACATTTGATGAGGTAGAAAAGCGGGAGTTTGTAGAGGAGCTGTGGGGGAAGGACTACCCGGTTGATGATTTGAACTCCAATGACTTGATTTGCGAGCTTAGACTTCTACACTTTGTCCTCCATCACACCATTGCACCCAAGGGGGGTAGTCATAATTACGTGGACGACAAGGTGTTGGTCTTGATGAGGTCTTTGTTGAAAGAAAAACCTGTCTCATTGCCTACAGTCTTTATGCACTTTATTCACAATGCCAAGAAAAAGGGATATACCAGCCTGCCATACGGTGGTTATTTCACACTTTACTTCGATGCACTAGGCATTAGCTTGGAGGGGGAAGCAGACGACCCAAAAAAGGGACTATTTAACTCTGGCACACTAAGCAGAATGCAGATGAAGTTGGTGAATAATGAGTGGGTGAGGGATCGCAACGTCAAAATACCTCCAAAGCAGGAAGCTGAGTGCTCCAGTGAGAGGGATGTGGAGTTGGAGGGGCTGCTTCAGTCCTTTACAGAGCCCCAGTTCATGAAGGGGGATCCTACCCCGGTGTTCTTGAACGCTTCCAAGCTTCGCACTGCTATACAGTACAGCACCGGCTTCATGAGGAGAGATTGCTTTAGGCTCCACAAGGACATCAAGGAGGTTCGATTTGCTATGGATGTTGGTTTCAAGGTCTCAACAAACTGGATTGACAGCATTGAGAAAGTACAGGATCAGTTGCTCAAGGGCCAAGATTTGATTTTGGAATGCCTCGGCCAAGTTATGCAGACCCTGAGTATCATTCCTAACTATCTAGAGCCTACAGATCATAACACCAACGCCAATGCAACTGAGGTGTTAGTGGGGCAGCAGCACCAGAACAACATCGCCCCTGATCAGCCTATCCCAACAGTTAACTACGACGATCAGCCTCCGATCATAACACCAGATGCAGCTCACAATGATGTCCCCCAGCAGCCTAGAATTGTGGAGCAGCAACCTATAATTGTGGAGCAGCAGCCCATAAGTGTGGAGTACCAGGCAATAGAACAGCAGGCAATGGAGCAACAGCCAATGGAGGAGCACCAGAACGACACCGCCACTGATCAGTCTCTCCCAACAGATCAGAACGACGGTCAGCCTCCAATCCAAACACCACCTGTAGCTAACAATGATGTGCTCCAGCCTCTTACTGTGGAACCACAACCAGCCCATACAGAAGAAATGGATCACAGCGTTGCCGAGGAAACTAACCTCACTGCTGCTTCAGGAGATGAAGGAGATGACTCAAGCAAGAAGGACTGACTTTGGTACCATTCGTATGGAAACAATTGATATTTTGGCTCCCTGGTATGCCTGGATTTTTTTAATTGTAACCTAACTATTTTATGATTTCACAACTTTTCAAGTTATCGCTCTACTAATTTTGATCTTGAACTGTATCAGAAGATCAACTTTGGTTTGAGTTTGTGGATCAATGTTCATATATGACCTACGTTTGGAAACCTCTTTTTCTTAACTTTCTTTAATCATTAGTTAACATAGTCTGGTTCACTAGTATGAGTTATGGTCGCAGGGTTTTGGTAAGTTGGTACCATGTAAGTTCATTTCTTCAATTCTTTGGTGGACCAACATATATCCTCATGTATCACTGCGTTCTACCTATCACTCAAGTGATCATATCCTGTTAAGTTTCCTTCAACGCTACATGGGAAAAACTTGGGAGCCAATCAAAAGACATGTCTATAGAAATAATATTTCCTTTTTCCTTTTCACTTTACACTTTACACTTTTTTTTTCTTTCCAAACAACGCAAGTTATTCTTAACTAAGTTTCGTTTTCAATCTTCATACAAAACAAGTTTACTTTTTCACACCTTCTATTCATGTTTCAATTTATTATAACCACAATAAGGGACACTAATGACATTTTCATAATTTTTGCGTCAACGGTAAACCCTCTAATTTAGAATCCTTCCAACTTCATGTCAATAAACATTTTTAACACAAATTAATTAATGCAACCAAAATCATTTCTTGTCCACCACTTTCACTTCATCCCTCAAAAACACAATGTCAATCATTAAACGGCAATTATTATTTGAGGACTTGGAATAAATACGTCACTTCATCTTTGTAATATCTGTTCTCTACTTCAATTATTCATGTAAATACAACAATGCTTTTATACTTTCGTTCACTATTGTTCACATTGGTGCATCTACGTTTTTATTGGTCCACCACATTTAGTCAAAATTTATATAAGCAATTAACTAAAGTGGACACATTATCTTTTTTTTTTTTATTTTTAATAAAGTCCAATTATCTTATTTTACATATATTTACTTCAAAATACTACTTTTACTAACTCATGATATATCAATCTCTCTATGTAAGGGCCACGCAATACATCATAAGGGCCACACAATACATAAATCTCTCTATGTAATACATAAGTTATACTATAGGCCTGGATTTCAATACATCGCTTGAATTACATTTACATCTCAGTTCTCCTCAGAATTAGTCGACTACTAAGCTATTTTGGTCGAATTACATGAACCTTTACCGTCGACTATTTAATCAATTGGACCACCATAAATGTAGGGCAACTTGATCATTTTTTTCCATTCTACTTTTTTTATTGTTCCACAATACATAGACAATGATAAAATGGGTGAAACAATACATACACAATGAATCTACAATTTTAACCATTACAGTCTCTGTTCTGCTGATAATTAGTCGACTAAAAGGATTTCTTGGTCGACTACTTTAGTCTTTACCGTCGACTACTTTTTTATTTCGCCCACAATAAAAGTAGGGTGACTTTATCATTTTTATTCGATTCAAACAATAATACATAATACAATGAATCTACAATATTAATAAAACATGATAGACAATAGACAACTAATTATCATATTTGTCCACCATTTTGGTTTCCTACATTCTTTTCCTGACTTACTTCACAACAAGTATCCAATACATCATAAGACCTACAAAACTACATCACTTATTCTATGTAATACATAAGGCCTGAATGTCAATGCATCACTTTTTTGGTCGTCTACATCGTTTAGTGGCTGAATTACAAACTCTCATTTTACATTATTTACTTTCTACTTAAATTAGTCGACTACTAATCTTTTTTAGTCGAATAAAATGGTCATTTTTCTTTTCCGGTCATAATAAGCTTGAATAACCGGTTATTGCCCTTCAATATCAACGTAATTGTCTAGCATGCGCAAGAAAGTCGACCTACACCTTGCGGCACAAAATAATAGTGAACGCGGCGAAAACAGGAAACAAATAAAGAAGAAAATTCAAAACCCGGACCCATCCCTCACCAGGACACGCAAGACCCTAATTTTTCAGTTGCCTTGTCTGATGCTCTGTACCAAAAACTTGACGGCGGTTCAATTTTTTCTGTTCATCCATGGCTGTCACCAATTATGTTCTACCCTTAAATTTGCAAATTCATCAAATTATAATTTCCTTAATTCCATTAGTCATGTCTCCATCTTACCTCGTCCACCTAATTCATCTGATGACAAACCCAGATTCATCATATCGTCAATCAACAAGTGTAAATTCATTAGTCACTAAACCCATATTCATTAGTAAATACACTCAGATTCATTAAATGTGAAGTGCAAATTCATATCCATAACTCCCAAATTCATTGATTGTTAAATGTGAACTGCAGATGTCGGGACATAGGTGGGGTCGTGGGTGGTGGTGTGATTGAGGTATATTTGGGGTTTGGTTTGGTGATGTTGTTTTGGAGTCTTGTAGTGGGACGGGGTGGAGGGGGTGGTGGAGGTGGGGGAGAGGGAGAGGTAGGTGGAGAGGGAGAAGGTTCTGCGGGCGGGGATATGGGTGAGTTAAGCGGTGGTGCGGAAGTGGGTGAGGTGGGTGGCGTGGGAGATGGAGGGGTAGTGGGTGATTCAGGAGTAGTTGGTGCAGTGGGTAGAATAGCAAAAGTGGGTGCTGTGAGATTGGGTGTGGTTTCGGCGGTGAGTGACAGTGATGGGGTTGGAACAGGGGTCGGGTTTGATGGTAGGAGGAGAAGTGACGAGTGAGACATGGGAGAGGTGCACCACTCGTCGTTGGTGGATGACGGGGCCGTGGTGTTGGTAGACGAGGTTAGTGCGGGATAGGAAAAATTGTGCTCGACAAATCGAACGTGGCGAGACACATAGATACGATGTGTGACGGGATCAAGGCAATAATAGGCACTTTGGTTTGATGAATAACCAATAAAAACACAAGGTGTTGAGCGATTTTGTAGTTTGTGGTTGGTGTAGGGGCGGAGCCATGGATAACATATGCATCCAAAGCAACGCAATTTGGTGTAGTTGGGTTGTCTATTGAAAAGTTTGGTGAATGGTGATATATGATTGAGAGTTGGAGTGGGCATACGATTTATAAGGTATGTAGCCGTGGTAAAGGCATGAGTCCAAAATTTTAATGGGAGTTTAGCATGTGAGAGAAGGGAAAGGCCGGTTTCAATGATGTGACGGTGATGCCGTTCGGAATAGCTATTGTGTTCCGGGGTGTGAGGGGGTGTTGTAAGATGGGTGATGCCATTATCAAGTAGGTGAGGGGTGAGTTTTATATATTCGCCACCATTGTCGGAATATAGATGGAGGATTGGTTTGTTGAAGTATTTTTCCACTAAGGACCGAAAACGGGTGAAGGTGGAATATGTGTCGGATTTTTGTTTTAGAGGGTAAAACCACATGTATTTTGTGAAGTCGTCCACAAAAATAACATAATACTTGTAATTATCGTGGGAATTTAGTGGGGATGTCCAAACATCACTGAATATAATATCAAGAGGAGCAGTAGAGCTAATTGTGGATTGGGAAAATGGGAGTTTACTGCTTTTATTAATTAAGCATGAATTGCAGAAAGTGGAATTATCAAATTTTGAAATAGGAAGTGAGAGTTGTATTTGGAGTTGACGGAGAATGGGTGGTGCTGGATGCCCCAATTTGTGGTGCCATTCATTATAGTTGGTGGTTGTGCTTGTGAAAAGGCGAGGAGATGGCGGGGTCCAGTCATAGATGTCACCTCTAGGTTGACCATGAAGGAGAGTGTGGCCAGTTTGGAGTTCCTTCACAGTGAAGAAGGAACGTAAGAAAGCAACACAAATATCATTATCTTCACATAGTTGAGAGACGGAAATAATATTACGGGAGACAGAGGGTACATATAAGACATTGAGAAAGTGCAAGGGTCTAGAGGAAGTAGGGAGAAAGAAAGAGCCAATGTGAGAGATGGGTAGTGCAGATCCATCACCAATTATGAGTTTATCGGTTCCATCATATGGGGCATGAAGAGAAAGGTTGGCAAGGTCGTCGGTGACGTGGTGACTCGCACCACTATCAAGGAGCCACGTGGGGTTTGGTGAGGTTTGAGTGGTTTGTGCAACGTGGGCGCGAGGGGAATAATAGGTTGGGTTGGGTGCTCGGTTTGAGTGAGGTGGGGGTGGGACAGAATGTGCGGAAATATTTTTTAAAATTTGGAACATTGGGATAGTACGTGACCTTGGGTACGACACCACTGACATTTGCCGAGGAAGGATTTCGGGTGGGTGTTGGATTGGTGGGGTTGATTTTTATAGGTGAGTTCGTAATTTGTGAGTTTTTGGTTGGGTCAGGTATGGAGTCCAAATTCGACAACGATGGTAGGTAAGATTTGAAGGTTGGATCAGTGAAACTCTGATACCATATAAACGTTGAGATTGATTGAAGGCTTAAGAATTACATTGATAGATACATCTATTTATATACAACCTATGGAAGAAAGAGTATCTATAAAGAAGGCAACTAAACTAATCTAGTGCTATGATCAAGGAGCAGATATTATTCTAGTACTATGATCTATTATTCTAGTGTTATGATTAAGGGAGAGAATAACTGAAAATAATGAAGGGATATATACAAGATTGATACTCTGATTATTCTCTAATACTCAATTCGGTTTTTGGTTTTTTTTTTTTTTTTTACTTAGTTTCAGTCATTAATTAACTCTATCTATATACTTTCTACTAAAATAATAACCGGTTGACATTATTATTGTACACATGGCATCCCCTCATTAAAAAATTTCCCGTCAAAAGCAATTATGACATCAACTTTGGTTAAAACTAATTATAAAATTAGCTTATAAAGTTGTATTAGGATTACTAGTCTTGAATATACTTTTGGGCAATTGTAATATTTTGGATGTATGAAACATTAGCTTATTATATTGATATATTCTATATAGGTTTTTATCAAATGAGTCCAGCATATATTGTAATATTGAGTGTGATCAGAGTAGCAAGTTTATGCCATGGCAAGAGGTCAATGATGGGAAAGGAAAAAAAAATCAAAAGACAATGTTTATTGCAACGACAAAAGTCATTGCGAAAGCTGGAAAGTAGCACTCCCAAAACTTTACAGTAACAAAAGTATTTGTTACGAAATAGGGCTTTATAACAACGACAAAGTTGGTGCAAAAGAGACTATTTATTGCAACGAAAAAGTCGTTTCCACTCCAAGACACCATTCGCAACGACAAGAGTTGTTGTGTAACAGCTCACAGGTAACGCAACGACAACACTATGGCAACAAAACATGTCGTTGTGTAAAAGATGTTTACAGCAACGACTAGAGTCGTTGCGAAACCCTTTCGCAACGCCCTTACGCACAACGACCATGCAACAACTTTTGTCGTTACAATACACATTTACTGCAACAACATCACGTTTTTCGCAACGAAAATTGTTGTTGCGAAAGCTATGTTTTTTTATAGTATCGCATGCATAGCTTAGCGAGAAGCTCTAAGTCCTAGCAAAGAAGAAGTTGCAGGTATTCAATCACTGATAGTCTATATATGTGATGCAGCGTGCAGGTAAGATTGAATCCAATTTTATCCGTTTTTTGCTCAATTAGTGATATCATCACAGATAAGCGTTTGCGGTACTGGAGTGATCTGGAAGTGAGGAGAGAGAGAGAGCTCAATTCGGTTTTTGGTTTTTTTTTTTTTTTTTTTTTAACTTAGTTTCAGTCATTAATTAACTCTATCTATATACTTTCTACTAAAACAATAACCGACTGACATCTTTATTGTACACATGGCCATCCCCGCATTAAAAAAATTTTTCGCCAAAAGCAATTATGACATCAGCTTTGGTTAAAAATAATTATAAAATTTTATACATTATTTATTATAAAAAATTATACTCCTGAGAACCACGTTCAAAGGCTATGTTTGGCAAAACTAGCTGTAGCTGTAGCTGTAGCTGCGAGCTGTAGCTGTGAACTGTAGCTGCAAGCGGTAACTGTGAGATGTAACTTCTATTAGATGTGAGCTGTAACTGTTTCAAATAAAAGTGTTTGGCCAACTAGCTGTAGCTGTGAGCTTTAACGTGGAAAATGACGTAAAAGGATATTATATTAATTTATATATAATTGTTTAAATAAAATAAATAATATTTTGAGTTAGTTTTCTACCTATATTAAGTTGACAAAATAACATTTATAAGTTAAAAGAACCAAATGATGAATATGATGATCAAGAATTCTATTAGCATCACACTTATGTTCATTTTGACGAATAGAACACAAGCTAACCATTTTGTGTCTATCAGTACTCCCTTATGAACAATGTCCTCATTGAGCATTAACACAGCTTGAGTTGAATCTGATTGCCAACCTTTTCCAATCCCTCCCTTGATTTCCATTTGCCAACAATTTAGCTGCTAAAACACTTGATGCCAAGTGCCTTCATGGTCCCTACCAACACCAGCGCCATTTTGTTTCTAGAGTAATATGATCAAAAGGTTGCATCACAATTGATCATCTTTTCCACCCTCTCTGGTGGAGGATCCAATTTGAGCCTACCTAGTTCCTTTTTCTTTCCAACCTTGTTAGAATTACCAAGCATAGACCAAAATTCCCATGCTTTCGAACCTTCTACTAAAACCTTCACTTCCTCCTAGCTTCTCTCAAACTCTTCGAAGTTGAAACCAAAACCAGATTCTCTTTAAAATCTCCTCTGTTATTTATTCTCTGTTTAATGTGAGGATGTTTAATGTCCAGTAAAGAAAATGACGATTACTTTTCATTGTCCATGAAATTTATATAATGTAGGTAGTGCTAATAAAGTTCCAACTTGAGTGTAGACAATTCAGCCACTTTCTAGTGCTCCACTTCCAAACCCCAACAAACAAGTTTCTCACTTCAATTCTGCTAATATCCAGAAACCACAAATATAGCAGTTTGTACCAGATAACAGGAAGTAAAGGAAGAAGTTTGTATTACGCATCAAATTACCTCCACTAAAACAAAGCATCCAAAACAATCACAATAAAAAGACGAACGAAAAAAATTTTGGTGGGAATACAAATAAGCGAAAATCCTATGCAAAGAAACGTAATTCATACACAAATAAACGAATATCATATACTGATATACATCTCACACAAAGAACTGAAATTCATATACATGTCACACTAAAAAACAAAAAAAACGAAATTCTTATAGAAATTCTCCAGAATAGCAAACGAAATTAGGAAAACAAAACTCACCAGAGATGATGGTGAAAGGTGGGATGTCAGCAGCATCGGTGTGGTCGAAGGTCCGGGTACATGCAGGCCCGTTCCTAACATTTTAGAGGCTTCAGGGCGAATTTAAGATAAGGGTCCTAAGATATTAATAAATTTTTACCTGAGTTTAGGGTAGCATAGTGTGATGGTACAAATATGAGTTCAACTTACATATCTCAAAATGGGATATTTCGTTGCTATTAAAATAAAAAAGAGTTGTTACCAAATAAATAAAATAAAATAAAAGTCATGAAACGAAAAAGTAGTAGGAGTGACTTTTATTCGTCTACAGTCTGCATCTAAAAGAAAATTTATAATTTCATAAAAATCCCCCAAAAAAATTATACTTACACGAAAAGACATTTTTCAGGGTAAACGTTTGATCCATCTCTTTTAGGGCCTATTTTATCTAATTGCAGAGATACATATGATTCATATCGAAATTAAAGAGGTATGAAATAGAAAACCTTGAAATAAAATTGTTGTTTTACTTAAAAGATCTCTTTTTACTAGATTATTAAAAAACTCTTTTTACTAGTTTTTTTTTTTGGTGAAAACTCTTTTTACTAGAATAAAAAATAAAAATAATTAAAAAAACCTCTTTTTAGAGAATGAAGGCCCTTGGATTTGAACCTGGGATAAAGAGCATTAGTTTCACTTTCCTTCCAAGGATAACCAGTGAGCTACTGCTATTTTAGTGATTCATAACTTCAGATTTTACTATATATTATATTTTGTATTTGTTTTTGGGTCTCTTTGTGCATTGGGTCCTGGACGGTCACCCTCGGAGCCTATGCTCTAAAACGGCCCTGGGTACATGGAGAGAGAACTTTGAAAGCAAGGGGAAAGCGTGAGAAAAAAAAATGAATGAAGATTGAACGCAGGAAAAAAGGGTTAAAAAGGAAATTGGACAAAGGAGATGGAGCTTTTGTTTTGAACGCTTGCTTGAGTAGTGTTTAAAATTTGAGCTTTTGATCCATCTTAAAAATTGAAGCTTTTGCAAAAGTTAGGTCATTCAAACAGAGCTTTTAGTAACTTTTGGTGTCCCAAAAATTGAAGCTCCCTAAAAGCTCCCAAAAACTGCATGCCAAACATAGCCAAACTCCTAATTTTAAGTAGTTGCCAAGTGAAGGTTTAACTTCATTCAAAATTCAAAAGGGATTAGTTGGTACTCCCTATTATCTCTCCCTTAATTTCTCATCTTCAACTGTCCTACTCTCTCTTCCTGGACGGCTCCTTTGCCTTCTTATAGCCTGATCCTTCTGCGTCTAGAAAGTGCTTTTACATTTCACTCTATTTGACCGAGTATGTTTTCTTTTTTATTTGTTTGTTTGACAATTTCTATAATTTTTCCTATGTTTAATTTTCAGATTCTTGAAATACTATGTTTTGCATGTTTGGCTAGGTCTGAGATAGCTTAGTTTGACTTTCTTTAAATGTTTGTCTTTCCACTTTACAGTAAGCGAACTGATAGATCAAATGACGCAAGGTCACAATTCATTATGGTGTGTTTTGATCATATTAATAGCAGCATATGCTCATGGGTTACTATTTTTTCTGTTTTTTTGATAATGATGTGGATTCTAGGTAATGTTGTTTGATGGGTTAAAATAGGGGAGTGAATTGAAAAAAAAAAAATGAGACAGAGGCTTGAAGATCGAGAACAATGATTTCGCAAGGTACATTTTAGTTGATTATTGTTGGAGTTTTCTTCTACTACATATACAAGTATATTGATATATTGATTAATGGGTTGTGGTTTCTGAAGCTTCAAGTCAAGATGAACAATTTCATCAGGGGATTTTCGGCCATGTCCATGTATTTCAGTTTTTATTGCTGAAACTTTTTGCAGGTTTAGGGGATGCAATTTTTGATTTTGCGGAGGTAGATGAATTTTTATTGTTAAGAGTTGGGCATTCAGTGTTCATCAATACCCATATGCTCGACCATAATGACTTTCTTGCTCATTTTGCCTCTTGATTTTTTTCATTCATTTGCTTTTGTGATGTAGTGGGATGCATAGCTTAGCGAGAAGCTCTAAGTCCTAGCAAAGAAGAAGTTGCAGGTATTCAATCACTGATAGTCTATATATGTGATGCAGCGTGCAGGTAAGATTGAATCCAATTTTATCCGTTTTTTGCTCAATTAGTGATATCATCACATATAAGCTTTTATTCTGATTACTGATGTATCCCTGTTGATGTTTGTTTAGTATTTTTATTAAATATTGATTCGGTCTCTTCTCATCTCTTCTCCTTCCTCCATTGTAGATTCAAGCATCAACTAATTTCCGGCCACAACCATTGATTTCGTTGCGTGCATAGCTTAATTGATTGGCAAAATGAAATAATGGTTTGTTAAAGAAAAGGTATATGCATGCTTTCTTCATTAAGAAAACATTTGAGTGAAATTCAAATTCTAACCACAATCCTTTTGGATTAAGGCAACAGGAAACACTGATATTAGTATGTAATATCTATCCCTCTGCGGGCTCCCTGTGTTACTACATAACTAGACTTAGGAGTTTTAATTTGGTTCAGTATTGCTTCTCTTCCTGTTTGAATTTTTCTGAGTCAATAAATTTGGATTTATGATGGCCTACTATCACTGAGTTGGGTATGGGGTTATGTTTGAATCAGATTTTGTTTCGAACTTGGATGGCACGAGGGTCGGGATTTCTGGCGTGCCGCATGTGTGAGTTCCCATTATCGATTTAATATGGCATCATGTTTTTTATAGAGAGTTTAGAATCTGTATACTGTAAATCATGGCAGAGTGATCCTTTGTTGAGTAATTTTACAACTGTATTAGCTTAAATTACTATCATTTCTTCAGCTTTGTATTCCTTATGAAAATCCATGAATCTATTTCTTGCAGTGCCTAACTATTTGATTTTGGATGCTGCTATATATTATATGCTGAATTTTATACACATTTGTAATGTAAGCAAAGGTGATTTATACACATCTGTTCCTTTGTATTTCTTGAAACAGATGATAAGAGGAGCGGACAGTGTACCTCAGAAACTTATGCTTCCATTAACAAACTAAAATAACTGTGCACAACAAGGAGGCATTCATGGGCAGCATCCAGCAAGCAGAGGGGAAATAATTAGAGTGAAAAATGAAGGTGGAGGTTTTTGTACTGGTCAATTTATGGATCTGCAAGGGATGGATACTTAATTCCTTCTAAATAATATGATATGTAATTAATCATTACCCCAATCCAAACATCCCTTAAAAGTTCTTTCTTTTTTTAGGTTTTGGAGGAAACTGTACTATGGTTTGTATGAGGCGGGAAAGGAAAGGAATCCATGTTAATTCCCTAGCGTCGAGCAAATAGATCCACAACAGAATCCAAAATTGTATAGTACGAAGTATTTAGATTATTTTTTTCTTTTGTAAACAGTACGGAGTATTCAGATTGTATGCAGTTATTGGCTCTGAAAATTGTAGTTCTCTTCTTCTAAGTACTTTTTTTTCTTGGTGAAAGTAATTCTCTCATTTTGAGTAGTGAGGTGGGTATTTTCTATTTAGTGCAGGGTTGAGAACTTGAGATTGAGCTCTTGATCAATTGAACGAATTGTTGAGATGGCCATGGTTCTACCCTTTTTTTAGAGAAATTATTATATCCTTCATACAAATTACTAAACTACGGAGTATTATATTTTGGAATGCACTTAACTATTCTCTATATCTTTTCATGCTTGGCACCTTGCAAATTGACATTGATTCCTTCGTAAAGCCATTTTAAATCACTAATCATTTCTTGATAAAGTTCCTTAATAATTTGACCAAAATTCTATATTTTCTAATGTGTTTTTGACTTTTGAATCCCCCTATATTCATTAAAGGTGGATGGGAAGATGGAAACTTAGAAAAAGTGGCTTAATGAACTCCACCGCACTAAACTGAACTGCACCAGTTACTAAGTGGAAAAAAACATTCAATGTGAATATATTTTTCCTAGCTATTACGCAGTTTTTAAAATCATTTAGAGAGACACAATATATTATCTTGATAACACTGTGTGTAGCACGGGTACTAAACTAGTTAAGTATAAAAGTTAACCCTATTATGTATAAAAGTTAGCTCTATCATGTAAAAAAGTTAACCCTGTTATAAGTACAAGTTAACATTGTTATAAGAACAAGTTAACCCCGCCGTGTATAAAAAGTTAACCTTGTTATATGTACAAAAGTTAACCCTGTCATGTATAAAAGTTAACCTTATTATATGTATAAAAGTTTACAAAAGTTAACACTGTTATATATAAAAGTTAACTCTATCCTGTATAAAAGTTAACCATATTATGTATATATATATTAGATTAGCTACATTATTTTAGTGATGGTTGGAGATTGATTCCAATTAGTAGTGAACGAGATTAGCTAATTTTATTGTCTATTCTACTTGGATTTTGAACGAGATAACACCACTATAAAGGACTGAATTCTTCGTTTTTTGGGCCTTTAAGGCCAAACAATATTTTTTTTTGGCCTTTAAGGCCAAACTATATTTTTGTTTGACATTAAAGGACCCTTTGATAACTTATGTTATCTTGGCGAACGGCTAGTGAGATTTTGGCTTTGAAGTGATGATGTGGCGAGATGATGGCCGATATCTCATGTATATATATATATTTTTTGTTTATTTCTCCTCACGAAAAATACGCGGTTCGTATTATTTGAGTTTGAAAGTTGAAACCTAATTTCTCACCAAGTTGAAATAAAACAACGTTTTTTCTCCAGTCATTATTAAACCCTTTGACTTCCCAAAATTATTTGGCCTGTCTCTCCACTTTCAGTATTTCAAGGCGCCAAACTCAACCTCTAGGTTTACCAAGTTTGCTCTGCCCTTTTTGTTCATTGAAGCACTCAATTAGCTCAAAATCTTCAGTTGAGGTACGTGATTCTAACCTTGTGTCAATTGATCAGGGTTTTAGTTCATTTATTTGGTGAAATATCGATGTGGAAGTTAGGGTTTCTGATGGTGTTACTAAAAATGTGTTTTTTTTTTTCTTTTTGCTTAAATCCCTCTTTTTGCATGTTGATGGTTGTTGTATGTTGATATAATGAAACGGGTATTGATATTTATATGAGATTTCAATTTTAGGGTTTTTCGATTATGACTGACATAATGCCTGTGAGTTTTTTAAAAATATTGATGTTGTGTTTGTTTGATAATTTGGAACTCTGTTTTGAGGTGGATTAATGTTCATTTGGGTTCAAAAAATATGATTTTTCACGTACGTTTTTAATTACCAAATTTTAGGGTTTATCGAGTAAAAAAGGTTTATATTTTGTCCAAAATATATATTATCAGTTTAGATAGCGATAGGTATAATTTTCTTCATATATTTGATTTAGAATTAGTAATTTGAGTTAGTTAATCAAACATAACTAGCTAGACATTTGTATGTGTCTTACTTGTTGTAGTCTATAGACATACTTCAGCGATTGAGGAAGGTGTGATTAGCCATGAGGATGGTTATGGGGGTAATTGCTCTTGTAGGTGTTTAGGGCCTGGAACAGGGTAGTGGACTGTAAGCTGTAATTAGGTTGTTTATAGTGTAAGAATGTAACTTCTACTCTTCTGAAATGTAATTCGTACAAGTTATTATCAATGAATGGAAGTTGTTGAATGTTTATTAATTTCTCAAATTTAATTATTTTTCCTTTGTACTTCTTTTTTTGTTATACAGATGAATGAGGATGCTAATATATTTGTTCATTTCAATCACTACAAAAAAATCACAAAACAGCTGCGGAATTTAGCTACGTTATTTTTTCCGTAGTTAATTAGCTGCGGATTTTATAAAATCAGCAGCTAATTAGCTACGGAAAAAATACCGTAGCTAAATTAGCTGCGGAAAAAGTAATTTCCGCAACTAATAAATAAAAATTAAAAAATTAAAAAAAATTAGCTGCGGAAATAATATCTGCAGCTAAATCAGCGACGGAATTAATTAATTCCGTCGCTAATTATTTTTACAAGGCTTGTCTGAAAATCGAGTTAAATATAATGCGTGACATATTAGGTTAAGAACTTGGCTTGTGGCACAATGGTTTGATGCGCCTTCCCCCACACGAGTGACTGGGTTCGATTCCTGCTGGGAGCAGGATTAATGCGCGTGCAGGTGGAAGCCTAAGTTGTGGCTGTGAGGCAGCAGCAGCAGGGGCCCTGCTGGCTGCTGTTGTGAGCTAATATAATAGCTAACATGCATGGGGTTAAGATTATGTATTGAAGACACATTTTTCAGACATGTTTAAATACTTGTGCCAATTTGGAGAAGCTCATATCTACTGTGAGGGGTGAGGGGGAGACTTCAAGGTGTCCTGACTCCTGCCTAAGAAAACATCAAAGTGACAGAGCTTTCATAGCTTCTCTTTTTCACTTTTTGTGTAGATATTACCTTACTGTCATTAGGTGTTAATGAGTTTTGATGCTGAGCTAATAGGTTTACTTTCATATGCATAAGTATAGACGATACATTGAAACCAATGTGCCGGTGTGGTTGAATGGAATGAACTCATCCATCATTAACCAACGTTGAGGGTAAAGGCAAACTTGGCCAAATAGTTAGTAGGGGGCAAGTTTCGAACCAAAGACCTTCAGCATATTATAACAATGCTCTATCTAGTATTCTAGTCTACCACTTTCTTACCAATGAAATACTAAGTACTAAAGAAAATAATCAATTAAGTTCAAAAATTCTGGAGGGGCCAGACCCTCTCCCACCCTGAGAAGTTCCGCCACTAGTTAAGAGTTCGAATCTCACATTAGACATAGCCGTCTTAAATTCCTTTGCTAGCTCTCCCACTATTTGAGGTGCCTATAAGCATAGCGTGGGGAGATAATCATTATGGTCGATGGTGGATACCTTTAGTGTGAACCAAAAAAAAAAAAAAATAGATACACTGAGATATTTATGGATTGTGGTGAGACACTTTCTAGAAGGTACACACCTACTTCAAGGATATGATACTAGGTTATGCCCCTTTTTACTCGTAAAAAGTGTTTGATGGTACTCTCCCGTTTCACAATTTAAAGTATATTTTGACTTTATTTTTGTTTCACAATATAAAGCATATTTTGACTTTTAACACTTTCTAATGAATATTTATTACTAGTTTTCCCACTTTACTCTTCCTATTTCTTGTATTTTCTCCAGTGTTGTATTTAATGTTTAAGGATAGTTTAATATTTTTACCATCTCTTTTTCTTGAATTCATCATTTCTTAATTTGTGTGCAAAGTTAAAAAATGACTTATATTATGAAACGGAGAGAGTAAATGATTAATCACCATTATTAAAAGAGAAAAAATTAAAAGATATGAGGATTAATATCCTGGCTAGGTGGAGCAATTGTGATGTAACATTATTGGTATATTCTGATTGTTATAAACTGAATTTATGTGGAGTTTTGGATAATGTGGTTGACTTGTGGGTTAGGGTCTTGTACTATAGTGGTCTTTCGCAAAGACATAGGTAATGTGAACGGTACAAACAGTATACGTTTAAGTGGAGACTTGATGACTTGGTCACACACGCTGAACCCACCGATGACTTGGTCTCACACGCTGAACCCACCAATGACTTGGTCTAGGCATATGACAACTTTCTTGCGAGCATTGTTTGGTCTAGACAGTTGGATAACGGACAAACTATTCTGTATCTACATTTACACTTCGCTTTCACCATTAATTACACTTAATTTAGGGGTACTTACAGGTAGGGACAATGATACTCAGAGTATATTAAACTTTGTTTTTTATGTGAGTGGAGTGACAAATTTGTCTATACTCCTTGGAATTTAAGGGGATAGTTGTGATAAAGTGAAAAAGAGAAGAGGAGAGTGATAGACACATAAAAACGACTGTAATATACATTGATCGTATGAGATTCATTTTCCTACATGTAGGGCTATTCATCGGTCTAGACCGGACACGCAGTTGGATAAAGGACAAACTATTATGTATTTACATTTGCACTTCGGGTATCACCATCAGTTACACTTAATTTAGGGGTACTTACAGCCAGTAGGGTTGTTCATCGGTCTAGACCGGACCTGAGTGTCCGGTCTGAGATCAAACTAGTCCGTTTCGTAAGAAAGAGTCCAGGACTGGTTTTAAACTTTTGACATCATCCGTCCATCCGATTCAGACCGAACCGCATTGTGGACCGGACTGAAACCCGGGCTAACCGGTTCAAAAGCAGGACCGGTCTTAGTCGATTCTGCCCGGCCCGGTCCAAAAGCCCGGTCATGCCCGAAACATGAACAAAGCTACTTACAGGAAGAAAAAAAAAAAAAAGGTCCAAAGTGTGACGCATTAGTAATTACAACATTACAAGCTTGCTACGTACTTAAGTATTTCGTGTGCAGATTTCTTAACACTACAGAGTAATTTATAGGAAAATGTTTAGTTGACCCTGTAAATTAGCAACTTTCATAATATTGCGTAACTTTGTGAGGGACCAACAATTTGATGGAAATATGGAAAATCAAGGCCACGTGAATTTGGTAGCTCATAGTAGCAAAACTTGGGGGGCATCAATATGTCATTATAGGCGGAGGATTAAGAGCTCCAGTTATTGCATGAGTCATGGATGTTTTAGGTACACAAATTCGTACAAGCTGTCAAACAATGTTGTCTTTTTTTTTTCTTTTTTGAGCAAAGTATTCAAACAAAATTTACAAAGATGTTCATAGTGTCATAAATCATAATTGGGTACACTCAACACTAGAGAAATGTCTTGGGAGAGTTTCGTTGTAACTTGATCATTCAAGTATCTGATGACACAAATGATAAATATCCAAATAGAACAGAACTATACGAGTGTAATTATTCAGGCAGTCGACATAAGTTTGAGTGTTCCACATTAAAAAAATTAGAGAGAGTTAAATTGTATATAAGTTAGTGGGTTACTCCACCTAACACTCTTATTCTGCCATAAAACAAAACAGGGATAGGTCACCGCAAATTATCATAAGAGTATGCCACGGGGCAAAAGGTGTGGGTACATAATGAAAAAGGTTGGGATCTTTTTGTCCAAAAATGCATTATCAACTTGACTTATTCTTTAGTCTCCCCTGAAATTTCCACCCTTTTTCTCCTTTGTGTACCTTTGCCCCCCATAAACACACAATATTCTGCCATAAATCAAACTTTTCATATTGAAAATAATAAAAAAAAAAAAGAACCCAAAAAAATAAAAAATAAAATCACTAATCCCAAAACACTCACCTATATATAAGTACACACCCAAAGCATTTTCATAACATAACTTAATTTACTTACTACCCTCAAAAACAAACCCATTCTTTTTGTTATCAACTTTGCTCTCAATTACAACAAAAGATGGAGCAACTAAAAGAGCAAGAAAGCAGAAATAAACCAGTGATCACAATCCAGTTAATGAAGAAATACATTTCAGTTATGCAATCTGCATACTTTTTCTCTCTCCTGTTTTTCTCATCTTCATTGCTATTCATACATTTACACACAATAAAACCCAACTTCTCTGCATTTCCCCTGTTTTCTCTTATCAAGTTCAATCTTGACAGGAACCACATGTTCCTTCTCTGCAATGGCATTTTGGTAATTTTAGTTAAGAGCTCATCAACATCTTCTTCGCAATCACAAGAGGGTAAAATCATGGGTAAAGTAGTAGTTGTTGATGATGAGAAAGTTGCTGATGATCATCATCAAGAAACAGTCTCTAAGGAAATCAACGGTGGAGATCATCTTGATGATAATGTAAGTCTTGATGAAATGAACGGTGTAGATCATCTTGATCATGTAAGTCTTGATGAAATGAACGGTGTAGATCATCATGGTAATTTTTATGATCATGAAGAACAAGAAGAAGAAGAAGAAGATGAGTTAGCTGCTGAGGAGTTGAACAAGAGATGTGATGATTTTATTAGGAGGATGAAACAAGGGATTATTTCTGAAAGTAGAGTGGATCCAGGTTTTCCTACATTTTCTTAAAAATTAAAAGGAAAAAGAAATCCATTAACCAAATAGAGATTAATGGGGCTAACTTAGTACTAATATTTACCCTTTTTTTTCTTTTTCTTTTTAACAAATTTGGGGTGCTTTTTTTGGTAATCTCCGGCTGAGTTGATTATGAGCTCAAATGCCGTGACATGTGGTTGTATAGGAGTAGTAACTTAATGAGAAGTAATATTGATTATTGAGTAACATTGCCCATCCTTCTTGATTCCTCTATTGTTTCTATCCTTTCCTCATTTAAGCATAACTCAATCTTTTTCCCTCATTTAATAAGTTAAGTCAAGCCTGAAACTAATTTAGTTCATCATGGGTCAACTTGCATATCTTAGATAGATTTAAACGTTCTAATATTGAAGAGTGCGAAGTCTAAACTTAGGAGTCGAAAGGTGGTGAAAAAGGACGGGAGGTTTTAAATTTTGGACAAAATATTGATAAAATAGAGAATTTTTTTTTTTTTGTCCCCTATGTGTCCGCCCTTATTCTTTATTGACATTTTTGTGGGTAAGGATGACTGGACCTTATTTTATAGTCGGTTAGTTATTAAGTGGAGGGGGCTAGCAATTTTTGGACCCTGATTGGCACTATATAGCCACCGGAATAAAATACCACTAAATCAAGCCACATCTCATTTTTTATCGGAATTATAAATATACATATAGTTACACTTTTCTCATCGATATTAAGAAGCAAATGAGTTAACAACTACTCGTATTTGATGTGTTTAGCAGCTTAGTGTTAAGTCAAGTTTGAAATTGCTTTATTGATACGTGAATTATCTGCATAGTCAACATGGAATTGACAGTATTGAAGTTCACACAACATCATCAAAATTTGACTAGATTTAATTACTTAAGTATAATTTACTTTTTAGTATTATTATTTGTTTTTTTTATAAGTGTGTGTAGTGTTTGTTCGTGAGGTACAAAGAATAGTAAAATAAAATTTTGACATACATTCATACTAAGGTAAAATAATTTAATTTTTGCTTTGTCTTTTGGGAGGCATTAGGGTTTTAAGAGGCATTTAGAATAGTAAAATAATTTTACACACATAGTGGATGGCGGATAGCGAAGAGTTAACGTGGAAGTAACACAATATCATAAGACCTTATTAGAAAGTTAAAGTTAAGTCGAGCTTATTCGATCGAGCAACACACGAGTAATAGACTTATTGACAAAAATTTGAAAGGAAATTTGGCATTATGGATGATTATCAATTATGGATCCAAGAGTGATAACACACTTAAAGAGAACAAAAGATTCATAACTCCTAAGAGTGATAAGATATCACTCACACATCCAGACAGCAAGCCGCTTGTGAGGGACCTTGAAAGCATTTTAAAATAAGAAGAAAAAAAAAAGTTAGTAGTTGTACTACTCTTATAATTAGTCTATTAGATTCATGTTGTGCATTTGACAAAATAATAGGCCCCCCTTGTTTTATTTTCTCAACATTAAATCCCTTTTATTTTCACTCTAGGCTTATTTATGATTTCTTTTCCATGAATAGTTGGTCCACAAGTCCACACCTCAAGCTGAAGCACATGACTTGAAGGAGAGAGAAATGTTCAGTTTAGTGGTGTTGAGTTCGAAAGCATACTTTTTGTCTCATATATTAAGTTGTGTTTAATTCAATTTAGTGGTATTCAGTTCTGTTCAATGGTGTCCCGTTTTAAATCCAATTCAGTTTCAGTTCAGTTTAGATAAGTTTAACCATAAAGAACCCACCCTCTTGGCTCATTCATGATTTCTTTTCCATAAATAGTTGCTCCACACCACAAGCTGAAGCACATGAGGGACAAAGAAAATGAGAACGTTTTGATTGGCTTTTAAAAGTCTTTACCTTTTGTTTCACGTCTCATTCTCACACTCCATCATATAGGAAGTGTTACATATTGATCCACAAGTCCCAGCACTTTGGTAGATGCTCTTAGCAAAAGAGGTTGTAACATATCTTTACAGCGTGCTAACATTTGCATCATCGTTCTCCCCATTTTCTCTCACACTGTCATACACCCTTCATTGGCATGTAGAGGCTCAAGTCCAACCCAAAAGGCCAAAACAAACACTTAGGAATTAGACACAATAAGTGCATATATTCTTCTTACTAGTGACACCCGTGCATAGTAACAGTGGAGCAATGTCCTAGCTTTATTTTACGGATCGGAGTATTTACAAGGGAGAAGAAAGGGCTAAGTCGAGGTTTATGTGAGGTTCTAGCACACAGGCCTTGCCTTCTGACACTTTAGGGCTTGCTCAGGCATCGAATCCGCATATACCCCCTTCCTTTTAATTAATAACTCCCCCTCCCTTTCTAATGACTATAAAGCAGAAGTATCAGTCAGCCTCTCAACTGCAAAAAACAAGGGTCTAAGTCCGTAATTTTTAGATATTTCTTAATTTCGTCTAACTCGTGGGATATATTGATCAAGATTAAGTATGATTTAAAAAGGTTACAGTAATAAATAAAAAGAATTATTGTGATTTAACTTGGGTAAGCGAGAAGAAATAACACTGTATAAGCAGGCCCGTTCCTAACGCTTTAGAGGCCCCAGGGTGAATACAAAATAAGGGCCCTAAGACATTTATATATTTTTACCTGAGTTTGGGGTAGCGTAGTGCGGTGGTAAAAATATGAGTTCAACTCATATATCCCACAAAAATGGGATATTTCGTTGCTATTAAAATAAAAAGAAGTTGTTACCAAAAAAAAAAATAGAAGTCATGAGACGAAAAATACTAGTATAGGCTTTTATTCGACCATAGTTTGCATCTAAAAGAAAATTTATAATTTCATAAAAATCCGTCAAAAAAAAATTAATTATACTCATACGAAAATACATTTTTCAGTGTAAACATTTGACCCATCTTTTTTAGGGCCCATTTTGTCTCGGTTGTAGAAATACTTATGATTTATATCGAAAATAAAGAGGTATGAAATAGAAAACCTTGAAATAAAATTGTTGTTTAGTTAAAAGATCTCTTTTAACTAGATAATAAAAAACTTTTTTTACTAGATTTTTTTTTTCTTTTTTTGTGAAAACACTTTTTACTATAAAATAAAAATAAAAAAACATCTTTTCAACATAAGTGGAATTAGAAATGAACAAAAAAAACTAATGAGCCACTACTATTTTAATGATTCATAACTTCAGAGTTTATTATATATTACAATTTGTATTTGTTTTTGGGCCTTCTTTGTGCATTGGGCCTGGACGGTCATCCTCCGGGCCTATGCTCTAAAACGACCCTGTGTATAAGTCATATGTTAACCGATTCAACTTGGGGGAGTATAAAAAAAAAAAAAAAAAAAAAACAAAAAAAAAAAAAAAAAAACTGTAACCCATGTCCCACATACTTTTTTCCCAATGTCGCTTATTTACCCATTTTCACTTTTAATACTTCACTTCCAGCTTGCTTGTGTACGATTTTAAAACACAACCTGATTTGCTTCTTAATTTTTCTGTTTTTACTGAAAATGTTGATTATTCATGGCTCTCAACACTACTATTTCACTTCTTTTGTTTTTCACTGTTGCAATTGGCAGTTTTTGAGTGTCTAGAACCAAATTAAAAGCAACATGTACCCAGATAAAGTATAAGAGTATTCAGACTCAATGATATAAACATTCATTGTAAACGAATTTGAATTAGATAAAAAAAAGTAACTTTCTTATTGAGGAAACTTTTTGGAATTGCTCAATTTAGTCTTCGATAGCATTGTTATTCTCTCAACGACAGTTTGATGCCATTTATATCGATATTTTGGCAAGAAAATTTTGAGCATTATGACATAAATGGGCAAAAGGTATAGAAGCATGTAGGGTAAAGTAAGTAGAAAATGATTGCACATTAAAATCCAGTTTCCTTGTACCAAACAATATCATGTAGATACATGAATGCACCTGTGGGACGACATACACCAAGTATAGGCCTACCATTCTATTAAGATTCCCCTCATTTGTTCTTCATTTTTTAATTTCAATGCCAACATCTAGTATTTGGTCCCCTACATAGTAAACAAAATTAGAAGACATTTAGAATATTTCAGGTGTTTTGTCCCAAATAAATAACCTTAATTGAAGCAACGTTGCCTTCTAATAAGGAGCTTTAAAACATTGTTGTCGTACTTTGAACATTAATGATTAGGTGCTCATGCTCAAACCAGAATCTTAATCTAATCCATGGGTCAAGACTTTAAAAACAATTCTCAGTGACGGCATTATTTGACTGCTAGATTGTTGAAAAATTATGCTTTAAAATTTAATATTGAGACTTTTATTATTATTTGTTAGATGTCTAATTTTTATTCGGTAATATTTATTTATATACCAATTTAAAGGCTCTAACAAGTTAATAGTTTAGTGTTCTTTTATCTACATAAAATATTTTGTCTAAATATCCAATTTTATTACCACCTAATGTTGGTTGATAAATATTGGGATTTATAACGTTCCTTTGATTTATTTCTGTAACCGTTACTATTTTAATATTCTTGTAACTCTTATTTTGATGGCTAATTAAAATAAGGAAGGTTATGGTTTAACAATTAAAGTGTTGATTATAAAAGGGGATTTTAACCATTCTTGTGGAGAAATGGGAAAAGTTATATTTCCAAGATAAAGAGAGAAACACCTCTTTTCCTCCCTACTTTGCTTTATGAGAGTAACGACTAACGACTAATACAATTCCAACAAATATTACTTTGATGGTTTTTATACTATAAACTAGTATTTTGAGCATGGGCGATTCGGTTCGGGAGAGCTATTGGCTGCACCTATAGCTTTTAACGGGTTGTTGTATCTGAGGTGGAGAACGTCATGATAACAAATTATAGCCTCGTGCAGGAGAGGCGTTTCTTCTCCATGGAATGTGTCCAACATGCCTCAACCCATAATCCCAACTAAAACAGGCTAATTCTAATCCTTACTCTCTTTTATTTATATTGTTGTTCTATTGATCATATTGATGTATTTGAGTGTTTGATATACAAGAATTGTACTTGTATTGTTGTTATACATGTTGATGAATAAAATTTGAGGTATGTTAAATTGACAGAATTTCCATTTTCCTATTTATTCGAATAAATTTTCCAACATAGATCTCTTCACCTAATGACTTGTTTAATTTTGTTTACACTTATTAAATCAAAATGTAAATGAACCAGATTGATTCGACCCGAAAAGGAATTGAATATATCATGAAACGATCGCCACCTGATCCGAAACGACCCAAACAACTCGGTTGTCTGGTATCTAGACGTGGAAAAATAGTCTTGAACCGATTATTGGCTCGATCCGAAAAACTCAACCCGGCTCCTGAAATTGCTAACTCGAAATGGACCGAATCCAAATAGACCTGACCCAATCTGAAATATATGTGTACTCATATGGATTTAAGGACATGATAAAGTTCAATAATTGGGCCTTAACAAATGAGCACACATACAAGACAAGTGAGGTTCCAACCCAAAACCAATTGGCAATGGGTGGAGTAACCCACTTCCTTATATGTATACTCAAGACCACTTAATCTTTCCATGTGGGACACAAACCCACTTCAACACCCCACCTCATGCAAAGACCCATCATGGGCTGAAGGTTGGACCAAATAAAGCCTATATGGCCCAGTCACACGCGCGTGGGCTAAACAGGAGTTTATAAAGGCATGATCAAAACCTGGCTCTGATACCATGATAAAGTTCAATAATTGGGCCTTAACAAGTGAGCACACATACAAGACTAGTGAGGTTCCAACCTAAAACCAATTGGCAATGGGTGGAGTAACCCACTTCCTTATATGTATGCTCAAGACCACTTAATCTTTCCATGTGGGACACAAACCCACTTCAATAGGACATAATAAGTATATTGAGAACAAACCCAAATATAACCTGAGCCGAATTGATCTAACCCAACCTGGAATCAAACCGTACATTTCATGAAGCGATTATGACCCAATTCCAATAGATACGAAATGTGACCGGCCCAAACAATCCATTTGCCAAGGTATACTTGTATCCACTCGAGTAGGTAATTCAATCATAACGATCCATAATTAGGGTATTCAGATTTCTGCTAAATTCATGTATTAGTGATAAGATATCAAAAAATATTTTATATGAATATATTTATCATATTTATCTAGAAAGTTAGATATTAGATATTATATGATTAAGATATTATATTAGAGATATTATGTAATTAAGAAACTAGTATTAGGAAATTAATAGGGCTTGGAGAGCAAGTCACTAGCATCTATAAATATGGGGTCTCCCAACATCAATAAGAACTAAGAAGCGGCAATATTATGAGCCTATTATAATTTATCATGGTATCAGAGCTGATTCGTTTCTGAGACCTAAAACACAAAAGCTTTCTCTATGCCGGTGGCGGACAAACCTTTACCAAAACCCAAATTAAACCAAAGTTTATTTTTTTTCCCTCTTTTGATGGATCAAGAGATCCTTGAGTGATGACTATTTATGAAGATGACGGAGCTATTGCCTGTTTGGCAGCAGTAGATGAAAAAATGTGTTCATGTGATGTGCAAGATCACATTGATGACGATAATGAATTTGATCGACGACCATGGATAGCACCAATGGAAGTATTGGAGGTAGCGACAAGAAGTTCACTTCTCCCTACTTACTGATATGTGAAGATTCGACAGACAGATCGAAGATTCATCGACTAATGACTTGTGAAGACTCGGTGTGCAGATCGAGTACTCGCCGACCAATGAATTTGTGAAGACTCGACATGCAGATCGAGGACTCACCAAAAACAAGGACACTACGTATTGTATTGTTTCAATCATAGCGTTCGTGATGATCCTGTCGCTACGATTGCGGGAGGTTATTAGAGATAAATTATCAGAAAATATTTTATATGAATTTATTTATCATATCTATTTAGGAAATAAGATAATGATTAAGATATAATATTAGAGATCTTATGTAATTAGAAAACTAGTAGGATTTGGAGAGCAAGTCATTAGCATCTATAAACACACGGGGTCTCCCAATATCAATAAAAGGCAGCAATATTATGAGCCTATTATAATTTATCATCATGAAATATATCTTCAAGTGGTTCAAATTTTTTTATAAGAACTGAGAGTACATAACTCTAAATTCCCAATATCTATCACATTAGCATATACCTCCCCTCCTAAGAAAAGAAGGGAACAATACCGAGCGGCCAACACAATCAAACAGGGACGAAAACTTGTAAGATCTACCAGTTCCTCAACTTCTTTTCTAGCATTTACATAGAAAGGAAATACTCAATTACATACTTCAGTCTCTAGGGGAGTTTGTTCCGATTCGACTACAAACAACTATACCACCAATCGACCGTCATCTCATATCAATATAGACATCGAAGTTAGGCTTTAAAGAAATGATAATTCACAGAAAAAGATCACTTATCAGAAGTTATAAGGTAACCTATGCCATGTCCATACATGATTTTCAATTGCAAACAACATAAATATTCAATCTTGGAAGGAAAATCATCAAGCCCTGATAATGTTAAATTTACCTTGTACAAGTACGCAATGCACAAAATTTTCCGGACCTTGACCAAATGCCCAAAATTAATCCGGTCAAACCCTAATCTGAAACGGAACCGTCACACTTCACAATTATAAAAAGAATTCAATGGTAAGATCAAGATCAGATAGAAAAATCAACTTAAAACCCTAATTGCGTAACGGAATTTCAAGAAAGCTAGATAATTCTACTAGAATTACAATGGGTTTGAGTTTTGACAATTAAAAGAATCAATCAACATAGAAAAAAGGGAACCCTAGAATGAGAAAAGAGGGAAAGAAAAAAAGACGAAAGACTTCGACGTTGAAGATTTGAATTACAAAGAGAGAGAGATAGGAAAAAAAACAGGTGTTTTCCTCTTTTTATGAGAGGAAGAGAGAAAGACAGCGACACGATTTAGTAATTCTTCTTCTTCTCTTAGTCAGCCTCCATTCATCAAAACACATATTCCTCAAATCTACAACGTATTGAGTTCTATTTCTCTGACTAACCACTCTCACCAGTCCTTCAATGTATTGAGTTCTATCTCTGACTAACCAATCTCACCAGTCCTTCAATGTATTGAGTTCTATTTTGGAACCAGAGGAAGATTTTTGTACATTTAATATCCTTTAAAGATGTTTTTAACTAGCATTGAAAGAAATAATGAATAAGTTTTCAATCGAATAAGAATATAATTTTGATATCGCTCAAGATGGATTAGCTCATGCATATATCAATCTAATTTCAACATAAAACTATCAATTATTATAAATGTTGCACGTGCATCACATGTGAATCTTTTACACATTTTGTTTAATAAAAATTCCAAAACCTCAACAAGTTAGTGTGAACTAATTCAAGCTAGTAGATTCCTCCCAACGTGATTGGGGATGTAATTCTATTAATTCTTCAAGTGTCTTAATTGTAGGTTAAAAATAACATTCTAATTTTTTTTTTCTTTTTAACGAAAAATTACGTTTTAAATTAAATAATAACATTATGAAACCCAAGTAACACAACAATTTAATAAATAAGTGAATTCAATTTACTACTATGTTTAAAGCGATAAATAAACTACACAAACGATGGTGTAAATTTTTGGAACAAACACTTTGATACCGACCACCACACTAGTTGAGGGAGTATTGGTCTATCCAGTCGATGATGTGTTTTATCTCTTGCTTACTTTGAGTAACTAACCACCTTCACAATTTTCCGACATGATATCTGCAACATGCGTTCATGAGAACAAAACAACAAAATTAATATAGGTATGAAAGATGAGGATTCTAACAAAATTGATTAACACACATGCCATACTTAAATAATGCTTGAAAAAACTAACTATTTTCCCTTTAAAACTTTTTTAATCCTTCCCCCTTCCCTCTATAAACTTTGTACTTGTTTTTTTACGGTCTCCAATGTGCTACTTTGACCATTAATATAAATAAAAATTAACAAATAGAAGTTGTAAAAATTTGATATAATACATTTCAAAAGGAATCTAATGCATATACTTTCAAATCATAACTCACTGGGAGTTTTTATATAATTACAGTCAAAGTTTACAAAGTTTAACCTCAAAGAAGCAAGTACGAAGTTTAAAGAGGGACTAAGGGAGTAGATGAAGTACACGACATTGATTCATGCAAAGCAACATGCCTACGTAATTGCTCTTGGAAAGTTTCATTTTTCCACTAAAAAGAAGAGGTACCATATGTATATGATATGGGTGCGGCCATGTTCCGGCCCATTTTTCATTCGATCAAAAACTTAGGTAAGAATTCAAGTGCCTACGTGAACTCGTTTTCAATCAGTACTTAGATTGACCATGAGTGATTTTTGCGGTGAGATCGAGAGCTTATTGAACAAATTATGTGAACCATGAATGTTTCTACTCATTTCTAATTCTATTTTTGTTTTCCTTTAACAAAGAAGCCTTGAAATTTTGTTAGTGATACTTTGTAATAATCAGTTGAAGTTATGACAGTTTGGAAGTACAACTTTACTTGTATATTTCTGAAGATCTACAAATTAAAATTTTGAAAAACTAGTACCAAATGAAAATATGGCTCAATAGCGTTTCAAGTCCAAACCCCTTAAAAATGAAGAAGATCTAATGATAGATTTTTCACAATCGTAATTTAAAGTTCAATTGTCTAAAATAGACCTTTGTAGATAAATCAACTTATAACTCACGCAATACTACCATTTGGTCCTGACTCATTTAATTTCTGGAAAAATTATACAGGACTCATTAATATTTCCACAGAAGCAATTTTGGACAAGAATCGGATTTATGGAGATATTATTAAACAACGAAATACTGCTGAGACATTTGGACTGTTGTGGACCTTGTTAATTTTGGAACCGGATGAACCACTTTGAATGATGACTAATTCCAGAATAGTATTATGATTATTCTTGAGATATATACTTGAACATTTATAAAGAAGATCCACTTTCACCAAGTAGATAAAATAATAAAATTGGTTAACCAATGTTGTATGTAGATTTGCCAACTTCAATAAACTGTAATTAACTTCATGATGATCACTGCCTCAATTCAACATGACTTTGGAACTGGATACGAGATTCCATTTGGATCATTTTTTTGGAATCACTCCATTTGGACTCATATTCGATTTTTAATGAATTAATCAAAATTGGAATCGAATCTGCCAAGATGATGAACAATTTGTCAATTAACATCAGGATTTTGTAAAAGACTTTTGTTTGTGTCTTAATTAATTTTAAGCTCGTGTAACATTCTTGATAATATGTGCATATACTCACAATTAAGTCTAATTAATTAGACACTTGTAATTAATTCGTAATAAATCAAGAACCGCAATTGTGTAAATGGCTTTCAAAAACTTGTAACTGTGAGTAACATATTTATTGTGAACTACCTTGACTTGATATTTTGGTAGTGGATAGAGGATATAATATTATACAAGTTAGAATTTTAAATCACTCAATTTGATTGAGAAATGACATTGTTATGATTTATTGAAGTTCTGCCTAAATAAATGTAAAAATTGTTTTGCTTAATTTTATAAATTATTTTTGTTTGATTACCAAATAATAAAAAAAAATTATTCTTTTTAATATGTCTCACTAATTTGAAAATAAAGTTGGGAGTAATAGGATGTGTTTGGATCGGTTATTTGTGCATTCTTCCAAATCGGTCATGTAACTAATGAATTTCCTAAATAACCTTTGTAAATATATATAATTCTTTATGAATAATCTTGATTCTTGAAGATAATGATGGAGATCAAAGTCTGAAAGTACCACATACATGAATATCAAATCCTTTTCTCCTTTCTACGATATTTTTAGACTTTTTTTTGTTGTCTATTTTTATTGTAATCACTTAAGTTATAACTCATTTACTCCGAACTTCTTAAACATATTTTGTACATTTTTATGCATATGCTCTCACCTACTAATCCAACTTGACTAATAAATAAATAAATAAATCTTTTCTCGATCACCATGTATGATGCCATGTTGGATGCTTGTCAACAATAATACGCTAGTATATTCATTTTTGTACCCGACCCAAAATCAACTTCGAAGTTAAAATCAGTTATTTGCTTATACGGCTATCAGGGGTGTTCCACCTGCTACCACTATCCGAAAGCGACACTAATTAAACCCCCAGTGAAATTTCCCACCGTAGTGTGAATCCCCAGAAGACTACCCCATAGTTGAAAATGACTTTCCCCAATGAAATACCCATGATTGAATATGAACGAATAATTGATATTCCCCTCTTGTTTGGCATCTGGCCACTCTGAGGGATCTTATCTGAAGGCTCTTTCAACGTTATTCATCAAACACATGACCGTACTTTGTTCAAGACTTCCTTTTATTCATCCCTAGAAATTATTTTCCGAAAGAATGGATTTTTTTCAAGAAGCCTGATATTATTCATACTCAGAAGTAGAATCGGGTTGATCCCTGTATATAAGACTACATGCTGTTCGGTTGCATACTTCAAATCAGCGATGTAAACATCTTATTTGAATCTTTATCAGCTTCCTTGGAAGACAATAGAAGGTTACTCCATCAATTCAATTTTAATGGCGAGTCATCCTGTAAATAATGGTAGGACTAGAATTTATACTACTTACTCAGAAAAAAAGTTTTCATTTCTCGGTAAACTAAATTCAAATAATACCCTCATAATAATTTGATGTTCGTGCAACCCCGTTGGACTCGCAAGTATAATTATGTGTTATTTTGAGATTCCATTCAAAAAATTTGATTGATGTTTGAGATTTTAAAGTAGAGAAAAATAAGTTGTTGAGGTTTGGAGGATTTGATTGATGTTGAGGTGAGTACCTAGTAGGGATGGCAGTGAGGCGGGTATAGATAGGTATCGCCCCGCATCTGCTTCAGTTGGGGCGGAGATGGGGGAGTGCTTGGTGGTGATGGAGCGGGCATGGTTTTGATAAAGAAAAACCGTCGCGGGGATGGGGCGGAGGTGGTTTGCCTTCTTCCCCCAGTGGATACCCGTTGGAGCCCTGCCCCACCTTATACCCTCTTACCCGCCTCGCCTCATACCCATATACCCCGCCTTATACACACATAAAATAAAAAAATATAATATATATATATATATATATATATATATATATATATATATATATATATATATATATATATATATATATATATATATATATATAACCTTATTTTACCAGATATATAAAAATTGTCTACTACTATTGCTTATTAAAAAGCTCAAATTTTTCCTTGCAAATTATCTTAGGGTGAATTTGAGGTAGATCAAAATGTGGGTTTCATTTGTTTTCGGGCGGGTATAAAGCGGATATGGATACCCTCCCGATAAATGGAGCGGAGGTGGATACCCGCCGGGTAAATGGGGAGGAGGTGGATTTGGGATCTCCAACCCGTGGTGGGGATGGGGCGGGTGGCGGAATCAAAATACCCAGGCGGGTATGGGGATGAATCTACCTATATCCACCACCGCCCCGCCCCATTGTCGTTCCTAGTACCTAGTGGGTTACAGGTACATGTATCTTATAATTTGGGTGAGTTGAGGGGATAAAAGATCCCAAATGTTACTCGTCTGTCGGGCAGACGTGGTTAAGTGTCATTGTAGTTGACGTGGCATCATTTTAGTACATATTTCAAGTGCACAGTAACATTTGCTAAGGAAGGGCATATTCGTACTTTGCTTTTGGTTTATTTTAACTTTTCTCAGTGAACATTTTGAAGAAGAAGACTTAATATTTGAGCTGTTAATATTCTGGTGAAGACCTTCTCGAAAAAGTCATTTCTCTCTCCCTTTGGGCTCTCTCTCTCCTCCTCAAAGTTTTTGCGCTCTGTCTCCTCCTAAAAACTCGAACGAACAATCCACAGAGTCCATGGGTTATGTTTATGAAACAAAATTCTTTTTCTTTTCTATTTTCACATGCTTATTGTGTTAGAAATTAGAGAAGAGAACAGTCCATGGGTTATTAAACAAAATTTCTGTTTTTTTTTCTTTTCTATTCCATCCATTTTCACATGCTTATTGTGTTAGAATAGTTAGGAAATGATTCATTGTATTTATAGACAACTATTTGACAACAACAATCACAACCCACCGTACCTGTGATGTACACAACAACTTGTTAAGATTTTATAACAAGATTCACTATGAACCTATGATCGATACACATATTTTACACCAACAACCAGTACCAATTTGTGATGAACACAACAATGACCAGGTGATATTTGGTGAAAAACAATAATAGTTCTGAAAAATTGAGAGGAAGAGAAGAGAGGAAAACAAGCGAAATTAACTGAGTGAAAGAGAGAGAACCTACTAATTTCGAGGTCGCCCGAGTGAGAGTTTTAATGTCAAGAGGAGAGAGAAAATGTCGAAGAACAATGGAAAGTGTGAAGCCTTTTCGCGCTTTGTAAATTTGGCTTTCATTTGACCATAATTGACTTAAATTGCGCTTTCCTTTTTTGCTCCAACAAAGCTTCCAGTGGAAATTTCACTAGTTCACTAATTTTTGTACTAAAACCATGTCACTAGCTACATTGACACAAAACCGTATCAATGCGGCAGACGTATAACAGGTAACAGCTTCCCAAAAAATTTGTGCTTTTGTACAAGTGTGTACTTTCTTGGCCCGCTTATTATTATTTTGGCCCTCTTTTAACTGAAACGACGGTTTTAGCCGGTACGAATATATGATTTGTTAATAGCTAAAACTAAATTACAAAATATACGACACAACACTCTTCAAAATCATGTGGCTGAAGTGGCTAGAACTTTGTTTAAACTTTTCTTTTTCTACAAGAAAATAGTCAAAGTCTACATTGACATATACCTATATAGTTATCTTCTAATGTCTTGACTCAGAACAGTGAACACCATCTCAGTCCTTGTTTAGTTATCTACAACTTTCCGTTTTTGGCAGATGGTTCATTTACTAAAGTTAGCCATTGCTACCTCGACAAAGCTAAGATTCACTGAAATTGTTAGTTGGCACATCAGCAGCATCGTCGACAGGCATATTTTTCACTTGATCAAGGAGTGTTGTAAGCTCCCTATAGGCATAGTTAAATCGCTCCTTAGAGATCATCGACTCAGCCAGTAGAGTATCAGTAACAGAATGTAAGGAAACATGACATTCTTTGACTGTTTGAGTACTTCCCTCATCAATAGGTACTAGGGAGGTCTCCAGTCTCCATCGAAATGGAAAATACTTCTCTGGAACTTGAAAATAGTTCTTTGTAAGTAATAGACGAAGAGCGTGCCTGCATGAACAAACAAAATTCCTGATGTCTTTCTCTATAAATGGCAATTGCCCAGGTTGGACACCCTTTTCTAGTTCCACAATTTTAATTATTCTATTCACAGGGAACCCAGCTTTGGAGAGTAAAAGAATTCGTTCTTGATCAGCTCCTTGTATTTTGCGGTATGCAGGGAGCAGACGCACTTGGTCAGCTTCCAGCAGCTCATGGTTATGTACATTACTGAATTGGGAAACATACCGCTGAGTAACACCATCAACAATTTCCTTCGTTAAGTAAAACTTTGCATCACATCCACAGCGTACTGATTTTCGATCTCTGGGATGCTCTACATTGGCCTTTTTCCTCGGCTGATTAAATCCAGAACGGTAACAAACAAAATCTCTTCTGTAAACTCCCAGATTATGGCTTTCAGTAGATCGTGCTTTCCTTATTGAAAATCCATTCCTACGAGCAAAGCTACTATAGTACTCAAAAGCTTCCTCATCAGTCTTAAAAATCTGACCTACATATGGTGTAAAGACAATATCTGAAGCTGATGATGATGATGATACTGTTCCATGTTTTGTAGATTGAGAGCCTTGTTCTTGTTCCTCCTCTTCATGTATAAAACACTTCCAGTCTCCACAAGGGCACTGCTGCCGTTGAATCCAAATATTGTTTGATGACTTCCTGGCCATTCTACAGGAGGAATGTGAAATATTTATAAACCTTCAACCTCCCTACCATTTGAAATCTGCTCCAAATTGACACACCGGGGTGATAATTGGTTTAAAGACAGTGAATTTATAGTTCTGATGCATGGCATTTTGGAAATGTTACGTAGTAGTCCACACTCAATTTGTATTCCGTATGAGGAATCACAGGATAGAATGCATCCCAACATACTTTAAATTAACACTAGATTCTTGGAAGTTAGATATCACCCCGCTGAGCGCTTAAACTTTAAAGGACAGCGTCACCATCTTTCCTCCACTCCAATTTGAACCTTCACTTACCCCTTTCCTATACAAGGAATCAACAAAATGAGATTCATTATGGTATAAAGATAAAACAACATAGCAACACAATCCAATAACAATATACTCCAAGCAGGAGATACATATCAAAATTAAATAGTTCTCATGCTAAAAGTAAAACTTATTCTACAATTACTAAAAAAAAGGACTCAAGTCTTCTAGCTTTTGATATGTCAGAGTCCCACAATATTCTACCAAGTAGCCTCATACGGAACTTAGAAGAAGAATGCGGATCTGATATCCTTTTCGACACAAGGAAAAATAGCCCCTTGCCAGTTGCCATTTACAAGTACTGTTGCATTACTCCATAAAATCCTTACTTGGATAGAAGCAAGATTCACAGTCACAGACTACATATTGCCACCTTAAGAAGTTGCCCAAAGGAATCCTTGGCAATGAATACTTGCGTTATTGCGCTAAAGTTGCCAAAAAGGCTACAGAAGGTTTGTGTTGGCAGCTGGTGTAGGTTATGGTGAGCACTTTTTTCAGCTTTTCTTTCAGGGTATAATTTCCCAGATGAAGCTTTCTGGTTATGGTTACACATGTCAGATGTTGTTAAAATAAATGGTCAAAGGCTAGCAAAAGAAAAATGCAGAAGATGGCTGATGTATTTTTCGTCTTCCTAAACTTCCTAGTAATGTAACAGCAAACAGGAAGACCTATTAAAAAGAAAATGCAATTACCAAAATGGTTCATTGACAATCGTATAAGCAGCTGGCAAAGTTTAGTTGGTACTTCATCATTCTTGCAAGAAAGAGCAACTAGCTTTTCCGGTAGTGTCTAACTTTTGCTGTACGTGGACAGGATCATACACACCCTCTCTGCTTAGAATTAGTAGTCACAACACTAGTTCAATCACACATTTACACTATAAAGACTTTAAGAGTGATTATTATTTCCAGGAGGGAGCATAAATCTCCCACAGTGGATCCAATCTTTTCTGGAGCTCAATCTTACTTCATTGCGCTCTCTGCAAGTTCTCACATCGATCAAGCCTTGGATAACTTACAACCAGTCCTACCAGAGCGATTCTAGAAACTGGGATAAAGCAACACTCCTGTCTCTTTGAAGATCTACCTAATTGAATGCATCTTAGACAACAATAAGGAGAATTACGGAATTAGTCATCCCAAAAGCATACCCAGTCTGTATGGAACTCTAGAATGTTATCAAAGATGGAAAAACAAACAAATCATCACTCAGTGCTCGAGGCACCAATATCTGGCGGGGCCTGAAAAGTCATAACCTGACATAAGCAAAAGGCTTTCCATGAAGCCCTTGATTAAAGATACACCAAGAAAGTACTTGTTCTGATGTTCGCATGTTTTTCTTCATTATAAGGTGGCCAGATAATTTCAGAGTATGTTGATTGGGGTACACAAGAATTATTAGGTATGTTCTCATCGGTATATAAGTTTCTGTAACTCATGTTCTTGGGTATGGTGCGGTATAAGGAGACAAAAAGGTCATTGAGGAATGCATGCCTTGCAATTCTGTGGTGTCTTTGGTTGGAGAGGAATGTGATAATCCTTTCTAGGGTGACTTTGTAACCTGTGATACTATGGGACCAAGTGACCAACTTAGGCTCTTAATGGGCAATGAAGGAAGGGGTGTTTACGATTTGCTCCATTTCTGTAGTCAAACAATACTGGTAAATTGTAATCTTGTTACGATTTGTTCTCTCTGACTATTTTTACTCAGTCTTGAATGCAAACGCAGTTAGCTCAGATAGGAAGCCTAGAACACTAAACATCCCCATCAAAGTGGCTTTTGATAGCCAAATATAAACTTCTTTATTTGAGAATGAAGTTTTATTGAAAATCTTGTTGCTTCTCAATTGATCAAGCAAGAAATGTTCCTCTCTTTAACCTCAAAATCAGCAACAACATAATTTGCAAACAAACATCAATTAGCAAAGCAAACCCAAATTAAGCAAATGCAATACTAGGATCATGCAGCTAGATTAAAATCAGAACCAAGGGGGCATATTAACAATTCAATTTGCAAGCATACACTTTGGCTTCTTTTTTTTTTTTGATAATTTTCTTCCTTTTTCCTTTATTTTGCAACGAGATACATTGCAAATGTGGAGAGTTTGAACAAGAATCTGTAGAATATAACTAAAGCCCATCAAGAAACTTAGCTCAAAAATTGAAATTACAGCACAAAGAAGTAAGGTTACCATCAATTGTCAAGAATACAACAACAATTAATTAAAAATAAATATGGGAATCAACGTTCTTTACATACCTGTTAATGACCCCTGTTAAAAATAAATATGGCAATTTTTGATGTGATTTGTGCCTCACATAGCTAACAACAGAGAGATGTGGTTTGCTGCATCATTTTTTTTTCTCTCTCTCCTTAACTTGAGTATAGGGTTGGCAGAACAGTAGACCTTCACTTTTTCTTTTTTTTTTTTTCAATTTATTTATTTTTTTGCTCGTTTTTTTGTTTTTCAATTAATTCACGGGATTTGGAAGTCTTTAAGGCATGTATGGAACTCTAGAATGTTGCCAAGATGTGAAAACAAACAAATCATCACTCAGTGCACGAGGCACCAATCTATGGCAGGCCTGAAAAGTCATAACCTTATAAGCAAAATACTTTCCATAAAGCCCTTAATTGAAGACACCAAGAAAGTACTCGTTTTCCTTCATTGTAAGGTGGCCAGATATATTAAGATTACGTTGATTGGGATACACAAGGATTGTTTTTGGTATGTCCTCATCTGTATATAAGTTTATGCAAGTCATGTCTGTGGGTATGGCGCGATATAAGGAGATAAAAACATCATTGAGGAATGCATGTCTTGCAGTTTTGTGTTGTCTTTGGCTGGAGAGGAATGCAAGAATCTTTTCTAGGGTCACTTTGTAACCTGAGATAAAACTGGTAACTTGTAATCTTGCTACCTTTGGAGGAAACCCAAATCAAGCAAATGCAATACCAGGATCATGCAGCTAGATTACAATAAGAACCAATAGCAAACATCCAGTTAGGCTTCATTTTTTTATTTTTTATTTTTTGATAATTTTCTTCCTTTTTTCCTTTATTTTGCAACGAAATACATTGCAAATGTGGAGAAGTTGAACAAGAATCTGTAGAATATAACTAAAGCCCATCAAGAATCTTAGCTCAAAATCTGAAATTACAGCACAAAGAAGCAAGGATACCATCAATTTTCAAGAATCAACAGCAATTAATCTAAAATATATGGAAAGCAGCATTTTTTACATACCTGTTAATGCTGGCAATTTCTGATTGAGAATGAGTGTAATTCCCCTTGAGGGATTAGTGTTGTATTAGTCTCTTTATATAGTAATTTCATGGAACAATCTAGAAGATTACAATAGTATGCAAGTATAATCTAGAATACTCTAAATATCTAGAATACTCTAAGTATTATCTAGAGAAATACAAATATAATTAATGCTCTACATACAAAGAGGAATATTTACATATTCTGAATTATTTACATTATCACACCCCCGCAGTCGGAGCGGGAGGAGGGCGAACGCTTAGACTGGAGCGAAAATCATTGAAAAGAGTGGATGGAAGGCCCTTCGTAAATATGTCCGCATATTGAGAACTGGAAGGGACGTGAAGGACACGAACATGGCCCAAAGCTACCTTCTCACGTACGAAATGAATGTCAATCTCTATATGTTTCGTGCGTTGGTGTTGAACTGGATTAGTAGACAAGTACACGGCACTGACATTATCACAGTACACCAAGGTAGCTCGAGTGAGAGGGCAATGAAGCTCTAGGAGCAAGTTGCGAATCCAACAGGTCTCAGCAACTGCCTTAGCGACACCCCGATATTCGGCTTCAGCGCTAGATCGAGAAATAGTAGCTTGGCGCTTGGAAGACCAAGATAGAAGATTAGTACCCAAAAACACACAATACCCCGATGTGGAGCGTCGGGTATCAGGACATCCACCCCAGTCAGCATCAGAATACGCAATGAGGCCGGTGGTAGTGGATGGATACAGATGGAGGCCATGATCTATGGTGCCCCGGACATATCGGAGAATGCGTTTGAGAGCATTGAAATGGGGTTCTCGAGGATCATGCATTAAGAGGCAGATCTGCTGGACAGCATAAGAAAGATCGGGTCGAGTGAAAGTGAGATATTGCAATGCACCGGCAAGACTACGGTAGAGAGAAGGATCCTCAACTGGAGAACCCGAAGGACCAAGTTTGGACTTCGTATCAACAGGGGTGGTGCAAGGCTTGCAATTGGTCATATTGGCACGATCAAGTATCTCAAGAGCATACTTTTGTTGGGAGAGGAAAAGACCGTCCTTGGTGCGGGTTGCAGCGATCCCAAGAAAATAGTGTAGAGGACCTAAATCACTCATGGCAAACTCAGAACTGAGAGAGGAAATTATACGCTGTAGAAGGGTGTCTGAGGAAGCTGTGAGTATGATGTCATCAACATAAAGTAATAAGAATGACATGTCATTCTTGTGGCAGTAGATGAAGAGAGAAGAATTGGAGACACTATGTTTGAAGCCGATGCGGGCCATATACTCAGAGAATCGCTGATACCAGGCACGGGGAGCCTGTTTGAGGCCATACAGCGATTTGCGGAGACGACACACATAATTAGGATGAACAGGATCAACAAACCCAGGGGGTTGATGCATGTAAACGGTCTCCTGTAGGGTCCCATGGAGAAAATCATTTTTCACGTCCAATTGATGGATCGGCCAGGAACGGGAGAGGGCAAGGCTTAATACAGTGCGAATGGTAGCTGGTTTGACAACTGGACTGAAAGTTTCATCACAATCAATACCAGGACGTTGAGACTTACCATTGGCAACCATACGAGCCTTGTATCGCTCCAGGGACCCATCAGAATTGAATTTGTGCTTGTATAACCACATAGAACGTACCACATTAACTCCGGGAGGGCGGGGTTCCAAGACCCAAGTTCCGTTTTTAATAAGAGCATCATATTCGGCCTGCATGGCCGCACGCCAGTTAGGATCCTTGAGGGCTTGAATATGTGAACGAGGAATAGGTGAAAGGGTGGAGGTAAGAAGGTTAAGTTTTTGGATAGGTTTAAAAATTCCATTTTGACCCCGGGTAACCATGCGGTGAGTGGGATGGGGAGGGGGAGGTGGTGGGGGAGGAGGTGTAGAGTTGGTCGATGTAGGGGTGGGAGACTCATTAGAGCCCTGGCCATTTATGGGAGATATAGAGGTGGCGGTAGGGCTTGTGGGCGGAGATGGAGTCACCCCCGGAGGGGGAAGAGGCGTATCCACCTGTGGCACCGGGTGGGGAACACTCGGAGACTCAAGAAGAGAGCGAGAGATAGGTGAGATATCAGAGGAGACATCCAAAAGGTCATATGTGGAGGGTGGTGTGGAGGAAATAGAAGCAAAAGGAAATACGGACTCGTCAAACGTGACATGACGAGAGATGATAATTTTACGAGTCTGAAGGTCAAGACAACAGTAACCCCGGTGATTAGCAGGGTAACCAAGGAAGACACATGGTGTGGACCTGGGAGCTAATTTGTGAGGGGCGGAGGAAGAGAGATTAGGATAACAGAGACATCCAAAAAACCCCAAGATGAGAGTGGGAGACGGGTTTGTTGAAGAGTTTAGAGAAAGGTATGTCATTTTGGATTGTGGTGGATGGGAGAATATTAAGAAGATGAGTAGCCATGTGGAGAGCTTCAACCCAATAAGTCGGTGGGAGGTGAGCCTGAAAAAGAAGGGTGCGGACAATATTATTGATGGTGCGTATCATCCGTTCGGACTTCCCATTTTGTTGGGAGGTGCGTGAGCATGAAAAACGAATCACCATCCCGTTTGCCGCAAAAAGATCATGAAGTGGGGTATTATCGAATTCACCGCCATGGTCACATTGAAAAGCTTTTATTTCACGATTGAGTGTAATTCCATGAGAATGAGTGTAATTCCCCTTGAGGGATTAGTGTTGTATTAGTCTCTTTATATAGTAATTTCATGGAACAATCTAGAAGATTACAATAGTATGCAAGTATAATCTAGAATACTCTAAATATCTAGAATACTCTAAGTATTATCTAGAATACTCTAAGTATAATCTAGAGAAATACAAATATAATTAATGCTCTACATACAAAGAGAAATATTTACATATTCTGAATTATTTACATTATCACTGATGTGATTTGTGCCTCACATAGCTAATAAGAGAGAGAAATGAGGTAAGATTAAACCACAGAAACTTCTGTTGTTATGTCAGTGTTAGCAGCCACGGTTTGCTGCATCATTTTTTTGGTTTTCTCTCTCCTTCATTTGAGTAGAGTATGGCAGTTGGCAGATCAGAAGACCTTCACACTTTATTTTTCTTGAACACGTTTTTTTTTTTTTTTCAATTAATTCACGGGAATTGGAATTCAATACGTGGGGCTTTCTTTAGTAAAGTGGAGCCGAATCTAAAGACCGGCCATGTGGACTGAGGAGCCAAATCAACCCACTTATGGTTAGAAATAATTTAGACCCGTCAGAAACTAACCCAATACACGAATCTATAACTTTTACTGTCAATTTTTCGACTCATAGCCATAGTAAAAACAAAACCAGAAAAAGTAACTAGAAATTGGATAAAATAAATTCATATGGATGTCAGAAAAACTTGAATTGAACACGCCCCAATTCATTTTGGGAGAATGATACATCCATCCGGTGGGTTGGCAACCCACTACCTTAACGTCTCTCCTCTATTTTCACAATTCTCTCTCATCTATTTTCAAAATAGCAATTAAAGTAGGAGAGAGATAGACACAATTTTAAGGTGGGTTGGCCACCCACTGAGTCAACAAAACATTTTTCTTCATTTTACATGTTATAGAAAATTGTGCACCCAATTGATATTATTATTAGATCCGTCACTATGAGTATGTGATCAAGAGGTCAGTTCATCTCAATTTGTTTTGGCTCGACTCGGATGTGGCTCGACTCGAATTCAAACGTTATAAAAATTGGATTGATTTATAACATTTGGAATTGAAATTCTCTACAAGCTATCATTTACGAGTTATAAAATGAGAATACTATATATATATATATATATATATATATATATATATATATATATATATATATATATATATATATATATATATATATATATATATATATATATAATGATCTTGTTCAAAATAGGGAAAAATTAAATCAACTGGCCAATCGAGTCGAGAGAGTAGAACTGTAATAGGCTCGGGCTCATCTCGAAAAGCAATCGAGTCGACTCGAGCTCGATTTGACCTTTGCTAAACTAAACAAAACCCAAAGACTCATTGAGTTGACTCGACTCGATTAGATAGTTACATCGATGTAACCTATATTTCATGTTCTCTCTCTTCATTAGTTACAAAAATATTTAATTTTAATTTTATGTTATTTCGAGTGGACTCGACTTAGTTACAGTGTTACACCCTAGGTACAACCTAGATGTCCTGTAGTGTCTCTTCATTAGTTACAAAAATACCTGATTTTTAAAAAAAAATTGTATAGACCTAAGCCCATCCAACTTGGATGGACTTCGGTAGCGACTTCGCAAATTATCAGAAGCACAATGCTATTTTCGTAATGCGCACACTTTTCAGTTTCTATGGCTCTTTGTCCTCCCCTCCAACACACATACATTCTCTCTCCTGGGAATCATGTAAGTTTGATTTTCTTGTAACTTCAAGTGCAAAAATTAATTTACAAAAGTGCTATATCTAAATTCTTTTCAATTTTCTTGGCAATTCAACATCCAATTTGACATCTTTTTAAAATCTAAAAATTCCGATCTCTGCTCACCTCGACGTCCATATGACCATATCGATGGTGGTTGAGTTTCATGGTGTTCTTATTGCTTTTTTTCTCTCTCCTCCATTGTTGGGTGAGGAAAGAGAATCAACAGTATTGGGGGTGGGCGGTTGACAGTGGTGGAGCGTGGGTGGTCAAAGGGTGCTTCGGTTGGCGTTCGTGGGGTTGACAGTGCTTGGGGTTGGTGGTGGTTGGGTTGACCGCTGTCGTATTAAAATGCCGCCATGTTCTTTTTCTTTTTCATTTTATTTGTTGCTATATTCTTTAAAAGACGGTGACGATTATGAACTGATGAGTGATGATGATCAACTAATGAATAGTGAATCACTAAAATGTTAGTTGTAGACTTGTGGTACTGACATTGCTTGTTTTTAGACAAAGTTGAGATTAATTTCACTTACAAAGTTAAGATTAATATTTTTAAGTGGTAGCACATATTGTTCATAATTCAGTCCTTCACAAAGTATCAATCTAATTGTTCATAAGTTATATACGTAATGTTCATTAAAAATAGTCAAATTGTTCATAGGTTATGTACATAATGTTTATTAGAAATAGTCTAATGGTTTATAGGTTATAAGTGCAATATTCATTAAAAATAGTCTAATTATTCATAAGTTATATACGTAATGTTCATTAAAAATAATCTAGTTGTCCATCGGTTATAAGTGCAATGTCCATTAGAAATAGTCTAATTGTTCATTGGTTATATACGTAATGTTCATTAAACATAATCTAATTGTTCATAGGTTATATACGTAATGTTCATAAAAAAAGTCTAATTGTTCATCGATTATACGTGCAATGTTCAGTAAAAATAGTTTAATTGTTCATAGGATATATATACATAATGTTCATTAAAAATAATTAATCTAATTGTTCATAGGTTATGTACGTAGTGTTCATAAAAAACAGTCTAATTGTTCATCTGTTATAAGTGCAATGTTCAATAAAAATAGTCTAATTGTTCATATGTTATATACATAATGTTCATTAAAAATAACCTAATTGTTCATAGGTTATTTACCTAATGTTCATAAAAAATAGTCTAATTGTTCATTGGTTTTAAGTGCAATATTCATTAAAAGTGTCTAATTGTTCATAGGTTATATACGTAATATTCATTAAAAATAATCTAATTGTTCATAAGTTATATACGTAATGTTCATCAAAAATAATATAATGGTTCATAAATACTAAGAGTTTCATTAGAAAAAGAACATAAATTCACTCAAAGAAAAAAGAAAAGTAAAAATAGTCTAATTGTTCATAACGTATAAACGCAATGTTCATTTAAAATAGTCTAGTTGTTTAAATGTATAAACGTAGTGTTCATTTAAAATAGCCTAATTGTTCATAAGGTATAAATGTAGTGTTTATTTAAAATAATCTAATTGTTCATAAGGTACAAACATAGTGTTCACCTAAAATAGCCTAATAGTTCATAAGATATAAACATAATGTTCATTAAAACAAGTCTAATTGTTCATAAGGTATAAACGTAATGTTCATTTAAAATAGTCTAATTGTTCATAAGGTATAAACATAATGTTCATTAAAAGTAATCTAATTATTCATGAGATATTAACGCAGTGTTCATTTAAAATAGTCTAATTGTTCATAATGTATAAACATAGTGTTCATTTAAAATAGTCAAATTGTTCATAAGGTATAAACATAATGTTCATTTAAAATAGTCTAATTGTTCATAAGGTATAAACGTAATGTTCATTTCAAAAATAGTCTAAGTGTTCATAAGGTATAAACGTAATGTTTATTTATAATAGTCTAATTGTTCATAAGGTATAAATATAATGTTCATTAATTATAAACATAAGGTTATTTTTCTCGAAGACAAAAAAATAAAAATCACGGTAAAGTTCGTAAATAATAATCTAAAAATTTATAAATTATAAAAGTATTGATTATAATTTCATTAAGATAATTTAAAGGCTTCTAAAAATAAGAGATTCTATAAAATAACAAGAAAAAGCTAAAACATAAAAAAAAATTATTAAAATAATGAAAAAAAGGAAAAGCAAGTGAGCGGGGACCACATCCCATTTCTCCAGTTTGCCTAGGTAGGAGAACGGTAAAATTTTTAAAATAGTGTCATGAGAATTTGATTTAAGCGCGCGTAGTGGACTGGGCCAGTCCATCCAATAAGAACTGCTAATTTTAAGTTACTTTGCCATAGATTGATTAGAGCAATTTGGATCCTTTATTGTTACAATATTCTATTCTTCTTTTTTCTCTCTATCTGGTTCAATTTTAAAAACTCACCTCCTCTATCCAATGATCAAAAGCACACCCTTTTTAGCAACAGTAGAGGATCCGACTGGATTAGGAGTGGTATTGGAATTGCATTATTTGCAAGCTTGAAGAATGATCAAGAATCGATATTGACAAATAAAGCAACCCAACAAGAGAAGATGATCACTCATAGTCATAGTCAAGATTTGGCTTTGGAGGATGCACTTCCTCAGGTCCTCTCTCTTATTTATTTCTCTATACGAAAATCTCCATCATTTCCAACAATTTGACTGATATGCATGATAATGATATGATAATAATCAAATTTTATCCTTTTTTTTTGTTGACAATTCATGAAAATACTGACTTTCAGCCCATTTGTGTTAATATTGAAAGAACGATGTTACTCATAATAATGTCTATGAAAATTATGCCTGAATTATGTAGAGATTTCTCCCTCATATGGTCATAGTTTTGAATTATGGACTAAACTCTATTACATATTACATTATTGGTATAAGATACATGTTCATAAATTGGTTTCACGGCTTTCACCCATTTGAGTGCAGCTTTGTTGGCCTTTTGTTTCAATTTTTTAATTTTTCGGGTGTATGTGAAGTGAAGTGGAGCTTTTGTTTCCAGTACAGTTGCTTATTCATTTAAATGGATTTAAATGAGCTGTTTTCCCTCAAATATGTGAGTTTGTGGCTGCTGCTGCCTGTTATGTTCCTCCAAATTTGTTATGTTCCTGCAATGCTAGATTAAGGTTTTATGTATGAACCTGAATTGAAAGGAATAGATATACCTTGCCCCCAAAAGTAAGCTTGAATCTAGCTTATAGGCACTTTGTACATATTTGGTTGATATAGTTCCACGACTAGGACATAGTTAATTTCTATGGTCCTTGTCAGGCAGTAGCCAAGAGAAGATTGTGCATTGGTAGGTTAGGTTCGAGTCTCCTCAGGGCCACTGGAGGTTTTCATGGCCCCGTTAACTTCAGGGCCCATGCGATTAGTGAAGCAAAGCTTGGATACCGATGTTATCTAAACAATTGCGGGTAGGTTACTAAACTTAGGTGCAAAGATGGGAAGTGGTAAACACGGACAGTGAATGCCTAGATGGATGTGGGTTGATGAGGGGTCCGATGTGTTCAAAGACTTTTGTATGATGTGATCTGGCATATTTTATTTTCTTTTATGGGATATTTGAGCGGTCTTTTTATTTATCAACAATTAACCAATTATAATGAAACGCCTAAAGCACTCATTCTAATATCATCATTCAACAACTTACCTCCGTCTAGGAAGGGTTGGCTAGGAGTTGCAATCATGTGCTAGAATGAGGCAACAACAACTCTTACAACACCCATGTGTACGAAGAACATTACATCCACTCTCCCAAGCCCTTGCTTAGCAAGACTATCCACCTCAATGTTAGCACTCCTTGACTTATGCACTATCTTGATGTTTGGCCATCCCTCTTTTATTCTTGGGATGAAGTTAAGTGCGAAGCATACTTCCCAGGTACCTCCTTCTCTCGAGTTACACCATTTAACTGCATTTACCGAATGTGATTACACTATTATCTCTACGTGCGTCAATCACTCTTTGTGAATGTATCCCCCAAAGCACAATGCATTGCTAACACTTCGCTGGGTTAATTTCAGCCACAGAAGTCCGGTAAGAGTATACATATGAAATTTTCCTTCCATTCTCTGAGTACACCTCTGAATGCTCCAACTGCAGCTGTTCCATTTCATTGACCCAATGGGCGGCGCCTCTCAACAGACCTATACCTTTTCAGTTGTTCATTATTTCGATGATAGGTTTTAACTGCAGGTTAGTTGGCCTTTTGATTTAATTTTAATGTTTTTTGGGCGTGCGGGAAGTGAAGTGGAGCTTTTGTTTCCAGTAGTGGATTTAAATGAGCTGTTTTCCTTCAGATCTGTGACTGCTGCTGCTTGGCTGCAAAATATGTTATGTTCCTGACATTAAGGTTCCTTTTAGTTTTGAACCTAAGTTGAGAGGAATATTTAACTTGTCTTCCAAAAGTAAGCTTGAGTCAAGCTTATAGGAACTATGTACATGTTTGGTTGGCTTAGTGTCAGGACTTGCACATATAGTTAAGTTCTATGGTCCTTGTGATGCAGTCGTCAGCAGAAGATTGTGGATTGATTTAGGTGCAAAGATGGGAAGTGGTAAATACGAACATCGAATGCTTAGGTGGATGTGGGTTTATGAGGGCTTTGATGTGTTCAATGACTTTTGTATGATGTGATCTGGCCATTAATTGCCTACTTATTGATCAGCCAAAAAAAAAAACAACTTACTTATCAATGAAAATTACTTTTGCCTTCCAAGAAAGTAAAAGAATAAAAGCTTGAGTCTAGCACCTCAAGATTCTAGAGTGGGGTTCTTCAGGGTTGAGTGGTTTGAGTTTGCAACTTGTTCTGCCGAATCTATACATGAGATGGTTCTGATGATCTCAGCTTTAGTAGTTCGACACTTTGACTAGTCTTGTTCTGTTAGATGCAAATTGTGTCACTGAAAGTAAAGAGTGAACAAGAGGTTACTTTACATAACAAAAAGTATTTTCATACACATATAATGTAATGACAAGGACATGTATAAATTACAGGAGGACAAGTTGTCCTTCCGCAAGAAGGTAATTTCAGAAAGAGTGAACAAAAGCTAAGCCGGATGAGTATGCATGTTTCTTGACTTCATCTAGGTTAATAATGAACTCATTTAGTTAGAGGATACATGGTAAAGTGAGCTTCAATATGATGTATCCGGGGAGAAGGGACAGGGGGAACAAGAAGGGATAAAGAAAGTAAACGTCTGTGTGAACTAAGATTACAGGTTTTAGAAGTCTGTGTGAACACTATGCAGACAAGAATTTAGGATACGGATAACCAATGTCTTGTGCTGACTATGCCGCATGGACTTTTTACTACTCAGTATTCACTACTTGCATTGGAGATTGTTGTTGCTCTTGATATATGCGAATATTAAGTGTGGAAGGATCCATGTTGTTGAAAATATACCAGCTTTTCTGTACTATGTGTCACTGCGGTATTGCTTTCCTTCTGTCGATTTTGAATGATCGCTTCCGTGCAACTTGTATACATCTTGAAAACTTCAGAGCTCGTTGGGGCTACAAAACTCATTATGGGTGCTGTTATTGTTGTAGAGAGAAAACAATGAAATATATACTGGAGATATCTCTGTTGATTTCCATGGGAATCCTGTCCTGAAGAACAAAACTGGCAATTGGAGAGCGTGTCCCTTCATTCTTGGTAAACTATAATGCTTAATGCTAATTTAATTGAAAGTTTTTGTCATCAGTAATCTGTACCATTAGGTATTTCGCGATCTGCACAGGTAATGAATGCTGTGAACGTCTTGCATACTATGGTATCGCGAAAAATCTAGTTAGTTACCTTACAAGCAAAATGCATAAAGGAAATGTTGCTGCTGCAAGAATTGTTGCATACTGGCAAGGGACATGTTACCTTACATCTCTGATTGGAGCTTTCTTTGCTGATTCATATTGGGGAAGATATTGGACTATTGCCGTGTTTTCAACAATCTACTTCATTGTAATTTCTACTTTCCTTTTTCCTGGCTTTTCTTCATTTTATTGTTTCTTATACCATAGTAGACTATTTTACATGACATTTATTTATGACTTTCAATAATAAATATATATGCTCTGAGTACTTACTTGATGGGATGAGTATGGAGTGCTTGTGCTGACATTAACTGGTCCTTAAGCTGTTCATCTTAATCTCATTAACATTGTTGGATATTCATAAACTATTGTTCTTATCTGCTTTAGGGGATGTCTATGTTGACTCTATCTGCATCGGTCCCTGCATTAAAGCCTGCTGAATGTGTAGGTTTGGTTTGCCCTTCTGCTACCCCATCACAGTATGGAACATTTCTTCTCAGGCCTGTACCTAATTGCTCTTGGAACTGGAGGGATTAAGCCATGTGTCTCGTCTTTTGGTGCTGATCAGTTTGATGATGCAGATTCCAAAGAGAGGGTAAAGAAGGGATCCTTTTTCAATTGGTATTACTTTTGTATCAATATTGGGTCCTTTCTATCAGGAACTCTTATTGTTTGGATTCAAGAGAATGTTGGATGGGGAATAGGCTTTGGAATCCCCACATTTTGCATGGGAATTGCCATCGTTAGTTTCTTTTCTGGAACTTCTATCTATAGGTTTCAAAGGCCGGGGGGAAGCCCCTTGACAAGAGTGTGCCAAGTTGTAGTTGCTTCATGTCGCAAGTGCAAATTGGAGGTCCCAGAAGATACACGTCTCCTGTATGAAACTTCAGATGAACATTCAGCAATTCAAGGAAGTCGAAAGCTGGAGCATACTGAAGAACTGAAGTAATTTCCTATATTTCTTTTTCTTGTTAAATCTTGTATGCCTTTCTTTATTAAGAAGAGGGGGGCATTGAGGGGTTAAAATTTGTGAAAGCTTTTACTAGTATGAACTATATCAGCTCTGGGGTTCGCGCGTCCCATGGTTTAGTTCCTTATTCGGTGCCCATATCAATCATTGAACCAGTATGGTTGTCGTATATGTATGTTTTCCTTGATGACGTTTACCATGTTTTTAATGTAGGTGCCTGGATAAAGCAGCTGTGTTGTCAGATAATGAAAGAAGTGGTAATTACTCAAACTCGTGGAAATTGTGCACCATAACACAAGTGGAAGAACTGAAGATTTTGATCCGCATGTTCCCTATATGGGCAACTGGAATTGTATTTTCTGCAGTTTTTTCCCAAACGTCAACAATGTTTGTTCTGCAGGGAAAGATCATGGACTCGAGAGTTGGATCCTTTACCGTCCCAGCAGCCTCTTTATCGACTTTTGACACCATTAGCGTTATCTTCTTGGTCCCAGTTTATGATCAAATTCTTGTGCCTATTGCTAGGAAGTTTACTGGCAAGGAAAGGGGGTTCTCGGAGCTACAGAGAATGGGAATAGGCCTCTTTATCTCCATCCTTGCCTTGATATCTGCTGCTGTGGTAGAGATTAGACGTTTGCAGGTTGCAAAGGAGCTAGATTTGGTTAATAAAAATGTTGCTGTCCCACTTAAGATCCTCTGGCAAATACCCCAATATTTCTTCGTGGGGGCTGCAGAGGTATTTATGTGCGTCGGGCAGACAGTTCTTTTACAATCAATCACCTGATGCTATGCGAAGTTTATGTACTGCATTGTGTCTCGTGACTGTATCACTAGGGGATTACTTGAACTCTTTTATTTTGACAATTGTGACTGCTGCTACAACTGTTGGGGGTAAGCGCGGGTGGATTCCGGATAATCTAAATGAGGGTCACCTTGATTACTTCTTCTGGCTATTAGCTGGACTTAGTTGTGTAAACCTGCTGGTGTATATTTTCTGTGCCATGATGTATAAACAGAAGCAGGCTTCATAAGAATTTTTCACAAATGTGGCATTGGATGCTCAGGTTCGTTCATAACTAAGTCAGGCCGTCCATGCTCCAATGACCAAAGATGTCTATTGTCCAAAGATCTCGGAGTGCAAATGCCATTGTTGAGGAGCTCGCTAAGCAAGGAGCAAACTGGATTAATGACTTTTGTTTCTTGGCTGTAATTCTCCCAAAGAATTTCAATTCTGTAGGAGTCTTTCTTCTAGTTTGGAGTAGCCTTAGATGTTGTTACCCACCTTATCTAGCATATGATTGCAACGACATACTCAACCCTTTCTAGAAGGTGGGTGTTTGTAGTTGAATGATGCTACAAGAAGTTAAGTGCTTGAGGAGGCGTTCCTTGTAAGAATTCAACTCCTTTTCATGATTGATTAATTAAATGAATGCCTTTTTTGTATGAGTTTATAAAGAATGCTTATTTATCAAAAAAAGAAAATTTCCCAAATGTACATTTACCATCCATTTCTTCAGGCTTTACTACTGGTGATGTGGGTGTATGAAGTGTTCTTGGGTCATCAGTTATGAATTTATAGAGTTATGCTACCCTACCGCTAAAATGTGTAATTGGAGTGACAACATGTGTAGTTGTGTACATCTAAGTACTTTGACATAGCTTTTCGGTGTCGAATTTATTTTATTCTTTTACTATAAAAACACTATGTATTCCAGTATTTTCTATATTTATAGGACTCCTATATGCTAAATCACTGGCTGCATATACGAAACTACTCCTTCCGTTTCAGATAAATATATACAGTTACTTTTTCACGGTCTCCAATGCACTACTTTAACCATGAATAATTGTATTTAAATGAAGATATAAATTTTTAAAAATTTAATTTTCCGAAAGTACTTTTGAAAATGAATCTAACCATAGTATTTTTACATTGTAAATCCTTATATTTTTTCTAAAATTAATGGTCAAAGTTTTTAAACTTTGACTTTCAAAAAACAACTGTATACATTTATTGGAAACGGAGGGAGTATAATATTTGGATAGCCAATTGAAACAACTTCAAAGTCGCGACTTTGACATATCATTGAGGGTCACATGTTATTTACATGTGTTCATGTTCTAAACAAGGAAGTTTTGAGTTACAAGAAAACGTAAATATGCATCCATCAAAAGATACTGAATGGCGAATGCAACTACTGAGAGTCTAAACAGTGAATTAAGCTTCCAAGATGTTTTGCTCCTCCAATCAACCTTTTGAGCGGTTTGAGCAGTTGCTCTTATGCGTTGCAAACTCCTGAGTCTCCTAAAATAAATCCTTTATCTTCTCCCTTGTTGTAATCTCTACTTCCCAACTCAACAACTTTCAATTTGTAACAAAGGTGAATGCCCCCTTTCATTCTGCAAAGAACACACCCAAAAGAATAAACCCTTGTGTAAGCAGCAACATCAGTATTATAACCAAACAACAAAGAGGCTAATAAATGAATGTACAATGTCACAAAGGACGCTAACCTCGAGATGTGGCCCCAGGCACCCCAAAGACGTCCGGATGTTTTAGACACAATCCATGGCTTGCTGGCTACGCATAGTTTAGAAAAGCTCAGCACCATGAGGCTCAATGTGCGCAGTGATCAAATGATTAAACACACATTCATACAACATTCTTCCCATGATGCACTATGTAGCGGTAAACACAAGTGCCCATAAATCAAGAACTGAAATGTAAACCAATGAGCTGAAATGTGGATGTAAGGAAATCGAAAGTTGTCCAAAAATCTAGGCAGTATACCTGCCAATGGAAACAGTTAGAGCTATCTACCTTCTCTTTGATGATTGTGGTATAAGCCATCTGGTCTAGCCTCAAAATGACAAAACCTGAAGATAGTATGGAGATTATGTATCACTAGCTATTCTTGATTTTTTTTAATTCAGCTAAAATGCTCAAACAGACCAACTCCACAACCCTTTTATCTTGTTCCAAAAGTTCCCAATCCTGAACTTGCATCTGAGTTCAGACCAATAGCCTGCTGTAACTCAGTTTATAAATGTATCTCTAATTTTGTAAGGAAGACTTGCAGAAGTGCTACCTTTGCTGATTACCTCAAATCGAGGAGCCTTTGTTGCTACAGGATCCATTGGACATAACATTATGATCTGTAAAGACATTATCAAGCAGTATACCCGGAAAAATGTGTCAGCAAGGTGTTTAATTTAAATTGATATCTGGAAAGCTTATGATATTATCCACTGCGAATTCATTAAAGAGATGATGTTGCAGGGTAATGGGTTTCCACAAAAGTTCAGTGATTGGATAGTAGCATGCGTGTAGACATTTACTTCACTTTGAGCTTGAATGGTGTTAACAAGGGCCACTTTGAGGCAAAGAGAGGTATTAGGCAAGGAGACCCAGTCAGGGAATTAAATAGCGGTCGCGATCGCGAATGCGGTAACGGTCGCGATATCACGAAAACATACTGTTGCGGGCATTGAGTAGCGAATAGCGGCAATCGCGGCGTGAATGACTCACATGAAGGAATATTTACACTTCTAATTGCATTTTGAAATCTTTGCTTTACCATCATAATTCAAACATAATATCTATTCAAATTCATTATAAAATAGATAACTATTAGTTAAAAGAAACTAATAATAGAGTTATAAGTAAAATGATAATAATTTAATAATCATATCGGAAAAGTAACTGTAAAAAGCGCCGCTTTCGCGTAATGTAACGGTCGTAGCGGCTGTCGCTGACTTCTCAACGTCGCGTCGCGTAGCGGCCGCTATTTAATTCCATGGACCCAGTCTCTCCTCTAATATTTGTGCTTGTCATGGAATTTTTATCTAGGACTTTGAAGCTTGCAACCGCTGGCCCTGATCTCAAGTGGCACCCCACGTTCAAGTCATTGGCTCTCAACCATCTTTGCTTTGCAGATGATCATAAGGCCATATTTAAAGCTAACTCTCAGTCTGTCAAGAAAGTAATAGAGTTTCTCTTATTTCTCACATGTTAATGGCTTAAGAGCTAATAAAGATAGTCTCACATCTATATAGCTGGAGTTTCTGATAACATTAAGAATCAGCTGCTGTGTATGTCAGGCTTCAAGGAAGGGACATTTCCTATAAAGTATTTGGGGGTGCCCCTCTCCCCTTCAAAGTGGAATAAAATGGATTGTGCTTGCTTAGCTGAAAAACTCACTAAAAGGCTGCATACCTTGCCATCAAAGAACCTCTCCTATTCTGGAAGATCTCAATTGATCAATTCAACACTTTTTGCTTTGCATATATATTGATCCAGCAATTTCATCCTTCCTACTAGGGTGGTTAAATCCATCGATCAGAAGTGCAGGCAATTCTTGTGAGGTTCCAGTGAACATAAAAAGAGACCTAATCTAGTGGCTTGGGATTGCATTTGCAGACCTCGAAAGCATGGAGGTCTAAATAACAAGCATATCTGGGATTTGGCAACTAAACAGGACATAATTTGGTTGCTCTGGATCTATGGGTTGTATTATAAAGAGTGAATTTTGGAGCTATGTACCTGCGCAAGGTAGTCGTTGGTCTTGGGAAAACGTGAACAAGATAAAAAGTAAGTTCTCTACTACTTACAGAGATGACAACACTTGGGCAGCTTCTGGTAATGGGAGTTTTTCTTTTAGGTGAGCTGCGCAAGATGCAAACTTGATTTGGTGTCAGCTAAGCATGCCTAGACATAGATTCTTTCTGTGGATGACTTTGACCAAGGACAGCATGCATAGTATGAAATTCTTTCAAGGGTCTGATCTACTTATTGTGCAAAAATCATTCTGAATCGCATAAGCACCTCTTTGTTGGCTGCACAAGGTCTTTTGGGTTTCTGACTACAGTGAAGAACTGGTTGGGAAGAACTGCAAACTCAGTCTGTTACAGGCCTTTTAAATTGGATAGCAAGAAGGAAAGCCACAAATTTTCAGATACGAGTTTATGCCTCTGCACTGGCTGCTCTGATATATCAAATTTGGAGGCAAAGAAATGGTCAAGGTAGAACGTGGATACTGGAAACTCGTTCACAGACACAGGAAACACTGATTCTCAAAACATAGGAAACGCGGAAACTAAGAGATTGATATTAAAAATCTATATTTTTTTGCTTGAATTGTAAATAAAACTAATAATATTGATAAATAAATATTCTTCAAAGTAATTTGGGGCAGTATATACAGAAAATTATAGAAAGTAAAGGTAATCTTAGGATTTTAGGTGTCAATTACTAGGAGAATTGTTGTTTGTAAAAAGGAGAAGTTTCCCTCAAGTTCCTTGAGTTTCCAAGTGTCCAGAGTTTCTGACACAGGAAACGTGACCTTAATGGAGTTTCCGTGCTTCATACGAAATGGTATATGTTTCCATGACAGTTCCTTTACAGATGATTCATTGTCCTGCAGATTCAGTTCATTGTGCAAACAAGAGTTGAAGGTTGTAGAAGCAAGAAAATTTCTAGGAATAATAGTGATCTTATAAATGTTAATTTGTAACTTAACTGGTTTTTCTCTGTTATTTGCTGTTACAGGTCGTGTCTAACTAGGTAATACTCTTGGTTACATAAATTCTACTTTCTTTCTACCCCAAATAAAATAAAAATGACAAAACCTCCCAAGCTCCTCAATAGAATTGACCACGAGAGCTCCCCTGTTACATGGCTCCATGGACAAACTCAAGAAGACACTAGCTTCAAGGTAAGAAAAGTCGCTTCTCATACGAAATTTCACAATCGCTGAAAGGACACTTCCTTTTCCCAGTTCTCAACAAGAATGCAGTATTGAACATCTAAAGGTGCTACATTGGTCTTAGACTCTAAGCATGACCTCTATCCTTAATCTAAGTAATTTATATCCTCCACCAATTGGTCATTGCAATGGAATAATGACCATTAGTCTATTCTTTTAGCTCTTTGACTTAAAGTCTTCTATTAAATTTGTATTAGGAATATTATTCTTTTCCTCCAAAGAACGTGCAATTATTATTAGCTTGTCTTACATTAGTAAGGGGAAGGGCATAATTTCAGTGAACTTTCATCTCATATGCACACAGAGGTTGCTTAGGGTAAACTGGAGTTTCTTGAGTATAGGTAACATACTCAGTCAACTTAGAGAAAGGTGATATTACTCCAAGCTTCCACTTCATTGTTTCCTAAAAGCATGCCAGTTGAGGATCAATTTGGGCACGGGTTGGATTGGACAAAGTTCTTCAATACTAGCTGATGCTAACGTTCCAGTTTCAGGACCATTCAGCTGAGAAAGCATAAACCAGACATGCATTTCTGATCTGTTCCATCAAAAAGAACAACAAATCATAGCTGTAATGATCTGCTATGTCTCGAATAGGCATGCATGATAGTTATGGAGCTAGGGGCAGAATTGAACTCTGATTTGTCAAAATGCATATCAATTCAGAGTTCAGACACTAAGTTTAAGAGAGAAGTGGAAAGCCTAGGATGTCCAGTCCAGTTCAAATGAGAGACTTGATGAAATTGTTTAGTAGTTTTTGAGTTAGTGACAGATCAGTGGGTCTTTAGGAAACAGTCTCTCTACTAGACGACTAGTTAGGGGTAAGGCTGCGTACATCTGGACCTCCCCAGACCCTGCCCTAGGCGGGATATTTACTGGGTCGTTGTTGTTGCTGTTGTTGAGTTAGTGACATATCTACAACCTGACACCTAAATTTGAACTTAGTGCCACAGACGCAACCGAACTTTAATAGGGCATGGGATATCCTGGAAAGGTCTTGAACCATGAAATCCAAATCATCAAGAATCACCTTCATAGTTTTTTTAATGAGCAAGATGCAAGATATGACATACGAATGTCTACTGTCCGAATGTTGACATGCTTTTAGATCGTTAAGAGAAATATACAACTTCTTTTTTTAAGTTGCAACAGATCAGTGTCACATGGTACGTGGTACGTTTTGGTACGAAGAACGGGTACTGGAACCTAATTCACTAGCTAAATCCAGCCATTCATGCAACTAAAATAAAGCTGACGAAGTTCTTGCAAGTAGCACAACACAGATCTTTCTAATGCTTCCCAAATGACATCTGCCAGTAGGTATAAAATACTATGTACAGGTGGAATGAGCAAAGCAAATTATGACAATGAAATTAAGTAAAAAATCTCAACTACATGGCAACAAGTAGAAAGTTGAGGTGCATGCACAAATTTAAGAGTAACAATAACTAGAAAGCCAAACACCAAACAAGAGACACACCTACGCTACACCCTTTAAAATATGGCTTTTGAGTAATAACAAACACTATTCTTTTCGAATAAATTTCTTGTTGTTGGCATTAGATGAACCAAATCAACCTGAGCTCTAGTTGTCTTTATACAGGGGTATGCAATACTACATTATTAGTATTGCGTGTGAACAAATTTAGTTCCTCCTATGTCCTAGATGTTCATTCAGGGAATCGATTGTTGAGTGAAAATCCCTTTGGTCCAGGCAACATAGAAATTAAGCAACTTAGAATTAAACTTTAAAAGAAAAAAAGAAAGAAGGCAAATGAGAAGCACCAGGAACAAGGCCATTCTGCTATGGAGGCATGGAATTAAATAGCGGCCGCTACGCGACGCGACGGCCACTATGTAAAGGATTTTGAGCTCGCCGCGACGCGTTTTACCGCGTTGCGAAGTTGAGAAGTCATTCACGCCGCGATAGCCGCTACGGCCGTTACATTACGCGAAAGCGGCGCTCTTTACCGTTACTTTTCCGATATGATCATCAAATTATTATCATTTTACTTTATAACTCTATTACTAGTTTCTTCTAACTAATATTATCTATTTTACAATGAATTTGAATACATATTATGTTCGAATTATGATGGTTAAACAAAGTTTCCGAAATGCAATTAGAAATGTAAATATTCCTTTATGTGAGTCATTCACGCCGCGATTGCCGCGATTCGCTATGCGATACCCGCAGCAGTACGTTTCCGCGATATCGCGACCGTTACCGCATTCGCGATCGCGAGCGCTATTTAATTCCCTGTATGGAGGGACAAAAGTTTGACTTCAACAAATGTACTCTTACCGTTGGCCCTTTCCCGATTAACAGTTGAAGAGGACGATACACTTGAAGTACCATCACAATTTACGAGATTTGAGACGAAAAGATCATGTAGTGAGCAATTCACTTTGCCAGCCTTAGTCCGCAAGGATGAAGAGTTGAAGACCTCAGCTGTTTTCCTAGAGACATCTGAAATAGCACTATAGCAGGAAATAATTGTGAACAAATTAAACGCCAACCTGAACTCATTCTTGGTGATGCTTCTTCATGAAATCCCTATCATTGATTCAACTGTGTCACGTGTGCTACTGTAGTAATGAAAAGATTCCATCAGTCTCAAAAATATGAATTACATATGGTATAAAGACAATTCCTATCCCAGGTAATGTTGAAATTTCATGTTTCATACCTTGAGAAACTTGACCTTGTTCTTCCCCTTCATGTTTGATAAAAACACTTCCAATCTCCACAGGGACACTACTGCCTTTGAACCCAAATACTGTTTGATGACTGTGTGGCCATTCTACAGGTCGAATAAGAAATATTTGTAAGCCCCCAAACCCACCACCATAACCAATCTGCTCAAAATTGACGTGTCGAAAGATCAAATGATTAAATACAGCCTATAGATGCCTCTGGTGCATGGCATTTCAGAAATGTCACATACTAGTCCGGGTTCGTTTTGTAGACTTAGTATGAGGTTTAACAGAAGAGAAACGAATCCCAACATACTTCAAATGAACACTGGATTCCCAACATCAGCTAGCTGAATATCACCTTGCTGAGCATTTACTTCAAAGAACTGATTTTACCATTTTTTCCTTCATTTCTAATTTCATCCTTCACTTCAACATCAACATTACCCCAGTGCCTCCAAAGAGGCTCCCGTCTAGGCAGGGTAGGGGGGGTCCGTTGTACGCATCCTTACCCCTGTGAGAGTCTCACAGAGAGGCTGTTTCGGTTTGACCAAAGATCCGAAGTGCGACGACCATCGGCAACTTCACAATAAATAAGAAGTGCCGACAGTTTTATCAGCCATTTTGCTTTAGTCCATTATATTACGAAGCCAAAAAGTAGTGAAACTTTTGGCTCCACTAAAAATGGTGGACATATAGTAGCCCGCACTCATTTGTAGACTTTGTATGAGGCCCCGAATTACCAATTTGGTCCATTAAGTGAACACCCTTGGACAATTTGGTCCTATTAAAAACACTTGGGTCAATATGACCTTAAAAAATGAACTTTTGTGCAGATTCCCCCTCAAAACCGGGTTCAAGGAGAATCTTCACCAAAAAAATAATTTTTGAGCATTTTGCTAATTTTTTCATATTTTCCCAACCATTTTTATTATTTCTTCTTTTTCCTTTTTCCCTTTTCTTTATTTTTCTTTTTCCTCTTCCCTCTCTCTTGTCCACTGACCCAATACCCACAACCTCCACAACCTCCACCCCACCCCTACCGGCCACCCCACCCCTATCGATGGTCTCACCACTCACTAGCTCCGCCTTTCACCCACCGTAGCTCCGTCGGATCCCTCTCCTCCTACTCAATTGAAAGCTACTGTAAATATTAAAAATGTAATTTTTCTCAAAGTTTTCCCATTGAGATAAAAGTGAATCTAACGTGATAAGGTTTGATGTCCAAACGCGAATTATGGATGAACGATACACTTGATGATTGATTAGTTATCAAATTACCATTCATAGGAATAAAGAGTATATGACAAATATAGAATGCTATTGACGAGCTATATTTTGCACTATAATGGTAAATTGGACTTTGCCGGCTTAATGTTTTTGGAGCTCAATTTTTCAAAATTGCAAGTGGATTGTTCTTTGTAGCTCAGATAAGTCCCCAGTGCACAATGAAGAGCTCAGATAAGTCTACCGGTAGGGGTAGGGCCGTGGTGGGGGTTGGGGAGGTTGTCTTGTGGGTCTTGGGTCAGTTGACAAGAGAGAGGGGGAAAAGGAAAACAAATATTAAAGAAAAGGGAAAAGAATAAATTATAAATGATAAAATGGTTGGGGAAAATTAAGAAAAGTAGCAAAAAATTAAGAAAATACCTAAAAATTATTTTTTTGTAAAGATTCTCTCTAAACCTGGTTTTGAGGGTGAATCTGCACAAAAGTTCATTTTTTAAGACCATATTGACCCAAGTGTTTTTAATAGGACCAAATTGTCCAAGGGTGTTCATTTAAAGGACCAATTTGGTAATTCGGGGTTGTATGAGGATTAGCAGAAAAGAAACGAATCCCAACATACTTGAAATGAACACTAGATTCCCAACTGCAACTAGATATTAGCTGAAATATCACCTCGCTGAGCACTTCATTCAAAGAACAACTTCACCATCTCTAATTTGATCCTTCACTTACTCTTTCCTATATAAGGACTCAACAAAATGAGATTTACTATAGTACAAAAGATATGACAGCACAGTAACACTATCCAACAGCAATAAGAGGAATGTACTTGTAAGACATATACATTAAATAGTTCTCATGCTAAAAGGTAAATAAGTGTTCCAAAATGAATAATACAAGGGACTCCTTCTAACTCAATTTGTCACAGTCGCACTATATTCTAGCAAGTAGCTCGATACGAAACATAGAAGATGCAGAACCCTTCTCCTTTCAATAGTAGGGAGAAAATTGAATAACCTTGTTTTCGTATACAATACAAGTGTGCTATTCCGTTCCTCCATAAAGATGCAACTACCAAAGAAGCATGAACCACAGACTTCAAATTGCCAAATTACATAATAAGTTTCCCAAAAGTCATCTCTTGGCAAGGAATACTTACTTTCTTGGGCTTAAATTGCCAAAAGGCCACATAATGCATGTGTTGGAAGATGGTGTGGTGTAGGTTATGGTTAGTGCTATCCTCAGCTTTTTCTTTCACAGTAGAATTTTAAAGCAGAAGCTATAGATAAGAATTGGATACACATGTCAGGTGTTGTTAACTTGCAGCAGATGAAGGGTCAACAGCTTTTAGCAAAGGCAAAGTGCAGAAGATGGTCGATGAATTCTTTAATTTCCAGTAATGTAATACCAAACATAATTCCTCCAAACACACAAATGAAATTAACCAAATTGGTCATTTGGTCCACAGATAATCATAAAGCAGCTAGAAGAAGGCTTTCAAGTAAAGGACAATGCACTTATCCAGAAGATTACTTGGTAATTACATCGTCTTTGAACAGAATAGCAATTCGATTTTTCTGTTATATCTAAATTTTGATAGACAAGGACAAGAACATAGATACTCCCTCCGTTTGGAAATAGTAATCACATCACTTGATATGACAGCTATAAAGGGTCTGATACTAAATAAAAAATGTATCCCCCCTAAATGGAAGAAAGTTCTTATCAAAAAGTTGTTTTGTCCCGTCGTATTCAGGTCCATTACGTTGTTGTACACCTGCGGATATTTCTCTTTCAAACTACACCTTATTGTCATTCCCAATACGAAATACACATCCATATAGTCCTATTAATCGTTTAAGGATTGCCATGTAGAAAAAAGATTTGTTAGTTTGTACTTCTGTTGTATCAATTGTCATTTCAACGATTAAGTTCCCCCATAATCTACTTCGAATCACACATTTACTCAGTAGTAATTATTATTACCAAAAGGGAGTATAAAACTATAAATCTCACCAGCGTGAATTCCGTCTTTTCTCGAGCTTAATCTTACTTCATTCCATCCTCTCCCCAGTTCTTACGACATCAGTAAAGCATTGGAAAAATCGCATACAGTCCTAACAGAGCAATTTCTGACACTGGAATACAGTAACACTCCAGTCACTTAGAAGATTTACCTAATCAAAGGATATTTCTTAGGTAGCAAGAGGGAAGATCAATTCATTCCAAATGCACAGCTGTCAAGAACTCTAGAATTTTGTCATAAACAAATGAAAACATCACTAAGTGCACAAGGTTCTACAGCCCCTGTGGTTGAGCCTGAAATTCTAGTTTTTCCATAAAACCCTTGATTGAAGACAGACAAGAGATTACTTGCTTGCATGTCATTCTTCATTGTAAGGTGGCCAGATATCATCAATACTAAGTTGATTGGGGTACTCAAAGGATCGAAATTGGGTAAGTCCATATACACAAGTTTTTGCAAGTTATGTTTTGTGGGTATGGCATGGTATAATGTGAATAAACAGTTATGGAGGAATGCATGTCATGCAGTCCTGTGGTGTCTTTGGTTGGAGAGGAATGTGAGGATCTTTGCTAGGATCACTTTGAAACCTGTGTTACTATGGGATGGGTGACTAACTTAGGCTTTTTATGGGCGATGGCGGGAGGGCCCTTGATGATTTGTTCCATTTTTGTAGTCCAACGGAACTGGGTAACTCGTAAGCTTGTTACTTATGGAGGACATCTTGTTCTCTCTGACTGTTTCACACAACCTTACCAATAAAATCAACCATAAAAATATAGCCTAGAACACAAAACATCCCCATCAAAGTGGTTTTTCATTGCAGATATATAAACTTCTTTAACTTGGATTGAAATGATATTGAAATGCTTGTTGCTTCTCAATTGATTAAGCAACAAATGTGCCCATCTTAAACCCCAAAATCAGCAGCAGCATAATTTGCAAATATAGCCTAGAACACAAAACATCCCCATCTTAAACCCAGATTAAGCAAATGCAAAATCAAGATCACTTTATTTTAAAACGAGAGACATTGCAAATGTGGAGAATTTGAACAAGAATATGTGGGATTCAAGTACAACCCATCAATAAAATTAGCTCAAAAATTGAAATTACAGTACAAAGAGGCATAATTTGCAATGATTAAGAGGTCAAAAACCCATGAATCATCAAGGATACAACCGCAATTACTTAAAAAACTTACTAATATATGGTAAGCAACAATTCTGAGTTTCTGACATACCTATTAATGTTAGCGACTGCTGAAGAAATTTGGCCTCAGGTAGCTCTCCAAAGAGAAAAAGAGAGAAATTGTAGCAGCTATCAGTTTTATGGTTCTTTCTCTCCATAACTTGAGTATGGCAGTTGTAGACCTTGGCATTTTACAGTGTTTTCCAATTACTCAATCAAATACGTGGGGGTTTCTTGTTCTTCAGTAAGACCATGGAGCAAATCCAAAGACCGAACATGTCAAAGGTCAAAAAAACATGTACCGTGTGGACTTAGTTCACGGTGGACCAAAGATCAAATCTTTTTAAAAAATATATTTTATATCTCTAAGAAATTTGGACTATATCATTGATTTATTCTTTGATTCACAGGAACTAAGTTCACACAAGACAAGCTGAAAAACATGTAGATTGTGGAGCCAAATCAAAGCACCCACCTTTGGGGTTGGGTCCGTTTGGGGAGATGGTCATGGACTCATGGTATAAGGCTATGGGCATAAGGCTAAACACAATATAAGTAAATTAGACCTGTCAAAAACTAACCCGATACGTGAATTTGTACTCCGATAGAAATTTTTCTAACCGTATATGAAAAAAGGGAAAGAAAAAAAAACTACAAATTGGTTTTGTTGCAAAAATAAATCTAATTTGAGAAGATCAAAATCTAATTTAACCCGACCAAAAACTTGTTGGATATGTCCAATACATATGGTATAAGGATCTTCTCTATTGGGTAATGTTATTAACCTATAACGGTTTGAATTTAACAAAGTAATGGATAATATATATAAAAAGTTAATTGTATTATTACGAGTTTACGACCCTACTCTTGAATGAAATTTTCGAAACATTGAAATTTAGCTTTAGGTAATTTTCTCTAGGAGGGTTCTTACTTCCATTTTGTTGGAGCTTTTTAAATCCAAGTGTTTATTATGGCTATGTTTGATTCAACTTAATTCTACTTTAATTCAATTCAGTTCAGTCCAGCTAAGTTCAATTCAGTTTATGGGTACTTTATCACTCAGATAACTTTTTATTCCAAAATAAATTAATGATGATAATAACTATATGTCATTAAAAAGATCTCAAAGTATACTTTCAAATGAGTCCAATATTGAATTTGTTTGGACGCCTTTTAAATGGTTAACGGTCAAGTTAAAAAAAATCACTTCATTTCAGTTTAGTTCATTCAATTCAATTTAGTTTTTTCCTGGTGAATCAAACAGAGTCTATGTGGAGTAACTCATTTGACTTATACTCACTCGGTTCCGAATCAACTTCTCCTTTGACTTTGGAAAGCTATTGAGACAACATTGACCATCACTAACTATAATTATATAAATATCAAAATGATAAAAAGTTAAATTTTATGAAAATACAATTAAAAATAAAACTAAGTACGGAGTATAATATTTTGATATTGTTACAATATAACAAATAAGTGAATGTCTCACATTACTCTCCGGGAGATTTTTACTCAATACATGAACTGGTAAACACTATGCTTGTACGATATTTATACATTACCAACTTATAAATAGGCTTATTGTAAAGTGAAAATAGCACAGGGTAAAAAAATCAAAGAGAAAGCCATACACTACCAAAGATTTTTACTCAATACATGAACGGTAAAAATACTATGCTTGTACAATATTTATATTGTAGTATTTACCAACTTATAAATAGGCTTATTGTAAAGTGAAAATAGCATGGATGAAAAGTAAGAAATCAATAGTTTTCACTCCCATTTTAAAGTTCCCCTTCTGACGCGAAGCATATCTTTCTCACAAAATAATATTTATTAAATTTGACTAAATAAAATAAAGGGAAAGCTCATTTTCAGTGTTTATTGGCTGGGCCTGCGTCCAGCCAAATTGGCTGGACCAGGCCGAGCCCAGTTTATTGTTCTCGCGTGCAAAACCCAAGCCTAGCGATTTGAAACGAAATTCTCGCGCATGCAAACATAGCCCCAAGCGAACGAGCGAAAATTCGCTTGCAACCCATATTCGAAATTTGTACCGTTTTCTTCTTTCAATTCCATTGTCTTTTTGTTTTTGTGGGACCCACGCCTACTCTTTGGTTGCTCTTTCTTTTTTATTTTTCTTAATTCATTTTTCCCTTTTTTTGTTCAACACTTTTCTCGTTTTTTTAGTGAACTTTTTAAGTGTTCGATTCTTTCTCTTTTTTTTTTTCCTTTTCTTAGTAAACTATTATATTCTTTTGTTTACAATTGTTGTTACTTATAAATTATTTTTTAATTTTTATTTGAACTATTAGATTATTTTTACAAAATTATTAAACTATTTTAAATGAATTTTACGTTTATATTTTATGAATTATTAGACTATTTTTAATGAACCTTACATTTATAACTTATGAACGATTAAGTTATTTTAATGAACATTACGTTTATAATTTATGAACAATTAAACTATTCTTAATGAACATTACGTTGTCAACTTATGAACTATTAGACTATTTTTTAATGAACATTGTGTTTATAACTTATGAACAATTAAGCTATTTTAAATGAACATTGCGTTTACGACGTATAAACTATGTAGGCTATTTTAAATGAACATTCGTTTACCACATATGAACTATAAGACAATTTTAAATGAACATTATGTTTGCGACGTATGAACTATTAGGCTATTTGTAATGAACATTGCGTTTACCACATATGAACTATTAGACTATTTTAAATGAACTATTAGGCTATTTTAAATGAACATTGTGTTTACGACGTATGAACTATTAGGCTATTTTGAATGAACATTGCGCATACCACATATGAACTATTAAGGTATTTTAAATGAAGTTTACGTTTATGACGTACGAACTATGTAGGCTATTTTAAATGAACATTCGTTCACCACATATGAAGTACTAAGCTATTTTTAAATGAACATTGCGTTTACGACGTATGAACTATTAGGCCATTTTGAATGAACATTGCATTTACCACATATGAACTATTAGGCTATTTTAAATGACTATTAGGCTTTTTTAAATGAACATTGTGTTTGTGACGTATGAACTATTAGGTTATTTTAAATGAACATTGCGTTTACCACATATGAACTATTAAACTATTTCAAATGAACTATTAGGCTATTTTAAATGAACATTGTGTTTACGACGTATGAACTATTAGGCTATTTTGAATGAACATTGCACATACCACATATGAACTATTAGGCTATTTTAAATGAAGTTTACGTTTACGACGTACGAACTTGTAGGCTATTTTAAATGAACATTCGTTTACCACATGTGAAGTACTAGAGTATTTTAAATAAACATTGTGTTTACGACGTATGAACTATTAGGCTATTTTGAATGAGCATTGCATTTACCACATTTGAACTATTAGGCTATTTTAAATGAAATTTACATTTATACCTTATGAACTATTAGATTATTTTAAATGAACTAGTGGTTAATTAATCATGATTCATGAACTTGTAAATTGTTTTTTTGAACTTTTTGTAGACAATTATTCATAACTTATAAATATAATTAATAGATTATTTTTTTATTCCAAAAAATTACTTTAACAAAAAGAAAGGAAAAAGAAAGAAAAAAAACTCCATGTAAACTCCATTAGGATTATTCATGAAAATAGCAAAATTAATGTTTATCATCATCTCCACTCCAAAAATAAAATAAAATGTTACTCCATCATCATCTTTCAACATCATCGATCATCATCTTTCATCATCATCAAATTCATTCATCACGGGCTTAACAGCAGACAAACCATGGGAGCTGTCGTCCACCCACTTTCCCATACCACGGAACCACCAGCAGCCGACCACCTCGTGACGGCTCTACCGACCTCCACCTTCCAACTCTCTCTCCTCCTTTGCCCCAACCTGCCCAACCAACTCTCTCACTCTCTCTCCTCCACACACAAATGAAGCAAACCAGCCACCATCCTCCCCCACCCACCCCCCCCGAAAGGCTGGAACGACCACCGCCACCGTCCCCCCTTTTCTCCTTCCCGTCCATTGCAGGCAAACAAAATTCGAAAAAGAAATCAAAACGAACAATACTCAAATTGGGTCTTGATGAGCTCTAGAAATCAAGAGGATTCTAGATATAATAATTTTGTAATTTAATTTTAGATTTTGCAGCCACAAATGCCTAATAAATTTCCAGTGGAAGCTTGGGAGAGGTGAGAGAGTGTTGTTGTTCAGATTTGTGGTTTGCCCAGTATCAGCGAATGAATAAATGAATGAGGAGGCAGCGCGATAAAAATGCCCAGCTATTTCATTTATTTACATAATTGCCATTGGTTCATCCAACTTGGATGGACTTAGGTCCATATAAAAACTTTTAAAGAGTTTGAGTAACACCTATTTTACGCCTTTGTTACAAGGCCTGCAAAGCCTATTTTTAATAATCTTCAGCCCATTGTTACAGGCCTGCAAAGCCCATTTAACTATGCAATGATAGAAATGTCTGTTTGGATTAGGGATGGCCAAAGAGCCCAGACCTGTATATTATTCATTTATTCACTCGATGGATATGCATAACCTCTTCTTTTTTTTGAATTCTAAATTTTTTTACAAATCTATCAAACACATCTTATTTGGTTCAAGTCTTAACTCAAAAAAATAGTATCCTTTATTTTAGGTGGTAGTGATAGTGTACATGACAATGGTTTAGGTCTCCACCTATTCTTATTAGAGAAAAAACAAACAAATTTTTTTGTTATATCTATTTTTCTTACTTGATTATATAATTTTTTTGGTGCAAACTTGGGCAATATAATTTAATGACTTTATTCCACACGATTTATTAAAGGAAGGGAAATATTTTTTATTCATATGCGTGTTCTTGAGAAAGAGGAGTCATTCAATATCCAACAGACATCAAATTAATAGTTTCAATTGATCAAACTAGTTGTTTTGCTAGCTGAAAAGTTAGCATTTAGATCAAACTAGTTATTTTGCTAGCTGAAAAGTTAGCAAATATAAAATTAATAGTTATATTTGACGCAAATAGTTGTTTTGCTAGCTGAAAAGTTAGAATATGGTAAGACATCATTAGAATATTAGCTAAATTTATTTTTTAGCTAATTTGTTATAAAATGATGATAAACTAGTTGTTTTGAAAGCTAAAACTGAAAGCTTGCATGCATTAGGTAACATTTAGATTTTAGTTGTATTTGGAGGTGAGACTTCTTGAAAACTTCTAGACTTTTAAACATTTTGGCCATAACACCCAAATACTTTGAATTTTGGCAAGTACCTCCTAGAAAAATTAAAAAGCCATGTTAATCCCCCAAAGTTTGATTTTTCGGCTACTTTATAAATTTTTGATCCTGTTTTGCCCTCATTCGTTTTGCAAAAGATACATATTTTTTCCATACAAAATGAAAAGTTACCACATAAGATAAAAAGAAAAGTAATGGGTATTATAATGTGGTAACTTTTCATTTTGTATGAAAAAAATGTACCTTATGCAAGACGCATGAGGGCAAAACGGGATCAAAGATTTATAAAGTGTCCGGAAAATCAAGCTTGGGGGGATTAATACGGTTTTTTAATTTTTCTAGGGAGTACCTGCCAAAATTCAAAATATTTGAATATTCTAACCAAAATGTTCAAAAATCTAGGGAATTTTGACCAATTTATCCATAAAACTCCTATTTGATAAGAAAGTGAAAACAGTAGATGAAAAATAAAAGTTGATACATATTTTTTTCAAAAACTACCTAAAATTGCCAAACAAACTAATTTTCACCTCCCCTTCCCTAATCAAAAATTTTCTGGTTCCACAATTTGTCCCTTGGCATTGATCACAATTCACATGGCAAGGAAATTTCTGAGCCGGGCTCCTTTGTGAGATTCTTGTGCTTTTCGGGAGCGGCCAAGCGAGTATTGAACAATTAGACTATTTAAAATGAACCTTGCGTTTATTTATACCTTATGACCAATTAGATTATTTATAATGAACATTATGTATATAACCTATGAACAATTAGACTATTTAAAATGAACATGATGTTTTATGGCATATGAACTATTAGACTATTTATAATGAACATTACGTATATAACCTATGAACAATTAGACTATTTGAAATGAACATTGCAATTATAACCGATGAACAATTAGACTATTGTTGATGAACATTACGTATATAACCTATGAACAATTAGGTCATTTTTAATGAACATTGCACTTATACCTGATAAATAATTAGACTATTCTTAATGGGCATCGCACTTACACCCGATGAACAATTAGTCCATTTTCGATGAACATTACGTATATAACCTATATGAACAATTAAATTATTTTTAATGAACATTGCACTTGATCACTTATAACCAATGAACAATTAGACTATTTTTAATGAACATTACATATATAATCTATGAACACTTAGACTATTTTTAATGAACATTACATATATAACCTATGAACAATAAGACTACTTTTAATGAACCTTATGTACATGACCTATATGAGCTACTATGTTAGACTATTTTGAATGAACAATATGCTTATAAATTTTGAACATTACATACATAATCAATGAACAATTAGACTATTTATTGCACTTATAACTGATAAACACTTAACTATTTTTAATGAACATTGCGTAGATAATCTATGAACACTTAGACTATTTTTAATAAACATTACATATATAACTATATAAGCTATGAACAATTAGCCTATTTTTAATGAACATTGTATACATTTTTTTTATGAGTAATTAATGTCACAAAATTAGTCTGCCAAAACAAAGGAAAAACAAACAAAGAATAGAAAACAAAAAAAAAGGGTGTTACTAAATACCGCCCCCTTTTTACTAGCTACCGCCCCCCTAATTTCCAATTTTACCCTCACCCCTTTTCCTCACTCACTCTCACTCATCCTCTCTTCCTCACTCACTCTCACTCATCCTCTCTTCCTCACTCACTCTCACTCATCCTCACCACCACACCATCACACCGGCAACCACCACCACTCACGGCACAACCACCACCGGTAAATTTTTTTTTGCGCATTTTTTTTGCACAGTCGTCTGAAATTTTCGACTCACCCTTGGGTGAGTCGTCTGCTAGAGGCGACTCAACCTTGGGTGAGTCGGAAATTTCAGACGACTCACCCAAGGGTGAGTCGAAAATTTCAGACGACTGTGCAAAAAAAAAATTATTATTATTATTATTTATTATTATTTATTGTTATTATTATTATTATTTATTGTTATTATTATTAATATTATTATTATTATTATTATTATTATTGATTATTGTTTAATTAATTAAAAATGTGAAATGGTAGAGGGGAGGAGCCGGTAAATCGGTGCCGAGCTAGTTCACATTTTTAATTAATTAAACAATAATCAGTAATAATAATAATAATAACAATAAATAATAATAATAATAATAATAATAATAATAATAATAATAATAACAATAAATAATAATAATAATTTTTTTTTTGCACAATAAGGGTGAGTCGAAAATTTCAGACGACTGTGCAAAAAAAATGCGCAAAAAAAAATTTACCGGTGGTGGTTGTGCCGTGAGTGGTGGTGGTTGCCGGTGTGATGGTGTGGTGGTGAGGATGAGTGAGAGTGAGTGAGGAAGAGAGGATGAGTGAGAGTGAGTGAGGAAGAGAGGATGAGTGAGAGTGAGTAAGAGTGAGTGAGGAAAAGGGGGAGGGTAAAATTGGAAATTAGGGGGGCGGTAGCTAGTAAAAAGGGGCGGTATTTAGCAATTCACAAAAAAAAAAATAGAACTAATTGTCATCATCAGCCATCAAACCAGCTTGCCAGTTCACATCACCAAGCTAAGCACAACACACGCATCCCCATTCCCAGTTCCCCACCCATCGAATCCCCATCACACACACCACGCACACCACACACACCACGCACACCACACACAACGCTAAAGCAACCACAGTTCCCCCACTGTCAAACCATTCAAACCTTGGACTTTATATCAATAGATCCGATCAAATTCGCCGCCAATATGGGTCTTGCGAAAGGGGGAGGAGAGAGAAAGAGAAAGGAATGGAGGGGGCGGGGTGTCTGTGTCCAGCAGATGGCAGTGGAGTGCGGGCAGGGTGTAATGCGTGGTTGGCGTGGTTAGATGCGGAGGAGAGAGACGGGAGAGAGAAAACGCCATTACACTAAAAACATCAAAAGCATACTAAATTACACAATTGCCACCATTTGGTCATCCAAGTTGGATGTACTTAGGTTCATATAAAAAAATTTACTCATTTTGGGACAAAAGAAAAATGTTAGTAGGTGGACCATCAACCCACTTTTCCATGGGTAGGATCCACCACGGACTCTGCCCATATCGTTATTCGGGTCCAACAACCAGGCACCGAAAGGGATGGATCAATATTTAACGGGTTAGCACTGAGCAAGTCAGCAGCATTCACAGTGATTTCACACTTCTTTTCTTCATCAAGTTTCTCAAAAATATGTTCTTTTGCCTTTAATATGTACAAGCTTCAAGGATAATCAATAATCAACATTGACAGAGAAACCCAACTTGAAAAGATGGTCACTCATAGTCAAGATTTGCCTTTGGAGGATGCACTTCTTCAGGTTCTCTCTCTCTCTCTCTCTTATTTCTTTGCTTTGGTAATTTTAATGTCAATTACCCAATTACAGCTATTGCCTTTCCGTTGACTTACATGGTTTCTTAATGTGATGACAAAAAATATGATACTAATAACCTCTAGTATATGTATACTTGCTTCAATTTGAATTGTTCTTTCTGTTTTTGTTTCTAACTTAAAGATATGCTTGCTGTATGCCTGTATGTTAATTGGTAAGTTTTATCCAATTTTTCTTCTCAAAAAAGAACGCCCTTTTCATGAAAATGCTGACTTTTAGAATTGAGATGTTACTAGTTATAGTCTTGCTTAATTAGAGGCCTACTAGAAATTGTTATTGTACACTTTCAGCCCATTTGTTTTAATATTGAAGGAAAGATGTTATAGTAATCTCTATGGAAATTATGCCTGTCAGGAATTATGTAGAGATTTCTTTCTCGTTATCGGAATCACTTATTCCCATCTCCGCCATAGAGTCATAGCTTTGATATATGGACTAAGCTCTATTACATTGGTGCATAATTGATAATAGGTTTTGAGTGCAGCTTTGTTGGCCTTTTGCTGTAGTTTCAATTTTGGAGTGTGTGTGAAGTGAAGTAGAGCTTTTGTTTTCCAGTTAATGGATTTAAATGAGCTGTTTTCCTTCAAATCTGTGACTGCTGCTGTTTGCCTGCCAAATTGTATGTTCCTGCAATGCTAATTTTAGGTTTTATTTATGAACCTGAACTGAGAGGAATATATATACATCTTGCCCTCCAAAAGTAAGCTCGAGTGAAGCTTATAGCCATAGGCACTATGTATATGTTTGGTTGACTTACAGGACTTGCACATAGTTAATTTCTATGGTCCTTGTCATGCAGATGCAGTAGGCAGTAGCCAAGAGAAGATTTTGGGTACTTAACTACTTGCTAGTTTTAGATGCAAAGATGGGAAGTGGTAAACACGGACAGGGAATGCCTAGGTTTACGTGGGTTCATGAGGACTCTGATGTGTTGAAAGACTTTTGTATGATGTGATCTGGCAACATTTATTATTATTATTTTGTTTTTTTTGGATAATTGGGTTTTCCTTTTATAAATCAAAGCAATTAGTGAAGCTCAATACATCATAATGAAACGCCTAAAGCACTCATTCTTTATAGCATCATTCAACAACTTACCCCCACCTTCTAGGAAGGGTTGAGTAAGACTAGTAAGAGTTGCTCATGTGCTAGAATGAGGCAACAACAACTCTTACAACACCTGTGTGAACTAAGAATATTACTTCCAGGCCAAAAATTCATCAACTCTCCCAAAGCCCTTGCTTAAATCTGCCATGTTGTTAGCACCCCTTGACTTATGAAACTATTTTGATCTTTGGCAATCCCTGTTTTATTCTTCAGATGAAGTTAAGTGCAAAGCGTACTTCCCAGGGTCCTCCCTCTTTTGAGTTACACCATTTAACCACATTTACCGAATCTGATTCCACTATTATCTCTGTGTGCATCAACCACTCTTTGCGGAGCATTCACCAAAGCCCGTAGCATTTCAGCCACAAAAGTCCGGCATGAGAGTTTACATCAGACATTCCCTTCCAATCTCAGCACACCTGACACCCCCGATTGCCCCAACGCCATCTTTGACCGAAGCGTCTACATTCCTGTTCAATGGGTGGCGCCTCCCAACAAACCTGTACTGTCAGTGAAGTTTTCGGCAAGTGGATCTTAAGGCAACCTGGTGTTTGTGCTACTTCTTGTGGCGAGTAACCCACACTTTAATCCACAAGCCCAATCATTATTGAGGCTCACAATTTCATTTCTTTGTTTCCTACTAGACGTCACTGCATGGAAAAAGTGGATATTTTTGTCCCCTTTGATCTTGCCATCTGCACCCAATATGCTTCCAGCCTCCTATACCATACAATTCAGCCGTGTTCTGTTTTCTTTCATTTAGTTCTTCTAAAGACAATGTCGTACTTGTCGCGATTTGATCCCATTCCTCCCCTTTTTTTATCAAGCTCTTCAACTTTTCAACTTTGGTGTTCAAGTCAGTGAACTCTGACTTGTTTCATTCAGGCATTTTTTCTTTCAGTTTCTTCAACTTCTCACTCACCTGAGGTTTGCTACTAGATCCCCTTGACAGCTGACAGATCTTCCTTCCATTCCTTTCCACCATCTTCATAAACTCCGGGTGGTCGAGCCGAACAGTTCAAAAACCTGAATGGTTTTGGACCCCAGTTATTTGTCTCAGAATTGATCAAGAGCGGACAATGGTCAGATAATCGCCTCCTGAGTGACAGAGCAGATAACAAGGGTTAGGTTGCATGGAACAAAGCAATCAACCACATGCCCATGATATCGGAAGATCTCCCTTACAGCTTTATTGTTAATATTCATTGGAAGGTTATCAACAAAAAGTGATGTCACTTTCCCCGTTCCATTTACATTATTCCCTCTGTTTTTCTCCCTAGGGTTATTAGCCACCTCATTCTGTGTTGAATCTGGGTTCTCCATTGTTTCCACTTTCCCCTTTGTTTCCTCCTCATCACATGCAACGCGCCATTCCCCCTGATCGTCATGATCACGAGGTTCAATCCAGTTTGGCACAGAGAATCTGTATAGCTGCACCCTCTCCCTCTCCCTTAATGTTGTGATCTGGCAATTAATTGCCTAGTTACCTAATAATTTACTTTTGGTTTCCAAAAAAGTAAAAGAATAAAAGCTTGAGTCAAGCACCTCAAGAGTCTTGTACTGGTTCTGCAGGGTTTTAATGGTTTAAGTTTTTGACTCGTTCTGCATGCATCTATACCTGACATGGTTCTAATGATCGCATAAGCTGCAGCAGTTCAACTAGTCTTGTTCTGTTGATGCAAATTGTGTCATTGAAAGTAAGGAGTGAACAAGAGGTTTTAGATAATAAGTTTTTTTTTATATAAACTGTAATGACAAGGACATGGATATAAATTTGTCCTCCAGCAGGAAGGTAATTATAGAAAGAGTGAACATAAGGTAAGCCGGATAAGTATGCATGATTCTTGCCTTCTTCTAGGTTATGATGAACTCATTTAGTTGGAGGATACATGGTATAAAAACATTTCGGTGGTGGGTAAGTGGTTGTGGCGTTTTCCTTTTGGAGTCCGACTCCCTATGGCTATGGCACCGAGTTTTCAGGAGCAAGTGCGATGTTCAGCATAATGGATGAGACGCCCATGCCGACTCTACTGTTTCCCATGCCTGCCCTTGGAAGTTCATCTCTCATGTTTCGTCTTTCTTCCTTCCTTTGGCCATGTACAAAGTGGGCGATGGAAATCAGGTTCGGTTTTGGGCGAATGTGTGGAAGGGAGACACCCGTTTCTCCACTCTTCATGATGCACCGACATCTGCTTTTTATGCCGGTGTCTATGATTCTTGGGACCTCCACTTACGGAGAGCTCCTCATGATAGAGAATTGGAGGAGAGTGCTTCCTTCTTGTGTGTTCTAAACACCATTCATCTCGTCCCTAGTGACGAGTCTCGTGTTTTGGTTGGAGACTCTTATGGTGTTTTCTCCTGCAAATCCTTCCTTCACATTCCAGGCCTTTCTCACAGTACACTGAGTTTCCTTAAGCTAATTACATTTGGAAGTCTAAAGTCCTTATGAAGGTGCGTCCTTTTGTTTGGACTATGGTATTGGGTAGGCTGAACACACATGACATGTTGCAGCAGGTGCGACCTGAATGGTCATTGTTACCAGATGTTTTTGTGATGTGCCACCAGGGGAGTGAGAGATGTTTGCATTTGTTTCTGATGTGTGATGTTGGCAGGCCAATGTGGGATAGATTGTTTTGTGGGGAACTTTTTGCTTGTCCTTCCACAGTCGGGCAGTCATTCGTACGCGGTTTGTACACAGGGGGCAAGGAAAGGAGGGCAAGGTGTGGTGGCACTGCTTGTGTTTGGCTATCTTGTGGTGGTCTTTGGCTGGAGAGGAACGCGAGGGTCTTTACTGGTTGGTAATCCTGTTGGTTTGGTTTGAGATCGTGTGGGGTACTTTGCTTCTCTCGGCCAAGGCAGCGGGGGATTTTAAGGGAGTAATCCTTACAGATATTTAGCGCTTATGGAGTGATTTGATTTTTATTTTAAGGTTAGCTTTTCGCTTTGTGGACTCCTTGTCCTCTAATCTTGTATTGTTACACTTTGATCATTAATGGAATTTTCTCTTATCTAAAAAAAAACTAAGGTTATGGGGTTTGGAAGTCTTGTCTGAATCATACACTATGCAGACAAGAAATTAGGATAACGAATAACCAATGTCTTGTGCTGACTATGCTGCATGGACTTGTTACTACTCAGTTTTCACTACTTGCATTGAAAATTAAGTGTGGGAGGATCATTGATGTTGAAAATCTATAATCTTATCTGTACTATGTGACACTGCAGTATTGCTTTCCTCCTGTATTGAATGATTGCTTGCGTACAACTTTTTTTTTGTGGGTCTTTCGGAAACAGTCTCTCTACTAGGCGACTAGTTAGGGGTAAGGCTGCGTACGTGTGGACCTCCCCAGACCCCGTCCTAGGCGGGATTTATACTGGGTCGTTGTTGTTGTTGTGTTGTTGCTTGCGTGCAACTTGTTTACATTTTGAAATCTCCGGAGCTCATTGGGGCTGGCTAAGAAAGAAAACAGTGAAATATATACTGGAGATGGCTCCGTTGATTTCCAAGGGAATCCTGTCCTGAAGAACAAAACTGGCAATTGGAGAGCGTGTCCCTTCATTCTTGGTATACTATTATGCTTAGTTCTTATATTGGTTGAACAATTTAGTCATCAGTAATCTGTGCTCTTAGATATTTCCCCATCCGCACAGGTAATGAATGCTGTGAACGTCTTGCCTACTATGGTATCGCAAAAAATCTTGTCAGTTACCTTACCAGCAAAATGCACGAAGGAAATGTTTCTGCTGCAAGAAGTGTTGCGTCCTGGCAGGGCACATGTTATCTTACTTCTCTTATTGGAGCTTTCTTTGCGGATTCATATTGGGGAAGATATTGGACTATTGCCGTGTTTTCAACAATCTACTTCACTGTAAATTCTACTTTTCTTTTTCCTCAATTTTCTTCATTTCACTGTTTCTTTTTCCATTGTAGGCTATTTTACATGACATTTATGGATTTCAATAAATATTTGCTTCGAGTACTTGCTTAGTGCGATGAGTATGGAGTGCTTGTGCTGACATGCTCCTCAGATTGACTCTTCGCTTATAACTGAATTCTTCCTCTAGAAGAACCCACAATAGTTTACATTTCCAATCAGCAAAATACATCATTTTACATGTCTTTTGGTTTGAAGAATCTTTTATTTTGCTTTTTGATTTTGATGGTGGTATCTCAGAACTTCGGTTTACTTTGAAATCACCTAAAACTTTTGATTTGTTAATTTTTCCCATAGTATTTCTCAATCTGTTTAAGTCCACTATACTACTGAGACGCTGGAACGTGGGTTGCACACCCATGCAGCTGACAGACGTTGATGTAGCTCTGTTTTTGAAAACTGGCTGGAACAAAACCAAATTCTGTTTTGTGGCAGAAGAAGAAACGTTGACCAGATCATAAAGCACATACAATTTACTGTTTGTGCTAGACTGTTTTACTTGTTTGATCAGGAAGATGTACATAACTATTGTTCTTATCTGCTTTAGGGGATGTGTATGTTGGCTTTATCTGCATCGGTCCCTGCATTAGAGCCTGCTGAATGTGTAGGCTTGGTTTGCCCGTCTGCTACTCCATTACAGTATGGAATATTTTTCTCAGGCCTATACCTAATTGCTCTAGGGACTGGAGGAATTAAGCCATGTGTCTCGTCTTTTGGTGCTGATCAGTTTGATGATGCAGATTCCAAAGAGAGAGTAAAGAAAAGATCCTTTTTCAATTGGTATTATTTCTGTATCAATATTGGGTCCTTTCTATCAGGTACTCTTATTGTTTGGATTCAAGAGAATGTTGGATGGGGAATAGGCTTTGGAATCCCTGCATTTTTCATGGGAATTGCCATCGCTAGTTTTTTTTCTGGAACTTCTTTCTATAGGTTTCAAAGGCCTGGGGGAAGCCCCTTGACAAGGGTGTGCCAAGTTGTAGTTGCATCATGTTGTAAGTGCAAATTGGAGGTCCCAGAAGATACGTGTCTCCTGTATGAAACATCAGATGAACATTCAACGATTGAAGGAAGTCGAAAGCTGGTGCACACTGAAGAACTGAAGTAATTTTTTATATTTTTATCTTACTAATTCATACCTTTCATAATTAGGAAGAGGGGGGGGGGGGGGCGCTGAGGGGTTCAAATTTGTGAAAGCTGTTACTAGTATGAGGCTATGAGCTAATATCAGCTATGGGGTTCTTGCCCCTAGTTCAGTTCCTAATTAGGAGCCCATATCAATCATTGAACTCATCAACACCGGTATGGTTGTCTTATTTGTATGCCTTCCTTGATGAGTCTTACTGCTTTCACTGTAGGTGCCTGGATAAAGCAGCTGTGTTGGCAGATAATGAAAGAGGTAGTGGTAATTTCTCAAACCCGTGGAGATTGTGCACCATAACACAAGTGGAAGAACTGAAGATCTTGATTCGCATGTTTCCTATATGTGCAACTGGAATTGTATTTTCTGCAGTTTTTTCCCAAACTTCGACAATGTTTGTTCTGCAGGGAAAGGTCATGGACTCAACAGTTGGACCATTTACTGTCCCAGCTGCCTCTTTATCAACTTTTGACACCATCAGCGTTATCTTCTTGGTCCCAGTTTATGATCAGATTCTTGTGCCTATTGCTAGGAAGTTTACTGGCAAGGAAAGGGGGTTCTCAGAGCTACAGAGAATGGGAATCGGCCTCTTCATCTCCATCATTGCCTTGATATTTGCTGCTGTGGTAGAGATTACACGTTTGCAGCTTGCAAAGGACCTGGATTTAGTTAATGAAAATGTTGCAGTCCCACTTAACATCCTCTGGCAAATACCCCAATATTTCTTGGTTGGGGCCGCAGAGGTATTTATGTGCGTTGGACAGACAGAGTTCTTTTATAATCAATCATCTGATGCCATGCGGAGTTTATGTACTGCACTATGTCTCGTGACTGTGTCACTTGGGGATTACTTGAACTCTTTCATTATGACAATTGTAACTGTTGCTACAACTGTTGGTGGGAAGCGCGGGTGGATTCCGGATAATCTAAATGAGGGTCACCTTGATTACTTTTTCTGGCTATTGGCTGGACTTAGTTGTGTAAACTTGCTGGTGTATATTTTTTGCGCCATGATGTATAAACAGAAGAAGGCTTCATAAGAAATCTTCACAAATGTACTTTTGACCATGCACTAGTTCAGGCTTTTCTGCTGCTGGTGTGCGTGGGAAGTGTTACTGGGTTATCAATTCTTAACATGTGTATTGTGTACATTTTCATTGTACCATAAATACTTGCACATAGCTTTTCGGTTTCTGACTTTCACTATGAAGTAGTCTTCAATGTCGCAGCTCTGGCTTTTCAATGGGCGCGATATGACATTACATGTGTTTGTGTTCTAAATAATGAATGTTAAATTAGTAGACAAATTGCGAGAAACTGTAAATATGCTTTCATCACAAGAGTCATTTGAGCTTTTCAAAATGTTGCTATCTACTCTCTTTGGTGATCAGCTGATCAGGTGTACCCTCAAAATGCCTTAAGATTTGATGCAATTTACAACCTTCAAAATTCAAAAGTGGATGAAAAGTAGTCAATATGATTTAACTACTGATTTAAAACTCTAAAACATGGTGGAATTTTCTAACTCACGCATGCTCAAATGATTTAACACCATGTCACCAAAAAACCAAAAAAATTTAACACCAAAATTTTCAAAAGGCGTAAATTTTAGAGCGGATAAAATATGACCCGATCCGAAAATTTTGGGTTTTTGATAAAGGATTTCAACCCGAAACCCAATACTTATTATACTCAACAATTATTAGGTCAATGTCAAACCATCTCAGAGTTAACCCGACTCTTGGGTTGACATTTTCCAAAATACACACTCTTGCATGAGAAAAGTGAATGACTAAAAGTTTAACTATGTCAAATTTCTTACATATTACCCAATTTTTAAGAGGTATCAACCAAATCATGACGTGTACTTTTCAGTAAATTAGGATAAGGATTTCAACTATTTTTTGGCTGGAATGAAGACCTCAAGCTAATAGAGTAAACTTCTGTAAGGAATATTTGATTTTTTTTATTTATTATTTCTCAATTTTCTTTATTTTCTAACTCTTATATTTTAAGCCTTTTCTTCCATTTTCCTTCTCTCTTACCACCTCATCACCCATCCATGACCATCCCAAATTCCACCCCCCATCCTCAGTCCTCACGCTCTCCACCCCACCTCTGTTCTCCCCTTCAAGGCTTCAATAGTGTAATAACCTAAAAATTTTAATTACTTAATTAAACGATAATTTTTGCGATTAACTTAATTAAATTAACTTGGCACCTTAATTTAACTCGAAAATTTTAAATTCTTAAATTTTTGTATTAACTTGATAAACTCTATACTTTTTCATAATTATGACTAATTAACACGAAATCCTTACGATTTCGTTAATTGCTTGTTTTAATCTCTAAAAGTCACATTTTATCTAACGTGTGATTAAGCTAACTAAACTACCAAAATTATTTTGCTTAAGCTACTAAGTAACCGCATGTATGCAATTAAGAATAGAAGTTGACCTTGCTAAGTAATTCCTATTCATTGACTTGGACATGTGTTAATATTTTATATCTAATGTTTATTAAAGACTTTCCTAAAGAGAACAGGTGTGCACTTAGGTGACACTACCCAAATTAGAAGTGAAATTTCAGAATTTTTCACGGGGTATGATATGGTGAGTCGTAGCTCAATTATGCCATGAAAGAATTAAAAATATGCCCAAACCATGGTATTGCATGCATATATGATTTTTTCACATGTAAATGGGGTAGCATGCTCATTAAAAATTCAGCAAATAACTCAATAAAAGGGGAGGGGAAACCGGATTCAACACAAAGCAAAAACAAAAGAAGAGAAAGATCAAGAAAGAAAATAGTGCCAAATTGATGGGTTAAATCACCGAATTTTCACCCAATAAAAACTACAGGCACCATACCCATAACCATCATTAGCCTTCTCACCTTTTACTCTTCCGAAGCTCTAGTTTAATTGTGCAAGTTAATCTTCTTACACCCTACACTCCTACTACCCGAAACCCCAAGCCAACACAACAAACAAAAATTTATTCTTCCAAATCAAATATCCCAAAATCTATCCCACATTTCACAAAAGCAAAATCAGATTTTTAGTGAGAGAAAGTGAAGAAAAGAAGGGGAAAATCGAAAGAGAAAAGAGAAGCAAAAGGGTAAGAAAGCTCAACCAAAAATGTTGTACATTGTTAATTAAATTTTAGATCATATAAAAATACTCACACAATCTTTTCTTTGTTTATCTCTACTCAAATCAAGTTGAGAAATGCACTTACTTCCTTCCAAAAACGAGAACAAGTTTGGACTAAGCAAGCAAGGTAAATTCTTAAACCCTTTTTGATTTCTAGCTTTGATCATGAAGAATGTTACACCTAAGACTTTGATCTTCAAATCCTACCCTTAACATTTCTAAAATTTCCTAAAGTAAATTTGATCATGTTCATCTAAGCACACTTTGGACCGTAACGTCGATGCATGTCGATTTTGGACATTTTTAACCAAAATTCGAAAAATCAAGTTAAATCAAGTGAAAATCCCAAATTGGAAACTTGATCTAAAAATGGACCACAAAATCATTTCCAAAAATGAAAATGTCGAACACTAATTTTTAAAATTAACAAGAAATTAATAAAAATCAAGGATCTTGCATTTTAAGCTCTTGCATGTTAATTTTATTTGGACTGATTAATGGAAAATAAAATTCTAGTCTCAAGGTGATTGTCGAAATCAAGAGGAAGAATTGTTGTTAGGTCTTTGCTCAAGTCAAGGTAACTTTCATGTCCATTAATCCCTTTCTAAACTTATATAAAGACGATTTGATGATTTATGAAAATTGTGAAAAGAAATGGACTTTTATGAATATTTGATCTTTCATATTATACGGATAATGTTTGAGGATGATTGTGAGTATTTTGGGGATTTATGACAAAAATTGGTTGATTAAGTGACTTGATGAAATTGTTATGAGATTGTTGTGCTTTTGTGTGAGCCGTGAAATTGTGATGGAAACTTGACTAATTGTGAGACTTATACTTTGACAATTGATGTTATGATATATTGAGGTGTTATCATGATTTATGGAAATATAAATGTACACTTTGATTTATGGATAGTTCGGAAATGTTGTTGTATGTGAGAAATATTAAGAGTATATGTAAGTGAGCTTGTATATGGACTATATAATGCTGAAATTTTGCTAAATATGGTGACATGGGATGATGTAGACTTATGAGGACATTATAAGGACTTAAGACACTAAATGAATGAGGTATATCAAGTTATCACTTGATCCCAAACAAAGTGAAAAGAAAAATTGTGTGAACTTGTTTGATCATTAACGAAAGATTAATTGTGGTAGCATTCAAGCTTTGCAACCTTGAAATGATTGAAGGGAATGTGAGTTTAAGTGTGCACACTATAATAAAATGGCTATAATGTCCGGCCAAGAGCCTTAGTATGAATTATGGGACCAAAGAGTCCAAGAAATTATGATTCAGAAGTTTGGATAATGAATCCAAAGTATTATGGATGTTTATGAGAAATTAAGAGAATTATGATTAAGGTAGATAAGACATTAATCACGCATCTCTTCCTACCACCTAACATAAAATGACTAACATAATTTTTAAGAGAATTTACGAGTGGAATTGTTATGATTCAATTGATGAATTATTGATATTAAGAGAGGATACTTTGTTATGTTGATTTTCGAATGATTATTAAAGGAAATGTGATTATTATTGTATTTATAAACACATCACTCATTATCTATATTATATTTGACAAATGACTTATGGACGTAAAAAGGGTAAGTTTCTCAAAATTATTTTATTACTATTATTTTTACATAAAGGGGTGAAATTGCTTATTAGCTTCTTGATAATTCTCTGTTTATTTGTTTCATGTGAACGTTGCTTGGATTTGTGGAGCAGTTTGATGGACGTTTGTTGCATGGCATGGGATGGCATAATCGTAATAATATTAGCTTACTTAGGTGTGAAGTTAGGTCGTTATGCATTTAAGACAATAATTATTATATTTCGGTTGTTTTTATAATTTTCCTAAAAGTCTTGTATCCATTTGTCTTAAAATGGATACGGCGGTAATGACTTGGAATTTATGATATGATATGATGTTTTGTTAATTGAGATCTTGGGGTTGATAACCGTCGATTAGTGTATAATTAATCGGGGTTAAATTTTGGATCATTACAAAATGGTATCAGAGCATAAAAACGGAAATTATAACTTAAGACTAAAAATGAAGATGGGGTAGATTAAGAAAAAGGGTGCATGTGCATATAGAAGAGTTTAAGTAGTTTTTCCATGTTTGCATGTGTGTTTAAATGGTTGCAACTAACGTTCAGATTAAGCAGTGTCGTAAAAAGGAAAGTTAGCTTCACTCTCTAGAAAAAACCCTAGAGTTTCTCATCAGCCGCCCCACCCCTTTCAATTCTTCTCCCTCCTCCAAGCTCAATGCTCCAGCCTCCTTTCTTCCTTCATTTCCCTTTCCAAGCTTTCTTCTTGTCTAGATCTTTTACATTTTTCAGATCTGAATGGGTGGGGGTTTTGAAAATTCAATATTGGATTTTCAGCCGTCTATATTGTTTTGTTTTAGATCTTTAAGGGTGCTCTCTCCATTTGGGGAAAAGGAAAGAGAAGCTTGAAGACTTTTTCCCTTCACTTTCAGCTTGGTTGAGTCTTTGATAGTGCAGATCGGGGTTGAAATGTCGATCTGGGCTTTGAAGTTTTCAACAAGTTGTTGAAGAACGATTTCGTTCCAGATCCTATGATTTCGTCTTTGGACTTTTGGCTCGTGGTGGCTCTGGGTGGTGTGAGTCGTGAGGTTAGACGATTGAAGCATCTTGTGTTGGTGTAAAGAGGATTTTGAAGACATTAATCCCCTTTGTGTTATGTGTTCTTTGAGCTTTTGGACAAGATGAAGATGAAGTGGAAGATTTCTCAATTTTAGAATTTATCTAATTTTCTCCTTTTCTACTTACTTTTTGGTTTGCTTGTTCTTGCTGTATTTGTCCCATTGTTCCTCACCAATCTGTTGGTGGCGGAAAATTTAGGAGAAAAATCTCTTGATTGTCTTGCCTTTTCAAAAAAAAAACAAAAAAAAAAAAAAACAAAAAAACTAACGTTCAAATGATGTGCTATATTTGAGTTTATTCTAGATGGCACCTACCGTATCTCTTGTACCACCGCACTTGGTTATGCTCGCAATGAAGGACGACGAGTCCATTGAGGACTACTTGGCACGTTTCACCGTCGCTTGTGACGCCTACGCACCACGTAAGCGCCAAGTTCGTGTAGTGATGACACGTATGCCGCCACCTAAGCCTCCATCCAAGTGTGTCAAGCATTAATTAATAATCATTATTTGACTTCATAAATACAACTTATTATAGTTATTATCATATTGTTAAGATTATAAAATAAAATAACTTTTGTTACGCAACTTTAAAAATTAATTATTCCCCCCTTGGATCAGGTTCGGAAAATACTTCAAAATGAGATACATATGTACAATGTCCTATAAAGTTGGGTTCTTTTCGTGGAAGGATGACATGTGAGACGCCACATGGGAGGAATATATATTCGTGTGAAGATGACACATAGGAGCCACATCGGTATACAAATAAAGTGAGTCCAATTCATGTGGGCACGACACGTAGGATGCCACGTAGGTAGTGTAAATTCGTGTGATGATGACCCCTAAGCGCCACATAAGTAAAGCTTGCCACATAGCCTAACAATTCATCATCCAAATGTCACTCATTAATGCCTTATCATTAGTTGGCTTTATTACATATTTATTAGCATTTTTTTATATTACAAAATAAAAAAAACTTTAGTTATGTAAGTCAAAAAATTATAAATCTTGCTTTAATGGATTAGATTTGAAAAAATCTTCAAAATGAGATATATGTCTTACAAAAGTTGAGTCATCTCCTAGAGGAGATGACATGTAGGATGACACATAAGAGAAAATGTTCGTGTGAAGATTGCATTGCATGTAGATGCCACATGTGTACAACTTGGTTAAATAACAATAAACGACACTTCTTACAATACCTTAACTATTTGATGTCATATGTATTTAACTTGACCTTTAATATCTTATAACGTATATAAATGAAAATTATTTAAGTAATACGTTTCTACATGATTTACTTAACTAATTTGAATTGGATTAAATTAAATTGAACTAATAATAAATTGAGAGAATAAAGACTTAGTATACTCGAAGAAAAACGTTTATTAATCTTATCTCTTTTTTTTCCTTTTAGAATTTTGATGTAGGCTAAAATTATGTTTATAAATTAATCTTTTTTACATTCGTAAATATCACTTAAAAAGTTATTTTCATTTTCGATAGATATTCCGCGTGCTCCGTGGAGATAAAACTAGTAAATCAATATAAAGTGCAATTCCAAAAGACCTCCACTACTCTTCTGCTTGGGGTTTATTTGCTGACTACTGGTCACTGGATACTGATGTCGAGCTTGAGGCCTTTAATGACCCATTTATGGTGGTTTTCCGAATCTCAGATAAAAGAAGGGTTTCGATTGAAGGGTTTCGATTGAAGGGTTTGCAATTTCCATCATCAAGGCTTAAGGGTATGGGCATTTCGATTGAAGAGGGCTTCAATTGAAGTGGGTTTTGTTCCAAATTGCGGTTTGCATATCAGTATATCACAAATACCAGGTACAATCTCTTATTCAATTTTATTTTGAACTTAATTAATGGGATGAATGTGCTGGAATTGGGTTTATTTGTGGGTTCATTAGAATTACAATCATAGTTTGAGTTTTGGGTTACGAAACTAATGATTATTAGTTAGGAAACAAATAAAAAGTATGTCCAGCCTATTGTTATGCTGTATCTGACCTCTCTGAATGAAGAGTGCTAATTGGTAGGATTTTTATAGCAGATTAATGCCCACATAGATAAACAAATTGATTGTTTTTGCAATAATATCTGATGAAACTTTACTTTTGTTGGTGTAGCATCTACTGTGATGAAGTGGATGAGAGAGAAAGGCTTTTCGGTGGTCGATCAGTCATTCCAGGGTAGATAGTAGATACTGCCCCTACAATCCATGTAAGTTCTAAAATAGTGGTTGCAGATTTAGTGTGTCTTGGTATTGTAAAGTGTTAAGCAATAATCGAAACGAACTATGGTAGTGGGCTAGTGGCTACGAAATGAAGAGGTCTGTGTCCTAAAATGTATTTTTATCTGAAGACTAATACTAGTTTCCATTTAGAATATAATCTCTGTCAATATAAGGACAATTGTAGGTAATGCAATTGTGATAAGCTTCAATGGAGCATCACTAGTTTTGGCGATGGTCGATTGTGGAGTATCATGTACTTGCTTCGATCTCGTATGAGTATTACAATAGTGCTAACAGTAATCCCCTGTTAAAATATACTTGCTGTTCCATGGGATGGTGATGTACTAAAGTGTATCCTAGCAAAATTACTCTCTTATACAACTAAATATTTAACTTTTTTAGATAAGATTTCAGGAAGAAAAAACAGAAAACTTTGAATCTGGTTGTGCTTTAGATTTTGTTTACCTTAAATAATACACTATGATTTTTTCTGAAGTATTAAAAGTTGTTATCTTAGGGAAGTGGATGATCTTACCCCGATCCACATACCTTATCAGTTATTATATAACTGGAAAAAGGTTGTATTAAAACTAGAGAGAGTTCTTTTTTACTCAAAGATGAGTTCGTTTGAGGCTTATTTTCTCAAGCCAAATTCAAGCTTATTGCATGCCCCGTAATCTGGAAATTGCAATTACTTATGCATTTCCTTTTTGTCTGTTGCCAAACACATGTTTTCCCTTCCTTTCTCATTGAACCATTGAAGGTGGCCTATGGTGTAGGTAACGCCAAAAGTCACAATATGCACTTCCCTTGGTTTCTCTTTGTAAGATTTTTTTTTTAGATGAAGGCATTTTTATCGAAACTGAGTGGAAAAATACAAGCGAGGAGGACAAGTAGTCCTCAAACAAGATAACTAAATTACAAATCTCCCCAGTGACGTTGCAAGTCAGTGAGGGGCGTCTCCCTACAGGACCTAAAGGCTCCCGAGGCTTTGGCCCATACAGAAGCCAAATGCACCACCCAATCCCAAACATAATCAAAATGCCTAGTTACCCTGTTAAACATCTGGGAGTTCCTCTCCAACCAAATGCTTCAGAAGATAGTGAAGAATGCACACTCCCACAACATCCACTTCTTAATTTTCCTCCCAGGGCCAAAATACCGAATCTGTAAAAGATGAGTAATGGTGGTAGGGGGGGGGGAAGGCTAATGAAGCACTCTCCCCTAATACTAAATAGCCAACCCCTTAGAAACTGCGTAAACTGGCAGTGCAGAAAAACGTGCTAGGGAGATTCGCTAGCCTGGTTATAGGGCACACAAAAATCCGGGGAAATAGACCAACCCAGTCTTTGTAAGATCATCAAGATGGAATATGTTCCTAGTCCTGTCTCCCGCAGTTCCAGCATAATGTGCTTCATCTACTTTAGGAAGGCAGGAAGTCCCAAATTATACTGAATTTTGTATATTGTACCCTTTTATTCTCATTTCTTTTTAAAGACGTTGTATCATGAAGTGAGACCATCATTTGGTTGGGAGGGAATAGTAGATATTCTAGGATAGAATGTACCTTTTCTAGAGCATTTCAAGACAAAATATGTTGGGTTTAGAATTTAGAAGTAGTTATGATTATTGGATGTGCTCGTTTACGAAGTTATGTGGGTGCTGTCACTGCTGTGGCCTGGATGTTTTCAAACAGATGTACTGATCATTTGATTCTTTTCATTTGTTGGGTGTTCTTGTTTTCTGGCATCACTCTGGTCTTTAGCTACTTGAGCTTATTTGGGTTCGTATGCTTTGACGGATTAGAGGCTTCTTGAGGTTAGGCAGTGTCCAACTTCGACACCTTAACTCGATCACTTCCTTTAACAACCATTAACTTCTTTTAACATCTGGGCTAATAAACATTCATATTCATCATTCATCTCACCCAGAAAGAAAAAGATCCTGAGTTTTAAGGGGTAATATGATAAGCCCACATATTTACAGGTACCTATTACAAGATAAGGAATGTCTTTCACGCTTCCCATCACCAGTAAGCTCCAGTCACATAATAATGCTTTGTCCGCCAACAGTGTGGAACAAAAACCTGAAAGAAACTTGTAGTAAGCAAACAGTTTAGCTGAACGTCGTTAGCAGTACGAAGTCAGACCCTAGCTTCTTATAGGGCTATTAAAGTGTCCCTGCTGGCTGCATATGCCTCGTCAATACACAGCTCAGAAATTCATTGCTACTGTATAATCGTGTTCTATACTCGTGTCCTACACTACAGCACAGTAAGGAAGATTTTATAGTTCTACTAGCTTGGTGGTTACTAGGTGAACTTCTGCAAGTTCACTCGCATCGATTCATGATTGTTTTTTATGTTATCCGTTCTTATAACTAATTTGTTTCATTTAAAATCTTAGAAACCAATTCATCCTTGAGAAATAAATAAAACAAAAGGAAAGGTAATAGGTGATGGCCTGATGGGTGATATTGCCGGGATTTGAAGAAAAGAAGATGGGTAGTGTTTCTTATCTAGAAAAAGAAAATGGTTATATATCATCAAAATCTGTCTCTATATAGGGTAATGCATATGTATCATCATAAATGATGTGCTTCGATCACTATCGGTGCTTAACTACTTATATATCGTCATAATCTGCATCACTAAGATGCCATTTGGTTGCTATGAAGTGAAAAGTAGAACATCCAGGGAGTGGCCATTGTAAAAAGGAGGATATCATCCTTAGGAAATGCACCTTCCGACAAAATGGAGGGGGTAACTTCCTTCAAGGTTGCATTTCTATCTGACTTTTGGAAAAAGTTATGTTGTGTTCCCTCGTAAGTTATAAAGTTTGTTAGTTTTGTTTACGCTAGCATCTTCATGAGAATGTTTTATTTGGTCAGTACAATAAATTTAAATATAATACAATGGGGGAGGGGGGATTCAAACCTAACCAAGACCTTATTGGCATCTTCATGAGAATTTGATGGGTAAATTATACAACATATAGAAACATAATTCGTATGAAGTTGAGAGTTCCTTTCCTACCAACAAAACATGTTAGATGTGTTTGTCAAGAAGTATAGAAAGGAATATTCCAATGAAGCATAACTTCATCACAAAAACTTCTTTAAGACGGTCTTTCTGTAAGTGACCCCTACATTTTGAAATAGTCACCCCATGTTATTGTGAGTTGGTCTTACACAAGACTTGCCATAACTTCATAGGGTATTTAATTTCCACGTGAATTAAAAGGCACCTAAATCTTGGTTGAGTGGAAGATTAGGGCTTAGGGTAAGTTTGATAGCGATTTAGGTACAGTGACTCCAGTTAGTGTTTATCATTTAGATTATGTGGAATATTTTTGTAGATATTAGGAAGACAGGAGGTATGGTGTGTACAGACTCTACCTTGATAGAAAGGGTGACTGAGAGATGGAGAGAGGCCAGGAGGCGGGCAAGGAAGGAAGGGGAAGAGCAGACAAGGAAGAAATAATTTAAATCTTTTCTAACTCCAATATAAAATTATTAATTGATGTGTGTTTTCTATGCATCTCTTTGCTCCTTTTTTTTATAGTCTATCAGCAAATACCTAGTTATTTAACAATAGTTTTCTGTGATTTTACCCAAAAAAAAAGAAGTTTTCGATGAATTTTGGTTGGCAATGTAAAATGTACCTAAACTATAAAGGATTTTAACAAGATATCCATCTCCACTAATCAGCAGTGTGTAATCAGAAGATTATCCCAAAATCATACAGTCACTTACCATTTATTTCAATGTTTCCTTCTGTTTCAAATCTGATTTTCAGAATGTAGACTGATTTTCGTTATTTTCTTTGCAGAAAGTCCAACCTCTGCTCTACTCTGCTGTATTTATAGGTAACCGGACCTCTTTCTCTCTCCACCCCTTTGCCTCCTGTTTGTCCTTTTAATTATTAGATGATATCCTGTTGGTGTCATTCAATCTGCCTCTAGCATTGACTGTGATAGTCCAGCTTTAGTTTGTGATATGTGAAACTGAAATCTCCTTTAGGTATAAGTATGACAAATGCAGTGTTTTAAAAGGCGCACCTTAGAAGCAAGGCACAAGAGGCGAATGCCTTTTTGCCTCTAGACGAGGCAATTTCGATGAGGTGTACTAAGGGTGTATATTATGTAAGATGGAATTGTGGTGACTTTTGATGAAAGTATGCTGATTTATTAGTATATGTCAATTATGGGACAGTGCGCCTCTCATCTCTGATGCCTTGCACCTACGATTCAAATCCAGGGATGGGTATGTGTCCAAGTATCAGACTTAAGCATTTTTCTTGAACTTTTGAGTGTTTTTTACCTAAGATGGAGTTTCCAGTGTGCATTACCATGCCGGAGCGTTGACTACCCATTACTAGTACTTGAGGTGAAATGAAGAGTTCGACTGACGTAGTTTACAATGTTAGATCTGATCTTTCAGCTTCACTGTTCCACCCCATGGAATCCTTTCTCCTCTCACCCATGGAAGCAGATAGCACAGGAACAGTGTATCTTTCACAGTGAATGAAGGAGCTCCAACTCATGTATTTCCAGTGCCAACACACATTCACTTGCTAGAGGCTTAAAATCTTGGAAAAAGCCCGTAAGTATTAGAACATGTCTTTGCAAAATGCAACTTTAGGTGCTTTTAATATAATTGTTATTATTATTTTTTTAACAGTACACTTCCTGCAATCTAGTTAGTCTTTCTTCAACTTTCCTTAAGCTTGTATACCGAATAGTTGCGGTTAAACCTTAATGGGTTCTAGTTATTGGATAATCATGATGGTATTGTAAGAGCTTTTTATACTAGATGATGGTCTTTTAAGTAAAAATTCTTCCCAAGTAACCACTTTAGTAAATTTGCAAGTTCGTTGAAATCGTTGCCTCTTTAATCTAAATCTTTTGGGTATCTAATTCTCTGCCTCTTATATTGGCCTTTCTTAGTTGTGTTTGTAGTTCTTGCAACAGCTGTTGATCTTTATCTTGATTTGAGGAGGTCAATTGAAGAACGTATGCAGGTGATTATTTAAGTTTCTGTGTTTCCTTATTGATCTAAATTGATACTTTTGTTAAACTTGTGTATATCTACCAGGAATTTGCTGAACCTACCTCTGATAAACTTCTCTTGGATGCGAATGCAGATCAAGAACAAATGGGAGTTCTCCCTCTTGTTTTGGACTTAAGAGAGACATTAATTCACAATGAGTGGAAGGTGTGTTTACTATCATATGTAATTTTTCAAGCATCTCTAGCCTTTAATTTGGTTGCACAGAGCTTGCTGTTTCTAGTGTCGTTTTAGCTGGCATGCCTGGCAATGTTCTAACTTTCTCGTCCACAAAACCTGACACCTATTTATGTAATCATTGGATGAGTAAGTCAATAGTTGTAAATTGGAAATCTTGTTAAGAATGTTGTAACATGGATCGGAACCTATTCTTGAACTGCTTTTGGTCTTTCAATTGCCTCATTTTCTTTGTTTCTTCTGGTCCTCTCTCTCTTTCTCTGTCTTTGCTTCAGCAATCTCAATGTCCATTCGTCCACTCATTGTTTCTGTATATTGAAATCTCATCCTTATTTCCAGCAATTTGACTGATAATATTCTCCAATCAAAAACAGAAACGTGATAATAATCTTTAGTATAGTTGCTTCAATTTCAATATTTCTTTTTTGTCTGTAACTTAGAGTTATGCTTGTTGTATGGTAAATTTTATCTAATTTTCTGAACAAGTTGGGGCAAAAGGCCCTTTGTCATGAAAATGCTGAATTACCCAATGTTGTGATGTGAATTGAGATGTTACTACTCTTACTAGTTCTAGTCTTGCTTAGTTGGAGGCCTACTAGAAATTGTTATTGTACATTTTGAGCCCGTTTGGTTTGATGCACTGATCCGAAGTATGTTCAGTTTTACATTGAAGTATCTTGAAGGAAGGATGTCATAATGATGTCTATGAAAATGATGCCCGTCGGGAATTATGTAGAGTTTTCTTTCTTTTATGGGTATCACTTATTCTCATCTCCCTCATAGCTCTATGGGGACACGTCTCTCTCCATTTCTTCTATCAGACTACATTTGAAAAGCGAAGGTACCTATGAAAGTGAAGGCTTTTGTGTGGACTTTGGTGCTGGATAGGGTCAATACGAATGACTTAAGGCAGCGGAGGCGACCCGGGGTGCCTTTGTCACTTGATATGTGTTCGTTATGTCGGCTAGCTTGAGACTTTTGCACATCTTTTTCTTTGATGTGATGTGGCACATAGTCTTTGGCGAAGGTTGATTCCGGGTGAAGTGTGGGTTTACCCTTCTAGTGTTGAGGCCTTTTTGCAGATGCGTTTTCGGGGCTTTGGGGGTGGGAAGGAGAGGAAGTTGCTGTGGCGCAATGCTTACTTTGTGATTTTGTGGTGCATCTGGCTAGAGAGGAATGCGCGTGTGTTTAAGGGAATTTCAGCAACTCCTGCAATGCTTTGGGAGAGGGTCACCTATCTAGCTTCTTTATGGGCTAGGGCTGCGGGGGCTTTTAGGGATTACGCTATAACTGATATTCAGAGGAATTGGGGTATTCTGTAAATGTTTCTTGTAGAGGATACCTTATCCTCTTTAAGCTGTACATTTGAATTCTTATCAATATACTTTTTCTTTATCTAAAAACATTTCGCTAGTGGGTAAGTGGTTATGGCGTTTTCCCCTAGAATCTGACTCCCTATGGCACCGAGTTATCAGAAGCAAGTACGGCCTTCAGCATAATGGGTGGGGCGCGCAAGCCGGCTCCACTGACTCCCATGCTTGCCCTTGGAATTAATTGCGTACTTATCAACGATGATTACTTTTGCCTTCCAGAAAAGTGACAAAATGCTTGAGTGAAGCACCTCAAGATTCTGGTGTGGGTTGCAGGGTTTAGTGGTTTAAGTTTGCTATTCATTCTGCATGCATCTATACATGAGAGGGTTCTAATAATCTCGTAAGCTGCAGTAGTTTGAATTGTTCTGCTAGATGCAAATTGCGTCTTTAAAAGTAAGAGTGAACAAGTGGTTATTTTAGATAATATAAAGTATGTATGTATGTAAACTGTAATGACAAGGATATCGATGTATTATAGGAGGACAAGCTGTTCTCCAGCATGAAGAGTAATTACAGAAAGAGTGAACAAAAGCTAAACCGGATGAGTATGGATGTTTCTTGGCCTTTTCTTGGTTAATGATGAACTCGTTTAGTTAGAGGATACGCAGTAAAGTAAACATCAACAGATATGTATCCGGTGTGGGGGGGGGGGGATTGGGGGAAGAAGAAGAAGAAAGAGAGAAAATAAACATCTATTGAATTAAGGTTATTGGGGTTTTAAATCTTGTTTGAATCATATACTACACTATGCAGACAAGAAATTATGACAGTGGATAACCGAGTCTTGTGCTGACTATGCTGCATGGATTTGTTCCAACATAGTAGTCAGTACTTGTGTCGGAAATTGTTGTTTCTTTTAATTTATACGAATATTATGTGTGAAAGGATCTGTGTTGTACAAAATCTATCATCTTTGCTGTACTATGTGACACGGCTGTATTGCTTTCCTTCTCTGAATTTTGAATGTTCCCTTGTCTGCAACTTGCTTACATCTTGAAATCTAGGGGCTGCAAAACTCATTATGGGTGCTGTTACTATTGTAGAAAGAAAACAGTGAAATATGTACTGGAGATGGCTCTGTTGATTTTCAAGGGAATCCAGTCCTAAAGAACAGAACTGGCAATTGGAGAGCGTGCCAATTTATTCTTGGTATACATAATGCTGAATGCTAATTTTGGTTGAACAGTTTTGTCATCAGTAATATGTCCTCTAAGGTATTTCCCCATTCTCACAGGTAATGAATGTCGTAAGTGCAAATTGGAGGTCCCAGAAGATACTTGTCTCCTGTATGAAACTTCAGATGAACAATCAGCGACGGGAAAGGAAGTTGAAAGCTGGAGCACACTGAAGAGTTGAAGTAAGTTTTTATATTTTTATCTTGTAAAATCTTCTATACCTTTGTTTATAAGGAAGCGGGCATTGAGGGGTTAAAGTGAAAGCTTTTACTAGTATGAGGTGATTTCAGCTATGGGGTTCTTGGTTCATGTCTTCCCTGGTTTAGTTCCTGATTAGGAGCCCATATCAGTCATCGAACCTATTAGGAATTTCTATAAGCTCCATTTTAAAATCTTACAGATAGTTTAATGCACTATTCTCCAGCATTCTAGATCAATTAGGCAGTAAGAACTGATTAAATTTAAAACCAGTTGTTATCACCTATTAGGAATTTCTATAAGCGGTACTCCCTCCATGTTAAAATCTTATTGATTTTTTCCCCAAAACTATGAAGAGTAAAAAGTACCAATAGCTTGATGTGGAAAAATTGATGTACTAGCTCTTGATGGAGGAGTGGGAACTTTCAGGATAGGTTGGGAACCCTTCCTAGAATGTGACCAAAGCTTCGAGTCCCCTCAGGGACTGGAGGTTTTCCTGGTCGCTAACTTCACAGCCCATGGGAATAGTCAAGCCAAAAAAAAGTTGGTGCAATGCTTTTGACAAAGAAGACAATTGAAAATGGATCAAAATGGAGTGGAGGACAATCACACTACAACAAAGCTACATCACATGCTATTTACTATCCCATAAAAGTTAGGATCCTATTTCCTCAATAAGCGTTATTGCAGCCAATGAACACTACAAAAAAGCGAATCAGGCAAGGCGACATTAGTGATATCAAGGAGGGCAACACCATGTCGCTTGGTTTGATGGGCATCAGAGAGGGCGACCTATCTCGCCCTTATTGTGTTGGGTCAAACAGGGAGACTTAGCTGAATCTAGCCTGCTTTGGCTATGTTTAGTTGTTTTCCTTTTCCTTTTTCATTCAAGCAAGGTGAGACCCTCACAAGTCCTCTCTTTGATCAATATAAAAAAAAAGAAGCACTGGTCAGGTACAATGTGGGTAATGGGTCTACGGGTTTGGTTCTGGGAGGATGTGTGGAAGGGTGACCTTCCTTTCTCTTCCACATATCCCCGGGTTTTTCGGCTGTCCACACTTCACGGGGCCCCTGTGGCTGCGTTTTTCTCAGTCACGGGTGGTTCTTGGGACTTACATTTACGCTAACCACCACATGATAGGGAGATGGGGGAGCTTGTTTCTCTTCTGAGTGTTCTTAACTCTACTCTTCTCGTCCCTAGGGATGATTCTAGGACTTGGTTGGGGGATCCTTCTGGGGTCTTCTCTTGTAAGTCTTTCCTTTACCATATTGGCCTTCCCTCTCAGTTTCCACAATTTCCCTTATCTACTTTTATTTGGAAGTCTAAGGTTCCATTGAAGGTGCGCGCCTTTGTGTGGACTTTGGTGCTAGGTAGGGTGAATACAAATGCTGTAGCGTAGGAGACCGAGTTGGACCCTTTTACCGAGGTTTTGTGTGATGTGTCGGCATAGTGGGGAGGATTGTCTGCATTTGTTTTGTTCTCTGTGACTTTGCGCGGAGTTTATGGGCTAGATTGCTGTGCGGGGAGAGCTTCTTTACCATTTGATTAATAAAATTTTCTCTTATCTAAAAAAAAAAATAAAAATAAGCAGCACTTTTTAAGTCACTGAAGAAACTCTGTGAATCACTCTCATGCTAAGCCACAGTGCCACGCACAAACTTTCGAATCTCTCTGCCATGGCGATTCGCCTTTGCAGCAGGCAATGATTTCCTTCTCTTGTCTAGCGATTCAATTTCTGGAATTCTTTCCCTCTATATATCTCCGATTCTTTCTTATCTAAAAAAAATATATCCGATTCTTAGTTTGCTTCTAAAGGATTTAGTTCTTCTAGAAATCATACCAGTTCACTGATTGATCATTGATCTGATTACTGTGAGTGATAAGGATTAGCCATTGTGTTTTGATTTCATATATTTGTTGAGATATTGTCTACTTTTTTCTGGTCATATGTGCTCGGTGAGTCTTATGTGGATTCATAAAGGTACTCATGTTTCCGTGTTCGATAGTTTTGAGATGAGATCCCCCCCCCTCTCTGGTTCTTATGATTGTTTGTGAGCACTATAACATTGTAACATGAAACTAGCATGTGGATTTTGATAGAGATAAGTATGCATTTGATAGAGATAAGTGTGAAGTCCAACTTCATCACCCTGGTGCAAAGGAAGGATCGTTCGAAGAAGGTCAAGGATTTTCGCCCTATTAGCCTGTCACTAGTGTTTATAAGATTATCACGGAGGTTCTTTCTATGCGAATTGGGGAGGTTTTATCTTCTACTGTCTCTTACTCTCAGAGTGCTTTTGTGGAGGGAAGACAAATCTTAGATGCCGCACTTGTGGCTAATGAGACAGTGGATGGCATTAGGAGAATGGGTATGCAGGGTGTTGTTTTCAAGCTAGATTTTGAGAAGGCTTATGATAGAGTGAGTTGGCGTTTCCTGGATATGGTGATGGAGAGGAAGGGCTTTGGGATGCTTTGGAGACGTTGGATGAGAGGCTGCTTTTCGAATGCCCATTTTTCGGTACTGATTAATGGGGGGCACCAAGGGAGTGATTTTTTTCTTCGAGAGGGTTGAGGCAAGGAGATCCTTTATCACCCTTCCTGTTTACTTCGGTGGTAGATGTTATGAGTCGGATGTTAGAGAGGAGTGTGGAGATGGGAGTCGTGGAAGGTTTGAAGGTGGGTCGGGAGGAAGTTCATGTTTCACAGCTTCAATTTGCCGATGACACTGCCTCTTTTTGGCGGTTGATATTGACAAGTTTAAGAATGTCCTGACTATCTTACAGATTTTTGAGTTAGTTTCTGGAATGAAAGTTAACCTTGCTAAATGTAGTTTGGCCGGAATAAATGTGGGTGATGATTGTTTATCAATGTCAGCAGGTTTGGGCGTTTGGCAGGCTGTCAGATTCAGGGGTGGCCACCGACTTATTTGGGAGTGCCTTTAGGAGGTAACCCTAGGACGGACGCTTTTGGGGAACCAGTTGTGCAACGGATCTCTAAACGCTTGGATGGTTGGAAACTAGTCTACTTCTCATTTGGGGGCAGGATTACCCTTCTTCAATCCTGTCTATCTAGCATTCCTTTTTATTACCTCTGTTTGTTCCGTATCCCGGTGGTGGTGGCACGAAGGATTGAGAAGATTATGAGGGACTTCTTGTGGTTGGGAGCAGATGGGGATAGGAGGGATCATCTAGTGAGTTAGGAGAGTGTGTGTTGTCCTAAGGAGGAAGGGGGTTTAGGCGTAGGCAGGTTGGTGGCACGGAATATTGCTCTGGTGGGGAAATGGCTTTGGCGCTTTCCGCTGGAGCCGAATAGTTTGTGGCATCATGTTGTTCTGAACAGGTATGGTTTGCAACAAAGTGGGTGGGATGCGCAGATTACAGGACATTTTACACACGCGAGTCTGTGGAAATTCATCTCACAAGTATCTATGCCGCGAAAAGAGTTGGTAATTAATTGGAATGGTTTGCGTATTCGTTTTTGGGAGGATATTTGGAGAGGTGGACAGCCATTTTGTATGAGGTTCCCTCGATTGTTCCAGCTTTCCGCTCTGCATGGTATTGTGGTTGCTGACTTTTACTCAGTGGAGAGTGGAGCGTGGAATCGTCATTTCCGTCGTTTGCCTCATGATAGGAGGTACAGGAGCTCACTTCCTTCTTGGAGATTGTGGGCTCGATCCAGCTTTCAGGCTTAGAAGACTCTAACGGTGGGTTAGTAATCTTTCGAGGGAGTTCTCTTGTAAGTCCTTCCTTCGGTGCTGGCGACCCTGTCCTCGATTTCCTTTAGCAGATTTTATTTGGAAAGCCTATGAACCCCTGAAGGTTAGGGCGTTTGCGTGGACTCTAGTGCTTGATAGGATCAACACAAATGATTTGAGACAGAGGAGGAGGGGGGGAGTAGCTTTGCTAACTGATATGTGTATGATGTGTCGTGCTGGTTGTGAGATGTCAACACACATATTCCTTTGTTGTGATGTGGCCTGTTATCTTTGGGGTAGGTTGTTTGGAGAGTTGTGGGTTCCCCCTTCTACGGTTGAGTCATTCTTGCAGATGAGGTTCCTGGGTTTTAAGGGTGGGAAGGAGAAGAAGCTGCTCAGGCAAAATGTTTTTTTGCGATTATTTGGTTGGAGAGGATTGACCGGCTGTTTAGGAGGTTTCCGTTTCTCCAGTGATGTTGTGGGAGAAAGCAACCTATTTAGCTGCTTTGTGGGCGAAAGTGGCAGACACTTTTTTTTGGGATTATACTGTCTCTGAGGTCCAACGAATGTGGGCCAATCTGTAAATGCTTATTATAGAGGATTTCTTATCCTCTAATTTGCTGTACATTGATCCATATTAATATATACTTTTTCTTTATTTAAAAAAAGTATTAGGTCTAATTTGACCAAACTGCTGTTACCAGCAGATTGGATAGGGCCAATAGTGGATCCTATATGTCACTCAGATTTAGCTAGGAGTGACCTCTTACAACACATACCAAAATGATTGAATTTTTCTGTCAAGCTATTCCTGGGAAAATCTTTAGTTTTTGGTCTAATGGAATATCAAAAAGTCTATCAACGTGTCCAGCAGTCTTCTTTGGTGTAGCATGATTATGATTATTGATCTAGATGTGCGAAGTGAGACTTATATCGTAGTATGGGCCAGAATGTAGCAAAGTCCGTGGGGCTGGTGCAGAAAATCAGCAATACTATGTATGCTTCTCTTCCAGCGATAGGCGCGTAATAAACCTAGTTTAACTTATCCAACTAGGAGTATTGATCCGAATAGTCACTTGTACTATGACCTGGAATGTTTAGTGAATTTGGAAGCCTGGTAGGTGTACAAGAAAGATTATAGCACCCACGAGGCTAAGCTTTCATTAGCTTGTTCTTGAGGAATAATTTACTTCAAGATCTACTGTCCCGCGCATTCATAGTTTTCTTTTTAATTGCCACAAGCTATATGCCTAGATGTTCTTATGGGTGTTGGTCTTATCAGCTAGTCTACTGCATGGTGAATTGTGTTTACTTTATTATATGGACATGCTGTTAATTTACTGTCTTATTCTGGCCTTAATAGTTTGCATCCGTACCATAAAAGATGATTGCTTGGATATGGTCAGTGATCCTGGACCCTGGTGCAAGTCAGCAAGAAGACTGCAGTCACTGCAAGAGGATCAATGCCTTGATCAATGAAACAGGGGGGTTTGAGTGTTAGTTTGCTTTTCCTCGTCTATTTATACACTTTAACAAAACAATTCAATTTGTGATACACAGTATAAAGTTGGAGATATTTTTTCGGGAGGATGACCCAAGTAATGAATCTTCTCTATATATTTCGTTTAGATATCCAAGTCTGTTTTTAACAACTCTTCTTTGGGACCGGGTTACTTATTTAGCTACGTTATGGGCCAAGGCTGGGGGGCTTATAGTAGCTATACTATTTCGGATATTCAAAGAAATTGGGCCAATGTGGCCTGCCTGTAATTGTATCTTTTGAGAGGACATATTGTCCCCCTTAGCTGTTTCTCCAGCAATATTAATATAATTTTTTCTAATCTAAAAAAAGAGAGAGTCTGTTTTCAAAGAATTTAGTTTGGGTTAATGGTCTCTTGCAAAACTAAACTAGTCTGGGGTGTCTCATGAATGATGATTGTGGAGTTGTGTACAAACTTTTTGTCCTGCATCCGTGTAGGGTTCTCTGATGCATCGGCTTCTCATTTGTAGTCAGGAGTTGTGTAAGCCATGCTCTCTACTGTTGTTGATTGTGTGATGGTTTTCTGATCTGCATATTCCCCCTCCCCCCATCCCCCTACTAAAGCGATTGCCATCACTTACTACTTACTAGTTATCCTCGCCTGCAGGTGGGTTCTCTTTTCTGTAGTCGTCTGCTCGGCCAACCAAAGCTGCGAAGAAAAGTTGGGTGCTACTTCCCTCCCATACATGTTTAGTTTCTATTGGAGGCTATGATCTGAAGGGCGTTCTTACCTTTGTAAATGTTGTATTTTAGCAATTAGTCAGTCAAATGAAGAGCAACTGTTGCATGTAGTTGAGGTTCCTTCTGCCCAGCAACCTGGGATTGCCTGGAATGAACTTTTTTAGATAAGAAAAAAGTTTTATTAATCAAATAGTGAAAGAATACAAAATGGAGGATAAGGTATCCACAAAGGACAAAAATATAGTATCTATAAATCACGCCAATGGCGTTGAATGACTGTCAGTGGCACCCCCTTGAAGGCACCAGCCGCCTTCGCCCAAAGGGATGCCAAATAAACTATATGTTCCCAAACTAACTCGATACTCTTTCCCGCGTCAGAGAAAATCCTCGAGTTCCTCTCTAACCAAGTGCACCAAAGAATAGCTAAACAGGCACACCGCCACAACATCCTACCCTCCTTTCCCCTCCGCATAGCCGAAAATCGCATCTGTAGGAATTGCCCCACAGTAGCAGGGCACACAAAAGCCTCCCCACACAACAACCTATCCCACAAGGCCCTTGCAAAATTACACATTACAAACAAATGCAAACAACTCTCTCCGTCTTGCCGACACATCACACACATGCTGGGAAGAAGACACATATGTGGCCTCCGCCGTTGCACCATATCACTAGTGTTCACCTTACCAAGCACCAAAGTCCACACAAAAGCACGAACCTTCAGAGGAACCTTGGACTTCCAAATATAAGAGGAAAGGGCAAAACGTGGAAACTGTGACGGAAGGCTAAGATGATGGAGGAAGGACTTGGAAGAGAAAACCCCAGAGGAGTCCCCAATCCAAGTCCGAGAATCGTCCCTAAGGACGAGAAGCCTAGTGTGGAGGACACCCAGGAGGGAAACGAGTTCCTCCATTTCTATATCGCGGGGTGGTCGTCGAAGGTGTAAGTCCCAGGAACCACCAACCGCTGAGTAAAAATCAGCCACAGGCGCCCCATGAAGAGAGGACAAACGAAAAACCCGCGGATATGTAGAAGAGAGAGGAGTTTCACCATTCCACACATCTTCCCAGAACCGAACCCGTTGACCATTACCCACATTATACCTGACCAGGGGAAAGAATAAAGACGATACCTGGGAAACGAACTTCCAAGGGCAAGCATGGGAGATAGTGGAGCTGGCTTGCGCGTCCCACCCATTCTGCTGAAGGCCGTACTTGCTTTTGATAACTCGGTGCCATAGGGAGTCAGATTCTAGGGGAAAACGCCATAACCACTTACCCACTAGCGAAATGTTCTTGGACACCATCCCACCAAAACCCAAGCCCCCCTCAGTTTTCGACCGGCACACATGGTCCCAACTAACCAAATGATCTCTCTTACCCTCACCAGCCCCCGATCAAAGAAAGTCCCTCATCATCCTCTCAATCCTATTAGCTACACTAACAGGAATTTTAAAAAGGGAAAGGTAGTAAAGAGGGATGCTAGCTAGGCAGGAATGTAAAATAGTGATCCTCCCCCCCAAAGAGAAATATACCCCTTTCCAACCATCTAGACGCTTAGCCACTCTAGACACTACCGGTTCCCAAAAGGAAACCGACCTGGGATTACCCCCGAGGGGCACCCCCAAATAAGTAAGCGGGCACTGCTGAACCTGACAACCCACTAGGCCAGCCAGGGAGTTCAGAACATCCTCCCCCACGTTGACCCCCGCCAAACTACACTTAGACAGATTAATTCTCATCCCCGACACAACCTCAAAAACTTGTAAGAGCGTAAGTACCCTCTTAAAGCCTTCGGCTTCAGCCGAAAGGAAGAGGATCGTATCATCGGCAAACTGCAGGTGGGAAACACAAACCCTTTCCCGACCCACCCGAAATCCCTCAACAAGCCCCCGCTTCACTCCCCTATCCAACATTCGGCCAAGAACATCAACGACAATGGTGAATAGAAAAGGGGAAAGGGGATCCCCCTGGCGCAAACCACGTGACGAAGTAAACCAGTCACGCGCCGCCCCATTAACAAGGACAGAGAAACTAGCGTTGGACAAACAACCCCTTATCCAGGTGCGCCAACGCCCCCCGAAGCCTTTCCTATCTAAGACGCGATCCAAAAAACCCCAACTAACTCGATCATAAGCTTTCTCAAAGTCCAGCTTAAAAACAATCCCAGAGTGGTTATCCCGACGAGCACCATCAACCACCTCATTAGCTACCAGTGCTGCATCAATGATCTGGCGCCCCTCCACAAAAGCGCTCTGGGCAGCCGAGATAGTCCCAGTCAAAACCGCCCCAAGTCTAATAGACAGGACCTTTGTTAAAATCTTATAGACGCTGGTGACTAAACTAATAGGCCTAAAATCCCTCACCTTAATCGATCGATCCTTCTTAGGGACGAGGGTGATAAAGTTAGAGTTCATACTCTTCCCAATCACCCCTGTGGCATGAAACTCAGTAAAAACCCCAAGCAGATCCTCCTTGATGACCTCCCAGCAATCCTGGTAATAGGCCATAGTGAATCCATCCGGTCCCAGGGCTTTCTTTCGATCCATCCTAAACACTGCCACCCGTATCTCCTCTAACTCAAAAGGGCGCTCAAGCCAGTCCCGAAGCAATGGCGTAATAGGGGACCACTCAATTCCCTCCAACATCGGTCTATCAATCACTTCTTCCTAAAAAAGACCCTTGTAGAAAGCTGTAATCTCGTCAGTAATCCTACCCACATTAGTCACACGCTCACCATCATCAGTCTCCAACTCCCGAACAAAACTCCTCCTCCGCCTCCCATTAACCACTTTAAAGAATAACCTAGAACTCGCATCCCCCTCCTTCGCCCATCTCCCCTTTATCTTCTGACGCTGACTCTGCCTTTCCCTTAGCAAAACCTCCTCTAGACTATTTTTCAAATCAACACTCTTCCTCAGCAACCCCTCATCATGGCCCTCCTCACTCAAAGTCCGATCTGTCACCAAAATCTCCTTAAGGATCTCCCCCTTTCGCACCCGCACATCTCCAAAAGTCTCCTTATTCCAAACCTTCAAACGTTCCTTAACAAACCTCAACCTCCTCATGAAACAGTACCCCCTCCAGCCCTCAACCTCACACTCCGCCCACCAATCTCGAACCTTAACCCCAAACTCCACGTGGGAGCACCACATATTCTCAAAGCGGAAAGAGGTCGGGCCCCACTGAATGGGAGCAGAATGTAAGACAAGGGGAAAATGATCAGAACACGAACGGGGTAGGATCTCCTGTACCAAAGATGGAAACTCATCCTCAAAAGCATTCGTAACAAGGAACCTATCAATCTGAGAGGCTACGTCCCGTCTCCCGCTCACACCCCAAGTAAACTGAGCATTATCTAGAGGCAAATCGCGAAGGGCGGACTCCCTAATAAAGGAATCAAACTCAATCAGACCCCCAGTCAACCCCCTACCAAGCCGTTCCCCCGCGTGACGGATCACATTAAAGTCACCCCCAATAACCCATCTAGGAAAACAGAGACCAGCAAGGGCCGCCAACTCCTCCCAAAATGACTCACGGTCAGCAACCCCACACGGGCAATACACAGAAGACACCCACCAATCACCCCTCCCACAAACACTCAACAGAACCGACACAGTAAAATGCCCAAAATGAGACTCAACTCGAGACGCAAAACGGGTATCCAAAGCAATAAGAATCCCCCCCGACGCTCCTACAGAAGGCAAACAAACCCAATCTTTAGACCCTGCCTCCCAAAGACTTCGAACAAAAAAAGAATCCACTCCCTCAACCTTCGTCTCCTGAAACATCACCACATCCGGAGACGCCCGGCTGACAACTTCCTGCACTAGCCTACGTTTCTCTACCATCCCCAAACCATTGACATTCCAACTCAAAATCTTCATCTAAAACCACCGATACCCCTAGACCTACGACTCCCCCCTTCCCCATAGTTAAGGGTCGTCGCAAGACCCCGAAGCTCCCTAATGCCAACCCTGTTTCTCCGAGAGGGAGGTCCCCCCGAAGACACCTGAACATTAGCTACCTGACCTGAAGTACCAACAACCCGAAAATCCAGATCACGAAGAAGAGACTGAGGGTCTCGGTCGTCCCTCTCACCCGCCAATGGTGGAATGGTCATAACCGTCCCCCCAGCCTCTGACTCCCCATGGCACACCGGAGCAACAGAAACTTCCGGCGCTATCTCCAGATTTGGCGTTATGCCCTGCCCAACAACCCCATCTCCACCGCTTGCACCTGAAAAAACATTAGCAGATAACATCTGGTCAGCAATAGAACAAGCAGGTGCTTTTTGGGGGGTAGCAACAAAAAGAGCATAAAAGGGTAAAGGGGAAAAGGAAGTAGAAGGGTCCTCTTGGGCGCGCGTCCTGGTATCCTCAGCACAAGGCAAAGGAACATTGTGAATGGGCCCCGGGATCTGCTGCGTCGTCACACCCCGAACCATCTCAGTATTAAACAAATTCACCTCCTCTATCTCCTCCACCTCCTTGTCATCAAATTCCCTAAGACTCTCCAAAAGCAAATCCTCATCACCATCAAGAGAGCTAAGGAGATCATCCTCATCAACATCACATCCCGACCCTCACAAAAGAGAGCCCTGAGTAACATGATCAACACGAAGATCTCTCCTCAAACGCGCCTCTGCCTCTAAAACAGGACCATCCCGCTGAGCTGCCCATTGAGCTCGTGCTCCCACCGCTGCCAGCCAAGACCCAACTAGACACAATTCTTTCAAAAAACCCCCCCTGTGAGGACGGTGAAGGCACAACAGGATGTTGCACCTCCTGCCCAACACCTCCCGACAAAGTTTCAGCCTCCCTTGTCACAACCAAGCCGTCCCCCACAACGCCCCCTACGTCACCAGTCATCACAGACCGACTAACTGGTCCATAAACAGAGCCTTCTGTCGCCGGCAGACCCTCACGCTCACCCCCTGCCCTCCCACTCACTACACCCACTCCAGTTTCACCAGGGGGATCACCGCCACCCCCAACTCCAGCTCGGCAACCACTGGCCAGAACCTGCGGGCCCAGATTTGAGTGTCCCGGAGCTGCCGTAGCATCTCCAGTTCGAATCGTAGAAGAGCGTTGATTCAGTCGCCGCTGTGCCCAGTCAACCCGAGCCCCTGAACCGCCGGCACTGTCCGTCGCCAACGAAGTATCTCGCCGGTCAATCGCAAGCTCCGGCGAATCTGTCGCGGTCTCCGGTGGGTTCGCCAGCTGCCCCACGGTGCCAGAACCGGAAGCCGAAGCTCCCGACCCACTATCCTTGCTTCGCCGGACCCATTCGAACCTTCCACGTGGGTCGCCGGAAAATTCCGCCACCTGGGGAGTCCTTCGCCGCCCTGAGTACACCTGCGGTGGTGGTCCCCGGCCCCCGTGACTCACCGTGGCAAAGGCAACTGGCCTGTCGCGACCATCGAGCACCCTAGAATTAATAGCTGGGGCTCGATCTGTCCTGGGCCCACCTCCCAGACGTAGAAAGGCTGAGGTACTCGGCCCTGAAGTTGGCCCAATACCTCGAGCTCGAGAACCCGCATGCTCAACATTAGTGGGCTGCTCTATATCAACCTGCTGGGCCCCCTTAGGCATTCTAAAACTTGTGGGCCTAAAAGTCGACTGAGAATTAAACCTCCTCCCATAGGCCTGTTGACTCCCAAAAGAATGAGAAGGACCTGGCCCAAGTCTAGAAAAACTGAAGCCCCTCCTAAATTTGAAAAACCACGTGTATTTAAATCTTTCCCATTATTTCGGCTACGACCCAGCTTACTCCAGCGAAAATCACGCCCAACAAACTCGCACCTGCCAAAATTAGCTAAACCGTTACCAGTTCCCTCACACAACTCCGGCGCTTTCTCCCTTCTCCGATCACCAGGTAACATCGAACCAGATTTCGACATCGCCGGTGAATCCCCAACCACTCCATTCCAACTGATGTTCGTCGATCCACACTACAAGCAACATGGAATGCGAGGAACGACAAGGTTAACCGAACCCCGACCCCCCTGAGCCCTCTGAACTGCATCCACCATAGCTGCCCAGCTTGCACCTCGTACCCCCTCCGGCACCCGAATTGACACTGGCCGGCGATCATATGGAACCTTTTCGAACAGGAAGAACCGGCCTCCAATGTTCTCCAAAATCTGCAGGACCAGAATATACCCATTGCCCACATGCTTACGTAGCCATTGCTCAGGAGCATCTCCTCTCCACAGTGAGAGCACCGAAGTCATTCACCATTGAAACTCCTCCTTTCTCATAATGATCTCAAACCTGTTACTTCTAGTAAACTCTGTTAAACGAAAATAATGTCCATCAAACTGTAAGGAAAAGGTCTTCCTATCCGCTACAAAACGAAATGCCATGATTAAATCACACCTTTGAAAAGAGAAAGCAAAAAGATTGTAATTTGAAAGTTAACAGGCTCCCAGAGCCCTCTCACCACTGGTGAGAAGGAAGTTCTCCGGTGGCCTACAGCCTAACTCTCATTCTTAATCTCCCCTTTCAGTCTGTTCCTGCTAGACATACTTTTCAGAGGAGAAGAGCTGTCAAGTTTGTTGGCCATGAAAAGCTTGAAAATGCTAGCAACTCTCTTCTGCAATCAAGATTCCATTCCCTATGGTCTAGTGCCTAACAAGGGTGGTGGTGAATTTGCACAACCAGTTTAAATGATTGTGTCAGCTTGGAATGTTAGGGGCTTCAATAAGCCCCATAAGCACTTCGAGGCGCTTCAGTTTGTGAGACGTTATTAGTCAGATGTCTTTGGAATTCTTGAAACCCATGTTAAAGTTACTAGTGTTGACAGAATTATGAGGAAGCTTGGAAGAAGCTGGAAGGGTTGCTACAATTATGACAGACACCACAACAGAAAAATTTGGTTCCTTTGGAACTCTCTGACTGTTGATGTTACTTTGGTTGACCACAGTGACCAAGCTATTCCCAGTGATGTCCTTGACAAGGCATGTGGTTCTCACTACTATATTTGCATGGTGTATGCAAGTAGTAGTGTACTTGAGAGAGGGGATTTATGGAATGGCCTGAGTAGATGGAACAATGGCATTCATGACCCCTTTCTCATCCTTGGGGACTATAATTTGACTGTTACTGTTGATGAAAGGTTAAGTGCTGCTGATCCTAATCTCCATGACAGGGTGGGATTCTCTGATTGCTTGTCTTCAAATGGCCTCGTGGATTTGTCAGCTACTGGTTTGTGTTACACATGGTGTAACAAGCAGGATCTCAAACCAGTGTTTTCGCAAAACTTGATAGGGTTATGTGCAACACCCAATGGTTACTTCAAGATATTGGTGCTAGTGTTGAATTCTTAGCCCCACCCTTTTCGAAGTTTGGTTAAAATTGGGATATCTCCTCCTGTGAAAAAGCAATTTAAATTTTGAAGTTCTGGACACGTGATGATAAATTCCTTCCTCTTGTGAAGGAAGTTTGGGAATTTCCTGTACGAGGCTGCTTGATGTACCAGATAGTTGAAAAGTTAAAAATACTGAGGAAGAAGCTTAGAGCGTTTTACAGCATGAACTATAGTAATGTTGGGGAAAGAGTTCAGAAATGCCAGCAGGAGTTGTTTGATTGCCAGAAAGTTCTCCATTCTAACCCCTTCAATTCCTCATCGCAACAGAGGAGGATCTGACTGAAATATGTAAAAATGAAAAAAGCTGAGCTCTGTTCTATCTACCAGCGAGGAAAAGTTGTTGATATTAAGATGGATGATGAATGCAGCCAGTACTCATGCTAAGCTTAAAGAGAGATCTGCTCATGCAAGAATTGGGGCCATATCTCTGATATGAATGGCTGTCTCCAGACCACTGATGAGTGATGAGGGGATATCCAAGGCCTTCCTTGAGTTCTACCAGAACCTGCTTGGTACTGAGGGTGTGACTACCCCCTTTAATCCTAGCCACTTGTCACCAGGTAATGTGCTTGCTGCTGATATGTGCTAAGATCTCACTCGAGTTGTCACTGGTGATGAAATAAAAAAATGTGATATTCAGTTTTCCGGACAAGAAGGCCCCCGCCATGGTTCGAAAACTCGGCCGATACATCCCGTATCGGCCGTATCGTAACGCTCTCACAGACTGTCGAGACGAGATTTCCCGTTTTGTAACGGGAGTTTCTAATTTCACGAGATCTCGGCCGATACGTCCGAGACAAGCTGCGATTTTGCCGTTACAAGATTTTTCAAGAGCCTGGCCTATTATTGTCAACGATCTCTGTCATGCCATCTCGGGTTTTTTCAGTAAGGGTAAACTCCTCAAGCAACTGAACTCCATACTAGTCCACAGTGATTTCCTTGATTCCTAAGTGTGAGATACCTGCTGGGGTTGGGGATGTTAGACCGATTTCATACTGCAATGTGTTATACAAGGTTATCACAAATTTTTGATTAAAGGCTGAGAACTGTCACATCTTGTGGGCTCTGGGCATGCTTTTGTGCAGCAAAGGAATATTAATGAAAATATTTTCATGGCGCATGAACTAGTCAAACATTATGAAAGGAATGGAATATCGCCATGGGCGATGATGACAGTCGACATTCGCAAAGCCTATGACACTTTGAGCTGGATTTTTCTTCAATATGCTCTTGGTTACTTTTGTTTTCAAGCCAACTCACCCATTGGTATGTTTCCTCTACGAAGTTCACCATCAACTTCCAAGGCTCCTTGATTGGATCTTTTCCTCGAAAAAAGGGCTTTCGCCAGGGTGACCCCATCTCACTCTGTTTGTTTGTGTTATGCATGGAGATATGCTCCAGAATGCTGAGATTTGCTGCTCAGACCCCAAGTTTCAGCTACCACCCCAGGCGTGTGAGATCCCAGCTTAATCACATCATCTTTGTCGATGATTTATTGATCTTCAGTAGAGTTGACAAGCCCGCTATTGAATGTATGGTGAGTTGCATTAACTCCTTTGCTAATATGTCCCACTGTGCTTAGAGCCTTAGAATGAGCTGTTTAACATCATCTCTCACTCCATCTATTTTGGTGGTGTGAGAGATGATGTCAAACAGCTCATTCTAAGCACAACCGGCTTCTCTGAGGGAACCTTCCCTTTCATGTACCTTGGCATTCCTGTGTACTAAACAGCTGTCTGTTGCTCTCTGTCAGATACTGGTGGATAAAATCTCCGTGAAACTGAAGAACTAGGCGAATAGGTTTCTAAGCTTCAGCCCATCTCCTGAATTCAATTATTTTTGGAATAGAGTCATTCTAGTGTTCTGCCTGCTGCTCCCCAAAAACAGTGATTGAGAAAATTGATTTGATGTGTAAACAATTCTTCTGGGGTGGAAGATGGTTTTCATGAAATGGGACAGTCTGCAAGCCATGTATATTTTCATAGAGCAATGATGGTTGTTTAACAGTGATTGAGAAAATGGTTTTGATGTGTGTTGGAGCAATGATGGCTGTTTAACGCGATTCACCTTGAGTTTAACAAAAATGGGCATTTTCTTCAACAACAAAAAAAGCAATCTTTATGGTGAAATTATATGATCAAATGAATGTAAGAAATATAAATCGTACGTCGGCCATGTAAAAAACTCACAATGTTAAAATTCAAAAACACGTAGAAAATTTGAAAACACAAGCCCTCGTATAAAATACTTTGCGATTAAAATGAAAATAAATTAGGTGTCTTTAACCCTAATAGAAACAAGATTCTATCTGAATGACATACTTTCGACCCAACTTGTAGACGACCAGATTCAAATCTAACCTGATTGATCAATTTGCTTGGTCCGTCTATGTCATTGTATTTTGCTTATTATATTGGCTTATTAAGGTCTACTATTTTAGATTGTTATTATCGTATTAACTCCCATGAATTACGAATAAAATTCAGCTCAATCATTTATAAAAAGAAAAAAAGGTAATAAGTTAATTAAAAAACAATTACAAATTGGAGTCGAGTGAACTGAATTGTATTGAACTGAATTGAATTAGAGTCAATTGAACCGAACTAAAATTGACTTAGGCTGTGTTTAATTCACCTTAATTTTACTTAAATTCAGTTCAGTTCAGTTCAGTTCAGTTCAGTCAAGTTCAGTTTAGTTTATCCCTAACTTTATCACTCATATAATTTTTTATTCCGAAATAATTTCATGATGATAATACTATTATCGGAAAGATCTTAAAGCATTCTTTCAAATGAGTCCAATATTGACTATGTTTGGACAAATTTTAAATGGTTAACGGTCAAGTTTAAAAAATCAATTCAGTTCAGTTTAGTTTATTTCAGTTCAATTCAGTTCAGATTAGTTTTATCCATATGAATCAAACGGAGCCTTAGAGTCAATTAAATCGAACTGAATGGAATTGAATTGGACTGAATTGGAGCCAACTGAACGGAAGAGAACTGAATTGAATTGAATTGAACTGAACTAAATTGAATTGGAGTATAGTAAACTTAGGAAGGGAAAAAAAAAAAACAACTTTGGTAATTTATGACATGCGATGCCAAAAATTCTAGAGTAGCCCAGAGAGAAGCCAAGTAAACTATATGATCCCAAACATTATCAATAGTCTTCTTAGTCTAGGAAAAAACCCTGGAGTTTCTCTCCAACCAGATGCACCAAAGTAATGCATAGCAACAGAATACCTACTTGTACTTTGAAGAAAACCAGAAATATACAGAAAAATTAGAAACAATACAAAAAATTACAAAAAGAAAAATGTATTAAGAACAAGTATTTCCTTTGGCACTACGTGCTACATTCGTTCATTACTTGTAAGCTAGTGAACAAGACGATAGCTCCAATTTGCAATGTACTTGAGCAAAATTGTTTTGCAAGTTTCTAAGGATTACTTCTGTGCTGGTTATGGTAACTGCATGAACTCTTAGGGTTTGCCTTACTATATGTGGGATCACTATTATCTCAAATTTGTGCACGTATTAGACAAAGTTGCTCTGCTCCTACTTGGCTAATGAAATTTGTTAAACATATGCGTTGTTATTATTAGTCTATCTGGTTTACTTCGTCTCATTCAACTTTACTAAGGGGAAAATTCAAATGGTACTATAGCTTCCTTATTATGCCATGCGGGAATAGTATGGAAAAAAGAACATGGATGTATCTGTACCAAAGACAATCATCTGGACTCGGAGTTGGCTAGGATTTATGGTGTATTGAGCTTTAAAAAAAATAACTATTAAGTGCCCGCTTCTTCTTCTTCTTCTTCTTTTTTGATCACTTCTTCTTCTTGTTCTTCTGATTCTTAGTTATGGTGTTATGGTCTTCAATTACTGGTTTCTGGTGGGGATTGATCAAGTCTTCCAAGAGGCTACAAGCTATTGAAAGCTTTTTTCGTGGCCTTCAATCTTCACATTTAAAGTAAATTTCGAACTACATACATGGACACACCTTTAAAGTTGAACTTTATGAGTCTTAGGGTTTAGGGTTTGGGATTCTTGAATGTTTGCCATGAACCCAACTGCATGTTTGCTTCTTTTTCTATAGCACCGTCCCAGTTCGCTACTCACTTGCTGGTTCTCTCTCAGGCTATTTTGTTTCTTACTCGTCGTCGCGAACTTTAACCTTCGATTACTCAGTCCATGGTCATTTTCCTCTTTGTTTCTTTCTCACTCATATTTTGGAGTTCATCTCCAATTTGTTTCATGGTTGATGTTGTAACCTTATGTTAGGATTAAACTGCGTTTCATTTCATGGTTGGATTTGACTTTCTTCGGCTCTATGTACATATCATGAAATGTGATGATGTGACTTATATAGCTTTGAATTGCTGAATTTAGTGTTCATATTGTCAATTATTCATCTGTTGAATTTAGTGCTCTTATTGTCAAATACCCATCTGTTGAATATAGTGCCCAGATTTTTCAATTATTCATCTGCTGACTTTATTGCTCAGATTGTCAATTATTCTTCGATATGGTTGAGTAATTGTGTGATGTTGATATATGTAGGGTTTCAAACATAGAGGGAATAATGATAAAGAGCGAATGTTGTAGCCGGCAACTGCACGACAGGATGAGGACGTCAAGCCGTCAATAGGCAAAAGAATTTAGGTAATTCAATTTATATTGCTAATTTTTATTTTCTGGAGTTAAAGAAATTCAGATGGGGCGGAGGAAGGAGGGCAAGTTGTTGTGGCGATGCTTGTGTATGCCTATATTTTTGTGTCTATGGTTAGAGAGGAATGCAAGGGCCTTTAAAGGTGTTGGTAAGCCGTCTGATTTTATTTGAGATTGTGTGGTGTACTTGGCTTTTCTCTGGGCCAAAGCGGCTGGGGCCTTGGGGCTTTTGGAGAAGTGACTGGTACAAATTTATAGCACGAGTGATTTGATTTCTAGTTAGGTTTTTTCTTTTTACTTTGAGGACTCCTTGTCCTCTAATTTTGTTACTTTTACACTTCGTTCAAGTAATAAAACTTTTTCTTATCTAATTTTTTTCTTTATGCTTTACCGTGTAGGTTATTCAATCTCTGATTGTTTTTAGTAGCATTTTAGTAATTATAGGACTATTTGAGCCTAGAGGCCCTAGACTAGTGATTGGGCACCTGCATATTCTCACACGCCCACCTCACAGCTGCTGGAGCCCTTGACCGATTAAACCTACTCGGCCTGAGAATATTTGGGAGAAATGATTGGGGGGCTTGCTAAATAGGCCTCTAACTTGCTTGCCCATGAACTTGATGCAGGAGAAACTTGAGGAAAACAACCTAAAAGTAGAATATGGGCCCGGTCCAATAACAAAGCCCATGAACTTGATGATGATGACTTTACCTAATGCTCCTACTCTGCTTACCAGTTACCACTATAAGACCCCGTCAGAGGAAGGTAAAACACAACTACAGTCTAGTCTCTCACTACCTCTTCACTCTACTATCTTGAACACACCACCCACAAGATATCAAACTTGACGATCGGGGTTGGGGGTGGGGGGAGACCTTATCCACCCTTAGTGGTAGTTCGGCCTGTCTTGCCAATTGCCCTGCCGAGTCCCAGTTCGTATGATGCACTAGCTCTATTCCCTTAACACATGCCCCCAATCGACTAAGTAGTGCTTATATATATTTAGTAGAAATTTGAGTACTAAGAATTATAATTCAGTAGAAATTTGAATATCAAAATTTAGTTCAAATTTGAGCATTGTGTATGGTGTGATTTTCTAGTTTGACTATGAAAATTTGTCACTTGTGTCTTGTTAATCCAAATTATGATCTTACAAGCTACAATGAAGTCCAACTTAAGAATTATTATCTCGAGTTCAGTGTATGGTATGAATTTTTTTCTGGTGTCACTGGTGTTAACTTCTACTCTCCTACTTAAACCCAGTTGTGTCTCCTGCATTAGATCCAAAGCACATCCTGAATCACTGTTATCCTTAAGTTACAGACTTACAGCTGTATAATAACTGATACAATAGCAGAAGCACATCCTGCATTCGATCAACATGTTTTCCTCAAGTTTCTCCTGCATAAATTAAAGTACATCCTTGGTGCTTTATAGGGTTTATAGATTCTAGGGAAGTTGTCCATTTGGCAGGAAAGCTGACTTCATTTTCAGTTTTCTTGTTTGTTCCCTCCAGTTATGTGATAATTTGGTACTTTGTGATAGGGGAGTTGGCAGATGGTTTGTGAAGCATATGCAAGTATTTATCAGTAGGGATTGGGGTGCTTCAAAAGGTGAGGCTTGGAATGCTTTACATTCATTGAGATTTAACCTACTATGGTAGAGTTCTGCAAAATCATTTTGTTATCATCCATTATCTGGAATGATTTTGTTATGATCCATGAAATGGAATGCTTTCTCATTTCCATAGTCCATTTATTAACGTCTTATTTTATTCAGGACTTCTGCATAAAAAAATTCAGAATGTTAGCATCATTACTAAAAACTCCTATGTCTACGCTCCCTCTTTTTTTCTGGAAGATTTCTGGTTGTCTAATATTCTTTTAATCCTGGTCATTTGGGGGTTTTTTGGATAGAGTTTTAGATCCCAAGGGGTTTGGGGGTCGTTGGTGTAGTTGGATTAGAGGGTGCATGTCTAACACGAGTTTTTCTGTTTTGGTTAATGGTGCTGCCTGGTTTACTTCCTCGCGGGGTTTTCGGCAAGGTGATCCTCTTTTTCCTTTTCTCTCACTCTGGTTGTCGATGTCCTTGGCAGGATGTTGGATAGGGGTGTGGAGCGTGGTCTTGTTGGGGGTTTTGGGGTGGGGAGTGAGGGGGTAGTGGTTTCCCACCTGCAGTTTGCTGATGATACAATTCTTTTCCTCTCAGATGAGATAGAGGGTTTTAACTGAGTGCTCACTTTGTTACAAATCTTCGAGGTTATCTTTGGGATGAAGGTTAATTTGGCTAAGTGGAGTATGTCCGGGGTTAACTTAGAGGATATTGTGTTGGGGGTCTATGGCTAATTTGGTGGTTGTTAGGTGCAGCAATGGTCCCTTACTTACCTAGGGGTGCCCCTTGGGGGTAATCGCCGTACTGCTTCCTTCTGGGAGCCAGTTGTGTCGAGAGTGTCTATGCATTTAGATGGGTGGAAGGGGGTGTATTTCTCTTTGGGAGGGAGGATTACCGTCTTACAGTCATGTCTAGCTAGTATCCCCCTTTATTATCTTTCCCTTTTCAAAAACCCTGTTAGTGTGGCCCGTAGGATTGAGAGACTGATGAGGGAACTTTTGTATTCAGGGGCTAAGGGGAATAGGAAGGAGCATCTTGTTAATTGGGAGTTTAGGACTTGGTTTGCAGATCTAGGGGGGGGGGGGGGTTGGGGCTTAGTCGGTTGGTGTCCAAAAACATCTCTTTGGTACTTAAGTGGTTGTGGCGTTTTCTCTTGGAGCCCGATTCCCTATGGCACCGAGTTATCAGAAGCAAGTACGGTCTGCACCATAATGGATGGGGACGCTCTTGTCGGCTCTACTGTCTCCCATGCTTGCCCTTGGAAGTTCGTCACTCTTCCTTCCTTTGGTCAGGCTCAAAGTGGGTAATGGTAATCGGGTTCGGTTCTGGGAGGATGTGTGGAGGGGGGATCCCCCTTTCTGCACCACATATCCGGGTTTGTCGTTTGTCCACTCTTCATAATGCCCCGATTTCCGCTTTCTATTAAGGATTCGGTGGCTCATGGGATCTTCACCTGCGGAGATCTCCCCATGATAGGGATATGGAGGAGCTTACCTCCCTTCTTAGTGTTCTTAACACCATTCTTCTCGTCCCTAGTGATGATTCGCGGGTTTGGGTGGGAGACTGTTCTGGCGTCTTTTCATGCAAATCCTTCCCTCATAATCTTGGGCTCCCTTCTCAATATTCCCTTTTCCCCTTAGCGAATTATATTTGGAAGTCTAAGGTCCCCTTGAAGGTACCAGGTACGTACTTTCGTTTGTACACCAGTGTTGGGAAAACTGAACACACATGAGCTGTTACAGTGGAGGAGGCCTGGTGAATTGGCATATGTTCGAGATGTCTTCTTCCTCTTCTTACTTTTTTTTTTTTTTTTTTTTTTTTTTTTTTTTTTTTGTGTGTGTGTGTGTGTGTGTGTGTGTGCATAATATGGTAAACGTTACCTTGTTTGTATGAACATGCTTGGTGAACAACTGGTTGTAATGTACTTTCTGGTCGTCATTTAGTACTGGATTATAATAGTGTATTATTCTTTGTTACAATAAGCCTTCATAACGTACTCTTTTTACCTTCAAATAATAGCTGCAAGAGTTTATTTTACCTACAAGAGGTTCATTTTCTGATGTGTGGTGTTACTTGAATGCAATTTTGTTACTGGAATCTGCGCTGGTGGTCTTCTGGTCCACCTGCTTGTACTAATTTCTTGTTATTTGAAATTTCTTTTCTTTTCTGTTTAAAATCTTGCCCGTACAGAGCAGGTTTTCACAGATGTGATAGCAGGCTTTAGTTATATGCACCCAATCAACACATAAGATGTTGTGCTCTTGCACAGCAAATTTATACAGATGTGCTTGAAAGCCCTTTGATATGTTGCACCTGAGGCTCTTTTGATGCATTATGGCAATGAAGCATGTATGGAGTGCAGTAGTTATTATGTGCATCTTGCTCAGTGGTGCACCATCGTTTTTGGACAGGCATAAAAGCTTCTACTGCAGGGATGAAGCTTATTATTTGTTATTTGTTGTTTCTTAGAAACATAGCGAGGCATATTTGATGCAGTTTTAAAGGCTCATATTAACTTTAATCTGATGATCGGTACGTAATATCTGACCGTCTGATAAAAAGATGTTCTGTTCACAACCTTCAGAATGGTTGACGATTTGACGGCTTATTAAGTCTTATGTGACTTTGTTAACTGATCATTGTTGGCTTTAGCCTTTAGCTACTGTTCTCTTGAGGACATTCATTTATAAAAACTGCTGTTACTGTCGGTTCCACAGGCTTATAAGCATCAACAGAATTATCCGCGTGATAAATAATTAAGAAATTCAAGAAACAGTCCAAACTGCAGTTTGTCTACTTCTCATGGACTTATTCTTTGTGATTGAGACATTCTCTCTGAATCTAGTCGATTTATCCCAAGGAAGAGCAAAAAAAAAAGTTGATTTATCCTAGGATATTTGTTCTGCATTTTCCATTTCTCGTCTTCTTATGAAGGATGTCTTGAGCATCATATTCCATGTGAAGAGACCACCAATCAGTTCGTTCGCTTGCAAAAATTGTTTACGTATTGTTAGTTTTTGAAGCCTATTAGCTTAAATGGTAGATCAATTGTGTTATTACACAAGACGTGGGTTCAAATCCCACATAGGCTGAGAATTAATAGAGATCTAGTGTTTTGTTGCTAGGCAAAAAAAAAAAAGTGTCGGTCTGCCTATAGTCTGACAATACGCGTCTTTTCCCTGTCAGAATGCCTCTTTTTGTGTCAGTTTTCGACCTGACGTATATACCATGTGACTATATTTTCCCCTGCATATACATCTGTTTAGAACGATGCATTCCTGTAAGGTTTTTACTTTTTACCCGGATAGGAGTGGAGTTGGGACTGTACATAAAATTTTGAATCTCACTCCTCCTTAATCATGGTAACTTTAGGTACCTGTCTTTTTTTGTCCGTCAGAAGAACCACTTCATCCACTAATCTCAAACAGAACCAAAATTTACGATTACTAATACCAATAGCGGCTCTGACTAACTTACTAGCCACACCACTTGCTTCTCTTCAGATAGTAATAAGAAGGTAAGGTACTATACGAGTTAATACAATAGTCAACAATTACATCAAATTCAGCTAGCAAGTGAGAAGGGGTATGCATAGAGCAGAAAAGCTTTAGGCAATCAGACTCAACAGGTATAGAGCTGATGTTCTGATTTGTAGTTAGCCACTGAAGGTTGGTTACAGCACCATAGCCTCACCAATGTCAGCTTCAGAGTAGCTGTGGAAAGCCCGAGCAGCTTCCATATGGTCGGGGAACAACGAACCCAGCTCTTGAAAACCTCTGACGGGCAAAACGAGCATGCATTTTCAGAATCTTGAACGGAATTTCAGTTTTCTGCATATTGTTCCCCAGCCACCTTTCTATTTGTTGGACAGAACAGAAGGTTATATGACAAGTACTTAACATCAAAGAAGAAAAGGAGGTTTAGTAACACATTGATTATCTGATTATAATATATAGCTGAAACTTTACATGGTAATGCTGTTATAGCACTGCTGAAAATGGTTGCCATGGGAAATTACAAGGATATGACAGTAATATAAAACCAGATACAAATGTTACTAGCAAAAAGCAGTAAATTTTTTAAGTTCTGAATATTATCTGCTTTATAAATGTTACCTTCACTTGGTTTTAGTCTGATGAGTGTGCTTGAAAGTATATGTTAAAACCAAGCTTCCATCCTTTTTTTTCAACAAAACTTAGAGCAAGCACATATATAACAGCCAAATCTTTCCCACCAGCCAACCCTCCATGTTCCGTTTCCCTAACCACGCTCACTTGCTTTTCGTTCCCCTAACCTTCCATGTCTGCTGACAGCGCAGTAGTGAAGGGTTTGTTGTCGCGACACTTGTAATCTGGAATCTAATTCTCATATGCGTGCTGGAATCGCCGGATACATCTCTTACTACGAGATCCAATCCCATGCACAAATTGATCATCAGGTTGCCTGCTTTATGGTAATAGCAAAGTGGAAATATTGATTAGGTTCACCTTCTTCTGAGTTGTTTACTGAGGATGGTTACACATAGTTAAGAAACTCAAATTTCCTCCTCTTAAATACAAGCTCCGTGTTGAATTCAGGTTATTGTTCTTATATAGTGAATCGAACTGTGCTGGAACTTGATTGTCCTGCTGCTATCCTGATATAGTGGAAGTTGATGTGTCCTCCAATTTTCTGTAGACATCAGAAAGTGCAATGGATATTTGCAGTGTGTTGCTGAATGAGGAAGGTTTGATTTCTGGTTGTTGCCGTAATTTTCTATATACTCAGTGTCCTATTTAGCTTCCTCCGCCTGCAATTGCTGCAAACCCAAACATCAACAACGTATAACTACTCACATATGCACACAAGGACAACAACTTCGTAACGAATATATCAAACACACAAGAACGAACAAGATTACAATATGACTAGCCTGATGTTTCCAATACTCGTCTTTCTTGTTTAATTCTAATACCCTTGAATTACTATAATGAGAGAGCCTCAATACCATGAGCCTCAAAATCCTACAAAAGAATGCATGTATTGGTTGGATCCTTTGTCATGTTGGTATCGTTCTCGCCCCCTTGTTTTGAGGTGAGAGTAAAATGGTCCAACATTCAGAAGCTATGGTTATATGAAAAGCAAAGACAGCAGCAACAAATGCAGCAAAGCAGACACACACAATTATTGGACAACAACTTCTTGCTGCAAAACTTCTTCTTTCTTTCTTAACAAATAATACATGTAATGCCACTCAATTTTTTTTTGCTCATTATAATGCCACTCAATTTTACCTGCCGATTTATATGCATAATTTGATAACATCCTGGTCAGGGTACTGTCGATATTTTGGTAATAAGATCTCATACTTCAATCTTCTGGCTTCATTACTCATTATCTGTTAGAACCAGTACTATACCTCATGTTAGTAGCTAAGTATTGTCGACACCAGAAGACGAAAGAGGAGGTTCACTAGCAGCAGCAAATGTCAGATCATGATTCAATTGATTGAAGTATCATGCGAACAACTGGGCAACGCCATAACTCGAGACGCTACAAAATGGCAATCACCTCAAGTTTTTATTTGACAACAGAAACTTTGTAGCCTATCACAACTCACAAGTCCAAAACCCCGCTGTCGATGCAACTACAGAAAGCTGACGAACCTCTTCCAGGTAGGGCAATACAGACGGCTCCACAACTTCATATAAGTCACCGCTAGTAGGCTGATAATACTCTCTCCAGATGAAAAGCAAAGCAAGATTTCATAAGTAAATTACAATGATTCACACAATATCAAAGGTTTTCATCACCAAAGTAAGTAGTTTTGTGTACAAACTTATCAGAACTCCAGATCTCAAACAGAAAAGGAGAAGCACACATACAAGAATTTCTACTGTAAAAGCTCAAAAAATGACTCAAACTATTAAGCACGCTTCTTTGCAATCCGTTCTGGTTCAATGCCCCTTTGCTGGCACCAAGTCCTGTTCTTTGTGGAGTCTCTCATAGATTGGATGCAACTTAGCAGGATCTTCATTTCGAACACAAGATCTCGCATACAGAGCATCAACAGCAGGGGGATTATCTTTGAGAGCAACAGCATTTCTGATGTCCTTTCAGCTAGACATTTCTTTCCCCATACAAGTCACATCCCCTAGGATTGTTACTTAGTGGAATTGATCAAACCAACTAAGCTTCCTCCCTCACAAAGAGCTGTTGCCCCACACAGTACAAATTACACTTTCCCATAGAAAAATATCAGTTCAGAAAATGTGATGATACTCAGTTAAATCAATGTCACATACAGTATAACATATTCAAAAACATCCATAATAGTGCAAGTATAGTTATCCAGGGTTAAATCGAAAGTAACAAGTTAAAATCAAATCGTCAAACACCCATCCATGACCATAAAATCAAAAAAACAAAAAAAAAGCATTAATGACTTAATGAAGAGAAACTCGTCTCTGGACCACGACAACGCTATTCTGATAGCAATACTTTTGGCTTGTCATTGAAGATATAGATTGACATTCATTACAAGACATCTAGGCACTAACTTAAAAAAAGACTAGCAAATTCAGTAGAGAGCAACACTGATTCAGCATCAAGTACTACAATAAGTGGTTTAAAACATTCTAAATTAAACCCTGACAACAAGTACAAGACTAACACTAATGGTTGCCCAAAAACACAGGAGCAAACTGTTGAGTGAAGCCAATGTATAACCAGAGCTGATCATTATCATCAACTCACAGCTGTCCTCTGATGGATCTTCTTTGATGATCATGCCCAAATTATCGAATTGACAAGCCCAACTCTGTTGATTCTTTGTTTGATACAGCATGTTGAAAGCATAAGAGGCTTTGTCTTGGGCTGATATATTGCTACAGGAGCCACCATATAAGGCACTGCAATCAGAGAGTTCGCAAGCATACTCTATGCTTTTAGGCAAAGAGTTTTCAAAACCTTCCCCAGTGTGGTTCAAAACACACCATTTTTTTTCTAGATGCTTCACCCCTTCAACCGGATGTAATTTATGGTTCAGGTTTGATCCCTCTAGGTCAAGCTCATACTTCGGTTGACCATCAAACCGAAAAAGACCCCAATGCCTTTCGAAATTTCCTGGGGAAAGGCTCTTGGCATCCTCATCAACAAGACTGAACATATAGATATTCATTTGTCCCTTTCGAAGAGGAGTACCAAGGCTGTTTGCTTGAAGGAGGAGACCCTGATTGAATTTTTTGGCATTGACAGGGATGGCATACTTGTTGCCATCGGTTGGCCAACCGATTTCCCCTACCATAATCTCCATATTGGAGTACCCCGCCTTGTTTAGAGCCGAAACTAATGTATCGAAGTTAGCTTCGAAAGCATTAGTATAGACTATATCTCCATCATGAAAGTTCGCATTCGAACTATCAAAAAAGGCATATAGGGGAAAATGGTCGTCACTGTAAAGACTTAAGAATGGATATGTATTGACAGTGAATGGGGTTTTGTTATTTTGTAGAAACTGGAGGATTTCAAGGGTCAGATCACGAATATCTGGCCTGAAATCTCCAGCCGAGGGAACAGGGTTTGTATTGGGGGAGAAATGAATATCAGAATTGAAGGGGATTGTAGCCTTGATTTGCTCACCGTAGCCTGCCGTGTTTAGGGCTTCTTGTATGTTTACAAGTGCAGGTAAGGTGTTGTTTAGATATCTTCCAGCATACGATTGGAGAAATGGTTCATTACCTACAGCAACATAACTGCGCCCAAACAAACAAAGCTAGTTTTAAGACTAGTAGCAAGAAATGAATCAGCAACAACAAAAAGTTCAGCAGTAGATATAAGTTGCACTTAAGCATTTTTCTCCGTGTAACATGTTTTGATACTATTACAATGAAGATTTACAAGGAAATAATCTAGAAGAATAAAATACAACTAATGTTCCCAAAGTCTCTGCTCTATTTAAGTGATCCAAGAGGTTTTCATCACTGACTTACTTAATTCAGTCACTTCTGTAGCTCCCTAATTATCTGTGGGACATGCAAATGTTAATTTTCAGCTCTGTTAGTTACCCCTAAGGGACAATAAAAGTGCCCAGAAACCAAAGTGTCATCCCTGATACACCATTTATTACCTGCAGGGCCAAGGTAACCCCCTAACAGACCCATTCAGATTCACATTCAGTAACCTTTTGACAAAAGCCAGGAGCTGTTCACTCAATGTCCATAATGGTCTTATCAAAGCTCAAATATTCGATAGGGCTGAGTATACTCAGTTTCATTTGCCATTGTCATTCACCTCCCTTTTTTTAACAGCAAAAAGAACACTCATTTATATGGTGGCAACTTGCCTAAAATTAACAATCAAGTCCTTATTAACAGCAGGACAGCATGTACAATGCAGGAGAACAAGAAAAGAACAAAAAAATCTTTGGGCAACCCAAAATAAATTCCTTTCTTTAAATCATGAATCATTATAATCTTATATAAATTCCAGGAAAATGAAACAAAAACTTGACAGTTCCAGACACTTATAGCAATGCCCTAATTAAAAGCCCTTGAGAAGCACCCCAAATCAAGATGCTCAATACAAATGGAAAACTGTGCCGGACAGAATTTCGGGCAAATTTTGGCTTTCAGCCTGCAGGTGTGTGTAAGTTGTGTGCTAACATCGATGGTAAAATTGCCGACTTTGCCGACTAGTAAGTATTTTGCTTCTTATGAGCAATGTTTCAACTACAGTAGTCAGATATAACCCCTATAAAACTGTAGGAAGTAACTAATTGACAGGAAAGTCAGCTGACAAAACTGGTTTGATCTAGATGTTTAAGTGATCTTAAACAAATTCCAGAAAAAAAGGATGTAAATCCAAAAACAAGTTCCATAATTAAGGGAAGGAAGAGAGAAAGAGTGTACCTTTTCGCTCAGTCGCTCGTGTGTCGCAGGCAGCAGAGAAGACGGCGGGGGTGGATGACGGAGTAGACGGTGGTGGTGGTGTTCTGGTGGTCTAACGGTCTCAGTAGGAGAACAATGTTGAGGCCTGAGAGTAAAGAGTGAAAATGAGATGAAACTTGGTTTTGCAAAGCTGGTTTTGCTTTTCCATGCATTGCTCTGTTTGGCATGGAGGAAGAAATAAAGCTGATTGTCTAAACAGGGTAACTGTATAATGTTTTATGACTCCTTTGAAAAGGATGACTTCTCTACTAAACTTACAATCCCATGTATACTTCACACCGCTAAATGAACTCCTGAACTTTGTGTTTTTTTCTTTTTCTTTTTTTTTTTTTTTTTTTGAGAGGAACTTATGAACTTAGGTTATAAACGTGATATAGCATGTCATAAATTACCAATGTTGTTGTCACCAAAAAAAAATTACCAAAGTTGTTATAACCAAAAAAAAAAACAATTACCAAAGTTGTTTTTTTTCCTAAGGAGAAAGGTACATCTGCACATTGTTTAGAAATCATTTTTCACACAAACCAATAAAAAAGCATATAAATTATAAATTATTTATTTTTTATTTGAAAACTAACAAGTCAAAATGAGTTAGCTAGCACTGGTTTTAAATTTCAAAATTTTGTTAACATTTTCCGTTGTCTGGTTACAATGGAAAATAATTTTCCTAAAAAACTATTTTTTTCTAAAAGATAAAATCTACTAACATTGTTGCATAGATCTCGGAAATCTAGGTGGATTCAAATAAAAATTTACCTCAAACGCAATCGGAGTCAAAAATTATACTTATTTGAAGAATAAAATACAATATTGAGAAAGTGGCCTGAAAGTTCGGCCCGGGGACCAATCCACCCGGGTGCGGGTTTGATTTTATGGTCCCGAAGTCCCAACAACCAAACTCGGTCATCAGGTCTACTATTAATGCTCCGGGTATACAGTGTCCCACCAACTGAAAACCGTTTTCCCTTCTTTTTGAAGGGAAAACATTTACACCTATATGAGTGAAAATGACTTTCCCCCTGAAAATCATTTTCCTTTTCATTGTTAACCAAACAACGAAAAAATGGGAAAACTGTTTTCTAGAAAAACTGTTTCACCCCAACCAAACGGAGCCAAAATGGTTAGATCTATGTTACTTATATTGTTTTTATTGCTAACCGTAAACACCCAAATCAACTAACGGAACTGCTTAACGTAAATCGTAAATTAGTCAACGGAATTTTTTTTGTCACAATAGTTCCCAAAGTACCATTTTTATTTGTAAACCACATTTCTCCTTACTCTCTTTCCTCTGAAATCTCCCTTTTTATATTTCTTTTATACCTTGAAAACAATCCTAAATTCTAATCAATATGTGTGATTCTTTTTGCTCAAACAAAATTTGATGAAATTAATGATGAATATGAAATATGATATTCAAACTAACAAAAATATTAGAAAAAAAAATTAAAAAGAAAATCAAAAGATGAGAAAACAAAACCCCAGCCCCCAACCACCCCACGACATTCAAACCCACATCCCCAGATCACCACATTTAGGCGCCCACCACCACCCACCCGCTCAGACCAGCGGCCCCCGCCCAGTCAGCCCGACCCTGAGCCCCAAGTCAGCTCCTCGCACCCGTCAGCCCTACTCCCCACCCACATCGTCTCGTCACTATTGACCACCCACCCACACGCCGTCATCCCGACTCCACCCCATCCCCACCCTTTGTCAGCCACCCCGTGCGTCAAGCCCCCACTGCCGAACTCCCCCTCCTCGCGTTGCCCTCCAACCCCATACACCGGCGGTACTTTCTCTAACCTCTACGCTGCGCTTTCTCTCTCCTCTTGCCTCTTTAGCCACCCCTACGATCTCTCTCCTCCTACATCCTCAGCAACCAACCTTACCACCACACCTCAGTGGCTGCCATTCCAGTTCCAAGTCAAGCGAGATAGGTGAGGTTGAGGGAGATGAACTGATAGAGAGAGGAAGGGGGTAAGTGGAATAGGGTTGAGAAAATTGTGAAGGGCATTATGGGAAAAAAGATTTACGTTGAGTAATTTGCGATTTACGTTAAGCAATCCCCACTACTAAACGCAAATCATGTTTCCCAAATTACTCCTCACATAACACAACCCTACTCCCTCCCATTCCCCTCTATCCCTCTCTATCTCACGATATAGTGAAGCATCATCCCACATCATCTCGCCGCCGTTGGAATCAGCCTTAAAAACCAGACGACTGGCTAACGACAAGAAGATGGTGGCCGATTGTGGTCGTTCTTCTAGCCAGGGAATGCTCAAGACGATTTCTCAACGGTTATCGTCACCATCATGGTTTCATAGTTAATGAATTTTTGTCCTTCTTATGATTGATGAATTGTGATTGCAAATATTTTCAGAGGGTACTGAGCAAAAAATACGATGAGTGGCAAATTACCAGATTGATTTGAACACTTTGCCAAATTTTAGTAATTGCCAATCCCCATTCAAAGCATTGTCCGCGGTAAATTACGATGAACATATGCAATAGTACAAGACACAATAGTGAAATCACAAAGGTAAAAGAATAAGGGTCGAGGGTAGGGGTGCAAACGAGCCGATGTACTCGCGAGCAGCTCGTGAACATACTCGGTCAAAGCTCGGTTAAAGCTCGTTCAATAATAAACGAGCCGAGCACCAATTCAAGGCTCGTTTATTAAACGAGCCGAGCACGAGCACCCCTCAACTCGGCTCGTTTAGTATTTTCAAGGGTGATATTGCCTTTAAAATTAGTGTACTCGCGAGCAACTCGTGAACGGCTCGGTCAAAACTCGATCAAAGTTCGTTTAAAACTCGCTCGATAAGAAATGAGCCGAGCACGAGCACCACTATGATGCTCGTTTAATAAACGAGCCGAGCATGAACACAGAGAAACTCGGCTTGACTCGGCTCGTTTACACCCCTTGTCGAGGGTTGGGTAAAATTTAAAAAGAGTATTTTTGAAAATATTATGTCAAAAATATTTGTGTTTGGTAATTTAACATTTACATTAAGCAATTCCTTTTTTTTTTTTGTATCATAGGTTACTTATATTATTAGGACTTCAATATGCATTAGAAGTCTTATTATTATTATTATTATTATTATTATTATTATTATTATTATTATTATTATTATTATTATTATTATTATTATTATTATTATTATTATTGAGGTGTTAGAATTCCTTATTTAATGTCACCGAATGAAATAAGGCACTTACTTTAAACTGAAACCCTTATAAAATTTAAATGCGAGTAGATAGATTATTATATGACACTTCATTATTATGCAACTATGTATATTGTATGATACCTCAAATAGCATATACATAGAGTTGTTAGAAGCTAATTTGACCCGACAGGTTTTTTGTGGGTCCTGAGTCCTGACTCAATTTCTTAACTTGAATCCGTTTAAAACTCGGAAAAAGTAATCTAAAAATATGTTTGGCCCAACTCGAATCGATAAAACTGACTCGTAACTCATTGGATCGATTCGTTCGACATATCTACATATACACGATAAATTGATGATACATCACATTGTATACCGTGGTGATTGTTATATGTATCATTTGCTAAGAGAGTTGTTAGCACATATTGATAACAAAGCAATAGTCACTACTGTACCGATAAATCATAAATAAATTTTGATTATATGTTCGCACAATGCAACAATAATATAAAGCGAAAAATTCACGAGTACAACCATTTTATTGAAAAATGTATTATGTGTACTTCTTATTTATTTTAAAAATTATCGGTTCTTTACTTTTGCATTTTTTTTTTCTTTCTACCAAAAGAAAAAAAAAATGTAGAAATTAGATTTACCCCCTTTTTCTCTTGACTACTCCGTTGTAGAAATTACTTTTTATTTAGTAATATGGTTCCTAAATTCTCAACCAAATCCCTATGTCCCAAGTTCCAACTATTTTTTCCCCTCCATATATTTTAACTTTTCCCTCCCCATAGCTTCCTTTCAAGTTGAATAGAAAAGAATCAATTTGTTATTAGTCTGTAAAAGACTACTTTTACACTTTAAAGACTTGAGTGTAGCTAAACTGAGAGGCATGTGGGAAGTAACTGGAGAGTTCGCCGGAGACTTGACGCTACTTTCAGGAATCAGGTCACTTCCTTTATCTCTTTTCTCTCTCCAAGTACTCAACTTCATGTTTGATGTCAATTACTCTTTTTCTAATTTTACAAACTTTACAATTGTCAATTACCTGGAGACATTGTTTAGGGTTTGTTAGACCAACTTATATTTGTAATTTGGGGTATTGTAATTGTTGTTGTTCTTAAGCTTGTAGACTATAATCGCTCAGAATTCTGGTTAGATTTTTTGGTTTTATTGGAAGTTGACATTGACTGAGTTGCATGTTTATTGTTACTTACTGTTTTTCTCGAATTTGTGATCTGGGTTTTTGGTGCTAAAGTAAACATTTACATAATAATTTCCATTAATTGATACCCTCTAATACCATAGGGTCGAAATGTCCATTGTCCTAGACCATAGGCTCGTAGGGGTGGAAGTTGGAGTGATCTTGTATTTTGATGTTCAAATTGGGTGTCCCTCGGGATTAGTTGATCACTAGTGGGGTTAGTTATGTTGATTTGGTTAGGTAAGTCGAGGCCTTTGTTAGAGTCCTGCAATATTGGTGGTTCTGCAATGCTGTTGCTTTGATTTGGTGACTCTGGAGGCTTGAAGGCTGTCTAACCCATTCTGCATTCATACGTGGGTATATTAACACGGGGAATACTGCTGAAGCTCAAAAGTTGTTCCTTTGAATTAAACTAAGAGGACCATTTCCAAATTTAAGGGCTTACTCACTTTTAATAGCTGGCCTTTCTGAGATGAGCAAATCTTAACCAGCACTGGAATTCTTTTCTGAAATGTTGGATGATGGTATTGTTCCCAGCACTGTTAATTTCCGAACTGTTTTCGTTGGGTTGAACAGAGAAGGCAAACATTATCTAGTTCAGAGAGTTATGCAAGAAAAGCTCGCAATTGTCAATAAACAGAAGTTTTGAGATCATAGAATATCTAAATGCAGGTCTTTGTCCTCTTAAATAAGAATTTTTTGGGTGCCTACTTATTCACTATTTGTGGCACTGCATTATTTGTTGCTAACTGTGTGGTCCAGTATATATATGTATTAGAAATAGAGATCTTTGAGACAGTTTCAGTTACTTCATTTGAATTGTTTGAGAGATCTTTGAGACAGTTTCAGTTACTTCATTTGAATTGTTTGCTTTACTTTGTGAATACCCAGATTGCGTTTCACTACCCTTGTTTGTAACAGACCCTTGTATGTAATGTGTAGTAAAACAATCAAACTTTTGAATTGTTAGTTGAATAACGGGTTAAAAAAGGTTTCATAATAAGGGGAGACTTGTTCTAACTGAATACAAAGATAAGATGTCATTGATGTGCCATAGAGTATTGTTCATGTGCTATTCTGTTGCCATTGAATTTGTTTATTTTGCCTGCTGATATTGGTGTGCGTTCTCATTTCAGCTATGTTTACAACTGGAAGTACGTCAGGAGGTGGTAGGGAATTATTAGTGCAGGACAGAGAACGACCTAAAATTTTCTGTCAGAACTCCAGAAAAAGGATTACATGAGGTAGGTTTCTCCTAACTGCTTATCCAAATACATTGTGTATGCCCCGATGATTATTACGCATTTTATGGTCGTTTTAAGGGGAGGATTTGAGTGACCTTTCTGTGGAATACTCGATTTGATCATCAAATGAAGGTGGGATGCTTGGTTGGGGAGAAGAGCGCAAATGGTATGCTAATTGTATAGGCACATGTATCTTAAGTCTGCCTTGGGAACTTTTCAAATAACTTCAATGTGGTTTATGATACATGGGGGGGGGGGGGGGGGGTCATGATATGGCTCTGCTGGTGATCTTGTCTTTCGCTTGTTTCTGTATAGCTGGGTTCAAGTATTTTCCTGTGTGGCACATGCCTACTTGACAGTACCTGACTATCCGTATATTCTAAGAGCTGAAAATTTGTTTAGTGAAAGATATGGAAGTTGCTGATTGACTTTCTTGATGTATACTATTGGATTGGCAATAATGATTTAGGGAAGATTTGTTGCTTCTTCCAAGCAAGGGCTTCCTGTGATGAAGATTGCCATGATATCTGTACCAATATGTGACCATCAAAGGAGTGGTCTGTAATGCAAGAAGCTTTAGACAAATGCACAATGCATTATACCCCAGATCTGGTCATCCATCTTGTGCATCTGGAGTTAATGTGGTTATGCTGTACTACATTTTTTTCTCATGGGTCAGAAAGCAACCTGCTTATAAACATACAACAAAATCTTACACCGTGGCTATTAAAATAGCTGGCAGAGGCAAATACTTCAAATAGATGAGGAGTCCCTTATATGAAATGCAAAGAAACAGTTGCATGGTAACATCTGATTTGTGGACAATCATGACAATGTCATATGGTTGAGTGGGGCTGACTGATATTGCACTGAGGAACTTTACTGAGATGAAAGCTACATGTTGCAAGCCGACAACCAGTACATACAAGTACTTGATCTTGTCTCTTTGTGGGAGAAGGGTACAAATGTGTTGCAAGCTGACAAGAAGTACATACAAGTACTTGATCTTGTCTCTTTGTGGGAGAAGGGTACAAATGTGGACAAAGCCATCGAAGTGTTCAAGTAGATGAATAAGAAGGAACTGCTTTAAGGTTTCTTTGATGGCCTGCGCCAAGTAGCTAAGTTTGCAGGTGCGAGGAAGTGCTTGGTAAATTTGCAAAACGTGTGTTTACTAAACATTTTAAGCTATACCTTGCTTGAATAGGGCTCTTTGCCGGGAAGGGAAAGTGGCAGAAGCTTTAGCTCTCGCAAAGTATGTGAAAGAAGACTGATCAACATTTGATACTATGTTTTCAGAAGCCTTATTCATGGATTGTTACAGAAGGGACAGATAGATTGGGCATTGGCCAAAATTTATTCCATGAAACAGGCTGCCATTCATCCAATCGTCCATGTCTATACAATCATTATCGTATTTCTGTAAGGCAAAGCAGATGAAGTATTGTCATAGTACTATTGTCACATACCGAATTGATACATGGGTATATTAACACGGGAAATATTGCTGAAGCTCAAAAGTTGTTCCTTCGAATAAATTGCCACCATTAACAGGTATGTAAAGAATGCTGCTTCCCATATATATGTTTAATTATTTGCTGTTGAATTCTTGAAAATTGATGGTATCCTTACTTCTTTCTGCTGTAATTTCAATTTTTGAGCTAACATTCTTGATGGGCTTTAGTCATATTCTGCAGATTCTTGTTCAAATTCTCCACATTTGCAATGTATGTGAGTATGTCGTTGCAAAATAAAGGAAAAAGGAAGAAAATTATCCAAAAAATAATTAAAAAAAAAGGAAGCCTAAGTGTATGCTTGAAGTTGAATTGTTTATATGCCCCCTTGGTTCTGATTTTAATCTAGCTGCATGATACTGGTATTGCATTTGCTTAATTTGGGTTTGCTTTGCTAATTGATGTTTCTTTGCAAATTATGCTGTTGCTGATTTTGGGGTTAAAGAGAGGAACATTTCTTGCTTGATCAATTGAGAAGCAGCAAGCTTTTCAAAATAATTTCAATCCCAAATAAAGAAGTTTATATTTTGTCTATCAAAAACCACTTTGATGGGGATGTTTAGTCTTCTAGGCTTCCTACTTGAGCTAACTGCTTACTCCTATTTCTTTTCATCTAAAGAAAGTTTGCATTAAGAAGACTTTAAAAGCAATCGGAATATTTCCTCCAAAAGTAACAAGATAACGAGTTGCCAGTTTTGTTTGACTACAGAAATGGAGCAAATTGTACGATCCCCTTCCGTCATTGCCCATTGAGAGCCTAAGTCAGTTACCCGATCCCATAGTATCACAGGTTACAAAGTGACCCTACTTAAGATTCTCACATTCCTCTCCAACCAAATACAACACAGAACTGTAAGACATGCATTCCTCAAGGACGTTTTTATCTCCTTATATCGCGCCATACCCGCAGACATGACTTGCAGAAACTTATACACTGATGAGGACACACCTCACGATCCTTGTGTACCCCAATCAATGTACTCTAAAGATATCTGGCCACCTACAATGAAGTAAAACAAGTACTTTCTTGGTGTCTTCAATCAAGGCTTTATGGGAAGTCTTTTGCTTATAATGTTATATGACTTTTCAGGCCTGCCATAGATTGGTGCCTCGTGCACTGAGTGATGATTCGTTTGTTTTTCCATCTTGGCAACATTCTAGAGTTCCATACAAACTGGGGTATGCTTTCGGGATGGCTAATTTTCGTAATTCATCCTTATTGTTGTCTGAGACGCATTCAATTAGGTAGATAGGAGTATTGCTATATCCCAGTTTCCAGAGTTGCTCTGGTAGGACTGGTTGTAAGTTTCCAATGCTTGATCGATGTTGTGAGAACTTGCGAGAGGATGCAATGAAGTAAGATTGAGCTCCAAAAAAGATGGGATTCACTGTGGGGAGATTTATGCTCCCTCCTGGAAATTGTAATCACTCTTATAGTCTTTATAGTGTAAATGTGTGATTTGAGCTAGTGTTGTGACTACTAATTCTAAGCAGAGAGGTTATGTATGATCCTGTCCACGTCCAACGAAAGTTAGACACAACTGGAAAAGCTAGTTGCTTTTTCTGTGCAAGAATGATGAAGTACCAACTAATCTTCTGCACAAGTGTATTATCCTTTAGTTGGCTGGCCTTTGCCCAGCTGCTTCTACGATTGTCAATAAACCATTTTGGTGAGTTTGTAATATGTCTTCCTGTTTTCTGTTACATTACTAGGAAGTGTAGGAAGACAAAAAATACATGCCATCTTCTGCATTTTTCTTTTGCTAGCCTTTGACCCTTTATTTTTAACAACACCTGACATGTGTATTCATAACCAAAAAGCTTAATCTGGGAAATTATACCCTGAAAGCAAAGCTGAAAATATTGCTCACCATAACCTACACCATCTGCCAACACAAGCCATCTGTAGCCTTTTTGGCAACTTAAGCGCAATAACGCAATAGTACTCCGTGCCAAGGATTAATTTTGGGCAACTTCTTAAGGTGGCAAAATGTAGGGCTTGTATGGAGTAATGCAATAGTACACTTGTAAATGGCAAAGGGATATTTTTCCTCGTGTGAAAAAGGAGATCGGATCCGCATTCTTCTTTTAAGTTCCGCATGGGGTTACTTGGTAGAATATTGTGGGACTCTGATATATCAAAAGTAGAAGACTTGAGTCCTTTTATTTTAGTAATCTTAGAATAAGTTTTACTTTTAGCATGAGAACTATTTAAATTTGATATGTATCTCCTGGGAGTATATATCCCTCATATTGTTATTGAATTTTGTTGCTATGTTGTTGTATCCTACTATCCTTTATACCCGTTGTGTCAATTTGGAGCACAATTCTAATGGTGGTGAGGTTGAAAATTAAAATATATTTCACATTGTCCTGTAGAATGGCCAGGAAGTCATCAAACAATATTTGGATTCAACGGCAGCAGTGCCCTTGTGGAGACTGGAAGTGTTTTATCAAACATGAGGATGAGGAAGAAGAACAAGGCTCTCAATCTACAAAACATGGAACACCATCATCATCATCATCAGCTTCAGATATTGTCTTTACACCATATGCAGGTCAGATTTTTAAGGCTGATGAGGAAGCTTTTGAGTACTATAGTAGCTTTGCTCATAGGAATGGATTTTCAATAAGGAAAGCACGATCTACTGAAAACCATAATCTGGGAGTTTACAGAAGAGATTTTGTTTGTTACCGTGCTGAATTTAATCAGCCGAGGAAAAGGGCCAATGTAGAGCATCCCAGAGATCGAAAATCAGTACGCTATGGATGTGATGCGAAGTTTTATTTAACGAAGGGAATTGTTGATGGTGTTAGTGGTATGTTTCCCAATTCATTAATGTACATAACCATGAGCTGCTAGAAGCTGACCAAGTACATCTGCTCCCTGCCTACCGCAAAATGCAAGGAGCTGATCAAGAACAAATTTTTTCACTCTCCAAAGCTGGGTTCCCTGTGAATAGAATAATCAAAATTGTGGAACTAGAAAATGGTGTCCAACCTGGGAAATTGCCATTTATAGAGAAAGACATCAGGAATTTTGTTCGTTCATGCAAGAAAACTGTTCAAGATAATGATGCCCTTCTAAACGAGAAAAGGGAAGCTGATGTGGTTGAGCTAATTGAGGCTTGCAAGGCCATGGCAGAGAGCGATGGAGACTTTGCATTTGATATTGCAACCGATGCAAATAGCAAGGTCGAAAACATCGCCTGGTCATTTGGTGACTCTGTTCGCTCCTTTACCTTTTTTGGTGATGTCGTTCAATTTGACATCTCATATCAATCCATAACCTATGGGATGCTTCTTGGTATATTCTCTGGTATTGATAACTGTGGCAAGCCAATTTTCCTTGGCTGTGTTCTCCTTCAGGAAGAAAGTTCCCAAACAATTTCATGGGCCTTACAGGTTAATGTCTAGAGCATCTTTCATGTTTTATTTTAGTTTCTGTTTTACTTCGCCCTTAGTAAGATTTGTTCCTTCTTACAGACATTCATTCGATTTATGGGAGGAAGACAACCGCAGACTATAGTAACTGATCTGGATTCAGGGCTGAGATATCATAGCGATTGAATTGCTAAATACTAAACATGTACTATCTTTATGGTACATTATGTCCAAGTTAGGGTGTTTCATCTCTAGGACTGCAATATTCAGAATTTCAATCTGAGTTTGGAATGTTGTGTTATCGAGGATTTCGAACATCAGTGGGATCATTTGATCACCAGGTTTGGACTTGGGTCAGAAAAGCACATCTGTCTTCTGTCATCTTATTGAGCATCCTGGGCATTCTCATACATCAGATGTTACTTTGTTGCCCGTATTATGACAGCTGAGTACATAAGATTCTTAGATATGTTCCTGAAAGACATCTTGAAGGCACATGCATGTTTGCCAGTCTTCTTTGAGCAGGTCAAATTGTTGTTCCAATGACGCACAATCAGCTGCTACTAGTATCTTGCTAATACCGTAAGCTTCAACTTCTGCAGGTTGGTCTTGCCACAAATTCAGGATACAGAAACAAGGAGGAAATGCAGTATACTCATCTCAAGACATGCATGCTTGTTGAAGAACATGCGCAAAACATTCTTACACCGTATGCTTTTAATCTGTTCCAACATGGACTGGTTCTATCCATGCAATATGCAACCACAGGAATGGCCAATGGATCATATGTTGTGCGACATTATAAGAAAGTTGAAGGAGAGTGTCTTTTAATTTGGATTCCAGAAGATGAGCAAATCCACTGCTCATGTAAGGGATTTGAGCTTTCTGGAATCTTATGCAGGCACGCTCTTCGTCTATTACTTACAAAGAACTATTTTCAAGTTCCAGAGAAGTATTTTTCATTTAGATGGAGACTGGAGACCTCCCTAGTACCTATTGATGAGGGAAGTACTCAAACAGTCAGTATTTTTCAAGTTTCCTTAAGATGATTTTTTCGATCTTGCTTTAGTAATTAAAGTTGTTATTAACATTTTTGTGCTCACTAACTAATGCACAAAAATTTTCGTGGCACATATGTATATATGTTTCAAATACCAGTTTGCTAAGCAATCTCCTACTTTAGGATACTAACTGATCAAACAAATAAAATATCTCACACAAACAAAACATTCACGTCGCTATTATTCACAATTTGCTCAACCCCTTCTAATTCCGGAAACAATATTCAAAATAGAAGAAAGTAATGTCCCCAGAAAAATAATATGGAAGAAAGTAAACATTTGTACAAAAGCACAAATCTTTCATCCCCTCAACTCACCCAAATTATAAGACACATGTACCTGTAATCCACTAGCTACTCACCTCAACAACTTATTTGTCCCTACTTTAGAATCTCAAACATCAATCAAAATTTTTGAATAGAATCTTAAAATAGCACATAACCATACTTGCGACTTGTGAGTCCAACAGAGTTGCACGAACATCAAATTATTATGAGGGTTTTATTTGAATTTAGTTTAGTGAGAAATGAAAACTTTTTTCTAAATAAGTAGTATAAACCCTAGTTCTGTCATTGTTTACAGGATGACTCGCCACTAGAGTTGAATTGATGGAGTAACCTTCTATTGTCTCTCAAGGAAGCGGAAAAAGATTCAAATGAGATGTTTATACCGCTGATTTGAAGTATGCGATCGAACAACATGTAGTCTTATATATACAGGGATCAACCCAATTCTACTTTTGAGTATAAATAGTATTAGACTTCCGAAAAAATATGTTCTTTCGGAAAATAAGTCTTAGGGATGAATTAAAGGATGTCTTGAACAAAGTACGGTAATGTGTTTGATGAATAACGGTTTGAAAGAGCCTTCAGATAAGATCCCCCAGAGTGGCAAGACGCTAAACAAGAGGGGAATATCAATTATTCTTTCATATTCAATCATGGGTATCCCACTGGGGAAAGTCATTTTCAACTCTATGTGGGATAGTCTTCTGGGGATTCACACCATTGTGAAATTCACTAGGGGTTTTATGAGTGTCGGTTTTGGATGGTGGTAGGTGGAACACCCATAATAGTCGTATAAGCGAATAACTGATTTTAACTTCAAAGTTGATTTCGGGTCGGGTACACAAATGAATATACTAGTATTATTGTTGACAAGCATCCAACATGGCAGCGATTCAATTGTGCTCTCAATAGCACGATATTGGTGTGCAATAAGAAAGGGGTTGGGCTTTACAAAGGGCTTGGACTTCTTCCTTCTATCTCTAATTTTGGGCCCCAGGATGCACATTGCCAGATAAACATGATAGTGGGTAATTTGGCCAACATGGCATCATACATGGTGAGAGAATTCTTTTTATTTATTAATCAAGTTGGATTAGTAGGTGAGAGCATATGCATAAATATGTACAAAATATGATAAAGAAAGGTTCGGAGTAAATGAGTTACAACTTAAGTGATTACAATAAGAACAGAAAACAAAAAAAAAAAAAAAAAAAAAAGTCTAGAAATCGTAGAAAGGAGAAAAGGATTTGATATTCATCTACGTGCTACTTCCAGACTTCGATCTCCATCATTGTCTTCAAGAATCAAGATTGTTCATAACGAATTATTATTTATTTAATAATGTTAATTAGAAAATTTATTAGTTGCAGGATGGATTTGGAAGAATGCACAAATAATCGATCCAAACACATCCTATTACTCCCCAATTTATTTTCAAATTTAGTGAGACATATTAAAAAGAATAAACGGGAGAGTTTTGTATTTTTTTATTTGATAATTAAAAAAAAATAATTTATAAAATTATGGAAAAAGGTTTTACATTTATGTAGGCAGAACTTCCATAAATCATAACAATGTCATTTCTCAATCAAATAGAATGATTTAAAATTCTAACATATAATTTTATATCCTCTATCCACTACAAAAATATCAAGTCAAGGAAGTTCACAATAAATGTGTTACTCACAATTACAAGTTTTTGGAATCCATTTACACACTTGCGGTTCTTGATTTATTATGAATTAATTACAAGTGGTTTGATTAATTAGACATAATTGTGGCCTTGAAAGGGGTAGTGCAGTTGGTCGTAGGGTTGATATTTCATGACAAAGGTCATGGGTTCAATTCTCACTAGGCCTTTTTGCTGAGCCTGTCTACAAGATTTATCTTGTTGGCTTGCCTGGTGTGTGTGGTTTGCAGGCTATTGCATACACTTGGGGTTTATCCGGTGCATACTCGAAAAGTAGTGGCTAAGGGTTCCTCGCATCAAAAAAAAAAAAAATAAATAGACATAATTGTGACTATATGCACAAAGTACCAAGAATGTTACACGAGCTTAGATCAATTAACAAAATAAACAAAAGTCTTTTACAAAACTTTTGATGTTCTAAATTGACAAATTGTTGTTCATCTTGGCAGATTCAATCCCTATTTTGATTAATTCATTAAAAATCGAAAATAAATCAAAATGGAGTGATTCCAAAAATATGGTCCAAATGAAATTTCGTATCCACTTCCAAAGTCATGTTGAATTAAGGTAGTGATCATCATGAAGTTAATTACAAATTAATGAAGATTGGCAAATCTACATAAAATATTAGTTAACCAATTTTATTATTTTGTCTACTAGGTGAAAGTTGATCTTCTTTATAAATGTTCAAGTATATATCTTAGGAATAATCACAATACTATTTTAGAATTAGTCATCATTCAAGTGTTCAATCCGGTTCCAAAATTAGTTAAAAGTCCACAACAGTCCAAATGTCCCAACAATACTTTGTTGTGTAATAAATCTTCATAAATCCGATTCTTGTTCAAAATGTATACATTTTGCTTCTATGAAAATACTAATGAATCCTCTACAATTTGTCCAGAAACTAAATGAGTCAGGACCAAATGGTTGTATTCAGTGAGTTATTAGTTGATTTATGTACAAAGGTTTATTTTAGACAATTCAAGTTCAAATTACGATTATGAAAAATGTAATAATTAGATCTTGGTCATTTTTGACGGGTTCAGACTTGAAACGTTATTGAGCCATATTTTCATTTGGTACTAGTTTTTAAAAAATCTTAGTTTGTAGGTCTTCGGAAATATACAAGTAAAGTTATACTTCGAAGTCATAACTTCAACTGACTACAAATTATCACTAACAAAATTCCAAGGCTTCTTTGTTAAAGAAAAACAACAATAGTATTGAAAAATGAGTAGAAACTTTCATGGTTCACATAATTTGTTCAATAAACTCTAGATCTCAACGCAAAAATTACTCATGGTCAATCTAAGCATTCAATGAAGACAAGCTCACGTAGGCAATTGAATTGTTACCTAAATTTTTGGCTGAATGAAAAATGGGGCAGAACATGGCCGCACCCATATCATATACATCTTATATCTCTTCTTTTTAGTGGAAAAATGCAACTTGCCAAGGAGCAATTACCTAGGCATGTTGCTTTGCATGAATCAATGTCGTGTACTTCATCTACTCCCATCGTCCCTCTTTAAACTTCGTATTGCTTTTTTCAGGTCAAAGTTTGTAAACTTTAACTGTAATTATATAAAAACTCTTAATGAGTTATGATTTGAAAGTATCTGCATTAGATTCCTTTTGAAATAAAATATCAAATTTTTACAAATTCTATTTGTAAATTTTTATATATATTAATGGTCAAAGTAGCACATTGTAGACCATGAAAAAGTAAGCACTAAGTTTAAAGAGGTACAGGGGAAGGATTAAATAAGTTTCAAAGGGAAAATAGTTAGTTTTTCAAGTATTATTTAAGTATGACATTTGCGTTAATCAATTTTGTTAGAAGCCTCATTGTTCGTACCTATATTAACTTTGTTATTTTGTGCTCATGGACGCATGTTGCATCTCATGTCGGAAAACCGTGAAGGTGGTTAGTTACTCAAAGGAAGCAAGAGATAAAACACATCACTGATTGTATAGAGCAATACTCCCTCAACTAGTATGGAGGTCGGTATCAAAGTGTTTGTTCCAAAGTTCTGCACCAACATTTGTGTATTTATTTTATCTCTTTAAACATAGTAGTCAATCAAATTCATTTATTTATTAGACTGTTGTGTTACTTGGATTTGATAATGTTATAATTTAATCTAAAACATAATTTTTCGTTAAAAAAAAATAGAATGTTATTTTTAACGTACAATCACGACACTTGAAGAATTAATAGAATTGCATCCCCAATTACGTTGGAAGGAATCCACTAGCCTGAATTAGTTCACACAAACTTGTTGAGGTTTTGGAGTTTTTATTAATCAAAATGTGTAAAAGATTCACATGTAATGCACGTGCAATATTGTAATAATTGATATTTTCATGTCAAAATTATATTGATATGCATGAGCTAATCCATCTTGAGGGATATCAAAATTATTATTCAATTGAAAATTTATTCATTAGTTATTTCAATGCAAGTTAAAAACATATTTTAAGGATTTCAATGTACAAAAGCCTTCCTTTGGTTCCAGATAGGACTCTACATTCTTCTTATGAGCTAAAATTTTATTTAGCTCACTTCTACACATTTGTTGCCCAATATGATTGGGTCCATGTGGTATGTGAGGTTATCAATGCAAATGTATACAGATTGGTCGATACAATATGTGTTTGCTTAAGCCACTAGCTAGCATAAACATCTAGTGAATGTATAATCTAAAGATTACCTCAACATAGATGACAAGGGCCTTAAGCTCCGGGATACAACCATTTAACAATCCAACTTTGCCCACATAAAATGTAATAGGCATGTCTCCTCCCAAGAACACAAAGATAGGGCTATAGCTTTTGTCTCCCCCTACCCAATGACTGGATTCAAGGAAATACCTTTGTTGAAATGTTTCTTTATTAGCATAGTCAAAATGGTTTAAAGAGTGTGTAATGCAATTCTTTAATTGTATCATTTTTGTGATGGCGGTGATGACGAAACAAGTACAAAACTAAAAAACGCCATGGATGTTGAAATGAATACCAGAAATGTTATGAAAAAGCAACGACAGAAGTTCTCCATATTGATGGCTAGACTGTACATTCGGAATTTCATTTTTAACACAAGCCATAGTGCAGTGATCATTTTTAACAACTTATGTGCAATGTTACACGTGCAATGTATGTGCACATACATTGCTCGTGTAACGTTTGTGAATCTTTTGAGTGTCTTTCTTACACCATGATCACTGCACTATTACTTGTGTTAAAAATGAATTTCCAAATGTACTGTCCAGCCATCAATATGGAGAACTTCTGTCGTTGCTTTTTCATAACATTTCTGTTATTCATTTCAACATCCATGGCGTTTTTTAGTGTGTACTTGTTTCGTCATCACCACCATCACAAAAATGATACAATTAAAGAATTGCATTAGACACAAGCTTTAAAGCATTTTGACTCTGCTAACAAAGAAATATTTCAACAAAGGTGTTTCCTTGACTCCAGTCATTGGATAGGGGGAGACAAAAACTATGGCCCTATTTTTGTGTTCTTGGGAGGAGACATGCCAATTACATTTTATGTGGGCAAAGTTGGATTGTTAAATGGCTATGTCCCAGAGCTTAAGGCCCTTGTCATCTATGTTGAGGTAATCTTTAGATTATACATTCACTACATGTTTATGTTAGCTAGTGGCTTAAGCAAACACATATTCTATTGACCAATCTGTATACATTTGCTTTGAGCTTTCTGTTCTTTGAGTACGTTGTCTTATATCATATATTGTTGCATGATAATCGAATTTAAGATGATTGTACTTACAACAGAGATAAACTAAGTACTTCACATACTTCTCATTGCCTATATATTCACAATTTGCTATTAGCTTAGTCTTAAGAAAAGAGAACCTAACTTTCATGATATATTTGATTTGTTCCACCACACCTGAAAATTAAGCTAGATTATTCTAGCAATCCATGTCCATATGAAGTACAAGGCAAAGAAAACCAAAGCAAAATCAATGAACCTTCTGTGTTTGACCACCTCCTTCTAAGTGACCATTTAGCATACAGAAGCTTGTGTAGGCATAGGGTGGTGGTGATGCATTTCATTAGTCAGTTCACAGTTTTCAGAGGAGAATCCAACCCAAGATTCAGTTCTTTCATGAACCCCAATGCACTGTATCGTAAGCTTTTCATAAGTCAACCAGTATGATTCATCTAGGAAGTAGATTGCCTCGTATACATTCTAACAACATCTTTAGTAATCATATGTTTGTACTTAACATGCATGGAGGTGTACCTTTAAATCCCCCTTATTGGCTCAATTGTATTCCTAATTGTATGATTTGAAACTTGACCATTTCACGACATCCTTATTTTTTCTTATTTCTTTTTGCCTCAGCATCGTTTTTATGGCAACTCTGTACCCTACGGGTTGCTAGTTGCAGATGCCATAGGTGATCCAGTAGTTAGAGGTTATCTAACTGTTAGACAGGCCTTGGCAGACTATGAGGAGATCATAGTCAATTTGAAGGCCAATTTGTCGGCTGTGCACTCGCCAGTTATCCTAGTTGGTAGTTTTTATGGAGGCAGTAAGTTGCAACTTATCTTTATTACTCTTACAGCATTTGATACAGAATTTTTTTATCAAATGATGTAAACTCGATTTGTGTAATTTGGCTATCCTCTAGTTAATTAAATAGTGTTTCTAATTCATCTTTTCTTCTAAACACCAGTACTAGCCACACTGATGATGATGGAGTATCCTGATATTGCCATAGGGCCATTGCCTCCTCTGTCCCATTGTACTATTTCTACCGCAACACTCAAGATGTTTCTGATGATCTTTGTTCCATTATCGGCAATGACCTTGAGGTATCGTGTCTCTTTATATGACATTATTTAAAACGATACATTCTTTGTTGTTGGTTATCTTCATTCTTGTTCTCGTTTTTGCTAATAGTTTGCATCACTGGATCTCTTGAATAGAATTTTAATCTTTTTTTAATGATTGAGAAAATCCTATACGTAGTATATATACAGTACAAGGCATAGGACATGCCGTATGCATGGCCAAAACCATATAGTGGCTCACACTTAACATCTAAAACCCATTTACTAGATTGAACTGAATTCTTCATATCAACTGATCCTCAGCTGGGGAATGAGCCTGCATGCTTGACCATGATGCAACAGAACTGTTCCTGTGGTTAAGCCTGTGGCTCGCCAGTAAACTTATCCTGACGAGCTTGATATATGAGACCATCAGGATGACTAAATAGCTTAAATAATGCGTGGGATCTAGCTAAAAGTGTGAACAACTTGTCCGTTGAGCTTTCATTTTTATTATTTTTTTTTCGTTCGTGTTTTGCTGGTTGAATTTCCTTTTCTATCCTTTCTAGTTTCTAATTCCAGTGCTTTACTCTGTGCTACGACCTACAGAAATGTTACAGATTAATTACATGGGATCATCTTTACTGTTGTCTTTTGGTTTACTCACTAGTTAGAAGGACCTTTACATGTTCATTGGTAGCTAGCTAGTCATGGTTGATTTCAGCATTTATTTCTGAAAGAATGATCTATAACAGAATTATCTAAGTCTCTGAAAAGCATACACCCCCATATTCTTTGCTTGTAGGGGACAAATGTTGAATGCTACAACATTATTGTAAGGCAATCATGGATTGAAATCGATAGCATTGCATCTCAGCCATCAGGGCTAAATAGTCTATCCAACACATTCCGCACTTGCAGGTATTAATAAAGTGAATATATGTTTTGGATTCTTTCAGTTAAAAATGAAAATTTATTGAATGTTTTTCATTACAAGTGTTAATATTCTTAAAAGATATTAATGTACATAAAACTTCTTGTTCCAAATAGGCCTTTGCAATTTTCTTATGAGCTAAAATCATATTTAGCTCACTTTTATACCTATGCTGCCCAATACAATTGGGTCCAAGTGGCATGTTAGCCGATGACCGGTTTCTTTGACCGCGACATCCTATTTGGCATCGCTGATGATGCCTCTACAGTCACCATATCATTGGTGATTGCCATGACATTATCTGTGTGGGTGGTAGTAATTTTGAAGATGCGACTTCCATGATTACTTGGAGTTGGCAGTTAATTACAGTGATTCAATATCAAGCATCCTTATATTAGGAGTCATAACTTTTGGTGTTTTTGTCTCTCAAAATTTATTCCTTTTGTACAGCAATGTAGTGAGTTCGTTATCCCAACGAGCTGCATCGATAATTCTCCACTTTCTTTGGAGCTGTCAGACAATTCACAGCATGCAGCCATATGTCAGCAACAATTTGGGATAACTCCCTCCCAACTGGATACGTAAGAATTGTTTAGTTTTTTCATAGTTTTTATAAAGTTATCTTTTTCTTGATCTCTTTTTTGCCTAATCTGAATACTTAATATGTAGGATTTAAACGCAGCTCTCACCAACATCACAGGTAGAATCATATTTTCAAATGGGATGAGAGATCCCTATAGCAGCAAGGGGTAACAATTTTTAAAAAAAAATCATTCATCATTTGTATCTAAGTTTTTCTCTGTTAAACTTATAACTGTTTCAGTTGACTAGTTTTGGCCTTCATCAGGGTCTTACAAGTTATCTCCCCCACCTGTATTATTGTTAAAAGTGAAGAAGGTACGATGCATATTTGTACATTCTATGAATAATAGGAAAAGTATTCTCTTTGTTTCCTTTTATTTATTATTATTTTTTTTTTCTTTTGGAAGCTTCGGTATTGCCACCTATTATAATTTGGTTGTTTTATTGCCAGGGTGGCATGCTGCAGATCTCACTGTTGAAACACGTGATGATCCGAAGTGGCTGGTTACCCAAAGAAAACAAGAGATCAAACACATCAAAGACTGGATAGACCAATATTCTCCTAATTAGTCTGTAGTCGCCAGTAGGTATCAAAGTGTTTGTACATTTGTGTATTTGATCTATAGATTTATTGAAACCTGTGTAGTTAACAATATTATTGTTCAAGATACACATTTGTGTATGTCGAATTGCTTACAATGCTCTATAGAGTATGTATTTACTCTTATGTGTGGATTTGCAGTAGTTTACATTCTACTTGCTGCACTGTTTCAGAAAACTTTTAACTTTTTGTGGTTTATGAAGATCTCTTTCATCATTCATGTTCCACCTATGTCAGTTAACATGTTTTCTAGTCTCCTCTGAATGTGCCTTTTCTGTGTCTTTTCATATTTGCTTGTTGGTTACAGATAGCTTTAATCAAATGCTACTTGATTGCTGAATGCCAGTCCCTATAATATTTTGAATTTTAAATTTTCTTGATCCTGTGATACTGGTATAGTGGTAGTAAACATGGTGGATTTGTGAAAGTTAGATAATTGGATGAAATTGGGCGGTGGCAGAGTTATGCAGTAAAGATATGGTGACTTCCTGATTTCTGTTATTCTATTGTTTCTAGTCTAATTAAAACAGTTTGCTTTCAGAGATATCTGTTCATCTATAGTCTCTTGAATTGCTAATTCATCTGTCTAGTAGGCCATCTTTGAGCACAGATTGTGTGACAGTTAATCTATGGTGTTGGTGCCTGAGTGCTTTATTCGTGAATGTTATTTTATTTGTGAAACACTTGCAGTTTTTTCAGCAAAATTCTTTATGGATGCCTTGTAGTTGATCTGGTTATGTGCAAAATGGGCATAAACATTGTTGAATACCTAAACTCATAGAGGAAATGAATTAGATAGCATGATAGCACCTTATTATTTCATAGTTAAGTAAGAATAATGATTCTTAGTTTAATAAGAGGTTTTCTAAACATACTTGTACCAAGTGCCTCTGCTGTGACCAAGCTTTCTGTTGGTTCAAATAGAACTTCTACTTTTCATTTCAAGGCATGCAGTTTAATACTATGTCTTGCAAGATCTGTGTTTTTGATATGCAATATGCAACTACATGATTCGATTGTCGGGATGTCTTCATATAAATAACTGTAAGGGATGTGTCTCTTTGACTCTACATTGGTAAAGAGGAAATCTTTTTCAGTTAGTCTTATTGTATTGACACCATTATCGGTGTTCGTTCTGCTCAGTTATGCCCAAGCATATGCTGTAAGTTGCATAGCTTTTGTATTTTTTAACTCCTTCATTTTATATTAGAATTGCCATCAGATTTTTACATTCTTTTTCCTATATAGTATGTGTAGTTGGTATATTTTCCTCCGTGTGCATCAGTTTATGTGTTTAAGCCTGCTGAATGTGTGGGTTGGGTTTGCCGGCTTCAGCTACCTCAGGACAATATGCACTATTCTCTTCAGGCCTATATCTAAACTATCTAGTCATGTATAATGTGTTTCAGCTTTTGGTGCTGACTGCTCATCAATTTGATGTCAGTGATTCAGTTGCAGGATGAAGAAGGGATCCTAATTTAGTACTATATGGAAGTCTTAGGAGTTGGTCGGATGAAATCATGTTATGTTCTTCATTGTTGGATTGATTCAGTTCACACTTTTATTTTCTTGTCAGCTTTCTTCAACTCTTTCTGCAGCTGTGACAATCTGTGTTATTTATATATGTGATCAGTCGTGACTCGTACAGTCGTATGTGAAACTTTAGCCAGTCTAGAGTTCTGTATAATCTATGCCTGATTGGAATTTTAGCAATCTATATATGTTTCGAAGTTGAGTTTCCAACTCTGGAACTTGAGGTGAAACAAAGAGTCTGACATAGGTAGCAATAGAGAAATCGTTCTTCGAATGAACCACAGAAAAGGTTCATATTTGCAGTTGCACCCTTAATAGGTCGTAGTGCCTGCACTAGAACATTATGAGCATATGAGGGATCATGTTAACTCCTTGAACCATTTTTATGTGCAGGCTTCTCTTACGTACAATACTGCGAGTCTTGTCAGTGCCCCCTTAGTTTCATGGCAGTGTCAAATAATTCACTAAACCCTTCCGCGAATTGCGTTCCCGAATTGGCGTACCACATATCGGGAACACAATTCGCTGAGCCTCTCCCTAGTGCAATTGCAATACACAACGTTGGTAGCGAATTACGTTTCCTTACCCGTTCCCTGTACCAAAACGTACCACGTACGATGTGACACTGTTTCATGGACTAGCCTTTAGTAGAAAGAATATAAGATGAACCACGGAATCAAAGAACCTATTGGGACAAGGCCCTGTTATGCCCTTGGTTAGTTTAGTCACTTTCCCATCAACATTACAGTTGTTCAATACTCCCTATGAACTAAGCTTATATTTTTTTACTAATAAATTCTTACTAATGGCAGGTATTATTGGTAAATCCAGGGATTGAAGTAATGGAGAAGTTGATGACTGCAGAGTTCATTGATGCAATTGGCAAAGAATATGGTATGTTTGTCAATTGATGATGCAGTTGAGGCCTGTAGATTCAGGCTTAACGGCCCAAAGTTGAATGGGCACGGATGCGATGATTATGACTTATGAGAAATGAAGCCCACTTTTGTCGGCTTTGTGAAAAAAGATGTGAAGTGGGCTTTAGGTCAGAGAGTCGCCCCAAAAGAAAAACAATATTTTTTTTTTACAGGGAAAGAAAAAAAAAGGAAATTGGGAGATACAAATTGTGAAATTCTCCCCCCACCACAAAAAAAAAAAAAAAGAAAAAGAAAAGAAGAAGAATGAGAGAATTGTAAAGATTATGAATTTATGATTGAGTTAATCTTAGATGACAGGAGATAAACAGTTTCTACTTTCGTTATCCTCTTAGTGGGTGTATTCAAAGAGGTATATTGGTGTTGTAATAAGCTTGCAACATGTAAAAATATTTAGTTAAATTTACTACATTAGTTTATAATTTTTGCAGTTTGGCAAACAAAACACCAAAAAAGTGAAAATGAATGTTGGAGGTGAAGTTTAGAAATATTGTTCTCAGACTGATTAGTACAAGAGTTAAATTATGGATTAGGTCCAGGAAACCCTTGTTTTAATGAGAAAGTAAGGATTTGTGTCACGTATTCGAGTCAAATCAAATGTGCTCCAAAGGGTCCAAATTTTTGCGTGCTTGGAGTTGTATCCATTTGGGTACATGGATACAACTATCCCTCAAAGCTCATAAAATGGGCCAGCATAGGGTCTAATTATTTTAGGATCCCACTTATATGTCTATATATATATGGGTACATCTACATGTAAGCCTAAAGGGAAATGAGTCGTAGAGTCCCACATCAATGACAAGGGAGAATGAATGAAGGATAAAAAAGGATTTTTGCATTTCTGATGTGGCGCACCTAAAAGCCCAATTAGAATATTGTAGCATTGGAGATGCTTTTAATTAATGTAAAAAATACTTAATCACAAAATAGCTACAATTTCGAAAAGACTGCTATTATTACCAGGTCAAATTATACTAATGCCAGGTTATCAATTCTGTGAGTTGACAATTAACCCCTTCATATTAATAAGACAAAACTCATATTCTCTCTCTCTTCATTATATTTCTTTGTCTACAATTGCCATATATTAGATATTGAATATCTAAGAATTGAATCATAGTGGTACTGATAGCCATATAAAACTCTTGCCAAAATTACAAACACCCTTGCTATACGTGAATCTTAATCATTGTCCCACAAAATTACAAAGAACATTTATTCAAGGAATTAATAAGTAAGTTGCATATACATTCTGATCACAAAATATCCAGAAATATGCTACTCGTATCACGTATTTTAGTGGGCATATATATGATTGATCGGCAACGTCAATTTATTAAAACTTACTAGTCCACTCTTATATACCATTGTTGAGCTCCTACTTTTCTAGGTAATTCATTCCTTGTGAATGTTTTTTTATACCCTAATATACCACTATTTTATTAGACTGGAGTGGTGAGCATATTAGGTCCCAAATTCAAATGCCCCTCTCTTGTATTATGTATATTGTACTTGCTTTGTGCCTTTCCGAACCAAAAGAAGAAGAAAAAAAAGTAAACTAGTGAAGATGTGGACAAAGTAATACTAACTGTACACTTGCTACCTTTTCTTTAATCATTTACGTGTGGAAAAATAAAATAAAAAAGAGTTCAGTTAGCTTCTTCTTCTTTTTTCACAAAACAAAAAAGCAGCTTCTACTTCTCTTTTTAACTATTTGATTGGAAAAGATAAGCTATAGCTAGCTAGCAACTATTTGGAAAATTCAAAGAGTTAAAGAAATATATATGATGAGAGTTGTCCGTCTTTCAATATCTCTCAATATCCTTCCTAATCATGTTGCTAAATTGGTGGAGTATGATTCTAATCCAAATGTCTTTCCATAAATTAATTTGCAAATAAGCCAATTAAACATAGTGGGGAAAATGAGTTTTGCCTTATTAATATAAAGGACAAACTTTTCAACTTAAAGAATTAAATTTTATTTTTTCAAAAGGCAAGAAAATCAGGAGAATTATTTAGAAAATAATTATATTAAGATATGCGTCATCAATAAATTGGTGAGGGACTGGTCGAACGATGTCGGCCAAAGGAGTCATTTAGAACAACAGTGATCAAAGTTGGCCATAAAATCAGCCACTCCATTGACTTCCTAAAGCAATGGATGACTTCCACATTGTCAAAAAAATGTAGGTCTTTTTTAGTATCTATCATTATGTTTTCTATCTCCCATAGAATATGCCACTCCCCTCTTAGTGCTTTAATAACTGATATATTATCTCCTTCGGTAGTTATATTTTTTAAACCTCGTTTTCGAGCTACTCGAACACCTTCCCTTAAGTGAATCGCTTCTGCTAGCAAAATAGAACTATCCCCACATTGTCTTGCGCCTAGAGAAATCACATCGCCCCGACTATTACGAATGTTGAACCCAGCAGCTGCATGAGCATCCTTATTTTTAGAACCATCAAAATTAAGCTTAGCATAATTACTTATCGGAGTAGACCACTGGACATTTGTTCTAATCTCTTTATTATTTTTTTTCTTTGCAAAAGCTCCTCGTGCATCCAGGGTCGAAACCAGGAAATTTGTATTGGGGGGACCGAATAATAATTTGTAAATATATGTACCCTAGCCTCCATCTAAATTTTGTTTTCATTTTTGTGTTTAAATGTTTAACTTTAATGACTAATTTTGACGAATATATATTGGTCAGAAGTTATAAAAACTTAACATTAAAACTGTATTTTTCAATAAAAATCTAACAATGTAAATTCCTTACCATAATGAAATATGTTTTAAGAAAATTATCATCCAACTTGATATTGAAAGTTAGTGTCCCAAAATAAAAAGAGCAGATGAGAAAATGAAGGCAATAATGGAATAAGACAAAGCAATAACAATGTAAAGATTGAGAAAAGGACAAAAATAGAGCAATAAATTGTAAAAACAAAACAACATAGCGCAGCAAACCTACCAAAGAAGTGGACGAGCAAAAAAAAAATACACTAAAAAAAGCTTGTGGCAAGGCTCAATCTCAAGAGCTCTCAAGGTAAGAGGAGGGACCAATTTTAGCACAATTATCATCTGAGCTACTAATCTTATGTATCTTAAGTAGTCAGAATAGTATACTTGACCTTGGCCTGGGCTCCCCCAAACCCCCCCTCTACTTCCGCCCTGCGTGCATCAAATTCAAAATTTTGGTTTGCTAGTGAATTCCATTCCGTAAAATTATTCCTAATAGCATGGACTAGATGTGTGAGTGTTGTGGATATACCATCAAACACGATCTTGTTGCGAGTAAACCAAAATAACCACCAAGTGACTATTAATAGAATAAAGTCTCACTCCGAAGCTTGTTACAAAGAGCATTTAGCCTTTCTACGAAGGAAAGAGAATTAGGAACTAGAATATTCAGTCTTTTAGAGAATAAAATTTGGACTACATCCCAAACTTGGAAAAAGTGAGGACAGTTAAAGAATAAATGAAAGTGGTTTTCAGAGTGATGATTACAAAAAATGCATTCTTGAGGAACATAAATATGACTTTGTTGGAGCCTTTGTTTAGTGGGTAAACCGTTGAGACATAATTTTCAAAGAAAAATTTTAATTTTATTTGGGAGATTAAGATCCCAAATCCAACTAAAATCACAAACTTTCTTATAACTATCTTGAAGACCTTGTGCCAACCAAGTACCTGATTTAGAACAAAATATTCCATTGCTAGAGAAACCCCAATAATATTTATCTGGTACCACATTATAAGGAATAGGAATACCTTTAATAATTCTAATAATATCTTGTGGGATAACTCTAGACAAAAGACTATCATGCCAAGTACCTTTATTAGTGATGAGCATACTCACACGAATATCCAAATCAAAAAGAGGATCACTCACATTCTGCATGAAACTTTTCTCCAAGAGGTAAGTGACAAGCCCAGTTGTCCTTCCCAAAACTAATATTCTCTCCATTACCAACTTGCCAACGAAGACCTTGTTGAAATAAATAACGAACTTTAAGAAGATTATTCCATTGCCAAGACGTCTTTCTCCCCTTAACATAAAAGAAATTTCTTGGCCACGAAGGTACTTATGATTAATTAATCTAACCCACCTATTATTTGGTTCAGAAAGAATTTTCCAAATAAGTTTCATTTGCATAGCTTTGTTAACTGCTTCAGATTTACGCAAGCCAAAACCTCCCAAATTTTTTGGGTCTGCAAACTATATCCCAACCAATAAGATTTGGCACTTCACTATCCGGGTCCTTATTCCAAAGAAATTTCTGTTAATTTTATTTAAATTAGAGAGTGAGGAAGTCGGCAAAGTAAAACTTTGCATTGTATAAATTGGAGTTGTTGCTGCAAGGTTTACTTGGTTAGGGTAACTCTGCCAGCTTGGGACAATGAGTTTGCTTTCCATTTGGAAAGATGGCTGCTAGTGTGGTCAATAACATTACTAAAAGTACTCGCATTGACCATGCTACTAATAATAGGGCAACCAAGGTACTTGTATAGACAAGAAGAGTGACTCATCTCGAGAATACCTTTAAAAGTATCAATACTATGTCTACCAATGTTGTTAGTACATTGAGATACCGACTGATGATAATTAATTTTCTGACCAGACATACGACAATAGTTATCAAGAATCCTTTCTATGTATGACAACTCTGGTTTGATACTTCCACAAAAATCATAGTATCATCCGCAAAAGTAAAAAATGGAGCTTATCTGCACCATGACAGATCTTAATGCCTATGCTTTTAGAGGAGGTATCACTTCCACGTTGCAGACGTCTTGCTAACACTTCCGCACATAAAATAGAAATGTACGGAGACAAAGGGTCACCTTTTCGTATTCCCCTAGAAGAAGTGAATGTATCACCCGGGGAATCATTTAGAAGAACTCAAAAAGATATTGTAGAGATACATTCTTTACTCCAATAAATCCAAATTTCGCTAAAATCAAATTTCCTGAAAACATGGACAATAAAGTTCCAGTCTAATCTATCATATGTTGCAATGAATGAAAAACCTCATGTTCTATAAGAGTATTGTCTTGAATACATCTATCTGCTACAAAGGCTCCTTGCAATGGATGGATAAGTTTAACAATAATGGATTTAAGTCTAAGAGTAAGGATCTTAGAAATAATTTTATATAATATCGAGCATAAACTGATAGGTCTAAAATGATTAGTTAATGACGAATTGTCTATTTTCAGGATAAGTGTTAAATTCTTTTTATTAATCTCTTTAAGTAATTTCCTAGAATGGAAAAAATGCTTTAACAACTCTACAAATGGATGGTCCAACAATATGCCAATAGGTTTGGAAAAAATTAGCTGAAAATCCATCTGGACCAAGAGACTTGTTAGATGCTAATAAAAAAGTAGGTTCTTTAATTTCTTCATGAGAAGCCATTTTAGTGAGAAATAGGTTATCCTCTTGATTAACTTCCAGAAGAAGATCTTGAAGGTCTTCTAAAGGATTAACTACATAAGAATTATCTCGAACAAATCTACAAGTAAATTCTTTGGTTATTTCCTTAGAAATGTTGCTAAGATCAATGTGATGAACACCATTGATACCAAGAAAATCCGTAATTTTCTTTCTATTTCTCCTAATTGAAGCTTTTGTTTGAAAAAAAGATGTGTTTATATCTCCTAGAAGGAGATTCTTTGCTCCCGATCTTTGAAACCAGTAAGACTTATTAAAATTAACCAGGCATGCCTTTTCTTGGTCAATCGTATTTGATGGAGCACAAAAGAATTATCACAGGGATTAGTGACTAACGAAGATTGGACTTGAACAAGTTGTTCTTCAACCTTTTTGAGTTGGCGAGTAATATTACCAAATGTGAGTTTAGGCCGACTTTTGGAGTCGGCTTTCAAATATTTACATTTATTCACAACCTGGTAAAGGCATGAGCCTTCAATTCTAGAGGGCCAAGCTTTTCGGACCATTTTTTCATAATCTTTATGTGGGTCCACGCTAGTTCAAACCTAAAGGGAGGGGGTGAAAAGGGTTTCTGAGAATCAAATTCCAAAATTATGGGGCATATTGATCTGAAGAAGTAAAATCATGATGAGAGATAAATGAGCTTGGAAAATAATTAAGCCAAGATGTCGTAACTAACGCCCTGTCTAATCGCTCCCAATCATTATCATGGCCTTTTTTTTTTCTCCAAGTAAATGAACAACCAGTAAAAGGTAAATCTAAAACATTGCACTTAAAATTTAAAGTCATATAGTCTAGCGAATCTATTTGAAGTCGATAAATTCCACCATACTTCTCATTGATTGATCCAATCTCATTCAAATCCCCAATGATAGTGAAAGGACTAGTGAGACCTTGGCAATAATTAAATAAGTTGGACCAAAATTGGGACTTTTGAGTAGCTTGGGCAGGGGCATACACAAAAATAACACTAAAGGTGTTTGATAAGGGGAATCATGAGTAAGAATACTAATAAATCTGCTTTCTTTATGCAAAATAGTGATGCTGATAGAGTGACTTTGCCACAAAATCCATATGCCACCAGAGAAACCAACATATGGCAGAAAATCCACATTACTAAACCCAAATTGATTGACTAACAGAAGATAGGGATCATTTTGCACATTGGTTTCAGCAAGGGCAATTAAATTAACTTGGTGTAATATGCAAAATAACCTAATTTCCTCACCAAAATCCTTTTTACCAACCCCTCTGACATTCTAAAAGGCTACTTTATTCATAAAAACATTGATAGAGGGAACTAGTACTAACTGAAACCATAGGTTTCAGATTCTTTTGACCTTTTTTATAAAAAAGATTTTGCATTCACAAGAATTAACATATAAGAAACAATCTGAAGAGGCACTTTGGCCTGACATTAGTATACTTTAACCTGTCAATAACAACGGCCTTTCGAAAATATGGGTATCAAAATGTGTACAGTAGCTCGTTGAAAAAATAAAGGATGAGCTAATATAGCAATGAGTAATGACTGATAAACAAGAAGCAGAAATAGAAACCTGGGTGGGAGTGAGGAATTAGGATCCACTTTATTTATTCTCTCAATTTCCTAGATAGAGAGCCAGATCTCATTCTCCCAATTTGTTTTTGGATTTATTTAATTCAAAAATTGGTTAGAATGAGATCTCACCCTCTATTTAGGAATGAAGACCTCTAACTTTTTACGAAATGGAGAGGATCCCTACATGGGAGCCACATGCCCACAAGGATTCATTTTAGTAGCACCACCAAGTCACATTCTCCCATTCTTGTTTATTAGTCATTACTCATTGCTATATTATCTCATCCTTTATTTTTTCAACGAGCTACTATACACATTTTAATACCCTACCATATTTTCGAAATTGTAACTCTTGTGTGATTAGGCATTTTTTGCATTAATTAAAAGTATCTTCACTGCTACAATTTCCTAATTGCGTTTTTAGGTTACAAAACCTTCAAAAACCTTAAATATGGTCCCCACAATTATAATCATAGCAAGCCATGAGACATATAACCAATGTTACTAAACCTTCAAAAACATTAAATATGCAAAAATCCTATTTCTCCCTCCCAGTGTTACAAAACCTTCAAAAACCTTAAATATGGGCCTAATATAGAAAAAGAACATGCTATAAATCTTGTTTGTCTAAACAAACCGCTTTGTAAAAACTAAAGATTTTTAGGTTTCTCACTACGGGGTAAAGGTTACAATATTGTAGGATATAAACAAACAAGAGGAACTTGGATATGACTTTAGGTATGTACAAGTACACTTTCCTGAAAGTTTAGTTTCGACCCTCTAAGAAGCGAACGGATTACACAAAATAACTTTCGCGAAACAAAGAAACCACAGAGTATGTTGTTTGTCCCACAATTATAATCACAACAAGACATGAGAGATATAACCTCTAAAAATGTTACAACAAGTTTTTGGAAAGGTGATGATCCCAAAAAAAAAAAAACAAAGCTTCATATATAATCCATAGGAAAATATTTTGTTAGTCTTACTCTTTACCATTTGAATTCGTATTCTCTAGGATCTAAGCAGCATAGCACATGAATTAAAAATGTATGATTTTGGGGTCTTTTTGTTTAGTTTCTGCTTGTAACTTTTTGGTATTGGGCATTTTAAAGTTTGTGACAATTTGATTATTTGCATTTTAATTTAGCATTGGTGGTGTAAGAGTTCTTTAGTTTTTCTTCATTACTATTAGTCACTAGTATGAAGAACCTTTTGATATTCCGAACTTGTACTCTTATTTCACCGTACGTGCTTCTTCGTGTTAGAGGATATGTAGAATATAACAAGCTCGACAGCAGCGTCAAGGACACTCAGTGCTCGGTCATGAGTGTCGCGGACAGGCACCAACGACTAGTCAGCTAGGTTGCGACTAGGTGTTATGTCCGGTCACAGGTGTCGGGCTCTGGAATGCCGGGGCGAAGTATGGAATTCGTCGGACAAGGATGAGCGCATGACTTCCTTAGGGGATGAGAAGGTCCACGGTGGAGTCGGATGATGAGAAACAAGGTTGAGTTCCATCGGAGATTGAGTATGAAAGTTATGCAACTTTGATGGTCACTCCTGTCACTTGGGCTGAACCATATAAGACTCTTTAGGGGGTAGTAGGTGTTTGAGCTCTCCACCTCCCTTGGGTGCATGGATGATTGGCAAACATCATGACACTTAAGTGAGCTTCCTCGGAAGGGGGCAGGCTTGATGGCATGTCAAAGGACAACATTGAGTCTCTTCGGGATAGAACATCCCGGGGACATTATCGAGTAGCCGGTGGGCTCGATAGTGTGCATCATGCACCGAGAGGAGGATCCCTATTTTGAGATGGTTGCGGGACGCTTTATCCGTGAACTTTATCAATGTGATAAGATTCTCCATGAGGGCTTTCGGGAAGCTCGGTCAATGAGGGGCCGTGTTGCATTAGCGGTGCTCTTGGGTTCCGGGACATCGGTACCATGGGATGGGCGACCCCGTGGGAACTTGTGGGACTTAAGGGGATACTTCCTAGTATTCCTATGAAGGGAAGGATGTCCCGGAAAGGTTGCTTTCTCGGTGAATGGGACACTACTCGATGAGACACCGATGGCCGAGTCGGGGACAATGATCCATGAACGTGAGGTGCGCATTCATAAGTCGGCCTCCTATGAATTCAACGGGAGCTAACATGACTCCCGGTTGATTAAAGGATCTGGAACTACTCGGAAGGAGCTTGAGTGCTCGGGACGAGGATAGTTGCCCGGACGATCGAGACGCACGCTCCGGACTTGACACGTCCGGGAGTACTTTGGGACTTGACAACTCCCAGGCCACGATGAGGCGAACAATGATCATGACCGATGAACAGTGAAGCGAGCAAGCCTCGATAGGAAGATTCGAGTTGCGAAGAGTTCAATGTGAGTCGGAATGGACAGAACCTCACGTGAAGGCTGGTTAAGACTCAGTGGAGTCTTGACGCCGTACGGTCATTCCGCAGCGAAAAATTTAGGACCGTAACAGTTGGTATCAGATCTTTGGTTTTCCTTCACCATGGCAACGTGTTGGTTAGCGACAAAGTGTATGAAGCTTCTCAGTGGTTGAGAGCTAACGTGAGCTGCTTCGATGCGGATTGGTTACCGATGACCTTGTTGGGTTCCATCAGGCCAACTTGGGTTCATTGGGACATTGTGGACTCCCCGATCCTTAATGTTGAAGCTAGCGGAGACAAACTTTAGAGAAGGATTTTGCAAGGGTTGAATCAGGGTCTGTGGTAGGCAAGGATCAACTATGGCAAGTTGCAGTTGAAGAGTTGTGTTGGGTTGTTCAATGCCATCGTACTTGACGAATAAAGATCAAATTGGTGACATTCGCAACGAAATGATGGTCTGTGGGACAAGTTACTTGAAGATTGAACATGTGCTATGTGAGTTTCGTTGTGCCGACATGGGTGTTGGGCGGTTGACGATCGTTTTCCATACGAGAAGCCTTATTTGAACCACGATAGTACAAGATCAAGATGGTCAGTTGGCCTGAAGCGCCATGGAGAGTCCTTCAGAGAGCCACCTAAAAGCAGTGTGCTAGTAAAACCCTTCCAAGGAAGGTCACCTTACGAGGAGCTGTAAGCAGAAGTGGACGATGCAGAAGACGTCGTCGGTTGGCCAAGGAGGGCCTTGTTAGTCTGGGTCCGAGATGTAAGTGTCCATGGGATGTGGGGTTGTGAGAGGACTCTAGCGAACTTGTGGATGCTGTTTTCGGATTGTTCGAGAGCTTAAGTGGGGGAGGGCCCCACTGCCGCAGTGGTCGTATGATGTCGAGACTGAGGCAAGCACACTGATGAAGTGTGTTCGGTGAGCGAGTTAGGTAAGTGTTCGTGGTAGAAACTTAGCAACAGACAGCTATTCGGAGGAGCAAATGGAGATATTGCAACCGATACCGGACCTTGGTGTGAACTTGTGAAACATCACTCCGAAAGGAGGTGATCCGGGGCAAGATGATCCCGTTCCGAGACCTTTAATGGAGATAAACCAGCAGTGCGGGTGACAGCCAGAGGTGTTGTCCTCGGAGCGTGTCGACGAGAAGGGCAATGTTGTAGTGTGAGTGCAGCGATTTTGAGCTTGCAGAACTCAACGCAAGAGTCAGAATCTCATTTCCAGAGGTGATCCAAAGGGAATACATCGCGAGAGTAAGGGTGATGACTGGGTTTCAAGAAAGGTGCTCGAAGAAAGGCACTCGTTGTCGTGCTCTGTAGGTGTGTTGTGGAAGTCGAGCCCAGTGGTACTCGTTAAAGTACACTGGTGCTGCGCTGTGAAGTTGGGCTTGGAATACGGGTGTGTCTCTGCATTTTTGCGGATGGACCAGCGTTGCTTATGGGAGCAAGCTTTATGGAAAGTTAGTTGGTTGCTTGTGGGAGCTACCGTTCGCAGTAGTGTACGCAGATCAGCATCTGAAGAGATGTTACTTGGGCACAGTGGAGCCGGCTCGAATTTGGAGCCTGTCTTGTCCAGTGGCCCTAAAAGGTGGGGTGTACTTGGACGTTCCGTGGCCCATGAAAGAGAGGGCGCACGAGGTAGTTCGTTATTGTCTGGTGACCCTGAAAGATTGGGTGCATCGAGACGTTCCGTGGCCCCTGAAAGAGAGGGCCCACGAGGTAGTTTGTTGTTGTCTGGTGACCCTGAAAGATTGGGTGCATCAAGACGTTCCGTGGCCCTTGAAAGAGGGGCGCACGAGGTGGTTCGTTGTTGTCTGGTGAACCTGAAAGATTGGGTGCATCGGGACATTCCGTGACCCATGAAAGAGGAGGTGCACGAAGTAAGTCTGGTCTACGAGGACGTCGACAGCTTAAGTGGGGGAGAGTGTCGTAGTCCGCAAAAAAATAGGGAAAGAGAATATTCAAGAGGCCTGTAGTAATCAACACAAAGACGAATGAGCCGACTTGAAATTTTGGCATTATCACCACAAAGAAGAACTTTCGATTTTTTATTCTTTCGTATCTTCCGAAAAAAGAAAATCGGGGATTAAGAAGTCTATTCTATTATATATCCCTTTCGATTAGTATTTTACCACGACAGCTCGGCAGCAGCGTCACGGACACTCAGTGCTCGGTCATGAGTGTCACGGACAGGCACCAGCGACTAGTCAGCTAGGTTGCGACTAGGTGTTATGTCAGGTCACAGGTGTCGGGCTCTGGAATGCCCGGGCGAAGTGTGGAATTCGTCGGACAAGGATGAGCACAGGACTTCCTTGGGGGATGAGAAGGTCAACGGTGGAGTCGGATGATGAGAAACAAGGTTGAGTTCCATCGGAGATTGAGTATGAAAGTTATGCAACTTTGATGGTCACTCCTGTCACTTGGGTTGAACCATATAAGACTCTTTAGGGGGTAGTAGGTGTTTGATCTCTCCACTTCCCCTGGGTGCATGGATGGTTGGCAAATATCATGACACTTAAGTGAGCTTCCCCGGAAGGGGGCAGGCTTGATGGCATGTCAAAGGACAGCATTGAGTCTCTTCGGGATAGAACATCCCGGGGACATTATCGAGTAGCCGGCGGGCTCGATAGTGTGCATCATGCGCCGAGAGGAGGGTCCTTATTTTGAGACGGTTACGGGACGCTTTATCCGTGAACTTTATCAATGGGAATAGATTCTCCATGAGGGCTTTCGGGAAGCCCGGTCAACGAAGGGTCGTGTTGCATTAGCGGTGCTCTTGGGTTCCGGGACATCGGTACCATGGGATAGGAGACCCCGTGGGAACTTGTGGGACTTAAGGGGATACTTCCTAGTATTCCTATGAAGGGAAGGATGTCTCGGGAAGGTTGCCTGCTCGGTGAATGGGACACTACTCGATGAGGCATCGATGGCCGAGTCGGGGATAGTGATCCATGAACGCGAGGTGCGCAGTCATAGGTCGGCCTCCTATGAACTCAACGGGAGCTAACATGACTCCCGATTGCTTAAAGGATCGGGAACTACTCGGAAGGAGCTTGAGTGCTCGGAACGAGGATAGTTGCCCGGACGATCGAGACGCGCGCTCCGGACTTGACACGTCCGAGAGTACTTTGGGACTTGACATCTCCCAGGCCACGATGAGCCGAACAGTGATCATGACCGATGAACAATGAAGCGAGCAAGACTCGATAGGAAGATTCGAGTTGTGAAGAGTACAATGTGAGTCGCAATGGACAGAACCTCACGTGAAGGTTGGTCAAGACTCGGTGGAGTCTTGACGCCGTACGGTCATTCTGCAACGAAAAATTTAGGACCGTAACACTATCCCTGTTTTCATCTGAAAGAGAGGGCCCGACTTTCTCTCCTTCTTTTCATTGGCAAGTTGATATGCATCAATTTTATTGAAAGAAGTCGATCATTGAACTTGTCAGGTTTGATTACAATAGCTTTGTTCATCCTTGTCACTTAAAATAAGTGTTAAAGGGTGTAAAACATATCCTGCAACTAATTGTTGAAAGAAAGCTAATTGTCAAGGTCCGCATTTTCTGGTCGCAGAACGTGAGACACACTTTATCTTCTGGCGGTAAGAATGTCAGTCATACACTATAAATTAACATCTTATGAGTGTCTGTGGACACAAAAGAATTATGAAATTAAGGACGAGTCCTGGAAGGGACGGAGTCTCGAGAGGAGAGGGACGAGTGTAGTCAATCAATACAAGTAATCAAATAAATAACAACAATAAGCTAGCATTGTCAGCACATACACAAGATATGGAGGTAATCTTCGATACCATTCAATATGATGTTCCCCCATAAAGAGCCTTATAAAGTCTACTACATCTGACAAGTGTAGACGTCTAGTATGCACAACTTGTATACTCAACGTTCATCTCCATTAGTAAACCTAATAAAAAAAATTAGTTAAAGACTATGTGCAACGGTCAACAAGCAGAAAACGCTATTCGAACATGTTACAAGGCAATGTGGGTGAAACCTAACACTTAGCATAAAAGACGTGAGTCAAATGCTCGGAAACTTACCAACGGCCTAATCCTATCTTTTACTGACATACATGTTTTGGGTTGTCCATGTCGGATTTTCGGGTCAAGCACAATCTTTCCCCCATGTTTTTACTTTTGTTAAATACCTGTTCGGAGATATACCTGTGCTTTAGCAAAAACCTCCCTGATAAATAGCCTATTGGTTAACACCAACTTCTAGAACCCAATTTTCCAAGTAGCCCATATCTGTCACAATTTACAACCTATACAAAATCCATTAAGTAGCCAATATATCTGTAACAAACTAGGCAACCCTTCCCAATTTTCCAAGTAGCCCATATCTATCACGTTTGATAACCTATACAAAATCCATCAAGTAGCCCATATATGTCATAAACTAGGGAAGCCTTTGTAGAAGGTTGCCTAGTTTGCTTCAACTTTTCTAGTTTGGATGGGTGCTTTTTTGATGGAGTTTCAAATGAGACCGCCTCATATGAGATTATATGTTCGAATATTGGAACGATTGTAACTTCTCTATTAGTAATTACCAAAATCATTTATTTGATTACGAAGATTTCTTTTTCATAACTAATTGATGTATCCACTAGAGTGCATTTGTAGTTTTTTTTTTTTTTTTTGGAAAAATACATTGTGATATATAGAGGTTTGGTCGAAATACACATTGAAAAAATCGAGATTTTGCTAAATACAATGAGAAATTACAATTTTAACACAATAAGGTATTCTCAGGCAATATTCCGATCACCGGATAGTGACGTGGTATTAAAATTAAAATTTCTTATTTGCCTAATGTCGTATTCAGACGTAAATGGCCTTAGTACGTACACCTTAGTCACAAATACCTCTTTTAATAAGTTTTTCTTGGAACATAATTTACCCCCTCATTTAAGAAAATGTTAGGGACTCATGTTGTATTTTAGCTTATTTCCATCTCCACATAAAATAAGGGCATTATAGTTATTTCACCCTTCCAAGTAGGGCTGGCCACGAGCCGAGTCGAGCCGAACACTGCCCAAGTTTGGGTTTGGCTTGTTTTAAAATTCCCGAACTCAGTTTGAGCCTTAAAATGGAGCTCAAGTTTGACTTGATTAAAAGTTACCGAACTCTAACTCGAACTCGAGCTTTTATCGAATTTGTAAATGCTTTTTTAATCTTAATATTCCATGATATGAAATCGCCAAATAATATGAAAATAATTTACAGTTCATTATCCTAATTGGCTATGGCTAATAAATTTTGTTCACTCAATGAGAATGCTACCTAATTTTATGAAAATAAAATTTGAAAAAAATAAAATGATAAACAAAATAGATATTTTAAGATAATTATTAAGAAAAACAAACATTAGTTATTTTAAATTATTCAAGAAATTTGAAAAAAATGTAGAATACGCGTGTTTGTTTGAGGCTCACGAGCTTTCAAGGCGAACACCATGAAGTTTAGGTTTGATTCGTTTATCAAACGAGCCTAAACTTAAAGGTTGAGTTTGGTTCGTTTACTAATCTAACCAAGCTCGAGTCGAGCTTCTACCGAATCGAGCCCGAACAGTTCACAAACAGTTTGGCTTATGGCCACCCCTAATTCCAAGCATCAGAAAATATTTAATTGTAATTTGGTATACCTAATTGTATTTAGTAAAATCTTAGTATACCTATGTGTATTTTACCCAAACCTCAATACACAGCCTCAACGATAATTATCCTTTTATTAAAATAATTTGCATTATTTTATTAAAACTGGGAACCATTTACAACGTACTGTAAAGTGTTGAAAGTTACAAATAACGCCTTAATCACTTGTCTACTATAGTATCATTCAAAACCACAACCCTTATCTTCAAGGAAGAGTTGGAAAACGTGATGCAATCACGTGTTTAGACGAGGATAAATTAAAGACAGATAAGATATACATCTCCATAGCTTAAAAAACACAACTAGTTATCAAGACTCAAGACTCTTATAAAGTTAAAATAAATGAAAATTTACAACCAAACTATAAATTCAGTACTCCCTGGTTTGCAAATCAGACAGCAATAGCATTGGCACTATGAGAATTGTGGACTGTGGAGATGTTTGGCCACTTGTTGTTGAGCCTTCTAATATTATTGAGAATCACACGAACGTTTCATGGACCCCAGTTTACAGAATTTATAGAATCAGACTCATGTCTTTAAGGACACTCCTATGCCATTGACGAAAACAAAAAACTATACCATACATGCACTCCCATTTTTCACAGATGCGTCGACATTCTATTTTTCAGTGGCCATTAGAAGGATCAATCCAAGGAATAGAAATATTTGGAATAAGATGCTTGACATTGAGCTTCAAGCACAAGGGGTAGCAATTGGGAACGATGTCTTGTAGAAGAAATGAGAGTCCCAAGCCTTTGTCCACCAATTAAACGCACTAGGAGATTATGAAACAATTCATTGGATGGACATTGCTTTCTTTCAAAGAGTAGACACCCAAATGTGTCCCTCTGGCGTAGCGCCCAATGATTATAACCTATTTTCATGTTAAAGAAACGAATGTCAATGCTCGACGTATTTGTGCCATTTGAAACCCTCTATCCATCCTCACTTAGGATCTCATTAACTTTCACACCCACAAATAGCGCTTCCCATAATCTTTCCAATGTCGTCTCATTTGTCCCAACAGACACAGGAGTCAAAAGTAATGATTTAATGAAGTTCTTGGCCAAAAACGATGTTCTCATACCCGCATATCACAGTTCAAGACTGATTTTTAACCATGCAAGGATTAATTGGAGTATGGACCCACTAGGATTGTATTCCCCTTTGAATTAGCTTTCCAATGATATATTGTGGGCCAAAATCCCATTAGAATCGAAAGAGATATAATCTGATAATTGATTAATGCATTGAAACGGACACCTCTCTAGTATTTGGGACATTACTCATAGGATAATTATGATATATGAGTCCACAATATGTCAAAATAAAATAGCTTTGAAGAATAAATCCAACGCACCAAGAATCAGGGCAATCAGAGCTCAAACGAGCGCTCCAACAACGTTTTTCGTGGCAGCGAGGACGAATTTCTCCGCCACTGGCCCCAACGGATACCAGCGGCGTTATCGAGTGCCGCTGGAGCCCAAGTGGCGTTATCGAGAGCCGCTAGGGCCGTGTGACCACTGGGCACTGTTTTTGGCCCCAGAACCCTAATTTGACCTCCGTTTTGGCACAATGCTTATAAATACCCCCCTAAACTTCGTTTTTCGAGACTACCACTCATTATTACGGGATTTAACTCAAGAGAACCCTAATCTCTCTCTCTCTCCTCTCTCTCATACAACTCTAATCAAATCTTTCAAGCTTTCTTCAAACATCATTCAAGAGCAACCTTACAACCAAGAGCAACGCAAATACAAGAGCAATTGACATTCAATTCTAATGCAACAAAAGGTACCTAAGAACAATTTTTTCAAACTTTCAAAAACTCTTTTTCAAATCATGTTTTGCTTTGATTATGATCATGGTCAATATATTTAATTAGCATGTTTTAATTTTTTTATTTAGTTCAACATATTTAGATTAATTTAATTATTGTTTTCATGATTATCATGCGTAGGCTTTTAAACATTAACCTTATATGATTTTCATAGTTTTGAGTGTAATTCCAGATTACTACATGTTTAGTGTTAATATATTGCATCTTTGCATGATTAGCACATTAAATTAGCATATTAGCACATGATTATGATTTTTGCATGTAGTTAGCCCTAAATTGCATATTAACATATTTTTATTATTTGTTACATTTCTTATTTCACTCCCATTAAAGTTACTAACAATTTTATTGGTGTGCATATGCAATTTGACGCGTTTAGCAAGAAGTAAGAATGGTAAGGTGGAAAATTAATTCTTTTGTCTTATTATTTGTTTGGTTTATGCTTGTAAATTGATGCATGCAATTTGATAATATGTGCAAAGCGATCACTTTAATAATTTGGTTTGTTCAACCCACCTAGTTAATTTAGGAATTGTATGGAACCTTGCAATGTGAATTAAGAATCAACATGGATGAGATTAGTAGAGGTCGTTAATACGGGCTTTTTAGATAGGATTCGTTAAATCTTTTCGTACCCACACCCCCGAACTCAATCTTTGGCCCTTTTGAGTTTTATGAGTCAATTTTCAATAGGAATTGGGTGCACTTTTGATGATTTCGAATTATTTCCTTAAAAATTGGTGGTGACTTCGCTATTTGCTTATTATTTCCTCTATCACAATTAATCATATTGCATATGACTTGTTATTTAAGAACCATTAATTCCAACTAAATATTTCAACTAGCACCGAAAGGTGATCGTTCCTAACTTCTTACACAAAGATGCAAGCATTTCGTTGTTTCCAAACTTACCAAACAAGTGCATTTGAAATTTAAACTGAACAAACCAAGGGTAAATTTGGAAAATTTGCAACTAATGTAGCTTAGGATTACTAACAACGAAAGTATCTGCGAACATCAAAGGAATGGTAGAAATTAAAAGGATTTAATTTAAAGTAAGTATAATTGCATTTGTATTCTTTCTCATCGAATGTATCAAGAATAATTCCATCTTATTATAATCTTGGGTTAAAAGTCTGTACACATGCACTGCTTAAAATTTTAATTGAGATAAAAATAAGACGATACACTTAATCAATTACGGGAGTGCATAATTTATTTCGAGATTAAGTTACGAAAAGCAATTAGACAAGCAATTAAAAAGTATATGCAATGCATATAACTTTAAATGAGATAATTATATAAAATGATACACATATTCATTTAAGGAATTACATGATGTATTTCCATAAAAAGTTAGGAAAACCAATTAGACATAAGTGTATATTACAAATTCTTGCCTCATCTTAGGATTAGGAAGGACCCTAATCTCATCGTAGGGTGATATTATGTGTGCAAGTGGGGGAGGGGGAGGAGAGAGTGTGGTGAGGAAGGAGAGAGAAAGGAAGAGGAAGGAGAGAAAGAGTAGGGAAGTTCCAACTCTTGAGATCATACTTTAACCATTGGTATGTACAACGCATATAGCTTTGATTGAGATAAAATAAGGTGATACGAAGTACATGATTTATTTCTATATATCAGTTGGTATTCGTCGTTACACTTTATTGCTTCTTTATCTACTACTGAGGGGGAATATATTTCCACTACTGAAAGGGTGAAAGAAGCTATTTGGCTCCGTGGTTTGGTGAAGAAACTTGGTTTAACTCAAGAGGTGATAGTTGTGTTTTGTGATAATAGTCAACGTGCGGTGCACTTGACAAGAAACAACAAGTAACATTCGAAGACCAAGCATATTGATGTGAGCCGCCATTTTATTTGAGGTACAGTTGAGGGAGGTGAAGTGATTGTTGAGAAGATTCACACCAACGACAATTCCGCAGATATGTTGACTAAACCTTTCCCTATTGCTAAGTTCAAACATTGTTTGAGCTTAGTTGGGGTTATTGGTGTTTGAGTGCCCTTTGGGGTGTAGTGGCGACGGTGACGTTTGTTGATCTATGTGGATTTTGATTCAAGGTGGAGATTGTTGGATTTGTGACCCAAAATAAAGTCATTTAGTATATCTTTGCTGCTGCATGACCATGCACTGTCTACCTTCAGTTTCCACATGGTGATGCGTGGTGGTCAGTAGCTGTAATTGGTAGTGCACGATCGGGCACAATTGCTCTTGTATTTTTGCCCATCCATGCAGTGCTGCGCGTAAGGCTTTTTTGGGGCGTTTTTGAGTTGTCGACCTATCTCTTATTTCCTAATTTAATTAGGTTTGTATTAGGTCTATTTAAGTGGGTTATTATCCCAGCCACCATCTACTATTATTCATCACTAATATTTCACATCTAGAGAGAGAGTGTGTTCTTGAGAGTTCTATTGTAATTCTCTATAATCCTCAATAGTTCAAGTATCTAGTGGAGGCTCGTTGTACTCTTCTCATATTCATAGTGGATTTGTTTCGTGGCCCGTCGCCCGTGGTTTTTTCTCTCATTCAATTGGGGGTTTCCACGTTAAAATCCCGTGTCATATTTATTGTTTATTCTTAATTATTGACTTGGTTGATTGATTGTTTTCACTTCCGCACTCTAATATCCCCAACACCTTTCCCGATCTATTGGGCAAGCTTTCCCAACAACAAAATTTTTCATGTCACTGTAGACAACAAAATTAATGCGTAGATAAAAATAAGTTGAACAAATATAATTTGTATTGATTTGAATGTATGGGTTACAATCTCTGTATTTTCTATCTGTTACAATGAACAAATAAATAAATCCTCTGATTCTGTATCCACGTTGACTTTGAGTCGAGGGTTGAATGACTTGGTCTCGAGCAAAGTAGTGACGTCACCTTCGAAAGTTGCGGTGAACACGTCGATCTGGATTCGAGGGCCTAGGCTTCATCTCGAATGTAAGATTTGTAATGTAAGTGCACCTTGTGATGACTTGGAAGTCGTTGAGGTTGTGCTTCTGCAGCTCAGTTATTCAATTTGAATGTTCTTGATCGAGGGTCTTTGATGACTTGAATCTCGATCAAGGTTGCAAAGGAGGTGAAGGAAATGCTCTGGCTGAGCTTTCTGCTTGTAGATAATTTCCAACCTCTAGAATGAAGTCAGACTTTGGTATTTATAGAGAGGAACAGGGAGCTCCGATCCATCAACGGGCTTGGTAGTCATGGACTGGCCCAATTTCTTGACTTGGTAGTCTTTTCTTGTGGCTTTGGCCGATTTAACTGTTTATTTGGCCCAACAGGTGTGGGTTGGCCCAAGGGTTAAACATAAGCCCATTTTGATGGCTTTTGGCCCATCTTAATTTCTGTGATTAGTTAATTAAATTAAGTTAAGTATATTTTAACCCAAAATAATTAATTAAATTCAATTAAGGCACTTAATAAATTTTTAGTGCCTACAAATAGCCCCCTCGAGACCGAGTCACGTACACGACGTCGTGTTTCATCGTGATTGGGTGTCGAACTGGACTTGACATATCAGTCTACCATGTAGTTGATTCCATTCTAAGGGAGTGGGGATATATTTAGATTCAAGGGATTGGAAGCTTTTTCTTGAATCTAGCAGAACGAGGGTCTTGTCGACTTGTTCCCGAACTGCGAACCTACTATTTTGTGGTAGGGAGGTGACAGGGCCTTTATTGTGTGGCTTTTTCCATCATGTCTAACAGGGCTTTGTGGCTTGTTCCGTCTCGCTCTTGCTTTTGTATGCGCATGCTTGTTGAGGTCATACAGGTCTCTTAGAAACAATTCTATTCAGAATCAAATTGGAATCTTACGTCATATGAAGACGAACGACTTCGGACCTTTATAAATATAGGATCAATCGGGAGCTGCTAATATTGCCGTGAGCTTCAATTGGGAAGTGTGACGTGAAGATGCCCTACAATTGCCAAATTGCTACAGGTAAATAAATTCCATCACCTTGCTTTTTTGCTTCATTGGAGCTGGATTTATGCATAGCACTTCATCACAAAAGACGAAAGAATCCTTTACACTTCATCTTATTTCTTTAAACTCCCTTTGAGTTAATAGTGGAAACATAATCAAGTTTCCAAGCCCTTAATTTGCTTTGGTTTTGTCCTGATCTTTACTGTATGTAGGCTGTAGCTATAGATTTTAATTTGTGCTAGCACTGTTGACTTCAGTTCGCTAAACGTTAATTGCCTAAATACCTTCTCTCTCTTTTTTTTTTTTTTTTTTTTTTTTTTAGGTGCGCAATTCACTGCCGTTGCTTCACTTGGAATTTGGGGTTTTAACACATCAAAGCCTTTTATTGATCTCGTAAGAGACAAAGTTAGGATGAATTCCCCTTTTTTTTTGTTCTGCACTGTGAGAGATGCTGAGATGTAACTACTGATGCAACAATTGTCTTCACTTCTTTTGCTATTCGTCACATGTAAGCAACAACAAGATTTGATCTGACACTTATATGTCTACTCAGTAAACTTTTGTTTGCCATGTTTTATTCATGTGATCAGCGAGTTGTAGCTTCATGACTTTGCAAGATACGCAATACAAGTTAAGCCTGCTGAGTGCTGACTAGAGTTGTAACGCATCGGACTTTGAATTGGGGGTAGCCACGCTTGCCCTTTGCCCTTTTTTTGCAAGTACCAACATGAAAAATTAATCATGTTCTTCACAAGGGCCATGTTTCTTTGACTGCTTGGTATCTCTTGGCCTTAACTTGGACGTTCTTTAGTATCAAAACGATTCATGTGTCGTCTCTTTTTTTTATCTTTCAGAATTTGCTTTAGCCTTTGGTATGGTACTGTCTGTACCATCTATATCTGCAGCGAATTGAATTGTAAGTACCAAGAGAAGGTAAGTCAATCTTCTGCAAGCCTTAACTTGCTCTTATTGTCTGTACTTGCATCTTCTGTATTTGGTATGCCTTGCACATATTTTTTTTTTACAGGGTGTCACCATGTAGCTCAAAGAGAAAGACATAATACATAGGATCATCTCGATTTTGTGAACTCATGCGATGTAACCGTTTGAGGCCATCTCGGGTTCACAACTCCATGCGTTGTACCCTATGTATATCAAAAGCAAGACATAGTACATGGGATCATCTCGGTGTTGTGAACTCATGCGATGTAACCGTTTGAGGCCATCTCGGGTTCACATCTCCATGCGTTGTACCTATGTATTTGAAGAGACAAGACATAGTACATGGAATCATCTCGGTGTTGTGAACTCATGCGATGTAACTGTTTGAGGCCATCTCGGGTTCACATCTCCATGCGTTGTACCTTATGTATTTTAAGAGACAAGACATAGTACATGGGATCATCTCGGTGTTGTGAACTCATGCGATGTAACCGTTTGAGGCCATCTTGGGTTCACATCTCCATGCGTTGTACCCTATGTATTTGAAGAAACAAGGTTCGCCGCCGTACTTTAACTCATCTCGGATTTGTGAACTCATGCGTTGTAACCGTTTAAGGCCATCTCGAGTTCACATCTCTATGCGTTGTGCTTAGGTACCAGAAGTAAGAGACAGAACAACTAAGTTGCACATGGCCTCACTAGCGCAACAATGACTCCTTGATAACGCAATAACAAGTTACACGCAGTTTTGACGAGCATCCTTGACGCCAAGCATTGTGAAGCTCAACTCGTTCCAATTGTCCTTTTCATCCAACATTGTAGTGTTGGAGTATTGAAAAGCGACCTTTGACGCCAAGCACTGTAAAGCACAACCCGTTACAAGTGTCCTCTACACCCAACATTGCAAGGTTGGAGCGTTGACGAGCTTCCCTTGACACCAAGCGTGGTAAAGTAGTAATATCGAGCTTTCAATGGTTGAACATACACATACACTTGTTTGTTTGTTTTTTCGTTTGACTGTACTTGGTTATATGTTTTTCCAAGTTGCCTTTGTACTTATAGAAGCATGCAATCACTCCATAAGATCAAGTCATCACGTAGTTCAAATGTTTTTGTTTTTGTTTTGCTGTGCACAGTTTATACTCTTGTGGGCTCGGAGTAATTTTTTTTTTTTTTTTTTTGATGTGCAGTTTTAGCTCTTGCTTAGGAGCAACCATTGTATCAACAATTTGGTAGACTGGTGAGTGAGAGCTTTCTCCAGACTTTGATGATTTAATTTTTTCTTTAAAGTATACTTTGTAATTGCAAGCTTTCTCCAAGTCTTAATACTTTAAACTAATTCATGTGCAGTTTAAACTCTTGCTTAGGAGTATGGCATATGCGGACTTCATAGTTAGGATAAAAGTTTACCCAAAGTCGTTCACCATCAACAACCCTGTTGGCGTCATTTGTGGGGACACTCTGAACAACGAAGGTGTTAAAATGTATTAGCGTTGAGTTGAAGACATGGTGCTTAAGAGCTTTCTCCATGTCTCTTGAGACTTTGAAATAAACTTGGTACTTGAGAGCTTTCTCCAAGCTTTGATGGTTGAGGCTTTGAGGTAGACATGGTGCTTAATAGCTTTCTCCAAGTATTGATATGTGAAGTGTTGGGGTAGACTTGGTGCTTGTGAGCGTTCTCCAAATCTTGAAGATATGAGTTGAACTTGGTACTTGGTAGCTTTCTCCAAGTGAAGTTCTGAGAGTACTTGGTGCTTGGGAGCTTTCTCCAGGTTTGGATGCTTGATGTATTAAGTTAGACTTGGTGCTTAGTAGCTTTCTCCAAATCTTGATGCGTGAAGTTTTGAGACGTTTGGTGCTTGGGAGCGTTCTCCAAGTCTCAATGTTTGAAGTGTTGGCGATAGACTTGGTGCTTGTGAGCGTTCTCCAAGTCTCAATGTTTGAAGTGTTGGGATAGACTTGGTGCTTATGAGCGTTCTCCAAGTCTTTCCCCCCAAGGTTCTTGCCTTGCCCCCAGAGTTGCTTGATTTTTATTTATTTATTTTTTTTTGCAGAGGGAGAATGATGATGGTTGGTGAACTCCTTTCATGGCGATTATGGCTCAGACGAAGACGTCTCTGTAGAATCACTATCTTCATCTTCTTCAACTTGAGAAGAATTGCTTTCGCAGTTGACGATAATAGGCTGCAAGTCCTCAAAGTCATAATTTTCATTTGGAGAAGTATAACCTCCATGGTTAGCGATTGTGAGCTCCATATCGTGAGCTCGTGTTGCCAACTCTTGAAAGGTTCGTGGCTTTATTCCTTGGAGTATGTAGACCAAGTCCCATTGCATGCCTTGGATGCACATCTCGACCGCAGAGGTCTCAGTGAGACGATCCTTACACTCAAGGCATAGCGTGCGCCAACGGTCTATGTACTCAACGACGAGTTCATCCTTGCCTTGCGTAGTGTTAGTCAGCTCAGTCATGCTGACGACACGCTTTGTGTTGTAGAAGTGATTTAGGAACTCTCCTTTCATTTGTTTCCAACTGTCGATGGATTCCGTAGTCAGATCCGTGTACCAGTCAAACGCTGTCTCTTTGAGTGAGCGAACAAACTGCTTCACCAAATGGTCGCCATCAGTTCCAGCGTTGTTGCAAGTCTCTACAAAGTGAACGACATGTTGCTTAGGATTACCATTTCCATCAAACTGTTGAAATTTGGGAGGTTGATAACCAGCAGGCATTGCCAACATGTCAATCCTTTTGCTGTATGGTTTAGCATAGAGGTGTGTTCGTTGTGAGTCATTACCAAGCCGAGTCTTAACAGCGCTTGCTATCATGTCATTGATTTGTTCGACAGTAAGAGAGCAGGTGTGGGACTCGTGGTTGTTGCTGTGTCCATCACTTTTAGAAGACTCGCCCATATTTTTCTTACCCAATTTCTTTGTTAAGGAAGCAATTTGTTTGTTTTGACGCTTGATTTGAGCGTCCTTCTCCTTGCTATCCTTAGAGAGCTTGTCAAGGAGTTGTCTCATACTTTCCAGTTGCTCCTCTATAGTCTTAACTTTTGTAGCCATAACAGAGACGACAACGGATCGCGAGGGCTCAACAGCTTGTTGGAGTGGGGTGGCTTCGTGTGATGAAGGTGTGGAGCAATCTGTGTTGATACAAATATCCTCCACATGGGGCGACGATCGGAGCGCTAGGTTCATGTGAGTGAGGATCTTCTTGACTACATCTTTTGTACCCTGCTCCCATGTTGGTGAAGCAGTCGCTTGTTTTGTTTCACCTGAACGCTTGACGTCGAATACAAGTGATTCGCAAGACCTTTTAAGAGTTAACGAAGGTGATTGAATAGTAATGGTGCTAGCAACTTTTTTCATGCTCCTGGCAGCCTTACCAAGTTGATTGTTGGGCGCAACAACATCACTTGTAGATCGTTGTGTTGCTGATCCAAATGATTTGTAGGGATGCCGAGACATGTTTCTTCTTGATGTCATGTCAGCTGCAGTGGAGTTGATGTGATTTGTTGAGGAGACAGAGATGAGAGGCAGAGATGTCCCACCGAGCGTGCCAAAATTTGTAGACAACAAAATTAATGCGTAGGCAAAAATAAGTTGAACAAATATAATTTGTATTGATTTGAATGTATGGGTTACAATCTCTGTATTTTCTATCTGTTACAATGAACAAATAAATAAATCCTCTGATTCTGTCTCCACGTTGACTTTGAGTCGAGGGTCGAATGACTTGGTCTCGAGCAAAGTAGTGATGTCACCTCCGAAAGTTGCGGTGAACACGTCGATCTGGATTCGAGGGTCTAGGCTTGATCTCGAATGTAAGATTTGTAATGTAAGTGCACCTTGTGATGACTTGGAAGTCGTTGAGGTTGTGCTTCTGCAGTTATTCAATTTGAACGTTCTTGATCGAGGGTCTTTGATGACTTGAATCTCGATCAAGGTTGCAAAGGAGGTGAAGGAAATGCTCAGGCAGAGCTTTCTGCTTGTAGATAATTTCCAACCTCTAGAATGAAGTCAGACTTTGGTATTTATAGAGAGGAACAGGGAGCTCCGATCCATCAACGGGCTTGGTAGTCATGGACTGGCCCAATTTCTTGACTTGGTAGTCTTTTCTTGTGGGTTTGGCCGATTTAACTGTTTATTTGGCCCAACAAGTGTGGGTTGGCCCAAGGGTTAAATATAAGCCCATTTTGATGGCTTTTGGCCCATCTTAATTTCCGGAATTAATTAATTAAATTAAGTTAAGTATATTTTAACCCAAAATAATTAATTAAATTCAATTAAGGCACTTAATAAATTTTTAGTGCCTACAGTCGCAAGTCATAATACAACACACTATGGAACTTTTTCTCAAACTCATATATTTTTCCCAAAGGAATCAATAAAGTTTTTGTCCAAATAGAGAACCTGCACGTTAATTGTTGGCATGCATTAAAACATACTCTAATTTCCGGTTTATAGAATAGCTGTAGATTTACCTTAATGAAACTTCGACTTTGGTATTGGTAATTTTTTTTTTTCTTCTTTTTGGTCTGTGTTTATTCTAACGGTAAACAATCACCTCGCCTAGACCAACATTAATTTGCTTTTTAAGAAAACAAACTTTCCTTCTAAAGAGACATTGCCTAGGCAAAGAAGCTTATTAATTTAAGCGGTATAACACGAGAAATCGGAACTGAAATTATTACTTCAAATCAACCATTTCAGAGAGATGAGCGTACCGACTGGTAGTAGCGGTGTTCAGGGCTGAGAGGAGGAGGACTCGGGAAGGCAGGTGATCGGGTGAGAGCGAGTCAGACTCAGCGAGTCAGGTAAAGAGGTCTCTTTGCAAGAAAATTGCATGCATGTAAGAGCTTTTGTAAAAGCCTTCCTGCTCGTGTAAAAATAATGGCATCTACTATATATGTTAACATCTACTTTTTTCCTGCAATACTATTTTGGCATCCATGATACTTAAAGCTGTTTTCTAAATAGAGAAAGAGCAGGTTAGTATCATACAGATTCATTATTATCCTTATGTTAAAACGCACCAAGACAATTAGACATACTTTGAATACAAAAGAGTAAAGGTTTATTTTACTATTTTTTGTTTTTTTGTCGATGAAAGTTATCGTCTAAAATTATCTGCCATGAGTAAGTTTAATTTTGATAATTTCTATCCCTTAGATGTAGAGATGACAAAATTTGACAGATCTGAGAATCTGATTCATATGGACCCAAAAAGTTTGGATATTGAACAAAGAATTTCAATCTGAAACGGGATACTTTTTGTTACAAAACTTGAAAAAAATCGATATTTATTAGGTCAAACCCGAATCCGCACTGGATCAACCCGTTGGGTTAAGGTTTTAAAATAAGACGCAATGCTACAATAGCATGAGAAAAGTGGATCACAAAAAGTTTAATCATATAATTTTTTTTCTTTTACATATTATCAACCAATTTTAACATATTTTCACATTTATGGGTTTTTTCTAGTTGTTATGGAATGATCTTAACAAATTTTTATGTTGGTAGGGATTTTGATGTTTCATTTGCATTAGCAAAAATCCAATAATATGGGAAAACCTTACGAAATATTTTTCAAGTATATTTAAACCATATATTATATGTCTAATATCATTATAGTGTGCCAATTGTATATTTTAAAGTTGAAAATAGATTAAATTATGAAATTATAACCTAATTAAAAAATAAGTGCTCAACTAGTTGGGTCGGCCTGAACCCGAATACTCTGAGTCATGAACAAGTATTTTTCAACTTGAAACCAAAAAGACCCGACTGTAAATGACCTGACCGAAATTGACCCAACTTAAACACAACTTGACTGACCTATTTGACACCTCTACTTAGACGTTTCCTGGTTGATTGCTCCTCTTTTGAAATCGACGACCACCATTTCAATAATAAGATGTTTATTTGACGTGTTGGTTTATGCTCCAAAATTCATTAAAATAAATTCTTAAAGAAATATAGTTTAATTTTAATACCTAGCAAGTGTCAAATTCTATTTGCTAAAAATAGGAGTATTTTGGTTGGTGGAGTCACTTATTAGTTACATATATACAGTAATTATTGGTAGTAGTGGTCTAGTGACACTTTCCCATAATAAGCTTTATCTTTGTTGGAAGCCAGTTAACCTATATAAGTAGATTTGTACTCAATTGTTAAATGAAATGGAGTTCACAAAATTAAGTCTATGAAGTTGGCTGACGATTGTCCTCCATTCCCCACATGATGACGATGAAGCTGGCGATTATCCTAACGGACAATGGAGGCATCACAGTTTATACTGCCAGATCTTGCCATTACATGGTTCTCTAGCAGATTGGAAAAGATGCAGTTAACTGAGGAATGATTCCGACGACATGTTCTTCTCAATGTTAAATTGGTTTTTTTTTTTTTTTTTTTTGGGATTTTTTTAAGCTGTTATGAAGTTGTATATAATTGTTTCATATTGAGTGTTTAGTACTCATGGCCAATTATGGCCAACTTTAAATAGTTCAAGCATAACTTCAAAATTATTATTAGCAGGGTATGGTGACTTTAAATAATTTTTGGAGTATATTGGGTAAATTTTACGTGTCTCATCATCAGACGGTTGTTTGGTTGAATAGAGCCAAATCGTGATTAATATGGTGCAAATGTGTTCGTGAGGAAAATTTTCCAGTCCAGCAGAAGTGAAAACTAAACCTACACATTATTTAGCAGGCTAAGCTTTAATGCACGAACTGAGGTATAGAGTCAACATACACAGCCCCTAAACAGATAATAACAAGTCATGAATATCCAACAATATATACTCATGAGATTAAGGACATGTGGTTTTAGATTGGAAACTGGATACAATCTGAAAAAAATGGATAAAATTGAAACAAATTGAAACTTTTAATTGAAAACTGGAATAAACTAAACAAAACTAAAAAAAAATAAAATTTGAAACTTACATGAAATCAACGTAGAAAAACATACCCTAATATGAACAACTCAGCTATCCGTTAATGTAAAACATAATGTCGTAGTAAATCAAATTTGTGGAGCAGAAGCTGGTTCACGGTATTGGAGAAAAATAAAATAACCAAATATAAAAAAATAAAAAAAGAGAGAGTAAAGAATCAATCAATACCAAAATGAGGTTCGTAAAAGCTAGTCCAAAATAAGTAAGAGAACATATTTCTGAAAGTCATCCAATTTATCAAGTCACACCACCACAATGATCTCATGTATAGATGCATGGAGAACGAGTTGCAATCTTAAGCTACAAACCCTGTTGAACACTAACCCAACCCGCAAACACTCACCCCGAAAACCCTCCAGCCCCCACCCACGACCACCACCGACTCGAACCCCACCCCCAACCCCTTGAAAATCACGAAACCCCACCCCTCCTAAACACACGAAAACCCCTCCACCCCTACCTCCCCGAAACCCCACCCCACCACCACCAACCCACCCACCCCCCGCCGTCGGTATCACCGCAGATCAGGCGATCAGTGCCTCATATGTGAGGAACAATTGAGATTAAGGAGAGAGAAAGGGGGAGGAGGGGTAAATGAATCTATGAAGGGAAGGGGAGAGAGAAGGGCCAAGGTGAAACATGAGAGGGAGGGTATGCCGGGAATGTTTTTGGTAAAGTTTACTTTTCTTGGTATTTGGTCCATTTACTAGAGTAAGGAAGAACCTAGGACAGAGGGAGTACTAGAATAGGGGCAGAACTACCTACCTTGGCCTGGTAAAAATAGAAAGAGTTAAGTAGGACTTTTAATGCATTGATTATGTACAAACAAAGTCAAAAACATTATAATTATAAATTTGAATTGGGTCCTTTTTTCTTTTCAACCATTTATTAAATGATAAATCACTATAAGCGACGGGGATTCACGATTTCAGTAACGAAAAATCCAATATTTCAAAATTGTATCTAGAATGACTTTGCCCATATTTACCATCTTTACCCCTAAACTAACCCAATCTTCTTTCTATGCTTAACTCAAGCTTACTTTGGGAGGGCAAGTTATATATTCCTCTTTAGGTTCATGAATGAAACCTTGAAGTAACATTGCTGGAAGCCAGGAACATACTATTTACAGCCAAATAACAGCAGTCACAAATTAGAAGGAAAACAACTCAATTGAAATCATATAAATGAATAAGCATCAGTAATGGAAACAAAAGCTCCACTTCACATCACACAACCTAAGGGAATTTACCAAGACTAGAATTAGTAACATCTCAGTTCAGATTACAACATTGGGTATAACAAATGAGAGAGCGATAGAGTACATTACACTTGTTCAAGAAAAGAACAGTGAATGATAATAAAGAAGACGCTAATGGCAATCTAGTTTAGCAATATAAAAGGAAATTTACTGAAGTAAAGAAGACGCTAATGGAATTAGGAAAAGCAACTTTCAAATACACAGGACCAACACAAACAACTACCGATCAAACAGCTCAGCCTCTATTGACTCCATCAAATTTAGCCTCTTATTGGGTGTTACTAAATGCCGCCCCTAAATTACTAGCTACCGCCCCCCCAAATTCCAACTTTGCCCTTTATTAATTTTTCACTCATCCTCTCCCTCTCTAACTCTCACACCAATTCTCCCTCTCTTTCTCCCACTCTACCACCCACTCTCATACCCAACCTTCATCAACACTCAAGCAACCCGCGGATGTCTGCCGGCGACCAGGAAGTGCCGTCGACGGTGGCGGAGGTAAAATTAATTTTTTTTGCGCATTTTTTTTGCACGGTCGTCTGAGATTTTCGACTAACCCTTAGGTGAGTCATCCGCCACCGACGACCCACCCAAAGGCGAGTCGTCTGTAGATCTCGACTCACCCTTGGGTGAGTCGTCTGCTACAGGCGACTCACCCTTGGGCGAGTCGAGATCAACAGACGACTCGCCCTTGGGTGGGTCACCGGTCGCGGACGACTCACCCTTGGGTGAGTCGAGATCGACGACCGACAGACACAAAAAAAAAAAAAAATTATTATTATTATTATTATTATTATTATTATTATTATTATTATTATTATTATTATTATTATTGTTTGAATTTAAGATTAAGCTAACATTGTTTTCGTTGTTTTCGTTAGGTTCCTTTGGAGCGGTTCGGTGGTGATGGTGTTGATTATAGTACGCATTTCGTCACTGATGAGTTATTTGATAGTGATACAGATGCAATTAATTGGGCAAAACAAATTGCCCTTACTATCGGGTTTGAGTTGATAATTTCGTCACACAAGAAGAATGGAAGCGTAAAATTGTTAAAATGCAATCGAGGTGAACGCTACAGAGGGGAATTAAGAGACTTAGACACTGCTGCTCGGAAGAATTCGAAAACAAAGGCTTGTAAATGTACGTTCCAGTTAAGAGCTCGGCAAGTGTATGGGTCCAGTAGTTGGATGATTGTCACATTGCCTGGGATTAGGGGTACGCACAACCATGACTTTGCTGTGTTTCCTGAGGGATATCGTCAGATGAGTGGTCTTAGTCCTGGGTCAAAGAAACTCGTTCGTGACATGACTTCGGCACAAACAAAGCCATGTGCTATCTTGGCCGCTATTAAGGAAAAATTTCCCGAGGACAATGCCACTAGACGGCATGTGTACAACCACAGAGATCGTATAAGGAAACTTGATTTTGAAGAGAGAGATGTCATTGGTCAGTTTCATCATTTAGCTGTGGAGAATAAGTACGTACATTGGACAAGAGCCGACCGAGCTACTAATGAGGTAACTCACGTGTTCATGGCACACCCTACATCAATTCAGTTACTTCGGTCTTTTCGTTGGTTGATTGGCTTAGATTCCACGTACAAAACAAACAAGTATAAGATGTCGTTTCTTGAGATAGTGGGGATGACTCCAACCAATAAGAACTTCCTCATAGCTTATGCCATTATGAAGGATGAGACTCAGGCAAGCTATGCGTGGGTCTTAGATAAGTTGAGGATGCTTATTGGAAATGATGTACACCCAACCGCAATTGTGACCGATCGTGAGCTAGGGTTGATGACACCTATTAGAGAGATATTTCCCGAGAGTGCCCATTTGCTCTGTACATGGCACATTAACAAAGTCGTTGAAGACAAAGTGTACAGACTTTGTGGAAAAGATAAGCTTGTCGAGGAGAGGTTCAAGAACGGGAGGTGGAAAATTATCATGGAAGCTTCCACAGAAGCTGCGTACGATAGAGCAGTGCGTACGATGAAGGTTAGTTGGAGGAATTACCCTCACGTGATATCCTATGTAGAGGAAACCTGGCTGAGATACAAAGAGATGTTTGTGGCTGCGTGGACGAATAAGGTGCTACACCTTGGCAACACTACGACTTGCAGGGTGGAGAGTGCACATGCCGCGCTAAAACAGTGGTTGAACTCCTCAACTGGAGCTTTGGACAATGTTTGGAACAAGGTCAACAAGTCAATCGAGTCACAAATAACTGAGATCAAGTACACACTTGAAGAGTGCAGAAGACGAAGAAGTGTGATGTACTCGGGTTTCCCATTCAACTATCTGACCGGGTATGTTTCCCATTACTGCTTACAAATATTATTGGCTGAGCTGAACAGGATGAGAGAATTGAGTGACCAAGTATTTGATCGTTGCGGTTGTGTATTGAGATCCACTCATCAGATCCCGTGTGCGTGTGAGTTGAAAACGGCCACGGATACGGGCACGCCAATTAGCTTGAATAGTGTCCACAAATTTTGGCGAACACTCGTTATTAGTGATGCAGTGGAGATAGCTACGCTTGACATGACTGAGCATCCATCTGAGGACCATCGATACTTTCAGTCTCTGGTCGACGAGGTTAACTCAAGCGACCCGGCAGTTGTGCGCAACATATCTGTCCTTATGAATGAGCAGCTTCATCCTGAGGAAGCGAGTTACGTCGAGCCGGAAGCGAACACGACAGTCAAAGGTCGACCAAGAGGGAGTTCCTCTACCAGACGTGATCCTAGTTCATGGGAGTACTCCCAGAGGGGTCGTGGTCGCCCTAGGTCATCCAGTTCGAGCCGCGGGCGTGGTCGTAGCTCATCCTCATCGAGTAACGTCGTGCGGAGTACTGGTATGAAAACCCATAATTTCATGTACATAATGTTGTTAATTACTTTGTACTATTAATGACTTTCTATTATATTGTCTTGCAGCTGGACACGGAATAGATATCACTGAATTCTATCATGTTAACAAAGTTTCGGGAATCATCATACCTTTCATTGAAGGATATCTCGATGTGCTTGGGGATGGTAATTGCGGTTTCCGTGTCATTGCGGACTGCGTTTTCGGAGACCAAGAGCAATGGCGATTGACGAGAGTTTGCATTGCAAACGAACTCTTAGCTAACCGACCATTGTACGAAACCCTATACGTTGAAGGGGTCGACGCTGGTTATCGCCGTATTATGTGGGACGGAGGTGCGTGTAACTATGATCACTGGATGATAGTAATTGAGGATTTGTTCCCGATTGCCAACCTCTTCAATGCAGCGATTATGTTACTCGGATACGGCAGCGGAAGGGGGTTATATTCTTGTTACACAGTGCTACCGTTGCAAGCACCTTCGACTGCTACACGTCCAAGTAGGGAAATTGTCATGTGTCATTTAGGTGATTCGTACATGCATTATATCCGTCTGGATTTAGCCCCAGATTTCCCTGTTCCTCCGATATGCGAAGCATGGTTTACTTCCCGTTCTGATAGTGTCGCTGGTTGGGAGCAAATGTATGTTAGGCGAAGAGCACATTGGGATCGTTTAGCGAGGTCGACGTAATTGAATGTTTTGCGTGATTGTTATACTTATATCATTGTCACATTTTTGTGTGATTGTTATATTTTGAATGTGGAGAGTGGTCATGATTATTGGAGGTAAATAAAACAACAAATTGCAATAAAACAAAAAATGTAAATAAGAAACAACAAATTACAATAACACAAATAAATAACA